>CM059789.1:43681248-45142081 GCA_030435695.1 Brachymystax lenok tsinlingensis
TAGTACCCTACCTACTGTTAAATGTGAATGGATACATCTTGGTTCTAGTGTCAAAAAAAAATACGGACACTGATTATTTTCATGGATAGTATCCAAATTCGAGATAATGAGACCGTCGGTTAGTGCATCATATTGTACACTTAAGCCAGCATTGACGGAAGTGCCTTTCATGATGCTCTCAGCCTCGCCCAGTAGGGAGTCTTGGATATTTATAACTTTAGATATCTTAATCTCCTTCAAGTGTCTGTCATAATTTTTTTATCTCTCATTTCAACAGTTAGGTCTGTCGTCTTTTTCCATGTTGTTGTTTGGCAATAGGCTAATCCTTTACATTTTTACGAGGCCCACGGGAGACCGTTTTCTAGAAATCCTGGGAAGATGCTGTTTGTTGAAGTGCAAGTCAGTTATCACACCAATACCTGGAGATGTTTTGAATTCTAATACTTCAGCAGCAACAGAGAGAGAAGAGTGCTGCTGAAGCCGTCTGAAGCAGGTCTCTATTAGAGAGAGGCAGAAACGACTCTGTGCAGGCTTTAAATAGAAGCGTCGTTTGAAATAACCATTTCTCAGGAGTGCTGACAGTCAGAGACAGTGCCAGCCTCGTGGCTCAATGGACGCTGCTGGAGCGGAATTAACAGTGCTGGTAGCATGAACCCTGGTGTTAGGGCCACCGAGGCCTCGGAGTCTGTTTGGCTCTCTGACTTTGGGTGAACCAACCAGAACTGTTATTAGAATCTTCTGTTGTCTTGAGAGCGGTGTATCTTCCTTGCCCTGAGGTATTACCAGGGTGAATTCAGACACCCTGGACTGTGTTGCGTTGTGACGTGGTCAGGAGACCATGCAGCCTGAGAGGCTCTCTGTTGGGATTGTTCTTGACCCCTTTTAGCTTATGGCATAGGAAAGTGAGTAGTAGGAGAGTGACTAGCAGAGGAACGGTTTTTGTTTGAATTGAGACTAAGTAGGCCTAGTCGTGTTGTTTTTTTGGAGTAAGCGAAATGACCTTTCCCACTGTGGTTGCCTGTATCAAGTTTCCTGAATTTAATTGTGGATGGCATTTAGATTGATCAAAGCATTATCAAGGATCAACTCTGGAAGCTATCCACATCGAAGACACTCTTGCTCCCTGATCCTTTAGTTCTGCCAGTCTGTGTTGCAACATCAGCAAGACGATGTTTAAGAACTACTTTGAAAATCCCAGAGTCAAATATAGAACCACATGGTGCATGCTGTTTACTATTGACTTGCTGAATACAAAGTGATGAATTAAAAATGAAACACAGTATCCACATGAAGCTTATTAGGTAGGCCTAGGCCTAATCTGTATCAACCTTATACCTATTCCTCAGGTATAACATGCCTCAGAATGTCTCAGCCAGGCCGTGTTTAGGTTGGATTGTTGACCTAGTTTGTCTACTATCCCCAGCCTGCTATTTATGAACCCCCCCCTTTTGCTGAGTCATGACTCATGTGTCATCTAAAGAGGTGTCAATAAGTGTTTCTCAACCCCTGGACTGTGGACTGGCACTGGCCCATGATGTCACTTACTCGTACATCCGATGATCTAACACCAATTTTAGTCTACCCTCTAGTGCTACTTTTAGTTCAGTCGCACTGACACCGAGGAGCATAGCTTGTCGATTCCTGATAACTGCCAAAAACACTGGTGTAGGTCATGGGTCAATGGGTCAAAATCACCTTCATAACAACATGCTGACTGGACAGAGAAGGATTTGTCCCCCCACCACCCTACAATATTTAATAATCATACCCTTCAAGTTAAGTTCACACTAATGGAAGGTTCTCCTATCGCGTTGTTCCACTATCGCTCTTCTAGGACTACACTTTTTTCTCCAAGCAGCTCTGTTAAGTCAGAGTTGTGGTCTTTGGTAAACAGTGTGTGATAATAGCTTTTTCTCACTGTTGTCAACACTTTGGATAATGCTATTTATTGTGGTGAGCTTGTGAAATGACCATTGTGGTACAGTACTCCCCTCTGGGCCTTACTCTTCACGGTGTGTGTGTAGACTATGCACACGTGTGTGTGAATGTATGTCCCCTCTTAACGTCATTAATGTCATCCCGTGCACACAAATGGGGCATTGTGGGCCTGCCGGGCCTCCATTTTAGGGTGGTATTGTGGCGATGCCCCTGAGTTGGCGTGGGTGTGGCTGTACCAGCTACCAGGCATCTCTCTCCCTGTCGCTGACTTCCAGCATCATCTCGCTGGGAAGAGCGACCCTGAGTACCACCTCTGTCACTAGCTGTGGCTCTGGTTGAAGGCAAGCTATGGGCAGCAGCATTCTGACAAGAGCAAAGGCACTGCCTCTGGACAGCATTCATCCCTAACGCTTTTTCTTAAGCATTATTTTGACAAGCAAATCAGCTGGCAAGCATATTTTGAGGAATAATGTATGGCATTAAGTTGCAAGATACAAGTATTTGTAACAGCTGTTAGCACTGTACATTCTGCTGTATTTCAAATACAATTTGTGAGTGCTGTGGTGAGTATTGGAAATTATCTGGATTTTTTTTTAAAGATCTCCACACTTTTGTGCTGTCAAAATGTTCCCCCAGGTATTACATAACACAAAGTAAAAATCTGTCCTTTCCAGGGTGTTATTGACAAAGCTATGATGAAATGTTGATGTTTGAAATGATGCGTGTAGCACCTCTTCACACACATCATTTCACACATTCTCAAACATGTCAGGAGAACCTGCTGTATAGGAAGAGTGAGAGTGCCAGTCCTAGTGTTTGGGGGCAGGATTTCTAGCTTCCAAGCCTGAACAGTGCTCTCCTTGTCCGTTTGGGGTGTCCTTATCAGGAGCTCAAACCTGGAGAGATGTGGGGGCGCGGGTTGAGTGTTGTTGTCACTGCACCGGCTCAGAAATAACTCTTCTCAATTAGTTGGAGGCAAGGCTACTCTGTAATTCACATACAGTGAGCTATAACCAACTGCTTTATTTGACTGATATGGGGATTTAACCTACGTAAGGTAGAGTACATTTTTCCTTTCCTAGAAAATGTTCATTGAAATTACTCATTCCTCAGTAGCTTGTATTAGAGGTTTATAATCTTGTAGAAATATATATTCAAGCCTTTCCTGGCTGGTGCTCAATAATAGCAGGTGAATTAAAAGAAGAACTAAACTCATGACCTGTTTTAAATATCTTGTGGCTCTTTTTATTTCCTGCTTGTTTGAAACTACTATTCTGAGGTTGAGGTATGATGTGAGTGGCTGGAAGGCTTTCAGTTGCAGTTTTGTTTGAGCATAAGCTAGCCTATTTTTGACGAATTGCATAAGCCACAGTTTCTGTATGTTTAAGTATTGTATCACCCCACTGAATAATCACATCAGTAAATTATTATAATATCTGGAAAAACAGCCAGATGGAGAGGCTGCAGACCTTCAAGCTGCAATACAGACTAGATGGAGAAGTGGGTAGCGACCCGAATTCATGTGCTCAGCTTGTTTGAATCTTATGTCATCTGTGTACGCCTGTGGATGTTTTTCATGAGTTATGAGTCAGTAACTCTGACATTAGTTCAACCAAGCAGGGATGCACAACTCTAGTCCTTGACGGCCGCACTTGTTATCAGTCAGGGAAGAAAGAACTAGCAGAATGACAGACAGAACCCCTGGCCTAAAACAACCCCTCTTCTTAGCTCCACCTCTCATTTTCAGTAATAGGCCACGGTCTAATACTTCACATTGATGTCAGCTCGTATGATCATGGTGGTGGTCCACTGCTTCCAGGCTGAAGTGCACTGTCAGACGCGTCATAGTTCTGGGGAATAAGACCTTTACTGCTCTCTTGTTGCTTGTCTAAATATGGCGTATTCTATATCTATGATGCACTGGGTTTCTTACGAATGGGACTTCAAAAGCCTCTTGTCAGGATGTGGGCGCTCTAGTCCCAGAACTTGCTCTCTCTTGCTTTCTCTCTTGCTCTCTCTCTCGCTCAAACCACTGACAGTTTTAGTGAATTAATTTCTTAGTTATGTTGACTAAGACATTGAAATAACTTGCAGTCGCAAGGATTGTGACCAATATTAAGACATGTTGGACATTGGGGCAATCCAGTACTCAAAAGGGGTTTTCCAGTGTTTGTGTGTACATTCGCAAGTGTGTGTGTGTAAGATAGAAAGTGCACGTTACCATGCACGTAGGGTATTATGAAAAAGGGAACCAGCAATTATTAGCCTACATCAGCAATTTCTGAAAAACCCTGAAGTGTCCTTGACAAGCTCCCAGCAGGGCAACACCCTTTTATTATAGTACCATTGTAGGCTTTAGGGCCTAACAGAGCCGTTATACTGATGTTTGTTTTGCATCAAATGCTGCACTGAAATATTTATTTTCATAAGACATTAATAATGCTCAAAAGCTCAAACTTTTGGGACAGTAACATATTTTTTGTTGTTTTGGCTCTGTACTCCAGCACATTTGATTTGAAATGATACAATGACTATGTAGTTAAAGTTCAGACTGTCAGATTTAATTTGATGGTATTTTAATACATATCGGGTGAACTGTTTAGAAAATGGATGACATTTGGATGCTCCCATTATTACGAATAATCCTGAATGAATCGTGAATAATGATGAGTGAGAAAGTTAGAGACGCACACATATCATACCCCGAAGACGTGCTAACCTCTCAACATTACAATAACGGGAGGTCAGCATTATTTGGGAAGTGTATCATATTTGTGCGTCTAACTTTCTCACTCATCATTGTTCACAATTCATTCAGGATTGTCTGTAATCATGCTAGATCCACATACAGTGAGGGGGAAAAAGTATTTGATCCCCTGCTGATTTTGTACGTTTGCCCACTGACAAATAAATTATCTGTCTATAATTTTAATGGTAGGTTTTTTTGAACAGTGAGAGACAATAACAACAAAAAAATCAAGAAAAACGCATGTGAAAAATGTTATAAAATGATTTGCATTTTAATGAGGGAAATAAGTATTTGACCCCCTCTCAATCAGAAAGATTTCTGGCTCCCAGGTGTCTTTTATGCAGGTAACGAGCTGAGATTAGGAGCACACTCTTAAAGGGAGTACTCCTAATCTCAGCTTCTTACCTGTATAAAAGACACCTGTCCACAGAAGCAATCAATCAATCAGATTCCAAACTCTCCACCATGGCTACAAGTCCATCGCCAAGCAGCTTGGTGAGAAGGTGACAACAGTTGGTGCGATTATTCGCAAATGGAAGAAACACAACTGAACTGTCAATCTCCCTCGGCCTGGGGCTCCATGCAAGATCTCACCTCGTGGAGTTGCAATGATCATGAGAACGGTGAGGAATCAGCCCAGAACTACATGGGAGGATCTTGTCAATGATCTCAAGGCAGCTGGGACCATAGTCACCAAGAAAACAATTGGTAACACACTACGCCGTGAAGGACTGAAATCGTGCAGCGCCCGCAAGGTCCCCCTGCTCAAGAAAGCACATATACATGCCCGTCTGAAGTTTGCCAATGAACATCTGAATGATTCAGAGGACATCTGGGTGAAAGTGTTGTGGTCAGATGAGACCAAAATGGAGCTCTTTGGCATCAACTCAACTCACCGTGTTTGGAGGAGGAGGAATGCTGCCTATGACCCCAAGAACACCATCCCCACCGTCAAACATGGAGGTGGAAACATTATGCTTTGGGGTGTTTTTCTGCTAAGGGGACAGGACAACTTCACCACATCAAAGGGACGATGGACGGGGCCATGTACCGTCAAATCTTGGGTGAGAACCTCCTTCCCTCAGTCAGGGCATTGAAAATGGGTCGTGGATGGGTATTCCAGCATGACAATGACCAAAAACACACGGCCAAGGCAACAAAGGAGTGGCTCAAGAAGAAGCACATTAAGGTCCTGGAGTGGCCTAGCCAGTCTCCAGACCTTAATCCCATAGAAAATCAGTGGAGGGAGCTGAAGGTTCGAGTTTCCAAACATCAGCCTCGAAACCTTAATGACTTGGAGAAGATCTGCAAAGAGGAGTGGGACAAAATCCCTCTTGAGATGTGTGCTAACCTGGTGGCCAACTAAAATAAACGTCTGACCTCTGTGATTGCCAACAAGGGTTTTGCCAGTACTAAGTCATGTTTTGCAGAGGGGTCAAATACTTATTTCCCTCATTAAAATGCAATTCCATTTATAAAATTCTTCACATGCATTTTTTAGATTTTTTTGTTGTTATTCTGTCTCTCACTGTTCACAAATCTACCATTAAAATTATAGACTGATAATTTCTTTGTCAGTGGGCAAACGTACAAAATCAGCAGGGGATCAAATACTTTTTTCCCTCACTGTATAATACACATAGAAGTGAATTTGTCCCAATACCTTTGGTCCCCTAAAATGGGGGAACTATGTACAGTTCTAAACGGTTCACTTGAAATGGATGAAAATACCCTCAAATTAAAGCTGACAGTCTGTACTTGAACCTCATAGTTATTATATTCGTTGTATAATTTCAAATCCAAGGTGCTGGAGTACAGAGTCAAAAAATAATCATTTTGGAGCTCACTGTATATTTTCACCTCCTGTATCCTATCATAATTTCCCCCATGTAGAAGTGTCACCGTGCTCTAGTGTCACTAGGAAGCTACTGATGAACTCTTGGAATATAACAGGAAACAGGCTGACAGTGGCCACTTCCTGTTTGCCAGTTAACCTTTGGAGCCCAACCTCCATCTACTCTCACTTTTTCAAGGCCCTTTTAGTAATTCTCTCACTCTCTAGGCATGCATAATATTTTCCTTGCAAAAAAGATATCGATAACCGATTTTAAACATTTTAGCAGCCTTTTAAGCATTCTAGTACAGTTAAATAGTTAACAGACACGCACATGGACGCAGCGGTCTAAGGCACTGCATCTCAGTGCAAGAGGTGTCACTACAGTCCCTGTCGAATCTAGGCTGTATCACATTCGGCCGTGATTGGGAGTCCCATAGGGCGGCACAAAATTGGCCCAGCGTCGTCCGTGTTTGGCCGGGGTAGGTCGTCATTGTAAATAAGAATTTGTTCTTAACTGACTTGCCTAGTTAAATAAAGGTTACACGCACAATGACCAAAAAGTTATTTTGTTGGCATTTACGTATGTCCCCATTACCAGTAAAAAATAATCAAAACCTACTTATTTCACTTACTTGCTGTGCTATTTCGTTGTTCATTTGTTCAGTCGTTTCATTCTCAACCAGGATTTATATGGAACGCCGTTTGGGTCTTTGCGTGTCAAAAAATACACTATTTAGCGTGTCAAATAACACTTTGTCGTGTCAAATAAGTTTGTTGACCAATCTGGACCTGAATATGACTAATTTAACGCGTACATTTTTTACGTAGTTATTACACTATTTATTCTGAAGGCAAACCTCAAATTCCACTATTGTGCCCAATCCTTATTGTGGCTAGCTTCACAACACATAAACCGGTAGAGCCTCAATAGCCAGATGAAGCTAGCTGGCTGCTTATAACGTTAGCTTTGGGCAACAGGGTTAAGTAGCTGGCTAGCTATTTATTTTCATGAATTGAAGTTCAATTTCAATAGGCTAACAACAAGTGGCAACCTAGCTAATACTTACTCACAAGGATTCCTAAATCATTGCTAAGAATAATGAAAATGACTGCAGTTTCTACTGGTCATTGTTTTCAGGTTGGTTGTATTGGTGCTAACTAGGTACCAAGCTAAAGCTAGCTACCCCAGAAGTTGCGGTCGAACAAATGATGCTTTATTACCAACGTGGTATTGTAAACACATAGTTTGTGGCCGGTGTTTGCTTATTTGCGGTCTTTTTTTGTACAGCTTTGACAGTGCTACTGTATCTTTTTGACACGCAAAGACCCAAACTCCGTTCCATAGTATGTATGTCGTGAAGCTAATAGCAGTGACGCTATTACTGTGTAACTCCGGTAGGGCAACATCGGAATAATAGCGCACTTGAAGAGGCCATTCGGACAAATTCTTTGGCCACTATACCTATTTTGCCAATTGGCCTGGTTTACCACACGGAGCCCTGCTGTAACAGCACGAGGGAGCCACAACAGACTTTGTTCCGTCGAGACGTCCCTCCAAGGCCCTTCTGCTAGCTTGCTAGCCCCGGCCCGCTAGCTGCCTAAAGCCACTCACTGGACTCAGTCGGCTACGCATGCCTCTCACTAACGTCAATATTCCTTGTCCATTGCTGTTTTGGTTAGTAATTATTGCCTTATTTCACTGTAGAGTCTCTAGCCCTGCTCAATACACCTTAGTTAACACTTTAGTTCCACCTCCCACACATGTGGAGTCATCACCTGGTTTAAACTATATTTCTAGAGACAATATCTCTTTCATCGTCACTCTATGCACAGGTTTACCCCCCACTGTATTCACATCCTACCATACCTTTGTCTGTACATTATGCCTTCAATCTATTCTACCGTGCCCAGAAATCTGCTCCTTTTACTCTCTGTTCTGAACGTACTAGACGACCAGTTATTTTAGCCTTTAGCTGTACACTTATTCTACTCCTCCTCTGTTCCTCGGGTGATGTGTATGTTAATCCAGTGCCTAGCTCCACTCCTATTCCCCCAGGCGCTATCACGCATGAAACCAAGGCTTTTACGGTTACAACGCTGTAACCGTAAAAGCCTTGGTTTCATGCGTGTTAACATTAGAAGCCTCCTCCCTAAGTTTGTTTTATTCACTGCCCTAGCACACTCTGCCAACCCGGATGTCCTAGCGGTGTCTGAATCCTGGCTTAGGAAGACCACCAAAAACCCTGAAATGTCCATCCCTAACTGTAACATTTTCCAACAAGATAGAACTGCCAAAGGGGGCGGTGTTAGCCTGCAGAGTTATGTCTTACTATCCAGGTCTTTACCCAAACAATTCAAGCTTCTACTTCTAAAAATCCACCTTCCCAGAAACAAGTCTCTCACCGTTGCCGCTTGCTATAGACCACCCTCTGCCCCCAGCTGTGCCCTTGACACCATATGTGAACTGATCGCCCCCCATCTATCTTCAGAGCTCGTGCTGCTAGGTGACCTAAACTGGGACATGCTTAACACCCCGGCCATCCTACAATCTAAGCTTGATGCCCTCAATCTCACACAAATGATCAATGAACCCACCAGGTACAACCCCAAATCTGTAAACATGGGCACCCTCATAGATATCATCCTAACCAATTTGCCCTCCAAATACACCTCTGCTGTTTTCAACCAAGATCTCAGCGATCACTGCCTCATTGCCTGCATCCGTAATGGGTCTGCAGTCAAACGACCACCCCTTATCACTGTCAAACGCTCCCTAAAATACTTCAGCGAGAAGGCCTTTCTAATCGACCTGGCCCGAGTATCCTGGAAGGATATTGACCTCATCCCGTCAGTAGAGGATGCCTGGTCATTCTTTAAAAGTGCTTTCCTCACCATCTTAAATAAGCATGCCCCTTTCAAAAAATGTAGAACCAGGAACAGATATAGCCCCTGGTTCTCTCCAGACCTGACTGCCCTTGAACAGCACAAAAATAGCCTGTGGCGTTCTGCATTAGCATCGAATAGCTCCCGTGATATGCAACTTTTCAGGGAAGTTAGGAACCAATATACACAGGCAGTTAAGAAAGCTAAGGCTAGCTTTTTCAAGCAGAAATTTGCATCCTGTAGCACAAACTCTAAAAAGTTCTGGGACACAATGTAAAGTCCATGGAGAATAAGAGAACCTCCTCCCAGCTGCCCACTGCACTGAGGCTAGGAAACACTGTCACCACTGATAAATCCACTATAATTTTAATATTCATTTTTCTACGGCTGGCCATGCTTTCCACCTGGCTACACTTACCCCGGTCAACAGCCCTGCACTCCCCACAGCAACTTGCCCAAGCCTCCCCCATTTCTCTTTCACCCAAATCCAGATAGCTGATGTTCTGAAAAAGCTGCAAATTCTGGACCCCTACAAATCAGCCGGGCGAGACAATCTGGACCCTCTCTTTCTAAAATGATCTGTCGAAATTGTTGCAACCCCTATTACTAACCTGTTCAACCTCTCTTTTGTATCGTCTCAGATTCCCAAAGACTGGAAAGCTGCCGCAGTCATCCCCCTCTTCAAAGGGGTAGCCACTCTAGACCCAAACTGCTACAGACCTATATCTATCCTACCCTGCCTTTCTAAGGTCTTTGAAAGCCAAGTCAACAAACAGATTACCGACCATTTCGAATCCCACCATACCTTCTCCGCTATGCAATCTGGTTTCCAAGCTGGTCATGGGTGCACCTCAGCCATACTCAAGGTCCTAAACAATATCATAACCGCCATCGAGATATTTGAGTGCAGCTGTTTTCATCAACCTGGCCAAGGCTTTCGACTCTTGTCAATCACCACATTCTTATTGGCAGACTCAACAGCCTTGGTTTCTCAAATGATTTCCTCGTCTGGTTCTCCAACTACTTCTCTGATAGAGTTCAGTGTGTCAAATCGGAAGGCCTGTTGTCCGGACCTCCGTCAGTCTCTATGGGGGTGTCACAGGGTTCAATTCTCTGGCCGACTCTACTCTGTATACATCAATGATGTCCCTCTTGTTGCTGGTGATTCTCTGATCCACCTCTATGCAGATGACACCATTTTGTATACTTCTGGCCCTTCTTTGGACACTGTGTTAACCTCCAGATGAGCTTCAATGCCATACAACTCTCCTTCCGTGGCCTCCAACTGCTCTTAAATGCAAGTAAAACTAAATGCATGCTCTTCAACCGATCACTGCCCGCACCTGCCTGCGGCTTCCTATTTTGCAACAAAACATCCTTCACTCATGCTGCCAAACACCCTCGTAAAACTGACTATCCTACCAATCCTCAACTATGGCGATGTCATTTATAAAATAGCCTCCAATACTCTACTCAACAAATTGGATGCAGTCTATCACAGTGCCATCCGTTTTGTCACCAAAGCCCCATATACTACCCACCACTGCGACCTGTACGCTCTCGTTGGCTGGCCCTCGCTTCATACTCGTCGCCAAACCCACTGGCTCCAGGTCATCTACAAGTCTTTGCTAGGTAAAGCCCCGCCTTATCTCAGCTCACTGGTCACCATAGCAGCACCCACCCGTAGCACGCGCTCCAGCAGGTATATCTCACTGGTCACCGCCTTTCCTTCCAGTTCTCTGCTGCCAATGACTGGAACGAACTGCAAAAATCACTGAAGCTGGAGACCCATATCTCCCTCACTAGCTTTAAGCACCAGCTGTCAGAGCAGATCACAGATCTCTGCACCTGCACATAGCCCATCTGTAAACAGCCCATCCTACTACCTCATCCCCATACTGTATTTATTTATTTATCTTGCTCCTTTGCACCACAGTATCTCTAATTGCACATTCATCTTCTACCATTCTAGTGTTTAATTGCTATATTGTAATTTCTTCGCCACCATGGCCTATTTATTGCCTTACCTCCCTTATCTTACCTCATTTGCACTCATTGTATATAGACTTAAAAAACAATTATACTGTATTATTGACTGTATGTTTGTTTACTCCATGTGTTGTTGTATGTGTAGACATGCTGTGCTTTATCTTGGCCAGGTCGGAGTTGTAAATGATAACTTGTTCTCAACTAGCCTACCTGGTTAAATAAAGGTGAAATAAAATAAAAATCTGAAATGATTGGAAAGGGAATCCACATTATTTGTTTCTAATAATTTGCTGAATCGCTTTTAGTTTTTTGATGAGCTTTTAAATAGATTTGATGTATTTGTTGGCGTTTGGTTTGATTTACCTTACTAGCGATGTTGGCTAGCTAGCTTTGAATGCCGCAACACTACATAAGCAAATAGGACTGCATTAGCAGAGATTGCTTGCAGTAGTGAAGATTGTCCACTACTCTGACTGTCACAAAATGTATGGTGAGCCTGTGCGCCAGTGGCAGGAGTGGCATCTACAAAGGGTTAGGATAGGGATAGACTTATCTACGAAGCCCAACGCACAGAGAGGAAGTTGGGAATGGAGAGGTGTGCTCTGTGCTGCTGAGGCTACGGACCTCTGCTGACCATCCGAAGTGCAAGCCTGATCCCATCCATGACTTCTTAACATTCTTGATTTGCCAACTGTATCACATTTATTGATTTGTTTTGTTTTCTTTTAGAAACTTTTAGAAATAAACTAACCAAACTAATGGGTGGGGAGAGGATGAGTGGTAATTGGTGGGATCTCCCCTCAGCAGAACTCAGCAGCTTATTGTTGACCCTCAGACTACCTCTCAGACGGGTCAGATCTGTATAAAATAATAACTAAATGCCTTTGAGTCAAAAATAAATATTTGTGTGTGGGACTGTGCGTGCATCCACGTGCAATGATATTGTTATCACTCTCCTGGTTGTTTATCTATTGCCAATGATGAGAACCAAATATTGTCTGTCTGGATAATAAGGTTTTGTTTCTATAAGACTGTCAGAAGGAAGAAATCCATTCCTCATCAACTGCTCAGCCAGTTGTATGTTTACATAAGCAAGTTCGCACAATCTCATCTTGGTTCCCTCGCCCTCCCTCTCCACAGCAGTTGGCAGACAGGCGGCATGACGGAGGAGAAATGCCCCCAGCTAGTGGACTACTTTGTGGTGGCAGGGCTGGATCCGGGGGGCTCGGCCCCACTGGACGAAGAGGGCCAGCAGAGAGGGGGCCGGGTGGTGGAGCCGGTCACAGACCTGGCGGTGATCGCCCGGGGCTTGGGGGAGGAGGTGCCCGAGGGCTTCACCTGCATCGAGAAGACCCAGGGGGGCCACCCGGCTGAGCTGAGCGCCGGACTCATCAACAACCCCCACATGTACCTGTGTTACCGCCGTGGGCATGACAAGCCACCCATCCTCGACCTCGGGTGAGACACTCCAGCAGTGATGAAAAAAATTACCATTCTATTCTAATGTGTGCTGGAGTCAGACATTAGCCACAACTTCAATGTAAAGCTATGCATTGTGCTTGGAGTTCACATACTGTAGCTAATGCATAACAATGCTTTGAGTTTGCATTATGCAATTATCGACACGCTGCATGCTGTAACCATGTACGTCTGACCACAAAGGTTTTATTGTATGCTATTGCTATGTAGCCCTGAACTGCCATAATCATTCAATTAAGCATGTTTGGCAAGCCTTATATGACTGAAAAATGTAATTGTATACATACCCATAGATTCTTTAATGGAAAGAGCTATGCACGTCACATGATACATTCATTCTGGACAAAGTGCGGGATGTCTTCTAAACATGAAAAGAAAAGCTTTTCTTGAATGAGTGATAGAAATTGGTTTCTGTTAACTGTAAAACTAGTGACATTGACTGACTCATTGTCCTGACTCTGCCCCCTCCACTCGGTTCCCAGGGTGCTGTACGAGGGCAAAGAGGTGGTGAAGCAGGGCTGGTACATGATCGAGACCACCCCCTACAGCCGCTCAGCCAGCCTGAGCTCCGGGGGGCCCACCACCCACCGCACCTTCCTGACTTACCTCCGGGCCCCAGAGTCCCAGGCCCTCCACACCCTGGGGGTCACAGACATCTCCCTCCTGCTGCCCAGCAAGGGGGAGGTGGCCCCCCACACCTTCTGCCGGGTGGAGAAGAACCTCAACACTGGCATAGTGGGTTTGAAGCGCTCTGTTTTTCTACTCTTTTTTTTAAAACTTAATTCTTAATCTCTCTCGCTCTCCCTCCATCCCTCTCTCACTGTGCTTTGTTGTTTTGGTTCCACAGTGGGGTCCAGCCTTATACCTGTGCTACAAGAGAGCTGTAGCCAAAGCCAACGCCCTAGTCTATGAAGCAGGTGAGTGTAGACTGTTCCATTCTGATGGTATCACAGCACTCATTCTGCTGCGTCGCCATATGTGACGTTGTAAACAGAGGCCTATTGACCTACTTCTCACAATTAAACACTTTTAGAAGTAGAAAGATCTACCAGAAATGAAAATCTCTCTGTAGTCACTAATCAAAATGGTACTTTTATTAACTGTCTGTCTCTGTGTGTGTGTTTCCCAGGTCTGATCAGTCGATATCCGGAAGCGGACATGGAGTCGTTCCCCCTGCCAGAGTCTGTGCCTATGTTCTGTCTGCCCATGGGTGTGTCGGTGGAGAGCTGGCCACTCAACACCAAGTACCAGCTCCCTGTCTTCTCTACCTTCGTCCTCACCAGCGCCTGTGGCGACAAGGTGGGTCCGCCTACCTGCCTCCTTCTCTCTAACACTGCACAGTGGCTGTGCTATTAAATCCATTGGGTTATGTGTTAAGCTGTGTAGGAAGGTTCTCTATATAATATCAGGTGAATGTATAGTTTTTTTTAGCTCATTGCTCAAGTCACCGGTTCAGTCAATTTCAACAAATGACAATAACTTAAGATGTCATTATTTGTCAGACATTGAAATACTTCACTCCATCCATGATTCCTGCAGTAACAGTGATAATCACAATGGTAATAGTAAAGTTTCCTAATTCATATTCAATCCAGACAACAATCAAACATTTTTCTAATAAAGCTCAGTTTATTCCAAAAAGTATCCCATCCTATTAGGATGTGCCCAGGATGAACCTGACCCCTTTCTTCAACTGTTTCCAGACCCTCCTCAGACCTATTTCAAGCCAAATCAGCCCTGTACTCTTTCCCTGCACCATCATCTCCATCACCACCCTCTTCCCCTTTCCTTTCTCTGTTCCCTACCTTTTCTGCTCTTTCCTCTCAGCATTGCTCTCAAGCCGTGTTTTCTTATCCCCTGCCTTGTACTGTTCTGTCACCTGGGGGAATTGGCCATTCTTTTTTCTAAAAAAGATAACAAGTATTGTTTAACTGCAATAACAACAGAATACTAGTATAGCTACTGATTCTTGTTTAGTTGTACTACTGCTACTACTGTATTTGTTCTAAAATGGCTACGTTGAAGAGATGATAGTTTACTCAACAGAAGGATAGTACAGTAGAAACAACATAGTGCTGAAATAAACTCAGCAAAAAAAGAAACGTCCTCTCACTGTCAACTGCGTTTATTTTCAGCAAACTTAACGTGTAAATATTTGTATGAACATAACTAGATTCAACAAGTGAGACATAAACTGAACAAGTTCCACAGACATGTGACTAACATAAATGGAATAATGTGTCCCTGAACAAAGGGAGGGTCAAAATCAAAAGTAACAGTCAGTATCTGGTGTGGCCACCAGCTGCATTAAGTACTATAGTGCATCTCCTCCTCATGGACTGCACCAGATTTGCCAGTTCTTGCTGTGAGATGTTACCCCACTCTTCCACCAAGGCACTTGCAAGTTCTTGGACATTTCTGGGGGGAATGGCCCTAACCCTCACCCTCCGATCCAACAGGTCCCAGACGTGCTCAATGGGATTGAAATCCCAGGTTTCCATATAATCATGCAAACAAGACCATTACATTGATCAAGAATGGTTAGCATATGGCAATAGCCTGTAGTGTTTTGGCTATATATATATATATATATATATATATATATATATATATATATATTAACACAGTTATTGGCCTTCTTGGACAGAATCAGACTGTTAAACAGACATCACTAACATTGAGTGGCTGCTGCCGACATACTGACTCAAATCTCTAGCCACTTTAGTAATAAAAAAATTGGATGTAATAAATGTTTCACTAGTCACTTTATATAATGTTTACATATCCTACACTACATGTATATACTGTACTCTATACCATCTACTGCATCTTCATCGCTCATCCACATATCTACAGTGGGGCAAAAAAAGTATTTAGTCAGCCACCAATTGTGCAAGTTCTCCAACTTAAAAAGATGAGAGAGGCCTGTAATTTTCATCATAGGTACACTTCAACTATGACAGACGAAATGAGAAAAAGAAATCCAGAAAATCACATTGTAGGATTTTTAATTTATTTATTTGCAAATTATGGTGGAAAATAAGTATTTGGTCAATAACAAAAGTTTATCTCAATACTTTGTTATATACCCTTTGTTGGCAATGACAGAGGTCAAATGTTTTCTGTAAGTCTTCACAAGGTTTTCACACACTGTTGCTGGTATTTTGGCCCATTCCTCCATGCAGATCTCCTCTAGAGCAGTGATGTTTTGGGGCTGTCGCTGGGCAACACGGACTTTCAACTCCCTCCAAAGATTTCCTATGGGGTTGAGATCTGGAGACTGGCTAGGCCACTCCAGGACCTTGAAATGCTTCTTCTGAAGCCACTCCTTCGTTGCCGGGCGGTGTGTTTGGGATCATTGTCATGCTGAAAGACCCAGCCACGTTTCATTTTCAATGCCCTTGCTGATGGAAGGAGGTTTTCACTCAAAATCTCACGATACATGGCCCCATTCATTCTTTCCTTTACACAGATCAGTCGTCCTGGTCCCTTTGCAGAAAAACAGCCCCAAAGCATGATGTTTCCACCCCCATGCTTCACAGTAGGTATGGTGTTCTTTGGATGCAACTCAGCATTCTTTGTCCTCCAAACACGATTTAGTTGAGTTTTTACCAAAAGTTATATTTTGGTTTCATCTGACCATATGACATTCTCCCAATCCTCATCTGGATCATCCAAATGCTCTCTAGCAAACTTCAGACGGGCCTGAACATGTACTGGCTTAAGCAGGGGGACACGTCTGGCACTGCAGGATTTGAGTCCCTGGCGGCGTAGTGTGTTACTGATGGTAGGCTTTGTTACTTTGGTCGCAGCTCTCTGCAGGTCATTCACAAGATCCCCGTGTGGTTCTGGGATTTTTGCTCACTGTTCTTGTGATCATTTTGACCCCACGGGGTGAGATCTTGCGTGGAGCCCCAGATCGAGGAAGATTATCAGTGGTCTTGTATGTCTTCCATTTCCTAATAATTGGTCCCACAGTTGATTTCTTCAAACTAAGCTGCTTACCTATTGCAGATTCAGTCTTCCCAACCTGGTGCAGGTCTACAATTTTGTTTCTGGTGTCCTTTGACAGCTCTTTGGTCTTGGCCATAGTGGAGTTTGGAGTGTGACTGTGAGGTTGTGGACAGGTGTCTTTTATACTGATAACAAGTTCAAACAGGTGCCAATACAGGTAACGAGTGGAGGACAGAGGAGCCTCTTAAAGAAGAAGTTACAGGTCTGTGAGAGCCAGAAATCTTGCTTGTTTGTATGTGACCAAATACTTATTTTCCACCATAATTTGCAAATAAATTCATAAAAAATCCTACAATGTGATTTTCTGGATCTGCCTCTCTCATGGCAGACAATTTTCTCGTCTTCCTGAAAAAAGAAAAGGTTTCAATTATCATTATGACAAGAACATGACATGGATCAAGAATGATTGGCATATGGCATGAGATTAAGAATTTGAGATTAGGGTAGCATGTTTTGAAAGGTTTTTTGTACATTTTTTTTTTACTCACAGTTATAGTCATTCTTTGAGGGATAGACGACACACTCCATCCGCGAGTCATAACGTCCCTCTGCGTTCTGAGAGTAGTCCACTTTTTGGGACACAGAGTCAGTGCCATCTCGCTCTTTGGTTTGAATCTGTTAAAACAATTAAATAACTGTTAGCCTAGATTGAAAGTTGAGGCGGAACCAGGTGTAAAAAAATAAAAATAAAAAGATATACACTTTTCAGAAAATGGCAGTCCATACTGTATTAACCAATGAGTATAAGGGCTGGTTTACCAAAATTGGGCAGTGGCGTCTGATCCAGGATCTGCCCCTCTCACGGCAGACAGATTTCTCATCCTCCTGAAAATAGAACATGTTTTATCACCATGAACATGACATGGATGTATCAAGAATGATTTGCATATGGCATCAGATTAAGAAATCTAAGATTAGGCAATTGTGTAAAAACAACATTTTCATATGATTTTTTTAACTTACAGATCTTGCCCTTCTTTGAGGGACAGACGCACTACGTCCATGATTCATTACATCCCTTTCTGCCTTCTGAGGGTGTTTCACTTTTTGGGTCACAGAGTCGGTGCCTTCTCTTTAATTTGAAACGGAACTGAAAAAGTTTATTACAGAACAATTACTAATAAGTACAGTCTTATGTATTGGCTGGTTTACCGAAGTAGGGCAGTGGCATCTAGCCCTGTATCGGCCTCTCCCACGGCTGACAATTTTCTCTTCATCAGAAACGGCACTTCTTCTGGACATGGACACACTTAGTCCTCAATTCATTGCTTTGTTGAACAGAGGGTCCAAAGAATGTGAAAAAGCAGCTTGAAAAAATCTGCAGAAATAGCAAGGTTGTCTCTTCAAAGGAACGATTTTGGAATATGATGTTCCATTGATTTTGTTTGATTATGATATAGTAATCATCACTATGGTAACTCAGAACTCATCTGATTATGATCAGGGAATCAGCATCATGAGTGATGACATCACAATGACACGCCAGTGAGCCCACCAGTAAGGAGTATGTTGCTAATTCTGGTTGCTACAACAAAATCTAATTCTAGAACCAAATGGGCTGAAATATTTCTAATTCTACAAAATGCCATGACCTACGGTGGCTGACAAGGTTCAGAAATACACACTCACAAATAAATGTATATCAAGTGTGATATATGAACATTGACAAGTTCTAATGTTGATAAATACCAACTATCTGTTGATTGACCTGTGTAGTTATTTACCAATGCAGCTATTCAATATCATGCTTGCCTACCTAAATTACAAGTTTTAAATTGGCCCACTATATAGACTTTGTCTGCGACCGCAGCACGAAGATATAAAAACAACAACAAAAACATTGAGATGCAAATGACTCCAGTATTAACTCGCACACAGTTCAAAGCATCTAGCGTTGGCTGAATCCTTACTTTGTAACAGTCCCGTTTCTCCTCTTCCCGCCCCAGGTTTACGGTGCTGCCATCCAGTTCTATGAGGCGTTCCCACGGGAGTGCCTCTCGGAGCGGCAGAGCGTCCGTCTGGGCCTGGTGAGCGTGGTGGACCGGCGGCCTATCACCAACCGCACCCTGCAAGTGAAGAAGAGCGTGTGTGTTCTCTCCCACTGGCCCTTCTTCACTGTCTTCCAGAAGTTCCTCACCTTTGTCTACCGATACTCCATCTCCGGACCCCACGTGCTGCCCCCTCGAGAAGTCAGTGGCCCTTCATGGCTAATATCAGCAATGTGTATTTTTATAAACCTAAACTGGCTAATCTACTGGCTAACAAACCGTAGGCCTATTGGCTATTGATTCATGTTGTGGTTGGTTGTTTGGTTGATTTATTAACATGAACTCTGCTCTCTCCAGGCACATCTCCAGCTTCATGCACAACGTCCCGTTCCCCTCCCCTCAGCGGCCTCGCATCCTAGTGCAGGTAGGGACACCTGTCTTTAACTCAATTCACATTCTCTCTGTTATCTTTATTCCTTATTAACACATCAAAGCACTTTAAAGCATCAGAAGGGTGGAATGGAAAACCTTGCTAAGCATTGGTTTAGCTCAGGGCTATACAGAAGGCAGCATTAAAACACCTAATTCAAGTAAGGCATGACTGTGATTATTAGTTGAGTCAGGTGTTTTAGTGCTAGATTAGAACAAAAGCTTGCTTGCTCTCTGTGTGCTTGTATATGCCTGTGTGTGCGTTACAAGCGGAACCTCCGCTTGAGTTCTATTTGAACTTGACACCAGTAGCATTGTGGTGTTTCTCACTAAAGATTTGACTTCCTCCCCCACAGGAAATGGGTGTTGAATTAATTGATGGTTTCACCGGTTAGTGTGTTCACCGGTTAGTGTTAACACCCAATCAAAACAATCTATAATATACTGTGGATTTAAAATAATTTCACGTCACTGAATGATCCTTCCGGCTCTAGAAAGTAGAGACCATTGTTTAAGTTGTTTGGGGATTTCTAGAAAACTCTAATCAAGTAAAATGGGGCTTTTCAAACTTGATTCCTAATGGCTTGTTTCAAATCAACAGATATCAATTTGGTGAATGGTGGTCTATGAAAATTAAGCATGGCTAAACTTTCTTCCTTAGACCTATAGATTATTGTCCACCATGTTGGTTTGTTAATGAAAAATGTGTGTGTGTCATTTCAGCTCTCCCCCTATGACAACCTTCTACTCTGTCAGCCCGTCTCCTCCCCCTTACTGCTCAGGTCAGTACAGTAAATCTGCATTAGGTCTAGTCGCAATAAACTATGTGGTGGAATGCGTTATTCTGCGCTAGGCGCTAATGCTCCAATTGAGGGATTTATATTATCATATTGAAGTGAATCCATTAAAACAATAATGAATTTAGAAAGAGGCTGTTCTTTTCTGTCTGTAGTGGTGCCAGCTTTGTGAAGCTGCTGCAGAACCTGGGCCCTGAGAACGCCTGTGTCCTGCTGCTGGCCGTGCTGACGGAGCACAAACTACTGCTCCATTCCCTCCGCCCCGACGTCCTCACCTCCGTCAGCGAGGCCCTGGTGTCTGTGAGTCACACACACACGCCAAACCTACACACGCACACGCACACACACTCCAATCAAAGAATGCACTCTATCCCTCCAGATGACGTTCCCTCTGCGTTGGCACTGCCCGTACATCCCCCTGTGCCCGCTGCGGCTGGCAGACGTACTGTGTGCCCCCATGCCCTTCATCGTGGGCGTCCACTCCAGCTACTTCGACCTCTGTGACCCCCCTACTGACGTGGTGTGTGTTGACCTGGACACCAACACCATCTTTCAGTGAGTACACTGACCTTGAAGGACCTGGACCTGGATGCAACTGATGGAAGAGGAAGCAACAAAACCAAACATAGTTTGAAAGGATGAAATCCATAGTTTTGTTTTCTCTTCTCCTGCAGAGCAGAGGACAAGAAGCCGTTGTCATGGCGATCGCTACCAAGGAAGCATGGCAAGATGCTTGTGAATACCCTCACCAACTTGATGAAGACTCTGGAGAAAAGTGAGTGATGGCTGGAGACTCCATGCATGACATGCATTCTCGTCTAGCGTACTTATTCTGAAGCTTATCTAGGGACTGATGCTGGTTAATGAGTACAAGCTAAAACATATTGGTGCAATACATCTGACTCTTGATAATTCAATGTGCCAATGCTTTGTATCTTTGTAAATTTCTCTCTGTGCCTCTCCACCACTACCCCCAACTCCTTCTTTACCCACATTCCCCTCCATCAGTCTACACCACTGGCCAAGAGGAGGCCACCCTGGAGTTCCTGCTGACGGACTATGACCTGATCTACGGGCGTCAGAAGCAGCTGGAGTTGGAGATCCAGGAGGCCTTCCTGCGCTTCATGAGCTGCTTGCTGAGGGGTTACCGCGCCTACCTGCTGCCCATCACCCAGGCCCCCTCAGACAGGACCACCGACTGCAGCTCCCTCTTCAACCTGCAGGGTCAGTGTGGGTGGGTGGGGGTGACTGCCTGTGTGTGTGACTCATAACTCACAAAAAATGTACACAAGTGTACACAAATATTATATAACATTCTAGCTGAGTATGTGTGTGTGGGGGTGTTTTACCTCACCTACTTACTGTGTCCATAACCAACATCCCTGTGAAGCTAGTGTTTTAATGTGTGGTCTGAAGTTAACCCCTCCCTGGCTCTTGCAGGCTTCCTGAAGTCTCGTGAACGCACCCACCAGAAGTTCTACACCCAGCTGACCAGGACCCAGATGTTCACTCAGTTCATCGAGGAGTGCTCCTTCGTCAGTGACCGCCACGCCTGTCTGGAGTTCTTCGACGAGTGTGTCCAGAAGGTCAGAATCCCATCTTCGTGTTTTACAGGATGTTTAGTGATGCACCATATCTTATGGAAGCCTTTAGTGTGTTGATTCTAATACTGAAACCGGATGAGCCTTTTTGTATTTGCACAACTAATGGAAATGTGTGTGATCCCATTCCTGCCCTCTATGTTGTCAATGTTTGTGTATACCTGTGTATGTGACCTGTGTTTGCGGCATGTGTATATATATGTGGTGTGTGTAAGCAGTCGGATGTGGAGAAGCCTGAGGAGGTGCGTCTGATAGACCTGGACGAGGCCCACAGTGGGGAACACACAGTCTTCATCATGCCCCCAGAGGAACCCCAGGAGCCAGACGGTTCAGAGTGCCCCACTCACTACAGGTAACACAGGCGCTACATATAGCAGGATTCGTGTTCACAAAGCTTCTCAGAGTAGGGCTGGGACTAGGATCAGTTTAGTCTTTTAAATAATAAAGAATAAGAGGGTTGATCTGATTCTAGATGAGCACAAATAAGGGCCCCGGCACTTTATACTGTCTGATGCTGTGACCAGTGACGGCGTGTTTGTCTGTTTACAGCTATGAGACGTTCCCTGTGCTCTGCATGGATCTGTTTGACCGGCCTCAGGACCAGCTACGTGTCCCTACCAAGGGGAGTGCCCCCAGCAGCCCTGCCCCCCGACGGACTAAACAGGTACAAACCCCAACCTCCGCACCAGAGCCCCACTGCAACCTCACTGAAAGCCAACACAACCCCAGTGGATCCACTGCACCAAAACCACTAAGAACTATACAATAATATGAGGCTGACTCACGCAGTTTAATTTCAATCTTTATTATTTTATTAAGAGCATTACCCTGCCAGCAAATCAAAATGTATTCGCATCAATCAACTTGATCTGTTCAAGACTCCCCAGTTAGCTTTATGATAACCCAATTTTCCACAGCTAAAGAGGGAACACGCTTCACTGTTTTTCTGTGTCATTTTAATTTAATGAGCATTCATATTTCATCCTTCATTCAATATTTAAAAGCACTGTGGCAGCTGTGTATTTTGGGTGAATACCCCAAGCACCCTTCAGGGTTGTTAAGTTCGCCTACTAGGACACACAGGAACCACATTATTACGGCTTTAGCTAATCTAGATTGGATTACCTAACTCCTCTGTATCCCTCTATCTCCTTTAGGAGATTAAGCTGGCACAGAAGCGGGCACAGATATACTCGGCAGTGCCTGACATGTGGTCCAAATGCCTGCTGGGCCACTGCTATGGGCTGTGGTTCATCTACCTGCCCACCTTTGTGCGGGCGGAGAGTGCCAAGGTGCGTGCCTTGCAAACGGCATATGAGGTGCTCAAGCACATGGAGACCAGGAAGGTGGTACTACCAGATGAGGTTTGTTACAGGATCCTGATGCAGCTGTGTGGGCAGTACGGGCAGCCTGTGCTCGCAGTTAGGGTACTTCTGGAGATGAAGAAAGCTGGGATCACACCCAACACCATCACCTATGCATACTACAACAAGGTGCGCCACTGTTTACTTCAATTAAAAATAGAGTTGATCCGTCTGTGATCCCGTCTGTATGTGTTTTTTTTTTGTTTCTTCTCCCTATTGACTCACCTCTGGCTCGGCCCTCTCTCCTCAGGCAGTGCTGGAGAGCAAGTGGCCCTCCACCAATCAGGGTGGCCGTCTGCGCTGGGCCAAGTTGCGTAACGTTCTGATGGCCGTGGCGCAGTTCAGACAACCAGTCAGACAACGGCAGAAGAGTGGTTCTGTAGGCTCGCGGACAGGTCAGGACATATTTATTTATTTTTTACTATTGTTTGTAACAAAAAAAGGTCATTGGTTTTAGTGGAAAACTTGAAAATAAAGAAGAGCCGCACACTCTAGGAGCTCAGATGCAAAAAAAGATTTTATGTCCAACGTTTCGACAGGCAAGCTGTCTTCATCAGGGTATAATCACAAACACTGCGGGGTGACTTGTTTATAGAGTGTCACACACACAGGTGTCTGTAATCATGGCCAAGTGTGGCCTAATATCATTGGTTAATTCTGAAATATTAAAATGGCATACAAAGAACATACAAAAAACAAATGGATAGCATACGATCATAGATTAGATTTAGGCTACATAAGCCTACAAACAATTACAATGGTCACAATCACAAGAATGGTTTCAGATCAAAGTCTATGTTGAGACCGAAGGGAGCAAGGGTCTTTAAATTAAAGATCCAGGCAGCCTCTCGTTTTAACAATAAATTATCGAGGTCACCCCTTCTCCTAGGGAGGGTGACATGTTCAATGCCAATATAACGTAGAGACGAAATCGAGTGGTTTGCTTCCAAAGAATGGGCCGCAACTGGGTAAGTCAAGTTTTTACACCTAATGGTGCTACGATGCTCTGAGATACGTACTTTTAATTTGCACTTTGTTTTACCCACCAAATTTTTCCCACAAGGACAAGTTATAAGATAAATAACTGCCTTAGTGGAGCACGTAATAACACCTTTGATTGGAATCTGTTTCCCTGTTTGGGGGTGTTTGAAGGATCTACATTTATGTGCCATTGCATTGAGCACAGCCATTACACTTGTAATTTCCACCCAGCATTAACCAATGATATTAGGCCACACTTGGCCATGATTACAGACACCTGTGTGTGTGTGTGTGTGTGTGTGTGTCCTTTGACACTATATAAACGAGTCACCCCGCAGTGTTTGTGATTATACCCTGATGAAGACAGCTTGCCTGTCGAAACGTTGGACATAAAATCTTTTTTGCATCTGAGCTCCCAAAGTGTGCTGCTCTTCTTTATTTTAAAGTTTTCCACTCCGCTAGCCAGCACCTCGCCTATATAGGTGTGCGTTTATTTTTCTTCTACATTGGTTATAGTGGCCTTTTTAATGGTTTTAAACAAAATCATGATATATGTAAAAACATGTGAAACATGTTTTGTCTTTTTTTAAAGATGCAATGGACAGTAACCAACGGTCCCACCCACAATCTAACCTGATTCGTCAGTCCAGCTGGAGCGGCCTTAGTGAAAGCTCCAGCCACGAATCCCTGACGGGGTCTATGGTGAAGAGCAACAGCCTGAACAGCATGAGAAGCTCAACAGACAGTGAGTGACGGATATCTATTATATAGAAATAGCACTGTCATTGGAATGTTATATAATGGCATTGAGGAGTACACCAACTCAGTCACCGGCTTTATCAATAAGTGCATTGATGACGTCGTCCCCACAGTGACCATACGTACATATCCCAGCCAGAAGCCATGGATTACAGGCAACATCTGCACCGAGTTAAATGCTGCCGCTTTCAAGGAGCAGGACACTAATCCGGATGCTTGTAAGAAATCCCCCTATGCCCTCAGACGAACCATCAAACAGGCAAAGCGCCAGCTCTGACGCTTGCAAACTATTATGGACTACAAAGGGAAACCCAGCCGCGAGCTGCCCAGTGACGCGAGCCTACCAGACGGGCAAAATACCTTTTAAATAGGTCAACATTCACAAGGCCTTGGGGCCAGACAGATTACCAGGACGGGTACTCATAGCATGCACAGACCAACTGGCAAGTGTCTTCATTTACATTTTCAACCTCTCCCTGACCAAGTCTGTAAGACCTGCATGTTTCAAGCAGACCACCATAGTCCCTGTGCCCAATAGCACTAAGGTAACCTGCCTAAATGACTACCGACCCGTAGCACTCATGTCGGTCGCCATGAAGTACTTTGAAAGGCTGGTCATGGATTACATCAACGCCATCATCCTGGAAACCTTAGACCCACTCCAATTCGCATACAGATCCACAGACAACGCAATCTCAGTCGCGCTTCCACACTGCCTTTCCCACTTGGACAAAAGGAACACTTATGTGAGAATGCTGTTCATTGACTACAGCTCAGCGTTGAACACCGTAGTGCCCATAAAGCTCATCACTAAGCTAAGGACCCTGGGACTAAACACCTCCCTCTGCAACTGGATCCTGGACTTCCTGACGGGCCAACCCCAGGTGGTAAGGGTAGGCAACATCTGCCACGCTGATCCTCAACATAGGGACCACTCAAGGGTGCATACTTAGTCCCCTCCTGCACTCCCTGTTCACCCACGACTGCATGGTCAAGCACGACTCCAACACCATCATTAAGTTTGCTGATGACACAATAGTGGTAGGCCTGATCACCGACAACGATGACCTTCTCCAGCTTATAGGGAGAAGGTCAGAGATGGACTACAGGAAAAGGAGGGCCGAACACGCCCCCATTGACATCGACGGGGCTGTAGTGGAGCGGGTCGAGAGTTTCATAGTCATCATAGTCCAAACGCACCAAGACAGTCGTGAAGAGGGCACAACACCGCCTTTTCCCCCTAAGCAAACCGTGTCAGAGGAAGGCCTAAAAAATGGTCAAAGACTCCAGTTACCCAAGTCATAGACTGTTCTCTCTGCTACCACACGGCAAGCGGTACCAGAGCGCCAAGTCTAGGTCCAAAAGGGTCCTTAACAGCCTCTACCCCCAAGCTATAAGACTGCTGAACAATTAATCAAATCGCCACCCGGACTATTTCCATTGACACCCCCACTCCCCCTTTGTTTTTACACGGTCTCTACTCGCTGTTTATTATCTATGCATAGTCACTTTACCAGTACCTACATGTACAAATGACCTCGCACATTGACTCGTATATAGCCTCGTTATTTTGTTACATTTTATTTTTTACTTTATTTAGTAAATAATTTCTTAACTCTATTTCTTTAACTGCATTGATGGTTAAGGGCTTGTGAGTAAGCATTTCACGGTAAGGTCTACACCTGTTGTATTTGGCGCATGTGACAAATACACTTTGATTTAATTTAATGTTTAATGTAACAAAACACTCATCAAAGAACTGTGTCTAATGTTTGGGAACCACCCTCCTAACAATTTACACCCCACAGAGTCTAAGCTCTCAATGAAGGCGATGCTCCGGAACGCAGGTGCCAATGGCTGCAGTGATCCCGCCTCCCGTAAACCCCCTGTGGGACCACAAGACACCTCCACCCCTTCTCCCTTTCCCCCTGGTGGTGTCCTTGTGCGCCGCAACCAGGTGTGCCTGTCCACCTTCTACAAAGACTGTGCCGAGACAGCCGACTCTGACCCCGACTGCAGCTGCCAGCCTGGGGAGAGAGACGGCAGGTGAGGGGGTGGAGAAGCTGGGGCTGATATGTTCTGATATGTTTTTGGATTACAGTTTGAATATCACTTTGATATACTAAAAGAGTATGCCTCCCATTCCTCTGTTCTCAATGTAGGCCACCTGGGCCTAGAGACACTGTGAGCCGCAAGGCCGTGGACGAGAACTACAACAATGTGTCACCGCCAAGTCGGGGCAGCCTGACGGGGAAACTGCAGCAGCTGCTCACGCCTACTCGCCATCGAGTCTCGGGGCGGCGGGCCGCCAGTGTAGACGCCCGGCGCTCGAGGGGAGAAAATGGGCCGGTGCGCAGGGTGTCGGAACAGAGACAGTCCCGAAAAGCCCAGGTGGCTGAGAGCCTGCTGAAGGCTAAGGAGAGGCTCTACAATGCTACCTCTGAGGTGAGGGGACAACGTGGCTTGTTGTAGCTTATAGTATAACTATACTGTATTGGCCAACTGATTTAGTTTACTGTGGTAAAATGCATTTGCAGATGTAGGGGGCGTTATCAAACGTGTCAAAACGTGCTTAATGTTCCTCCATCCTTTCCCTCTGTAGAGTTCTCTGTCGGTGGGGAGTGACGTCGACCTCCCTGAAACCACCAATTTGGCCTTTCCTCTCCGCAAGTCCTGGGACACCAACCAAGAGGGAGCGGGACTACAGGTGTTGATGTCGAGCTGCTCCTTGTGTCGGAGCTGTAACTCCCTGGTCTATGACGAGGAGATTATGTCCGGGTGGACGTCTGACGACTCCAACCTCAACTCCAGCTGTCCCTTCTGCTCGACCACCTTCGTCCCCCTTCTCAACGCTGAGATCTGTGACCTAGGACCCATCAGTTGGTAGGACTACTCCTCTCATCATAACATCACCCTAACATTTAAGTCTGTCCCAAATGGCACCCTATATTCCCTATATAGTGCACTACTTTTGACCAGGGCATGTAGAAGTCAAAATCCCTTCATTTTGACTCCTATTCTTATTCAATCTGTCTCTTCATGGCCATGTACAGTCCTCACCATATGTATTTGGAAAGTGAAGCTGTCTAAATACATATGGTGCGGACTGTGTAATGTATGGTGAGGACTGGAATGAATGGTGAGGACTGTGTAATGAATGGACTGTAATGTATGGTGAGGACTGTGTAATGAATGGTGAGAACTGTGTAATGAATGGACTGTAATGAATGGTGAGAACTGTGTAATGAATGGACTGCAATGTATGGTGAGGACTGTGTAATGAATGGTGAGGACTGTGTAATGAATGGTGAGGACTGTGTAATGTATGGTGAGGACTGTGTGATTCTTAAACTGAATGAACGTTAGACTTTTTTGTCACCCAATCCCTTCATTTTCACTAACAAAGCGCTCACCACAGCCTGGAACGTACCAACTGGAACACGGAGGAGGAGGTGGAGAGCGCAGCCAAGCCCCCTGGTGGCCAGGAGGCCACCCTGGTTCACAACGGTGTGAGTGAGGACTCCAGCTCTGAGACCAGCAGTTATTCTGAGAGCAGCAGCGCTACCATGGTACTCTACCAACACTGGTTTATTTCTCATTAATATCTGTTGGCTTCTGGGAAATATTCAGTCTTGCAATTCCCACAGTTAACATGTTATTAACTCTAGGGTTCATCAGTGGGCGAGTCTCCCCAGGTGACAGTGGCCTACCTGAGCCCATTGGTGTTGCGCAAGGAGCTTGAGAGCCTGCTGGAGAACGAGGGCGAGGCGGTGCTGGCACAGGGCCAGCTCCTGGACAGCCACTCCATCATCTTCTGGAACCTGGTATGGTACTTCCATCGCCTGGGCCTGCCCAGCAACCTGCTGCAGCTGGTTCGCTCCTCACCGCTGGCCAACCAACTAGCACAGGTAACTCCGCTCCCAAGCTTCTCTTGGGGCCTAGTGATGAATTATTAGCATTAGTATATTACAATACATAATGTCCTCATACTAATGTTGAGCTCCTGTCTGTGTGTCAGACTTCAGAGAACTCAGCAGTGAGGGTGAGGCTGCTGTGGGACACACTGACCCCTGACACAGACCACTGGCCCCCCCTCTACATCCTGTGGAGGATGCACAGTAAGATACACACGTTATTCACATGGAAATAGTCAGATGATACAGGTTCAGATTCTTTCATGAATAACATATGTCTCTCTCTCTCTCAGGTGGCGTACCCATGCGGAACCACAGCTGGCGGAGGCACAACCACCCCTTCACCCTGGCCTTCCTGGAGGAAGTGCTGCGCTGGGTTGGCATGAACGAGGTACACAAGGGAATCACCCTCTTCCTAGAAACCATTGCCAAGCAACCAGGCACGCCCAAGATACAAAGGTGAGTGCAGGAAATGGCCTCTGAATCATCAGTTGTTGTTTGTGTGAGTAATAAAGTGGCTTCAGAAATTATTCATACCCCTTAACTTTTTCCACATTTTGTTGTTATACTCTGAATTTTAAATTGATTACATTTTGATTTTTTTTGTCACTGCCCTACACATAATACCCCATAATGTCAAAGTTTTTCGAAAATTCTAAAAAAGAATAAAAAATGAAAAGCTGAAATGTCTTCAGCCAATAAGTATTCAACCCCTTTGTTATGGCAAGCCTATATATACTGAACAACAATATAAACGCAGCATGTAAAGTGTTAGTCCCATGTTTCATGAGCTGAAATAAATCATCCCAGAAATGATCCATATGCACAAAAAGCAAATTTCTCTAAAATGTTGGTTTACATCCCAGTTAGTGAGCATTTCTCCTTTGACAAGATAGTCTATCCACCTGACAGGTGTGGCATATCAAGAAGCTGATTCAACAGCATAATCACTAAACAGGTGCACCTTGTGCCCGGGACGATAAAAGGCCACTCTAAAATGTGCCGTTGTCACACAACACAATGCCACAGATGTCTCAGGTTTTGAGAGCGGGTGCAGTTGGTACGCTGACTGCAGGAAAAAAAAGAAGAAACGGAATGGAGCTAAGCACAGAGGAAAACCTGGTTGTCTGCTTTTCACCAGACACTGGGAGAGGAATTCACCTTTCAGCAGGATAATAACCTAAAACACAAAGTCAAATCTACACTGGAGTTGCTTACCAAGAAGACAGTGAATGTTCCTAAGTGGCCGAGTTACAGTTTTGACTTAAATGTACTTGAAAATCTATGGCAAGACCTGAAAATGGTTGTCTAGCAATGATCAACAACACACTTACAGGTCTTGAAGAATTTTGAAAAGAAAAATGGGCAAATGTTGCACAATCCAGGTGTGGAAAGCTCTTTGAGACTTACCCAGAAAGACTCACAGCTGTAATCGCTGCCAAAAGTGCTTCTACAAAGTATTGACTCAGGGGTATGAATACTTATGAAAATGAGATTTCTGTATTTCATTTTCAATAAATTGGCAAAACAAATTCTAAACATGTTTTTACTTTGTCATTATGGGGTATTGTGTGTAGATGGGTGAGAAAAAAATCTATTTAATCCATTTTGAACACAACAAAATGTGGAATAAGTCGAGGGGTGTGAATACTGTACTTTCTCAAGGCATTGTATTGATTATGTGATTGCACAATTGTGATCGATTGTACTTGGTGTTGTTTGTCCAGGAGTCTGTACAGAGAGATGCTCTTCCTCACGCTGGCTGCCATGGGTAGAGATCATGTTGGTAAGCAGCCTCTTTAAGACACTTTAAACACAGTTGGAATACTAGAACTTCACTATAGTTTCAGACCAACCAAGCTTATTGCTTACGGCACTTTCTGTCTTTTAGCTGCGTTTGATAAGAAATACAAGGCTGCATACCAACGGCTGAGTGGCTCCTTGGGTCGCGGGGAGCTCCGCAGGAAGCGAGCCCAGCCACCTAGCCCCAAGGCTGTGGACTGCAGACGGAGCTTCCTGCTGCCCCTCGAGTGCTGATACCACCTCCAGCCTGCAGCCTCCACCCACTCCAATCCAGATCCGCCCCCATCGCTGCTGCCTCCACTCCCTTGGAACACTGATGCCCAGCTGCCAAGAGAAGGGATGAGAAAAGCTAGACAGAAAACAACAGACAGAAAATTCTGCCTTCACATTTCATTTGGACTTCTCCGCTGTGCTGCCCTCTAGCACAGCCTGGCCACACTATAAAAGCCCCCCGACTTAGCAGCTGTACCTCACTATCCTTGTTTGTGTGAACCCGATATCTCCATTTGACCTTCATTCATTTCCATTGTGCAACTGGCCTTTGGACAGCTTCCTCAACAACTAAACACAACCCTCTCGGCCTATAGGCTATTATTATTATTATTATTATTATTATATATTATTGGACCTGGTACTGTACATACAACCCAGCCCCCTTGGACTTCGCTCATTGCTCGTATATACATGGCCTCTGCCTCACCAATATAACTCATACTGGTTTGTAGGTCATATTTTCGACCTGCAATTTATTCATTCAATGTGAACATATTCTATAACTTGCATTGCATTTCTTTCAAACAGAAAATCTCATACGAGTGGGAGATGTCTAGTGATCCTTGATGTGATAGGAAGTGCCAATATCATCGAACTGTAACACATACATTACATTGCAAGGGAACATACAAATCACTCAGTCACAGCCAAAACCTTTAGATTAGATCGTATTTCATGCCTCTCTTGCTCTTTTTCACCCTCTGGAAAGAATTCTGTCAACTGGACATTGGTGATAAAGTCTAACTTTGGGATGAGACTGCTTCAGTGAGTCTCAGCCAATCCAAAAGAGGATGTTTACTCTGGGAGATGATGATGTTGATTTATGACTTCGGGAGAGGATGACTTCGGGAGGATTATGTCAACTAAGAAAGGATGTCGACTGGGAAAGGATGATGTCTAGCCTAGGGGAGGGTAATGTCAAACCTGGGACAGGATGATGTCAACTCTGGGAAAGGATGATGTCAGCTCTGGGAGATGTCAACTCTGGTAAAGGAGGATGTCGACTGGGAAATTCCTAATTTTGGGAGAGGATGATGTTAACTATCGGTTTTGGGAGCAGATGGTGAGCAGTGGAGATCAGCAATGTAATGGTTTGATCACTATCACTATGATTTCCTTAGTGTGTGTGTTTTCCAGCTCATGGTGTGGAATGGAGCTATGGTCAAACTTTGGGTAAGGCAGGAAATACCCTATGCAGAGTCACCAGAAAATGCTAACATCCGGTTTTCAGAGATTCAGTATTTTCAAACTAACGGAAGTGGGAACTCTGCACAGGTCTCTCTATGCCTGCAACATTAGGTTAGGCAGGAAGTGGAGGGAGGGTGTGACTGGGAACAGACACTGACAGTCAAGGAGAATCCACGAGTCCTATAAAACCCCACTCCTACATCACAACCAGGAAGGACTTTTCATACACGGACACATACATATTGCATACAGGATTTATCAGTTGTATTGTGTTTTTAATTCCCTGTACTGTTCTTGTGAATTGGAAGTGTGATTGGGGGTTCTTAGTTCAATAACTGATTCTCAGTGATTGAGGCATTTGTACCAGAAAAGTGTTTGACAGAAGAAAAAATGTAAACATGTGGAAGGGGCGGGTTTTTTTATGGTATGTATGATGTCCTGTGTTTTCTCACGTTTTATGCATATTTACCTCATCTCACACCTCTTTTCCCGTGTTAAACGGGAGTGATTTGTCTGGGAGGATGGTCCACAAGGAATGACTGTGATGGACCTTTAGTCACACATCATCCGTTTTTCATTCACCACACAGTTATTACCCACACATTTAGACCAGTAGTATGTTATGGATTGTTGGCAGAGATTAAAGAACTTCAGTAGATCCACGGGTATAAGAGAGGAAGGTACTTCACTGTGGAGCCCATACTTACCAACTAGGTTCTTGTTTTCATGTACAGTACCTGTGAGGCCTTTTCCCCTCATATTTTAACTGTTTATTTGTTGTTCAGCTTTGTATATGAAAACATATCAATTGCACAATAGATTTTTCATTTTCTTTCAATTTCATGTTTTCACACTGTTAAATGCCTCTCTTACCGTCATACGTTGTTTTTGTTCTTGCAGTGTTATATAGCAGCGTCACGAGAGAATACCTTGTGTTTTGCCTTTGAAGATTGTGTGAGTGACAGAAATGATTGTCCCACCTGGGGAGTAGAGCTGTAATTACAACTAGGGATGTGAAGTTGTAGGGAGAACAATTTTCATATCTCCAATTTTAGTCTTAACCTTAGGGTGAGATATTTCAGATGGCACTGATATCATTGTGTGTCTACCCATATATCATTAAAGTACAAGGGAGACATTGTTTGCACACAGCCATCCAGTCAACAGGGATATATGGTTAAATAAAGGTGAAATAAAAAAAATGATATGCAGACTGGGGCAAAGCATTCAGCATTCTCAACCAGTAGAGGGCAGTAGGGCATACAGAGTCCAGTTCTAGCCATTGGTAGTGGAATTGGGCTTGAACAGGCTAAGGAAACCCTGGTCTTTGAATTGAAATGTCTTTAGTAATAACATGGTGGGAACCTGTTCAAATTACCTATCAGTGGTCATGACGTAAAGGAGACCCAAGACAGAATGCTGTTTAAAAGTTAAGACTGAGTTATCGTCAGCGTCTCAAATTACACCCTATTTGGCTCTGGTCAAAAGTAGTGAACTGTATGGATAATAGGTTGATAAAATGGTGTATCATTTGAGATGTCCCAGTCCAGAGTTAGATGATAAAAATAATGCAGGTAGATTTCCCAACGTAGGCAATATTACATTTATGGACGCTATTTTAATGCATCGGACTGCAAGTGAATATAAGGAACATTTATTTTGTCTGTTATTTTATTGGTCAAGTGAGCAAAGGAATGAAGAGAGATCTGTATTTAAAATATATTGTGTTTGCTGTTGTAATTTATATGGATGTGACTTCAGTTGTAAATGTCTTGTTTTATAGAAGGAAATACACACAGATTCCCCAAAGTTCAGTTTTCTTGTGTGATTTAATGTGATTTAATGATTTTCTCTATGCCTAACAATAGTATTAGAGTGGCTCTAAATTACATCCTCAAATAGTTTTCTATGATCCATCTTTGTTCTGAAGTATTGAAAAGCTTTCATGCTAGATAAAGCCACACATATTGTTCAATTGTGTGTAGAATACAAAAATGTAAGTTTATATATACAGTACCAGTCAAAAGCTTGGACACACCTACTCATTCCAGGGCTTTTCTTTATTTGTACTATTTTCTACATTGTAGAATAATAGTGAAGACATCAGAACTATGAAATAACACATATGGAATCATGTAGTAACCAAACAAGTGTTAAACTGCTCCCGAGTGGCGCAGTGCCTTAGACCGCAGTGCAAGAGGCGTCACTACAGTCCCTGGTTTGATTCCAGGCTGTATCACATCCATCTGTGATTTGGAGTCCCATAGGACAGCGCACAGGTTTGCCTTGTTAAAATGTTTTTTTAATGGAATTTCTTTCCATAATGCGTTTGAGCCAATCATTTGTGTTGTGACAAGGTAGCGATGGTATACAGAAGATAGCCCTATTTGGTAAAATACCATATTATTGCAAGAACAGCTCAAATAAGCAAAGAGAAATGACAGTCCATCATTAGTCAAAGTCACCATTATTAGTCAGTTGTACAACCGAATGGCTTCAACTGAAATGTGTCTTCCGCATTTAACCCAACCCCTCTGAATCAGAGAGGTGCGGGGGGCTGCCTTAATCAACATCCATGTCTTTGGCACCCGGGGAACAGTGGGTTAACTGCCTTGTTCAGGGGCAGAACGACATGAAGGTCAGTCAATCCAGAAAATGTCAAGAACTTTGAAAGTTTCTTGAAGTGCAGTCGCAAAAACCATCAAGCGCTATGATTGAAACTGGCTCTCATGAGGACCGCCACAGGAAAGGAAGACCCAGAGTTACCTCTGCTGCAGAGGATAAGTTCATTAGAGTTAACTGCACCTCAGAAATTGCAGCCCAAAAAATAAATGCTTCATAGAGTTCAAGTAACAGACACATCTCAACATCAACTGTTCAGAGGAGACTGCGTGAACCAGGCCTTCATGGTAAATTTTTACAAAGAAACCACTACTAAAGGAATACCGATAAGAAGAAGAGACGGGCTTGGGCCAAGAAACACGAGAATTGGACATTAGACCGGTGGAAATCTGTCCTTTGGTCTGATGAGTCCAAATTTGAGATTTTGTGGTCACACCAAATATGACCAACACACCTCCAGGCTGTGAAAGGGCTATTTGACCAAAAATTAGAGTGCTACATCAGATGACCTGGCCTCCACAATCACCCGGCCACAACCCAATTGAGATGGTTTGGAATGAGTTGGACGGCCGAGTGAAGGAAAAGCAGCCAACAAGTGCTCACCGTATGTGGGAACTATATATAGTCAGTATGAGATCATTGTATCCTGCATAAGGTTAGGTAGCAGTGTCATCTTACAGTAAAGCTCTGTCTGATCTACATTGTACAGTAGTTGTAACAGCCCAATGGGGTATACATTCCAAACCAAAGTTGCCATGGACCTTTTTAATCCACAGTCAGTATAAGTCAGTACATGACACCTTTATTTCAAGAACAATATATCAAAGTGGTCTTTTTTCCCTGGCGGTTGGGCACAAAAGGTGTTGGGGTTGTTTTGCCCCTGTTTTTTGTGGTCTTCTGCTTGTTTCTTTTCTAACGACTTACTATTCCATGAAATGGAATTTAGTTTCTGGTACATTGTGTAGTCAAGGACAAGTCTGCTGCAGGAAACAGTGTTTTTATAAAATGTAAACAGGGAAAGGTGGGGAAGCAAATAATCTTCATATTTATCTCTACTCCTCTCCATCTTATTTCCTCCATGACCACAAGCCTTGTACAGAGGAATGGTGTGAAAATCTGAGCCGTATGCATGCAGTGAGAGGTGGTCTTGCCAGGCCAGCTCAGATTAGACCACTGTGATCGTCACTATGTGAAACCCTAAACCCCATTATGTGGCTAATAGGATGAAGCTTTGCTACTGCTGGGCGGACAATGAGCTACAGAGGGTTCTCAATACAGCCATGCTTACTGCACATTGTTTAACCACAGAGGCCTGGGAATAACTATATTAGTCTCTGTATGCATACTATGGAGGATAAGTTGCTCCTATCAATTGAAATGCACATTTGCCATTTTCTCTTGGGTGAAATATCATAGGCTATTATAAGCTGATGTACCTGCAGGGTAAGATTACTGATTCACATCATCTGATGCATTACAGGTTGAAGGTTCATGTCAGTTTGTTGAGTGTTGAGCATCCCTGTAATTTGAATGTTGAATCCAAAGTAACTTAATTCTGAAGCTCTGAATTCCTTTCAATTGTGATAGCGTATACAGAAGTGTATGTGCTACAAAATATGAATTTGACCAATTTGAGTAATATATGAGGTTAGATGTTTTGTTCTTAAACCAACCGCATCATACAGAGGTTTATTGTCAATGGGGGATATTTGAGTGATGTTGCACAGTAAAGCCTGATCGGCTTCACTACAAGTCTACAAAACATTATGTACACATTGACACCATATGATACTTGCAGTATGTAGATTTAAACATACTGGGCTCAGCAGATGAAGGTACATTTTCAGTAGGAACTGATTTAATGGTGGTGAGCAGAACCAGGGTGATTATAAGAAATCACAAAAGCTGCGTTTAGACAGGCAGCGCAATTCTGATATTTATTTTCCACTAATTGGTCTTTTGACCAATCAGATCAGCTCTGAAAAAGAGCTGATGTGAAAGATCTGATGTGATTGGTCAACAGACCATTTAGTGGGGGAAAATTATCAGATTTGGGCTGCCTAATGAGTTAGCCATGAAAATCACAAAGGGGGGTGGGCTGAGGGGTGACTGTCTATACCTTTTCAAAGAACCTGGAATGGGTAGATGTGTTTTGTGTCTCTTTCTCTCTGACTCTGCATGTATATATCTCAGGACATTCCCAGTGTGACCAGACCCCTAATTATATATATTTTTGCATGTCCTCTAACCTTTCTATCTCCCTAGCAACTTTAATGGCCAGATTAGGAGAATATAAGATATCAGATGCTGATGCAGCTGCAGTATAGTTTTAACTAGCCCATGGGGGACAGTTGAATGATGCTGTGCAGTATAATTGGTAAGCATGACCACCTTCACTCCCTTACAAGACTGTGTAAAACATTATATTTGGTGTTCAAGATGTGTTAAAAAAGGGGGGGGGTACATTGTATGGTGAGTTAAACAAAAGTTGTACTGTGGGTGGGAACATGAGCTTGATGGGAACATAAGCTTGATTTTAGAGTAGCATGAGTGACCAGAAGATCAGATCATTTTTGATGGTTTAATGATGGTGAGAACCAGGGGGATTAGGATAAGAACAGTCACTGAGCTACTTACTAATGAGCTAGTTAAGAAGATAACAAAAACTGTGTGTGTAGGTAGGATCTCTGCCTCTTATCTCAGATGGCTAAAAAAACATGCATCTCATTCTCCTCCCAGATCTTTGTTTTGCATGTTGATATCTCCCTCATAATAGACCAGGCCATTCCCACTTGGACCAATCCCCAATTAGATCCCTTTATATGAACAGAAGACCACCTAATGAATAGCACGCTGCGACCAGCCTGTTGTTCTCTCTTAAGAAGGGTGCGTATTGTGTGTGTTAGGGGGGCTGATGCCTGTTAATTGGCTGGTCTGTCCTGCTGTGAGCCACACCGCATTCCAACAGCTTGGGTAATGGAGCCCCATCCTTTACTACTCTATAGTGAGGACCGTTGGGGCAGACGGTGGCTGAATGTGTTTTTCTATTTAAGCATTCGTTATTGTACCCAAGGTTGAGAACCTTTTGAGGCTGGTGGAGTTGAGATGATTTGAGTTGGTGAATGGTCTTCATTGAACAGACCTTCAACTTGCTTGTAGCTACTATGACTGTGTTTTTAGTAAAGCTGCAGTGCAATATGCTTTCCCTTCTCATCATCAAGAATCCCATTTTTTAGGAGAGAAAAAAAACACCAAAGAGGAACAACATGATGACAAGACCTATGTTATAATTTCATGTTAAATGTTGTTACTTCACTACCTGTATGGGTAACACTTTACTTGACACCCACTGTCATAACGATGCCATAACTGACATAACATGTCATAACCAGTCATAATATGGTCATCATTTTGTCATGACCCATATATTTACACCTGTTTTTTTGTGTTATTTTATGGATGGTTATGACATCTACATACAGTGAGAGTGTCAAAACCCACATTTATTCAAATGAGTTTATCCCCTGCTAAGAAGTTTCCTTTCGTTTGAAAGTTATGTTTCTAAAATGCTTTGTCGTTGTTGTTGTAATGAATTCTTTACAGGGATGTTTTTTTCATCATATTTTAAATAGCTTGTAGAAAATGTACTTTATGACACTGTCATGAAGCATTATGACTATCCTGTGTCACTTTACTTTGACCAAGGAAATACACTTTATGACACTGTCAAGAAGCATTATTAGCATCGTAATGCCAGATAATGCCGTACATGCCCTTATGTTAGTCATCAATCAAAAAGAGGGTGTCTTGTCCTGCTCCTGATATTTGCTCCTGCATTCATCCCAGTCATCAGCAACAGAGCGTTGGGGTAGGTGCATGTCTGACATCAATGTGTGCACAATTACAATGTCAATTTAACAAAAAATGATATAACATAAACATACTGTTGAAAAAGGTTATTGTGTAATGGAATGTTTTGCCTTCTGTGGTAGGTTTTGTGGCTTTTTGCACTCTTATGTAGGTGTTATAACCAGCCATACAGTAATGCAATATACAGTACTGTGCAAAAGTTTTAGGCAGGTGTGAAAAAATGGTTTCAAAAATAGGCATGTTAATAATTTATATTTATCAATTACCAAAATGCAGTGAGTGAACAGAAGAAGAATCTACATCAAATCAATATTTGGTGTGACCACCCTTTGCCTTCAAAACAGCATCAATTCTTCTAGGTACACTTGCACACAGTTTTTGAAGGAACTCGGCAGGTAGGTTGGCCCAAACATCTTGGAGAACTAATCACAGTTATTTTATGGATTTAGGGCAGTTTCAGGTGCTTCTCTTTCTTCATGTAATCCCAGACAGACTCGATGATGTTGAGATCACTTCCAGGACTCCTTGTTCTTCTTTACGATGAAGAGAGTTCTTTATGACTTTCGCTGTATGTTTGGGGTCGTTGTCATGCTGCAGAATAAATTTGGGGCCAATCAGATGCCTCCCTGGTGGTATTGCATGATGGATAAGTATCTGCCTGTACTTCTCAGCATTGAGGAGACCATTAATTCTGACCAAATCCCCCACTCCATTTGCAGAAATGCAACCCCCAACTTGCAAGGAACCTCCACCATGCTTCACTGTTGCCTGCAGACACTCATTCGTGTACTGCTCTCCAGCCATTCGGCGAACAAACTGCCTTCTGCTTTTCGTGCATAGTTGAGTCACTTGGCCTTGTTTCCATGTCGGAGGTATGGCTTTTTGGCCGCAAGTCTTCCATGAAGGCCACTTCTGACCAGACTTCTCTGGACAGTAGATGGGTGTACCAGGTTCCCACTGTTTTCTGCCAATTTCGAGCTGATGGCACTGCTGGACATCTTCTGATTGCGAAGGGAAGTAAGCATGACGTGTCTTTAATCTGCTGAAGTAAGTTTCCTTGGCCGACCACTGCGTCTACGGTCCTCAACGTTGCCCGTTTCTTTGTGCTTCTTTAAAAGAGCTTCAACAGCACATCTGGAAACTCCTGTCTGCCTTGACATTTCTGCCTGGGAGAGACCTTGCTGATGCAATATAACTACCTTGTGTCTTGTTGCTGTGCTCAGTCTTGCCATGGTGTATGACTGACAGTAAACTGTCTTCAGCAACCTCACCTTGTTAGCTGAGTTTGGCTGTTCCTCACTCAACCTACATATTGAATTGATGATCATTAGCAACTGTTTGGTATAATTCTTTAATCATACACCTGACTATATGCCTACAAAATCCCTGACTTTGTGCAAGTGTACATACAAGAATTGATGCGGTTTTGAAGGAAAAGGGTGGTCACACCAAATATGGATTTAATAATAGTAGAGAGAATTATTTATTTCAGCTTTTATTTCTTTCATCACATTCCCAGTGGGTCAGAAGTTTACATACACTCAATTAGTATTTGGTAGGATTGCCTTTAAATTGTTTAACTCCTAGCCTTCCACAAGCTTTCCACAATAAGTTGGGTGAATTTTGGCCAGAGCTGGTGTAACTGAGTCAGGTTTGTAGGCCTCCTTGCTAACACACGCTTTTTCAGTTCTGCCCACAATTTTCTATAGGAACGAGGTCAGGGCTTTGTGTTGGCCACTCCAATACCTTGACTTTGTTGTCCTAAAGCCATTTTGCCACAACTTTGGAAGTATACTTGTCCATTTGGAAGACCCATTTGCGACCAAGCTTTAACTTCCTGACTGATGTCTTCAGATATTGCTTCAATACAGCCACATACTTTTCCTTCCTCATTATGCCATCTATTTTGTGAAGTGCACCAGTCTCTCCTGCAGCAAACCACCCCCACAACATGATGCTGCCACCCCCGTGCTTCACGGTTTGGATGGTGCAAGCCTTCCCCTTTTACCTCCAAACATAACGATGGTCATTATGGCCAAACAGTTCTATTTTTGTTTCATCAGACCAGAGGACATTTCTCCAAAAAGTACGATCTTTGTTCCCATGTGCAGTTGCAAACCATAGTCTGTCTTTTTTATGACGATTTTGGAGCAGTGGCTTCTTCCTTGCTGAGAGGCCTTTCAGGTTATGTCGACATAGGACTCGTTTTACTGTGGATATAGACACCTTTGTACCTGTTTCCTCCAGCATCTTCACAAGGTCCTTTGCTGTTGTTCTGGGATTGATTTTCACTTTTCGCACCAAAGTACGTTCATCTCTAGGAGACAGAACGCGTCTCCTTCCTGAACGGTATGACGCCTGCGTGGTCCCATGGTGTTTATACTTGCGTACTATTGTTTGTACAGATGAACGTGGTACCTTCAGGCGTTTGGAAATTGCTCCCAAGGATGAACCAGACTTGTGGAGGTCTACAATTATTTTTCTGAGGTCTTGGCTGATTTCTTTTGATTTTCCCATGATGTCAAGCAAAGAGGCACTGAGTTTGAAGGTAGGCCTTGAAATACATCCACAGGTACACCTCCAATTGACTCAAATGATGTCAATTAGCCTATCAGAAGCTACTAAAGCCATGACATAATTTTCTGCAATTTTCCGAGCTGTTTAAAGCCACAGTCAACTTAAATAATTGTTGGAAAAATGTATTGTGTCATGCACAAAATAGATGTCCCAACCAACTTGCCAAAACTATAGTTTGTTAACAAGAAATTTGTGGAGTGGTTGAAAAACTAGTTTTAATGACTCCAACCTAAGTGTATGTAAACTTCCAACTTCAACTGTATATACAGTGCATTTGGAAAGTATTCAGACACCTTCACTTTTTCCACATTTTGTTATGTCACAGCATTATTCTAAAATGTATTAAATAGTTGTTTTTCCTCATCAATCTACACATAATACCCCATAATTACAAAGCAAAAACAGTTTTTAGAAATGTTTGCTAATGTATTAAACACAAAAAACTGAAATATCACATTTACATATAATTCAGAGCCTTTACTCATACTTTGTTGAAGCACCTTCGGCAGCGATTACAGCCTTGAGTCTTCTTGGGTATGACGCTACAAGCCGGGCACACCTGTATTTGGGGAGTTTCTCCCATTATTCTCTGCAGATCCACTCCTGCGTTGTCTTGGCTGTGTGCTTAGGGTCGTTGTCCTGTTGGAAGGTTAACCTTCACCCCAGTCTGAGGTCCTGAGCGCTCTGGAGCAGGTTTTCATTAAGGATCTCTGTACTTTCCTTTGTTCAACTTGCCCTCGATCCTGACTAGTCTCCCAGTCCCTGCCGCTGAAAAACATCCACACAGCATGATGCTGCCACCACCATGCTTCACCGTAGGGATGGTTCCAGGTTTCCTCCAGATGTGACGCTTGGCATTCAGGCCAAAGACTTCAATATTGGTTTCATCAGACCAGAGAGTCTTGTTTCTCATGGTCTGACAGTCCTTTAGGTGACTTTTGTCAAACTCAAGGCGGGCTGTCACGTGCCTTTTACTGAGGAGTGGCTTCAGTCTGGCCACTCTACCATAAAGGCCTGATTGGTGGAGTGCTGCAGAGATGGTTGTCCTTCTGGAAGGTTCTCCCTTCTCCACAGAGGAACTCTAGAGCTCTGTCAGAGTGGCCATCGGGTTCTCCCTGACCAAGGCCCTTCTCCCACGATTGCTCAGTTTGGCCGAGTGGCCTGCTCTAGGAAGAGTCTTGGTGGTTCCAAACTTCTTCCATTTAAGAATGATGGAGGCCACTGTGTTCTTGGGGACCTTCAATAATGCAGAAATGTGTTGGTACCCTTCCCCTGATCTGTGTCTCGACACAATCCTGCCTCGGAGCTCTACCGACAATTCCTTCGACCTCAAAAACCTTGGTTTTTGCTCTGACTTGCTCTGTCAACTGTGGGACCTTATATACAATCAATTGAATTTACCACCGGTGGACTCCAATCAAGTTGTAGAAACATCTCAAGGATGATCAATGGAAACAGGATGCACCTGAGCTCAATTTTATATCTCATAGCAAGGGTCTGAATACTTATTTACAAGTTTTTATTTTTGTTTTTATATATATATATATATATATATATATATATATATATATATACATTTGCATACATTTCTAAACCTGTTCTCACTTTCTCATTATTGAGTATTGTGTGGAGATTGTTGAGGAACATTTGTTATTTAATTAATCACGGTACTCCATTCTGTTTATTTTAGTTTATCTGTCGGCCCCAGCCGCTACTCAGGCCCTGTGTGTTGCTAACCAACCCTCTTTGCCCATTCATCGCCAGTTTACCTTAGCTTATCTTAGCTGATTAGCTGTTGTGGTCTTACCCGTTATCTTAGCTAGCTCTCCCAATCAACACCTGTGTTTGCTTTATGCCTCGCTTTATGTCTCTATGCCCTGTCAATATGCCCTGTTTACTGTTGTTTAGGATAGTTATCATTGTTTTAGTTTACAGTGGAGCCCCTAGGCCCACTCTACATGCCTCAGATTCCTCCTTTGTCCCACCTCCCACACATCCGGTGACCTTACCCAGTATTACCAGCACGTCCAGAGATGCAACCACTCTTATCATCACTCGGTACAGTGGGCTTACCCCTACTGTACCCTCACCCTACCATACCCCTGTCTGCACACTATGCCCTGAATCTATTCTACCACTCCCAGAAATATGCTCCTTTTATTCTCTGTTCCCAACGCACTAGACAACCTGTTCTGATAGCCTTTAGCCGTACCCTCATCCTACTCCTCCTCTGTTCCTCGGGTGATGTGGAGGTAAATCCAGGCCCTGTGTGTCCCCAGGCACTCTCATTTGTTGACTTCTGTAAGCCTTGGTTTCATGCATGTTAACATCAGAAGCCTCCTCCTTAAGTTTGTTTTACTCACTGCTTTAGCACACTCCGCCAACCCCGATGTCCTTGCCGTGTCTGAATCCTGGCATAGGAAGGCCACCAAAAATGTGGAGATTTCCATACCCAACTACAACTGGGCACATGGGCACCCTCATAGATATTATCCTGACCAACTTGCCCTCCAAATACACCTCTGCTGTTTTCAATCAGGATCTCAGCGACCACTGCCTCATTGCCTGCATCCGCTATGGGCCTGCGGTCATACGACCACCCCTTATCACTGTCAAACGCTCCCTAAAACACTTCTGCGAGCAGGCCTTTCTAATCGACCTGGCCCGGGTATCCTGGCAGGATATTGACCTCATTCCATCAGTCGAGGAAGTCTGGTCGTTCTTTAAAAGCAACTTCCTCACCATCTTAAATAAGCATGCCCCTTTCAATTTTTTTTTAAGTAAGAACAGATACAGCCCTTGGTTCACTCCAGACCTGACTGCCCTTGACCAGCACAAGAACATCCTGTGGCGGACTGCTATAGCATCGAATAGTCCCCAAGATATGCAACTGTTCAGGAAAGTCAGGAACCAATACACACAGTCAGCCAGGAAAGCAAAGGCTAGCTTTTTCAAACAGAAATTTGCATCCTGTAGCTCTAACTCCAAAAAGTTCTGGGATACTGTCAAGTCCATGGAGAACAATAGCACCTCCTCCCAGCTGCCCACTACACTGAGGCTAGGTAACACGGTCACCACCGATAAATCCATGATAATCGAAAATGTCAATTTCTCTACGGCTGGCCATGCTTTCCTCCTGGCTAACCCAACCACGGCCAACAGCTCCACAGCTACTTGTCCGAGCCTCCCCAGCTTTTCCTTCACCCAAATCCAGATAGCAGATGTTCTGAAAGAGCTGCAAAACCTGGACCCGTACAAATCAGCTGTGCTAGACAATCTGGACCCTCTCTTTCTAAAATGATCCGCCGCCATTGTTGCAACTCCTATTACCAGTCTGCTCAACCTCTCTTTCGTGTCGTCCGAGATCCCTAAAAGCTGCCGCAGTCATCCCCCTCTTCAAAGAGGGTGACACCCTAGACCCAAATTGCTATAGACCTATATCCATCCTGCCCTGCTTCTCTAAAGTCTTCGAAAGCCTAGTTAATAAACAGATCATTGATCACTTCGAATCCCACCGTACCTTCTCCACTGTGCAATCCGGTTTCCGAGCTGGTCACGGGTGCACCTCAGCCACGCTCAAGGTACTAAATGATATCATAACCGCCATCAATAAGAGACATTACTGTGCAGCCGTATTCATTGACCTGGCCAAGGCTTTCGACTCTGTCAATCACCACATCCTTATCGGCAGACTCAACAGCCTTGGTTTCTCAAATGATTGCCTCGCCTGGTTCACCAATTACTTTGCAGACAGAGTTCAGTGTGTTAAATCGGAGGGCCTGTTGTCCGGGCCTCTGGTAGTCTCTATGGGGGTTCCACAGGGTTCAATTCTTGGGCCGACTCTCTTCTCTGTATACATCAATGATGTCGCTCTTGCTGCCGGTGATTCTCTGATCCACCTCTATGCAGACAACACTATTCTGTATACTTCTGGCCCTTCTTTGGACACTGTGTTAACTAACCTCCAAACGAGTTTCAATGCCATACATCACTCCTTCCGTGGCCTCCAACTGCTCTTAAACGCTATTAAAACCAAATGCTGTTCGCTGCCTGCACCCGCCCGCCCGACTAGCATCATTACCCTGGACGGCTCTGACCTAGAATATGTGGACAACTACAAATACCTAGGTGTCTGGCTAGACTGTAAACTCCCCTTCCAGACTCACATTAAACATCTCCATTTCAAAATCAAATCTAGAATCGGCTTTCTATTTCGCAACAAAGCCTCCTTCACTCATGCTGCCAAACTTGCACTAGTAAAACTGACTATCCTACCGATCCTCGACTTCGGCGATGTCATCTACAAAACAGCTTCCAATACTCTACTCAGCAAACTGGATGCAGTCTATCACAGTGCCATCCGCTTTGTCACCAAAGCCCCATATACCACCCACCACTGCGACCTGTATGCTCTAGTCGGCTGGCCCTCGCTACATACTCGTCGCCAGACCCACTGGCTCCAGGTCATCTACAAGTCCTTGCTAGGTAAAGCCCCGCCTTATCTCAGCTCGCTGGTAACCATAGCAGCACCCACTAGTAGCACACGCTCCAGCAGGTATATCTCACTGGTCACCCCCAAAGCCAATTCCTCCTTTGGCCGCCTTTCCTTCCAGTTCTCTGCTGCCAATGATTGTAACGAACTACAAAAATCACTGAAACTGGAGACACTTATCTCCCTTACTAGCTTTAAGCACCAGCTGTCAGAGCAGCTCACAGATCACTGCACCTGTACATAGCCCATCTGTTAATAGCCCAACCAACTACCTCTTCCCCTACCGTATTCATTTATTTATCTTGCTCCTTTGCACCCCAGTATTTTTACTTTGCACATTCATCTACTGCACATTTACCATTCCAGTGTTAAATTGCTATACTGTAATTACTTCGCCACCATGGCCTATTTATTGCCTTACGTTCCTTAACTTACCTCATTTGCACACATTGTATATAGATTTGTTTGTTTTTTCTACTGTATTATTGACTGTATGTTTGTTTACTCCAATGTGTAACTCTGTGTTGTTGTATGTGTCAAACTGCTTTGCTTTATCTTGGCCAGGACGCAGTTGTAAATGAGAACTTGTTCTCAACTTGGTTACCTGGTTAAATAAAGGTGAAATTAAAAAATTAAATGTTTATCCATTTTAGAAAATGTGAAAAAAGTAAAGGTGTCTAAATAGTCAAGGGGTCTAAATACTTTCTGAATGCACTGTGTGTGTGTGTATATATATATATATATATATATATATATATATATATATATATATATATATATTATATCAGGACAACACTTGGCTTTTGGAGCTTCTTTATAGCAGGTACCCTCAAGTGATGCTTTGGGGTGCAGAACGGGCCACCCCTTTTGACTGGCCCCCATCCTGCCATTGGCTCGTTTACATGCCCCCAGTCTCCAGTCTCCGCTGACCAGTTCTATTGTTGTATCAGTGTCCATTCATTGACCGGGATGTCAGCGGGGACAACAATACCTTACGCATAACTAATAGCCCCAGAACCCCGCGAGGGCCCTTCTACAATAGCAAACAGGACATTCAAAAAGCAGCCTTGAACGCGTCCAGAAGCCAGCCGTTCGCTGGACAGTGGAACTGAAACTGCGGAAATGTTTTTTTGAGATTTTGTTGGGATTGTTATTTAATACATTTTAAGGAGGAAAGCTCGCTATTAAATTGTCGCTATAATAGTTCAACCTCAAACTAAAAGGGATTAATTCTAAACCATGAACCAGACGAGTTTTTTTCAGCTTTTTCTATTGGTGGTCATATCTTCAGGTAATGCTTTTCATATTTAAGCGGATGAATGTTCGAGCTTTGAATAGGTAACGATAGTAAACGTCAAGTTAATGTCCTCCATGCAGAACCCACGGAATGTCTTGCTACTTGCATGTGACTTTGAAATGATTTTCGCATGCAGCTTCATTATCTCCTGTATTGAGGTGGACGTGAAGCCATGCGTCTTTAGTGTGCACCTGCCTCTCTAGCCTATTGCAGTGCGTAAAAGCTATTTTTCCTTTCCTGTCGACTCCATCTCGTCTATATATGTCTTCCATAAAGTAATTGGTGTCGATTAGGGGACATGCGTAGTTTGCAGTCTCTGGGATACCATGGGTGTAATTAGAGAAATCAATGGGGGCTATTAAGGCGCGCGTAAAGATGAATGGCCAAGTTGGAACCGTTAGGATATTTACAACTGTGTCTTTGGAGGGAGGCTTTGACCTTCAACATACATGTCTATAGTGCTAATTTGACATTATGCGTGGAAAGCAGAATGGAGAGCCTTCAAAAAATAGATAACATTTTTGTTATTGATTCGGGTAAGGTGAAATACAAGAGCATTAGATACTTTTTTAAAACGTTTTTTCATTCCAATTTGTTTCATTAATTGTGTGTCATCAGCACAAAAGTTGACATATGTTTGATCACAGATTTCAACGGTGTGCTAATATGATGCACCATTCAGCCGATGCTAAAGATGCTAGCCTATTCTCTCTCCTTTTACGCAGGAGTTTACTTCTCTATAAGGCAATTTGGGGACAGGAACTCACGGTGCTTTATCATGCCAGGCTTCATGTTATTAACTTTAGTCAGCTCCCACATTATTTTCTCTGATTACACCACTTAATACCAATTAATGACAATGGCTATCCATGAAACAAACTTCACATAATCATCACCAACAATAATCCAATACAACCTTTCAATTCTAACCTTGAACATGTTAGTACATTTGACTCATCCCCTGAACCTGACTATTGCCTCTCATGCATGTATTCCTTAATCAGGTATTGGCTGTTCAAGTCTCCATCTGATTCAAAACACTGTATAATCTTTAACCAAGATGTGCAGTTTGTAACTGTTTCCATAGGAAACATGTTTACACTTCTCATTAAAAAAAGTGTTAAACTCAGGCAAAGAACATATCTGAAATCCAATAACTGTAGGTTGGGAAATGGCAATGTTTTGGCTACCACTTGTGTATTGAAATCTCATCAGGGATATTTGTTCAGATCAGACTCATCTACCCTTCATGGTCATGGTCAGACACAAGGCAGCCAGGTGGACTGAACATTGGGGTCAAACAATGATTGAACTCCTCACACCTTCATTTACATAAAGCGGACATACACTCTCTCTCTGCCTCCAACCCCACACCTCATTTAGGGGTATGATGGTGTGTGGGATTGGGTGTTCAGTAATCCCCCTGCAGCTGCCTTAGTAGACATCCCCTAAAACCTATGCACACACACAAACATTCTCCCCCAGCCTGCACAGACAGTGTTCTCCTAATTTCAACCAGACACCCCTCTGACTGGGGGTGTTAATCCCAAAGATCTACAATGAGGTGGAATCAGGGCCAAGGCGCTACTCTGGCATGAGGCTCAAAATCTTGGCCTTAGTTCCTTCAGACATATTTGCTCTCTGTGCCATAGCCTCATAGCCTTCCCTGGTGGCCTCCCCACTTCTTCACCTCTTATGTGGCTGGACCCACCCTGGGTTCATATATAACAAATAAGACTGAAGTTGGCGCATAGAAACAGTGCTGCTGGCTGTTATTGCTGTGTGTATGAGGGATAAGAAGTTCCCCACAGTTTAAAAACGGAGTTAATTACATGCATAGACCAAATAAAAAATGCAGGTATTCAACCCTTTTTGACAGCAGTTATGAATGACATATAGTTTGTAGGTATGCATTTCAAGATGTATTACATTTTATAGGACTTTAAGCAAGACCTAAAGGCAACACTGGCCATTTTTTATGCAATACTGCAGAGCAATGTTGCCAGCACTGGTTACCGCAACTTTTTATATTGCAAATCAGAATCGTTTTATTGTCTGGGGAAATTTAATCGGCAGGGCCACCTAGTCAATAAGATTAAAATTGCCTAAAAGAATTGCCTGTGTATCATGGGCTTGGTGAAAGAACAATTTACACCACGAGTCTCATACATTGAGAGCAAAATTCCCCCAAGGCCCTTTGAGGTGGGATGTATAGAAACTGAAAATAACATTGTGTTCATTATACAATGAAACCTTTTATAAGAGAAAGAGAAAGACACACTGACGTTTATTGACCTCAAGAAAGAAAGTTATCAAGAAAGCGTGTAAAAGTTAATTCTGAGGACGGTATTGGAAAAACATGTCCGTCTGTCATGAGAATTTTGTTTTGTTCTATCTACCAGTCTAATTGAAACAATACCGATGCCCCTTTTACTGAATAGGAACATGGAACAACCTTCGTTCTGGCATTGTTTTCAATTAAAGATAAACTAGACTTCCTGTCCTTACAAGTGAAATCCATTCAATCAAATGCTTGTGGTCAATGAGACCTGATATTGACTTCTTGACAGAAGCCACTTTCACAAGCAGCAGTACAAGATGACATAGGCAATTTCTGTGCAACAATGTCAATACATTTTGGTCATCCCGATTCAGGTTGCGATTATTTTGACGAAATGCGCTCCACTGCATCTCTCTAATATGTTTCTGAGGAACTCAGGCCGAGGCAAAGGGAAAGCGATGTTGGTTAGTTTAGGATCTGTCTTATTTTGATTGTGCTGTTTTTACATGGCCACATAGTGTTGAACGTATAGTATAGGCCTATCCCACTTACAGCAAACTGGGGATGAGAAAAAATGAGGAAAGTGATTTTCGCTTTAATACAGACTCTGGCCAAAATAAATGTAAAATATGCTTGGAGCATATTCTAAGTAGTTAGAACAAGTGTTAAAATACTGATGAATTAATCATCACAGTGTGTTGTCATTAGAATGTATTGTCATTGTAGAATGATGAATAACAGACAAGCTAAATATGTAATCTCAAAATGTTGCATAATGGATGCTTGGTCTGTTGCCAACATTGCCCACATTCCTACAATGCCACCCCTTGTAATTGGTCCTTAAATACCCCCTACCCTTGCTGAACACACCCATGGGTGTGTAAGGAAGTGCTTGTAGGCGGAAGTGAATTAATTAGCACAATGGGAAAAGGGTCTCGTGTTCACACACTAATGCCAAATTGTCTGGCAATTAATGAAGAAGTGGCTGTTTAAACAATAGGAGAGGAGCTATGCTGAGAGCAGATCTGCTGGTGCACCATCGCCAGCCATAAAGAAGAGCGTGCCACGCAGCTAGTCAAGGGGGGGTCTGGGAGAGGGGTAGAGAGGGGAGTTTAACTCCTATTAGTGGGACAATAGGCCCAACCCTGTGACGTCAGTCCTCAAATCCACACAGCCCCCTGCCCCAGCACCTCCAATCCTCAATCCCAGCTGGGCCTAGGAATCAGTCCCCAATACTTATACAGGCCTCCCCTCCATCCATTATGCCTGCCTGCCTGCATGGGGCTAATTCAGTAGACATCATCTGTGCTTATCCCTCTGCTATGATGAAGAGTGAAGGAGGCTAGTGAAGGAAAATGTGAAAGGAGCGAGGGAGAGTTGCTGGCTATAGCAATATCCACTGGTAATAAGACATGTTTAAGCCTAAACCAGAGGGTCTGCCTGTGGTACGACTTTAGCTGATAAGACAACTAAGCCTTTAGAATTCTATGCTTATTATACATGGTCATTGATCTTATCCATTTCACCTAATGGAGTTATCAACACTGTAAAAATGTAAGAAAGCACTGTGAATACAGTGAAGCGCACATAAAAGACGTTCATTTTCACTATGGCATCTGTCTATTTCCAAAGTTGGCCTCTCCCCTTCATGCAGGGGTTCCCAGGGTTAGGGAGGGGATAGTATGGGACGAGTCAATTAAGGATTCTGCGACACACTTGCAACGGGGCTTGACTCACTAACAGCCCCACACACACAAAAAAATACATACAAACCCACACAGGGAAGAATATAGAGGACGCAACCAATGAAGTGATTTACTTGTGTTTGCCTTCTCTGCCTCGACCCTGAACCCCCTTTTCATCGTCCTGGGGGGCTGAGCCACCTTCATGCCACAGTCACAATGGAAACTGTGAAGTTCACTGCCAAGTCTGAGGCAACAATAAACAATGAAGGGACTGGGGTAGGGGGGTGCTTTGGTGACCGAATGCAAGCTGTCCTCCACCCCGACCCCCTCAGTCCCCTCAGCCAACTCTCTCATGACCTTTTAGGGGCTGGGGTCACAGTCTGGGGCTGAGGGGTGGAGATTTGGGATTTTGGTGGGGTGGAGTGTGAGGGAAAGCTGGGGGATGGGGCCAGGGGTCCCTGTCCTCAGTGTTCTGGATAGCCCCCCTTCTGCTTATTATGAGCACCCAGATGGGTGGTGAATTTATCCCTAAACTTAACACTTAATCACACTCCGGGGCACAGGGGTGAATGCAAGGCTGCAGTGGTAAAGATGGGCTTTGCATTTTGACTGTGTGGAATACAGCTGGGAATTTATAAGGCACAGCTGAGCTTGGCTGCTTTTATGTGGCATACATACACGTAGATTATAAATAATATCATAATTCGCTTTATGCCTCTGATTTCAAGTACAATTTTTTTTTTAAACTACTACTGAAAACAAATGATTAGGGTTTCCTTATTGAGCAACCCAAAAATAATGTGCTGAATACAGCGCTCTCACCCCTCAAAGCCTCAATCAACACAATTTGACATCAGTCTTAACTGTGCACTTGACTGCTTCCCTCATAGTCCCTTCTTACATTGCACACTCTCTCTATCCCCAGCATGGAAGTCCCCAGATATCTCTAATCCAATATGTCCCCACAGAAGATCTGACAACTAATCCTTAGTTACCATGACCGACATCTCACTCTCTTTACATCCCCAGCATAGCCATCCCAGGTATTCCATTATCCACTGCTACCCCTTACATCAGATGTTAAGCTTGACTGAGTGTCTCTGGGTAGTGCAAGAAGTCGTTCTGAACTACAAAGACCTGGTGCCCAAGCGTTCCAGCTGTGTCAGGCAGTGTGACTTGGGGCCTGTTCTAAGGCCAGAGTGACATAAGCTTCGACTTGGTCCTGGGTTATAGTATTGAAATCCAGAATTGATATATTTTGCAGAGCAGATATGAAGGAGATTGTAAAAAGTTATGTTTCGAAGGGTTTCTTGTTTGGCATGCATCCATGTGTGCATTGATTGTGTAAATGATGGAGTTTTACCCTGAATGGCCCATGCACTCATATAATATATAGTTGTTGGAAGGTGAAGGGGATTGAGAATAATTGTATGTCAGTGATTAAAAGGTGTATAACAAGAATCTAAATGTAATGATCAGGTATCTACTGGAGCGAGAAGATATCTTCATTTAGATTAAGATGCTTTAAGGATCTGTCCTGTGGAGGCACAGCTATACTGTGAATAGACTGTAGTTTCTGGTTAGTTGTTATTTGTTACAGAGGAAGTCAATGGAGGTGGATTAATGGGAAAAGGGGGAGGGATTAAATGGAGTAAAGGGAGGCTAATTGGACAAACAAAAAAACAACTGGAGGCAGTGGAGATTACACAGCATGTGTTGGAGCAGAGCCAAGAGTTGGAGTTTAGACTGGGTCTCCCAGAATGGGCTGATGTGGGAGAGGGGGCTATTGGAGACGACTATGGCGAGGATAGGAAGACTATGGATGGATGGGGGGAAGGAGTTAGGAAAGAAAGAGCAGCTGTCTGGCGTGTTTTGGTGGGATGTTTGATGGTTGCAGAGGTTTGCTATGGTCGGCCGTGTTGATGTTGGAGGGGGTTTGTTGTGTCTGGGTAGTGTGTATTGTTGTTCACAGGGCCAGGGGATCCAGACGTCACACGCTACACTTCCACAGCTCGCCATATAAACATAAGAGACCGAAAATGAACTGAACCTTTTCTTCTTCTCAGCATCTCTCCTTTTTTATCTTGAACATCTGGGAAAGGTGGATTGCACTTTAGAATGGGTCAGGGGAAAGAGAGAGGGTTAAAAATCAGGGGGAACAGAAGGGGTATCATCAAATGGTGCGTATAATGGGGGGACGGGCGTGTCGACGGAATCGGTGACGGGGTTCGGCGAAGTGTGAGCGATGGGGGTGGCATGGGAAAGTCACCTCCAAGTTCAAGTTAAAAAGGGGAGCGGGGGACAGGGGGGTGCAGTAGAGTGGATGGCGAGAGGGGGGCAGATGTTCTCATCCGAGTGGGCGATGACTAAAGGGGACAGAGGGGGAAAGGGGGTGTCTGGGGGGGCTATCACTAGTCATCCACCCAGACTCCATTGAAGTCATCCAAACTTGACCCCTAACCCCTCTCCCTCTCCCCCCTTCTTCCCCACTTCTTGCATTGTTCAGGCCCTCTCTTGCTTCAATGGCTCCATGGCATTCGGCACTATTGTAAGGCAGTTTTGGGAATTAATTGTGTTTGCGTGTGGGAGAAGGAGGGGGGGCACTGTGAAAGGCAGAATAGGATGGGGGGGTGGAGGTAACTAACAGAGCTATCAATCAGGCTGGAGGAAAGTCAAGTGCAAGTTCACCCTTCTGAAAACTACCCAAACAAACTCCTCTGAAGACATTATCTTTGCTCCCCTCCCTCTGCGCTGTTGTTTCTCACTTTTTCAGTCCAATACCCCCTTCTCTCTCTCTCTCTCTCTCTCTCACTCACTCACTCACTCACTCACTCACTCACTCACTCACTCACTTACTCACTCACTCACTCACTCACTCACTCACTCACTCACTCACACACACTCCCGTCTGGAGAATGAAGCTGTCACCAGTGCACACAGTGTGTGGTGCTCACCACTGAGAGAGGCAGTCCCACTTTTCACAGGGTCTCATTGTGGGGGTAGAGTTAGGGCTTCAGGCTGTCTGCTCTTGCTCAATGAAACTGGCCATTTATCAGTGTGTGATTCCCAGCCTAGCGCTATAAACCCAGCCAAGGAGTAATCCAGCGTCCTCTTTTCCCCCTCTTAATCTCTCATTAACAACCCTGTTATTCAGCTGTAATTAAGGTGTTATTAAGAACACAAGGGCCCTGGATTATGTCCAACATCTAGTTGGGCAAAAATGCACAACTTGGTTTACTTAGAGTACTGGAAAAGTTTGGGCCTTTTTCCGTTTTTTGACTAAACCTAAAGGAGCTGTAGGGCAAGATGAATAATGGACAATACGTTAAACAAGATACGAAATGTCAGTAGAGAATGGGTAGTAATGGTAGATTCCTCAAGAACTCTAAGACACACTGTTTATTTCTTATAAATCAATCCACCCAGAACCAGATGGCCATATATTGTCGGTAGCTCCTAAACTTGCTAACTATCTAGGAGCTATATTTTACAATGGTGATCTAACACAATGTGATATGTTCTTAAGGCACTACTCGAAACCAATAGTTAGGTCGTTAACAGAGAATCGTTTACGAAAAAAGTTTTAGATCGATGACATCAGCATTTGGGTGGCTTCATCAGCCATCTTTCAGTGTCTTCCTCCCTCCTCCTCCCCTCACCTTAACGTTGAGTGGGCATTGTAAAATGTGGTCTTCAATTTGTTCATGACTCTATAAACTGAGGGACACCACCCTTGGCCCTTCTCTGCTTCTTGAGGTTAACATTGTAAAGCCTGCAGGCAGGGAGAGATTCAACCTCTGGCCCTCTGAAGGCTCTGTACTGGAATCACTGATTGATTGGTGTAGTAGTGTAATAGTAGGTGATAGGTCTTATTCCTGATGTCAGTTCAGCCTCAAGAGTCTTTTGCGTGTGTGTGTATGTGTCCATGTGTGTGTGTATGTCATCATTATTATCATCCTCATTCTCATCTTCATCATTGTCATTTTTTAACAGCCCTCTTACTTCCATCATTGTCCTCTTCTTCATCATCATCAACAACCACCACCACCACCATCATCATCAGTGGCTCCATTCTGTCCTAAGGATCTCCCTTGTCAACTTCATCAGCCCTCTTACCTCCATCATCATCATCCTTATCATCATCTGAATGGAGGAGAACTTCAGCAGTACCTGACCTCCCATGCTCCTCTTCTCTCTCCCAGTGTTGGGCAGAGCCTCTGAGCTGGCCTTCCTGAAGGAGCCCAATGATGTCATTGCAGTGCGTGATCGGCCCCTGATGATGGACTGCCAGGTGGAAGGGGAGGGGCCTATCTCTGTGATGTGGCGGTGCAACGGAGTGCCCGTTCCCACCGGGCCAAAGGCTAGCGTGTTGGCCAACGGAACTCTCTTGATCAAGAGCTTCCAGAAGAGGAGAGAGAGCAATGAGACGGACGCTGGGGAGTATGACTGTGCTGCCCAGAACCACTATGGCATGTTGATCAGCCGCAAGGCCAGGGTTCAGCTGGCATGTAAGTTACACACACCACAGACACCTACACGCACAGGCACATATACATATTGGAGTGCTCACACACACATTAGTAGTCATACATAAGACAGATGATACACATACTGTATACTGTAAGAGTCGTGTGTGGCACATTACATGGCATGCAGAAGTTATATGTAAACTATTTGAAATGGCTAGCAAGCCATTGAAGTGAATATAGCATCTCACATAAACCGGCTCCCATTCTGGTCAAGACATTCTTTATGTGTGTTCATTCATTTGATACTGTACATTGTGCCTTTAAATCATACCTGACTGCTTTAATACTTCCTTCCCACCCCTTCCTCCATTATCTGACCAGCTCCCCAGTTGGGTCTGAACATTAATAACCACAGCACCTCCCCCCACTCTAAACTCCCCACTGAGTGGACCACCTTTCATTCACTCACTCCCCTGACCCCTCCCTCTGGCCAAATAAAACCAGAAGTGGGCAGTTGGGGTTGGGAGGTGCAGGGGGTTGTGGGTAAACCAGCAGAATTATGGCTATTGGGAGGATTGGTGGTGCTCCCCTCAGGGAAAGGGGTTACCATGGAGATTCACTTTCATTTAAGAAAAACGCAGTTGCTCTAAGCTTATCAGAAAGACCTGTCTCCAGGGACTTTGTTGTTTTTTGGGTTCTAGGACATTGAAAACAGTCTTGGATATGTCTTTTAAAATCTCTGATCTATTTTCTCTCACACACAGCTCTCCCTAAGTTCCACATACACCCAGAGTCCATGTCGGTGGATGAGGGTGGCGTTGCCAGACTGACCTGCCAGGTGAACGGAATCCCAGAGGCCAGCATCTCCTGGGAGAAAAACAGAACCGCTGTGAATACTGATGATAACAGGTAACGCATGGGTACGCACACACACATACACAACACACACACATACGCTATAATTCTCCTTTCCTGTATTCAGGTACACCATCCTGCCCACAGGGATCCTGCAGATAACAGGTGTAAGGCGGGCTGACAGTGGTGTGTATCGCTGCGTAGCCACCAACATCGCTAGCACTCGCTACAGCCACGAGGCCCAGCTCACTGTCACTGGTAAGAGAAGCTGTCCCCGCTGAGTCTGTATGTGTCAGTGATCAGATGTGCTAATAACAAATATGCCTATCTGTTGTATTTACTGATATCTGTATTTTTTACTTTGTCACCATTTCCTGTCTTCTCTCTCTCTCTCTCTCTCTCTCTTTTTGTCTCTACAGTGGCAGCTCCGCGGATCTACAAGGAGCCAGTGATTCTGTCGGGTCCTCAGAACCTGACCATCACTGTGCACCAGACCGCCATCTTGGAGTGCATCGCCACAGGCAACCCTCGACCCATCGTGTCCTGGAGTCGGCTGGGTAGGGCTCTGCCCCCTCTCACTCTACATCACTGTTCCCTCTCACACAACCTACTTCACCCAATAACAAATGATTCTACCACAGAGAGTATTGTTTTGTAACATCAATTTGTTATCGCTAACTGGTAAAAATCTATTTGTTATTGTCACCTTTCTGACACCTATTAGGATTACAGAAGTGACAGAAAACATACACATGATATAAGACTTCACTGTGCCCTTGGTAGTTGAACATTGACTGAATGCTGCCTTAATATTGTTGAGTAGTTCTGTGCTAAATGATCATCCATGTTTGCTACAGATGAGACCTTCAGCACTCTAACTCTCCCCCCTTTCTCTTTATCTCTCTCTTCTCCTCCAGACGGGCGCTCCATCGGGGTGGAGGGTATCCAGGTGCTGGGTACGGGGAACCTGATGATCTCAGATGCCAACCTGCAACACTCTGGGGTGTACGTGTGCTCTGCCAACCGCCCTGGCACCAGGATGAGGCGTACCGCGCTGGGCAGACTGGTGGTGCAGGGTGAGTTGTGGTACCCAGCAATCTCACACCAAACACGCTAGTATTAATCCTCAAACTCCAAATACACACAATGCAATATTGGCTTTGATGATACAGAACTTTTCAGATCTCCCATCCACCATTACCAGCCTCCAGGAAACCACTCAACCACCAATAGACCGGTGCCTCCCAGGCCTATGCTGAATGCCCCCCCTAGCCCCTACCCCGAAAACACTCCTGTAGATCTGAAATGAGTGGATAGGTAGAAAAAACATGTAAGACATTCCACCCAGCCAATCAGGAGACAAGGTGAAGCTATTAGCATCTTTTTTTAAACCTATGTGGTCTTTCCAGATTTACAGAAGAGCCTGGGGGAGTAGGGTCTGGGGGTCAATTTGGAAATTCATCTCAAGTCTCCCTCAGGGGAGCACCTGACTCTCCCAGGGCTCTGTTTTGGGGGTAGAGATGGGGGTGGGGGGATGGGGCGATGGAGGGAGAGAGGTAATAAGCAGGATGGAGGATGGTGGGGATGCTGGGGTTATTTTAGGAATTTCCGAATATATTAACCTTTGTTAGATTTGACCATGACATTAAGGGTGAACTGACATCCCCCAACTCTTCTGGTCACCTTTGACCTCCTGGCACTGAGCCTTTGTGTTCTGCTGTTGGCCAACGTGTTCTATTGGCATTGGGCTCCAGCTGGACACAGATGAAGGAGATACCGTTTATTGCTGAAATAACCCTCCCTCTACTTCAACAAGGCTTTATATACCTACCTCTATTTATTTTAGCTCATAATACCTTGTTTTATACTATAGCATCTTAATGGTGGTTCATCCCACTGATTCAACTCACAATTATGCCTACACAAATATAAACTCAGATGAACACTCAAACACAAACGCACTCAAATGTGAGTTTCAGAGTGAGTGTGTGTATGTGTTCATAGTTGGAGTGTTTAGTCAGGTGATACTTTCCTGTACATCAGTAATACACTGCCTAATGGCACAGTAGTACACACATTAGTAAATGTATACTGGTAGCTGGTGCTAATGGCTGAGTCTGTCTGCTTGTCCTCGCCACCCAACTCAATCAATCAATATCTGCTTTCTGTGTCTTTCAAAATCAGGATCTGGCATAGCACCCTTATTGGGCTTGGTGAATATATTCATTAATTTATTGATTGAGGTTGGAAACGGAACAAAGAGCATAACTTGATTTGAAAACAAAGAGGTCAAAACCATCAATAGGATTTGAGGAGTACAATTGCAGTCAACGTTCACGTACAGATAGGAATCGGTTTAGTTTCCCTTGCTTTTTGATAACTTGATCAGCACATGTATGTATGTTACAGTGTGGACACAGTTTCTGCTCTTTCTAAAACCACTCATACAGTTAATGTGGGGGTAGATAACAACAATCCAGTCCATAATGACAGACTCAGCCATTAGGACCAGCTACCATCTATATCAGGGAACCCAGGCTATACCCAAATCTAACATCAATAAAACATACCATATTAATTCTAGTTAACTCAATCAATTGATATCTCATGTCAAATACCATCTGCCTCAATGTGCCAAGTTCACTGATTCTACTTGAACTTGACCAGCCTTTACATTCTGCAGACCTTTTCAGTCTTATGAAGTCTGGGCTGGCTTTGCATATTATGGGATGCCCTTTCAGACCTCATCTCCCTGGTTGCGTCTGCCTCCTGCCCCCTTCCCCAAACTAATTTGGGGTGCTGGCTGCTGGAGGTCATAAATTGGCTGCACCAGGGGACCACCTGACCAGGACAGATGCAGGACACAGTCAGACAATGGCTGCATAGCCACCATCTGTGGGGAAGAGAAAGAGACAGAGAGAGAGAAAGATGCATGGAGAAATATAGAACTAGTGGGACATGTACACATACACTAAACACAAGAGAGAAGGGAAACAAATGCATTCAGAAATGGAGTATTGCAGTATACTGTACACACTCATAGACAGCAAGGAGAGATATACTGAAGTAACTCATATACAGCAAGGAGAGGTATACTGTACAGGGAAGCAGAGAGGGGTAGAGTAAGGAATGATTGAAATAATAAATTAGAAAACAGACCGTGAGAAATACAGATGTAGGATCTTAATTTGAGCCAGTTTGCTACAGAAGAAAAATAATGCTCCAGCAACAGGAAATGTGAATTACTATGTGGATTAGAATTAATGGACATTTTTGTAGTAGTTGATAATAAATAAATCGTAAGAGGAAAATCAAGTCTGAAATATTAAAGTGGAACTTACAACCAAGCCTTTTAAGAAGCATTTTTAACCTCAAATACACTACAAGTGCATTGCAGGAAAGTTCTTCTGCAACAGTGCGATCAAATTAAGATCCTACGTCTGTAGGTTGACAGAGAGAAAAAGAGAGATATAGGGAGAACAGATACAGAAGAAAACAGAGAACTGAAAAAATATAACAAGATATAGAAACAGAATCAAACAGACAGTGCTAGCAAAGCCCAAGTGCAGGAGGAGGGAGAGCAGAGTAATCGTGCCAGAGTGAGGGATCACCTCTGACCTCCCACCCCTGACCCTCTCCCTGCAGCCCTAAGGAATTATGCATGAGATGGTTGGGGGTGGGGTTTGAGTTTTGGTGGTAGGGGGTGGGGCTATGATGGGGTTTTTGGTGCTATAGGCCTTTGATTGGCAGGCCTTGATAGAGCAGCGAGACAGTCCCCGCTCCACCTCCCTGGCCTGTCACAGCTGCAGGCGACAGACACAGGCAAGGCCAAGTTCAGGGGACAGAGGCCACCGAGTGCCAGACAGACACACAGAAGGGCTCAGGACACAAAGGGACACGACAGCCATTGTGTGTTTGTAAAACAGCTTATTCTAAAGGATGTCTATGTGTATGCCTACAGGCAATTCCATGGCTTCTGGTTAGCATCCTCATGCATAGTGAAAGCCAAGAGTCACTTTTCATTCACACCTTCTGAATATGTGCATAATATTCCATATGTGGTGTTTGATTGGGACCTATGTGTCGTGAACTTTGTCATGATGGAAATTGTGTTCGATTTTAGCCATGGTCATGGTCAACTCATTGTATTGCTCTGATGACACTGCAAACAGGTTTACAGAGAGGGAAGCACATTCAGTATATTTCTGGATGAGAAATTATGTGAAACAGTTGAAAACGAATCTATGACTATGATTGGTTTTCATGATTGAGGACCTAAATGTGTGTGTGTGACCAGGATGCTGAAGTCTGCTGTATTCAATAAGAGTCACAGCAACGTACAGGAACACAGAAAACTCTAGATAGTCCAGCCACACCTTTGGTAGGCAAACACCTAGACGGAGGGACAGGCAGACCCAAAGAAAAGCATTCACTGCATATTTCTCCTCTAGTTCACTGAAACAATAGGAACCACTAACCCTCATTGAAATAACAGGGCTTGAATGCATCTCTACTCTAAATAAATGGCCTCGCCCAAGTGTGAAGTGCACTCTAGCACAGGAGAGAGGGATGCTAGAGGGTAGATTCATTACCCGTCCTTCCCCCAAATGCAGTAGTATGGAGCAGCCCCCATTCACTCTCACAATGGGAGCCATCTTTTTTGCTCTCAAATGAGCAAACCAGCAAACCTGCACCCTAACCTTAACCACAGTCTCCCTCTCCACCTCTTCTCTACCCCCTCGGTCCCTGCTGCAGAGGGGCAGGCTGGGACAGCTGGGGAGCTCTCTCTGCAAACAGAATGACAAGGACAATGACACTGACTGCTATTCTGTCACCAGGCTCTCACACACATCCACCATTGATTGAGTGGTTTACTCTAACTCAATTTCAGCTCTCCACACTGCTGGAGCTGAAGTGAAATACACACTTATTAAACACTTGTTCTAGACTGTTTGGAGTGCTCCTGACAGTCTAGGAATAAGGAATTGGACAGTTCGTTGCTGATGGATATGTCTAGAGGGCCATCTATGGCAACTTACTGTTTCAACTTTCCTTAAACCAGTATTTGGCCCTATGCTTTGCTCTCTGGTGGATTTATGTTAGGGAGACGACAGAAGAAAAACTCTTAGGGAAACTAAACATGTTCCTGTGGTAATATAAAAATGTTTAGCACAATTTGTTGTCATATTCAAGTTCTGCTAACCTGGGAACCCTTACAGATATATATATATCTCCTCAATATCCTCAAATCTCCACAAGATTAAACAAAGTATTTATGTTTATCTTTTCGGTACACAAGCTTTAGAGGCCCAGCTTGCGTGTCATCTTTTATTTTCCTTATTAATGCAAAGAGATTAAGGCCCAGCGCCCTGGTTCGAAATAAAATCCATCCCTGCCATTGATTGATGGCCGCCCCAACCCCCCATGCCCCCAGCCCCTTCACCCCTACACCCCCCACCCCATCTACCCCTCTTCTTGGTCTGCTTTTCCCAGAGTCCTGACAATGGATTTGTGAGCAGGCTAATTTTTACGAGGGGGTTGGGGGTAGTAGTAGATCAATGAGATGCATGTGGAGGGGGGGGCGAGGCCTCAGGTTTTGCACACAGACGTTATGCCATTGTGGCAGCAAGACTGCTTCGGTGCCCCCCTCTGTCTCCGTCTCTACTCGGGTGTCACGAGAGGGACGGACAGGGGTGCCGCTTTAATTTGGGGACGAGATGCTGCTGTCATGGGTCATGAACTTGATTTTGGACTCCTTGTTTTGGCATATGCTCAGTTGGAGTCCGAGTCTGGACCTTAATGTCCTTATCTCGTTGGAGATGTGGTGGCTCTTCTTGTTTGTGGATTATTTGGTGATTTGTACTCAGAGGAAACACTCATCCTTACCACAGAAAACACAGAACTGAATGACATTTCATCCTTTTCAAGTTCTTTGAGTAACATTCGACACCTAAACTATATTAATTTGAGCACAAACAGGGTATATAAATTATTGAGTGAACCTTAGAATTGAAATCAAGTTTGTATCTCTCATACACTGTCCATTATCCCAAACATAATTTTGGCAAGTTTATAACTCATTTTAGTCTCACAGCCAGAATGGTCAGAATAATATCAAGTACATCTGTGTCAAGTGCATTGCTGAAACATCTATGCTGCCCTCTACTGTATTTTATAGTAATTGCAAGACATAGGCAACACTGCACAGTCAAAGCAGCCACTGAGCCCCATAATAGCAAGCAGTATCTCATCCCCTATCCATCTCCCTCCGCACCCCTCTCTCATTTAAATGAAATTGAAATAAACTACATAATGTAGATATTGCCAAGCAGACTTTGAGACAATAGAAGATGGTGGAACATTTCATCACATACATTATTTACATAGCACGTAAGCGCAATAGGAGAAGCTCACTCTCTTTCTTTTTCTTTCTCTCTACTCCCAGCTCCTCCTGAGTTTTTGCAGTGGCCGCAGTCTGTCTCCAGACCAGCAGGGAGCAGTGCAGTGTTCACGTGTATGGCCCAAGGAGTCCCCGAGCCTCACATCATCTGGCTGAAGAACGGCAAAATCCTGACGCCTGGTGACAACGTCAAGCTCACCAACAATAACAGGTACAGTATTTAGTATGCTTTTACTCATCTACATTTAATTTTAGATATGCAAATATGAGATTCAAATGAAACATTAAGTAATGTTATTAATACATTCATTACACCATCATTATTAGTCACTCCAACTCTTAACAATGTCCTCTACCTCCCCCTCTACAGTACGCTGTCGGTAACGCGCATCACCACGGAAGACGAGGCCATCTACCAGTGTATTGCTGAGAACAGCGCTGGCACCAACCAGGCCAGTGCCCGCCTGGCCCTCACCCAGTCCACAGAGTTGCCCGAGGCCCCCCAGGACCTGACGGCCATGGCCCTGTCCCCCACCACCCTACAGCTCACCTGGGTCCAGCCCGCTCCAGAGGTCACCGACGGCATAATCGGATATGTGCTGCACATCCGCATGTTGGGTGGTAAGGAGGCTGTTATAACATAATACAACTTCATTGTCCAAAGTGAATCTTATATTTTTGCTGTCATGTAATTCATATGAAGAATTTAATACTTTTTTTTGCTGACACTTATGCATCTAGTACTCTAGTAGTACACAAGACTGCCTCTTTTTAATACCTTCCTGTCATAAGATGCAAAGATGATGACCTCACTTCCTGTTTCCTGTCCCTTCCAGAGCCAGACAGCAGAGAGCTGCAGGAGGCTGTCAGTAAGACCACCTTCCAGCATGAGTTCACCACTCTGGAGCCCGCCACCACCTACTCCATCTACCTCAAGGCTTACTCCCCTCTGGGAGCCAGTCAGCAGTCCAGCACTGTGGTGGCTACAACACTAGGGGGTGGTACGTTATTTAGGCATCATGAAATGAGAGGAGATAAGCAGTTGCATATCAGAGTGCCTAATTTCTCATGTTCCTCTATCGCACCTAGATTTTTATTTGTTCAACTTTTTCTCACTTTTCTATCTTTTACTGTTTCTGTAAAATCTCTTTGTTTCAGTTTTTCACATTTTTTTTGTTTCTTTGAAGCCTCACTCATCTCTTTCCCTTTTCTCTGTCTTCTCATGTTTGGAAATCAATTTGTATGTTTATCCACTCATCCTCTCTGTCCCTCCCCTCTTTCCCCTCACAGTACCCAGTTCTCCCAGTTTCTTCACCAAGGTGCTGAACAAGACGGCCATGCAGGTGTTCTGGGAGCTGCCCAGTAAGTCGGGCAAGGTAGAGGGCTTCAAGCTGTCCTACCGCGAGGTCCCACAGCCCAACTTCCAGGGGCAGGAAGCGTTTCCCGGTCACATCAACACCCACACCATCTCCCATCTAGGTCAGTGATGAGGCAGCATACTACTAACCACTGTCACTGCAGGGTCTTTAATTGCAATGACTCACACAAAGCAGATATTTTTTAACAATGCAGAGTGCCAGTACTGGTACCAAAAGGACCTTTGAAATGGAATGAATATAACTGTGTATTAGGGTGTTGCTTTCTATGGTTGATTTTCCTAACTGGCCATCTCTGTTTCAGAACCCGCTGCTGTGTATGAGATCCAACTGGTGGCCTACAACGGCAATGGAGACGGCGCTGCCAACAAGCGTCTGGTTTCACTGGCTGAGAGTGGTACCAGCGCCAAGACCAGCACCGGTGAGACACGAACACTGACCTTTGATTTAGGATCAATACCCAATGTGTAACTGTCAGTGTAAAATTGTACTGTCTAACATACTACACCAGGTGGCAATGTGGAGCAATGATGCTGTCTAGTAACGTATGTGTCAGGGGGTACATTTTTTATTTGAATAGTTTATCCAGAGCATCTTACATGAGCAATTAGGATGCAGTGCCTTGCTCGAGGGCACATCAACAGATTCTTCACCTAGTCGGCTCAGGGATTTGAACCAGCAACCTTTCAGTTACTGGCCCAACACTCTTAACCGCTAGGCTACCTGCCGCCCCATAGGGTTGCAAAGGGAGGGTATATTACTGGAAACTTTCAAAGTTTACCAGTTACTACCAGAATTTTGGTAACTTTCAAGAATTGTATGTAATTTATCAAAAGACATCTAGTGGCCCTATTGGATACTTTAGATTATCACAGATGTCTGTAGTTATCGGTGGCCCTCTCGCTAGAAATATCACATGTAAAATAATTAACTAAGGTGATTTAAAAAACAAACAATTGAATGACAAAAAAAACATTATTATAAATATAAACCATCAACTTAGTGAATACCATTAGTGTTTATATGAAATATCCTTTATATTTTTTTTTTACACACTTCTATTTATTTTACTATTTTAATATGTATTTGCTGTCAATGCAGTCAGACTGGTGGCAGATGTGAAAAAAGTCAGTGTTGGAAGAGTTGCAGAGTTAATTGAAATTGCCATTGCTGATTAGATGCTTATTTCATGAAACAGCTATTTTCTCTTGAACCATATAGTCTATCTACTAGAAACTCATGGACAATATGGACACAGATATAATAAATGAATACTATACATTCATATATATTTTTGTAAGTTTTTCAAGTATACAGTAAGTTACCATAGATTGCCATATATTTTCTGTTAATTACCAAATTGACATTGGTAAATTACCAGTAGCTTTGCAACCCTAGTCAGAGGATATATGTAAAAACATATACTCATCCTGGATAAGTGCGTCAGCTACATTATGAAAAGGTAAATGTAATGTAAATCTATTTAGTTAATCTTTCAGATCACAGAGAGAACATCTCAGTGTGTGTCTGCCATATGTTTGTCAATTATATACACAAGGACAGGGAATGTGTTTCTTGTGTACTTTTGTTTTCAACTCTTTCTGGGTGTAATCAATATTTGCCTCATTATATTAAAGTTAAAGCAGATCGCTGTATCGACACCACAGATGGTGTGAGTCGTGGCGCTTGTGCGTGTCTGTGCGAGCATTCGTGCGTGTGTATGTGTATCCCGCTTTTGCTTTTCCACTAACAAAACCCATTTTTGTGTGTGTTTGTCCAGGTGGGCAGAGCCCATGTAACTGCAAGCAGGATGACGAGGGGTCCATGACTGGCATTGTGGTGGGAATCCACACGGGCATGGCATGCATCCTCTTCTGTGTGCTGTTCCTCATGTTTGGCTACCGCCGCAGGTAAGGAAGCACTTTTTGGTCAAATGCAATATGGTGGCAGAATAAGTTTTGAATATGGTTTTAGTGTAATAACTTTGGATTTTAATATGTACATTGCTTTATTTATTATTGCCTGGATACTGAGTCACTTTGACTCGAGGACATGGGTCTCATTCCATGTTTGAATGCTTCTCTCTCCAGCTTCTTCTGCAGGAAGGGGACCCAAGATGGCTGGTCAGGGCCCCGAGGAGGAGACAGGAACCAGCGGGCTGGCCCACCAAAAGAGGGGGTGATCCGCATGCCCGAGGTCATTGAATTAGTGCCTCAGGTAAGGAGCTGTAATATGCACAATTCTACATCATACACACTCACAGTTCTAGCTTTCTGTGTCCTATGGAGCGGTTAGTATAATAATAACCATCCTTCTCTTTTCTGCCTGTAGAGATGTGACTCTATCACTGCTCCAGTGATGGTTGTTAAGGGTCAAGCCCCCCCAGCACAATGCCAAGTCCTCATCGAGCAGCCCCCACCATGCCAGCCTGGCACAGGCACCGGCTAAAGCACCCAAACACCACACCACGTACCTCCCCCAACCCCAGTCCCCTTACCCTGAGAAATTAATGGCTGTTTTATGGTTCTTCCACCTCACCTGCCCACCAACGCCTTAGCCATAGTCTGACTATTGCAGCGTCCAGACGTAGTTCTAGCAGTGAATGAGAGAGAGAGATTGAGAATGAATCTGAGAGTAAGAGATGATGTGTTGAGGACTTCTGTTGAATGTCCAATACCACAAAGGAAAAAAGGTATTTTATAATAGCTTCAAGTTAAAACAAAGTAGTACCAATGTAGTCATGAGTAACTATTGAGATTTTAACCCCATTTCTGTCTTGTGTCTTTTACACCAAAGCTGAAATCCTTATTTTATCATTTTATTTTTAGTTCCATGGAAATGTATTGATAGCCATAGAGGAAATGGGCACAGACCATTTATTATTCAAAATTACTCATTAGGTAAAATGTTGCTGGCTCATTTATGAAGATAACTGCAATATTACTATATTCCTTATATTTTCTGTGTGGTATTGGACATTGTGCATCTTCTTAAAACCAAAACCCATAAATAGCTTCATTTTATGTCATTTTAACTTAATGGCCAATGGTGCCATTTTCAGGTTCTGATAGATATACTGAGGCCTTTTACCAGTTTGAACAGTGAACGTGACTCTCAGATGATTAGACGTTGAGCTTGAGTCAGTGGATGAGATAGAAAGTATATTAGTCTCCGTCTTACATTGAGGCCAGTACCAAAGTGATTTCTCTGTTCAGCTTGTGATACAGTAGATATAGTGAATGTTTTCAGTCGATAGGTGTTCTCTGGATAGCTCCACAAGATTGTACCTTAGGGCTACGTAACGTGGTCTGCTTTAGCCTTGCCGAACCTGACTGAGTTGATTGTTTGTCTCACCGTGTTAGCCTTGAGGCGGTCCGGTGTCGAGTGATCACATATTCAGCCGCTTTTGTTCAATCCCTATCCCAAACTCTTTGTTAACTTTCTGCTCCCACACCAAAACGTTTTACCTCCAAAGATAGCTACCTCAGCCTGACGAGAACGTCAGAGCTATCAAGGTAACCATTTTGCCTGTCGTGCTGCTGGTCAAGCATACCTACCTCAACCAAAGGGTACTTCTGTGCCCCCTTTTCCTTTTCTTTTTGGGTGCCAATGCCAGTCCTGTGCCAGCTGCCACTCCTTGTGTTCAGAGGGTGGTACACTCTTTATATTCCTTCCTGTCAAAAAAAGCAGGAGACCTTGGATCGTGATTGAATGTCACTAGGCACCTCTTCTACCCAGAATGTAACTGGTTGGATCTGTGGGTTTGCAAGTTCACTTATGTTGTTTGACATTGTATGATTCCTGATTGCCTATTCTCTGCAAGAATCGCCTGCCAGCTTCTAACCCTGCTATTGGGACTCAACACTTTGTCCAAATCCTGAACGTCTGCCTTAATTTAAAGCGGTTCATTCAGAGTTGGGTCACTTCAGCTACTGACATGCAGTATGGAAGCACATGGCTATGATTCAAGTACATATTCTACCTCAGACTCAGCAGCTTCACAAATGGGTGATGGAGAGACCACCATCATTGATGATGTCACGGAGCCCAGCTGTGGAGCACTACAAGAACAACAGACATGTCTCCTCAGTCAACAGGGAAAGCGAGATGAATGTCTCTTTATTAAGGCACCACCTGCTGCTGCCAAACACCATCTCGTCTTGTTGGAGGAAGACATAACTCAGAAACGTGCAACAGGAAACAAAGCTGGAAGCCTGACAGAAAGTGAGCGATAAATATGAACGCACAGCATTTTTTCAACTTTGAACTTTGCATGAAAGTATGGACATTAAGGAATATAAATCCCAAGTTTCACCATTCTGTTATGGATGAATTTACAGATTTTTTTGCCCTTTCCTGCAGAATTCCAAAATGTAATTAGAAATGTATATTGTTGCTGAGACGACCATTTTCAGGAAGCTTTCTGTCACCAACTAAAGGTGATTGGTTTGCAGTGCCTCAAATACATTTGTTGTCATGGGAACCTTCTGTTCAGCAGACCTTGGTTAACTTTCTTGAGTGACTAATTTGTCTTGTATTTTGTCTTCATGTCTATTCATATTCAATTCTTACCTCACACTTACCGCACGAATGACACTAGCTTTTACCGTAGACCGCTGTTTCAACAAAACTTTCCAAATATTCTATGAAAACCAAGTCGAACGATATCCAAAGATGTATGATTGTTACGGTTTTCAGTCTTTCCTCGATTAACCTTTTCGTAAAAAAAAGTTGTTTTCAGTTGGGTTCCTGTTTTAAGGGGCTGCCATTATCCAATGATGAGACAAACTAAGAAACACACAAGCAGCTTACATAAACCAAAATAAAATAGTTACAAAGATAATTCAAGAAACCACCTGTAAACACTGTAAAATGTTCACAGGTTGTTTTCCATGTATCTCACTGGCAGACCACTTGAGGCATGGAATTCAACATATTTTCAGTTTCCAAAAATGGGATATTTTCATATATTGTTGCAAGAAGGATGGAGTTGAAATTGCGAAATAACTGTCCTTTGAATTATAGAAATACTATGACCAATACTATGACCATATTCTAACATTTTAAACATGTATTAATGACCTAACCACAGGAATATCCGTGTTGTGATAGAGCACCACCTTTCCCCTTTTTGTAACTACTGAATAAAATTCCAGTCAATTTTCTGGAGATACTCGGGAAAGTCTCCATCAAGCATAATAGGATTCCATTTAAGTAAATTGGTTTTTAGATCCTCCAAATGAATTGTGTTGTAACTGTTTGAATGGCTGTGAAAAACTTAGCCTCACTACGAGTTTATGTCTCTGTTTTGTGTGGAGGTCCATCTTTCATTGCCAGTTTTTGAATCTAGTATTCTGTGCAGAATTGGATTAGCTATCGCCACATACAGTTGAAGTCAGAAGTTTACATACACCTAGGTTGGAGTCATTAAAACTAGTTTTTCAACCACTCCACAAGTCGGTTAGGACATCTACTTTGTGCATGACACAATACATTTTTCCAACAATTGTTTACAGACAGATTATTTCACTTATAATCCCCTGTATCACAATTCCAGTGGGTCAGAAGTTATACACTAAGTTGACTGTGCCTTTAAACAGCTTGGAAATTCCAGAAAATGATGTCATGGCTTTAGAAGCTTCTGATAGGCTAATTGACATCATTTGAGCCAATTGGAGGTGTACCTGTGGATGTATTTCAAGGCCTACTTTCAAACTCAGTGCCTCTTTGCTTGACGTCATGGGAAAATCAAAAGAAATCAGCCAAGACCTCAGAAAATAATTGTAGACCTCCACAAGTCTGGTTCTTTCTTGGGAGCAATTTCCAAACGCCTGAAGGTACCATGTTCATCTGTACAAACAATAGTGCGCAAGTATAAACACCATGAGACCACGCAGCCGTCATACCGCTCAGGAAGGAGACGCGTTCTGTCTCCTAGAGATGAACGTACTTTGGTGCGAAAAGTGCAAATCAATCCCAGAACAACAGCAAAGGACCTTGTGAAGATGCTGGAGGAAACAGGTACAAAAGTATCTATATCCACAGTAAAATGAGTCCTATATCAACATAACCTGAAAGGCCGCTCAGCAAGGAAGAAGCCACTGCTCCAAAACCGCCATAAAAAAGCCAGACTACGGTTTGCAACTGCACATGGCGACAAAGATTGTACTTTTTGGAGAAATGTCCTCTGGTCTGATGAAACAAAAATAGAACTGTTTGGCCATAACGACCATCGTTATGTTTGGAGGAAAAAGGGGGAGGCTTGCAAGCCGAAGAACGCCATCTCAACCGTGAAGCACGGCGGTGGCAGCATCATGTTGTGGGGGTGCTTTGCTGCAGGAGGGACTGGTGCACTTCACAAATAGATGGCATCATGAGGAAGGGAAATTATGTAGATATATTGAAGCAACATCTCAAGACATCAGTCAGGAAGTTAAAGCTTGGGTCTTCCAAATGGACAATGACCCCAAGCATACTTCCAAAGCAAAATGGCTTAAGGACAACAAAGTCAAGGTATTGGAGTGGCCAACACAAAGCCCTGACCTCAATCCTATAGAAAATGTGTGGGCAGAACTGAAAATGTGTGTGCGAGCAAGGAGGCCTACAGATCTGACTCAGTTGCACCAGCTCTGTCAGGAGGAATGGGCCAGAAATTCACCCAACTTATTGTGGGAAGCTTGTGGAAGGCTACCCAAAATGTTTGACCCAAGTTAAACAATTTAAAGGCAATGCTACCAAATACTAATTGAGTGTATGTAAACTTCTGACCCACTGGGAATGTGATGAAATAAATAAAAGCTGAAATAAATCAGTCTCTCTACTATTATTCTGACATTTCACATTTTTACAATAAAGTGGTGATCCTAACTGACCTAAGACAGGGAATTTCTTTTCGGATTAAATGTCAGGAATTGTGAAAAATTGAGTTTAAATGTATTTGGCTAAGGTGTATGTAAACTTCCGACTTCAACTGTACCCTAACAAAGTCACATAGTGCCACTGTCCTCAAGGTTTTAGATAGACTGTTTACTCCAGGTATCACTGATACCTTCCTTTTTTTTACTGTGAATACCTTATCTACCAATTGTTTTTATTGGAGTATGATAAGTGTGATACCAAAAGGAAAGAATTTAAAACATTATGGTCACTATTTTATTATTTGAATAACAAGACATAAGTTGACCCAATATTTCTTTGAACAAAACAAAAAATTATGAAAAAAATATGATATGCTTTTCTTTTTATAGAACCTTTCTTATTCTTTCATTTTATAAATGTTCCCTCTCAAGGCTGTCCTGCTGTGTATGGGAAATCTTGCCAAAATGAAGACGTTCCTTTTTAAAAGTTTATTATTGCCATTTTTGGATTCACTCCCTTTCATTTAGAATTTCATATTGGTTGGCTCTTTTTGTTTCTGTTTTATTTGTAGTTGAATGATGTGCAAATGTTTGCTAGAAATGTGAGAATTCTAAATAGAACGGTGTGTTGTCAGCAAAAGGTAGTGTAAAAAACTATATTTTGACATTGAAGGAATGATACCTCAAACTGTCTTGTATTCTCCAAATGGATATTTCATCTCTTAACTCCTTTAGCAGCAGCTCAGCAACAACCATGTTAAGTTATTTTGCAAAGATGGACACTTGCCATACTAAAGTAAGCCATATAGGACTTTTCCTAAGCCATAATTTACACTACTGTTGTGTATTACAGTCCATACTTGATATCAGGTTACTGAATTGTAACCTATCAACTGAGTACAGTATTTCTTGATGCCAGACGCACAACCTACCTCTTACTAAACATTTACACATAATAGAAAACACCTAAAATGTAGAGAATTAGTGAATGATTGCTAGAACCAATGAAAAAAGAAATGCTTTAATGTTCATACTTTTCTCAATTTTTTTTTGAGGAAGACGTGTATGTGTACCATTATAGCATAACTAGAGACGTAACATATTTTTTTTTACTGTACAAATGGATTGTTGTTTGGTTATTAATTGAATTGAACTAACGCAGAGTAAGATCACATTGTAGTTGTTTTTGTCTCTGACTTTTATACCATAGGTCTCTGGTTGATATGACTGTTTGAATATGTCAACTGTTTCTTTCTGTTTCTCCATCTTTCAAATGAAATGACAACTGTAAACCAAATAAAACTAAGATCATTATGGAGACATCAGTCTTCATGGAAAGTTAATTTATAATGCTGGTGATACCCTTATAATGAATGAAAGTTTAAATGTATTAACATAATTCAAATGTTCATAGCTTCGAAGCACCTTTTTTTTGTTGATTCAAAGATGTGTGTTGTAGACTTTCATCAAAAAGCTATACCCCAGACCTGAACCAGCTAAAATTTGAATATTTTAATTAAATGTTCATGTTAAAACTGATTTAATTAAAATGAAGTGTTTCCTGGTTTCAACCAGTCAACCCTGTTGAATTAATTACACCATAAAGCATGCCTTTTTCAGAAGCAGTGACAACAATTTTTTCCCGTGTGCAAGGTTAGTCAGAGTGTGGGTTTGATTGAATTCCAGCCCCAGTGACATACTGTAGTTCACAGGATGACAGAAAGAAGAGTTAGAGTTAGATGAGTTAGATAACAAAGCAAGCAGTCTATCATGTAGGAACTATCTTCCTTTATGTGCAATCATGAGTCTAAATACAAAATATGGAGTGAATCTGACATATGGTTTATGAGGAGATTATGATTTTGAGCATTCGCGTTACATATGCAAAGAATGAGTCGCTAATAGTTTCCTTGTTTTTTGAGATATCAACACCAAATTCAGTGTGGTTCATCTTAGTGACATCCATGATAGAGATGCCTAGTTTAAAGTTGATAGGCCACTGTGGAGTGGATTTAAAGTGGTTTAAATGGACACATAAAATGTGATTTTTGATTTGTCAATAACTCAGCCATGTTTTGACCAATCCCATTGCTTTCTCAAACTAAGTTAAGACATGTACCATGGGCCTACATTACAAAGGTGGTGTCTTTAGGTTCTATGGTTCATGAAAATAATATTTTGAAGTATTGTTAGCAGCATCTACTGGTATATTGTGGCCGTCTTTGAATGCATCAACGTTATCTTCTCAAACTCTTTAGGGACTATTATGACGAGTCCAAAGACCAAATTTGGAGTGAATCTACATTTAGTCCATGAGAAGAAGATTTTTAAAGATTATTTTAAGCATTACATGCTGACCAGACCACTCACGTGTGTGCGTCCGCATGCGCCATTGCGCGCTTGTTGATTTTCTCCACAAACACCAGATGCGATCAGGACACGCAGGTTGAAATATCAAAACGAACTCTGAACCAACTATATTAATTTGGGGACAGGTCGAAAAGCATTAAACATTTATGGCAATTTAGCTAGCTAGCCAGCTTGCTGCTGCTAGCTAATTTGTCCTGGGATATGAACATTGGGTTGTTATTTTACCTGAAATGCACAAGGTCCTCTACTCCGACAATTAATCCACAGATAAAAGGGTAAACTGAGTTAGTTTCTAGTAATCTCTTCTCATTCAGGCTTCTTCTTCTTCTTTGGATTTATGGCAGTTGGCAACCAACTTTAAGGTGCATTACCACTACCAACTGGACTGGAGTGTGAACCTCAGTTCATCTTTCAATCACCCACGTGGGTGTATGCTCCTAAAAACCAATGAGAAGATGGGAGAGGCGGGACTTGCAGCGCGTCAAGCGTCACAACTAGAGCCAAGTTATGTTTTAGCGGCTGGCTACACAGACGCTCGTTGATGAGTGCGAGCAGTGTGGGTGCAATGATTGAATAACATTTTTATTTTGCAACGCTCGTGCACGCAACGTGAGCGGTGTGGTCAGCATATGAGCATTACATAGTCAAAAAAAGTGAATTGTTAATAGTTTCCTTATTATTTAGGATGTGAATGCCAAACGTAACATGGTTCATCATGTTAATGTCTTTGATGACCCTAAAATGTTTTGACTTGATAGGCCATTGTGAAGTGGATTTACAATGGATATAAATGGACACGTAAAATCTAATTTCCTGATTTATCAATACCTCAGCAATCCCATAGCTTTCTCAAACAAATTTCAGACATGTACCATGGGCCTACATTCCGTTTCATTTGGTCCTATGATTCATGAGAAGAAGATTTTTGAAGGTTTTCCAGAATTTCCATCATGGAGAAAATCTATCCGAAGTTTTAAGTCTCTGGGTCAAATGTGGCGGCGGATACGAGGGTTTAAATTAGGCTGCTTATAACAGTCCCAACAATAGGCCAATCAGTGCCATTATTTTAAACCAAGTTACTTATGACCTGTAGTTTCTGTGCGCCAAATTGGAAAAATAGTTACCAATTTATGCTTGAGTTATTTGATAATCTAAGAATAACAATAGTTTCACAGCTATGCTGTAAACACCTAATTATATGTACTGAACTCAAAAACTATCAGATGCTGCCACAGTGTAGAGTGTACCAGTCAACCCAGCTCTGGCATAAAGTAGATACATGTTTCTGTATGGCCTGCTGCCCCATCACTCTTCCCAGGGAGTCCAGGCTAGTGCCAGCCCCAACTAACACCTGCTGAGAACCTGATTAGGCCTGATGCCAGGTAGAGGAGAGAGAAGCTCTGGCCAAGGTGAACATCGAGTCAGCATTTAGCAATTAGATTTACCAAACGACTGAAGAAAGTTTTTGACAATTCATTGACAATTCAGATGGGGGAAAATACTTGTTTGAAAGTGTTTTTTTTCTGTTGGTTTGCAGTTTAATGTCACTGTAGACTCAGCAAGGGAAGAGAGAGCTTTTCTTCAAAAGTGTTTTGGGGTTTGTATAAGGCCTTAGAAAATCATGAAATGGAGAGAGCTCATTTCATGGCGGCAGGTAGCCTAGTGGTTAGAGTGTTGGACCGATAACCGAAAGGTTGCTAGATTGAATCCCTGAGCTGACAAGGTAAAAATCTGTCGTTCTACCCCTGAACAAGGCAGTTAACCCACTGTTCCTAGGCCGTCATTGTAAATAAGAATTTGTTCTTAAATGACTTGCCTAGTTAAATAAAAGTTAAAAATTTTTAAATTCTGATAGTGCTGTGTGTTGTCGTACAACTAAATTGTCATACAACTATAATGTACAGGGGTCAAATCTAGAAAAGAAACACTGCCAATGTTAAAGGTAGACATTTTCAGTTAACTGTCTGAAAGTCATGAAAGGATTCAAACCCACAGTAACCTTAATGAAAGAAATCCCAGTGTGGAGGAACATCTCCTGAGAGACATCTTCAAATAAATACGTTATTCCTGATTGTGAGGTAAGCAATGTTCATTGAGCATCTCATTGACTTTAGTACTGCCGAGAACAAGAGAGAGGGATTCAGCCGGACATCAAGAGCATGTAGACAGCTTTATGCCTCTCATGGGTCTCGTTGATGTCTCAGTGACGTATTGTTAAGCCCGCCACTTTTGTGTCACCTAAGCTCACCCCTTCCTTATTTTCTCTCCCATTTTTAAGAATCATATCTGTTATTCATAATGGCTAAAAATACACGAGGATTCACACACTGTGGATGTTCATTATGCTTTGAGCAAAGTTATATCCTGTAATTTACACACACAGGTGAGAACATGCCGCTAATTCAATCTTTGTCTGAGATCTATCTATCTATCTATCTATCTATCTATCTATCTATCTATCTATCTATCTATCTATCTATCTATCTATCTATCTATCTATCTATCTATCTATGTCTCCCCATGGAGACATTTTCCAGCTTGCAGATGTCAACATTAAGACCGCTAATTATCTTGTAAATGTTGCAAACATTTCTGATAAAGCAGGTTGTTGGAGACAGTTTGCTCAAACTGCTGTCTGCATCACATTAGCACTGAATACTACCACACAAAGGGCCGGACTACTGTATTTGAGTACCACATTTTTTGTTGTTGTAGTTTTATAATGCTCTTCTTGTCATGAGGGTAATAAAGCAAATTTCCTGCAATTGTTCCCATTTTGCCATGAGGCTGAGAAGGAATTTTGTAGTTTTAAAGCTAATTTCCTGCTATTCTACACATTTTGCTATCATATGCTATCTGGGGGTTTGGGGGGCGCCTGTAGGTTGGGGGCCCCAGGGCCAGTTTTGTAATCTGGCCCTGACCATACATGACTGAGAGACAGATACCCATGGAGCTAACTTAATATTTGTATACCACTAGCAGCGATGTGACTATTGGAAAGAAAAAGGGGAAGATATGAGAACCTTCCTCTCCTTTCTGAAATTATGTGAACGAACTGGATAGGTGAAAGTTAACTCACGGTAGTCATCATTTGTCTGTTCTTTCATGTCAATGCAGTAAGGAAAGGAGACGAGGAGCAATGTTAGAGTGAGATGCACCCACTTTCTATTTGGAGTTTATTTTGTTGTTTATTTCTGGTAATGAAATCCTGCTGGTGATAAAATGCAGAGTCTCATTTTGGATTACAGGCCATTTACCATTTCAATCATCCTCCAATGAGCTTAATGTCATAACAGGTTTATGGCCAGTCTATTAGCACTATTAGCCCAGCATGGCACTTCATATCCTCATCTCCCATGGACACAACTGGGGACAGTTTTTTAGGATGTGTAATTCATGCCCATGTTATACTGACGCTGTCAAATAAGATGTTCCCAAAATTTCAAGTCAATATTCATTTTGAAGGTCGATACTACCATCTGAAGACCATCACTCATGTTGTAGTGCAGTGGTGGCATTTTTCGACATGACAACCATCTGTGGCAGGGAGAGGTGAGGGGTGGTTATTGAGGGGAGATATCTTGCAGCCTTCTGGCTCCACCACCAAGCCTTATATGGACTTCCTGCCCCAACAAGGCGAGGCTGTGGATCATTAAGCCAGGGAGTGCTTGGTGATAAAGGAGGAGGCAGCCTGCACAAAGGGGCAGAGAATGGAGAGAGGTGCGTGCGTGCGTGCGTGCGTGCGTGCGTGCGTGCGTGCGTGCGCGTGCGTCGTGCGTCGCGTGCGTCGTCGTGCGTCGCGTCGCGTCGTGCGTGCGTGCGTGCGTGCGTGCGTGCAGAAGAAGAAGAAGAAGAAGAAAAAAGAGCAATATCTGTGTGATTACCAGTTGTGGCCTGGACTGTCTGATTACACCCCTTGTGTACCGAACCGGATTGGCAGAGGACCCGAGTTTTAGGATTACCCCTGGAGAACGGAACGGACAACGAGACCGGTTTGTGGACTGTGAAATAGTTGGTGAAATCCACCCTTTTCCCCAATGTACAAAAATAAATAATACACTCCAAATTGGCATTCTAGTTTTGCAACTGGTGCGTGTTTTGTTATTGAACTTGGTGACGTGGAAATCCCACACCCTTGAGCCTGCTACACATCAAACATTTAAATATAGAGTATTATTGAAGAATATACTACATAGGACCTGACAGTCACAAACTGTTTCTGACACAACAGTAAACAAAATAGAATCCAAGCTATCTTAAGCCTGTTTCTTGTCAGTGGAATCTTCCATCTAATTTCCCATAGAACTAGAAACAGGGATTTCTGGTAGTGTCTGTTGGGTTGTGTGGGGAATAGATATGTTTTCATCCATTTGTCCCCTGACCCCACAGAAATAGACTGTCATTTCAAGTTCAACTTGGCATTAATTTGATCTGTGGCAGGTGTGATTCTTCCAGACAGGATCCACCGCAGCTTCTGGCCCAGGGAGCCCTCAGGGAATTGCATTCAGTTTACCTCAGAGCATACAGTACTGAAGAAGACAGGACAGTATATGAGTGCTTGACGTTGCAGAGCTATCTGTAGGCACTTTGGCAATTGTTCACATTTTTATACTGAGTTCACGCTCTGGGTTTATATGTTAATACTATGGTCATCAAACCTCATACTGAAAGTATGAGAACAGGTAGCTGTTTGTGTGTGTACTGTTTTACCAACTTTTGTGGCACAGCTTTTTTCTTACACAAGATGAGACATTGTTTGTTCTGTTGACAAAGTTATTTGGAGGAGCTATTTGGAGGATCGTCAGATGATCAACCCAGGTTAATTATTAGACATAGAGAGTGGAACAAAATATGAGCAAATAGTTTTGCCTTTCTCCTCATCTTCTTTTTGAGAAAGACATAAAGAAGTCCTCCTACCTGACTAGCAGAGAAGCAGGCATAATGAGCAAGCTCACTTTAGTTGCAGGTAAAAACATTTAAGTATGTTCTGTTTGTGTAATGTGCAACATATCTTTATTGACTCTAAATCTGTGCTCTTGAAGGTTTGTTCTTGGCTCTGTGAGTTTCCATTTCCCACACAGATTATATCAACATGAGAATTTTTTTATTCACATTGTCACTCAATGTTCATCAAGAGAATTATGTTTCTATCAGTCTCAGTCATCTGAAAGGGTTATATATGGAAGATACTACAATGAAGTTGTCACCCTGGGAACTTTTGACACTGGCCATGTCCGAATACCTAGTGTGATTTAAAAAGAAAAAATCTGATTGAGCCGATATGCAGTGTGTACTGTGAATGCGGGAACACTTCCTTCATTTCAATTGCGCTATAGTGCGGATATTCCGCGATACGGCTTGTATCTATGCCCTAATTGCTGTCCCTCAACCTTTCAGACAAAACTGATGACAAATCCCCCGCCCTTTTGTCAGCAAGCATGCGCAAGATTTAACATTTCTGGTTTATGTAATCTGACTCCGGTACACCCTATGTAGGTGGTGGTAACAAGCCTTTTTTTAAAGACAGTAAAGAGAAATTTCATCCTCCTTTCCTGTTAGGAAGTTTACCTTTAGTTGACTTGACAGGGTGTATGGAACATTTTGGGAGTCTGCTGTGACATGGTATTGATTTTCATTTTTCAGTCTCATCTCTAGAGGGCCGTTATGTTATACAGGCCTAACCATGGAAACAACCTGCAGATAACACACCATACAGTCCAGGATTGGAAGGACGACTTCTTGGTGCGCTCTGTCAAGACTGTCAAACCCTGAGACATTTTAATGAATTGGTGACTGGATCCCTGGACATTCTTCTCAGCATTTTCCTCTAACAGGCAATGCCCCTGTAGTTGTAATCGCGTTCGCATACTTCCAACTTAATAATTACGAGCAATAATTGCATCTGTACAGCTGCGTATTTCAATTTTGCACGCTCAGACTGTTCGCAGTGTTTTAGCACCCTACCATGACAAAAAGATTTGTAGATGTCCAAACAGGAATTTGCAAGCAAGGAGAGAAAGGGCAGGAGCTCTGGGAGGGTGGACCTGTTTCTTCTAACCAATCAGATGAGATTTTCATAGACCAGCATACTGTACACTGGTTGGTTGGTGACAGCTCACATGCATCGGCATTGTTGTCTGACGCAACCACCTGTCAAGGCCGCTTGGATGTGAGTAGGCTAGTGGAAGTTGGGGGAAAAGGAAATAAGGAAGAAAGTAATTTATGAATTAACATGGAGTGGGTGGTTGCACAGGCCTTCTGAGAGATCTGGTGAAGGCGAAGATGGACAATAAAAAAAGAGACATGGAATATGTTTTGAGTGAATATGGAATGGAGGATCGCACAACTTTTGGAAGAGCTTCAGGAGGAAATGGAACATGACGAGAGTGATTAATTAAAGGTGGTGGCAGGTGCAGTGATGATTTCTGAGAAGAAGTTGAGTGTAGAGGGAAGTAGTAAGGGGAGGAAGGTGGGCGTCAAGTGCAAAAACAAGAAAATGTGCTCCAGTAGTTCAGAGACGGAACTTGTTGAGAGTGAGAGTACCTACGGCTTTCAGGCCTCATCCCAAGGATGACAAAGATGATTTTGTTGGAGTGAGATTTGTAGAGAATGGATCCTTGCTGTTTGGTTGATCCATATGTGGTGTGAGGTTGGGGATTGTTGAGATGGTGAAGGTGAAATTGAAGATCCCGGTGTCTGACGCCCGCCGCTTGATGAGACGTAGATCCGGTGGGGAAACTGAGAATACATTATCTGTCATGCTGAGTTTTGATGCAGAGTCATTACCAGATAAGGTCAAGGTAGGAAGTGTCAGTTATCCCGTTAGAGTTTATGTTTTGAAAGTATGACAGTGTTTTAGGTGTCAAGGTTATGGCCATATTGCAGCAGTGTGTAGGAGGGCATGAAACGAAGGAATGTGTGGTATTGGTGGAGAAAGTTGTGTGTTAGTTGTGGGGGTGATCATGGGGCTTATAGATCAGAGGCGTTCAGAGAGCGAAGGGCAACTTGAGGTTTCCAGGGTTAGAGAAGTACAAAAAGTATTGTATGCCAAAGCAGTGAAGAGAGTAGTAGAGGTTGATGGGTACAGGGTGAGGGAACCTGAGAGGATTCCTGTGAGTAGGCAGAGATCAAGAGAGAGTGAAGAATATGTGCTTCAGTAATGTGGGACTTTTAGCATTTATAGCCATGGTTGTTAACTGTACTGCAGAAATGAATTGAAAGACAGAAAATAGAGGTTGTAGTGGCAGCGGCAGAGAATAACTTGGGATTGCGAGGATTTACTATAGAACAGCTGCAGGAGGTGTTGAATTGTAGTGTTATGACCTCTCAGACTGTTTGTCTGGAGTAGGACTAGGTAGGGTTAAATAGTGGAATGTGTGGTGTTTTTTTAGAGAGGGCTAACAGGTGGTAGGGTCATTTTACTGTCCAAGTCATTGTAATAAAGAGTTTGTAACTAACGTTGGAGTCTGATGCTAGCTACTGAAATTGACTAGGTAAAGTTATGGAGCCATAGCTAGCTACAGTAGCTAGCATTATCAATAAAAAAGGAGTTCTGCTAAGAACTAGCAACTGACAGAATACCATCCAGTTAGATCTGGAGTTTTAGTAGAAGCATGACTGAAGGAAGAAATCTATTTGTTTAGCTTTGACATTGGTTGCATTCTGTGAATGTGTACTGCCCTTTGATTAATGTAAAACCCTATCTAAACCATTTACAATTGTGTGTCCCCACTCTCCTATTCTATATTTATTGCAATTCGATAACAGATTTTTTTGCATTCCAAACATAATGCTCACCATATTGCTTTCTGCAGAGAGGCATAAGAAAATGAGTTTTGATCAGTCATGGAAATAAAAGTGCAGAAAAAAAAATTGGGGGAAAGATGGGGGAAAATATTGCAGTTTTGGTGTAGGTACAGCAAACTTTGCGCAAAATAATATCACGATATTCTCAAAACGATACGATATATCATCAAAAATAATAATAAATAATAAATAATAAATAAATAATAATAACCCGATATGTAGCATTTTTTTTAAAATGTACTGTATCACTAATCAGTGATATCTGGGCACTAATCCAAACTATCTACCTAGCTGTCTACATACCACCACAGACCGATGCTGGCACTAAAACCGCACTCAATGAGCTGCATACCGCCATAAGCAAACAGGAAAAAGCTCATCCAGAGGCGGCGCTCCTAGTGGCCGGGGACTTTAATGCAAGGATATTGAAATCAGTTTATCCTCATTTCTATCAGCATGTTAAATGGGGAAAAAAACTCTAGACCACCTTTACTCCACACACAGAGACGCTTACAAATCTCTCCCTCACCCTCCATTTGGCAAATCTGACCATAATTCTATCCTCCTGATTCCATGTAAAAATTTAAGCTGGAAGTGACTCAGTCTATAAAAAAGTGGTCAGATGAAGCAGATGCTAAACTACAGAACTGTTTTGCTAGCACAAACTGGAATATGTTCCGGGATTCTTCCGATTGAGGAGTACACCACACTGGCTTCATCATTAAGTGCATCAATGACGTCGCCCCCACAGTGACTGTACGTACATACCCCAACCACAGGCAACATTCACACTGAGCTAAAGGGTAGAGCTGCCGCTTTCAAGGAGCGGAACTCTAACCTGGTAGCTTATAAGAAATCCTGCTATGCCCTCCGACGAACCATCAAACAGGCAAAGCGTCAATACAGGACTGAGATCGAATCGTACTACACCGGCTCCGACATTCGTCGGATGTGGCAGGGCTTGCAAATTATTACAGACTACAAAGGGTAGCACAGCCGAGAGCTGCCCAGTGACACGAGCCTACCAGACGAGCTAAATAACTTCTATGCTCGCTTCGAAGCAAGCAACACTGAAACATGCATGAGAGCATAAGCTGTTCCGGAAGACTATGTGATCACGCTCTCCGCAGCCAATGTGAGTAAGACCTTTAAACAGGTCAACATTCACAAGGCCGCAGGGCCAGACGGATTACGAGGACGTGTAATCCGAGCATGCGCTGACCAACTGGCAAGTGTCTTCACTGACATTTTCAACCTCTCCCTGTCTGCGTCTGTAATACCAAGCAGACCGTCATAGTCCCTGTGCCCAAGAACACTAAGGTAACCTGCCGAAATGACTACCGACCCGTAGCTGGTCATGGCTCACATCAACACCATTATCCCAGAAACCCTAGACCCACTCCAATTTGCATACCGCCCCAACAGATCCACAGATGATGCAATCTCTATTGCACTCCACACTGCCCTTTCCAAAAGGAACACCTATGTGAGAATGCTATTCATTGACTAGAGCTCAGTGTTCAACACCATAGCGCCCTCAAAGCTCATCACTAAGCTATGGACCCTGGGACTTAACACCTCCCTCTGCAACTGGATCCTGGACTTCCTGACGGGCTTCCCCCAGGTGGTAAGAGTAGGTAACAACACATCCGCCACGCTGATCTTCAACACGGGGGCCCCAAAGGGGTGCGTGCTGAGTCCCCTCCTGGACTCCCTGTTCACTCATGACTGCACGACAACGATGAGACAGCCTATAGGGAGGAGGTCAGAGACCTGACCGTGTGGTGCAAGGACAACAACCTTTCCCTCAACGTGATCAAGATAAAGGAGATGATTGTGGACTACAGGAAAAAGAGGACCGAGCACACCCCCATTCTCTTCGACGGGGCTGTAGTGGAGCAGCTGGAGAGCTTAAAGTTCCTTGGCGTCCACATCACCAACATACTAACATGGTCCAAGCACACCAAGACAGTTGTGAAGAGGGCATGACAAAACATATTTCCCCCCCAGGAGACTGAAAAGATTTGGCATGGGTCCTCAGATCCTCAAAAGGGTTTACAGCTGCACCATTGAGAGCATCCTGATGTGTTGCATCACTTCCTGGTATGGAAACTGCTCAGCCTCCGACTGCAAGACACTACAGAGGGTAGTGCATACGGCCCAGTACATCACCGGGGCCAAGCTTCCTGCCATCCAAGACTACTATACCAGGCGGTGTCAGAGGAAGGCCCTAAAAATGGTCAAAGACTCCAGCCACCCTAGTCATAGACTGTTCTCTCTGCTACCACACAGCAAGCTGTACCGGAGCGCCAAGTCTAGGTTCAAGAGGCTTCTAAACAGCTTCTACCCCCAAGCCATAAGACTCCTGAACATCTAACCAAATGGCTACCCAGACTATTTGCATTATAAGTAAGCATTTCACTGTAAGGTCTACACCTGTTGTATTCTGTGCATGTGACAAATAAAATTTGATTTGATTTGTTATTGTGCATCTAGTTCCAACCACTGTCAGAACCATTAGAATAGAAAGGTATGATTGGACTGGTGCCCAAATATCACTGATGGTACATGAGTCATAGAGAGCGCAGTACAGACTTACTTTTGTAAATATGAGTTGAGCCCAGGTGACGCGGTACACAACCTTTTGGCCGTCAGGTCCTCTGTAGTCAGTTCCTGCACCCTCATGGACACCATTTTGTGGTAGAGCTTGAAGAACCTTTCATGGTGTTGTAATGTGTTGGGAAGCCTTGCTCATGGCGCGCTGCAGCACTAACCACAGTTGCTTGACCAGGTCGTCCGACAGGTTTCGAATGAGGTTTTTGTTGTGCGTGTTCTTGCTGCCCATGTGGTACTGATCATACATGAGGTCCTTCCATGAGCACTCCAGGTTCATCAGCTTGTGGTGGCCTTCCAGTAGCCCGGCTTGCTCTATCGTTAACCTCAGTCACTGCACAGGAAAGTAGGATAAATATGACTAAACAAATACATTGTAAATGTACAATGTCACGTAATGTTATGCAAGCCAACAATAATAGTTCCCAATAAAGTGGCATGTGTGCAGCTGAACATACCTGAAAATCGCCACGGCTGAGGCAAGCTGACTGTTGCATCCCAGCATATTCTACATCCTTCAGGTTCTCAATGGTGTTGACGCTTTTACTCCAGTCATTGCCAATGTCTGCCAGGGAGATCTGGATGTCTTTCACGTCCCCCAGGGCATTGTGGAGCTGACAGAGGCCTGAACGGACCCTGTTTAACTGGGAGTGGATTGCAGCTTGGAAAGTGTGGACAGACAATTGTAAATGGTTAAGAGAGGGTTTTACATTTATCAAAGGGTAGTACAGATTCACAGAATGCAGCCAATGTCAAAGCTAAACAAATTATTTTCTACCTTCAGTCCCAAACAGGTCCCACCTCCCAGAGCTTCTGCTCACTCACTCTCACACACACAGATATCACTGTTTGCAGATCTACAAATATTTCTGTCCCAGTAGGGCCACTGTCTTTGATACGGCGCTAAAGCCCTGACAAAAGTCTGAGTGTGTGAAATTGACATGTGCAGGTGCACAGATGCAATTAATGCTCGCAAATATTAGAATTCGATTACAACTACAAACTCATCAGTTACATGTTTGAGAATGTGCTTACAACTACAGATTATTATTTAATGTTCACAACTCATCAGTTACACACTGGCAAATTGTGCTTACAACAACAAATCTATTCCACACACTCAAATCATTATGCCAATGATTTACCTTCAATGTTCTCTGTTTTCCACACCAAGTGTCCTTCTGAAGGACAGTTCCCTCTGTGTGTGTGTGTGTGTGTGTCCTGCCCATTGTCGTGCCTTGCCTCAAAATAGCCCTCTTAGACAGCCAGAGATTCATATCTCTCATCTACCTTTCAGCCAGGAAGATTGCACGCTGACAAAAACACTCACCTTTGGAGTGTCCTTGTTAGCGTTAAACATTGTTTATTCCCCTCAGCACTCCAGGATATTCCCTGTATGGCTCATTTAAAAGGAATGCAAGATTTCAAGTGTTCAAAACATTCAAATGAAGCACTGTGCGTAGGGAAGCAATACAAAGTCAAACAATGCCAGCAAAGAGATAATTTCCAGAGCCTGTTTATTCGGTAGGACAACTGCTGCTTTGATGTTACATTTGTATATTTCTTTCTTCCTTTTTGGAGAGATCTTTATATTTTTCCCCTTTTTATTCAGCTATCAAGACAATACATTTGAAGGCTGTCGTATAGGATCCAGTGCTCTCTGAATGACATTTCTTCTCCATATCGCTATCTCTTCACTAATAAGAGCTGTGCTTATGCAGCATCGCATTAGTGTAAACCAAGACTGTTCTCAGGACATGCCTGGTTGTAGCTAGATACACTACATGACCAAAAGTATGCGGACAGCTGCTCGTTGAACATCTCATTCCAAAATCATGGGCATTAATATGGAGTTGGTTCCCCATTTGCTGCTAGAACAGCCTCCACTCTTCTGGGAAGGCTTTCCACTAGATGTTGGAACATTGCTGCTGGGCTTCCATTCAGCCACGAGCATTAGTGAGGTTGGGCACTGATGTTGGGCGATTAGGCCTGGCTCGCCGTCGGCGTTCCCAATTCATCCCGAAGGTGTTCGATGGGGGTTGAGGTCAGGGCTATGTGCAGGCCAGTCAAGTTCTTCCACACCAATCTCGTCAAACCGTTTCTGTATGGACCTCTGTTGCCACAAAGTTGGACGCACAGAATCGTCTAGAATGTCATTGTATGCTGTAGCATTAATATTTTCCTTAATTGGAACTAAGGAGCCTGAACCATGAAAAAAAAAGCGCCAGACCATTATTCTTCCTACATCAAACTTCACAGTGGGCACTATGCATTGGGGCAGGTAGCGTTCTCCTGGCATCCACCAAACCCAGATTCGTCCTCGGACTGCCAGATGGTGAAACGTCCATCACTCCAGAGAACGCATTTCCACTGACCCAGAGTCCAATGGCAACAAGTTTACACCACTCCAACCGACGCTTGGCATTGCGCATGGTGATCGTAGGCTTGTGTGCGGCTGCTCGGCCATGGAAACCCATTTCATGAAGCTCCCGACGAACAGCTCTTGTGCTGACGTTGCTAACAGAAGTAGTTTGGAACTTGGTAGTGAGTGTTGCAACCGCGGATAGACAATTTCTACAAGCTGTGCGCTTCAGCACTCAACGATCCTGTTCTGTTAGCTTGTGTGACCTACCACTTCGCGGCTGAGCCGTTGTTGCTCCTAGACGTTTCCACTTCACAATAACAGCACTTACAGTTGACCAGGGCAGCTCTAGCAGGACAGAAGTTTCACAAACTGACTTGTTGGAAAGGTGGCAACGTTTGACGGTGCAAAGTCGCTGAGCTCTTCAGTAAGGCCATTCTACTGCCAATGTTTGTCTATGGAGATTGCATGGCTGTGTGCTCGATTTTATACATCTGTAAATTACGGGTGTGGCTGAAATAGCCAAGCCATTAATTTGAAGGGGCATACTTTTGTATATATAGACTGTTTTCAGGTCAGGCTTAGTTGTAGCTAGATATGTTAGTATTTTCGGGGACAATTTTAGCCAACCCTAAATCTTTTCCTAACCTTAATTCTCCTAAGCTGCCATGATAATTCCCCTAACAACCTGCATAAGTTCTCCTAACCTGCAACGAAAATACACTTCTGATAGTCAAAATCGGCAGACTTGCCCTGAGAACAGTCTTGGTTTTATTGGTTTTCTGTCCTGAGCCTCATGTTATCTTTCAATTAAGTATCGACCAAGAAGGACATCAAAGAAATATGTAAAGATCCAATTAGTTTTCATGGATCTGAACTCTGGATTTCAAGGGTTGTTTTACCTCCTAGTCCAGGGTTTGTGAAAGTACGGAGGTTGAGCAGTGTGTCCTCAAGAGAAGGGTAGAAGAGGCTGGTGATTGACTGTGATGTTTTACACATCATGATGCTGTATCATGGTGAAGGTCTTGGCCAGTATAATTCATCTCTCTGTTGCTGCTCAGGCATTAAGCATGAGCCCATGTTGGTTCTTCTCAGCATGTGTTGGATAAATAGGAATAGAAGACAGCCTCAAACAGATCACCCTTATTAGTAGAGTGTATGGGCATGGAATGTATATTTCCAATGTTTTCAACCCCTAGCTTTTTTGAGTTGAGAGTAGAGGTCTTCTCGGGTGCAAAATGTTTGTCCTAAGGTCCATCCAGGTCCATCAGACCCCGAAATGACTTGATCATTTTTAATATAGGGGGACCCGGAAAGACCCCGAAGAACAATCAGACCCCAACCCGAATGGACCTGACAACAACCAGACCTAGACCCTACCCCTACCCTAAACAGTACCCGATTGGATGTGAGTGACAAAAACAATTATGTTAATCAGAAGTTGTTCTTATGGTTAACAAATAGGCCTTCATATGTTGGCTAGGCCTTCTATAAGTCAATAAATTCACATTATTAGCATAAAATAAATACGCTATAGGCTATGCAGAGCTATGGTTGGGTCCACTCAGGTCTATCAGCTGTAGTTACATAGACCCGAGACCTGATGACAATCAAACAGGTCCCGACCCGTACCTGAAAATAATTTTGGACCTTGACCCTCTCGGGTATTCGGGTTCGGGTGGACCCGTGAAGGCCTCTAGTTGGGAGCAAACCACTTAAGTGTTCTGTTGCTTCAAATTAGTTTTCAAGGACAGAACTCTATTTATGAATTAAAAACAGGATTGATGCGGCAAAACCTCAGAACCTAAAGCCTGGAAAAGGTTGCCATGGAATCGAGAAAAGCAACAGGGTAGAAACTTTGATGGTACTGGTGACAGCTTAATTATCAAGACGGAGCCCGGCGTGTGTGTGTGTGTGTGTGCGCTAATGTAATGCATCATTGTTATTTTCCTAATGTGAATCCTTGCGTCTAATCACTCGGCAGGGTGTTGTATGAGTGTGGAAGGCCAAAGCTTGGCCTTCCACACTCTGCCTTCTTCAGCTGACACCGAGCATCAATCAAACTCAACAGAAAGTATTCTGAATGTACGTGTTGTTCCTACAACCTCCTCCAATGGCAGACAGCCTGTAAATGCAAGACTGCTGTCAATCTCTTCCTTACTGTATGCACAGTGCTTGATTGGGACTCACACCTACACTTTTCGTCACCATTTTGTTTTAGATAGTAGTATGGAAATTATGAAAAAAGATAGTATTCTTCTTATGAAAGATCTTAGCACATATTTTTTATGTGTGTCAGACGGTATGATGAATCCTTCTCATGGCATGCAGTAATGATTCCTTTTATCTCCATGTTCACACTTTCATGTTCTCACTTCCCACTGGGCAAAAAATGTGTTGAATCAACTTTTGTTTCCACGTAATTAAAAAAAAAACATTCAATGTGTTGGCGTTGAATCAACGTGGAAAAAATCATCAACAAAAAGGAAATTAGTATTTTTTTCACCCAATTTTTAACCTAAATCCAATGACATGGTGACATTTTTTGGGATTTCACATTGAATTCACGTTACAACTCAAAACTGGACGTTGAAATGATGTCTGTGGCCAGTGGGTTATTACCCATAACTAGCTGGGAAGGAGGAGGCATTTCATATTCCGGTATTGCAGGACAGTCTTCCAAGCCTCTGCACATCCCCTGAGCCTGGTGCTCTCTTCCCTTCTTGGAATATAATAATCAAGAGACAACAAAAAGCACACACGCTCGTGCTTGCACATGCACACACACCACCTACCCTTTTTTAATGAGCAGCCTCATCCTGGTGTCAGCACTTTGTGAACGTGTATGCTTGTGTCTGTGAATGAAGCAGGACAAGTCTGACAGTATGGCTCTGCATGGGGAGCCATTACGGAGACCTTCCAGTAGATAAGAGGGCTGTTCTGTTCCTGGTTAACTAAACCCTGTCAGCTCTTCTGCCTCTATGGACCACAGGATGGTTGTTACCCCCACATGCCACTAACACTGGCAGCTATGATAGATTCATTGATTTGTAGTTGACACTGGTTTCCTCCTCCATATCTTCCTTTATCTCTCTCAAGCTCTATTTTCACAGTGATTATTCATGATAGGATTCATTAATATCAACCACATGGAGCAGTCAATAAATGTGCAACTTCTGTGACTTCTGGAATATTTTAACCCACTTAACCCCTAACTTCTCCATGTTTTCACGATCATTGGAAAGCCCTAGATTATTTATTTAATGCAATTAGTATTTCAATTAAAGTATGTATGTCCCTCATTTTAAGGTCAATCCTGTTACGTGATCTGAACTCTCGTTTTAATATAGTGAAACGATTCCTTTTTAAAAATAAATAAACATTGTCGATTAATAGTCAAATCAACGTAAAAGCAGGTGAGCTGGTGAGCATTTCCTGGTGTTTGGTGGTGGGAAACTGAGTGGGTCGAGCATAACACGTCAACTCTGTTACCCATAGACAGAAAGGCTAGAAATGTTTAAACAAATGTTTTTATTACATTTTTTGCTTGCATTCAGTTGCCATTCCCCGTTGAACACACAGAACAAGCTTCCATTCCCCCTGTCACAAGGGGATCTGTGGCTGATTTTAAGATGAAGTCATCAACCCTGTTATTGTCATTCCTGTCATTGTCAACCCTGTTATCGTCAACTCTGTTACTTTATAACCCTGTGAATTCCAAACAACAGTAAACAGCAAATACTGTACACTGAACATGACAATCATTCCAATGCTTTACACAGACGTACATTGTGTATTGATTCTAAATGCATTTCCAAACTTTGTTATCTTGCTTTATTTTGCTACCCTGCTTCATAAACAACATCTGTTACAATTATGTGTTGACATTAGTATAATTGTCGTTTTTTGTATAATTTGGCAAATGTCTGTTTTTCCCCACAAGGTTCAAGGCAAATCCTCAAATCAAATCAAATTTTATTTGTCACATGCGCCGAATACAGGTGCAGACCTTACCACGAAATGCTTACTCACAAGGCCTTAACCAACAATGCAGTTCCAAAAATAGAGTTAAGAAGATATATACTAAATAAACTAAAGTAAAAAATAAAATAAAAAGTCACACAAAATAACAATAACGGGGCTATATACAGGGGGTACCGGTACCGAGTCAATGTGCGGAGGTACAGGTTAGTCGAGGTAATTTGTACATGTAGATAGGGGTAAAGTGACTATGCATAAATAGTGATTAATTGATTTGATTAATTGTTCAGCAGTCTTCTGGCTTGGGGGTAGAAGCTGTTAAGGAGCCTTTTGGACCTAGACTTGGCACTTCAGTACCGCTTGCCGTGTGGTAGCAAAGAGAGAACAGTCTATGACTTGGGTGACTGGAGTCTTTGACAATTTTTTGGGCCTTCTTCTGACACCGCCTAGTATATAGGTCCTGGATGGCAGGAAACTTGGCCCCAGTGATGTACTGGGCCGTATGCACTACCCTCTGTTGCGCCTTACGGTCGGATGCCGAGAAGTTGCTATACTAGGTGGTGATGCAACCGGTCAGGATGCTCTCAATGGTGCAGCTGTATAACTTTTTGAGGATCGTGGGACCCATGCCAAATCTTTTCAGAAAACATTTTCTTATGCCCTCTTTACGACTGTATTGGTGTGTTTGGACCATGATAGTTTGTTGGTGATGTGGACACCAAGGAACTTGAAACTCTCGACCTGCTCCACTACAGCCCCGTCGATGTGAATGGGGGTGTGTTCAGCCCTCCTTTTCCTGTAGTCTACGATCAGCTCGTTTGTCTTGCTCACGTTGAGGGAGAGGTTGTTGCATACTCTCCCTTTATGAGAACTGTTACCGGCTCAGGAACATACAGATTTTGGGTGGGATGGAACAACCCCCAATACCTCTGTGTATATGATATTCGGAACATTCCATAAGAAGGTGAGCATACAGTATGTGTACAGTGTATACCCCCAGGACAGACATCCCATGATATTCTTCTTACATGACTCTATCAATCTGGCTGCCTCAAGCCTCAGAGCATACTGTAGCTACAGGAGAATGATCAGGAGAATTGATTTGTATAGCGTAGTGACTATGGCTTAGCCCACTACTTGACCCTACTAACAAGTATCTTCTTGGCCCTTTAGCACAATGGTAAGATTAATGGGCTTGATGCATTATTGATTCCACCTGTCTGCACTCTGCTGCCATATACACTGAGTGTACAAAACACTGCTCTTTCCATGACATAGAGTTGCCAGGTGAATCCAGGTGAAAGCTATGATCCCTTATTGATGTCACCTGTTAAATATACCTCAATCAGTGTAGATGAAGGGGATGCCTTAAGACATCTGAGACATGGATTGTGTATGTGTGCCATTCAGAGGGTGAATGGGCAAGGGAAAATATTTAAGTGCCTTTGAAGGGGGTACGGTATTAGGTGCCAGGCACACCAGTTTGAGTGTGTCAAGAACTGCAACGCTGCTGGGTTTTTCACGCTCAACAGTTTCTCTCTCGTGTGTATCAAGAATGGTCCACCACCCAAAGGACATCCAACCAACGGCAGGCCAGTGGCCGAAAAAGGGTCATTGATGAAAGAGGACAGAGGAGGTTGACACGAATAGTGGAGAGCAGCAACAGACGGGCTACAGTTAGTCATGTTTTCATGGCACACATTGGGCCCCTTGATAAAAGTGGAGCAACTTTTGAATGCCACAGGATATCTGAACATCATTGCCAATCAGGTGCATCCCTTCAAGACAGCAGTGTATCCATCTGCGAGTGGATTTTGACCCATGCCACAAGGCTAGGATTGTCCAGGAATGGTTCCACAAACATGACAAATAATTCAGCTACTGCAGTGGCCTGCCCAGTCACCAGATTTCAATCCAATTGAGCATCTGTGGGATGAGATGAAACTAACTATTCAGAGTAGAGATCCACTACCAGCCAACTTAACACAACTATGGGAAGCACTGGAGTCAACATTGGCCAGCATCCCTGTGGAACACGTTTGAAACCTTGTAGAGTTCATGCCCCGACGCATTGAGGCTGTTCTGAGGACAAAAGGGGGTGCAACTCAATATTAGGAGTTGTGCTTTGGTTTTCAAGCCTGAATGGCTGAGGTAAATGCATGAATAGTAAATACAGTACAAATTATGTTTTTCTCCATGAAATGCACTGAATGTGACAGTTCTCTGGACTGTTTGTCTTCCGAGTGAAACGGCCAACCATTTTATTGTACCACCTACTGCATTTGTAATTTTATTTGCAATTTGACAGTTCTGTATACTGATTTGTGGCTATGGATATCATCTCATGCAGCCTGGTATTGTAAGGACACAGTGTTGCATGGAAAAGCAACCTGTAGGCAGACAGCGGGCAGAGTGACATACTGTAAGCAGCATGGTGTATATATCAGGGGACAGCCAAGGGTTTTAATGGTTTGTAGAAAGTTGTGAAACAGCACTTAAAATTAGTTTGCCTTTCCATTTTATAGTAATTGAAATAGAATGGCATGTGCTTAACTGTTGCTGTATTATACCCTGATGAATACAGCTTGCCTGTCGAAACATTGGACATAACATTTTTGCATCTGAGCTCCCAGAGTGTGCGGCTCTTCTTTATTTTCAAGTTTTCCACTCTGCTAGCCAGCACCTCGCTTAAATAGGTGTGTGTTTCTTTTTCCTCTAGATAACTGTTGCTGTATAACTGGATATCCAAAGTTGGCAAAAACGTGTTGCAGGCCAGATTATTCTGTTCTGCCTCCCTTTGGACCTCTTGGATACAACGAACCATTCATGTAAGCTTGCAAGATCAGGGTGGCTCCTAAGTCTACCTCTGAACTGCCTTAGCCATGGTGCTTAACGCCGTAGATTAAAGTAATCCTGAAGGATTTGAACCCTTCAACCCTTGACTTCCACGATAGTTTTGTCTCTTTATCCATCTATCCCCTTTCATCTCAGTTTGGGCTTGACCCCTAACTCAAGGGCCTCTTCCCATGCTTCAACAATGTCCTCAAAATGTCAAAGATGGGCGTATAATCAGAGGGGAGACATTTTTGGTAGCCTGTCACTGTCTTCACCTCACAGAATAAGTAGGTCGGTCTACATACTCCTTAGTACCACTAATTTCCAGGTCTGCTCTCCCCCAGCCCTCCAACTTTACAGATGTACTTACAGTCAGCGCCAGTCATCTACCGTCACCCCCAGTCTCTTTGGTCTGTTCCACACTGGGGGCGTCAGAGTCCTGCTCTCCGCTGTGGGGGCCCTGGTGGGCGGACAGGCGGTCCAGAGACCTGGGTGACATATTAATGTCCCTTCTTCTATAGCACCAGCACATGGCCAGGTCGGCCCGGAACGAGGGCGTGTAGAAGCCATAGATGACCGGGTCAAAACATGTGTTCAGGTTGCCGAAGACGAACAGGGCGTGGTGGATGTATTCAGGCGTGACCTGCAGCATCTCCGGCTGGAACCAGTACCAGATACCCAGGAGGTAGTAGGGCGTCCAGCAGACCACGAAGGACATCACGATGATGATGGTCATCTTTAGAGTCTTCATTCGTGCTTTGGGGATCATGTCTGTGCCACTGCGTCTCAGACAGGACTCGCCAGCTGGAAAAGTATGGCACTGGTTAGTAGCTCCCTAAAGCTAATGTAACTATCATATCTCTCCCAAACGTTGTCAATGTATAATTCATGTTGGAACAGCATATAGGCCTACTGAGGTTGCCATTTTGGCCATGCAAGTATTGTGGTTGCCAGATTGGAATAGCTAGCTTGTACCTTTGTTCCTGTGGAGTTGCTGATTGATCTCAATGAGGATGCGTGTGTAGCAGAAGCTCATGACCAGCAGGGGGAACACGTAGAGAGTGACGAAGTAGAACATGTTGTAGACCGTCTCCTGCCATCGCTCTTTGAAACTGCCATGGGTCACACACTGGGTGAAGTCTACGCCCTCTGCCTTGATGGCCCGGAAGATGAACAGCTGGGGAACAGGAAGTCACTGAGTAACAACAACCACAACATCTAAGATGTATGACAATCCACCTACTGCAAATACAGTAGTACCTTTCTCACAGGTATACACTGGGATACTACAGTACTACTTTAGGTTGTGTTGGGGATCATTTAATCTACCTTCAAAGTATAAAACTCAGTTGAGGTCATGGCTGCTATTTTGTGCCAGAGCACTGGCCAGAAATGGGTGGTTTAATGAGAAAATGCAGTGGCTGAGTCATGTCTGCAGTATTTTCTGATTAATGAATGCAGTGGTCAGTAGCATCACAATAACTTTCAAGGTGGATCTATATTCTGCAATGGCTTTCAAAATTATTTGGGGACATAAATCACCATGACAGACATATATAAATACTGAATTGATTTATGATTTTATACTAGTTGTATCCAATCTGAGTTGGGGACAGAGTTGTTAGCCTTTTGCAACAATGCAATTTTACTTGTTTTCCAATCCTCCATGTATTAATAAAACGTTAGATTGTTTCAGTGTTTAAATACTTGCTTTTACAACATCTCCTTCCTCCCGCTGCTGATGTTGCACTTTCCTAATTCTCAGGAATATAATCACATTTCACACTCTGGGGGGCACAATTAACTAACTAATATCAGCATGCCAGGAATTTAAAGATTTCTCGCTGAAATGTCTCCTCATTTCCAGGAAGACTCCAGAAGGCAAATCCCTATCTGTCTATCTACCCCCTTGTCCTTGCCCCTCTGCTGCATAGGGACGGTGATTACGTTGGATCTCTGACGGTGCAGCACTGATACGTAAATCCTGTTATGCCCCTCTGCACTCTGCAGCCCTGGAAATGAAATTAGAGGGGAAGAGCCTGAGGCGAGACATTCAAGGTGCTCATGCACTGTGGTGAATCACTCGCCTACCAGCAGGTGCACTGATAAAACTCCCAGTAGCCCCGGTGCAACTCTGACAGCAAATTAGGCTTATTTGTCTACTCAGATTCATAAATCTATCCTCCTGAGGGACGCATGCCGTTTCCCCCCCTTTGAACCTCCCGTCCCACACCCTGACACTCTACCCCCTTCAAGCAAACAGTCAGTCTCCTGTCGCTTGAAGTAAGCCATCCAAACAATGTAGAGAAGCCTGGACTACTTAGAAGTTGTGGTGCAGTAGTATGCCATTACTCTTTGAAACCATTTTGCATACTGTGCAAGAATATGCCTAAGAACAATCCTAACTACGGTAAGTTATGTGCTGTACATTTTATATTTCCTTAGGCTACATTCTAAATCAGATGACTTGTAATATATTTATGTATTTTTTACAGGGGGAAAAAAGTTGCCCCGTAGTGTGATCTTGAATTGGTTGTAGCCCAAAACAAATTCAAGATCACATTGTGGGGCATCTTTAAAAATATAGATATATAATAATAATATATTACAGGGAATAAACCACTTTGTCAAGTTCAGAGGAAATATTTCATTTCCCTGTCAAATCGAATCAATGAATGCATCATCCACATTTCACTCTACACCGGCTGTCCTCACAGACCAGTGCACCATTAACTATCGCTTTCACATAATCCTTAATGCACTGTTTTTGTCAAGGGGTTTTCAGGAAAGCATTTTTCAATGACACAGCCGACAGGATTGTGTTTTTGATGCAAGGAACACATTGCCAAAGAGCCAGGGAGATCCCCAGCCTATATTCATTAAATCCCCATCTAGGTCCATCAGTATGTGTGCACAGTAGGCGAAGAGGTTTCAATTTCTGGATGAGATGACAGTTGAGTATAGCACACCATGCAGGAACAGAATCGTAGGTAATGCCTCCTCGTTCGTCACTGTGTGTGTGTGTGTGTATTAGATGTACGCTTGACCTTGACCAGATTAATTCAGTATCTGTCACCAAAGAGGACCTCAGCCATCCTTTCACCTGTCATCTCCCATCAGCCACTGGGTCGAGAGTGTTAACTGGTACTTTAAATATCTGTGCAAACTGATTGATTATGTGTACACTCCCGCCCAGTCAAGGCCAGTTGAGGCAAAATGTACTTACGACAACTGTGATATGTGGTTATCTCCCCTGGCTATCTATTTTGTATTTATTAATGTAAATTTTACCCCTTTTTTCTCCCCAACTTTGTGATTAAGATCATGTCTCATCGCTGCCGGGCTCGGGAGAGGCGAAGGTCGAGTCACGCGTCCTCCGAAACATGACCCGCCAAACCGTGCTTCTTAACACCTGCCCGCTTAACCCGGAAGCCAACTGCACCAATATGTCGGAGGAGACACCGTTCAACTGACGACCGAGGTCAGTCTGCAGGCGCCCGGCCCGCCATAAGGAGTCACTAGAGCGTGATGAGCAAAGTAAACCACTTGGGAGGCCCTCACCTAGCTATCTTAAGATGAATGCACTTATTCTAAGTAGCTTTGGATAAAAGCATCTGCTAAATTACCTAAATGTAAATACACATTTCTAAGTGCCTTGACTAACCCACAGCTAATGCTGCACTTGGCATGAACACGTCATCTCAACAACATACCAGGAATGAACAAAATCACTTTAATTTTAAGGAATTTACCTTGAATTTCTTGGAGTGCCACAATATTCATAGTAAACAAGGCTACCAGGGTTTTAACTCACCTGTGGTAAGGCCAGAAGCACGCTGAGGCCCCAGGCCAGACCCAGCATCCTCTTGTTCCGGTGGTGGGAGTTGAGTGAGTCCAGCGGGTGCAGGATGGCGTGGTGCCTGTCCAGACTGACCACCACCAGGATGAAGGCTGACGAGTGCATGGCAAACAGCTTGAGGAAGCACAGCATCTTACACATGGCGTCTCCGCCATACCACTGCACCGTGATGTTCCAAATGGCGTCCAGTGGCATCACCACAAAGGTCATCATCAGGTCAGCGGCGGCCAGGCTCATGATGAGTGGTCGCAAGTGAGAAGCCAGGCGCCGGCCACGCCCCCGGCACACACTGACCATTAACGCAAGGTTGCTGCAGGCAGCAAATAGGAAGAGGATTAAGGTGGCGCCAACACGGAATTGGGCGGCTCGGGTGAAGGTGGGCGCCTCCCAGTCAACCAGAGGGGGAAACTGGGACATGTTTGAGAGGGCGGGTTGCAATGACCCGGTGGCACCCACTAATGGAGGCAGGAGGGACAGGTTGCCAGACATCCTGGGTTGGAAAAGACAAGGTTTATATGAATGACTGTAGATGACAAAGTAACACATGTATGTCATTATCGTGATTACATACATTATTATCATATACACATCAAAGTTTGTATGCGTTATCAGTTATTCTACGTTGCTCTGGACCTCATGCGACTGATAAACAGCACACACTCCATCCACACACTCCACACTCCACCAACTCTTTAGAGAGAAGCATACCCACTGGGCACACCACATACTTTCAACGTGGATAATTGGGTAATATTTGATTGAGACGTTGATCAATTCGATTACAACATATATTCACTCACTCAAAAAGCAGTGGTGTAAAGTACCTCAGTAAAAATATTTTTAAGTGCTACTTAAGTAGATTTTTAAGTAGACTCAAGTAGTATTTTACTGGGTGACTTTCACTTTTACTTGACTAACTTTCTATTAAGGTATAATACTTTTACTCAAGTATGACAATTGGGTACTTTTCCACCACTGTCAAAAATAAAGCCAAAAGTTGGTTGAATTGGCAAAGTGTTATCACTATGCTTTCAACTATCTAAAAGCACAACCAAAATCCAATGGAAAAACAATGTCTGATTTTTGGTTTAATTGTCACCCAAATGTCTATCACTGCATTTTCAACCATCTAAAAGCACAGCAAAGTTAAAATGGGAATACAGTGTCGGATATTTTGTTATCACTGTGTTTAATTAATCTAATAGCAGAACCAAATGACCTATATTGCAGTTGAGATTACATTAGTGCCGTTTGAGATTCTGTGCAGATTGTAAAGATCTCCATAGACCTGCAACATCCTATGTATACTATCTTGAACATGCATGCTTTATGTGATTACATAAGAAGAAATGTATAGTTACAGTAACATCAATGTGCCAGTGGACGTATTTAAAGGTTGAATGTTATATTAGTTTGGAAGATTAAAGTTAAGGCTATTTACTGTATTACAAAAGTAATATTAAATTCTGTTTGGTTGACAATGCAACCAAATATCAACATTTAAAGGAGATGTACTGTATATTTCAAGTATGAAGGGAAGACCCAGATGCAGACCACATCGATAAAACAATAGTTTAATGTTCCAACAGGGCCAGGCAAGACAGGTATGGGTCAGAAAACCAGAGGTCGGCAACGGTACCGGACGGCAGGCAGGCTCAGGGTCAGGCAGAGTGGTCAGGCAGGCGAGCTCAAAGTCAGGACAGGCAAGGGTCAAAACCGGGAGGAAAAAAAAAAAAAAGTGAAACTAGAAAAAGCAGGCGCTGAGACACAAACCGCAGGTTGACTCGAACAAAGAAGACGAACTGGCAACAAACAAACAGAGAACACAGGTATATATACACAGGAGATAATGGGGAAGATGGGCGACACCTGGAGGGGGTAGAGACAATCACAAGGACAGGTGAAACAGATCAGGGTGTGACAGTATATACTGCTTGGATAGTTAGATCTAAGCCACTGTATTAATCCTATTCTTTAACTTCTATTTTTGGTTGAGTTGGAGACGTGAAACAAACATATAATTTGTTAACTTTTGGACAAATTCAAAAGTGATATAGAATTGTTTTTGGTTGTAAATGCAACCAAATATCAACATTTGAAGGAGATTTATATTCTGAATGGATGGTTCCATCAATGCCACTGACTTAGTCTGGATTTAATTCCAGTTTGTCTACAAATTAATAATTGACATGCTGGATTCACGTCTTTATCTCATAAAAAAAATTGTTAGATATTAAATAATAGGACTAAATCAAATGAAATCATACTTTAAATGCACTTTAAATTAAGTTTGTATTGTCTATTTTTTGTTGAATTCAGGGTTTAATTTAAACAATAGCTGTAGGAGGTGCTGCCCAGCCTATTGTTGTTTTCTGACAGTGGATTTTTTAACGTTGAAGAGACGTTCTTTTAAAGGTACAAATTCAACATATTTTACACAAGGGTTGTCTATGTTTACATTTGGTTACCATAATGACATAATCCTGAGGCTGAAATTTTACCCTCAAAACCACAGTTGATGACTTTTTTCAAATCCAATGTATTTTCCATAGAGATTCCACATCACAATACATTGACAAATTAAGGATTATGATAGAATGATCAGATAAATGATCTGTATTCATCATCATTCATTTGATTTTACAGCATAATATCAAATGAGATAATCTCATTTATCACCACCAATCAACAATCGTCAAAACATTATCAACGAGTACTCAAACACATGAACTGTTCACCTAGAGTAAGATGGAATGACACTGAACCTGGAAACACGAAAAGCCAGTGTTGTTTAGACTACATGTGCCGTCTGCCTGCTGACTATTGGCTTGAAAGTCGATGTAGAGGACTGCAGAGCCTGACCTTACCCCACTCCAGAGCTGTCAACACACTCTCCAAACACATTGCCCTGTGAATACTAAAGAAAAAGAAGAAAGATCATCTGTTTCTACAGCAGGGACATTGGGACAGGGAGACTTCTGCTCTTCGCCAGAGAGAAATGTCACACCAGAATGTGCCAAAAAGCCGACTGGTGCAACGGATTCCTCATTATCTTATTTCGTTTGTCAGCCTACCCTGGGAATTAATGGAGTTTATAAATCTTTTACAAAGGGCATTGTCATGTGTAATGACTCATATGCAGAGATGGTGTTCGTTCTTGGTTTGTAACACAGGGAAAGGCACATTAGACTGATATAATGGTAATTTTCAGCCTCTTCTGACCTCTTCTGATGACTTGTTTCAATTCGGCACCGTCAGATCCCTGATGGCACCAGTACTGATGCTGAGAACATTGACACGACACTACGCTTAAAGTGGCAGCACAAAGACAACCTTTCTCTTTGTCTCCCTGATTTAGAATACCCAACCATATCCTCGTTTCAGTTAAGATGACCTTGGACCAAGTGCGTGTGTGTCCTATGCCACACACACACACACTCCCTATCTCTATTGCTTTGTCTCTCACCATCTCACTTTAATGAATTCAACATTAATTAAGCCTTTCCTATGCCACACACACACTTTCTCTCTCGCCATCTCACTCTCATTAATTAAGTATTTCAACACTGATCCTCACTCTGTCTTTTCTCAATATGTTAACATATTCAAAATGAAGTCTTGAATCATGTAATAGAATTATGTGAGTTATTTTTTGTGGCTGTGATTGTTCTCCCATCCACTGAAGAATCCATGGCACCTGCACGCAAAGGTGTCTGAAGGACATTGGGATCACGTTTTACGCAGTAAATCGATCATCCCAGCATGCACCAGTACCCTACTAGGGACTTCAAGCAGTGTTTACGGTGTACATTCATGAATAATTCTTTGGCATCACTGCAAAGCGGCGGTAATATAAGTCCTGTATCGAAACCCCGAGCCGTTCTACTCTTGAGCAAGGCAGTTAACCCCCAACATTAACTGCTCCCCGGGCGCCGTGAACGTCGTAAGGCAGCTCCCCGCACCTACCTGATTCAGATGGGTTGGGTTAAATGCGGAAGACATATTTCGGTTGGCGTCACTGCTTTTGCTATATTGGCGTGTATGCACGGAAAAAGGTCGCGGTCGATTCGGAAACTGCATCAATCTGATGGATGGGTCAATGGGATTCTAAACTTTAAGTGGTGCGAAAAACCTTTTACCTAACCTTTGAAAATGGAAGGTAAAAACATGAAAGTATAAGACCTACATATTTGCAACGTTTTGCCTTTATATTTTGGACATTTGTTTGTTTTCATGGAGTAACTGGACAAGAAGCGTAGATATGCAGGGTTATTGCATATTTTATTCTATTGATTGTTTAATACCATATAGTCCTTTAAAAAATGTGGATATTTATTGATTGTTATGCCACTATAATGTAGGCTATACAACAGGTATTCCAATTTATCCTATGTAGGCTAGTCATCTGTCCACATAATGACAACATGCAGTGAGATATATTACAGGACTATGCTCACTCTTACCTTGTTTAACGCTCAACTCACTTGGAATGCGCGCATTCCTCACAATATGCCACAAAGCACACTTTCTCTCCGATACAATGTTGTCTATTCCAATTGATCAGCTAAGCCGTAACGCAATGAAATATCTGTATTATCTTCAGTTACCGCAGCCTCAAAGATAATTGAAAACCAAAATTACGTATTCGTCTCCAAAGTAGGCCTACAACAATTTCAGCGTTTCTGTTGATCCATCTTTCACTCAGTTTTCTTTTTGTATTTATCAATATCCATGGGGGTTTCAAAAAATTATCCAATGTCCAATCCTTGTCGGGCTCCGAGGTTGGTGAAATAGGTTCTGCAGCTACAATGCAGTTCAACAGACCACTCTATCCCACTACTTGCGTTCATCAAAAATAGACATGGGGAGGGGAGCTGTCCATACACGCAGGTGCTGAAGTGCTGAAAAGAAACCTGGTGCATCAAAAGCATAGACTACAGATTATTTGCAGGTGCACAAATAATGGTCTACCTGTGCCAGAACACCTGTCCCCCAAATGACGTCAAATTCGCCACCCCTGTATGGAGATTAGTGTTGAGCGATTAGGTTTTTTTAGAGGTAGGTTCAGTTTCGATTTCGGCTTTTTTTTTTTTGACATTAAATGCACTATGCATTATGTGGGTCGAATGTTGTAACAACACACAATAAAACAATTCAAACTAAAAATAAATGTTAGTGATGCCCATTACTGCTTATCACTTATTAACCATAATGTATACACATTACTTCACTTTAATAAAATATGTTTTATTTGATTACTTTATTATTTAATTCCAAGTCATCATCTCATTTCTTTAGAGCTGCTGCCTATGCAGTCTGACAAAAATCAACATTTTAGTAGTTCTTCAAAGTAAATACGACAAACGTTTATGACTGCTGAATGCCAAGTATCAATCACCCGGTGTCTGCTCCACACGATTCTTATTATAGCTCAGTGCTCCACACAGACCGGACAAGTATGCAGGTGCCCAATGGATTATTGTCATTATAGTTAATTACCATGTTTTCTGTTCTAATATATGTAGAATATTGGCCTGTTGCTCAGCACTCATGGAGATTGCGCTCGCCCATTATCCAAACATGCATGGCTTTAAATGCAGTCACTGTTGGAGTGTGTGTATCAAGCTAACTAGTTTAAATATAAACAGTAATGCCAGAGCAACATAACATTTGATTTACACTTTATAACACTATAACACTTGATTTACATCGTCACCAATATTCGGTCTGGATGGCTGATAGCCTATGTGCAGCAGCACTTCATAATATATTTCCTTTTACAATCATAGCAGCGGGAATGGTGCTGCCGCACCCCTGATAAGGGACTGCACGTTATTGATAATGAGAGATACCTGGAGAAAATCGGACCTCTCTGAAATTAAAAAGGATGGCCCTCCCTTAAGTATAATATATATATATTTACCTGACCCTCCCTGAAAAAATAAAATAAACAATTGTGACCCTTCCCTATACCCAAAATAATAATTAAAACAAAATGGATAACAGAGAACATGCCTACGTTTACCCTCACTCCTATGACAGACCAGGGCTGGGCTTCCCAAAAGCATCGTAGCACTAAGATCATCCTAATTCCACTGACACGAAATGGACAGAAGAGTATCTTCGTGTCACGATGCTTTTATGAAACCCAGCCCAGAGCCTTAGATATGCAGTTTTAGAAACTGTTCTTCGTTTTGTAAACATTACATAGCAAAGTAGCTAGAAGATTGTGGATTTGCAGACCAACGCAGACAAGGGTAAGGAAGAAAATATATCCATTATAATAAAAGCACTGCATGAATCTATCATCTTATTTGCAGTCCGATTTTTTGTTGTTGCCTTTTATAAACACATTTCTTGCAATTCTACCGCATTTTACATGACTGGAGACAAGCAGAATCTTTTTTAATTCCACAACAGAGCATGACAACGAATGAGCGCATGCTGCAGCACCAAAGACATTCAGATTTCTATAAAGGCTATTGTTAAAAAAAAGAGGATAGTCTAAGTTTGGAACAGTGCTAAAGTACTCTATCAACTGTAAACATTTTGCGCAACAGAACCAGTTACAACTTTAGTATCTGATCATCACCGACTTAGAGAAAAAGCCATTTGTTATTTAACACATAGGTTTTAGGTTAAGGATGCATTTATTTGCACCGAACAACAATACGGTTAAAAACAAATAAATAAAAAACGTTGTGCAAGTATGGTTGGAAGGGCTTATAAAAAAACTATATTCAATACAAGTACAAAAATAAAAAAGGTTTGTTAAAACAGACAACCCTTTTTTCTCCCCAATTTTGTGGTATCCAATTGGTACTTACAGTCTTGTCCCATCGCTGCAACTCCCGTATGTAGAGCCGTGTGTCATCCAAAACACGACCCAGCCAAGCTGCACTGTTCTTGACACAATGCCCGCTCAACCAGGAAGCCAGCCTCACCAATGTGTCAGAGGAAACACCGTACACCTGGCGACCGTGTCAGCGTGCATGCGCCCGGCTCGCCACAGGAGTCGCTAGAGCACGATGGGACAAGGAAATCTCGGGCTGCCAAACCCTCTCCTAACCTGGAAGACGCTGGGCCAATTGTGCGCCGCCTCATGGGTCTCCCAGTCACGGCCAGCTGTGACACAGCCTGGGATCGAACCCTGGTCTGTAGTGACGCCTGCAAATTGATTTGAACAAACAATTGGTCCCCCCAAAAATGCGACCCTCCGTTGAATTTCAAAATCCCGATGTGGCCCTCGAGCAAAAAAGTTTGCCCACCCCTGGCCTATAGTATAGGCTATGGATCATTTTATTGAGACCACACTAGGCACACTTGATTTGTGCACCCAGCAGAGAATCAGGGATGAGGGGCAGCATCAGGCATACAATAGATACTAATTCTCAAAACACAGAGCAATATGACATTTACATCAATTACAAATGACATGACCCTCCCCCTTGACTAAATAAAAAAATATATAAATAAAGACTAAACCCTCCCCCTGACTGAAATTGAAAAAGCATGACCCTCCTCTGGGTAACAATTGTGTACATTTCCACCTCCATCTAAACTGAAATACTTTTGCAAAAGTTATAGAATTACTGCTGTCTGTTCAGTAAGAAATGAAATAATTCAGAATAGCCTACTACACCATAAATCGGGAGGTGCTGGAACAAAAACTGAGCTCGAGGGAGGGGTGCTCTCTCGCTCATTTTTTGTTCCAGCACCTCCTAATTTACAAGTTAATCACTGAACCCAGGTAGTCTAGACTCTAGCTAACCACCATATACTAAAGTATCCACACAAGCAACATACCATGAGTTAGAAGATTTCATAATATAACTGAATATTGAAGATAAATCCCAAATCAGTAAAAAAAAACGCATAATCGAGCTAGCTAACTAGCAGATTTATATAAATCATCAACGATCAGCTGACAGCCTACCCTCTTTTCCCAATGTCAATAATGTCTTTAGGAGGCACTGTAACTAGCTTGCTTTCAATTTGTGATGAGTTTAGTGTGTTGTTAAATAGGCCTATGCTATAAAATAAATGCTAGAGGCATTTAGTAGGCTATGTTCTGAATTTCGAGATGGTTAACCACTATGAAAGTAAAAAATAAAATAATCAAGGGGGGGAGGAGGGGGTGCCCTTTTTTCATGTTGACCACCTGCCCCCTGAAAGGTCTGTGCACAGCCCTGCTGATTTGTGAATAAAAGTTTTATAAAAATTAATAAATGTTCACTCGCTTTCAGATTGAAAGTTGTCCGACCACGTTTTATTAACCATTTAAATCGAACCAGTTTATTAACCAGTTATTCGAAGATCATTAGATATTAGGTGAGATTCGATAGTCAGAATCCGAAGAGTCAGAAAAATAAAAAGGCATCATTTCTACATTGCCACTGAAAAGCGGTGAAGGATGCGATTACGCGTATATTTAAAGGAATACAATTGTTTAGTGAACAATCTGTTTGAAAGGGTCATTAAGATCTCCATCAAACCCTTTCATTCATGTAGCTTCAATTGTAGACATCATCAATCCATATGATGATTAAAGCTTACACTTTAGTTTAGAACACTCTTTAAAGGCCTATTTTCTCATAGTGTGCCCTTTAGGAAAACCAATTGGAAACAGATTGAGTGCCTGTTCTTTTTTGTGTTCTCTTGTAGCAATGATTTGTTAAGCCTTGGGGTGACTATAAATTTACAAAGGATCAGTTAAATACTTCAAAAACAGATTACATTTATTTCAAATTGTACAACCATGATTCAAGTGAAGAGCAGATCGAAGAAATGATACACATTATGACAATCTTAGAATATTGACTACCAAGACACCTTGAAATATGGCAACAGTAAACATGTCATCCCCCACAAATGACTAACGTATGTACAGTTGATTACTATAGCCCCCCCAACCGGCCCAATAAGTATAATTCTGTCAATGCCAGATCTCTATGGCATGACTAATCATTTACCCAAATGTAGTCAAAATCGGGCCAGTGGTGTCTGAGATATCGTGTGGGTTAACTCATATCCCTAAACATGCGTGCCAAATTTCATCACTAAGTCAAACAGATATATGCCCGTTATAGCGCCACAGCATGGTCGATATGAATGTTCTTGCAAATGTTGAGTCTTGACAGTGTTTACCAAATTCTGTTACAATACGAATATCCTTGACTGATTTATATGCAGTTATGTGCTAGACCACACCCAGGTGAAAGTTTATTGGTCAATAGCGGCCATGTTGATTTAGCTACCAGTCTGGAATAAATTGCATTGAGAGATTGTTTTCCATAAATGCCACATATCAAGTTTCGTGCAGATTGGTCATTCGGTAACAGAAGAGTAGGGTTAAGTGTTTTTCACACAATTAAAAATGGCGGAAAATCCATCATGGCTGAATTTATGGGTCCCGAGGCAAATTTGTTCCTTGTAAAGACGGGGACCTATCTATTAAATTTCATGACTTAAGGTCAAACGGGGTGAGGGGCATGACCTTTCAAAGTTTGCATTTTCAATCTCGTTACAGAGACACCATCTGGCCAATCAGTGTAATTTTCTAAATGCCGTAACGCTATGGCAAGATGCATCATTCACCAAAGTTTAGTCAAAACCGGGCCAGTGCTGTGAGATATCGCTTGTGACTAACATTTGACCCTACTAACTGACGGAAACAGATCCACAGTCCCTTCCCCGATTTCATTGTGGGGGACAATGACCAGCATACACAAATGCAATGACAAGGCAACACTTGTATGTGCAGGAGATGAGACAGACAAAATTATTACAGTGGCACTTACTTACATGTGCATTAGAATTTTTTATACCAATGTGAAAAGAGCAGTTTTGACCCATAGAAATACACAGAGTCATTCTTATGAATACTTTCAATTAACCAACCACATTAACCTGGACTTGCATCTAGTCACATGACTGTGCAGATTTGGGACTTCCGTTTCTTTAACATGGTTATGGTCTCTTCATTATCTGACGCACCACTGGGTGAAACTTCGGAGCTCTCGGACAATGGAGTCTCACTAAAACACATGATACGTGTTCAGTCAGTATCAATGATTACTCAAACCAAAGCCGATCACTGGAAATAACTCACAGACAAACATTAGGTACCTGTTAGTCTGTGTTGTCCTCGGTTTAATGATCTCATATAAATGCTCGCCTACAGAGGGATTATAACAAACAGTAAAAATTGGTTGAACAAAGCTTTTGATAACATAGCCATTACTTTCTTGTAACAATATGTGCAGAATGTGGATAAAAAAAATGGTAGTGTTATTTTAACGTGCTAGTGGTCCTCTGTCCAAATAAGGACTACTTAGCCCACACACTAGTTATAGCTAGTAGCTAGCTACTTCCCCAATGGGAGATTTGTGCAAAAGTTCATGCTGTGCACCCGTTTCTCAGGTTAAGATTGAGGGGAGTGGTTCTTACTCTGCTGGGTGAGTATAGGGTGGTTTGATGGGTCCTGGTTCTGGTAATGGGGGTCGGGCTGCTCATATGTATTATTCAGGTTCCTGGAGGTGAGAGGAAGAGGCACGCTCAAAACATGATCATCTCAAAATAACTTCTCAAGAATATAAAATAAAATATAAAATGACAAGCAGCAGTGTAACATTGGCCACAGACACAGCAACAGCAGGTTAAAAGGCATCTTAGATATATGGTTACTCTGGGAAAGGGAGAATAACAAACAGTGCAGCTATGCAGAAATAAGTGTGTGTGTGTGTGTTTACAGGGGGATGGTAGTGAATCATCAGTGGAGGCCAAGGTCATCGCCATGTACATGAATTATGTATGCGGTTTTCTTTTCTCTGCTGGTGCTTTTATGATACATCTGTGGCTGGCTAATGACTCTCCATTTCCCTATTATTCTATTCTTCTCTGCAGAGCAGACACTCACAGAGCTTATCTTCTTCAGTGTAATTAAATAAACCCAATAGGTGTTTATACCTTAACGACATTCTGCAAAAACAAACAATTTAGAGGCAGGAGTCTGGTGGCACGAAATGAAAAACGGTTTGATTTTCCAGTGTGCTAATAAAGTCAATCACAACAAGTAAAATCACCCTGGGTTTCTTTATGGGTTGTCTGGGTGGGTGTTATTGGGTGTATGCACATGTGTGTATAATGGTGCATCTATGTATGTGTGCTAACGTGTACAGTAAATGAGTGATAATGTATGATGATGTTTACAGTGTGTGGGTGTGTGTGTGTGTGTGTTAGCCGGGCTATCTGACTGGCAGCACAGTCAGATAGCCCGGCTGCTCAGTGAGAGATCCTGTCACCGGTGACTGGGAGTCACCTGCTTCTCCCATCATCACTGTGTGTGCCTGTTCTCCATCTGGCCCCGGGGCTTCCTCCTCCGTCCCCTGCTCTCCGGTAGACACCTCTGCAGAGCCAGCCCCACTCACTAGGGAACAATAGCCCAGTCAGTACACTGGAGATGAAACTGTATAAACGCATGAGTACACTTACAAGTCCTACAAGAGAGTTGAAAGTGGCTTGAAATGGAAACACATTTTTCACAGTCAACACACGCACACACACTACATTATAGTTCCCACCAACAGACCAGAAGATGGTTGATACAGTGCCATGCAAAAGTATTCACCCCCCTTGGCGTTTTTCCTATTTTGTTGCATTACAACCTGTAATTTAAATGGATTTTGATTTCATGTAATGGACATAGACAAAATAGTCCAAATTGGTGAAGTGAAAAAAATGGTACGTGCATATGTATTCACCCCGTTTCCTATGAAGCCCCTAAATAAGATCTGGTGCAACCAATTACCTTCAGAAGTCACATAATTAGTTAAATAAAGTCCACCTGTGTGCAATCTAAGTGTCACATGATCTGTCACATGATGTCAGTATATATACACACACATGTTCTGAAAGGCCCCAGAGTCTACAACACCACTAAGCAAGAGGCACCAAAAAGCAAGCAGAGCTATGAAGACCAAGGAGCTCTCCAAACAGGTCAGGGACAAAGTTGTGTAGAAGTACAGATCAGGGTTGGGTTACAAAAAAATATCCAAAACTTTGAACATCCCACAGAGCACCAGTAAATCCATTATTAAAAAAATTGAAAGAATATGGCACCAAAACAAACCTGCTAAGAGAGGGCCGCCCACCAAAACTCACGGACCAGGCAAGGAGGGCATTAATCAGAGGCAACAAAGAGACCAAAGATAACGCTGAAGAAGCTGAAAAGCTTCACAGCGGAAATTGGAGTATCTGTCCATAGGACCAATTTAAGCCGTACACTCCAACAGAGCTGGGCTTTACGGAAGTGGCCAGAAAAAAGCCATTGCTCAAAGAAAGAAAATAAGAAAACATGTTTGGTGTTTACCAAAAGACATGTGGGAGACTCCCCAAACTTATGGAAGAAGGTACTCTGGTCAGATGGCTAGCAAGGGAAACGCTATGTCTGGCGCAAACCCAACACCTCTCATCACCCCGAGAACCACATCCCCACAGTGAAGCATGATTGTGGCGGCATCATGCTGTAAATGTCTTGGAATAGCCTAGTCAAAGCCCAGACCTCAATCCAATTGAGAATCTGTGGTATGACTTAAAGATTGCTGTACACCAGCAGAACCCATCCAGCTTTAAGGAGCTGGAGCAGTTGGGTCAATCAAATGATACAAACTCCCAAAAATCTATTTTAATTCCAGGATGTAAGGCAACAAAATAGGAAAAATGCCAAGGGGGGTGAATACTTTCACAAGCCACTGTATATTATCTGGTTATAGTGTTGATATATTAACTAGATACTGGTTGATAGATAAACAAATCAGTTTGTTTTCCTGCAACTGAGTATGATGGTCAGGAGTGTGGTGTCCAGACAGTATCTACCTGGGGTTTTCCAGGGGTGATCAGTGACAGCCTCTGTTGCAGGGCCTCACTCAGCTTGTTGACCAGACACTCCTGGACCGAGCTAGACGAGTCCTGGAAATGAAGACGGCGGTTAACCAACGTTATATGGCCTGATAAGGTCTGAGCAACCATATATAACTGAAAAGGTATATTCTATTTGGGATTGATTGTATGGGTTGGTGTATTTGTAGTAGTGACCTCTTTACCTTGCACTTTGACAGTAAACCCAGAGCTTGTTTGTAGTAGAGGGTGGCTCTCTCCAGGTCTCTCAACTTAAAACGAGCTTCCCTTAAGCCCTCCCAAGCCTGCCATTGGTCCTTATAGTCATCTAGATAGATGGAAAAGGAGGAAGAAGAAAGATAAATATAAAGAGACAGAGAAAGTTGAGTAAACAAGTTAGAGAGCGAATGAGGCTGAGACTTAGTGTCAAAAGGAGTCAATGGATGTAGAGTCATTAATAGTCTGTTTAAACATTTAGAACACACTTCAACATGAAAAATGTGCTTATTATTCTTATAAAGAATAAAATTTGACTTGATTTTATACCAGTGTCTTTGAAGGCCTGCAGGGTGTGGAGGTAGTTCTCTGCTGCCTCCTCATGCTCCCTCAGCTGACTGAGGGCAAAGGCCAAGTTACTGAAGCAGCGGCCCTGAGCACGACGACTGCCCAAAGACCCTGACGCAGACACACAGAATGGTGGGGAGAAAGGGGGAAGAGTATCAGAGAGAGACAGAGTTTGAGAGAAAGATAGATTACAAAGGGAGAGGGGTTAATACAGGGAACAAGAGACAATCTTTACAGCGTCATCACTTTTTCACTCACTTAAAAAAAGCATAAGTAGCTATGTCACATTCACATCCCCAACAGCATGTGGGCTGACGGAAAAATATATCTTAAAACTGTTACATGCACATACGCACAAGACATACCAGTGTGTGAGTCACAGTGGTGCTGTGGTAAGCACTCTATAGGTCCCTATGGGATTGCCTCAGTGGAATCTCAGCCACACACACCCCTGCGCGTGAGCACACACACTTCTCTCTTTCTAATGTGAGAGCTGCTCACAGAGACAGATTAGAGGCATGGAGAGCACTGGACACACCCAGATACTGTAAAGGATTAATCAGGGTATAATGAAATGTTTGAGGAATGGTCTGCCCCTCTGCCTAAACAATTACTCCTACACGCCTCAGGTGACATGTTCCTCACACACACGATCCTCTGTGGCTCAGTTGGTAGAGTGCTTGCACCACTCATACAAAAAAATATATGCACGCAGAGTACTTTGGGGAATAGCGCATGCTAAATGGCATATCATTATTACATGCAGAACATAACAGCACTGAACTGTGCAGAAAATACAGTATAACTATACTCCAGCGGAATTGATGTAATAAGCTCACCATGCAGGCTGGCTGCCTGGCGGTGGTAGTCCAGGGCCTGCCGGTACTGACTCAATGTGTTGTGAACGGCTCCCAGGTTCTGTAGGACCACGGCCAGCCTGCTGGGCCTGGTGCTGGCCAAGGGCAGGGCCCGCTCATAGCACCCGGCTGCCTCCTGGAAGAACTTCAGCTGGGAGAAACTCAGGCCCAGGTCGTTGTACACCTTACCTGAAAGGCAAAGGGATAAAGTCACAAAACTGTGACCAAATTGTTGACTGACAACGCTGTTACTCATTTGTTTTTTCCTCAATTCAGTTAATCTGACAGTTTACTCTGGGTCTTTGACGTTGTCGCTCAGCTTGAGACAAGCAGTGAGCACGGTGATGATATCATCCATGGTGAAGTCATCTGACTGGAGTATGTGACTCCCTGCCTCTTTGAAGGCTGTGGCGGCTGAGTCCAGTTTGCCTGCCATCCTGTAGCTCTCCCCAGCCCTCTGGAAGCTCTGAGCTGCCTGGGTCCAGTCCTGCAAACACACAGCTTGAATCAGAACCAGCTCTATGTAGGACAGTCAGTGAGCTGTCAGTATATAGACCTGGCTGCTACACATCTCAAATGAGTCAGTCAGACATTGCAGAAGCTCTTAAAAATTAGGGATGTGCATCTTTACCTTTCAAGACAATTCTAACATATCTAGACACATGGGCTGCAATACGATACAGGAACGATACGTTTTAGTTTGAAACGATCCGTGCGATTCGGTTTGTTTAGAGGAATGAATCAATGCGATTCAGTTTGATGCAATGCACTAACATTTGTTGCATTAACACATTCCTTTTCCATTCTAATTTAAATATGCTGCTGATGGAGCTTATGAGCTGGGCTTCTCTGAACTGGATCTGTCTGAGCTGACTTCTGTGTGTGTGTGTGTGTGTGTGTGTGTGTAAATGATGTACTGTATATATATATCTATGTTGTATGTAGGCACCTGAGCTGAGCCATAAGGGAAACTGGGTATCTACCTTGCTTTTGATCTGAGATCCCCATCACCCACTAATTAATTTGTCATTTTTCATATTTAAAAAGTGTTAGCTAGTAATGACCTAGCCAATGAATATAAAGCACAACTTTGGATTTCACCCGCATCTCAGAATCAAATGGTTTAGAGCTTTTGGACTCGAGTGAGCTCCTCTTCTTCTCTCGCTTCGACCATGCAGTGCAGGTATCAAAAGTGACTGCTGTCCTCATTATGAAATTATCAACTTTACCTTGAATATCTAAAACTGACCGTATATACTCATTGTTTCAAGCAAAATTACCAAAACTATTGCTGATGGTGAACCTGAACAATCAAAATAAAATCCAATGTAAGCCCTGATCAGCATGTAAAACACCATTTTCAACAGCGCATTTGATGAAAATAACCTAGCAAATTACATTGGTTGTCACTCAACTGATAAAGCCTAATATTGCACAAGACATTTTCAAACATCTGAATGCTGAAGGTGAAGCGCAGATGTGCCAGATCAGGAATAGGCATACCTCCCGTTGGTCAGCTAGCGAAGCTGCTTTCAGTTTGACTACTAATTTTGCTTGGGGTTGTTCGGCATGCAAAATTACTTGTAGATCAATGACTGTCAACACAATTGTATGCTTAGTTTGACACTGAAGGAGAGGACACAGTTTTGGTTTGGGGTCCCTCTGACCGATGCACTCAGATCTTAAACATTTGAACCAGGGACTGATGCATATAGGTGAATCGTTACATCCCTATTATAAATGCTAATAATGATACTCATTTATTGATAACACCCACACACTGTCTTTGGCAGTCCTCTAAATAATTTCATAGTGGCTTGACTGACACCGACTGAGGGTGTCCAAATGAAAAACGGATCATAATGACAGAGACTGGCCCTTCATCAGTGGCAGCTGGTGATCAGTAAAGATGAGGGAGGTGGCAGATTTTTCTTGTTGTTGTAATTGTATTGATTAAACAAATTGCAAAGCATGATTTCTGAGCACCTAATACATTAGAAGGAAGATTGCTCATATGAATCAATCAACTGACAATCAATTAAAGGAGAAGTTGTATTTTTACAACCAAATCTAGGTATCGCTTAAGTCGCACAAAAGGAAATATAATGTTGCGGATAAAGTTTGGAATGACAATTTCATGTGTACAACATGGAAAGCCTTGCATCACTATACTGAGAGCTTTGCCGTTTCTAAAATAACATATTTGGTTGTTTTTGGAGCCTTTGTTCATGTTTTTTTAGGGCCCCCATACTATACAACGTGGATGAGGAAGTAATTTGCTGTTTGTTTCAAAAAAATAAAAAAAAACACAAAAAGGTGTCTGGACCCTTCTATAAGAAACAATTTCCATAAAAAAATAAACTATTTCCATTTGGTTGTAAAAAAACAATCATCCAACTATTGCAATTCACTCAAGATTTTTTGAGTATTTGAGCATTTCTTTTAGAAGAGAAGCTTGTTTTCTTCCTATTGTGGTCTAGTCCTTACGTAACATTACATTTTCAGTCTTGAGTATTCTAGGCCTCATGCGTAAGCATCTTATTTTCTTTACAGAAGATATGGGTGGACTCAGCACAATCTTAATGTGCATGAAGGCAAATCTCCTGGTGGTAATCCCTCATTATAAAAAAGGACAGCTTGGGCTTTTCTCGGAATGTATTGGATTGGTGTTAAATCTCTTTAGGAGAGTATCCCACCTAAATTTTGGAATGGCTTAAGGTGAGGAAGATAAGTACAGTTTACTGCCGTTTTACAGTTCTCCTCTAATGGTTAGGGGTTGAGATTTTTATGCAGGGTAATCTGATTCTCGAGCTGAACTATAAAAACATACACCTGGAGTTGACTGACCTTTAGGAGCAGGTGACAATGGGACATTTTCAATGGGGACAATAAAGATTGTGTAAACACTGTAATCCATGTTTTTGTTGCCTGGACATTTTCCAAACAATAAAATCAGGTGCTCAGTTCTCCCTCTCACAGTTTTAGCAAGCCCTATATTATATGGGTGAGGTGCAGGACAAAATGTCTCAAAATGGACAACAAGGAATTAACCTAAGTAATGTCACCTCTATGGTAGCTTTGAAGGCCTTTTTGAAGCAGCTGAGGGCTTCTTCGCAGTCCCCTTGCTTTAGTGGCCAGAGGCTGTGAGCTCCTCAATGTCCAGCTGAACATGAGACTTTTTGTCTTTGCTCTTTACACCCCCGTCACTCTTCTTCTTCCTGCCCTCATGTGATGGGTAGCTATCAGATGTCATGTTGGTTTCGACAGGGGGTGGCTACAGGATAGCATTATGAGGAAACTGATGGAAAGAGGAGAGCGAAATAATTATGAAGGTCAGATTATAGTCACAGGTCATGACACCGACAGTACTGCCCTCTTTTGGTGAGAGTGAGTACTTGCTATGTGGCAAACAACATGAGGACTCACTCAGTGCCTGTCCTTTTCAAATAAATGTTTAACCAAGTCTATTTTGAGCTCACACTGAAAGACATTTCTTTTAGGCATACATTATATACCCAGAATTCTCGCATTCAAATAAACATTTTTGAGAAGCAGCATGGACAGATGTTTATCCTGTTTGGTAGCTAACTTAGCTACTTTCATCTCAACTGACCAAAGTTGAAACCACATGACTAATTAACGCATTAGCTTCTCGAGTCTTGGTAACATGGCTAACGTACGTAGTTTAGTTAGCTATTTCACTCACATTTTCAAGATGAACAGCCATCAAAGACAGCAGTTGAAATTAGTTAGTTAGCTCGACAAATACATTGGTAAACTATCCGTACAGCCGCAAACCCTAGGTAGTCTATATCACACGTTTTAGCTGGAATGTCTTGTTAGCTTGCTAGCTAACGTTATTTCTGTTACTGGTTTGTGGGCGCAGAGAAAGCTATAAGTAGCAGGTCTGTTGCTATGGTAATATTAAATAGGAAGTGAGGAGAAGTTGGCCATATAAATGATTTTCTGCGGCACAATTAACAAGGAGACTGAAGCAGCAACTTACATGTTGTATTGCTAGCTATGACTATTTACAACATGTTTACATTATTATTATTTTTAAAGTAACAAGTAAACATCTCCTAGAAAGTTATTTATGGGTATCACGTATGTTCGAACGTTTTTAAAATACACTTCATGTACCACAATACAAAGTGACCACCTGTGTTGGCCAATCAGAACAGCTTCTGATTAGCCAATGAGTGGATGGCGGGATATTCAAAGTTCAAATTTGACGGAACCTAAACAGAAAAATGTGTATGTACTGCAGTTGAATCAGTAGGAAGGATAGTGTATTTTTTTAAATTTGGAAACAGCATCAACAATTTAATTAAACACTATCCACATGCGAAAATCATATCGATAACTTGAGACCAGAAAATATAGCAAGCGTTTTGAGAGAACGTGCCAGTGATCTGTCGTCGGAGAAAAAGTCAAGAAAATGGGAGATTCGGGCACACAAACGCGTTCAGGTGGCTGTAAGTTAAGCAACCTTATTTACCTTAAGTCTGTTAGACAGTAAATAGTAAAATGGTTATTTAGCCTGTTTTAGGTGGGTGGCTAACTATAGATCGCAGGTAACATTAGCGAATGATCTAACCTTAACGGCGTACTGTATCGTTATAGCTAGCAAACGTGCAAGACTCCTAATATAACGTTAGCTACCATGTCATGGTTAACTTGGGTCAAGTTCATGTCAACTCAGGTATTTAGCTAGGTTAGCTAGCTAGATGGTACTTTGTATAAAGTTATATGATTGTTTGACATTTTGTTACAGATGAGCGGTTGACAGCTGAGGAGATGGATGAACAACGCATCCAGAATGTTGCCTATCAATACTTGTGCCGTTTGGAAGAGGCTAAAAGGTAAGAACCGTTAGAACTTTCTTCTCAGTTGGTTTCGGCCAATAACTGACTTGTACTTTAGACTGTATCAGTATTACTTCATCCTATCATGGATAGCTAACTCGCTTTTGAAGTGAATTTGCCAATTCTCGTCTGCAGGAAATTGCAAAAGCAACTATCTCTGTCATTAAGTCTGATTGCTCTTACTTCATCATGTTTCAACACATCACATGCAATACTTGGAAAAATCTTGCGTTAATATTCGCTAGTAAGTTAACATTAGACATGTTCTCTCTTTACAGGTGGATGGAAGCTTGTCTCCACGAGGAGCTGCCTGCCCCGACTGAGCTGGAGGAGGGGCTGAGGAACGGGGTGCTGCTGGCCAAGCTAGGCCACTGTTTTGCCCCCAAGATAGTCCCCCTCAAAAAGATCTATGACCTGGACCAGGAACGCTTCAAGGTCTGCTCTATTGTTCACAGCCAACTGGTTTTACTGAAATGCCTCTGTCAGTAAGAAAGTCTGAGTTTCCTGCTGAGTAACTTTCTTTTGAACCTTTTAAGTCTTGTCATTTATTTTTCACTGAAAAATAACACTCTGCCCCTTGTTTACATTCCCGGTCCTTTAGAACGACCTATTTTTCCTAGTACCTGCTTTTCTGCTCTAATGTAGTCTTTTCACATGTGACTTTGATTGAAAACCAACTCCTTTAGTGCTGAGATTTGAATTTGTGCTGAGCAAGCATAATACTTAATTGAATAGTGTAGCTGAATATCAAAGAGGTGTCATAATGCAGATTTCTCCAACGGATCCCTCAGGGTATGGGATTGCAGTTCCGCCATACGGACAACATCAACCATTGGCGCAGTGCGATGGCGGAGATCGGACTACCAACGGTACATTTTAAAGGGAGAAATAAACTCTTTATTAGGCCTCTCCTCACATATAACAGTAGCTCTCTTGTTTACTGTTACACCTGAACTGCACCTAACCTGTCCTTGTTTCAGATGTTCCACCCAGAGACAACTGACATCTATGATAAGAAGAACATGCCCAGGACTGTGTACTGCATCCATGCTCTCAGCCTCTACCTTTTCCGACTAGGTTTGGCCCCTCAGATCCATGACCTCTGTGGCAAGGTCAAATTTACAGGTAGAGTCCCAGTAGCCCCTTACTATTCAATCACAATTGGTAACTGGGTTAAGGGGAAAATATCATATTAATATTCCTCTGTCATTCCTGTGTTTTTGTGGTCATATTTATTCTCCAGAGGAGGAGATTAACAACATGAAACGGGAGCTGGACAAATATGGCATCCAGATGCCAGCCTTTAGCAAGATTGGGGGAATCTTAGCCAATGAGATAACAGTGGATGAGGCTGCTGGTAAGTAGTGGCACAGATGTTTTGCTTTGATGTTTTCAGATGTAGAAAATACACCTTATTTCAAGTTAAAATATGAATACATACTGGCCCAAAATGTGTTTGTTTTAGACAAGGGGTTGTCTGTTGGCACATTGGTACTCTCTACTTAAACTGATATAGATGGGATTCCAAAATTGAACAGCCTAGAGACTCATCAGATACTATTGAAGTTGCTTAGTCATCGACTGTCATCTAAGAGTCAATGTTTTCACTGTCCTTGAATAGTTTATCAAAATGTTGCCTCCATCTCCCTTCTCTCTCCCTCCAGTCCATGCTGCAGTTATAGCTATCAACGAGGCGGTGGAGAGGGGGCATGTGGAGGTCACTGCCCAGGCCCTGCAGAACCCTAGCGCCATGCTCACCAACCTGCAGGAGCACCTGATGCCAGTCTACCAGGAGATGCTGCGCCAGGCACGGGCACAGAAGGCGGCTCTTGCCTACACCAAGGTGACTGACTGAATTAATATGATCATGAAAAATGCATTTATAGCTGTATCCCTGGTACTGAGTTTCTGTTGGTGTCAGGATAGTAATCGTGTACTGAATTTCTAGAGTAAAGGTTCAGAGGAGAAGGATATCTATGAAGAATACCTGACCCAAAGTGAGATTCAAGAGAACATTGACAAAGTGAATGGTGAGTAGGATTTAACCATCAAACCGATAAATAAGAAGATGAAAAAAAAAAATCTAACTAAACCAAATATTTTGTCACTGTTTGCAGTGCGTGCGGCCATAGAGCAGGTGGACGAGGCCCTGGATTGTGGGGACTCTCTGGCCCTCCTGGCAGCCCTCCAGGTCCCCTGTCTGGCCCTGAGGGGCCTCCAGAGAGAGCACGGACCCTGGTACCTGGAGCAACTGGCCACTGACCGTGAACAGAAGACCCTGGTGAGAAACTGCACATTAACACCACACACACACACACAAACACTGTGACCCCTGACCTTTGCTCATTGACATGTGGCAGGACCTGGGCTGTGTGGACCCTCTGGAGCGAGATGAGCTGCAGGAGGGGGTGTGTGTGGCTAACGAGGAAGCCCAGCACAACCAGACAAGTCAGTGCACACTCAACTAAATACTGTATCGTAGTCAGTTCTTATCACAAGGGGCATGCACTATATCAATTCCAGTGACTCTTGAGTTGCTGCATGTGTGCGTAAGTAAATTAATGACCTGTCCTTTGCAGTCACAATGTTCCATTGTAGATCCATCCAAACAAAATGTGTGTGGGTGTTTATTCAGTGCAGAAAGCTGTAAGGTCCATCAACGAGGCCCTGCGTCTTGGGGAGCCCAGGCAGACTGTTCGTGCTCTCATGGACCCTGATGCCCACCTCCCAGACGTCTACCCCTTTGCCTCCGCGCTCTACCAGAGTGAACTGGCCCCACTGCAGCGGCAGAGTCCTCAGGTAGGTTAGGCTACAGTTCCCCACCTGGCCCCTCAAGCTACCATGGCCACCTAATCTCCCCCACCCCATCCCATCTCACTCAACTCCTTTTCTCTGCAACTCTGTCTTGGCTGTAAACAAGACTGCTCCATTAACATTTTGGTAAAATAATAGATGGTAATAGTAATATACTATATTGTTTATATAGTAAAATAAACAATATAGGGGGAAATGACCAGGTTACCGAAATTGAATAACTTTGTATGTAAACTAACTGGGGTGAATGTGGTCCTCTGTGCCTGCAGGGGGACCTGCAGCAAGAGGAGCTGTACGTAGCAGTGGAGATGCTCTCGGCGGTGGCTCTCATCAACCAGGCGGTGGAGGCCAAAGATGTGGGAGCCTTCTGTGCCACGCTGGTCAGCCCTGCAGCCGGTCTGGCCGATATTGACGACAGCCTAGTCCAGAGGTGGGTTTCCAGTACCACTCTCCTAACAATTCTCAGTAGTCTCTATGTAGCCTGGTTGCAGATCTGTATACTTTAACAAACTCCTTTGTCATTTGCCTCAGGTACTTTGAGGAGCTGGGTGATCAGAGGAGGAAGGCTGGGAGAGCTCTGCTGACGTGGAACGATCTCCAGAGAGGACTAAACTCTGTAAATGCAGCAGCACAGGAAGAACATGACCGTACGTTTGGAGAACTGGACACCAACTCCCAGAAACACTCTGTGTTTAGGTCCATTGACAGAAATATTTTGTTGGATGCTATTTGATTCTGAAACCAGAGGAACACCTTGTATTTGACTGGATCTGCTTCCTGTTTGTCCCCAGAGATCCTCACCATTGGGCTGATTAACCAGGCCCTGTGCCGAGGCGACCCTCAGAAGACTCTGGCTGCACTGCTGCTGCCTTCTAGTGGCCTTGAGGAGGTGACGACACTCAATGCCCCCCGCTACCATGACGTACTGACCAGAGCCCGGAAGCAAAAGGCTGAAGTATGTCTGCCAGGAAGACATAATAGTTTAAAACAGGGAATCTAAACAAGATTTTGTGGTTCATTATTCAATGCTGTGTCCTATCACAGGTGAACTGTGACCCAGCAGCCGAGTTATGGTTGGCTGACATTCAGGAAGGAGTGAGAAGAGCCAATCACGACACTCAAAGAGCCCTGAAGAGTGAGTTGGCATAATACCCTCCACATCGTGTTTTCAAAGCCATAGTGAAATTCTATGCTGATGGGTTTCCTCACAACAGCTGTAATTCATATTGTCACAAAATGTATACCGTTATCTTAACTGTGTGTGTTTCCTGGGCCAGTGTCCCTGGGCTTGGCGGCCGTGAACCAGGCAGTGAAGGAGGGCAAGGCGTCCCAGACTCTGCGAGTCCTGCGTCTGCCAGAGGTGGCGCTGCGGAGCGTGGTGGCAGAATGTGCTGGAGCGTACCAGGCTGAACTCACCGCCCTACTCAGAGCCAAATCTGTGGGAGGTCCGTACCCACTACCGTGATTCACTTGCGTTCATGCTGGTGGTGGTCTATGCACTTTAGTAGCATATTAGCTGCTCATAATTGGTCCGGATTAACCGTAGACTCAGCGATGCACAAAGTTAATGTCAATATCGGCTCAATTTCGGCAACAACTAACAGAGTTGAAGCATGAGGCTAATCTTTTCCACTGTTTTGGTCCCGTAGCCACCACATTGTAGCAGTGTGATGCGTACCTGTGCTCATGCGCAGATACTATGTTGCATCGCGCTCATCTCAGTATCTGCGGTGCTGCCCCTGGCAGCGTCATAACACTGAGTCTACCTTTAAGCTTCTAGGTAGTGACAAGCCTTAATCTCTATGTACTGGGACTCAGGGGACAACCGGAGCTCATGGCTGAAGACCAAAACTGGGGACAGCCCCTACTACTTCCACCTGCACAAGCTGGAGGGCACCTGGGAGAGACCGCAGGGCTTTGTCCAGAGCACAGTGTTCCTGGCCCACGAAGAAATACAGGTCAAAATACAAAATTACCTGTAAATTCAGTACAAACAAGTGTGGTTGTAGAGTTTGTATTGATTAGATAAGCCAACAGTTATTATGGCTGACTGTCTCTGTGGTCTGTCTCCCTCTCCAGTCGGTGTTGAGCAGTGTAACTGCGGCCCACAGCCGGGAGGTGCATTGGAAGGCCAGCGAGGGCCTGGTGGTGCAGCTGCAGGCCAGGGCCCAGGGATTCCTCCTCAGACAGAGGCTGGGTGCCCGTCTGCACTTCCTCAACACCCAGCTACCAGCCGTCATCACCATCCAGGTCAGCTATCTAAGAACCATAGAACCACAGTGCAGACTAATGTTACATACCCAAATACATTTTTCAAAACTGAAAGGTGCTCAGTGTGTGTTTTTGTTTCCAGTCCCACTGGAGGAGGTTCGTACAGCAGAGAGCCTACAGAAAGAGGCTACAGTATCTCTACCAGAATTGGAGGGCTGTGGTCAGGGTAAGATTGACCAAATAAGCTCTTTGTAAATTAGAGGATGAACCCTGTGTTGAACTTGACATTGGTTCTTACTGTTTCTCGTGTGTGTGTGTGTGTGTTTTAGGTCCAGGCCAGTGTGAAGATGTGGATTGCTCGGAGAAAATACCTTTCTCGTCGGTGCTTCTTCAGACGTCAAGTGAGTGCAACCAACCATCACCCCTGTACACAAACCCTCATCTCTAAAAAATAGCTGCTTCGCTTGAAATGTAGCCTGACTTTTGTCTTTCTACAGGTGGGCGCCATTATAAAGATCCAGGCCTTCTTCCGTGCCAACAAGGCCCGTGAGGAATACAGAATGCTAGGTAGGTGGCCACAGCTCCACTCACAAGTCTGTGCCTGGTTTCCCACACTCTTTTTACAATGATCGTATGTAAATACCAATTATTTTGCATAACACCAGTCTCACTTGCATTGACAGCCCCTGTATTAACACCTTGATCTTTCTCTTGCTCTCTTCCAGTCCACTCCACTACCCCTCCGCTGTCTGTAGTGAGGAAGTTTGCCCACCTGCTGGAAATGGGTGACAACGACATCCGCCAGGAGGGGGAGCTGCTGCGTATGAGGGAGGAGGTGGTGAGGACCATTCGCTCCAACCGCCAGCTAGAGACTGACCTGGACCTAATGGACCTCAAGATAGGACTGCTGGTCCGCAACCGTGTCACGCTGCAGGTCGGAGCCTATTTCATTCCATTATTACTACTCGTTTCAGAAGTTCTATTCATTTTTGTATTGGAAGGTGTCCGTAGTCCATCACACTTCAAATCCATTTATTTGATTAATTAACGTGACTACAGGAGGTGGTTTCCCACTGCAAGAAGCTGACCAAGAAGAACAAGGAGCAGCTGTCAGACATGATGGCGCTGGACAAGAGCAAGGGCCTCAAGGCCCTGAGCAAAGACAAGAGGGAGAAACTGGAGGCTTACCAGCACCTCTTCTATCTGCTACAGGTGAGCTGATGGAAACACCATTTTTTGAATAGGTATTATTGATACACGGTCTGATATTTTATCTGCCCCTTCATATGTGGCCTGTGCTGAGTTTTCTTATTTTAATTGTGTGTGTGCTCCAGACTCAGCCTCTGTACCTGGCCCAGCTGATCTTCCTGATGCCCCAGAATAAAACAACTGTCTTCATGGAGACGGTCATCTTCACCCTGTTCAACTACGGCTCCGACTGCAGGGAGGCCTACCTGCTGCTGCAGCTCTTCACCACCGCGCTGCGCCACGAGATCAAGTCAGTGTACACACACTATTCTCTCACACACACACACACACACACACAGGCTGTCAGGGGGATCAAGTTGCACTGAAATCAACATTTCACACTTTCTCCTTCCCTCTCTCAGGTGGAAGGTGGACCAGCCCCAGGAGGTGGTGACTGGGAACCCCACAGTCATTAAGATGTTGGTGAGTTTCTACCGCCATGCCCGCGGTCAGACCGCGTTGAAGGAGATCCTGGGGCCGGCCATTAGAGAGGTGCTGCAGGACCGCACCCTCAGCATCCGCACGGACCCCTGCGAGATCTACAAGAGCTGGGTCAACCAGACTGAGACCCAGACTGGCCACAAGAGGTCAGCACTGAGTCAGGAGCAAATGTAGCATCACAGTGGCACACACGTTCTCCTATAGAGCCATCTACTAGGGTTGACTACACAGTTTTCGCTTGGCCACTAGAGGTCAGCATACAGCAAGAAATACATATACTATGCAAACTGATTTACTTACTTTAGTTGAATGCACTGATTTGATTTTCTCATGACTAGTATTTAAAGATATGTACGCTCACACTCTCAGATTGGCTTCAAGAGGTCCATTGAGAAACGTACATGTATACAGACACAACAAAATACTCTGTCTCCTCTCCCCAGCTCCCTGCCCTATGAAGTGAGTGCAGAGCAGGCCCTGGCCCACCCCGAAGTGCAGCGTCGCCTGGACATCTCTATCGTCAACCTCAAGAATCTCACAGACCGCCTGCTCAACGCTATCACCAGCAACCTGCATAAATTACCGTAAGAGACCCTTCATATGTACTCTGCAGAGCTTACTTTTCATTCTCAGTGCAATTCATTTGAATCACCAGGAACTTAATCAAACAGCTGTTGGGCGTTCGTCTTCCTCTCACCAGATTTGGCTACTAATTAATTTAGTTTGATTTGTTTCTCGGATACTTTATGTTCTGTGATGAGAGTTCAACACCTTCCTCCCACAGATATGGGATGCGCTACACAGCCAAGGTCCTGAGAGATTCTCTACATGAGAAGTTTCCTCAGGCCAGCAAGGACGAGCTTTACAAGGTACACTACTGACCAGACTCTGATTAAATCACTTCGATACAGTTATCAGCTAGACAGGATCTGAAACATCCATGTGTGATGACGTGCTGTTGGTTGTGTTGTGGTTAGATTGTGGGGAACCAGAGGGATATTCCACAAAGGTGGTTTAACAAATTCAGGATTTCCTGAACATATCCGGCTTCTCTTAACCAGATGAGTTCAGGATTTCTTGGTTCCAGAACCGTTGCTTCTCGTTTAAATTATTAGGCTAAGCAAAGCTCAGATTGGTTGATCTGACAACTGGCGCGTGCATGCAACATTCAAAAAGGTCCTCATGTCGATAGATATGGAGTCAAAAGACAGAGGCCAATATTTAACAAGTCTAAAACAAGAAACAAATGTAACACAACTAATATCTTCACATACACTACATGACCAAATGTATGTGGACACCTGCTCGTCAAACATCTCATTCCAAAATCATGGGCATTAATGTGGAGTTGGTCCCCCTTTTTGCTGCTAAAACAGCCTTTACTCTTCTAGGAAGGCTTTCCAATAGATGTTGGAACATTACTGCTGGGACTTGCTTCCATTCAGCCACAAGCATTAGTGAAGTCGGCACTGATGTTGGGCGATTAGGCTTGGCTCGCAATCGGTGTTCCAATTCATCCCAGAGGTGTTTGATGGGGTTGAGGTCAGGGCTCTGTGCAGGCCAGTCAAGTTCTTCCACATCGATCTCGACAAACCATTACTGTATGGACCTTGCTTTGTGCACAAGGGCATGCATTGTCATGCTGAAACAGGAAAGGGCCTTCCCCGAACTGTTGCCACAAAGTTGGAAGCACAGAATCGTCTAGAATGTCATTGTATGCTGTAGCGTTAATATTTCCTCAGCTTACTCTACCTGCAGTTCTGTGGAAGTCCTCCATGATTATATGGAAAACTTGAAAGCCAGGGAATGCAACAAAGACCTCTTCAATGCGAGGCACTTCTTATGGCTCTACACACAGTTGCCTTGCCGACTAGTTCAGCATTGCCCATTTTGTACAGGAAACTTCCAGTGACAAGGCAATAAACAGTTTGTATAGCTGTCAAAGCGAAACCACGCTGGCTTAGATTTGCTATATACAGTGGGGGAAAAAAGTATTTAGTCAGCCAACAATTGTGCAAGTTCTCTCACTTAAAAAGATGAGAGGCCTGTAATTTTCATCATAGGTACACTTCAACTATGACAGACAAAATGAGGAAAGAAAATCCAGAAAATCACATTGTAGGATTTTTTATGAATTTATTTGCAAATTATGGTGGCAAATAAGTATTTGGTCAATAACAAAAGTTTATCTCAATACTTTGTTATATACCCTTTGTTGGCAATGACAGAGGTCAAATGTTTTCTGTAAGTCTTCACAAGGTTTTCACACACTGTTGCTGGTATTTTGGCCCATTCCTCCATGCAGATCTCCTCTAGAGCAGTGATGTTTTGGGGCTGTCGCTGGGCAACACGGACTTTCAACTCCCTCCAAAGATTTTCTATGGGGTTGAGATCTGGAGACGGGCTAGGCCACTCCAGGACCTTGAAATGCTTCTTGAAAGCCACTCCTTCGTTGCCCGGGCGGTGTGTTTGGGATCATTGTCATGCTGAAAGACCCAGCCACGTTTCATCTTCAATGCCCTTGCTGATGGAAGGAGGTTTTCACTCAAAATCTCACGATACATGGCCCCATTCATTCTTTCCTTTACACGGATCAGTCGTCCTGGTCCCTTTGCAGAAAAACAGCCCCAAAGCATGATGTTTCCACCCCATGCTTCACAGTAGGTATGGTGTTCTTTGGATGCAATTCAGCATTCTTTGTCCTCCAAACACGACGAGTTGAGTTTTTACCAAAAAGTTATATTTTCGTTTCATCTGACATTCTACCAATCCTCATCTGGATCATCCAAATGCTCTCTAGCAAACTTTAGACGGGCCTGAACATGTACTGGCTTAAGCAGGGGGACACGTCTGGCACTGCAGGATTTGAGTCCCTGGCGGCGTAGTGTGTTACTGATGGTAGGCTTTGTTACTTTGGTCCCAGCTCTCTGCAGGTCATTCACTAGGTCCCCCCGTGTGGTTCTGGAATTTTTGCTCACCGTTCTTGTGATCATTTTGACCCCACGGGTGAGATCTTGCGTGGAGCCCCAGATCGAGGAAGATTATCAGTGGTCTTGTATGTCTTCCATTTCCTAATAATTGCTCCCACAGTTGATTTCTTCAAACCAAGCTGCTTACCTATTGCAGATTCAGTCTTCCCAACCTGGTGCAGGTCTACAATTTTGTTTCTGGTGTCCTTTGACAGCTCTTTGGTCTTGGCCATAGTGGAGTTTGGAGTGTGACTGTTTGAGGTTGTGGACAGGTGTCTTTTATACTGATAACAAGTTCAAACAGGTGCCATTAATACAGGTAATGAGTGGAGGACAGAGGAGCCTCTTAAAGAAGAAGTTACAGGTCTGTGAGAGCCAGAAATCTTGCTTGTTTGTATGTGACCAAATACTTATTTTCCAGCATAATTTGCAAATAAATTCATAAAACATCCTACAATGTGATTTTCTGGATTTTTTTTCCTCATTTTTGTCTGTCATAGTTGAAGTGTACCTATGATGAAAATTACAGGCCTCTCATCTTTTTAAGTGAGAGAACTTGCACAATTGTTGGCTGACTAAATACTTTTTTCCCCCACTGTATGTGTTGAGTAAATTGACCAGATATGAGTGATTGTGCAGAAAAACATTCAGAAATACATTCTTCTGAATGATCTAAAGGATGTATTCGAGGTCCAATAAGTCGTTCTCCTTTGTAAAGCACTGCCAACAACTGTCTCCCATGTCAAGTGGATTTTCTAAGAAGGGACAAGTCATAGTGATGATCAATCTTATTGGCGGAGAGAAGTCCCGTTATCCTAGTAGGTAGCAGTTTTACTTAAGAGAATTCGGTGCTACTATGGTTTCTGATCAGGCTGTCTTTCAAACTCGAAAAGTTCTGGTTTGACAGATCTCGCTATTATCACTAATCCGGCTTTCTGGAATACTGGCGTTATGGTCAGATTGTGGAGAACCTGGTGTTATGATGGTTGTGTTGTGGTCAGATTGTGGGGAACCTGGTGTACTACCGCTACATGAACCCAGCCGTTGTGGCGCCGGATGGTTTTGACGTGGTCGAGTTCTCGGCCGGCTCCTCCCTGCTCCCTGAGCAGCGCCGCATCCTGGGTTCCATCGCACGCATCCTGCAGCATGCCGCCGCACACAAACACTTCCACGGTGACAGCCCTCACCTGCGTGCCCTCAATGACTACATTACCCTGACGCACTCCAAGTTCCGGTGAGTCGTCCCGTCATTTTAGCGCAGCCTCCATTGCCTTTTCAGAGGAGAGCTTTATTACTATAATTAGGCTATACATGCTAAATGGTTCTTAAGCATTGTTCATATATCTTCCGCAGTAAGTTCCTGCATGCTGCGTGTGACGTGCCGGAGCCAGAGGAGCGTTTTAACATTGATGAGTACTCTGAGATGGTCATCCTCAACAAGCCTGTCATCTATATCTCCATCAGTGAGCTCCTCAACACCCACAAGGTCTGAATGCCGTATAAGCTAAAGACTCATCCAAACTTTTAGTTTTTAATGGGTTCTGGGGTACGTTGGTTGGGTACAAACCTTTTAATTTGAGTAGATCCTGTGCACTAAAGTGTGTGTGTGTGTGTGTGTGTGTGTGTGTGTGTGTGTGTGTGTGTGTGTGTGTGTGTGTGTGTGTGTGTGTGTGTAGCTTCTGCTGGAGCACCAGGACTCCCTGTGTCCCGACCAGTCTGACCCATTGCTGAATCTGCTGAGAGACCTGGGGAAGGTGCCCACTATCCACGCACTGGTTGGTGAGGGGGCTGTGAGCGCCGCGGAGCCCCAGACAGAGCAGACCCTGGCCCAGTACAGTAAGATGGAGGTGTCCCTCACACTCACCAGCAAGTTTGACGTGTTCAGGGGCTCTGACGATCACCCTGACGCCAGGGGGATTCTCCTCAGGTAGGGGCTTGAACCATTTAACATTTCAGTGTGGTACGACTTTCACAATATGAAAATGGCATGCCTAACGTGTGTGTGTTTTGCAGTACCAAACAGTTGATCATCGACGTGATCCGAGCCCAGCCTGGAGACACACTGAGTGAGGTCCTCAGAGCTTCCTCCTCTCAGGATCAGGTACAGTTTAAGTCGGAAGTTTACATACACCGTAGCCAAATACATTTCAACTCAGAATTCCTGGAATTCTTGGGTCAGTTAGGATCACCACTTTATTTTATGAATGTGAAATGTCAGAATAATAGTAGATAATTATTTATTTTGGCTTTTATTTCTTTCATCACATTCTCAATGGGTCAGAAGTTTACATACACTCAATTAGTATTTGGTAGCATTGCCTTTAAATTATTTAACTTGGGAAAAAACGCTTCGGATAGCGTTCCACAAGCTTCCCACAATAAGTTGGGTGAATTTCAGCCCATTCCTCCTGACAGATTTGGTGTAACGGAGTCAGGTTTGTAGGCCTCCTTGCTCGCACATGCTTTTGAGGTCAGGGCTTTGTGATGGCTACTCCAATACCTTGACTTTGTTGTCCTTAAGCCATTTTGCCACAACTTTGGAAGTATGCTTGGGGTTATTATCCGTTTGGAAGACCCATTTGCAACCCAAGCTTTAACGTCCTGACTGTCTTGATATGTTGTTTCAATTTAGCCACATGATTTCCCTTCCTTATGATGCCATCTATTTGTGAAGTGCACCAGTCCCTCCTGTAGCAAAGCACCACAACATGATGCTGCCACCCCCGTGCTTCACGGTTGGGATGGTGTTCTTTGGCTTGCAAGCCTCCCCCTTTTTCCTCCAAACACAACGATGGTCATTATGGCCAAACAGTTCTATTTTTGTTTCATCAGACCAGAGGACATTTCTCCAAAAAGTACGATCTTTGTTCCCATGTGCAGTTGCAAACTGTAGTCTGGCTTTTTTATGGTTGTTTTGGAGCAGTGGCTTCTTCCTTGCTGAGCGGCCTTTCAGGTTATGTCGATATAGGACTCGTTTTACTGTGGATATAGATACTTTTGTACCTGTTTCCTCCAGCATCTTCACAAGGTCCTTTGCTGTTGTTCTGGGATTGATTTGCACTTTTTGCACCAAAGTATGTTCATCTCTAGGAGGCAGAACCTGTCTCCTTCCTGAGCGGTATGATGGCTGCGTGGTCCCAGGCTGTTTATACTTGCGTACTACTGTTTGTACTGATGGTACCTTAAGGCGTTTGAAATTGCTCCCAAGGATGAACCAGACTTGTGGAGGTCTACAATTTTTTTTCTGAGGTCTTAGCTGATTTCTTTTGATTTTCCCATGATGTCAAGCAAAGAGGCATTTGTGAAATAATCTGTCTGTAAACAACTGTAAAAATGACTTGTGTCATGCACAAAGTAGATGTCCTAACCGACTTGCCAAAACTATAGTTTGTTAACAAGAAATGTTTGGAGTGGTTGGAAAAACAAGTTTTAATGACTCTAACCTAAGTGTATGTGAACATCTGACTTCAACTGTATATTCCACAGCTCTTCACTGGGCTCCCACCCACCCTCTTCCTGACACACTCATCCCTCTGCCGGGAGTTGGTAGTAGTTAACCCCCTAACCGCTGGTTTTTTCCTCTCAGGAGGTGCAGCATGGGTGGATGATGCATCGCCGCGCCCAGAGGGACGCCCGCACCCCAGAGAAGATGAAGAGGAACCAGTCGATTGTTGCCGACGGCAACCTGTCTCTGGAGGAGAAGAAGCGGAAGATCCAGCGTAGCCTGAGGAGGCTGGAGAGCCTGGGGGTCCTGACCCCACCTGACTCTGAGACACAGATACTACAGCTCATAGCCAAGGTGGATAGGGACACTACACATCACACACAATGATATTTTAATTATAAAGCTATTATACCAAATAAACTCCACCTAAACCAAGATGGTATAGCTTGTCACAATTGGTCGCCATTTGGACTTGCCCACCCCCCCAAATGTAAGTCTCTTTCCAAACCATCCCTCCCAGGACATCCGCCACCAGCGTCTGTACCGGCAGCGTCGTCAGGCTGAGCTGGTCAAGCTGAGACAGACCATGGGCAGCCTGCACTGCAAGAGCTCCTTCCACAGCGAACAGGTGGACTTCTACAGCCAGTACATCACCACCTGCCTGGATAACCTCACCGCCAAACACAGGTACACATAAACACATGGGAGTGTGACCGCACTGCTTGAGGTTCAGTAGTAAAACGGTTGCAGACTGCTACTGTGCTGAGCGCTCTCTCTCTCTCCCCTTAGTAAGGTGAGTGGAAAGAAGGCAGCAGAAAGCAAAGGGAAGAAGAGCAAGCAGCCCACTCTGACCTACACTGCTGCCCGTTTACATGAGAAAGGAGTCCTGTTGGAGATTGAGGACCTGCCAGTCACACAGTGAGTTTACACCCACTCAAGCAGGAACGTGCACACACACCACCCTACCAAATCACCATGTATGGTTACCTAGGGCCTCAAGAAATTAAATGTGTTTGATTTATTATCTCTCCTCAGGTTTAAGAATGTAATCTTTGACATTGTGCCTGGTGAGGAGGGCGGCACGTTCCAGGTAAAGGCTCGCTTTATGGGGGTGGACATGGAGAAGTTCCCCCTCAAATACCAGGTGAGTCTGGGTAGTAGTAGAATGAAACTAGAACTGACATTTCAATACAAACCTATGGTCTGTGATTGATGCATATCCCAGTCTCACTGAAATCAGTGCTCTATATTGTATGTGCTGCAATGGTAAATTATTTAGTGTTGCTATTTTGAAATGTATTGGATTTCAGAACTGTCTATTTGTGTGTGTGTGTGTGTAGGACCTGCTGCAGCTCCAGTACGAGGGAGTGGCGGTGATGAAGATGTTCGACAAGGCCAAAGTTAACGTCAACCTGCTCATCTTCCTTCTCAATAAGAAGTTCTTCAAGAAGTGAGGGGTTAGAGGAAACTGCCAGATCACCCACCCCAAAATGCTTTTTTTGTACTTTGGCTACTTTTTGTAAATGCACCAATGGACAGATTTAGTTCATATCTAACTACATCTATCAAATCAGTTAATTTAGAATGATGTTATTCAAAAACGTGGTCAGTCGGGATGAGGGTTGCTCATTTAATAATAATGAATTTGTACAAGTGTGAATTGGAAATGTGTTTTTTGCATATCCAAACTCCTGAGACACCCTCAGCGAGTTGGGGTCTGAGCCAGCTAGGGGCAGACATAACCCCAATTGCTCCAGGTAGGCCGTTAAGTTTCTTGCCCAAGGGCATTATACAGATTTTTTTACATTGTCGACTTCGGAATTTGATCCGGCGAACTTTCGGTTATACTGGCCCAACGCATTGTCTTACGTCAGATCGTGTCACTCTTACGTGACGCTTGTCCCTCAACCTCAATTCAGTGCAGACTGCCGTCGTGCTATCTGATGTGAGACAATGGGGCCCAACACTAACCTTGAGGTTACCTGCTGCCCAACTATTTGCCTTGAGGGATGTTGTTCCTCATTTTGCTTGTTGTGATGACAGGGCTATAGTATGCCTCAATTTGTATTAATCTCACCCTCCCAGATTTACATTTTGTTTTCTTTTATCTTGAAAATATTAGAGCAACTTTACTTTAAGGGATTTTAATCAAAAAGGATGTGCAACCGTATTTACATACAATATGTTTTTATCTCTAGTGGCCCTATCTGTGTACGAACGGCTTCATCTGTTATCATTTATTTAACCCTCTGCTATTCGACTGTATCCTAATCGTATTTTCAGCCGGCTGATTTCGCCACCTTTCTCCCTTTTCAAAATCTCACTGAGCAACTTCTCATACATTATGGATGGATTTGTTTAAATAGAAACACTACAGTTTGCCATATAGCAGCTGACCCAATCCTCTAGTATTTTGTGCACTACTTAAAATGGGCACAGGACCGCCGCTAAGCTGCATTTGCCTCCCGCTCCACATACATATGCTCTCAGGGGATTTTATGTTGTGCAGCTTAATGTTTCAAATGCCACGTTCATTGGCCTAGCAACAGGAAATGGTACTGTAATATGTACCTTGGGACTTCCTGTGATTATGGCTTATTGTCTCCCTGATGTGTAGGTTACTGACCGGTCTGGCCACATTGTAAGGAATTTGTGTATTTGACCCTAAACGGATGATATTGCAATGAGGGTGACTCCATTAGCTAGGCTTCTGTCAGCTGGAGATGTGGTTGAGCCTTGTGGTCCAACCTTTGACTTCTAACCAAAGAGGCTTGACCTTTTGTTAGTCTGGGCTTGAAACTTTGTTCAAACTTATGTACATATTTTCTGTCATTTAATTGCTTTCTCTTCTCTTTGTATTTTCATCTGTCATTCCGATATCCTTATGTCAGTCTTGATTAGTTTTATTCTTTCGCTTTTTCTTTTCAACACTAACATGTTCAGGCCAGTCACAATTTCCACAATTGGTTGCTAAATATGAATGTGGACTAACAGGACAATACAACTGTCATTATTTCTTTACATATCAGTGCTGTAGCTGTAAGGGAAATTGGTTAATTAATCTAACCAGACAATAGACCAACTGCCTGATTTTTAAATTGTTGTTCTAATGAATCTTACTATGCAATGGAAACTGTTAACACTCCTGTTTTTTACCCTTATTTAAATAAAAATTAATTTTTCTGTCATAGTTTTGGTTTTACATTCTTGATTAATCTATTTTCTTCACCTGTTATTCTTAATGATAGTTTTTCTAATGAGAGCTTTTATTTTATAATGGTCATAAGACGTTTTTTATGCGAACCATCTCAGCAGATGCTTACTTGCTCTGTGAGCTCCACAAACTGGTAAATAACAAAACCCACCATAGATATTTACCATGTATACTACATGACTAAAGGTATGTGGACAGCTGCTTGTCAAACATCTCATTCCAAAATCATGGTATTAATATGGAGTTGCCCCCTCCTCTTTGCCGCTATAATAGCCTCCACTCTTCTGGGAAGGCTTTCCACTAGATGTGGGAACATTACTGAGGGGACTTACATCCATTCAGCCACAAGCATTAGTAAGTCTGGGACTGATGTTGGGTGACTAGGCCTGGCTGGCAGTCGGCATTTCAATTCATTCATAAGGTGTTCGATGGTGTTGAGGTCAGGGCTTTGTGCAGGCCAGTCAAGTTCTTCCACATCGATCTCGACAAACCATTACTGTATGGACCTCGCTTTGTGCATGGGGGCATTGTCATGCTGAAACCGGAACGGGCCTTCCCCAAACTGTAGCACAGAGTCGTCTAGAATATCATTGTACGCTGTAGAGTTAAGATTTCTCTTCACTGGAACTAAGGGGCCTAGCCGGAACCATGAAAAACAGCCCCAGACCATTATTTCTCCTCCACCAAACTTTACAGTTGGCACTATGTATTCGGGCAGGTAGCGTTCTCCTGTCATCCGCCAAACACAGATTTGTCCGTCGGACTGCCAGATAGGAGAGCTTGATTAATCTCTCCAGAGAACGTGTTTCCACTATTCCAGAGTCCAGTGGCGGCGAGTTTTACGCCACTCCTGCCGACACTTGGCGTTGCGCATGATGATCTTAGGCTTGTGTGCGACTACTAGGCCATGGGAACCAATTTCATGAAGCTCCCGACGAACAGTTCTTGTGCTGAAGTAGTGTCCAGAAGCAGTCCGGAACTTGGCAGTGAGTGTTGCAACCGAGGACAGATTATTTTTACGCACTTCAGCACTTCACCATTTCGCGGCTGAGTGGTTGTTGCTCCTAGACGTTTCCACTTCAAAACAATTGTACTTACAGTTGACCAGGGCACACATTTGACAAACTGACTTGTTGGAAAGGTGGCATCCTATGACTGCCACGTTGAAAGTCTCTGAGCTCTTCAGTAAGGCCATTCTACTGTCAATGTTTGTCTATGGAGATTGCATGGCTATGTCCTCGAGTTTATACACCTGTCAGCAACGGGTGTTGCTGAAATAGCCAAATCCACTAATTTGAAGGGGTGTCCACATACTTTTTTGTATCTATAGTGTATTTGGTCAAATATAATGCCTCTATTATACAGTGATGTGCCGCGCAATACTACCAGGTAGCCACTAGAGGGCGCAGTTAACATTGCGGTCAATAGCTTCCAGGCAGCATTCTGTGCAGAATAAATAGACAATGGTTTAACAGTATTTGTTCAACTAAATTGTAGAAGCATAGGGCTAAACATTTTTATGTTTAATGGTAGCTTACAAAAGTTGGAATGCCAAAATTAAAATGCATGTAGATTTGCATGTAGGCCATTAAGTGTTGATTACTCATGGCAATTAAATGACCTTTGCTTATTGTTAGACCGGGCATAATGCATGCTGAATGCGGGTCCCATACTGTTAGCTTACCTCAGCCGTGAAATATGTTTAAAATACATAAAGTCCAAGTGATTGCATAATAAATAGGGTACAAAAACCTGACAAAATTGTCCCTTTACTTAAAATTGTGTAAATGCATTAAAGTAGGCCCAGTAGGCTACAATCATTTAATTCGACGTGATGTCTACACTAGAATAACTGACAACATGAGCATGTCACATTTTCGATGGCATATAGCCTAAATATTGTATTGTTCACAGGATGGGCATCTCGGTCAATTTCTCCTCTTTTCTCCCCTCCAGACAACAACATACACCTTTTGAGTAGAGGCGCGTCAGTGACACAAGCGCGGTCCAATAATTTGTCTGTCTGGTTACGGACAGAGAGCGTGAGAGCTTGTCGGGGCCCAATCAGCGCTTTTGTATTGCCTGCCAGTGCCGGGGACTGACTGGTTGTGAGTATTTACTGCAGCGCCCCAGGATCCCAAAGCCAAACCCGAAGCGAGTGGAACCTGCGGGGTGAAGGCGAGTCAGGTGAGACCGAGGATTTTGCCGCGGCCTATCGGAAGTGAAGTTTAACTAAAAACCTCAATGCCCGGATCATGGTTCTAGATGTGATAAGGCTCCAGACTTCAGTCCAACTGAAGTACTGGGACAATGTGAGATCAGGAGCGAAATAACGGTTACATAGTAGTTCTATTGGGTTAATAGTGATGCGCTTTGCCGTTATTTTTAGTTCCAAAATGTAGGTAATGAAAGAGGTCTGCCTAAAACAGCGGACACAAACGTTGATAATGTTTTAACGTTACACATTTGTTTACATTATAGCAATAAATGATACAGCGAGCGCGGATCATATTGATAGACATAGAGCAGAATACTTTTATTGTTTAATCTCGAGTCCCTTGAGGTTAACCTAGATTGGTTGGGGGAAAAAAATGCGTCTTCGTGGTGTCGTTATGAACAAAATGTTAATCTGAAACCAATGGTTGTAATTTGATTGTTGAAATATATTTATCAACGTTGCTACGATCGAGTTTCTGAATATGAAGGATATTTGTTGAGCGAACCCGAGACAAATGACATGAAGTGTTGTGCATATGTCACACAATAAATTAATTCAAAAATGCATCAGCCATTTACGTAAGTGAAGACGTGTTCACCCTCTCAACTTGTTTCCTAGCCCTATGCAAATGGCCACCATGGTTGGCGATGACAAGTGCTGTTGAAGGAATCGGCGAATGCCTGTAGTGATACGTGGGGCAACCAGATGATCAGAGTTCTTATCAGTTGACTTTAATCACATTTTGTTTAGCTGATGTCAACTTCGTTTTTTTCTTTGAGTTTTATGAACATTTCAGGGGCAGGTCAATGTATGACAGGTCAATGTATGTTTCAGTGACAGGTCAATCTATGTATTTTTGCATCAGAAATGTCACTTGTGAAAACCAATAGATAAGCAGATAATCTATTTTGTGTATGTAAGTATTTATTTATTATCATTTTGTAACTTTTGTATTTATTCCCATTAGGGTTAGGCTTCTACCTCTTTGTCCCTCTGTGTTGGTCACAATGTTTCACAGTCAGTGCCACCTTTTTCCAGGAATCCAATAGTAAATCTTTTCCATCCTTGAGAACCACTTGTTCAAACTATCATGGCATTTACTCATGGAGGCCAAACAGAGACCTTACCACTCCTATTCAGTTGCACTGAATTATACTAAGATATAACGAACCGTAACAAACGGATAAAAAGCCAAAAGCTTTGATTTATGCAGAATTTTGACTATAATTTTCCTGATGATTTATTCCTATAAGAACTTGTCTAGTTGCCTTTTGCAGGTGAGATGAAAGTTTGGAGATTCCTCTGCCATACATTTTATTTTTGGAATAGAAATGCAGTAAGGGGATGGACAGGTGGTTGTCTACCCTTACGTGCTCTTCTGTCATTCTAGTCTCCATTTGTATATCTCCTGGTTGCAAATTATAAATCTCTTCGGCTGTTTATCTCCAGAGGCAAATTGGACAGAAGTGTGCCATTAAAGGAGCACAGCCTGGTTTGAACTGAAGTGGGACCCGAACTGGCAACTCTTTAGGGTTCATATACCTCACATCATCATCACAACACAAACCCTGACATGAGTGGTTGGCAGATGATGTGTGGGTTAATGTAGGTTAGAAGCAGTGTGGATGGTTTGAAAGGCTTCCACAATACAAACTCCATAGAACTAATCTGAATTTTGCACATCATGCGTTTGTACCCCCCCACACACACACACATACACCTCTCTCTCTTTCTCTCTCCTGTGTGACGTCACTAAAGGCTTCACATTAAGAGATCATTCCATATCCTGAGGTTATAGACCGGCTCAGACTGGCTAGCACGTTAGGACAGTGCTTGGCACCACAGGGGAACAGAAAGGAGAGATAATGGGTGACTCCTGTTCTTAAAGGGACAGGGGGCCCAACTCTGTGACCCATGTTGTAGGCTAGGCCTTATCAACCTAGATGGTATAAGCCTTATGGCAGATGCAATGCATTTGTGTATGGGCAATTCCACGGTAACAGAATGATGCTGAGAATCACGTTTCACTTTAAAATGTATGTAAAAGAAAAACCAATGATTGCAAAGCTAAACAAATGATACAACAATGCAAAATGACTACTTAATCAATTTCCACAGAACATTTGACAAAAACACATGTACTTGAAGAGCAGTGCAAACGCAAAGTTTGGTAACAGAATGACGGGTTGTGCTCTTTGTGCCGTCCTTCTGTTACCAAACTTTGCATCTGCACTGTTCTTCAACTTAATGTGTTTTTGTAACATTTTCTGTGGAAATTGTTCAAACTCATCCTTGTGCATGTCATTTTTTGGCTTGTTTAACTTTGCAATCATTGGTTTTTGTTTGCCATACATTTTAACCCAATGAGTCCCATCGTCGCGTTTTGGACTTCCGACCCCCTTTAACATCATGTGTTTGACCTACAGACCATCAGGCTCCGAGTGGCGCAGCGGTCTAAGGCACTGCATCTCAGTGCCACAGGCATCACTACAGTCCCTGGTTCGGATCCAGGCTGTATCACATCCGGCTGTGATTGGGAGTCCTATAGGGCGGCGCACAATTGGCCCAGCGCTGTCCAGGTTTGGAAGGGGTAGGCCGTCATTGTAAATAAGAATTTGTTCTCAACTGTGCGGATCCCGAAGGGGCCCCGTGACGGATCTTTTTATAAAAACATCTTTAGAGCTTTTTACAAAAATATCAGAAGGATTTGTGCTACAAACTATGTATGGAAAGCTGAGACCCTCACATGTAACACGTTTTGCTCTATGATGCTCACAAGCTACACAAGAGTCGTTAGAAGATAAGGAGTTCTTATAGATATAACATCATCGGAAATCCCAGGACATAGTGTCTATTATACTGTAATAAGCTCAAATAGTTGCGGTCACAAACTCCAAAAAACTCCACACAGTTGTCACTGACTAGCTGCATATTAATTTCCCAGTGAGCAAACAATTTCTGTACTTACAGCATTCATATAAATTCATTTTTATCAGGTTTTTGCTTTGGCTGACCATTTTGTTTATTGACATTTGTCAATAAAACTCATGAATGCAACTGTTTGTCAAATTGTTTTGTGTTTTACTTGTATGCAATGGTTGTCCTGAAAATAAAACGGTAGGCTTAAAACACCTAATTGGTTCAATATAAGGGCTGGACATGCAGATAATTGATAATGCAGATAATAAGTCAGATAAATTAATAGCTGATTTTTGCTGGGGTCTTGGGACTGATAGGGTTAAAGTGAAAAATCTGAGTCTCAGCATCATTTTGTTACCTGTGGAATTGCCCTGTGGAAATGTCTGTCCATCTTGGTTTATTTAAAAATCCTCTTAACAAAGCTTCTGTCTGGATCAATCATAGTTCGGCTATGAACGATCAGCTATGAAAAGCCAACTGACATTTACTCCTGAGGTGCTGACCTGTTGCACCCTCTACAACCACTGTGATTATTATTATTATTTTACCCTGCTGGTCATCTATGAACGTTTGAACATCTTGGCCATGTTCTGTTATAATCTCCACCCGGCACAGCCAGAAGAGGACTGGCCACCCCTCATAGCCTGCTTCCTCTCTAGGTTTCTTCCTAAGTTCCGGCGTTTCTAGGGAGTTTTTCCTAGCCACCGTGCTTCTACACCTGCATTGCTTGCTGTTTGGGGTTTTAGGCTGGGTTTCTGTACAGCACTTTGTGACATCAGCTGATGTAAGAAGGGCTTTATAAATAAATGTGATTGATGTATCATTAGGACAAAGGTATGGATGTCTTTCTGGGAAATTCAGCATCTCCACTGTAAACAGAACACACAACTCTGACATCTCTGCTCTCTCCTCCTCTTCTTCTTGCTCCCTTTGTCCCTTGCTCCCTCCTTTGCTTAGGCAACTGCAGAAATTAAATTGATTAGTGGTGCGGTCTATAAATAGACAGGCCATAGTTGCCATGGCAACCATGTGATAAGTGTTGTGTGATGAAGAACTGGGCCTCCTAAGTGTTGTTGTAGTGTAGTGGGAGCAGGAGGATGGGTGTGGGTGACAGTGTGTCTGGATTATATGATCTGACACTACAGGTGTGTGTATGATATGATATCACAGTTTAATGTTGGACTGTGTGTGCGTGTGTGTGTGTTTTGCATTTGCTTTGTGCTAGATTCATTGTGTGAGTAAATGGAATCATCCAATTGAATAGATTCTGATGTTTATATTTATTTCTTCTGACTTTTTTGTCAAGGTGACCAGCTACCCCTTGGTTACCCATGGACACTGTTTCTTAATCAGTTTCATGTCAGGAACCCTCTGTACCCTGGGGTTGATTGTGTGATGAAACCCTGTTGGTTGTAGACAACAACCCCTGATGCCATGTCCTCACATATTTTTCCCTTTCTTTTCGGTCAATACAGTTTTCATCAGGCTACATTTATGATATAGATAAACTTAAGGCCCTGTTAATTATTTGTGTCCTGTCCTAATTTCTCTCCTCCCCCCATAAACACACTGATCTTGAATGGAGTTAGATATGATTGTGTTTAATTCCCTCCTAATAACCACAGTGACCCGGCATGAACCACCCATGTTCTTTATGAACGGATCATTACATGTTATTATAGTAATAATGGTGATTTATAATGATGATAGGATTTTTAGATTAGCCTTATAGTAATTTCTAGGGATTCAGTCTGACAATACATATTCATTTAAATTAAATACAACTTTATTTATCGGGGGCAATTATGAAAGGCAAGTCAGTTACAAGTATCACAACACATATAAAAGTAGCTAGTTTTAATACTACACAGACCAAAGAATAAGTAAAAAATATCACCTTAGCAGAGGACAGAAAGATTTATATTTTGAAAGCTAATTTCCAGCTATTCTACAAATTTTGCCATGGAGCTGAGATCCTTTTAAAATCAAATCAATTCAACTTTTTTGCTGATATTAGCTAATCTCCTGCAATTCTACGCATTTTTGCATGTCTAATGCTGTTTTCTTATGCTCAAACATTATAACAAAATGAATGGGGGCCTGATAGTCTAGCATTTATTTTGTTGTATGTTCTCAAAGATTATAGGCTATTCTATAGGTCCATTATCTTTTCTACATACTTTCTATTTGGTTTTAGTCATTTAAGTTGACACTGAAAGCGTTTTTCCATTCCAAAAATGTATTTCTAAATTTGTGCAATGCGCAAAAAATTTAATCACGCGACCCACTTAGTCCTGACCCACAGTTTGGGAACCACTGCTATATGGTATTATGTTGGAACAAAGATTAAAACCAGATTTTTTGGTGTTGGTGTTTTTTCAGAACTTAGCTCAGGGTTCTCCCACATTAAGTCAGGACTCATGGGTGGGTTCATGGCTGATTCCTTTCCTCCATTGGGTTGCACCTTGCTACCAATGTGTTGTCAAATGTGTGGTGATCATCAGTACTTCATTATCTGCATACAACCTGTGCTCTCTCATTGACAGGTTAGGCTGAGATTGGTGGGTTTCTAACGCTGCTTCCGCACGGACTTCTGCTAGTACCAAGCAACAATACGGTTCAAGAAGTAAATCACGTCTCTGTTTGTAATCTACTCCTCATTCACCACGTACATGCACATACTTGGTCCCTACATAAATCAAAGCCCTTGGGACTATATTGCTAACAGTACGACATAAGCCATTATTCGTCACTTCCCTTCCCCCCTCGGGGTCTTGCAAACACAACTATGCAGCATATGTTTACGATAAAAAAAGTTGTATTTTCTCCCCAGTGTTTTTTGAGGGATGGATGGAGGGAAGTGGAGTCAGGACAGGGAAGGGGGAGGGAGGGGAGTGTTTATACGGGTGCTTTGTTGGCATCGCACAACTGTAGGAAAATGGAGGAGGGGTGGGGGTTGAGGAACGGGAACAAAGGAGCCTTATGTTGGCATGGTCTCTGAAATCCCAGTGTGTGTGTGTGTGTGTGTGTTTGTGTGTGGGTGCGTCCGTGTGTGCGTGTCTTCTCGCAGGGCTGGGTATGGCTGAAGAATACTGTACATATCTTTATCTGTTACTGTGTTGAAGTCTTCTATCATATAGCTCTCTTTTAGAGGATATAGGCTACAGTGACTATGATATATACTGTATCGTAGCAGTCTGTCCGTTGCCCCTGTAGGATTGTTTTATTTGAATGCCAATATGATCATTGTAAGAAAGAGAAAGGACAGTAAGACAGCTTTGTGTATATCACGGCATCTTTTATCCGAAAGTGCTGGTCCCAGTAGAATGTATTTTTGTCCAACCTCAACATCACGTCAATGGTAGCTTCACTTTGCAGGATAATGATTATGTAGCTTTGGGGAATGTTAGTGTGTATGTCTGTCTGACTGTCTGTCTGTGCTGTTTAAGTATGTCTGTGTCTGTCTGTGCGTATGCTGATCACCCCCTCTCGTTTGCCATCCTTCCATCTTAGCACCCCCTTTTTCTTCCTCCTCTCTTCTTCTCGCGGTATGGAGGCATCTGAATTGTGTTGTTTGGCAGCGGGCCCAGAGTGTGGTGAGTGTGTGCATGTGTGTGCGCATGTGTGTCGATACGTGTTGGGGTTGGGTGCTGTGGGAGGAGACTGGTGAGAGAGAGAGATAGATGGTGGTTTGTTGCAGCTGAGGGAAACAGTCATCACATTATATAAGGAGCAATAGGGACGGAGAAGGAGGGGGGCAAGAGGTGCTGGGTAAAGATGGTCACATGTACACACAGACACAAAAACACACACCACAAGACAATTCTGATTGGCTTGTTAGCCACGTTTGGTTTTACTCACACTTACTCACTTTTCTACCTGCTCCTCATCTCTCTCGCTCTTGCTCTTTCTGTCTCTCTCTCCACAGTTTTCTATGTGGGTTACCACTTCCTCTTTCCTTTTGTAAAGGAAGTGGTAACTTCCATGTCTCATGCATGATGACTCTCTGGACCTGGAGAGAGAGAGTAGTAAACATATATATTTTGTACTTTTTTAATTGCTACATTGAAAAACCATACTTTGTGTGTTTCCTTATAAATGGGTGTGGTAGTGTGTGTGTGTGTGTTAGTGTGTGTGTGTTAGTGTGTGTACACAAGAGTGCTACCATTTCTACATAGCAAGGCATTATGCTCTAATTATAACCAGTCCAGCATCCTAGTCCCCTGACAACCCCCCTCCCTCCTGGCCAATCCTCATCACTCTCCAACTTCTTCAAGCGTATCATTGGTCGAAGTTGCAGGGCAAACTAACTCCCTGTGGCACAACCTACACTGTCTGCCTGTGCATCCTCAACCAACCTTCCTATGACTCAAGTGTGTCAAATACAATCGTATTTGCGCACACACACAGTAAACCATTTCAGGGCCTGATAGAGGACATGACATATTAATTAATTGACCGTCTTTATGCGCATGTGTGTGCATGTTTAAGTCATCATATGTGCCCATGCATGTTGCAGTAACACACAGACACACACACAATATGAACTTTTATATGGAAATATGAACTTTTAGGATGGAAGTATAAATAATGATTATTGGAGTTGTTACACATGCTTATTTGACTGTTAATTCAATAGGATAGCTGTGTGTTCTGTACTGTGTTAGCCTGCTGCTAGTCTAAGGTTGTGGGACAGGGGTAATGACAGCTAACAATATGGTGGGAGAGCAGCAGAGCTGTCAGGTATCCTTCACTGTGGTTGCTGCAACATTTCCATCGAAAATGAGCAACTTATTATAAGCTGGGGAATTTTGATCAGTCGAAAGGGTCCCACAGGGATGCTGGCCCATGTTGACTCCCATGCTTCCCACAGTTGTGTCAAGTTGGCTGGATGTCCTTTGGGTGGTGGACCATTCTTGATACACACAGGAACTGTTGAGCGTGAAAAACCCAGCAGCGTTGCAGTTCTTGACACATTTCAAGATATGTCATAATCGTGTTGCTCTTTTGATCTTAGAAGTTCTTTGTTTTATCTTAGAACAAATAATCACGGCTAACTTAGAGATGTTCCTACGTACTCCTCTCCATCCCTTTATCACTGTCTCTCTCTCTCTTTTTCATCCATCCAGTCCAGTATGGAGCGACTGAATGAGGAGGCGGTGCGGCTGAGCCTGCTGAAGCGAGGCCTGGACTCCTCCTCGCCTGCAGGCGGCGCCACGAGCAGTGAGCGAGACGAGCTGCTCTCCAAACGCATCAAGATGGAGGGCCACCAAGCCATGGAGCGCCTCAAGATGCTGGCCTATCTGAAACGCAAGGACCTGGCTGGCCTGGAGGGGGGAGGTTTGGGAGGGGTCGCAGGAGGCGGGGCCCTAAGGGGTGAGGTCAAGGGTCATGGGTCTTCAGGGGGAGGGGCTTATGAGGAGAAGACCAATGGGAGTCTCCGTGGTCAAGTTGTGGGAGCCCATGGCATGGTGGGAAAGAGCGGGAAGGAGAACATGGGCGAAGAGCCAGTGGATTTCAGTGCCCGGAGAGGGTGAGTACAAGAGGATAGGAGGGAAAATAGAAATCCTTCTTACAATTAAGAATCAGTCAGTCAGAGTTGAAAGTGTGTGTGTTCCTCCACAGTGACGTGGACCGGGAGCGACACACACCCTCCCCTGATGTGATCATCCTGTCAGACAATGAGGCGTCCAGTCCAAGAGGGCCCAGCCAAGGGGAAGAACGCCTGAGGGCAGCGAACCTGGAGATGTTTAAGGTGTGTGTGTGTTTGTGTGTCTTACAGCACATATTAGCGCAGTCTTGAAAAATGTAGATGTATGTGCATTTTGTCTTTTTGTGTGTATGAGTGTTAGAATAGTGCATAGTTGTATAGAGTTAATACATTAATTAATAAATAAAAAAACATTGTGGACCACTCAGATAGTTTTGAGACACTGTAGGCAAACAGTACAGATATTAATTTGGTATTAGCTATAATACATAATTTATACACAAAAATCAAGTACAATATATAAAATGACAAGTTTTATAATTGTATATGTGTGTATGGAGAGGAATGGCAGAAGTGGGTACAGTATGTGTGCTCATTTGTTTCTATGTGTGTGCTTCAGGGTAAGACAGGGGAGGAGAGGCAGAAGATGATCAGGGCTCTGAGAGAGGAGCTGAGGCTGGAGGAGGCCAGGCTGGTGCTGCTGAAGAAGCTGAGGCAGAGCCAGATGCAGAAGGAGAACCTGGTGCAGAAGGTCAGTCAGTCACCCACCCAACGCTGTCCCATCCATCCTCTAGACTCATCTACTTCAGTCAGTCATTTAGACATTTATTCAGTCATTTACTCGCTCATCTCTCTGTCATCCACTGCTCACTCTGTCACACTACACTCTCTCAGCCACCTCACTCATCCCTCTTTCACTCTCTCAGCCACCGCACTCATCCCTCTCTCACTCTTTCGGACACCGCACTCATCCCTCTCTCACTCTCAGCAACCGCACTCATCCCTCTCTTACTCTCAGCCACCACACTCATCCATCTCCCACTCTCTCAGCCACCGCACTCATCCCTCTCCCACTCTCTCTGCCGTCGCACTCATCCCTCTCTTACTCTCTCATCCACCGCACGCAACCCTCTCTTATTCTCTCAGCCACTGCACTCATCCTTTTCTCACTCACTTACTGCTTATACATTAAAACTTTACACTCGGGGGAATTGGCCAATATGGATAGAGGCTAAACATAAAAAAGAAGCATATGCATAACCATTGTAGCAATTTAAAGGGAACACTTTAGAGATTATGGGGAAACAAACAGTTCACCTGACACAAGAATCCAAACATTACACTGTTCATTTTATCTGCATTTTACATTTCTTGTACTTTCCTCAGCATTTGTTGATAAAGAAATATGGAAATACTCTGGACACATTCAGTAACACAATGAGAATATCCATGCAACATTTGGGGTAGATGCAGTATAAGACAAAACAATTTCAGGGTCAGAGGTCAAACTGGTGTCTCCAAGTTGCTACACACCACACCTATGTGTGCACAGTTCCTAAGTCATTTAAATACACGTTTATGAGTCAAGGAAAGAGCCTTCAACTATTAGATTCTCTTTTGAGATTTCCTAGCTGAACTGAAACAAGCACCCTCGTGTTTTTGTTGTTGTTTGGAACACAGCCCTGCATCCACACCATCACACAATTACTGTTGTTAATGCAATCCAAAAACGGTCCATTACAAATTGCAATCAGGGTTAGGTGTGCATATTTGAATGCTTATTATATTGCCAACATGAGTAGCGAAGTTCTATAATCTGATTTTAGTGTTAGGCTTTCACAAGGCACTTCAGTGGAACAGATAATGATTTTGGTGCGCATGGAATGGAGCCATGGGTGCATTCAGGTGCTAATTCACTGATAATTTTCTTCACATTACGCCGAATATAGGCTCCTTCTGTTCAGAACAACAACCCAGGGTATGACGCCATGTCATCGTCGTAACTGTACATCAAACATAGCGATCATTAATGCCAAAGTAACCCAATTGGCGCGAAGGATAAGGGCATCTTCTTGTTGCAGGTGGTGCTCCCACTTAGAATGTCTGTCAGTTGATTCCCATGTCATGTCTTGCTGCCATGCTATGTTTTCGTCTTAGGTCTCTCTTTATGTAGTGTTGTGGTGTCTCTCTTGTCGTGTTGTGTGTTTTTGTCCTATATTTTTATTTTATTTATTTTTTATCCCAGCCCCCATCCCCGCCTTTTGCCTTTTGGTAGGCCGTCATTGTAAATAAGAATTTGTTCTTAACTGACTTGCTTAGCTAAATAAAGGTTAAATAAAATAAAATATACTGCTTTAAAACGGATACCCAGAGCTCTGACGTAATGTATAGTATGTTACTATACTGCTATACAATTAATGCGCAAATCAGTGACCAAATCTGCTATTTTCACCCAATATACAGTATACATTGAAAAGGGCTTACCTATAAATTGCTTAGGATTAGAGTGTCAGGTAAATATCCTTATTATATTAGTATTATTCTATGTTTGACCCCTCTATCGCCTCTACCCTCCGTCCCCCTCAGGTTCCTGTGGTCCAGAACACAGCGTCTGCCCTCCAGAGCGGTGCCGTCCACGGTGCTCAGAGCATGAGCAAGATGTCTGGCCGCCCTGGCCACCACACCCCAGAGCCCCAGAACCATCGCACTGCACAGGTGGGCTACAGCATTGCACAGGTGGGCTACAGTACTGGTTCTGTTAGGGTTCCCTTTGTGCTTTGGGTCGGTCACAATGCAAATTGGGCAGGCACAAGGAAGCCAAAGTTGAGATGGGATTGAACAATTATTTTTTATATTTTGCATGAGAACCATCTCACAATAAAGCAGTCTCCTGTTTCAATAATAGCACAGTGGTGCCATCTCGTGGTATGAAGAGGCATTACCCTCTTAAATAATCTCTGGTGAAAATGACATGACACTGAAAACCGACAAACACCACCCATGTCTTACTTATGATCTTTTTCTCCTTCTCTTCCTCCTTCTTCTCCTCTTTCCTCCCCCAGGGTCACTCAGTGATCAGGTCAGCCACCAACAGCTCCATGTCTCAGATGATGATGTCACAGAGCAGGGTGATAGCGCCCAACCCTGCCCAGCTGCAGGGCCAGAGGCTGGCACAGCAGAAGCAGGGTGGCATGCGCTCCTCGACTGGCAGCTCTAACTCTGCCATTAGCTACCAGCAGGTAAACCCCAATGTCATCCCTGTTATTGGTCATAATCATCATAGAGCAGTGGAAAAAATTAAATACAAGGACAGATTATTGTAGGGGATAATGCTAACTTTTTTGAGAGATAATTAGAAAATACTATTTTATTGATGAAATTGTATTTATTGGTTCTCTCAAACTAAAGGGATAGTTTACCCGAAATCACATATTGGGTTCCTTAATCTGTAAGCAGTCTATGGACAGGGTATGTCCATAGAAAAAGTGCTGGAAAAGTTAATACCACTGTCATAGAGGTTCAAAATCAGTTGCTTCCACTCAGATCCCAGGTTTTGAGGGTTGTTATATCATTTTTAGCAGATAAATGTAGCTGTCATGCCATCAGACATAAACTTAAAAACACTGTTCTGAATGACAGGTATGGTTCTCTGTGTTTACTTGCAGTCTTCCACCCAGCAGGTGGTAGCTTCTCAGCGCTCTGGCTCCTCCTCCTCCTCGGCCATCTACATGAACCTGACCCACATGCAGGCGGCCGGAGCCGCGGGAGGGGTCAGCGGGGTGTCGGGGGTGGGGGCGGTCAGCCCCTCAGCCACACACAGCCCAGGGGGGTCATCGGTGGGCTCCTCCATGGCAGACACAGCCAGCAGCCAGGCAGCCGCCAAGCTGGCCCTGAGGAAGCAGCTGGAGAAAACCCTGCTGGAGATCCCTCCTCCCAAGCCGCCGGCGCCGCTCCTCCACTTCCTGCCGTCAGCGGCCAACAGCGAGTTTATCTACATGGTGGGCCTGGAGGAGGTTGTGCAGAGTGTCATTGACAGTCAGGGTGAGGGAAGGAACTGGAACCCTTTTGCTGATGCCTAGCTAACCATTAGTCCTGCACAAAACCATGTTATCAGATGAGTCGGTTTGGAATTGGGCCTCTCTCCCCCTCATTAAAATCTTGTGGCTCTCTCTTTAGGTAAACTGCGTTTGCCCTCCTCCATGGAGCCCTTCTCATGTGCCCAGTGCAAGACAGACTTCACCCCTCACTGGAAGCAGGAGAAGGGTGGGCGCATACTTTGCGAGACCTGTATGTCGTCCAATCAGAAGAAGGCACTGAAGGCCGAGCACACCAATAGGCTGAAGAACGCCTTCGTCAAGGCTTTACAGCAGGAGCAGGTCAGCCTTCCATTGGCTCCCCGTTGCTCTGTTCAGGCAACCATTGTTTATAGGGAAAGTGTGTGTGTGTGTGTGTGAATAACCATATTTTACTAAATGTGTTACAGGAGATTGAGCAGAGAATCCAGTTGCAAGCCGCTCTTGCCACCAGTTCAGCTCAAACTATTCCAAGCGTCAGTAAGGCTGAGTCTATGAGCAGACATCACACACACAGACAGGTATGTCACTGTCACCGCTGTTAATAAGTGCTACCTGCTGCAACAGACACCCTGTCATCTAGCATTGTTTTTATCGATCAAATATTGACTGAATTATAGCTCATAAACCACATAAACTTCTGTCTTGTGTAATATTAAACCCCCCTATTTATTAAACCCCCTATTCGGGGAGCGACTTGCTGAGTTACTGTGTAAACACTTCAAATTAATTAAATCTGAACTTTTTAAAACTTTACAAAAATGTACCACCCTCTTGTGCAATGATCACTTTCTCTTCTGTCTTTAATCCCTGTCTAAGGGTGGGCATTGAATTAGAGGCATATCAAAAACCACATGTGCCATCGTTGACATTTTGAACTGGACTTGCATGTGTTTGAGCGGTCGTTTAAATCGATCGCAAAATCAATTGGAAAGTGTATTTACGAGCAAGGGTTGGAATGTGCATTGCTTTCATGGAGCATGGTGCTTGCTATTCCAGGATAGTGGGTTCGATTCCTGGGACCACCAATACTTAAAATGTATGCATGCATGACTGTAAGTCGCTTTGGTTAAAAGTGTCTCCTAATTGGCATATATTATTTTGAAGTAAATCCATCCAGCGACGATTATGTGACAAGTGAATTTACACCCCACAAAAACAGGGGTAAAATGGCTGCAAAAAGGGGAATCCTGAGGTGGGCGGGGAATGTGCGTTGCTACTTTCACATTTCCACAACCGTCATCACACCCCCTTTAGTTGTTGAGGATGTCCCGTGCTGACAGATGGACTCTCCATCGGATGTGTGTGTGTGTGTGACCTCCAGGCACCTCAGCCCCAGGTGACCCAGTCACAGGCCTCCCTCCAACGGGGTCTGTCGGGCTCGGCCCGGGGCGTCCTGTCCAACTTCGCCCAGGCCTCCCAGCTCTCGGTAGCCAGCAGCCTGCTAGGCATGACTGGAAAGCGCAGTGGACAGCTGGGCACTAGTGGGCACAGCCGGGCACAGCAGCAGCAACAGCAGCAGCAACAGCAGCAACAGCAGCAACAGCAGCATCACGACAACCGCCGCCAGCTCTACAGCATCCCTGGTGAGTAAACAGAGGGATGGGGATGGGACTGATATCAGCCAAACAACTGTATAGACCAGGGGTTGGCCGGCGGATGGGACTGAGATCTGCCAAACAACTGTATAGACCAGGAGTTGGGCTGGGGATGGGACTGAGATCAGCCAAACAACTGTATAGATCAGGAGCTGGGCAGGGGTTGGGACTGAGATCAGCCAAACAACTGTATAGACCAGGAGTTGGGCTGGAGATGGGACTGAGATCAGCCAAACAACTGTATAGACCAGGAGTTGGGCTGGGGATGGGACTGAGATCAGCCAAACAACTGTATAGACCAGGAGTTGGGCTGGGGATGGGACTGAGATCAGCCAATGAACTGTATAGACCAGGGGTTGGGCTGGGGATGGGACGGAGATCAGCCAAAGAACTTTACAGACCAGGGGTTGGGCTGGGGATGGGACTGAGATCAGCCAAACAACTGTATAGACCAGGGGTTGGGCTGGGGATGGGACTGAGATCAGCCAAACAACTGTATAGACCAGGGGTTGGGCTGGGGATGGGACTGAGATCAGCCAAATAAATTTATAGACCAGGAGTTGGGCTGGGGATTGGACTGAGTTTAACCAAAGAACTTTATAGACCAGGGGTTGGGTTGAGGTAGGGAATGAGATCAGCCAAAGAACTTTACAGACCAGGGGTTGGGTTGGGGTAAGGACTGAGATCAGCCAAACAACTGTATAGACCAGGAGTTGGGCTGGGGATGGGACTGAGGTCAGCCAAACAACTGTATAGACCAGGAGTTGGGCGGCGGATGGGACTGAGATCAGCCAAATAACTGTATAAACCAGGGGTTGGGCGGCGGATGGGACTGAGATCTGCCAAACAACTGTATAGACCAGGAGTTGGGCTGGGGATGGGACTGAGGTCAGCCAAACAACTGTATAGACCAGGAGTTGGGCGGCGGATGGGACTGAGATCAGCCAAAGAACTGTATAGACCAGGGGTTGGGCTGGGGATGGGACGGAGATCAGCCATACAACTGTATAGACCAGGGCTTGGGCTGCAGATGGGGCTGAGATCAGCCATGCAGCTGTATAGACTTGGGCTGGGGATGGGACTGAGAATAGCCATACAACTGTATAAACCAGGGGTTGGGCGGCGGATGGGACTGAGATCTGCCAAACAACTGTATAGACCAGGAGTTGGGCTGGGGATGGGACTGAGATCAGCCAAACAACTGTATAGACCAGGAGTTGGGCTGGCGATGGGACTGAGATCAGCCAAACAACTGTATAGACCAGGGGTTGGGCTGGGGATGGGACGGAGATCAGCCATACAACTGTATAGACCAGGGCTTGGGCTGCAGATGGGGCTGAGATCAGCCATGCAGCTGTATAGACTTGGGCTGGGGATGGGACTGAGAATAGCCATACAACTGTATAAACCAGGGGTTGGGCGGCGGATGGGACTGAGATCTGCCAAACAACTGTATAGACCAGGAGTTGGGCTGGGGATGGGACTGAGATCAGCCAAACAACTGTATAGACCAGGAGTTGGGCTGGCGATGGGACTGAGATCAGCCAAACAACTGTATAGACCAGGGGTTGGGCTGGAGATGGGACGGAGATCAGCCATACAACTGTATAGACCAGGGCTTGGGCTGCAGATGGGGCTGAGATCACCCATGCAGCTGTATAGACCAGGGGTTGGGCTGTGGATGGGACTGAGATCAGCTATACAACTGTATAGACCAGGGGTTGGGCTGTGGATGGGACTGAGATCAGCTATACAACTGTATATACCAGGGCTTGGGCTGGGGATGGGACTGAGATCAGCCATACAACTGTATGGACCAGGGGTTGGGTTGGGGATGGGACTGAGATCAGCCATACAACTGTATAGACCAGGACTTGGGCTGGGGATGGGGCTGAGATCAGCCATACAACTCTATATACCAGGGCTTGGGCTGGGGATGGGACTGAGATCAGCCATACAACTGTATGGACCAGGGGTTGGGTTGGGTTGAGGATGACACTGAGATCAGCCAAACAACTGTATAGACCAGGGGTTGGGCGGCGGATGGGACTGAGATCTGCCAAACAACTGTATAGACCAGGAGTTGGGCTGGGGATGGGACTGAGATCAGCCAAACAACTGTATAGACCAGGAGTTGGGCTGGGGATGGGACTGAGATCAGCCAATGAACTGTATAGACCAGGGGTTGGACTGGGGATGGGACTGAGATCAGCCAAAGAACTTTACAGACCAGGGGTTGGGCTGGGGATGGGACTGAGATCAGCCAAACAACTGTATAGACCAGGGGTTGGGCTGGGGATGGGACTGAGATCAGCCAAACAACTGTATAGACCAGGGGTTGGGCTGGGGATGGGACTGAGATCAGCCAAACAACTGTATAGACCAGGGGTTGGGCTGGGGATGGGACTGAGATCAGCTATACAACTGTATATACCAGGGCTTGGGCTGGGGATGGGACTGAGATCAGCCATACAACTGTATGGACCAGGGGTTGGGTTGGGTTGGGGATGGGACTGAGATCAGCCAAACAACTGTATAGACCAGGGGTTGGGCGGCGGATGGGACTGAGATCTGCCAAACAACTGTATAGACCAGGAGTTGGGCTGGGGATGGGACTGAGATCAGCCAAACTACTGTATAGACCAGGAGTTGGGCTGGGGATGGGACTGAGATCAGCCAATGAACTGTATAGACCAGGGGTTGGGCTGGGGATGGGACTGAGATCAGCCAAAGAACTTTACAGACCAGGGGTTGGGCTGGGGATGGGACTGAGATCAGCCAAACAACTGTATAGACCAGGAGTTGGGCTGGGGATGGGACTGAGATCAGCCAAACTACTGTATAGACCAGGAGTTGGGCGGCGGATGGGACTGAGATCTGCCAAACAACTGTATAGACCAGGAGTTGGGCTGGGGATGGGACTGAGATCAGCCAAACTACTGTATAGACCAGGAGTTGGGCTGGGGATGGGACTGAGATCAGCCAATGAACTGTATAGACCAGGGGTTGGGCTGGGGATGGGACTGAGATCAGCCAAAGAATTTTACAGACCAGGGGTTGGGCTGGGGATGGGACTGAGATCAGCCAAACAACTTTATAGACCAGGGGTTGGGCTGGGGATGGGACTGAGATCAGCCAAACAACTGTATAGACCAGGGGTTGGGCTGGGGATGGGACTGAGATCAGCCAAACAACTGTATAGACCAGGGGTTGGGCTGGGGATGGGACTGAGATCAGCCAAATAAAGTTATAGACCAGGAGTTGGGCTGGGGATTGGACTGAGTTTAACCAAAGGACTTTATAGACCAGGGGTTGGGTTGAGGTAGGGAATGAGATCAGCCAAAGAACTTTACAGACCAGGGGTTGGGCTGGGGATGGGACTGAGATCAGCCAAACAACTGTATAGACCAGGGGTTGGGCTGGGCATGGGACTGAGATCAGCCAAACAACTGTATAGACCAGGGGTTGGGCTGGGGATGGGACTGAGATCAGCCAAACAACTGTATAGACCAGGGGTTGGGCTGGGGATGGGACTGAGATCAGCCAAATAAATTTATAGACCAGGAGTTGGGCTGGGGATTGGACTGAGTTTAACCAAAGAACTTTATAGACCAGGGGTTGGGTTGAGGTAGGGAATGAGATCAGCCAAAGAACTTTACAGACCAGGGGTTGGGTTGGAGTAAGGACTGAGATCAGCCAAACAACTGTATAGACCAGGGGTAGGGCTGGGGATGGGACTGAGATCAGCCAAATAACTTTACAGACCAGGGGTTGGGATGGGACTGAGATCAGCCAAATAACTGTATAATCCAGGGGTTGGGCGTCGGATGGGACTGAGATCTGCCAAACAACTGTATAGACCAGGAGTTGGGCTGGGGATGGGACTGAGGTCAGCCAAACAACTGTATAGACCAGGAGTTGGGCTGGGGATGGGACTGAGATCAGCCAAACAACTGTATAGACCAGGAGTTGGGCTGGCGATGGGCCTGAGATCAGCCAAACAACTGTATAGACCAGGGGTTGGGCTGGGGATGGGACGGAGATCAGCCATACAACTGTATAGACCAGGGCTTGGGCTGAAGATGGGGCTGAGATCAGCCATGCAGCTGTATAGACCAGGGGTTGGGCTGTGGATGGGACTGAGATCAGCTATATAACTGTATAGACCAGGGGTTCTCCAGGGGTTCTCCAGGGGTTCTTTCCCAAAGAGGATTCTCGGTTTGCTAACCCAAACACAACAACAGACTGGATAGCACGTGGCTACTCAAAACAACGGCGGCGCCGGAGAAGAGGGAAACGCGCCGGTCTTTTGGTCAAGCTACGTCGGCCAGGCGCATCGTGCACCTCTCCCGAGTATTTTAATCGCCAATGTACAGTCTCTTGACAACAAAGTAGACGAAATCCAATCGAGGGTTGCCTTTCAGAGAGACATCCGAGACTGCAACGTTCTTTGCTTCACGGAAACATGGCTCACTCAGGACACGTTATCAGAGTCGGTACAGCCACCTGGTTTCTCCACGCATCGCGTGACAGAAACAAACTTCTATCTGGTAAGAAGAAGGGTGGGGGTGTGTGTCTTATGATTAACAAGACGTGGTGTGATCATAACAACATACAGGAACTCAAGTCTTTTTGTTCACCTGACATTACATTACAATCAAATGCAGACCGCATTATCTACCAAGAGAATTCTCCTCGATTATAATCACAGCCGTGTACATCCCCCCTCAAGCTGATACATCAACGGCACTGAAAGAAATTCATCGGATTCTATGTAAACTGGAAACCACATATCCTGAGGCTGCATTTATTGTGGCTGGGGATTTTAATAAGGCTAATTTAAGAACAAGGCTCCCGAAATTTTACCAGCATATCGAATGTGCCACCCGGGCTGGTAAAATCCTGGATCACTGTTATTCCAACTTCCGTGATGCATACAAGGCTATTCTCCGCCCTCCTTTCGGCAAGTCTGACCATGACTCCATTTTGTTGCTCCCAGCCTACAAACAGAAACTAAAACAGGAAACGCCCGTTCTCAGGTCTGTTCAACGCTGGTCCGACCAATCTGATTCCATGCTGCAAGATTGCTTCGAGCACGTGGACTGGGATATGTTCGGATAGCATCTGACAACAACATTGATGTATACGCTGATTCGGTGAGCGAGTTTATTAGCAAGTGCATTGGTGATGTTGTACCCATAGCAAATATTAAAACCTTCCCCAACCAGAAACCGTGGATTGATGGCAGCATTCGCGCAGAAACTGAAAGCGAACCACTGCTTTTAACCAGGGTAAGGCTACCGGAAACATGACTGAATACAAACAGTGTAGCTATTCCCTCCGCAAGGCAATCAAACAAGCTAAGCGTCAATATAGAGACAAAGTAGAGTCACAATTCAACGGCTCAGACACAAGAGGAATGTGGCAGGGTCTACAGTCAATCACGGACTACAAAAAGAAAACCAGCCCGTCGCGGACCATGACGTCCTGCTCCCAGACCAACTAAACAACTTCTTTGCTCGCTTTGAGGACAATGCAGTGCCACCGACACGCCCGCTACCAAAACCTGCGGGCTCACCTTCACCGCAGCCAATGTGAGAAAAACATTTAAATGTGTTAACCCTCGCAAGGCTGCCGGCCCAGATGGCATCCCTGGCCGTGTCCTCAGAGCATGCGCAGACCAGCTGGCTGGTGTGTTCACGGACATATTCAATCAGTCCCTATCCCAGTCTGCTGTTCCCACATGCTTCAAGAGGGCCACCATTGTTCCTGTTCCCAAGAAAGCTAAGGTGACTGAGCTAAATGACTATCGCCCTGTAGCACTCACTTCCGTCATCATGAAGTGCTTTGAGAGATTAGTCAAGGATCATATCACCTCCATCCTGCCAGACACCCTGGACCCACTCCAATTTGCTTACCGTCCCAATAGGTCCACAGGCAGCCTTAATCGCAATCACACTGCATACTGCCCTAACCCATCTGGACAAGAGGAATACTTATGTAAGAATGCTGTTCATCGACTACAGCTCAGCATTTAACACCATAGTTCCCTCCAAGCTCGTCATTAAGCTCGAGACCCTGGGTCTCGACCCAGCCCTGTGCAACTGGGTCCTGGACTTCCTGACGGGCCGGTCCCAGGTGGTGAGGGTAGGAAACAACATCTCCACTCCGCTGATCCTCAACACTGGGGCCCCACAAGGGTGCGTTCTCAGCCCTCTCCTGTACTCCCTGTTTACCCATGACTGCGTGGCCAAGCACGCATCCAACTCAATCATCAAGTTTGCTGGCGACACTACAGTGGTAGGCTTGATTACCAACAGCAGCGAGACTGCCTACAGAGAAGAGGTGAGGGCCCTCGGAGTGTGGTGTCAGGAAAATAACCTCTCACTCAATGTCAGCAAAACAAAGGAGATGATCGTGGACTTCAGGAAACAGGAGAGGGAGCACCCTATCCACATCGAGGGGACAGTAGTGGAGAGGGTGGAAAGTTTTAAGTTCCTCGGTGTACACATCACGGACAAACTGAATTGGTCCACCCACACAGACAGCGTGGTGAAGAAGGCGCAACAGCGCCTCTTCAACCTCAGGAGGCTGAAGAAATTTGGCTTGTCACCAAAATCACTCACAAACTTTTACAGATGCACAATTGAGAGCATCCTGTCGGGCTGTATCACCGCCTGGTACGGCAACTGCTCCGCCCACAACCGTAAGGCTCTCCAGAGGGTAGTGAGGACTGCACAGCGCATCACCGGGGGAAACCTACCTGCCCTCCAGGACACCTACACCACCCGATGTCACAGAAAGGCCAAAAAGATCATCAAGGACAACAACCACCCGAGCCACTGCCTGTTCACCCCGCTATCATCCAGAAGGCGAGGTCAGTACAGGTGCATCAAAGCTGGGACCGAGAGACTGAAAAACAGCTTCTACCTCAAGACCATCAGACTGTTAAACAGCCATCACTAACATTGAGTGGCTGCTGCCAACATACTGACTTAAATCTCTAGCCACTTTAAACATAGGATTGGATGTAACAAATGTATCACTAGCCACTTTAAACAATTTTGTATATAAGATTAACGTATCCAACATACTCATATCAAATGTATACACTGTACTCTAAACCATCTACTGTATCTTGCCTATGCCGTTCTACCATCGAACCAAATCTCTAGCCACTTTAATAATTATAACTGGATGAAATAATGTATCACTAGCCACTTTAAACAATGCCATTTATATAATGTTTACATATCCTACATTACTCATCTCATATATATATATATATATACATATATATATATATATATATATATATATATATATATATATATATATGTGTGTATATACTGTACTCCATACCATCTACTGCATCTTGCCTATGCTGTCAGCCATCGCTCATCCATATATTTATATGTACATACTCGTATTCATTCCTTTACTCTTGTGTGTATAAGGTAGTTGTTGTGAATTTGTTAGATTACTTGTTAGATACTACTGCATGGTCGGAACTAGAAGCACAAGCATTTCGCTACACTCGCATTAACATCTGCTAACCATGTGTATGTGACAAATAAAATTTGATTTGATTGATTTGATTTGGGTTGGGCTGGGGATGGGACTGAGAATAGCCAAATAACTTTATAGACCAGGGGTTGGGCTGGGGATGGGACTGAGAATAGCCATACAACTGTATAGACCAGGGCCTGGGCTGGGGATGGGGCTGAGATCAGCCATACAACTGTATATACCAGGGCTTGGGCTGGGGATGGGACTGAGATCAGCCATACAACTGTATAGACCAGGGCTTGGGCTGGGGATGGGGCTGAGATCAGCCATACAGCTCTATATACCAGGGCTTGGGCTGGGGATGGGACTGAGATCAGCCATACAACTGTATGGACCAGGGGTTGGGTTGGGGATGGGACTGAGATCAGCCAAACAACTGTATAGACCAGGGGTTGGGCGGCGGATGGGACTGAGATCTGCCAAACAACTGTATAGACCAGGAGTTGGGCTGGGGATGGGACTGAGATCAGCCAAACAACTGTATAGACCAGGAGTTGGGCTGGGGATGGGACTGAGATCAGCCAATGAACTGTATAGACCAGGGGTTGGGCTGGGGATGGGACGGAGATCAGCCATACAACTGTATAGATCAGGGCTTGGGCTGCAGATTGGGCTGAGATCAGCCATGCAACTGTATAGACCAGGGGTTGGGCTGTGGATCGGACTGAGATCAGCTATACAACTGTATAGACCAGGGGTTGGGCTGGGGATTGGACTGAGAATAGCCAAAGAACTTTATAGACCAGGGGTTGGGCTGGGGATGGGACTGAGAATAGCCATACAACTGTATAGACCAGGGCCTTGGCTGGGGCTGAGATCAGCCACACAACTGTATAGACCAGGGCTTGGGCTGGGGATGGCGCTGAAAGGCAAGCCTTTCTGACAGTCTCTCACTTCCTTCCTCCCTCCCTCTTCCTCCCTCTCTAGGGGTGAACATTGCCTACCTGAACCCAGGCAATGTGGTCGGCCACAAGGGGTCCAGCCTGGCTGACCGCCAGAGGGAATACCTGCTGGACATGATCCCGCCTCGCTCCATATCCCAGTCCATCAGCGGACAGAAATGAACCTCACCCGGCCCCGACGCAATACCACAACCTTTCCCCACCCAACACCTCAACCCCCATCGCATGCAGTGCCTGTTAGTGTGCCTACCAAACTAACCTGTATGAAGAACACAATCAACGAGTCAAAAGAGGACACCAAACTCTGAAATTACTTTTCATTTGAACGTGATGCAAACCCCTTTTAATTCCTCTTGTTATTATTATCGTCATTAGTGCTATGGATGTTGTTACTACATTGTCGCTAGCAGTTATGAGCGTGCCCATCTTTGTGGAGAACCCCTGTCTTTATATGCTTGTGGCAGTGTCCCGAGTGTGGGGTGTCTTTTGTTTTGGATTTATGCGCTTGTTTTTGAAGCAATATTCTGTCTTGCTTGAGCTTTCCTTAACGGACTCAAGTCTTTGTTATGTCTGGAATTACCAAGCTATCTTTTTGGTGAACTGCACCACTCTCCAATCCCTGCGCTTTCTCTCATTTCTGATTTCAACCACCCTGTTTTTCCACATTTGGTTGTGAATTGTTGGAGGAGAAATTCTACCAGACTGGCCAAACCTTTGTTTTAAAAAGGTGATTGTGATGGTTTAACTTTGACCTGAATCGCTCAAGCCTTTGAGCTTGAGCTTTCTTTAAAGATTTGTGGGGAGAAAAGAGGATGTTTGAGACCCTGGAGTTGTCTGAAGCAATGCTCCTCTAACTGATTGTTGAAACAAGGATGGATACGTATCCCACAAAGAGAGACAGCCCAATGCACCATCTGGACTTGGATTGGATGCACTGCTGAAAAAATACTACTCCCATTGGACATGAAGGCACAGAAACTGAGCATATAGCAGAGTTGCCCTGTATCCTTTCACCTTTTCATCTGAGGCAGCCTGGGGTCTGTAGTTCAGAAGTGATGGAATTGAGGAGTTGGTATCCTAAAGCATATATAATTGATGGGGTATTGATTGGAGAGATCATTTAGAGGGATTTGATTGGACACGCGAGATCATGTGAACGTACTTAATTGGCTGAGAGATCAGGCGAATAAGGTTTTTATTTAATTGGAGAGGATACAGGTATTGGATTTGGTGGGAGGGAGGGAGGGATCATCCTTAGACTCAAAATGTAAGTGGTTTCCCATAGGACCATGGTTTGTACTTATTTAAGAGTTGATCCCTCTCTCCCCCTGTTTTCATCTCTTAGCTAATAGGATTTGCTATTGTGCACTCTACCCTGTCATTCAAAGTTATGGATTCCGTTTAGATACTATTTGAACTTTCTTATGTCAACATTATCCCCATGATGTCTGGGAGGCATTTGAAAATGGTCAGGGAGAGTGGCTAGCTAGCTATTATTAGCTTTAAGCCTGCTCTAAGCTATTTAGATGTTTGGTGTCTTCTGAAGTGTTTGCGTATCTGAAAGGTACTTTGCACAGGAGACAATAAATAAATACAGAATGACAAATGCAACTTGAATATCTACATAAATCAAACAGTTATATAGAAAGAGACATTTACAGGATATACAGTACCAGTCAAAAGTTTGGGCACACCTACTCATTCAAGGGTTTTTCTTTATTTTTACTATTTTCTACATTGTAGAATAATAGTGAAGACATCAATACTATTAAACAACACATGGAACCATGTAGTAACCAAAAAAACGAATCAAAATATATTTGAGATTCTTCAAAGTAGCCACCCTTTGCCTTGATGACAGCTTTGCACACTCTTGGCATTCTCTCAACCAGATTCACCTGAAATGCTTTTCCAGTAGTCTTGAAGGAGTTCCCACATATGCTGAGCACTTGTTGGCTGCTTTTCCTTCAATCTGCGGTCCAACTCATCCCAAACCATCTCAATTGGGTTGAGGTCAGGTGATTGGGGAGGCCAGGTCATCTGATGCAGTACTCCATCACTCTCTTTCTTGGTCAAATAGCCCTTACACAGCCTGGAGGTGTGTTTTGGGTCATTGTCCTGTTGAAAAACAAATGATAGTCCCACTAAGCGCAAACCAGATGAGATGGTGTATCGCTGCAGAATGCTGTGGGAGCCAGGCTGTTTAAGTGTGCCTTGAATTCTAAATAAATCACTGACGGTGTCACCAGCAAAGCAACCCCACACCATCACACCTCCTCCTCCATGCTTCATGGTAGGAACCACGCATGCAGAGATAATCCGTTCACCTACTCTGGCGTCTCACAATTACATGGAAGTTGGAACCAAAAATCACACATTTGGACTCATCAGACTAGTCTCCTCTAAACAGTTGATGCTGAGATGTGTCTGTTACTTGAACTCTGTGAAGTATTTATTTGGTCTGAAATCTGAGGCTGGTAACTCTAATGAACTTATCCTCTGCAACAGAGGTAACTCTGGGTCTTCCTTTCCTGTGGTGGTCCTCATGAGAGCCACTTTCATCATAACGCTTGATGGTTTTTGCGACTCCACTTGAAGAAACTTTCAAAGTTCTTGAAATGTTCTGGATTGACTGACCTTCATGTCTTAAAGTAATGATAGACTGTCGTGTCTCTTTGGTTATTTGAGCTGTTCTTGCCATAATATGGACTTGGTCTTTTACCAAATAGGCCTATCTTCTGTATACCCTCCCTTGTCACAACACAACTGATTAGCTCAAACGCGTTAAGAAGGAAAGAAATTCCACAAATTAACTTTTAACAAGGCACACCTGTTAATTGAAATGCATTCCAGGTGACTACCTCATGAAGCTGGTTGAGAGAATGCCAAGAGTGTGCAAAGCTGTCATCAAGGCAAAGGGTGGCTACTTTGATGAATCTCAAATATAAAATGTATTTTGATTTGTTTAACACTGGTTACTACATGATTTCACATGTGTTATTTCATAGTTTTGATGTCTTCACTATTATTATACAATGTAGAAAATAGTAAAAATAAAGAAAAATCCTGGAATGAGAAGATGTGTCCAAACTTTTGACTGGTACTGTACATCATGGGTTATGGCAATGCACAGGACTGTACATGCAGAGCACTTAGGTATAGAGAGTAAGGATATTGTTTCTGTCCACCAGGAATCCAGGGTGAATTGATTGATTATTATTGAATAGATTTTTGTTCCATCTCATGATAATTGTGGCTCTATTTCAGCAATGCCTGATGTTGAATTATTTCAGGATAACATTTGGAAGTAACAAATACTGGTGCATCCATTTTAAAGCAGCAGTTAATATTAATTCCAATTTCATTTTCTTCTTGTAAGCAGGAGTTGCCTGGTTATTGTCTCTTATACCCTGCAGTTTTAAAACATAAAAAAAAAACATATTGCCAGAGAGCAGTGGCTTACTCCTCGCCCTTTTTGATAAACTTCAAAAGCAGGTGCAATATTTTGAGACACAGGGAAGATAAAGTTCATTCAAGTATTTGTGCTGAATGTTACTATTTTATCCATTTAGTATCCCAACTACAGTAAGGTAGCCTTACTCCCATATACAGTAGTATAAGCACTATTTGTGTTGCACCCAGATGGAACAGATGTTGTATTGGCCGTGTTCAGTAAGCACCAAACTGAAGCAAATATTTTAAACAGAGGTAGTACTACCTGCACTTGTCCTATAGGGGCGTTCATTTCTGTTGTCCTTTCCTACTGTTTGTGCCTAATGAACACGACCCAGGGTTTGCCGTAGTCCAATAACACAGAACACCCCACAGCTAGATCACTGTTTGGGATGGACAACAGTGACGCTTGGGTGATTTTCAGCCTCACTGTTTTTGATAGTTATCTTTGTCCTCTTTGTTGTATGTATGCGTTATGGACTTACTTCATCATCAATCTTTTTCTCTTTCTCAAACTATGCCAGATGCACCATTTTAACATTTTTGTTTTAAAGAAAGTAAAGAAAAACACAGGAAAAATAGCATTTTCAAATGTAATTTTTGTAAGGTTTCAAACATTTAAAAAACAACATTTTGCTGACCTGTCGATTCAATTTCATTTCTGACTATTTTTTACAAACAAATGGGGAAAACGAAAAATCAAGAAATATAATTAACTTAAGAAATTGAAATTGTCAGGTAATATTATCTTGAACGGCTGTAGTTATAATAATGACCTATTTATTGTACATATGCGTTCCTCCTTTGTGGAATAAGACACATTGAATTCAAGGTGGGTATACATTGTATAGAAAAACTAACAAAAAGCCATGGATATTGTGAAGCTTGTCATTTTGTTTATTGATCACTGTATATTCCTGTGCCACAAATGTGCAAAAATGTGTGGGGGTTTTCTATTTACTATCAAAAGCATTCTCAACTTTCTATATCTTGTTTTCTAGTACTTAGAGGCAGTAGGATCATCTTTTATGGAGAGTTGTTTGATCTATCCGAGGACCACTTTGTCTATACATTGTATGAAGTGCTCCACTGTTATTACATGCTTTACTTTCAGCAGCATTGATGTTCAGTTAGCGATTAGTTAATATTATTATCATTATCGTACACTTTTAAAAATGTATCCTCGTAAAAATTATTGTAAGGCTTGGCGTAGATCAACTGGAATGGGACATTTCATAATCTTTTTTTTCTCCTAGTATATATTTTCCAGGGAAAGGCAGTGCATGGTCCACATATAAGTAAGAAAGAGATGAAGATGAACTACCCGCTGTGTGTTTAAAATACAGTCATAATGGATAAGCTATGTGCTAACCTAGCCATGGTCATAAAGCGAGTCTTCAAATACCCCTTTTAAAAGATGAAGGAGTACTAGATGTTGTGTCAAACAGAGCATGGAATATTCTCAACAACACAACGCAATACTGTCACAATATGACTCCAATGGCTTGCATCATATTCTGTCAATAAAGTTTAAAGCGATGTTTTCAACTATTTGATGTGGTCAAATGATGATATGACCTATGATATGTGGACCTTTATTATGTAATGGAAACATAAAACTTCTGAAAGAATACACTCGATATTTGAATAAATACATGGAATCAAGTGTTTTTTGTGCTGTGGTCGTGTGACACAGACACACCTCCCCTTGCCTGTGTGTCAGGGTCATTATGGCTCTGACTAAAAGGAGTACAGCTACGACCAGAAGAGACTTTCGTAGCAGGTTAGAAGAATTTACGCAGCAGGTTAGGAGAATTAATGTGGCAGGTTAGGAGACTTAAGGTTTGGAAAAGGGTTAGGGTTTTGCTCTCCTAACCTGCTATTAAAAGTCACTACGGGTCGTAGCTGTACTACTTTTAGTCACATCCGGTCATTATGGTCGACATGATCTACATTTGTCTGTAAACAAGAATTATACAATTGCACAAACCTAAAAAATAAATGTTAAAGAATAACCAAATGATATCCTAATAATCTCCAGGACAGGCTGCTGTATATTCCATCCACCTCTCAACCTCTCTCCTTATAACAATGTTTTCAGCACCTTCAGTGACTCCAGAACACCTGAGTATTTCCTCTGAAAATGTTATTGTGTGGACATTGAGGTAATGATATTTTTCAGGACATCCAGTCACATTAATTTGGGTTGTGTTTTAATATTCTAAAAAGTGATGCCAGATCAACTTTCAACAAAGTATTTTGTCTTATAACAATCATTGACAAAACTAACATGGCTAAACTGTGGTTCCTTTTCTTTGATAAATGTAATATTTTCACACAATTCTGTCTGTCACTTAAAGAACAAATATAAATAAATTACAGATACATTTAAAAATAATGCTAAGATATTATTAACCATATAGCTAGTTAACATAATTAGAGAAGCTGTGGACAATAACAGACACCATCAATATAATACTGTGGTCACAGTGATGTGCTAGCCATTGCCTGGCTTTCAACGGAAACATAGATAACAAAATAATTTAAACCAAAAAAATTGTTTTTTATTTACTGAGGTCCGTTTTTCAGGGGATGACTTCAATGTATTGCGGGGGCAGGTGGTTTTGTTGAACCCCAGTACCCATATCTGCTCCCTCTGGACCCTTTGGGTAGCTCATAGTCTGCAGAAACAACACAGGACATCATAGGATATTTATTACCTTGACAATGAAATACAGTGCATTTGGAATGTATTCAGACCCCTTGATTTTTTCCACATTTTGTTACATTACAGCCTTATTCTAAAATGTATTAAGTCGTTTTTTTCCCTCATCAATCAACATTAAATCAACATAAAATCTACACAATACATCATAATGACAAAGTAAAAAGAGGTTTTTAGAAACGTTTGCAAATGTATAAAAAAATAAGAAATATCACAGATGGTTACCTTTCTTCGAGTTTTTAGGAAACTATGCAGTTTTTAGTTTTTTATGTATTCTTTCTTACATTGCTACCCCAGGAAATCTTAAGTCTTATTACATACAGCCGGGAAGAACTATTGGATATAAGAGCAACATCAACTTACCAACATCACGACCAGGAATACGACTTTCCCGAAGCGGATCCTCTGTTTGGACCACCACCCAGGACAATGTCTCTAATCCCAGTAGCTGACCCAAAACAATGGCGCCGTTGAAGGGGCAGACGGAGCGGCCTCCTGGTCAGGCTCCATAGACGTGCACATCGCCCACCACTCCCAAGTATACTACTCGCCAATGTCCAGTCTCTTGACAATAAGTTAGACGAATTTCGAGCAAGGGTTGCCTTCCAGAGAGACATCAGAGATTGTAACGTTCTCTGTTTCACGGAAACATGGCTCTGTCGGGATATGTTGTCGGAATCAGTTCAGCCACCAGGCTTCTCCATGCATCGTGCTGACAGAGATAAACACCTCTCTGGGAAGAGGAAGGGTGGGGGTGTATGCTTTATGATTAACGACTCATGGTGTAATCATAACAACATACAGGATCTGAAGACCTTCTGCTCAGCCGACCTAGAAATGCCGGCCATTTTACCTACCAAGAGAATTCTCGCCAGTTAAATTCACAGCTGTGTACATTTCCTCTCAAGCAGACACCAAGACGGCCCTCAAGGAACTTCACTGGACTTTTTGTAAACTGGAAACCATACATCCTGCAGCTGCACTTATTGTAGCTGGGTATTTTAACAAAGCAAATTTGAGAACAAGACTACCTAAATTCTATCAGCATATTGATTGCACTACGCGCAGGGGTAATACTCTCGACCACTGCTACTCTAACTTCCGCGATGCATACAAAGCCCTCCCCCGCCCTCCGGCAATTCTGACAACGACGCCATCTTGCTCCTACCGTCTTGTAGGCAGAAACTCAAACAGGATGTACCAGTGACAAGAACCATTCAACGCTGGTCTGACCAATCGGGAAGCCACGCTTCAAGATTGTTTTGATCACGCGGACTGGAATATGTTCCGGTCAGCCTCAGAGAACAACATCGACCTATACGCTGACTCGTTGAGTGAGTTTATAAAGAAGTGTATTGGAGATGTTGTACCCACTGTGACTATTAAAACCTACCCTAACCTGAAACCGTGGATGGATGGCGGCATTCGCATAAAACTGAAAGCGCGAACCACCGCATTTAACCATGGAAAGAGGGCTGGAAAAATGGCTGAATATAAACAGTGTAGTTATTCCCTCCGCAAGGCAATCAAACAAACGACATGCCGGTACAGGGACAAGGTGGAGTCGCAATACAATGGCTCAGACACGAGATGTATGTGGCAGGGTCTACAGGAAATCACGGACTACAAAAAAGAAAACCAGCCACGTCGCGAACTCTGTCGTCACGCTTCCAGACAAACTAAACACCTTCTTTGCCCGCTTTGAGGATAATACAGTGCCACCGTCGCGGCTCGCTAACAAGGACTGCGCACCCCCACCCTTCTCAGTGGCTGACGTGAGTAAAACATTTAAACGTGTTAACCCTCGCAAGGCTGCTGGCCCATACAGCATCCCTAGCTACGTCCTCAGAGCATGCGCAGACCAGCTGACTGGTGTGTTTACGGACATATTCAATCACTCCCTATACCAGTCTGTTGTACCCACATGCTTCAAGATGGCTACCATTGTTCCTGTACCGAAGAAGGCAAAGATAACTGAACTAAACTAAATGCTATATTGTAATTAATTTGCCACCATAGCCTATTTATTGCCTTACCTTCCTTATCTTACCTCATTTGCACTCTTTGTATATAGATTTTTTTTTTAGATTTTGTTTTTACTCCATGTGTAACTCTGTGTTGTTGTATGTGTCGAACTGCTTTGCTTTATCTTGGCCAGGTTTCGCAGTTGTAAATGAGAAATTGTTCTCAACTTGCCTACCTGGTTAAATAAAGGTGAGATAAAATAAAACATTTAAAAAATGACTACCGCCCCGTAGCACTCACTTCTGTCATCATGAAGTGCTTTGAGAGGCTAGTCAAGGATCATATCACCTCCACCTTACCGGCCACCCTAGACCCACTTCAGTTTGCATACCGCCCCAACAGGTCCACAGATGACACCATCGCCATCACACTGCACACTGCCCTATCCCATCTGGACAAAAAGAATACCTATGTAAAAATGCTGTTCATTGACTACAGCTCAGTATTCAACACCATAGTACCCTCCAAGCTCATCATCAAATCAAATCAAATTGTATTTGTCACATACACATGGTTAGCAGATGTTAATGCGAGTGTAGCGAAATGCTTGTGCTTCTAGTTCCGACCATGCAGTAGTATCTAACAAGTAATCTAACAAATTCACAACAACTACCTTATACACACAAGAGTAAAGGAATGAATACGAGTATGTACATATAAATATATGGATGAGCGATGGCTGACCGCATAGGCAAGATGCAGTAGATGGTATGGAGTACAGTATATACACATATATATATATATATATATATATATATATATATATATATATATATATGAGATGAGTAATGTAGGATATGTAAACATTATATAAATGGCATTGTTTAAAGTGGCTAGTGATACATTATTTCATCCAATTATAATTATTAAAGTGGCTAGAGATTTGGGTCGATGGCCGAACGGCATAGGCAAGATTCAGTAGATGGTTTAGAATACAGTGTATACATTTGATATGAGTATGTCGGATAGGTAAACATTATATACAAAATTGTTTAAAGTGGCTAGTGATACATTGTTACATCCAATTCCTATGTTTAAAGTGGCTAGAGATTTAAGTCAGTATGTTGGCAGCAGCCACTCAATGTTAGTGATGGCTGTTTAACGGTCTGATGGCCTTGAGATAGTAGCTGTTTTTCAGTCTCTCGGTCCCAGCTTTGATGCACCTGTACTGACCTCGCCTTCTGGATGATAGCGGGGTGAACAGGCAGTGGCTCGGGTGGTTGTTGTCCTTGATGATCTTTTTGGCCTTCCTGTGACATCGGGTGGTGTAGGTGTCCTGAAGGGCAGGTAGTTTACCCCCGGTGATGCGTTGTGCAGTCCTCACTACCCTCTGAAGAGCCTTACGGTTGTGGGTGGAGCAGTTGCCATACCAGGCGGTGATACAGCCCGACAGGATGCTCTCAATTGTGCATCTGTAGAAGTTTGTGAGTGATTTTGGTGACAAGCCGAATTTCTTCAGCCTCCTGAGGTTGAAGAGGCGCTGTTGCGCCTTCTTCAACACGCTGTCTGTGTGGGTGGACCAATTCAGTTTGTCCGTGATGTGTACGCCGAGGAACTTAAAACTTTCCACCTTCTCCACTACTGTCCCCTCGATGTGGATAGGGGGGTGCTCCCTCTCCTGTTTCCTGAAGTCCACGATCATCTCCTTTGTTTTGTTGACATTGAGTGAGAGGTTATTTTCCTGACACCACACTCCGAGGGCCCTCACCTCCTCCCTGTAGGCCGTCTCTGCCGTTGTTGGTAATCAAGCCTACCACTGTAGTGTCGCCAGCAAACTTGATGATTGAGTTGGATGCATTTGGCCACGCAGTCATGGGTAAACAGGGAGTACAGGAGAGGGCTGAGAACGCACCCTTGTGGGGCCCCAGTGTTGAGGATCAGCGGGGTGGAGATGTTGTTTCCTACCCTCACCACCTGGGGCCAGCCCGTCAGGAAGTCCAGGACCCAGTTGCACAGGGCTGAGTTGAGACCCAGGGTCTCGAGCTTAATGACGAGCTTGGAGGGAACTATGGTGTTAAATGCTGAGCTGTAGTCGATGAACAGCATTCTTACATAAGTATTCCTCTTGTCCAGATGGGTTAGGGCAGTATGCAGTGTGATTGCGATTAAGGCTGCGTCTGTGGACCTATTGGGACGGTAAGCAAATTGGAGTGGGTCCAGGGTGTCTGGCAGGATGGAGGTGATATGATCCTTGACTAATCTCTCAAAGCACTTCATGATGACGTGAATACTTATTTTCCACCATAATTTGCAAATAAATTCATAAAAAAACCTACAATGTGATTTTTTGTATTTCTTTTCCTCATTTTGTCTGTCATAGTTGAAGTGTACATATGATGAAAATTACAGGCCTCTCTCATCTTTTTAAGTGAGAGAACTTGCACAATTGGTGGCTGACTAAATACTTTTTTGCCCCACTGTACATCAATGTTGTTGTCAGATGCTATCCGGAACATATCCCAGTCCACGTGCTCGAAGCAATCTTGCAGCATGGAAGCCTTGTTTTCAAATTAGCCTTATTAAAATCCCCAGCCACAATAAATGCAGCCTCAGGATATGTGGTTTCCAATTTACCTAGAGTGAAATGAATTTCTTTCAGTGCCGTCGATGTGTCAGCTTGAGAGGGGATGTACACGGCTGTGATTATAATCGAGGAGAATTCTCTTGGTAGATAATGCGGTCTGCATTTGATTGTAAGGAATTCTATGTCAGGTGAACAAAAGGACTTGAGTTCCTGTATGTTGTTATGATCACACCACGTCTCGTTAATCATGACACACACCCCCACCCTTCTTCTTACCAGATTGTTTCTGTCGGCGCGATGCGTGGAGAAACTAGGTGGCTGTACCGACTCAGATAACGTGTCCTGAGTGAGCCATGTTTCCATGAAGCAAAGAACGTTGCAGTCTCGGATGTCTCTCTGAAAGGCAACCCTCGATCTGATTTCGTCTACTTAGTTGTCCAGAGACTGTACATTGGCGATTAAAATACTCGGGAGAAACAACATCTCCACTTCGCTGACCCTCAGTACTGGGGCCCCACAAGGGTGTGTGCTCAGCCCTCTCCTGTACTCCCTGTTCACCCATGACTGCATGGCCAAGCACGCCTCCAACTCAATCATCAAGTTTGCAGACGACACAACAGTAGTGGGCTTGATTACCAACAACGACGAGACAGCCTACAGGGAGGAGGTGAGGGCACTCGGAGTGTGGTGTCAGGAAAACAACCTCACACTCAACATCAACAAAACATATACTTTAATAAAAGGATCATTTTACACAATGCCACTTTAAATAATGCCACTTTAATAATGTTTACATATCTTACATTCCTCATATCACGTGTATACTGTATTTTATATAATCTATTGCACCTTGCCTATGCCGCTCGGCCATCTCTCATCCATATACTTATATGTACATATTCTCATTCACCCCTTTAGATTTGTGTGTATTAGGTAGTTGTTGGGGAATTGTTAGATTACTTGTTAGATATTACTGCACTGTCGGAACTAGAAGTACAAGCATTTCGCTACACTTGCATTAATATCTGCTAACCATGTGTATGTGACCAATAACATTGTATTTGATTTGATTTATGTAAGTATTCAGACCCTTTACTCAGTACTTTGCTGAAGCACCTTTGGCAGCGATTACAGCCTCATGTCTTCTTGCGTATGACGCTACAAGCTTGGCACACCAGTATTTGGGGAGTTTCTCCCATTCTTCTCTACAGATCCTCTCAAGCTCTGTCAGGTTGAATTGGGAACGTCGCTGCACAGCTATTTTAAGGTCTCTCAACAGATGTTCGATCGGGTTCAAGTCCGAGCTCTGGTTGGGCCACTCAAGAACATTCAGTGACTTGTCCCGAATCCACTCCTGCGTTGTCTTGGCTGTGTGCTTAGGGTCGTTTTCCTGTTGGAAGGTGAACCTTCGCCCAGTCTGAGGTCCTGAGTGCTCTGGAGCAGGTTTTCATCAAGGATCTCTCTGTACTTTGCTCCGTTCATCTTTCCCTCGATCTTGACTAGTCTCTCCGTCCCTGCTGCTGAAAAACATCCCCACAACATGATGCTGCCACTACCATGCTTTACCGTAGGCAGGGGCGGACTGAAACAATAATTCAGGCTGGGGAATTTGACTCCATCCCAGGCCACTCTGTTCATGCAAACCACCAGACCGCTAATTTTGTAGGCTAACCCTATTTGTTGATGTAACGTGTACCAAACTAGTTATACATGCGGCCACTATGTTTATCTGGGAAGAAAGTTATCCACATTACAAAATACAAACATTTGGGACTGACCAACAAGTAGCCTAGTCTGAACACTGAGCTTTCAAGGTATGCTATGGCTATGGGTGCACCCTCAAAAACTCACTAGGAATACACCAATCATAGCACATACAAATGTAGAAGGCCAGACACAAAACAATTAGCCTACACTTTTTAAAAAGAGAATATACAGAGATATACAGAGTTAGCTCAAATGTTCAAATTATTATCTTTATAGTCAAGCATCAAGCATATCAAAGGTATCAAAAAACTTCACACACACACACAGTCACTGAACTTCAACATAAGCTAAAACAATGTAAGTAAGTATAATACAAAAGTCGAAAAAAACACTCCTCTATGAAGATTACAATGTTCACTCACTGGTGTCCATAAAGCAAACAGCACAAAAATAAACAAATCTATACACTGAGTGAAATTGAACATTGGCTACATAACTGCAAGTATGATACGAAAGTCCAAATAACATGCCTCTGTACAAAAGCTTTAACTCACAGCAAATGTTATTTCACCCATGTCAACCTGTTAAGGAAGAGTCATAGCATAGCTACTTCAGAGTAACCAGTAAGTAATTACCACTAGTAAACCAGTAGGCGGCGCGGTAACTCACTGCTCTCCGCCATCTTGTCAATGATGTCATCTTTGTCAAGTCCCATAAGAATCTCCTTCTCTGTTGCCATGAAAAGGCATGCTTCAAGGTTCTCTTGAGTGAGCGAGGTTCTTAGGCGGTTCTTCACGAATTTCAGGGTGGAGAAGGTCCTCTCACAAGTCACTTGAATAATGGATAGGGTGAGGAGGAACTTGTAGCCCAAACCAATTATGTGATACGCATCCGTGAGCAGATTGTACTGAGACAGGAGAAGATAGCATATCGGGCAGTATTTACATGTGGAACAACTTCTGCTCACCAACTCCACACTTTCATCAGGATCCTCAAAGCCTTCCCCCGATTCATCACTGGCGGCGGTGGCTCTGGTGTTGTATTCCTCCAATGCTGACTGTTTCAGTCTTTCCCACTGTTGTGTAAGGATGATCAGTTCAACAGTGGCATGTTCATCAAAATCCAGTGAGCATTTGCTGAGCTCCTTCATGGCTGTCTTTGGAAGGCCCTTTTCTCTGATCTCAGGAAAATGCTTCAGATTAATGCAGGAGACATCTGCACACAGCACTGCATTTGCTGCATAACGGCGGTGAATACTTTCAACAACAGTGTCCAGTACCACATTGTGGATCTTGATTTTGTAATCCATGTCTGCATTAGCAATGGGCTCGTCTTCTGCCAACTCACCTGGTTTTCTCTTTTTTTTTTGTTATCTTCTCTGAGAGAGCAGTCTGAGCTTTGGCATTACAGTCCTGCTGCTCCTCCAGAATGCCATTGGCCCACTCAACAACGTCGTCTGCTGCCATCTTCACACCCTCAAAGTCTCTGGCACACTTTCTCAGGTTATCCTGTTTTCCCGTCACCAAGTGCTGTGCTGTTACAATATCCATGCAACTTGTTTTCAAGTATTTAGAGAGAGGGGACGTCTGCTCAAAAATCCTGAGAAAAACCTAAGCTGTAAATATGGTTTCATACTTTAGGAGAGCATCCTTGTACCCTTGGGGCTTGCTTCAGATGGCAGGTTTTATGGTCACATCCTTTTCAATTCTTTCCATAATGATGACCACATCCATGTAAAGTGCACGGTCAGGCTTTGCAAAGCTTCCAAATACATTCCTCAAGGCCTTGTCTTTGGTCCACCAGCGTGTTTCACCAATTACATCAAGTCGTCTGTGTCTCCTGTCCTCACTGGTTTTCTCCCATAGCTTCATACGCTTGTAAGAATCTCGAATGAACACTGCAATGTCATTCAGTAGTGAGAAAAGGGATTCACTTGCCACAACAACCCCAGTGGTGTCAGTTAGCATAAGGTTGAGGACATGAGAGTAACACCATATGTGTACTTGGTTAGGAGACTCTCCTGTGAGCAATGCAGAGAGCCCCTGTATTGTCCCTGCATATTAGCTGCTCCGTCTGTTGCATTACCAACACACTGATTGATATCTATGTCCATCTTCTTAAGGGTCTGTTTCACAAGGTCCACAAAGTACTGTCCAGTCGATGACTCACAGTCAATGACCACAATGAGTCTCTCGTGGACAACATCAGTGACATATCGCAGAACTACTGCACACTGGTCTTTGGATGTTAAATATTGTGTTGTGTCCATTTGTATTGAGAACATTCCTGCCTTTCTCACTTCAACAGCAATTGTCTGCTGAATCACTGGCTGAAGGTTTTGCGAATGCAAGACATACTGAGCAGAACAAAGAGTGAGTTACTTCATTGTATGTCAGCCATTTTCTGGTTGTGCCATCTTTGGAGTGGAATACATTGGGAATGACTCTTTGAGGGGTTTGTTTTGGGTGGTACTGAAAAAATAAGTAAAAATCCTTGGACTGAGGACGGGCAAAAGAATCAAATGGATTTTCAGTGCTTTCGCTGTGCCTTTCTATTTTCCCTCTACTGGGCTCTGAACCTCTCTCTCTCTCTGCACATCTGGTTGCTCTGCAGAACATTTTATACTTTGTTTATAGTATTGCAGGCATTAGACAATTGTTTACAACCAGAAAAAAATTGAGAACAGAGCAGTATTTTCCTAGATTTCACGTTTTCTTCACATCATCAGAGAAGAAGTTAATTCCAAGGTAGTAAAAAAATCACTAAAATATGAATAAAATATTGAGCGAATGTCGGATTACAATTTCTTTTTCGGCCTTTCTCGTTTGAGAGGACAGCCTATAACCTTGCAGGTTTTTTTTATTTTTATTCCTTTCGGAAATATAAAGTTGACATAACGAAACAGTGTTGATTGGCTATGAAAAACGACGCTCGATGCGACATTTCAAGCGACGGTTTCGAATCCGACATTGGCGCGTTCGGAATTCATTCAGGCTCGATAAAATATCAAAATATTTTGCGTGAGCCCAAAAATGGAGAAAGTCAAAACTGGGGTTTTCACCTGTGAAGATGAACCTTGGTTGAGGGGGGACCCCAAAATTTTCCATACAAAACATATGGGCTCATATGAAAGAGGAGGTCAAATAAACGACGTGTGGGGTCAAAGGTTAATTTTTCATCCAATTCAAGTCAGGCTGTTGAGTCTGACTCTGAGCTGACCACCATCTCCAGTTCTGCAGGAGCACCTGAAGCTCTGGTGCTGCTGCTGCTGCTTCCTTCTCTACCTTTGCAAAGAAAATACTATATTATCATACTCACTATCATTAGTGTATCAGTAGGCTACATTAATACAGCTCTGGAAAAAATTAAGTGGTCTCTTAATTTGGAGTGGTCTCTTAATTTTTCCCAGAGCTGTATATTATTGTAGTAACTTGTAATGCTGGTTCTAATGGCGCTAATGATCTTTGTCATTGCTTGTGCTGTGTCACACAGGCTACTGTGTTACGTTCATTGATGTATTATGGTTACATTACTGTAGTCTGTTTCACTGTACAGTGTATGTGCACTTTCCCTAGCTTATGTGGCATGAGTCATGACTGAATGCTGGCAAGTCCATAGTCTAGGTTTATACTATTTTTTTACTAATTGAAACATATTGCCTTCAATGTCATATTATGATCGCTATGTTGTACTCATTTCTATGATATAATTCCTCCACAAAGACATAAGACGTGCAAACTGTTTAGCCTACCGGCCATTGTGTCACTTTTATTAGCTACGCTTCTTAGCTAGCCATGCTGGGTGTCATGTGCGTGTATCAGTGTGTGTGTTTTAGCTAGTGTTTTTGACTGACCTGGTCCCTTACTGGTGAACATTTAGCTGCTTCTGTGGCTAGGGCCTTTCTCTTTTTTATTCTCTCTCTCTCTGCTCCACCTTTCCTTTTCTGACCGTCCATTTTGCCGTGCGACTTGTCTGTAATGTTATCAGTTTTATTTTTAATACATTTGATAAAATTTCGAAAAAACTTTTTTTTATTTGTCATTATAGGGTACTGTGTGTAGATTGAGGAATTTTTTTTATTTTATCAATTTTATAATAAGGCTGTAACGTAACAGAATGTGGAAAAAGTCAAGTGGTCTGATACACGCTACATGGCTATTCCTTTAAAATGGAGTAGTGGGTTTACAGGGCGTGGCAAAATTGCAGAGTATAATTTTTTATCAGTGCAGAATCTCTTAGTTTCAGACAGTTGTTTTCAACCAATTTCACAATGAACCCTGGAATTCAACCTCCAAAGATGTCATACCATCCACATCGATGGGGCTGTAGTGTATGGTGGCAAAATTGCAAGATTATGTAATATTACTTTTATTGCATCAAATGGTTGTTTTATGCAACAGAATAGAGTATTTTGTTAACTATTGTGTGTGTGTTCTACTGAGGATCGGCCTCTGGGAGATAACACTGACAGGAGATTTACGATGTCTTTTGGGTGATAAAACTTAAAGAGCATTCCAGAGCATGAGTTAATGTTTCTGTTCTATACCGTACCAGGGAGAGATGGTTCCAGTTTGGAGTCGGAAGGACAGACACTGGTCTCTATACAATGAAAACTGTTGACACAGCAGATACTGTCTGCTATGTATTATAGGTATCTTTCATACAGATCTTAACCTTGTGACCCATTCTAAATATCTGTTGTTCGTCATGTAGGTTGGCTATAAAAGACCTTTATACTTTTGTCTCGGGGCTCTCAAAAAAACATTTGATCGTGAATTGTCGACCAGCCATGACCAGCCATCATTTTTGTAGAGCACTCAATCGACTCACTTTATATGTGTGCATTGTATTGACCTGCTCCCTTATTAATAAGCGATTAAAGATTTAGTTTAAGTTTACGTCTGACTTGTGTGATAAGTTTGTCTCTCCTCATTTGATAGTAAAGAAATTACTATCAGAGAGCTTCAAGTTCCTCAGTGTCCACATCACTAAGAAATTAACATGGACCACATACACCCACACAATTGTGAAGAAGGCACGACAGTGCTTTTTCCCCCTCAGGAGGCTGAAAATATTTGGCATGGGCCCTCAGATCTTCAAAAAGGTCTACAACTGCACCATTGAGAGCATCTTGACTGGCTGTATCACCACTTGGTACGACAACTGCAAGGCACCCTCGACCGTAAGACGCTACAGAGGGTGGTAAGTACGTTCCAGTACATCACTGGGGCCAAGCTCCCAGCCATCCGGGACCTCTAAAGCAGGCGGTGTCTGGTATAGAGGTCAATGACTCCACCCACCCAAGCCATAGACTGTTCTCTCCTGCTACCACACGGCAAGCGGTACCAATGCCAGAAAGAATGCCAGAAAGTCAGAAACCAACAGGACCCTGAAAATCTTCGACTGCTAAAGACTGTAAAATGGCTACTGTCATGATTGTCCTGCTCGGGTCAGGTTACCGGAGACCACAATCCTACAGAGAGATCTCTCACACCCACCAGAGGAGAAGAGATCAAGGGGTATGAAGATGGGAGGGGGTTTATGACACCTCACGCCCATTGTAAATCTAAGGCAGCAGACAAAATTCCTTTGTCCTCTCACTGTGGAGAACCGGCCTCAGAACATTAACATGCAATAAATAGACTTTGGGACAATGGGTTTCATCAGCCACAATGGTGGTAATGACGAAAGATGGAATATGAAAATGTATGTCATTTTTGTTTTGTTATTATAAGTTAAAGGACGACGTTATAACGAAAACAGTGTAACTTTAAGAGTTGTCCTAGTATATACTTGATGTTTATACATTGTACGTTGGTTGGAAAATGTCCAAATCAAAGAGAATGTTTTGGTAAAGATGAAATGTGAATTTAGTTGTCTAAATTGGATCTGAGTAAAATCTAGACCTTGACTCGTAACTTGGTACGCCCAGAGAATTGCCCTAAAGGTGGAAACGCCCACTTCCGACCCGAGGGTATAAGACATGTGAGTTAAGAATTAACATGTTAGACTTAGTGACCCGAGCTGCAGCCAAGGTCTGAGTAATCAACGAACCCAAAACGCAACATGAGGTTGAAGACAAAGGAACCTTCTTCTATCCATGCTACGGATGAGTAGCTGCGTCTAAGAGGGTGAATTCAAGCAGGACCACCCAGTCACCACTCTCCATCGACTCGTGTATCTACACTGCTTTCATTCCTACGCTGTGAGCCCTGAGCTACAGAGCTGGCTGTCCTCAGAAGACCCGTTTCAGAACAAGGGCGAGGAAACAGACCACTAAGACAAAGAACATTGACATCATGAGGACAACCAGAGAGTTACACCAGAGAAGTGCGTCATCCGAGAATCCGAAACGGTCCACACGGAGGCCCCCATCGGAGACCTTCAACACGTAATTACATCATTATATTCTGACCCATAAGAGCGGCAGTTCGGGGCAAGGTTAGGGTTAAAATAAACATAGCTGACAAATGTACCCAAATGTATATTTCTCTCGTGTACTTTCTCTTTTTCTCTCTCTTTTAAATCCCCATTTTGGGTAACACGTGTCATAGTGTTTTGGCCCGTTGTACTAAGTTCTAATCAATAGCCTAGACTGTTTTGTGTATGTGTATCTTATATTATCATTTTAGCTTGCTAGTAAATAGATAATCAACTCAATTGGTGTGGTATGGACTCATTGGTGGGACTCGGGTTTGTGCAGTTTCCCGCATTATGCGACATTCAGAATGAGACTGTAGAGGAAATTGATTAATTAGCGACTGTTGTAAAATCAATATTCTGATATTCTTTGTGTTCATTTGGGAAATAGAAACTCAATAAAACTAATTTTCCCATGGTGCCCCAGGTTAATGAGTTAATAATTGCCTGATTCATTTATAAACCGTTAATCATTCGATGAGCAACAGTCGTCACATTAACCGATACAACGTCACAACACAATGATGGATCCCCAGACAAATATTAAACTGATTCCTCCAATACTGTCTATCTGTGGTGCTGTAATCATCACGATTCCTATCAACAGCATCATCAAACCAATCATTATCTCTACGGTCTTTGGGAGAAAAGCAAAGGATTAGCTTCTGACTGGATTCAAATGAATAAACCATATAAAACAAAAAACATCTTAATTGACCATAGTACAATGGATCATTGTGCAGTAAAACAGTATTATTGTACCTTTCGCTAAAGCCACAAACCAAATTGTTGGTTTGAAAATAAATGACAAAAATTAACAAGGTCAGCCAGTCATTCTGCTTACACTTTGAACTCTCTCTCCTTCGAATATAGGCTACTAATGAACATTTCCAACGTTGCAGGAGCTGTGTTTACTTTGCTTTGTTCCGGGACAATGTGGACCGCGTTGACTTTCAATGTAACTGCTTGTAGCAAGTAGCAAACCTACATAAGCTACTGGGGAACCCACGCCCACTTACTTTTTATTTTTCTTCCACTCCAGTATCCGGACGCCGCTCTGGTCTTGTGGAAGTTTTTTCCGCCGTGTCGGCTCTCTATAGCCTGCTGGCCTGTGCTAGGCAGGGTTCCATCCCGGAAGGGGTCTCCCCCTTCCCTGGAGAACGGAGCTGATCTCGACCCAACCAACCAGCCATGGAGGCACATCACTCGCCGTGGAAGTCGAAGAAGGCGTCCTCTGGCATTTGCAATTATTCGCAAATGGAAGAAACACAAAAGAACTGTCAATCTCCCTCGGCCTGGGGCTCCATGCAATATCTCACCTCGTGGAGTTGCAATGATCATGAGAACAGTGAGGAATCAGCCCAGAACTACACGGGAGGATCTTGTCAATGATCTCAAGGCAGCTGGGACCATAGTCACCAAGAAAACAATTGGTAACACACTACCCCGTGAAGGACTGAAATCCTGCAGCGCCCGCAAGGTCCCCCTGCTCAAGAAAGCACATATACATGGCCGTCTGAAGTTTGCCAATGAACATCTGAATGATTCAGAGGACAACTGGGTGAAAGTGTTGTGGTCAGATAAGACCAAAATGAAGCTTTTTGGCATCAACACAACTAGCCGTGTTTGGAGGATGAGGAATGCTGCCTATGACCCCAAGAACACCATCCCCACCGTCAAACATGGAGGTGGAAACATTATGCTTTGGGGGTGTTTTTCTGCTAAGGGGACAGGACAACTTCACCGCATTAAAGGGACGATGGACGGGGCCATGTACCGTCAAATCTTGGGTGAGAACCTCCTTCCCTCAGCCAGGGCATTGAAAATGGGTTGTGGATGGGTATTCCAGCATGACAATGACCCAAAACACACGGCTAAGGCAACAAAGGTGTAGCTCAAGAAGAAGCACATTAAGGTCCTGGAGTGGCCTAGCCAGTCTCCAGACCTTAATCCCATAGAAAATCTGTGGAGGGAGCTGAAGGTTTGAGTTGCCAAACGTCAGCCTCAAAACCTTAATGACTTGGAGAAGATCTGCAAAGAGGAGTGGAACAAAATCCCTCCTGAGATGTGTGCAAACCTGGTGGCCAACTACAAGAAACGTCTGACCTCTGTGATTGCCAACAAGGGTTTTGCCACTAAGTACTAAGTAATGTTTTGCAGAGGGGTCAAATACTTATTTCCCTCATTAAAATGCAAATCAATTTATAACATTTTTCACATGCGTTTTTCTGGATTTTTTTGTTGTTATTCTGTCTCTCACTGTTCAAATAAACCTACCATTAAAATTATAGACTGATCATTTTTTTGTCAGTGGGTGTCACGTCCTGGCCATAGATAGCCCTTTTGGCTGCTCTATGGTGGTTTTGGTCAGGACGTGAGCAGGGGTGTTTTTTGTTCTATGTTTTATTTTCTAGGTTTGGTTTGTGGATGGTTCCCAATTAGAGGCAGCTGAGTGTCGTTACCTCTAATTGGGGACCATATATATGTTTGTTCTTTTCCCCACTTGCGGTGTGGGTCATTGTTTATGTGTGAGTACCTGTATGTGCTACACCTTCGTTACGGTCAGTTTGTTCTTTATTTTTGTATTGAGTGAGTTAACCAAATAAATATGTTTAACTCCACCCGGCACGCTGCGCCTTGGTCCGTCTCTGAAGATCGTGACAGTGGGCAAACGTACAAAATCAGCAGGGGATCAAATACTTTTTTCCCTCATTGTAAAGGATGGCAACAACAACTGCCCGAGTTACACCAGGAACGTACAATCCCTCCATCAGTGCTCAGACTATCCGCAATAGGCTGAGAGAGGCTGGACTGAGGGCTTGTAGGCCTGTTGTAAGGCAGGTCCTCACCAGACATCACTGGCAACAGCGTCGCCTATGGGAACAAACCCACCGTCGCTGGACCAGACAGGACTGGCAAAAAGTGCTCTTCACTGACGAGTAGCGGTTTTGTCTCACCAAGGGTGATGGTCGGATTCGCGTTTATCATCGAAGGAATGAGCGTTACACCGAGGCCTGTACTTTGGAGCGGGATCGATTTGGAGGTGGAGGGTCCGTCATGGTCTGGGGCAGTGTGTCACAGCATCATTGGACTGAGCTTGTTGTCATTGCAGGCAATCTCAACGATGTGCGTTAAAAGGAAGACATCCTCCTCCCTCATGTGTTACCCTTCCTGCAGGCTCATCCTGACATGACCCTCCAGCATGACAATGCCACCAGCCATACTGCTCGTTCTGTGCGTGATTTCTTGCAAGACAGGAATGTCAGTGTTCTGCCATGGCCAGCGAAGAGCCCAGATCTCAGTCCCATTGAGCACGCCTTGGACCTGTTGGATCGGAGGGAGAGGGCTAGGGCTATTCCTCCCAGAAATGTCCGGGAACTTGCAGGTGCCTTTGTGGAAGAGTGAGGTAACATCTCACAGCAAGAACTGGCAAATCTGGTGCAGTCCATGAGGAGGGGATGCACTGCAGTACATAATGCAGCTGGTGGCCACACCAGATACTGACTGTTACTTTAATTTTGACACCCCCTTTGTTCAGGGACACATTATTTAATTTCTGTTAGTTACATGTCTGTGGAACTTGTTCAGTTTATGTCTCAGTTGTTGAATCTTGTTATGTTCATACAAATATTTACACATGTTAAATTTGCCGAAAATAAACGCAGTTGACAGTGAGAGGACGTTTCTTTTATTGCTGAGTTTATTACTGAGCGACCTTTGGATTTGCTTCATAACTTTCCATCATGAGTTATCGCTAAGATACAAACCACATGTCCTGTATTACCAAGTAGGTACAAGTAATTTAGAACAGTTTTTTATCTCAATATCAAATCATTTCTGGGTAAAATTAAGAAAAAATGTGCTTCTTAGCAAAGAGCCATTTCTGAAGCAAAAATCTTGCTAGGACTGTACGGTAATGGTCTGAGTGGGGATGGAGAAAACTGAAAACTAACGGTTATTGGCAGAAGGACTGAAAATGTATTTCTTTTTGGTCTATTAGCAAATTTACCGTCTGGTGATGTCACCAGGCAGGCCAAAACTCAATCCCACCAAAACTGGCTGACTTTTCAGGCAGTCTTTTCAAACAGCTCTTACACTAAAAGGGCATTATCATAAAGACAGGCATCGAGGCATTCAGTTACTGTTTGATTGAACTCTAGAAAGGGCAAAATATGTGAACTAAGCGATTGAGCGTGGAGTGATCGTCGTGCCCCCAAGAACAAGAAGAAGCGGCTGCAGTGGGCATGCAATCACCAACACTGGACAACTGAGGAGTGTAAAAACATTGCCTGGTCCGACGAATCCCGGTTCCTGTTGCGTCATGCTGATGGTAGAGTCAGGATTTGGCCTAAGCAGCATGAGTCCATTACCCCATCCTGCCTGGTGTCAACAGTACAGGCTGGTGGCGGTGGTGTTATGGTGTGGGGAAGGTTTTCCTGGCACACGTTAGGTCCCTTGATACCAATTGAGCAACGTCTGAACGTTGTTGCTGACCAGGTGCATCCTTTCTAGGCTACAGGGGGGTCCGACCCAGTACTAGATGGGTGTACCTAATAAACTGGTACAACTAGTGTATATAAAACACAGAAAAATCTAATTTTTGACTGCACTGTGCCTTTAAAACAGCAGGATAGTAATGGATGGACCAATAACTGACATGGTTTGGCAGAGCGGCCTGTACATTCCTGTCCTTCATTCATTCTCTGCCATTTTATTCCCCCAAGACTATTGTGTCTCCTCTTGTGGTTTTCATGAACAACTGTGTGTTCAGTTTCTTATACGATGTATAAGAATCGGGGTATGTATCTCAAAACGCATGTGTATCAAGTTCCATATGGTGTAACATATCCCAACTGTGAGTGCAACCCAACCCATGTGCAACCCAACCCATATCCCAACTGTGAGTACAACCAACCCATATCCCAACTGTGAGTACAACCCAACCTATATCCCAACTGTGAGTACAACCTAACCCATATCCCAACTGTGTACTGTTACACATAGGGCGTGGTACAATAAAAGTGTGGTTTAATAAAGGTGTGGTATAATAAAGATGTGGTATAATAAAGGTGTGGTATAATAAAGGTGTGGTTTAATAAAGGTGTGGTTTAATAAAGGTGTGGTATAATAAAGGTGTGGTTTAATAAAGGTGTGGTATAATAAAGGTGTGGTATAGTAAAGAAAACATTCTTAAGTGAGTAAGAAGGAAGTAAGAAACTGAAATATCTGGACAGTAACTGGAACACTCATTCACTTCACCAAGTTCATTTTACAGCAAAGTTAAATACCATATCCAACAACTGAATGAAACTGTTTGAACAAGCTTGATGCTTTTGGCTACAGTGGGTTATATCATCATCAAACAATCTACTCTGAAGTGAAACGGACTACGCACAAATATCCAATTGTTCACAAGTTTATATGGTTGTCATTATGTTGAGAATCAGGTCTATAATGGCCTATGTAATACATGTTGCCCACCCTCAACTCTATAGTGGAAGGTTTGTCATCCATGTACTTCATATAAATGTGCACTAGAGGACAGTACTGTTTAGCACACATCAAATTGGGGCCACTACACAATAAATACCTTTCACTTGTATATAAGAACCTTGACAGCTGGGGTGTGAAAGGGATTTTGTTGATTTTTGCCTATGTACAGGTAGTGTCAGATGGTCTTATTCCTTGCAATAAGAGCTTTGGTCTTTTAGCACTGATTGTATTATAGTCACGCAATTTGCAAATCAACTTGATTGGAGGTACACAACCCACTCCCCGTCTCTCGTCAACCTGGTCTCTGGGGTAGACATAACATAGTAAAATGTAAATCCAGGATACTTATGATATGGTATGTATGAATTTGTGGATGTCCATATGTTACAAATTGTAATTCATACAAAATGTTACGAATTTGTTAAACGTATGATATGTTACGAATGCCAATTTGTTGTGGCTAACGTTAGCTAGGTGGCTAACGTTAGCTAGGCTAGGGGTTGCTAGACATTCCTATGTAACGTTATACGCCCACCCATCCAACCGGACCAACCACCCTACTTCGGTTTTTGCCTTGAGTAACCTTCTGTCTTATGTAACCATACCAAAGGTTTCTCATATTAATATTGAGCGTTCCTGATATACGTTTACTATGTTACGTCTAGTCTATCAACCAGGCTGCAATACCGGATTTTTGACACAGTTGTTAGCATGATGCCCCATTTACAGAGCAAAGTTTTATTTAATCTTCATGAATTCTTGCCCCGCTACTGAATGGACAAGTGTAGTGTTTGTAACACAAGATAGAGGAGATTGTAAAATATGACCTTTTCATTCAAGAACAGATAAATATATTGTTTCAGGTGATAATAAAACATGTTTATTTAAAAAAAAAATCCTCAACTTGTTTCTCTAACTTTATAGCGAGTCAAGCTAGCTTGCACTGCAGAGCAGCTAGCTAAACGCTAGGCTAGGTTGAAGATACCATTGTAGCTAGCGACCTCCACCTAATAATTATAATAAAAAAACAAACGTCATTACCATCACAATAAACTTAAACGTGCTTATGGGTAATGGGTAATGTGCTTATGGGTAATGTAAACTTTAGAGGCTTTAGGGTTGTCAGACAATTCTTGGGCCAAACCTAGCTCAAATTCTACACGTCGGAGTAAAACAAGGTACCGGGTGACAGTAGGCGTACAGCAGTGGGACTAAGTCTCTAGAAATGGGGAAAGGACCAATGAAACGGGGGGAAAGTTTGCGGGACTCCACCCGGAGGGGCAGGTCCCGAGTGGACAACCATACCCTCTGCCCGATACGATAACGGGGAGCCGGAGGCGATCCACTTGTCGACAATACCTGGAGGTGGACTTGAGAATAGCTGACCGAGCTCTTTTCCAGGTACGCTGACAGCAGCGGACAAACATCTGGGCTGAGGGTATGTCAACCTCTACTTCTTGCTCTAGGAAGAGCGGAGGCTGATACCCCATGGATTATTTTAAGGGGGGAGAGTCTAGAGGCTGAGCAGGGGAGAGTGTTCCTGGCATATTCCACCCAGACCAGTTGCTGGCTCCAGGTGGTGGGGTTACTAGCAACGAGACACCGGAGCACCGTCTCCATGTCTTGATTGGCTCGCTCCGACTGGCCGTTGGATTGGGGATGAAACCCAGAGGACAGGCTGGCCGACAACCCGATAAGGGTGCAGAACACCTTCCATAAAATCGGGACGAGAATTGAGGACCCAGACCCGATGTCGAACGGGAGGCCATGGATTTGGAAGACATGCTGCACCATGAGTTGGGCCGTCTCCTTGGCTGAAGGTAACTTGGGGAGAGGGATGAAACAAACAGTGACATAATCCAGGGAAATATGTGACCAGGGGTGATGAGGAACAGGGAGTGGCTGAAGGAGGCCAGATGGAGCTAGCCGCGTAGTCTTGCTTTGAGCACAAACTATGCATGCGGCGACATCAGGAGCCATGGTGGGCCACCAGAAGCGTTGTCGGAGGAAAGCCAGGGTACGACGAGCACCAGGATGACAGGTAAGCCTGGAGGAGTGAGCCCATTCCAGGACCTGAGGCCGGGCCAAATCAGGGACGAACATCCGGTTAGCCGTGCCCCCCCCCCAGGGTTTGACTGGGAACGTTGTGTTTTGCGGACCAGAGCCTCAATACCCCAGACAACCGAAGCCACCAAACATGAGGCAGGGAGAATGGTCTCTGATTCAGAGGATGTGGCAGTGGAACTGTACAGGCGGGAAAAGGTGTCCAGCTTCACATTTTTGGACCCTGGGCAGGAGGAGATTGAACCTGGTAAATAACAGGGCCCATCTGGCTTGCTTTGAGTTAAGGTGCTTGACATTCTAAATTCTTATGGTCAGTCCATACCAAAAATGGATGTTCTGCCCCTTGCAGACAGTGCCTCCACTCCTCTAGAGCCATCTTAACCTCTATGAGTTCCTGGTTCCCAATGTCATAGTTCCTCTCCGCAGAGTTGAGACGATGGGACATGAAGGCACAGGGATGAAGCGTTTGGTCCTGGACGGACCGCTGGGAAAGGACGGCCCCTACTCCCACGCCAGAAGCGTTAACCTCAACCTCAACCACAAACTGACGGGTCGGGTCCGGGTGGATGAGGATGGGGGCATTAGTGAATCGCTGCTTCAGATCCACAAAAGCCTTGTCCGCTGCTGGGGACCATGTGAACGGTACCTTGGGAGAGGTGAGTGCAGAGGGGAGCCGCCAGGTTGCTGTAGCCCCGAATGAAACGGCGGTAAAAGTTAGCAAACCCCAGAAACCGTTGTAGCTGCACCCTGGACGTGGGTTGTGGCCAATCCACCACCGCTCTCACTTTTTCCAGATCCACCTGAACATTCCCTCCAGCGATGACATATCCCAGAAAGGAGATAGTGGAGCGGTGGAACTCGGACTTCTCAGCTTTTACAATCAACTGATTCTCCAGGAGGTGCTGAAGGATTTGTCGAACATGGAGAACGTGTTCTTGGGCAGAACGAGAGAAAAACAGAATGTCGTTGAGGTAGACAAAAACAAACGATTCAACATGTCCCGGAGCACATCATTGACCAGGGCCTGGAAGAGAGCGGGAGCATTGTTAAGTCCAAACAGCATGACCAGGTACTCATAGTGTCCACTGGCTGTGTTGAAAGCCATCTTCCACTTGTCTCCTTCGCGTATCCAATCAAGGTGGTAGGCATTCCGGAGGTCCAGTTTGGAAAATATGGTAGCCCCCTGGAGAGGTTCGAAAGCCAAGGAGAGGAGTGGTAGCAGGTACCGATTCTTGATTGTGATGTCATTGAGACCCTGGTAATCAATACATGGACGCAGGGTCTTGTCCTTTTTCCCCACAAAGAAGAACCCTGCGCTGGCAGGAGAGGCAGAGGGGCGAATGCTCCCTGCAGCCAGAGAGTCCTCAATGTACTCCTCCATGGCCTTGGTCTCAGGGCCAGACAGGGAATATAGTCAGCCTTGCGGCGGTGTGGTGCCAGGGAGAAGGCCAATAGCACAATCGTAAGGACAATGTGGAGGAAGGGAGGTAGCACGAGCCTTGCTGAAAACCTCCAGGAGGTCATGGTACTCTGTGGGAACAGAAGAGAGATCTGAAGCCATACTTAACCCTGGAGGCAGACGTTCCGGGAAAGGCTGCGCCGCCTTTAGGCAGTGTGAATGGCAGAACGGGCTACAACCCAGGATTGAACCCGTGGTTCAGTCAATTACGGGGTTGTGCTTCTGGAGCCAAGAAAATCCCAAAACAACTGGGATGTGAGGAGACTCAATGGAGGATAAGCTGTATTGACTAACTGTGATTACCAGATACCCGCAGATTAATGGGAACTGTGCTGTGCGTGACCAATGGAGCGGCCGTCCAGTGCTCTGGCATCCACGGGAATGGAGAGAAGTTGAGTGTGGATACCTAGTTCCGATACCAGGGTAGAGTCCATGAAACTCTCATCAGCCCCAGAGTCAATGAGCACCCGAAGAGATTTTGACTGGTCGCTCTACAGCAGGATAACAACAAAAGGAGTATGGGTAATAGGAATTAGAGGGTACCCAGTCTGGCTCACCAGTGTACTTGTACCTACTAATGATAGAGGTCTCTTCACTGGGCAGGTGGCTATGAAATTCCCCCCAGCACCACAATACAGACAACTGTTGAAGCTTAGCCTTTGTGAACGTTCCCTAGGCGATAATCTAGTTCTGCCCAGTTGCATAGGTTCCGGAGTATCTGACTCACCGTCGCCAATGATTCTTGAGGGAGCTCGGGTGGCCTCGGAGATGAACGAGCATCAGCGGATCAATCAATCAAATTTATTTATAAAGCCCTTCTTACATCAGCAGATGTCACAAAGTGATGTACAGAAACCCAGCCTAAAACCCCAAAAAGCAAGCAATGCAGGTGTAGAAGCACGATGGCTAGGAAAAACTATCTAGAAAGGCAAGAATCTAGGAAGAAACCTAGAGAGGAACCAGGCTATGAGGGGTGGCCAGTGGAGATTATAACAGAACATGGCCAAGATGTTCAAATGTTCATAGATGACCAGCAGGGTCAAATAATAATAATCACAGTGGTTGTAGAGGGTGCAACAGGTCAGCACCTCAAGAGTAAATGTCGGTTGGCTTTTCATAGCCGATCATTCAGTATCTCGACCGCTCCTGCTGTCTCTAGAGAGTTGAAAACACTAGGTCTGGGACAGGTAGCACGTCCCGTGAACAGGTCAGGGTTCCATAGCCGCAGGCAGAACAGTTGAAACTGGAGCAGCAGCACGACCAGGTGGACTGGGGACAGCAAGGAGTCATCAGGCCAGGTAGTCCTGAGGCATGGTCCTAGGGCTCAGGTCCTCTGAGAGAGAGAAAGAAAGAAAGAAAGAAAAAAAAAGAAAGAAGGAGAGAAAGAAAGAGAGAAAAAGAGAGATGGTTCCCAGTCTGGCTCACCAGTGTACTTATACCTACTAATGATAGAGGTCTCTTCATTTGGCAGGTGGCTATGAAATGCCCCACAGCACACACAATACAGAGAACTGTTGGAGCTTAGCCTATGTGAACGTTCCCTAGGCGATAATCTAGTTCTGGATGAACGAGTGTGCCCAAGACCAGAACTCCTCTCACTCTTGCGTTCCCGTAGATGCCCATCAATCCTAATAGTAAGGGCAATAAGGGAATCGAGGTCCAGCGGTAACTCCCGAGCTGCTAGCTCATCTTTTATTTCCTCTGAGAGTCCGTGAAGGAAGGTATCGAATAAGGACTCTGGATTCCAGGCACTCGCGGCCAACGTGCGATAATTTACTGCATAGTCTGCCACACTACGGGGAGTCTTGACATAAATTAAATAGTTTTCGGGCAGCCTTTCTTCCGGATACCGGAGAATCGAAAACCTTCCTCACCTTTGCCATGAAATCTTCCAGATGCCGACAAATGGCGTATTGTTTCTCCCAAGCTGCCGTAGCCCAGGAGAGCGACGAACTGGCAGCAGACAAACAGTGAACACAGGAATAAGTACCCAGGGACTAATGGGGAAAAAACAGGTGACACCTGGAGGTGGGTGGAGACAATCACACAGACAGGTGAAACAGATCAGGACGTGAGACATGCAGTCTTTTCCTCTTCCGAGTCAGATGATGTTGAGCTTTATTTTTTTCCCAGATGAAAGATTCAATTCAATGGGTCTACAGGATCTGTACTACTAAAGCAGCAGCACCAGGATTAGTCTGTAGGACATACACTAGTCAGTGATTAGGCAACATTTTACTACTTTGTCCCCATCAATACACACTCCGACAAGGTGCTATATCCACCCATCACCCTCGTGTCAGTAGATCATGCATACTAACCTTCACACACAATACCCACTCCCAACAGACACCAGTTACCCACACCATTCCCTCCTTACAAAGAACTATGCTTTTCTCCAATTTACACTTCAAGCTTTGCATAAACAATCAATTAATGCTGCAATATGCAACTCTTTGGCCAACCCAACAATTTGTTTTATTTAACCTTTATTTAGCTAGGCAAGTCAGTTAAGAACAAATTCTTATTTACAATGACAGCCTACTGGGGAACAATGGGTTAACTGCCTTGTTCAGGCACAGAACATGATAATGTTAGGCTATCTGTCCGCCAATTGAAGATCAACAGAAGTTGGGTGATGCAACAGGACAATGACCCCAAACACAGAGGTAAATCAACAACAGAATGGCTTCAACAAAAAAAAGTATGCCTTCCAGAGTGGCCCAATCAGAGTCCTGACTTCAACCCAACTGAGATGCTGTGGCATGACCTCAAGAGAGCAGTTCACACCAGACATCCCAAGAATATTGCTGAACAGAAACAGTTTTGTTAAGAGGAATGGTCCAAAATTCCTCCTGACCGTTGTGCAGGTCTGATCCACAACTACAGAAAACATTTGATTGAGGGTCAACCAGTTATTAAATCCAAGGGTTCACATACTTTTTTCCACCCTGCACTGTGAATATTTACGGCGTGTTCAATTAAGACATGAAAATGTACAATTGTTTGTGTTATTAGTTTATGCAGACTGTGTTTGTCTATTGTTGTGACCAAATTGTATGACCAATTTATGCGGGAATCCAGGTATTTCCAAAGGGTTCACATACTTTTTCTTGCCACTGTATATGAGTGACTGAGGCAAACACACCACATCCTGTTGTTATGTTGGTTTCTACTCACCAAAAAATATGTTCTGAAATATATAGATTTTTCAATGATGTGTGTAGTTTAAGGAAATACAAACAGGCGGCACATTACTACAAGACAAAACAGCTCACTCAATCAAGCCTAATAGTGTTGTAAGTATAAAAGCAAAGCTTGCTTTCATTAAACAAAAGCTTGAAACGGTAGTGGAATGGGGTAATGTCTTAGTGTGTGGTGGGAAGGATGCAATACATTACCTTGTATGCTGTACAAATCACATTATTGTGGGAGCACCTCCACTAAGAGTATGAATTAGGCTGTTTGAGACAGTTTGAATCCAGTGGAGGCTGCTGAGGTGAGGACGGCTCATAATAATGGCTGGAGCGGTGCGAATGGAATGGTAAAAAACACCTGGACACCACCATTACCATGAGCCCATCCTCCCCAATTAATGTGCCACCAACCTCCTGTGTTTGAATCCTAAGCAATCTGCCTACACATTGTTGGAGGTACAATAACCCAACATCGATATTGTAGTAGGTCAAAGCTGTGTGCTGGAAAACCTGGTAGAGCATGGGTGAAGAATGCACTGTGGTGCTCATGTGAATTTCCTTAATTTTTTCGGCTTCAGACCAATGCCTACTTCTCACGCGCCCCCCCAGTTTCACCGGAAGTTGACCCGCTAGCAGGACACCGATCCTTAAGAAGATTATTAAATTAAAACATTGTTTTTTTGTTTTTATTAACAATATAGCAAAGGCCTGTTCTGTATGTGCTCTGTGCTCACAACAAGAAGTGCACTCAAATAGGCTACAACCCGTATTATGTGAGATCGACAGCTATTGAACAGCCCTATGGGAGCCTCAGCTTGTTATAGTATATTCTGTATACTGAAGCAGTAAATGTACTTTGCCTGCAGCACGCAGCCCCTTTGTATCAGCATTCAACAGTCAGGTCGCTCCCTGGCGCTCACACCACAATCAAAGAAATGCAGGGGTCACACCGTCTGATTTCAAATGAAACTGGGATGAGCTGGCCTCGACACTGATAGAATTCCTAATGGGATTTTTCTGAGAGGAATGCAGTCCATGGACACATGTCACATGGTCAGTTGTACAGTGGAAAAACTTTAATTATTACAATTTCTTTGTTTGAATGTCACTAAAAACAACAGAAAGGCTGTTTATGTCACCCTGATTTACATACATAGAGGTTTGTGACAAGTGAAAAAAAATCATGATTAAAAAAAGCACTGCAGCTTTGCACTGTCAGTGCAAATTTGGAAATAATAACCAACGGGAAAGTCCTATTCCCTCGTCTGTCTCCTTTGGGAGATTATTGCATTCTGTGGTGTCACAGTGCAAATTGCTGCCCAATTGATTTTCATCATAACACTTATTCATCAGGGCTGCAAGGAGTACTCTCAGTCCCAAAGGCAATGCATAGTGTTACACTGCAATGCCAGGGAAAACTTATACTACCATGATGGGATACATACTTTCACGTAGGCTATATAGACATATAAACAGCAGATCCTTAAACAGGATGGGAGTAATGTAGGGGCTTACAGGGGCTGCATAATAATACATATATAAAATATACAGCTGCAAGAAGAAGTATGTGAACCCTTTGGAATTACCTGGATTTCAACATAAATTGGTCAAAAAAGTCACAACAATAGACAAACACAGTGTGCTTAAACTAATAACACACAAATTATTGTATTTTCTTGTCTATATTGAATAGATAATTTAAACATTCACAGTGTAGGTTGGAAAAAGTTTGTGAACCCCTAGGCTAATGACTTCTCCAAAAGATAATTGGAGTCAGTAGTCAGCTAACCTGGAGTCCAATCAATGAGACGAGATTGGAGATGTTGGTTAGAGCTGCCCTGCAATATAAAAAACACTCACAAAATGTGAGTTTGCTATTCACAAGATGCATTGCCTGATGTGAACCATGCCTCGAAACAAAAGAGATCTCAGAAGACCTAAGATTAAGAATTGTTGACTCGCATAAAGCTGGAAAAGGTTACAAAAGTATCTCTAAAAGCCTTGATGTTCATCAGTCCACGGTAAGACAAATTGTCTATAAATGGAGAAAGTTCGGCACTGTTGCTACTCTCCCTAGGAGTGGCCATCCTGCAAAGATGAATACAAGAGCACAGCGCAGAATGCTCAATGAGGTTAAGAAGAGTCTTAGACTGTCAGCTAAAGACAGAACATCTCTGTTGACGAGTCTACGATACGTAAAACACTAAACAAAAATGGTGTTCATGGGAGGACACCACGGAAGAAGCCACTGTTGTCCAAAAAAACATTGCTGCACATCTGAAGTTCTCCAAAAGAGCACCTGGATGTTCCACAGCACTGCCGGCAACATTTTCTGTGGACAGATTAAACTAAAGTTGAGTTGTTTGGAAGGAACACACAGCACTATGTGTGGAGAAAAAAAGGCACAGCACACCAATATCAAAACCATATCCCAACTGTAAAGTATGGTGGAGGGAGCATCATGGTTTGTGCTGCTTTGCTGCCTCAGGGCCTGGACAGGTTCCTACCATCGACGGAAAAATGAATTCACATGTTTATCAAGACATTTTGCGGGAGAATGTTAGGCTATCTGTCCGCCAATTGAATTCCAAAACACAGTAGTAAATCAACAACAGAATGGCTTCAACAAAAGAAAATACGCCTTCTGGAGTGGCCCAGTCAGAGTCCTGACCTCAACACGATTGAGATGCTGTGGCATGACCTCGAGAGTGGTTCACACCAGACATCCCAAGAATATTGTTGAACTGAAACAGTTTTGTAAAGAGGAATGGTCCAAAATTATTCCTGACCATTGTGCAGGTCTGATCTGCAACTACAGAAAACGTTTGGTTAAGGTTATTGCTGCCAAAGGAGCGTCAACCAGTTATTAAATCCAAGGGTTCACATACTTTTCCCACCCTGCACTGTGAATGTTTACACGGTGTGTTCAATAAAGACATAAAAATGTATAATTGTTTGTGTGTTATTAGATTAAGCAGACTGTATTTGTCTATTGTTGCGACTTAGATGAAGATCAGATCAAATTTTATGCCCAATTTATGCAGAAACCCAGGTAATTCCAGAGGGTTCACATACTTTTTCTTGCAACTGTATGTTAAAGATGTATTATATGTTTTTTATTGTTTTACTGCAACCTTCAACCACAGAAGGATTCAGGAACCCACTCTCAATGAGTGTAGACAGCCTGCTGCTGCCGCTCTGCTAATTGTCAGATGGGGGAGGAGAGGAGGTAGGGAGCCCACGTGGGTAACTGATTGATTGGGATTAATAAAATGAACAGCATAATTAATACATCTGGCCGGTCCATTATGTGAGTCGGGCTGGGCCCAAGAGGAAAAATAAAATAAACAATTTAATTTTTGTATTTTATAAAATGTTTTGAAAAATCCTACCACAGCAGCCCGCTCTCAATGTTCAAAATACACCAGAGAGCTCAATTAACCACAAAGGATCAACAGTAAAAAAACATGAAATCACAAGCACATACAGGTAACTTCCAAAATAAAGAAAACACTAACATAAAGTGTCTTAAGTCTTAATAGGGTGTTGGGCCACCACGAGCGCCTTGGCATAGATTCTACAAGTGGACCTAAACCATGCCAGGAAAATGCACCCCACACCATAACATCAACTTTGTATCCCTCATTTACTCAAGTGTTTCTTTTATTTTGGCAGTTACTGGTTGCCTACAGTCGGGAAGGCTGCAATTTGGGCAGCATGTGTACCAAATAAACTATGATTTCTTAATCCGGCCATGTCCTTAAAGATGCAGCTTGATAAATAATGATTTTGTTTGAATAAGTCCCCAAAAAATTTGTATTTATATCAAACTTACATCCCTGATCGTTGTGTATGTGGGCTAGTCTTGCCATATACTGTGGTGTCCAACATGATTGGACCATTCCTCCATACAGAATCCTTCCAGATCCTTGATATCCTTTGTCTGCACATATAGGACTAATCTCTTCAATTCAAACCACAGGTTTTCAATGGGGTTCAAGTCCGGAGACAGAGATGGCCAAAACAGGGGATCCAAAAATGTTGACCACTTTCTTTTTAGATTTTTTAAAATTACTTGGTAAACAAAATCGCTTTATTTCTCTGAGCAATTGTATTAGTATAAAATAATATACTTTTCCCATTTATTTGAGCGTACAATATAACTCAGTATTTGTATTATTATTGTTTTTGTATTTTTTTGCTCATCTTTATCAAGGGATCCATTGTTTTTGGACAACACTGTATTAGAAAGTTTGTCACTTTCACAAAACATACTTAATCTCTTAACCATGTCCAAAGTTATGCTTTTATTGAGATTAAGTCTACCTCACCAAATGACTCCTTCCTTGTCCATTGCATTGTTAGTGTATGTTATCTCATGCGTAGCCTATGATGACGCAATCTAAAGTCCCTCCTCCAGGCCTTTGCCAAAGAAGATATCTTCCACCTGTGCTGGAGTGCATCTTGTTTAACAGATGAATGTGTGGAGGTCACCTCTGGCTAAAATACATACTTTGTCTTCCCATCATGTGCATCAGAGTCAGGCAGGCTTCTAATCAATATTGGTCGTGGTGGTTATTTTGCTCAATTAAGAGATTATTTTGTCATTCAGGCTGGCTAATAGTCTCAAACCTGTACTGAATACCCAATACCTAAGACTAGTATGGAAAATATTTTGCACCCTGTGATTCTTGCCATCACAGAAAATAAAGCATATCATTTTTTTGAACAAATATCCAAATTAATTGAGATTGGTTGATTCTTGATACTGAAAGTACAGTATTATCAATTTTATGAATACATTTCTTATATCAAATTGACATGACAAATCTCATATTAAAGACACATGACAACTAAAGGTTGTTATAATTCACTTATGAACATTTAACAAATATTTATTCCACAATCAAATTACAATCAAGTTAAAACTTGAAAATAGATTACATATTAGAATTGACTTTGCTATTTCCTAACAGGCATACAAAAATATTTATTTTTTGTTTGTATTTCTCTTCAACTTCAAGTAACCTACATACAGTTCAATCAACAGGAGGTCAATATTAAACCTTGTAGCACATACACATTATTTCATTAAAGACAGAAATATTTCAAATGGAAGCGGGACAAGTGGTCACATTGCAAGCTTTTTTTCTCTTAAATCTCACACTATACAAATGGGAATTATTTAAAAGTGACAATCTAAATGTGTAAGTAACTGTAAATGTTAGTTCTGTGAGCATAAAACTCTCCCTTTTGGCAAATCTGTGTACAGTAAATGTTAAGAAGTGCTTCAGATTGCTTTCAATGTACATTTGTAAAGACAACTTCACATCCACCAAATTCATTGACATTACAGTACAGCATATTGCACATGGACATATTTCATAAGCAAATTAGGTTTGTCTTATCTTTACATTATTTACAGTTAATATGTGCTAGCAGCTCTTTCTATATGGAAAGGCACAGCACCAATGTACAATTATTTGAGGTTAATTCTTCTAAAAGCTAACTTACAGTATTCACACACTCCAATGTAAACAAACATGCGTTCATGGGATTTCTTTGGAATTTTGTATGAAATTAATTGCACTTCAATTGACTTTTTTTTTAATCAATTGTTAATAACATTATTACAGTGTGATACTCATAAAGGGTCAAACATGTTGATCCCACTGTAGTTGTCAGGGTAAGTCAGGCATGTGGATAGACCATATAGCCAAATAGCTCTCTAAAACACAAAATCTCAAGTGATTAAAAGGTAAAGGCAAATAAATACAGTGAAAGTAGATAATAGCAACAATTCAATGACAGTGAAATCTTCTGGAAATATGTCTTGACAATTCAAGGTAAGCTGTTGCTAGCATCTTTACTGCTGATTTCTTCTTTCGACTAAAGTGTCATTGATAGATAGGTTGACTGATTTCAGAGGACGAAAAGGATTTCAGCACACAGAACAATAGGCATGACATTGGTGCACAATTTGCAGTGTGTAAACATCTAAAAATACAGAAATACGTTTCTATTTCTGTTGACTGCAAATAGTATATTAATAAATAATTTGAGGAGAAATTAAAAGAACATCTGCTGTAAACCGTATTACTCAATCAACCAGCTTTCTGTGACAGCACAGAAAGGAAACACAACAAATTAAAATAGGTCACCTAAAAATAAAAATAACCATCTGTACTCGACACAGAACAAGGATGGGACTGAGGCCTCACTCTGAATGAGCCAAATTCACGTTAGTAGTCCTGGTTTAAGCACTGGTTGAGGATAATGATGGACTAACTAGATAGATGTGATCCACCACTGTACCCCAACTTGCCCTCACATGTCAATTTAAGTCTCAGTCCCCGTTGGACTCAATGACCTTCTCTGTCAGGATCTCCTGGAAGGTGGAGAGCTGCTTCATCTGTTCTGTCTGCATGGAGTGCCTCCTCATCAGTTTCTTCTTCATCTTGAAGTCTGGGCCTCTCTTGGGTGAGGCAGGGGCAACTGGAACCAGGATCTTGGGACCAGAGTGGACGGGGGAAGTGGGCTTGCCATTTGCCCGGATGTCTGGGATGGGCCGGTGGGGGTTGACATTGAGTGGGGGCAAGAACCCAGGGCGGGTGTGGGAGATGTGGTCCAAGAGCAGGGTGCCTGAGCCTCTGCGCTCCAGGAGGCCGGGGGGCCGTCTGCGCATGGTGATGGGGGAAACAGAATTGGGGATGCTCTCAAGGGACTCCCGGGAGGAGGTGGTGAGCAGAGAGAGGGGCGAGGCGTTGTACTTCCTCCGTTCCACCGACATGCGCCCCGAGTCTGGAGATCCAGGGATGGACTCAGGACACAGGTGTGTGTCTGACTCATAGTGCTCCATACGTGTAAGTTTGGGGTGAGCCAGGGTGCGTGAAGCCACCGTTCCTGGTCCGCCTGTATTTTCCTGAGACTCCGGTGCGGTGTTCCTGCGGTACAGGATCTGGTGCTGTTGGACCTTGTCGGCCCAGGAGGAGCTACAAAGGGCTGCGCAGTCCTCTGAGCAGGATCGGTCAATGAGTTTGGGCGAGCAGGGGTCATGTGTTTCGATGCTGTGCCGACGAGACAGGAGAGGCCGGCCAGGACCCGAGATTGACAGACCATTAATCTCAGGGATGATCCTACCCCCACCTTCCTCCTCCAGTCCACCATCAACCCCCTCCTGTGGGACCCTGCTGAGCACTGAGGGTGCTACCAGTCCCCAAGGCTCCGAGTTTAGCCTCTTCAGGAGTTTGCGGGGAGGCAGCCTTTTCTCCCCTAGGGTTCTAGTGGAGGGTAAGGGTAAGGCTGATGTCAGCGCAAAGCTGAAGATACTGTCCTCCTCTTCAACGTTCTCTGCTGCTGGGGAATTGGAGGTCCGGATCGCCACCTCTGAGGGTGACATGCAGGCCACGGGCGAGAGCTTGTCTACCACCCCTGGTGATGGGGGAGAGTTGAGGTACTGCTTGGTCTTCTTGGTGCCAGAGGGTGACCTGTCGGTGGTGATGATGATCACTTCCTTGCCCTTGGCCTTGCAGGCGTCCAGCAGGACCTGGAGGGTGTCTCGGTCACCTCTGTTGATGGCATGGACCAGGGCAGAGGATCCTGTGTAGTCCTTGAGGCTGGGGTCAGCTCCATTCTCTAGGAGCAGGGACACCACCTCTTTGCCCGCCTGCTCGACACAGGCATGCATCAGGGCGGTCCGCCCAGACTTGTCTGGGATGTTGGGATCAGCTCCTTTCTCCAGGAGGTAGCGCACCATCCTCTGGCGGCTCTGGGGGTCCTCGTAGCCAGCCAGACAGGCAGCAGAAATGGGGGTCTCGCCCCGCTCGTTGCCTTCGTTGATGTAGGCACCCCCTTCCAGGAGGAGCCGGGTCAGTCGCAGCTTGCCCTGGAAGACGGCTTTGAGGAGGGCGTTCCCCTCCGTATGGAGGGCTCCTCCATCTCCCATGGTGCCTCTGGCACCTCTTCCTCCAGTCAAACCTGCTACACCCAGCTAGTTAGCTTAGCGCTGACTGGCCATCTTGAAGAGGAAGCTGGTGAACCTGTGATGAAAAAAAGAAGTGATGTCATAGAATTCTAAACATACAGTACAGACAGGCAGTGCTAAAAGGTGGTTAAGATGGTTAGTTTGGTTGGGCTACGCATCTATCTAATGTCTAGTATGCAGCGGTACAACAGTTACAGTGAGGGAAAAAAGTATTTGATCCCCTGCTGATTTTGTACGTTTGCCCACTGACAAAGAAATTATCAGTCTATCATTTTAATGGTAGGTTTATTTGAACAGTGAGAGACAGAATAACAACAAAAAAATCCAGAAAAACGCATGTGAAAATGTTTATAAATTGATTTGCATTTTAATGAGGGAAATAAGTATTTGACCCCCCCTCTCAATCAGAAATATTTCTGGCTCCCAGGTGTCTTTTATACAGGTAACGAGCTGAGATTAGGAGCACACTCTTAAAGGGAGTGCTCCTTATCTCAGCTTGTTACCTGTATAAAAGACACCTGTCCACAGAAGCAATCAATCAGATTTCAAACTCTCCACCATGGCCAAGACCAAAGTGCTCTCCAAGGATGTCAGGGACAAGATTGTAGACCTACACAAGGCTGGAATTGGTTACAAGACCATCACCAAGCAGCTTGGTGAGAAGGTGACAACAGTTGGTGCGATTATTCGCAAATGGAAGAAACACAAAAGAACTGTCAATCTCCCTCGGCCTGGGGCTCCATGCAATATCTCACCTCGTGGAGTTGCAATGATCATGAGAACGGTGAGGAATCAGCCCAGAACTACACGGGAGGATCTTGTCAATGATCTCAAGGCAGCTGGGACCATAGTCACCAAGAAAACAATTGGTAACACACTACGCCGTGAAGGACTGAAATCCTGCAGCGCCCGCAAGGTCCCCCTGCTCAAGAAAGCACATATACATGGCCGTCTGAAGTTTGCCAATGAACATCTGAATGATTCAGAGGACAACTGGGTGAAAGTGTTGTGGTCAGATGAGACCAAAATTGAGCTCTTTGGCATCAACTCAACTCGCCAAGTTTGGAGGAGGAGGAATGCTGCCTATGACCCCAAGAACACCCTCCCCACCGTCAAACATGGAGGTGGAAACATTATGCTTTGGGGGTGTTTTTCTGCTAAGGGGACAGGACAACTTCACCGCATCAAAGGGACGATGGACGGGGCCATGTACCGTCAAATCTTGGGTGAGAACCTCCTTCCCTCACCCAGGGCATTGAAAATGGGTCGTGGATGGGTATTCCAGCATGACAATGCCCCAAAACACACGGCCAAGGCAACAAAGGAGTGGCTCAAGAAGAAGCACATTAAGGTCCTGGAGTGGCCTAGCCAGTCTCCAGACCTTAATCCAATAGAAAATCTGTGGAGGGAGCTGAAGGTTTGAGTTGCCAAACGTCAGCCTCGAAACCTTAATGACTTGGAGAAGATCTGCAAAGAGGAGTGGGACAAAATCCCTCCTGAGATGTGTGCAAACCTGGTGGCCAACTACAAGAAACGTCTGACCTCTGTGATTGCCAACAAGGGTTTTGCCACCAAGTACTAAGTCATGTTTTGCAGAGGGGTCAAATACTTATTTCCCTCATTAAAATGCAAATCAATTTATAACATTTTTCACATGCGTTTTTCTGGATTTTTTTGTTGTTATTCTGTCTTTCACTGTTCAAATAAACTTACCATTAAAATTATAGACTGATCATTTCTTTGTCAGTGGGCAAACGTACAAAATCAGCAGGGGATCAAATACCCTTTTCCCTCACTGTATACTGCAATACCAATGCAACCTCAGAGTGACTGCAATTGAAGCCTTTGATATGAAGTGTGTCTGTAAGAGCAATACAGGGAGTGTCTGGATAGCCATCTCATGAGGTGAAATAACAAAAAGATGCAGCACCCATCTGGTGTAACATAAACATTTTAGACAGTATTTTTCAAAAGGAAAGATTGACAACATCTCTGCCATGATGGGTGAATGCATGATACTGGTCCTTGACTGCACTATGCTAAGATTGGCTTATTTTACTAACTTTCCTGATATTCCTAACTGTAACTATGCAGAGTTGAATAAAGTTTGACTTTGCAGAGAATTAACTATGCATGAATTTGACTTTTTTCCTTCCCATCAGCAAAAGAGCAACTTCCCCCTGCAGTAATAATGGTAATATGTAAAACATACTGAATAATTAATAATTTGGTGCTTGAAATGAGATTATCTCAAAATCTGCATGTGTGAGATACAGAAAGATGAGGCAATGACTCAAAAAAGAATCTTATATCCAACAGGATGTGATAAGGTGAATTGACTTTTAAATGACTACTAATACTGATTTAATTTATTATTTTTATTTTCTGTGACTGAAAATCAACATAATGATGTTCTTGGAATATTCATTCTACCAAACCTTCCTCTAAGTAATCTATTTGAATGATCTCAAACGATCGATTATTATCCACCAAATAGACAACAACAAAAAATCCAGTCACAGCTTTCACCATGACCCAAGAGGAGGAGGGACTGGCTGCCTGTGGCTCACCAATGGGTCCCGACCCACCCTATGGGATCTAGTGATCTACTTGGATGGAGAGAAGGAGATGCATCTTGTGCAGAGAGAAATAAACAGCTGTCTAGCTATGAATGAGCTTCCCCTGTATGTCAACTGGGATATTTAGTTCTACGCCAAGGTGATTCAAAGTGCCCTGTTCATGTTAATAAACAACTCTATTTCAGAACCCAGGTGAACAGCGAGCATGGGGACAGACAGTGGCTATACAAACCGAAACACAGAGTGTAATCACCTGGGTATAATAGAGAAGTAGTTAGTGTGGTTGTAGGGAAGGGAGTTGGGAGCCAGAATGAAGAGGGAAGATATTATTTGTCTATTTCTGTTCTTCCTTCCCCCTGAGTGTAGCAATATATCCAACAACCTCACATGAAATAGGTTGAGAGACTCGTGACTTCTGTTACATTAAAAGACAGACTTTCTTTGGCTGTGTTGAAACACATATTGAGACGTCTAACTAACCATCCCTAAGCATGCATATTATAATACACACTGTAAAAATAGATTGTCTCAAAACACCATGATTGTGTAATGAAACCATGAAAAGTAGTGCACCTAAGCTGAGATCAGGTGTTTGGAGGGTGTTTGAATGTAAACCCAATGTAAGTGTTTTAATACACAGAATGTGTTTGACACTTTGTTTTAGAGAGAGGAAACGGCACCAAAAGAGAAGGTATCTAATTCTGCACTAAACAGGACTCGAAACAACAAAATAGTGTTTTCAATCTTTTCTGTTAGGGCTCCCAGTCTCTGGCAAGGTGTTGCACAACACTTGATTAAGTGGTGTTACAACACACCATGTTATGTTTCAAAACATCTCAGGATGATGTGTTTCAATACTCCTGCAAAGTTAAGATTTTGTCTCCTTCCAGGAGCTCAGTTGCCACTAGTTTTGGTGTTACAAAGCACTTCATTTTAACAGTGCAGCATTTACAAACACAGCTTAATTTGAGTGAGTTGGAGTAAGTCCTTACAATGGCTAGGGCTCGGTCTTTCTTTCATTCAGACTGTTATCAATACACTCAATTACATTTAATCCATCCACCCCTTTTTATTATGGCCTATTTGCCTAAATAATTCTGTTGGGAATCAATGGCAGTTTAATAACAGTTGTTACTTTGTCATTACTGGCTCGCTGCCAGGGGACTCCGTGGGTGGAGTGGGAAGCAGTTGACAGGTGCTGAGTTGAGACGGGCTGAGGCAGAGGCTCTCTATTCTGAGAATGTGGCTACGAGGCTGCCACCTTCAGCTCTCTGTGTGTGTGTGTGTGTGTGTGTGTGTGTGTGTGTGTGTGTGTGTGTGTGTGTGTGTGTGTGTGTGTGTGTGTGTGTGTGTGTGTGTGTGTGTGTGTGTGTGCGTGTGTGCGTGCGTGCGTGCGTGTGTGGGCATCTGTGGGTCTGACACTAGTCTGCCCATGCTAAAGACCCAATCTGTCGACTGGGGCTGAAGGCAACTTGACGATCCACAATGATCTGCATCAAAGTGGTTGACGATCCACAATGATCTGCATCAAAGTGGATTGATGCTTTTGAAACAATGTAGTAAAGTATTATTACAGTTACTGGATTGACCACCATTATAGATTATTAGCATTTCATAATTACAGAGAGAGAGACTCTCCATTCTCTATACATTGTTCCTCTACAATACTAAATAAATACATCAATAAATTGTTGAAGACTCCAGCCACCCAGGTCATAGACTGTACTCTCGGCTACTGCATGGCAAGCGGTACCGATGCACCAAGTCTGGAACCAACAGGACCCTGAACAGCTTCTACCACCTAGCCATTATACTGATTAATAGTTAGTCTATCACATACGCTGCTACTACTGTTTACTATCTGTCACTTTATTCTTTGTTATATGTGCATATCGACCTCAATTACCTCGTACCCCTGAATTACCTCGTACCCCTCAATTACCTCGTACCCCTCAATTACCTCAGTTTCAGAATGGGTGGCAAGAAATAAGCTGGTCCTAAATATTTCAAAAAGTAAAAGCATTGTATTTAGGACAAACCATTCACTAAATCACAAACCTCAACTAAATCTTGTAATGAATGATGGGGAAATTGAGCAAGTTAGGGAGACTAAACTGCTTGGTGTAAACATGGATTGTAAACTGTCATGGTCAAAACATATTGATGCAATGGTAGCTAAGATGGGGAGAGGTCTGTCCATAATAAAGCACTAATATGCTTTCTTGACATCGCTATCAACAAAACAACTACTACAGGCCCTAGTTTTGTCGCCCCTGGACTACTGTCCAATCATATGGTCAAGTGCCACAAAGAGGGACATAGACAAATTACAAATGGCCCAGAACAGAGCAGCACGGCTGGCCCTTAGAGGTACACGGAGGGCCAGCATGTCAATCTCTCCTGGCTCAGGGTGGAGGATAGATTGACTGCGTCACTCCATGTCTTTGTGAGAGGTATTGACATGTTGAAATCACTGAGCTGTCTGTTTTTTAAGCAACTAGCGCACAACTAGCGTACACCTACGCATACCCCACAAGACATGCCACCAGAGGTCTCTTCACTGTCCCCAAGTCCAGAACAGGCTATGGGAAATGCACAGTACTACATAGAGCCATTACTACATGAAACTCTATTCCACATCATGTAACTCAGTCAAGTAGTAACATCTGATTTAGAAAACTGATAAAACTACACCTTATGGAACAGTGTGGACTGTGCAGACACACACACAGCATTCACAAACACATGCTAACACATGCACTCTAGACACACATACATTTTAATATTGTTATTTTGCTGTATTATTAAATCATATCAAATGTTATCTGCCACATGCGCCAAATACAACAGGTGTAGACCTTACAGTGAAATGCTTACTTACAAGCCCTTAACCAACATTGCAGTTTTAAGAAAAATACGTTTTAAGTAAAAAATAGATCAGTAAAAAATGTAAATAACAAATAATTAAAGAGCAGCAGTGAAATAACAGTAGCGAGGCTATATACAGGAGGTACCGGTACAGAGTCAATGTGCGGGGGGAACAGGTTAGTCGAGGTAATTGAGGTAATGCAGCAGCGTAAAAGAGGGGTTGGATGGGGGGGCCATTTGATTAGCTGTTCAGGAGTCTTATGGCTTGGACCTAGACTTGCCACCCCAGAACCGCTTGCCGTGCGGTAGCAGAGAGAACAGTTTATGACTAGGGTGGCTGGAGTCTTCGACAATTTTTAGGGCCTTCCTCTGACACCGCCTGGTATAGAAGTCCTGGATGGCAGGAAGCTTGCCCCCAGTGATGTACGTACGCATTACCCTCTGTAATGCCTTTCGGTTGTATTGTATATATGTTATGGTAGAGTAGTGTGTAATAATGTGTTGTGTTATGTAATTGTGATTAGACCCCAGGAAGAGTACCTGCTGCCTTGGCAAATTAAGATCCTACATCTGAATGCAGCCTGCGGCTCTACTCAGTATTTCTCCAGTGGATTTATCTGTCAAGCACCTCTGAAGAAGTAATGTGTGACCATAAACATCTCTGTAGTGCTGAAGAAAAGAGGCAGACAGATGGTATGTATCTCCTGGTCCTTGACAGTATCGATTCACTACAACAGGAGATGAGGCAGAGCAGACATGGCCTTTTCCATTTACAACTGGGATACTCTTGACAACTCAGGGATACAATCATAGAGGTACGTACATACTACACCTGCTGCTCGGTGCAAATATATACTATTGTAAACATACATGAAACCAGGCATGAGCAAAGATACTAAGGCAGACTTAGATAACCAACTCAATGCTCATGCTATAGTGGAGACAGATAGATTCGAAACCCCACACCTGCAGCTCAGAGCAAGGCCCGGATCCCAAAAGCATCTTAAAGCTAAATTAATTGTTAGAACCTTCGTAGGAGCATCGTTAAATGGTTTATCCGTCTCTCTGTGACCACTGGCGGTTCTGGGAGAGGCAGGGGAGGCCAGTGCCCCTGTGACAACAATTTTGGACCCCTTGTGGCCCCCCTAAATGTGGAGTATGAAATCATTTTTGCATAACTAATTTTTGCTATCGGTCTTTTTTTACATCCGTTATTAGAAAGTGGCAACGTGGAACACTAATTAAACCCACACATTTACTAGAGGGACATGGTTTTTTGCCTACTAATGCCTGCAATGAAGTGAAGAAAACGATATGACAACAATAACGTCTAATGTAACTGGCCCCTCTAACAGTACAACTGGCCCCAGCTTGGCCCCCCCAGCTGAAAGGGTCTAGAACCTCCACTGTCTGTGACTGCCGATAACTTCAGAAAAGAGTTCATCTCTCGTGTTGGCAGATTTACGTGTAATGGGAAGTGACAACTTCCGCAACAATTTTACTTCTGAGTAACCGAAATTAGAAAAAAATGTACTACAATACAAAGTTGCCAATGTCTTTGCAATTGATACAAAAAAGCGACATATAAAAATATGCTTAAAATGAAAACGAGATGCCTGCATTAAAACAGTCGACTATAGGCCTATGTCAATCATATTGAAATACAATTCATGTTCAATCAATTGAGTCCAATTTTGTGTAGGCTACTATCTGTAATGTGTCTCAATATATTTCATAATGTGTAGTCCAACATGTGAGCAATGATGTGCCAAATTCGTGATTTAGTGCATTTTTATTAAGGAAGGAATTGGAATAAGCCGCCTCAATATTTGCAGCTGTAGGTGGTATCTTTCTAACAGCTGATCCGTCGTCATTATTGTGAAATAATTATAACGTTATTAAGGTGAGATTTTAATAGAGAAAGCTGACCCGAGAGAAGGTCTCACTTTCTTTTGATCCTATCAGTGTCGACACATGCTCCAACAACGCACTCTGCGTGTGTTTTGGGAAACGCATGTTACATATTCGGCTGCATCGTTAAAACACTCGTTAAACTAAATTCCATCGCTGTCAGTAAACCGGGCCCAGGTGTATTGTGTGGGTCTGTGCAGAGTTTTTCCCACAGCAGACGAGGGAGAGAGAGATGTCTTGACTAAGATCTATGGACTCCAGCTCAGAGGCACTAGTCATTTCTGCCAAGATGGACCAGGAAAACAGGCACAGCGTGAGCGCTCCAGTCAGATAACGATGCTCAGCGGGCTTCATGGTGCTGCTAATCCAATATAGTTGCAACATACGAGTCCCCGACATAGATTCCTTCCCTGAGATCTCTCAGTGATTCACTCCAACTGTTTTTTTCCCTGTCATACTGTGTTTACCTAGGCATGTCAAATGAGAAGCTTTCATTTTTTGCAACCAAATCCCCAAAATATATATATGTAAATGGTATATTGCAGAAGGGTCCAGACAGTTTTTTTGTGATTTCACATGTTTTAGAGAAACTTACCCCAAACAGCAAATCACTTCCTCATCCTTAATGTGTAGTATTGTGCCCCCGAAAAAAAAACATGAATGGCTCCAAAAACACCCAAATACATAATTTTTGAAACTGCAAAGCGCTCAGTATAGTGATGCAGGTCTTTAGATGTCTTACACATGAAATTGTGTCATTTCGAACTTTATCCGCAACGTTAGGCTATATTCCATTTTGTTGCGACTCGAGCGATACCTCCAAAGTCCATTTTACAGGTAGGCCTAACTGCCTAAATAAAGTAAACACTTGAGTAAATGAGGGATACAATGTCTATTGAAAGCATGGGGTGGTCGCCCAAAAATGAAGACACTATATGTTAGTACAGTATTTCCTTTTTTGGGAAGTTACCTGTAGCAGCAGGCTACACGGAAAATGGAACTGCTTGAGAAGGCTCGAGTCGCAAAAAAGGGAATATAACATTGCGGATACATTTCGGAATGACGCAACTTCAGGTGTACAACATCTAAAGACCTACATTACTATACTGAGAGCTTTGCTGTTTCTAAAATTATGTATTTGGGTGTTTTGATAATTTTTTCATGGCCCCCAAAATACACGAGGATGAGGAAGTGATTTGCAGTTTGGGGTAAATTCCTCTAAAACATGTGAAATCACAAAACAACATTGTATGGACCCTTCTATAACATTCCATTTACATAGAAAAATAGAGATTTGGTTGTAAAAGAACCTGCTGCAGCTGCAAACACACACACCCACGCCAACTCACACAGTGGTGTCATGATTGTCGCCCCCTTTGAGCGTCCCAGTTTGACCCCTTGCTCTGGGCTGTGGAAAGGAGAGGAGTGACAGAGGGGTTGACATCGATCCACCCGCAATTTTCCACTTCGCACTCCCACTCTGATAAGGGAGGCAGTAGAAGCTATTTCTGTCTGGGTAGTTTCAGCTATAGAATGACATTTATCATCCTAGTTGCTATCTATCACTGCAGTTTCAACTGACGTAATGCCTTAATCTAGGTAGATAGCGCATCCACTAATCCACTAAAACCTCCTATTGTTCGCGCATTAAATCTTGATAATCTATTGGCAAAAACAACATCTTTCATGCAGAGCACAACAGCAAAAGGTAATTGATAGGCAGTTGATTTATTTTTTATTTCATACTGTTGTTGTATTGAGTACCAACAATAGGTCTGCAGTAACTATTTATTGATATCCCTCTTAAAACATATTTCAGGCTATTCAGTCTGTTGAGTAGATTGCTATCATTTTTGTCCAAGGACAAGTCTTTAGTCCCTAATATATCAGTATGTGCTTTTCCATACCAATTTCTTTCTCCATCTCTCGACAGGTCTCTTCATTATTGCTCTTCCTCTTTAACTTTCCATTTATAACATCTCTGTTGTTTGGTTTACACACATTATCTGTGTGACTCTGGAAGAAATGTAACCTCTCAAGGCTGGGTCTGTCTGGGTTTCTAAAACGTAGTGTGCATCTGACTGCCTTTGGAAAGTATTCAGACCACTTTTCCTCATCAATCTACACACAATACCCCATAATGACAAAGCAATTTTTATTATTTTTTAAATGTTTGCTAATTTATAAAAAATGTAATATCACATTTACATAAGTATTCAGACCATTTACTCAGTACTTTGTTGAATCACCTTTGGCAGTGATTACAGCCTTGATTCTTCTTGGGTAGGATGCTACAAGCTTTGCACACCTGTATTTGGGGAGTTTTTTTCTATTCTTCTCTGCAGATTCTCTCGAGATCTGTTAGGTTGGATGTGGAGCGTCGCTGCACAGCTATTTCCAGGTCTCTCCAGAGATGTTTGATTGGGTTGAAGTCCGGACTCAAGGACATTCAAAGACTTGTCCCGAAGCCACTACTGTGTTGTCTTGGATGTGTGCTTAGGGTATTTGTCCTGTTGGAAGGTGAACCTTCACCCCAGTCTGAGGTCTGGGGTGCTAGGTTCCTCCAGACGTGACGCTTGGCATTCAGGCCAAAGAGTTCAATCTTGGTTTCATCAGACGACAGAATCTTGTTTCTCATGGTCTGACAGTCTTTAGGTGCCTTTTTGGCAAACTTCAAGCGGGCTGTCATGTGCCTTTTACTGAAGAGTGGCTTCCGTCTGGCCACTCTACCATAAAGGACTGATTGGTGGAGTGCTGCAGAGATGGTTGTCCTTCTGGAAGGGTCTCCCATCTCCACAGAGGAACTCTAGTGCTCTGTCAGAGTGACCATCGGGTTCTTGGTCACCTCCCTGACCAAGGCCCGTCTCCTCCAATTGCTCAGTTTGGCTGGCTGGCCAGCTCTAGGAAGAGTCTTGGTGGTTCCAAACTTCTTTCATTTAAGAAGGATGGAGGCCACTGTGTTCTTGGGGTCCTTCAATGCTGCAGAAATGTTTTCGTACCCTTCCCCAGATCTGTGCCTCGACACAATCCTGTCTCTGAGCTTTCTGGACAATTCCTTCGATCTCATGGCTTGGTTTCTTCTCTGACAAACACTGTCAATTGTGGGACCTTATATAGACAGGTGTTTTCCTTTCCAAATCATGTCCATTTAATTGAATTTACCACAGGTGGACTCCAATCAAGTTGTAGAAACATTTCAAGGATGATCAATGGAAACAGGATGCACCTGAGCTCAACTTTGAGTCTCATAGCGAAGGGTCTGAATACTTATGTAAATAAGGTATCTCAGATTTCTAACAACCTGTTTTTGCTTTGTCATTATGGGGTATTGTTGCTGAGATTGCTGAGGATGTTTATTTTTCATCCATTTTAGAATAATGCTGTAACGTAACAAAATGTGGAAAGTCAAGGGGTCTGAATACTTTCCAAAGACACGTGTCTTAGTTAGTGTGTAAAAGCTTGTGTGAGTACATGTACATCAATCTGTGTGTGTGTATTTGTACATGTAGGGGGGCAACAGTATTAAAATCCCCCCCATCCCAAAGAGCTTGTCGTTCATCATCAGACCTCTTTCTCACACACTCTCTCTTTCTCTTTCTCTTCCTCCTTCTCTTTCTCTCTCTCTCTTTCTCTCTCTCTCTTTCTCTCTCTCCTTCACTATCAGCTCACTGACTCATTAACAGCTGAAGTCATGCATTTCCATCTGCTCTCAGAAGACACACAGTCTCATAGCGGAGACTGTCAAGACTGAGTACTCTAGAGTAGAATAGAATATTCCTTCTATGACATGTCTGTCCCCTGGTGTGCAGCTGCACCGTGTCAAGAACTGACATCACCCCAACAGCCATTACTATAATTGGCACCGTTGTACCCCCTGATCTGCCATCCTGGTATCCCATCTCGGGTGAGCTGTGTATGTCAGAATGTGCCACACTTCCTGTTGAAAATATGGATGTGATGGCATACAGCACTGACAGTGCCCTCCATTGGCCCTCTAGACAGATTATTCATAATTCCAGGTTTGTGGGGGTGGATGTGACCAACACCTAACCTTTCCTCCATAGGAAGCCTTTAAGAAGCCATCCACGTGTCATAGTTGTCTTATGCCCTTGTCCCTTAGTGAACCTGTTGTTTCTGAGTAGCTACTGCAGTGCTCTCTGTAACATTTACACAACCCATAGTTCAGTAGCTATACATCTAATCGCTACAGTACATATGCTATTAATCAATATCTCTATGTGAAATACATTTAAAGATATATATATAATGCAGCAGTATAATGATTATTCTCTGGAACATGAATTACAAGGAAAGTTTCTGCGTAGAATGTACATTCGTAATACAAGCAAACATCGTTCCCAAACGTTTCATATTATTGTTTCCAAGAAACTTAATCAAGTGTATATGTATACAATTCTACAATATCATACAGGCCTAATAGCAAATGATTCCTCGAATCTATTATGAGAAATATTGCAAGAAACAAACTTAAATCCATTCCAAACTACGGTCGCTATCCATGGTGCTGATTCGGTCGTTCTGCCGGACGCCAATCTTCCGAGAACTGAGAAAAGCAATGTAAAGGAATTCATGCTTTCAATTCAAGTTCGTGATGGTGTTGGTAATATTGAATGAAACCGAGACGTAGCATCAGTGTTATCATATCGGCTCCAAGAAAGTCTAATTCAAAACCTGTTTCGGTGACCAATCACTACGTCAATTGGTTTTCTGACATATTGCTTCTAATATTAAACTGTCAGGGAAGTTATACTATTCCAGGTTATTGGACAAAAACAGTAACTGCGCCAGTAAAAAGAAACAGCCGTTTCAACAGTCGGTTGATAGAAAACATGTTTCTCCACACTAAATGTAGCCTAGCCTATGCATTACTACAGCAGAGATAATAAATACTACCTAAGTTACATCGCTGCATGTAATTGCCTTTCTCACACACATAAAATGTAACTGACTGTCTGCTTCTCTTTTTGCCACATTCCATCATACGGCTGCATTTGATCTTATAAGACCGCAATAAACCAAGTGACAGAATTTCATGACAATGCAGATTGGTTCATGATTTAGGTTACAGGGGTTGCCTCTCAGGCAAGAAATGTGCTGCCTATAATATGGAAAATGTTGTGACAGCAAATCTGAATCAGCTGAATCTCTTTGCTTTTTGTAGCAGTTTATTGATTAGTCTTTGCATATAGCAAGGCTTAACAAATCTGATTACAACTGCCAAACGAATCCCGTTCGTTGCTCTGCGGGATTTTAGGCTATAGAGCATATTTTACCTCTTACACAAATATGGTAAGAAACAATGAATTGGAAAATCTGAATAAGTTCAGTTGAATTGCATTTTTTTATTATTGTTGGTCTTTCATCAAATTCAACTTGTTAATTTTTTTCACATGGACTACCTAAACACTGTTCTCAGTTCATGTCGATATTGCTTTGTTAAGCCATTTGGTCATTACATTACCCACTCATAAGGAATAATTTAATGGCAACAAATATTTATGTAATCTACAGTATGCAAACGTAGCCTTTTTATCACCATGCGCTGCAAACACGATTTAAAGAGGAAACATAAATCCTTACCATGGATGAAACGCGTTTAATTCAGATCCATTTGGCATATGTTTTTTTTTCTTATATAAAAGCCAGACTTTAGTCTCTGTAATATCCCCCAGATATTGTGATAACGTCGAGCCTCTCTCCCCCTCCCCCTCTTCACCCGACCACTAGTTTAGAAGACGCGGAGCGTCGCAGCGGGGGTGGGGAGTGGGTCGCGTGGTGGGAGTGAATAGGAACGCGGTGGATATGTTGCGCGCAGACGATGCGCTGTGATGATCCCTGCGCTTGACAGACAGGTAAAGAAACATGAGAGAGAGAGAGCTGCTGTATATAGACATCATGTGCAGGAACGATATGACTGTTGTTCATTCAAACAGTAGCCTATACAATGTCTTTGGTGTCTTGATACGCCTACAACTTTCCACACAGCCTGTTATAAGAAATATCAACAAAGAATAGGCTATATTTAAACCCGATTGAGCGTAAGTATGCACCCAATATTGTCTGTTCTGTGCTTATGACACTATTCCTGTCCTGTAACCTCAAGGCCTGTAACCTCAAGGGAAAATAAATAATGTATACAAGGCTCAATGGCTTGGTTGGCATAGATTTCGCTACACCCGCAATAACATCTGCTAAATACATGCATGTGACCAATAAAATGTGATTTGATTTAGATTTATATAGACTACTTCTGTAGTCCTCTATGTCTTTTCGTACCTCTGTAGTAAGCACATCTATTATTTCCACTTGTGATCACAGCTAAGACTAATCTGCACCAGTGCCCCATCTTGTTGCCATATGAGTTCCTAGCTCTTTAATAAGGTCATAAGAGTTCAGTCATTGCAAATTTGCAGAGGAAGGAAGTGGCCCACCTATCCTTGGTGGTAGCCTATAATTAGTCACCTGCTATATATTGTTTCAATGCAAAGTCAGATGTATACAACAGGTAGGCCTACTGTACCTAACGGTGAATGTGAGAGCGTTGTGAACATATAGCCTAATACACACAATTGAAGAAGTAGCCTAACTGTTCTGCTTCAAAATAGTCTGGTCCCACTTGGTGTTATAAATAGTATATTAAACTGAAACACACATTCAAAGTTTATCTGAAAAAGATAAGGATAGGCCATCTTAAAAGCTCAAAATAAATAAGAAGCTTGCATTACTAAAGATGGAGAGGAGGAAATACGTGTACTCCCCCGAATGCATAAAATACTTATTCAGCGACTGTTGCTATTATGGAACACAGTTGCTATGGCAACTGATTTGCTGGATTCCCACAGAAACGTTCCCACGGTGACACACTCACCGAGGCAGGCACGCACACATCCATGCTCGCAAGTTCACAGACACACGCTGCATGCACACAGATACAGACAGACAGACTGACACACGCGTGCACAAACACACACACACACACACACACACACACACACACACACACACACACACACACACACACACACACACACACACACACACACACACACACACACACAGCTGTAAGGTTCTATCAAAGTGATGGTGTTCCTATCCACTGATCCCCCAGATGGGAAGGGAATCATCACCAAGTGCTTTGAGATTGTAGTTGGCTTAGGGTGACTTGGCCAAAAGCTTATTCATCCTCCTTAAATAGATAGAAACAAGAACAATGATTAATAATAAACATCACCAGGATGTGGTAATATCCAGACCAAGACAAACCACCTTTACAATGTCAGCAAAATTAAGTATTTTGAGCTAATGCATGCCAACCCAGCTCCCACACCACACAGCCACACGCACACACACACACAAAGATATTGATCTCTCATATGGCAAACAAAAGTATGTGACCATCATTTTTGGGGGGATACTGTATCTCTTTTTCGAGATTCTGGAATGTATTCAACTCCAATACAGCAGGGGGCAGTGTAGCGCAGGATAGTCGACCAGAGTTCCGCAAAATGTAAACAATATAGTGTTTGGTAAACAATAACGTAGCCCGCGGATTTGTAAACCAGCTAACATTAACCTAATCATGTTTTAATATTTTTTTTATATTTGAATATTAGTAGCTAGCTATGGCTCAGAAGGTGGGAGGTCGTGAATAAGTTTATATGGTTAGTTAGTAAGCACGTTGTCTAGGTGAACGATATTTTGTCGTGAAACATCTGACAGCTCTAGCTAACGTCGTTATCTAGCTAACTAGGTAGTAACGTTAGGAGCTAGTCGTTTTCTAGCAAGTTCTTACTAGCTACCGCTGTCATGTAGCTACTGTGCAACCAAGTTATCTGAGCAAGAAAGTGAATATCACTGAAGTCACTAGAAGGTAAGATGGAACAAGTTAGCAAGCCGCACACAACTAGATAGGTAACTTGCTGGTAGCTGTTAAAGGGGCAATCGGCGATTCAAACAACAACAAAGCAGGGACCCCACCATTCAGAGATGTTTAATAGTCACATGTGCAGGGTTGCAGGTGTGATTGCAGGGTACTGTGAAAATCTTAGGCTCTGAGCTCCAACACGCAGGACTAAGTGAAATAAAACAATGAAAATTGTAATAAAAAACAACAATATTAATAGAAATAGCAATATATAGCTGACTAGTGGTGAAATAGCAGGTAGCTGACTAGTGGTGGCTATTCAGCAGCCTGATGGTCTGAGGGTAGAAACTATTGGCCAGTCATCCAGTTCTTGCCATGATGCTCCTGTACTGCCCGCGTCTGAGTGATGAAGCGGGGAGAACATGGCATGGCTGCTAGGGGTCCCTGGTGATCTTCTTGGTTGGAGCTGCGACACCTGGCGTTGATTTGGTACGCAGCTGGAGGATGGTAGCCTGGTTACCAGAGAGCCCTATTTCTGCCCAATATCTCTCCACTTAAGCATATCCTTAATTATTAAGCAGGTGAGGAGTTTTTTTAATGGGGGCGAATGATAGTTTTGAATTTAGTCAAGATAAATATGAATTGCTATTTTGATACATGAGGCTTGATTAATCTAATATACATTTTGTAATGCTTAGGTTGTTATGAGTGTACTGATAAAAGTGTGATACACTTCCCTGTTGAAATTCGAGAAGGTCTATGCATATTCATGAAGCTAGCATAGCATCTCAAGCTCCATTGAATACTGGTGGTTGATGTCAACACCCTTAATCGAATATATTTTTTTAATTATTCAAATAACAAGATGTATCCACCAATCCGAAGAGAGGAATAGGTGGGAGTTGACAGCCCACCGTTCCACTCTGTGGACAACTAATCCTATTGTTAGGGTGGAGACAAGCATCTCATTATATCCATATCTGTCTATATTCCACTCCTTTTACTCCGTGTCACATGCCAAAGAAAAGAAAGTGTTAGAGTTCCAGACTGGTACCCAGACCATCCATGAGACTAAAATGATAGTTTTAACCATGTTTTTTGTTTTGAGTCTATACAGTGTTTGTTTACTATTACATTGTTTACACACAATGGAGTAAAAAAGCTTATAATTTGCATAATGATAGGGTATGACAGTTGAACTTAGCTCAGGAGGCATTTATACGTTAAATTCTTCAAGAATCAATGGGTATATATCACAAATTTAACAGTCTGAAATGGATGTAGCAATCACAGATTGCCCCTTCACACCTCTCTGATTCAGAGGGGATGGGTTAAATGTGGATGACACATTTCAGTTGAATGCATTCAGTTGTGCAACTGACTAGGTGTCCCCTTTCCTCTTTCCCTTACACATTAGCCATTGCTCCACTTCACAAAATTGTTGTCCTTTTGTTGTGTTGTAGCTATACCTGTTCATGTTTAGCCCTGGCTATGTGACCTCTGTTATTCACTGTTCGTTAGCTAGAGCTAATAGTGTTATGGTTATTGTCATATTACAGTGAACAGCAATCATAGGTGATCATACAGTGGCTAGCGAAAGTATTCACTCCACTTGGCATTTTTCCTATTTTGTTGATTTACAACCTGGAATTAAACTGGATTTTTAGGGGGTTTGCATCATTTGATTTACACAACATGTCTACCACTTTGAAGATACAAAATATTTTTTATTGTGAAACAAACAAGAAATAAGACAAAAAAACTAACAGAACTTGAGCGTGCATAACTATTCACCCCCCCACACGCCAAAGTTAATACTTTGTAGAGTCACCTTGGTGCAACAATTACAGCTGCAAGTCTCTTGGGGTATGTCTCTATAAGCTTGGCACATCTAGCCACTGGGATTTTTGCCCATTCTTCAAGGCAAAACTGTTCCAGCTCTTTCAAGTTGGATGGGTTCTGCAGGTGAACAGCAATCTTTAAGTCATACCACATATTCTCAATTAGATTGAGGTCTGGGCTTTGACTAGGCCATTCCAAGACATTTAAATGTTTCCCTTTAAACCACTTGAGTTTTGCTTTAGCAGTATGCTTAGGGTCATTGTCCTGCTGGAAGGTGAACCTCTGTCCCAGTCTCAAATCTCTGGAAGACTGAAACAAAATTCCCTCAAGAATTTCCCTGTATTTAGCACCATCCATCATTCCTTCAATTCTGACCAGTTTCCCAGTCCCTGCCAATGGAAAAACATCCCCACATGCTGCCACCACCATGCTTCACTGTGGTGGTGTTCTCGGAGTGATGAGAGGTGTTCGGTCTGCGCCAGACATAGCATTTTCCCTGATGGCCAAAAAGCTAAATTTTAGTCTCATCTGACCAGAGTGCCTTCTTCCATATGTTTGGGGAGTCTCCCACATGCCTTTTGGCGAGCACCAAACATGTTTTTTCTTTTAAGCAATGTCTTTTTTCTGGCCGCTCTTCCGTAAAGCCCAGCTCTGTGGAGTGTACGGCTTAAAGTGGTCCTATGGACAGATTCTCCAATCTCCGCTGTGGAGCTTAGCAGCTCCTTCAGGGTTATCTTTGGTCTCTTTGTTGCCTCTCTGATTAACGCCCTCCTTGCCTGGTCCATGAGTTTTGGTGGGCGGCCATCTCTTGGCAGGTTTGTTGTGGTGCCATTTTCTTTCTATTTTTTAATAACGGGTTTAATGGTGCTCCGTGGGATGTTCAAAGATTCAGATATTTTTTTATAACCCAACCCTGATCTGTACTTCTCCACAACTTTGTCACTGACCCTGTTTAGAGAGCTCCTTGGTCTTCATAGTGCCGCTTGGTTGTGGTGTTGCAGACCCTGGGGCCTTTCAGAACAGGTGTATATATACACAGATTATGTGACACTTAGATTGCACACAGGTGGACGTAATTTATTAAATAATGTGACTTCTGAAGGTAATTGGTTGCACCAGATGTTATTTAGGGGCTTCATAGCAAAGGGGGTGAGTACATATGCACGCACAACTTTTTCGTTTTTAATTTTTTAGAATCTTTTGAAACAGTCATTTTTTTCATTTCACTTCACCAATTTGGACTATTCACCAATTTGGACTCTTTCAAAGATAATTCGTAAAAATCCAAATAACTTCACATATCTTCATTGTAAAGGGTTTAAACACTGTTTCCCATGCTTGTTCAATGAACCATAAACAATTCATGAACATGCACCTGTGGAACGGTCGTTAAGACACTAACAGCTTACAGACGATAAGCAATTAAGGTCACAGTTATGAAAACTTAAGACACTAAAGAGGCCGTTCTACTGACTCTGAAAACACCAAAAGAAAGATGCCCAGGGTCCTTGCTCATCTGCGTGAACGTGCCTTAGGCAGGCTGCAAGGAGGACTGCAGATGTGGCCAGGGCAATAAATTGCAATGTCCGTACTGTGAAACGCCTAAGACAGCGTTACAGGGAGACAGGGGGGACAGCTGATCGCCCTCGCAGTGGCAGACCACGTGTAACAACACCTGCACAGGATCGGTACATCCAAACATCACACCTGCGGGACAGGTACAGGATGGCAACAACAACTTCCCAAATTAAACCAGGTACGCACTATCCCTCCATCAGTGCTCAGACTGTCCGCAATAGGCTGAGAGAAGCTGGACTGAGGGCTTGTAGGCCTGTTGTAAGGCAGGTCCTCACCAGACATCACTGGCAACAGCGTCGCCTATGGGCACAAACCCACCATCGCTGGACCAGACAGGACTGGCAAAAAGTGCTCTTCATTGTCTCACCAGGGGTAATGGTTGGATTCGCGGTTATTGCCGAAGGAATGAGCATTACACTGAGGCCTGTACTCTGGAGCGGGATCGATTTGGAGGTGGAGGGTCCGTCATGGTCTGGGGCGGTGTGTCACAGCACCATCGGACTGAGCTTGTTGTCATTGCAGGCAATCTCAATGCTGTGTGTTACAGGGAAGACATCCCCTTCTCTCATGTGGTACCCTTCCTGTAGGCTCATCCTGACATGACCCTCCTGCATGACAATGCCACCAGCCATACTGCTCATTCTGTGCGTGATTTCCTGCACGACAGGAATGTCAGTGCTCTGTCATGGCCAGCGAAGAGCCCGGATCTCAATCCCATTGAGTATGTCTGGGACCTGTTGGATCAGAGGGTGAGTGCTAGGGCCATTCCCCCCAGAAATGTCCGGGAACTTGCAGGTGCCTTGGTGGAAGAGTGGGGTAACATCTCACATTAAGAACTGGCAAATCTGGTGCAGTCCATGAGGAGGAGATGCACTGCTGTACTTAATGCAGCTGGTGGCCATACCAGATGCTAACTGTTACTTTTGATTTTGACCCCCCCCCTTTTTTCAGGGACACATTATTCCATTTCTGTTAGTCACGTCTGTGGAACTTGTTCAGTTTTTGTCTCAGTTGTTGAATCTTATGTTTATACAAATATTTACACATGTTAAGTTTGCTGAAAATAAACGCAGTTGACAGTGAGAGGATGTGCCAAGGACGGTGAATACTTTTGCAAGGCACTGTATATGAGCCAGGATAAAAAATAAGGATTAGGATCACCACTTTATTTTAAGAATGTGAAATGTCAGAATAATAGTAGAGAGAATTATTTATTTCAGATTTTATTTCTTTCATCACATTCCCAGTGGGTCAGAAGTTTACATACACTCAATTAGTATTTGGTAGCATTGCCTTTAAATTATTTAACTTGGGGAAAACGCTTCGGATTGCGTTCCACAAGCTTCCCACAATAAGTTGGGTGATTTTTGGCCCATTCCTCCTGACAGAGCTGGTGTAACTGAGTTAGGTTTGTAGGCCTCCTTGCTCGCATACGCTTTTTCAGTTTTGCCCACAAGTTTCTATGGTATTGAGGTCAGGGCTTTTTTATGGCCACTCCAATACCTTGACTTTGTTGTCCTTAAGCCATTTTGCCCCAACTTTGGAAGTATGCTTGAGGTCATTGTCCACATGGAAGACGCATTTGCGACCAAGCTTTAACTTCCTGACTGATGTCTTGAGATGTTTCTTCAATATATCCACAACATTTTCCTTCCTCATGATGCCATCTATTTTGTGAAGTGCACCAGTCCCTCCTGTAGCAAAGCACCCCCACAACATGATGCTGCCACCCCCGTGCTTCACGGTTGGGATGGTGTTCTTTGGCTTGCAAGCATCCCCCTTTTTCCTCTAAACATAACGATCGTCATTATGGCCAAACAGTTCTATTTTTGTTTCATCAGACCAGAGGCCAATTATCCAAAAAGTATGATCTTTGTCCCCATGTGCAGTTGCAAACCATAGTCTGTCTTTTTTATGGTTGTTTTGGAGCAGTGCCTTCTTCTTTGCTGAGTGGCCTTTCAGATTATGTCATTATAGGACTCGTTTTACTGTGGATATAGATACTTTTGTACCTGTTTCCTCCAGCATCATCACAAGGTCCTTTGCTGTTGTCCTGGGATTGATTTGCACTGTCTCTAGGAGACAGAACGCCTCTCCTTCCTGAGCAGTATGACGGCTGCGTGGTCCCATGGTGTTTATACTTGCGTACTATTGTTTGTACAGATGAACGTGGTACCTTCAGGCATTTGGAAATTGCTCCCAAGGATGATCCAGACTTGTGGAGGTCTACAATTTTTTTTCTGAGGTCTTGGCTGATTTCTTTTGTTTTTCACATGATGTCAAGCAAGGAGGCACTGAGTTTGAAGGTAGGCCTTGAAATACATCCACAGATACACCTCCAATTGACTCAAATGATGTCAGCTTCTAAAGCCATGACATCATTTTCTGAAATTTTCCAAGCTGTTTAAAGGCACAGTCAACTTAGTGTATGTAAACTTCTGACCCAATGGAATTGTGATGCAGTGAATTATACGTGAAATAATCTGTCTGTAAACAATTGTTGGAAAAATGACTTGTGTCATGCACAAAGTAGATGTCCTAACCGACTTAACAAAAAATTTGTGGAGTGGTTGAAAAACGAGTTTTAATGACTCCAACCTAAGTGTATGTAAACTTCCGACTTCACCTGTAGCTTTACACAAATCGTTTGGGAAAATAGAAGTGCTATTACTCATTACTCTTTTAGTGCCCATTGCATTCTCCCTCCCTTGACAGATTTACCTGTGAACCCCCCCGCTGTGTGTCCGCTTCATGGCTGGCCTGGGCCGCGGCCGAGGTCGCGGCAAGGGGTACATGAGCTTCAGTATCGAGGCAGTCGGGATTGGGAAAGGGGAGAACCTGCCCCCTTCAATTCTCCAGCCTACACCTCTGTTCCCTGTGAGTAAGTGGTGATGTGACTGACCCTGTAGCTGTCTCGCTTCATTTTGGATGCACCTCATTGTTGTCAAATATTGGCTTTATTTAGAGGCTATTCTCAGTCTTTTCTCCTGATTTTTCTATTTGCCTAAGCAATATCCAGGGCTGACATATTTTTTGTTTAAATGTATTGAGACCATAATAAATGTGTTTGGTTGGGAGCAAATAAGAGCATTTTCTATTGGGAAAGCATGCATTGAGCCTTTTGTTGTTGTTTTAGGGACTAGCCTAATATGTGTTATGTTTTTTGTGCACATGTAGCCTATGGAACACAAGCCTGTCCCCTTGGTGATGGGAGAGGAAGCAGAGTACATGTTGGCACTGAAGCAGGAGTTCAGGGGAAACATGAAGACCCTACCATTTTATGTCCGCCCAGCCATCTCCAAGAAAGGTACTTAAGCCTGGGAAGACATCATTTCTGTGTGTTAGTGATGAGAAGAGTAATTACAGACATCCAAACGTAGCAGAAATGAGACAGTCAATGTCTTGTCACTGTCAGCAGCTCCCAATGGTGTTATTTTATTAAAATGATACAAGGTTTGTCTGACATTACCTAAATCGGGTGGAAATATTTTTCAATTATTCAATCAAGCAATTATGCAATCAAGCAATTATGCTTCGATAAGCACATTTGGGAGCAGCAAATGAGTTAGACATGATAATACACAAAGGCTTTCTTTTCAAAGACATGTTTGTTCTTGTACCATGTTTAAGAAATGAATGAGCTTCTTGTCTGACTTCCAGATGTGGAGCGGTATTCTGATAAATATCAGAACAGTGAGCCGTCAGACAACACCATTGAGTGGAATCCAGGTGAGTCAGCTGCATCATACCTCCAGTTCAAAAAATTTAACTGAAAGGAGATAGAAACTACGGAACATGTATTAGAAGGAGTGCATTGTACGATCTGATTACCAGCATAACACTGTTAAACAGTGATTAATAGAATCAATGATCTAATCCTGAAGCAGTATGAAATCACTCGCTATGCCGCCCCAGAGATGTCAGCCACAATGGAGTGTGAACGGTCCTGATTGCAACTGTCAGGTGACCCAAAGCGTTTCAAATGGGAGAAATTGAGCTGTCGATCACAATTAGGGTCTGCTGATTGGGGGAAAAAATTGAGGTTTTAGTCCCTCAGCTTTACCAGATGTGAACCAACATTCCATCATTTTGACAAGGTCATTGCTGTGTAAAAATAGTATTGTAGCACCTGTGTGTCTGCTGGTTGATTTTGTTTGATTTTTGTTTTTTAACATCAGACTGGAAAAGGCTACCCAAAGAGCTTCGAATCCGTGTCAAGAAGCCCCTAAAAGAGAGTAAGTGAATGATAGTGTTGTTTTATACCTCACATTGACTGACTGGACATTTCTGTGAGTGATACAGATTCACTATGAAAGCCCACCCACCATATGATCACAGAAGGCTTGTAATAAAAAAAGATATAAAAATAATAATCCATTAATTTTGCAGTTCTGTTTAGTTTGCTTCCTGCAGGACTTGATGACATGTACGTTGCTGGCGAATGACCTCTCTCTTTCATAGCATATTGCGGCCACATTATTTTTTTCTTCAGAAGAACATTGTGTCTGACTGCTTGTGTCTCCCTAGAGACATGAATGCATCAATTTGCCCTTCTGCTTTTAACAGAAGGATAAGATAAAGTCTGCTGGTTACTGACAATGACAAGACTGCCTGACTTATACATAAATGATCTGCCATTTTCTATTATGGTATAAATGTAGCTTTTGGTTGAATGGCCTTTTTAAATGAAAGGAGAGGAGGGGGAATAGATAGAGGGAGTTGGTTTTCACTAATGATTGGCTTTTGTCCCTTTTCGTCTGTTACAGACACCTCTCTTAGTGTGGAGACACCAGTGGACCCCAAACCCAGAAAAAAGACCCAGGTGGACAAAGAGGAGATCATCCATAAACTAGAGGTGGGAATAGTAGGTACTCAGCCATTACATCAGACATTAACTCCATAGTCTGCATTCTATTGACCTCTTTATCACATCTATAGGCATGTAACACAACTCAATCTCAAATCAAATCAATTTTTATTTGTCACATACACATGGTTAGCAGATGTTAATGCGAGTGTAGCGAAATGCTTGTGCTTCTAGTTCCGACCATGCAGTAGTATCTAACAAGTAATCTAACAAATTCACAACAACTACCTTATACACACAAGAGTAAAGGAATGAATACGAGTATGTACATATAAATATATGGATGAGCGATGGCTGACCGGCATAGGCAAGATGCAGTAGATGGTATGGAGTACAGTATATACACACATATATACACACACAAAAGTTTATCTCAATACTTTGTTATATACCCTTTGTTGGCAATGACAGAGGTAAAACGTTTTCTGTAAGTCTTCACAAGGTTTTCACACACTGTTGCTGGTATTTTGGCCCATTCCTCCATGCAGATCTCCTCTAGAGCAGTGATGTTTTGGGGCTGTCGCTGGGCAACACGGACTTTCAAAGATTTTCTATGGGGTTGAGATCTGGAGACTGGCTAGGCCACTCCAGGACCTTGAAATGCTTCTTCTGAAGCCACTCCTTCGTTGCCAGGCGGTGTGTTTGGGATCATTGTCATGCTGAAAGACCCAGCCACATTTCATCTTCAATGCCCTTGCTGATGGAAGGAGGTTTTCACTCAAAATCTCACGATACATGGCCCCATTCATTCTTTCCTTTACACGGATCAGTCGTCCTGGTCCCTTTGCAGAAGAACAGCCCCAAAGCATGATGTTTCCACCCCCATGCTTCACAGTAGGTATGGTGTTCTTTAGATGCAACTCGGCATTCTTTGTCCTCCAAACACGACGAGTTGAGTTTTTACCAAAAAGTTCTATTGGTTTCATCTGACATTCTCCCAATCCTCATCTGGATCATCCAAATGCTCTCTAGCAAACTTTAGACGGGCCTGAACATGTACTGGCTTAAGCAGGGGGACACGTCTGGCACTGCAGGATTTGAGTCCCTGGCGGCGTAGTGTGTTACTGATGGTAGGCTTTGTTACTTTGGTCCCAGCTCTCTGCAGGTCATTCACTAGGTCCCCCCGTGTGGTTCTGGGATTTTTGCTCACCGTTCTTGTGATCATTTTGACCCCACGGGGGTGAGATCTTGCGTGGAGCCCCAGATCGAGGAAGATTATCAGTGGTCTTGTATGTCTTCCATTTCCTAATAATTGCTCCCACAGTTGATTTCTTCAAACCAAGCTGCTTACCTATTGCAGATTCAGTCTTCCCAACCTGGTGCAGGTCTACAATTTTGTTTCTGGTGTCCTTTGACAGCTCTTTGGTCTTGGCCATAGTGGAGTTTGGAGTGTGACTGTTTGAGGTTGTGGACAGGTGTCTTTATACTGATAACAAGTTCAAACAGGTGCCATTAATACAGGTAATGAGTGGAGGACAGAGGAGCCTCTTAAAGAAGAAGTTACAGGTCTGTGAGAGCCAGAAATCTTGCTTGTTTGTATGTGACCAAATACTTATTTTCCACCATAATTTGCAAATAAATTCATTAAAAATCCTACAATGTGATTTTCTGGATTTTTTTTCCTCATTTTGTCTGTCATAGTTGAAGTGTACCTATGATGAAAATTACAGGCCTCTCTCATCTTTTAAGTGAGAGAACTTGCACAATTGGTGGCTGACTAAATACTTTTTTTCCCCACTGTATATATGAGATGAGTAATGTAGGAAATGTAAACATTATATAAATGGCATTGTTTAAAGTGGCTAGTGATACATTATTTCATCCAATTATAATTATTAAAGTGGCTAGAGATTTGGGTCGATGGCCGAACGGCATAGGCAAGATACAGTAGATCGTTTAGAGTACAGTGAATACATTTGATATGAGTATGTCGGATACGTAAACATTATATACAAAATTGTTTAAAGTGGCTCAGCACACTAGATGAGGGAAATGTTTCTTGCTGTTAAACCTCAAACTTAATGTAAGCCTGGTGTATTATTTTACTATCAATCTTTTTCTTTTAGTTTATTTTGTATTCATTTGTGTCATATTTCAGACATTGGAGAAAAAAGAGGAGGAAGTCACCTCAGATGAAGAGGAAGGGGAGAAGAAGAAGCAGGAGGAAGAGCAGCAAGATGGGGAGGAGGAGTATGATGAAGAAGAGTTTGAAGAGGTAAGCATCTGTAGCCAATGTTAAATGGCTAGCTAGTAAGCGGTGTGCACTAGTAGCGTTCAATCAGTGACGTCACCCACTCTGAGACCTGAAGTAGTTGTTTCCATTGCGCCGCAGTGACAGGTAACGGTGCTTCCTGGGTGACAGTTGTCGTTTCGTTCAGATGGTCCCAGGTTAGAGCAAGGAGAGGGACGGATGCAAAACTGTTACACATCCAAGCTCTTTCTTACTTTTTTCATCTGGTCCCCATGCCCCACACAACCTCAGTGCGATAATATCACTTTGACTTGAATCCTTACTAGAGACAATTTCCCCCATACGTTTTCCATTGGCACCAATGCATGATTTAACAGAAAGTGAGCGTTGCAAACACAGTTCACAAGGTTGGAATGAGCTCATATGTAGCATTTTTACCCACTCTGATTGTGTTCCCACAGGAGACAGACTATATCATGTCGTACTTTGACAATGGAGAGGAGTTCGGAGGGGACAGTGATGACAACATGGATGAGGCCATTTACTGATACTTTGAAAAAAAACAACAACAGAGCATTGAGCATGCCTAGGACCCAAGAGTCCTGGGAAGATATATGTGAAACTCCAGAACTGAGAGAGACTCCGAAGCTGAGAGAATGTGCTGTTGTTCTTAGGTCCATCTTGTATACATGGCCTGAAATGATCTTAACTCGACACATGAATCTTCAAAATAACCCAGGATTCAGTCAGTTCCTGACTTAAAAAAGAATCTCAACAGAGAAGCAGGTTGCACAGTTCAAACCTGCAATAGTTTTAAATGGCTCTTAAGTGTGGTGGTGTTATGGAGAGAGAAGTATGTCATTCTTCTTAAGCCGACATCTTTTCTCCTAACACCAATTATAGTATCATTTCTTAGAGGGTTTTTATCCAATTTTAGAAATGTTAAAGAACTTTGAATATATAAAATTGTGTTTAATACACCAATTTTAATGTTATGCTGTTGTTTTATGTAGTTTATATGTAGTTCTAAAAATGAATGTTTTGTAAAACTTTTATATCCATGTAATATCCCAATGTTCTCTGTTAAGTTTGTTATGAAAGAGGATTTTACTGAAGGAATAAATGGCAGCTAATTTGTAAACCAGGCAGTTTTATTGTCTATGCTACACAAACCGTTTTCTTACTAGAAGCTGTACTAGTTCACCAGATGCCGCATGATAATACTTATTTCACACCAATAGGTGGCGTAGTGCTGAAAGTTGAAGCAGCACTCACAAAGTTATCAGCAATACACCATGCTTGGTCAATACATATATTTACATAACAACTGATATTTTCTGACCTTAATTTTCGGACAACTATTTACTAACCTGTAATCAAAGCTGACGAGAATCAACGCTCATATATGTACAGTGAGCACATTCTCTGTCCTGAGTCTCTCTCTCTCTCTCATATTCATATATATATATATATACTTATAGTACACAAAATATATACAGTACATTCCCCCACCCTGGTGTTCGAATAGATATGCAGTGTTCTTTTATTCAGGAATGGCAGGTGGCCAGAGAGATGCATGTGATCGATTGTTATGGTATGAGAAAGCTTTGGATTTCATGTCAGCAGGCTTGGAAACACAGTCAAATTAATGCAGCAGTGTCTGCAGCAAGAGAGAACCTTGCTAATCTGATTGGTTCAGACACATTTTCATATATCACTGTGCAGGGTGATGCACTAAAAGGTAGAAGCAGTAGGCTATAAATGCTCAAAAATGGGTGCAGTTTATTAATTAAATACAAAGTCATTTAGAAGGCATGTGGAAGTGAAGAGGACACACACACATTGCTAAGGTTTGCACTGACCCAGCAGTTTCTAAGGGTTTCACTTTATAGCTACAGCTATCCTTACTGTAAGTGTACTGTAGTTATACACTGGCCACTTTATTAGGTACACCCATCTAGTACCGGGTCGGACCCCCCTTGCCTACAGAACAGCCTGAATTCTTTGGGGCATTCTACAAGGTGTCAGAAACGCAGTTGCTACAGATTGGACGGTGGTACATTCATGCTGGGAACAGGCTTGTTCCATCTCATCCCAAAGATGCTCTATTGGATTGACAATGGGGACTGTGCAGGCCACTCAAGTAAACTGAACTCGCTGTCATGTTCCAGCAATATGTTTTACCACTCCTCAATTGTCCAGTGTTGGTGATTGCGTGCCCACTGGAACCGCTTCTTGTTTTTATCTGTGGAACCTGGTGTGGTCGTCTGCTGCAATAACCCGTCCATGACAAGGATCGACGAGTTGTGCGTTCCGAGATACCGTTCTGCACACCACTGTTGTACTGTGCCGTTATTTGTCTGTGGCCCGCCTGTTAGCTTGCACGATTCTTGCCATTCTCCTTCGACCTCTCTCATCATACCATTCTCAGTAAACCCTAGACACTGTAGTGCGTAAAAAGTCCAGGAGGATGGCCGTTTTCAGAGATACTGGGTCCGGCGCGCCTTCCACCGACGATCATGCCATGTTGAAAGTTGCTTGGGTCACTTGTTTTGCCCATTCTAATGTTCAATCGAACAGTAACTGAATGCCTCGATGCCTGTGTGCCTGCTTATATAACAGGCCGCGACCACTTGACTCACTGTCTGTAGGAGCGATCCATTTTCATGAACGGGGTGGTCTACCTAATAAACTGGCCAGTGAGTGTATATCTGCTTTGTAAGTCTATCTTAAACTTTATTGGTCTGGGCTATACTTGGAGTTTGGGGTAGATACTTAGCTAGCTAGTTAGTTGGTTTGTATATAATTTCATGGGGGCATGGAAATGTTGTGCTTCTGAGGTTGATGGCATACAGCAAATGCTCTGGCAAACAAGCAGAGACCTGAAAACACCATGCAACCTGGAGCTGAGTGAGTAATGCTTAGTCTGAAGCAATTTTTTACTTTCAAAAGCCAATAAGAAAAATACATCACAATGATATATTTTACTTGATAAGGACTGAATGCTCATACTACCAAGCTTTCTATGACAAAGAGATAGAACTTCAAATAGCACTGACGTGTGAAACGAGAGGTGTCGAAGCCTTTGAGCCCAACAAATGGCTGGCTACCCCATCCAGATCCAGAGGCCTTGAAGCCCCCTCCTGCTGTTCAGTCCATCCACTGGCATTTTCTACAATAAATCTGCCTCCAGAAATATAAGCTTCTCCCAAGTGGATGTGACACCTACTCCCGTTGCGTGCTGCACTGCTGCACTGCTGCTTGGATTCCGGCCTGGCGATCTGTTCACCGTCTGCCCTTGGTTGTCACCCCCTGTCTGGTACAGGTACCCCCCCCAAACTTTCACTCGCCTCCAGCACACAGGCATTGTTGGGGCGAGTGACTCTGAACTTACAATGACTAGCCACAAGTCATTATATATATTTTTTTATTATTGTGCATTTTGCTATTTGCCTCATGACTCCTGCATGCTTTGTTGACTACGAACTTTCCTTACCCAACCGTGGGACAGACTGTTTGTTGACTCTTTTGGTTACACATACTTTTGGCCTCCCATCCCATTCTAACCACCTCTCGCAGGCTTTGTATTCATGTTACCTGATGAAATTGCTGTATAATATGATCTTGTTGCCATCTGATGCACATTCAGATGTCATAAATCAACACTTCAGTGCTCTCCCTGTCCTATGTCGTGCCTTGATTGTATTACTGTTGATGATATCTCGAAATGTGCATGTACACCCTGGCCCATCTACTGTTGCTAGCCCCAATTCTGACTTGTGCTCCAATATCTGCTTCACTTATTTCTGCTCCCGTAAAAGCCTGGGTTTTCTGCACGTTAACACTAGAAGCTTATTACCTAAAATGGATCAATTGAAAGTGTGAGATCACAGCTCCAATCCAGATGTGTTGGTCATTACTGAGATGTGGCTAAGGAAGAGTGTTTTGAATACTGATGTTAACCTTTCTGGTTATAACCTTTTTCGTCAGGACAGATCTTCCCAAGGTGGGGGAGTGTCAATCTTTACCAATCTCCACCAAGTCTGTCCCCAAACAATTTGATTTGCTGCTTTTAAGTATTAAACCTTCAAATAGCTTTTTGTTGACTGTTTCTGGGTGCTATCATCCTCCATCAGCACCAGCCTGTACCCTACCTGCCCTAAGCTCTCTCCTGGCCCCTTACACCAAGTCTGAATTCGTCCTGCTATGTGACCTAAACTGGGACATGCTTAAACCACCTGACCAAGTCCTAAAGCAATGGGACTACCTACATTTTCTTAGATTATTACCAATCCCACAAGATATGACTTCAAACACCCAGAAAAGGCTACTCTTCTTGATGTTATCCTCACAAATATTCCTGATAGGTCAGTCTGGTGTTTTCTGTAATTGCAGCTTGTGTTCGTAATGGCTGCTCAGTGAAACGACCTGTCCTGATTTGTCACAGACACTTGCTAAAAGCTTTAATGAGCAAGCCTTCCTTCATGAACTGGCCTCTGTAAAATGGTATAGAATCAGCTTGATCCCCTCTGTCGAAGATGCTTGGACCTTCTTTTTTTATATTTCCAGTGGTATTTTTAACAAACACGCCCCCATAAAGAAAATTAGAATTAAAAACAGGTTGAGCCCCTGGTTCGACCGTGATCTTGCAGAGTTGCTCCACCTCATGAATTGCATTTGGCGAAAAGCTCGGCACACACATACTCAGGCTGACTGACTCTCGTTCAGGCAAATGAGAAATAAATGCACTCAGGCTATCCGGAAATCCAAAGTTAGTTATTAAGGAGCAGTTATCTTTCTGTGGGTCTAACCTCAAGAAGTTCTGGAATACGGTTAAAGACCTGGAGAATAAACCCTCCTCCTCACAGCTGCCCATGCCCCTTAAAGTTGATAATGTGGTTGTTACTGACAAGAAGCACATGGCTGAGCTCTTTAATCACCACTTCATTAAGTCAGGATTCCTATTTGACTCAGCCATGTCTCCTTGCCCGTCCAACATTTCCTCATCTCCCAGCCCTTCTAATGTGACTATCCCCGATGCTCCTCCCTCTTTTTCCCCTGCCCCACTACAAAGTTTCTCCCTGCAGGCAGTCACTGAGTCCGAGGTGCTAAAGGAGCTCCTGAAACTTGACCCCCAAAAAACATCTGGGTCAGATGGTTTAGACCCTTTCTTCTTTAAAGTTGCTGCCCCTATCATCGCCAAGACTATCTCCAACCTTTTTAACCTGTCTCTCCTTTCTGGGGAGGTTCCCATTGCTTGGAAGGCAGCCACGGTTCGTCCTTTATTTAAAGGGGGAGATCAAGCTGATCCTAACTGTTATAGGCCTATTTCTATTTTGCCCTGTTTATAAAAAGTGTTGGAAAAACTTGTCAATAATCAACTGACTGGCTTTCTTGACGTCTATAGTATTCTCTCTGGTATCCAGTTGTGTTGTGCTGCTATTTTTATTGACTTGGCCAAAGCTTTTGATACGGGTAGACCATTCCAATCTTGTGGGCCGGCTAAGGAGTATTGGTGTCTCTGAGCGGTCTTTGGCCTGGTTTGCTAACTACCTCTCTCAAAGAGAGTGTATAAAGTGTATAAAGTCAGAAAATCTGCTGTCTCAGCCACTGCCTGTCACCAAGGGAGTACCCCAAGGCTCAATCCTAGGCCCCAAGCTCTTCTCAATTTACATCAACAACATAGCTCAGGCAGTAGGAAGCTCTCTCATCCATTTATATGCAGATGACACAGTCTTAAACTCAGCTGGCCCCTCCCCAGATTTTGTGTTAAATGCTCTACAACAAAGCTTTCTTAGTGTCCAACAAGATTTCTCTACCCTTAACCTTGATCTGAACACCTCCAAAACAAAGGTAATGTGGTTTGGTAAGAAGAAGGCCTCTCTCCCCGCAGGCGTGATTACTACCTCTGAGGGTTCCGAGCTTGAGGTAGTCACCTCTTACAAGTACTTTGCTGTATGGCTAGACTGTACACTGTCCTTCTCTCAGCACATATCAAAGCTGCAGGCTAAAGTTAAATCTAGACTTGGTTTCCTCTATCGTGATCGCTCCTCTTTCACCCCAGCTGCTAAATGAACCCTGATTCAGATGACCATCTGCTAGATTACGGAGACATAATTTATAGATCGGCAGGTAAGGGGGCTCTCAAGCGACTAGATGTTCTTTACCATTCGGCCGTCAGATTTGCCACCAATGCTCCTTATAGGACACATCACTGCACTATACTCTGTAAACTGGTCATCTCTGTATACTCTGTATACCTGTCGCAAGACACACTGGTTGATGCTTATTTATAAAACCCTCTTAGGCCTCACTCCCCCATTTCTGAGATATCTACTGCAGCCCTCATCCTCCATATACAACACCCATTCTGCCAGTCACATTCTGTTAAAGGTCACCAAAGCACACACATCCCAGTTTCGCTCGTCTTTTCAGTTTGCTGCAGCTAGCGACTGGAACGAGCTGCAACAAACACTCAAACTGGACAGTTTTATCTCAATCTCTTCATTCAAAGACTCAATTATGGACACTCTCAATTACAGTTGTGGCTACTTTGTGTGATGTATTGTTGTCTCTACCTTCTTGCCCTTTGTGCTGTTGTCTGTGCCCAAAAATGATGTACCATGTTTTGTGCTGCTACCATGCTGTGTTGCTACCATGTTGTTGTCATGTTGTGTTGCTACCATGCTGTGTTGTCATATGTTGCTGCCTTGCCATGTTGTTGTCTTAGGTCTCTCTTTATGTAGTGTTGTGTTGTCTCTCTTGTCATGATGTGTTTTGTCCTATATTTATACATTAAAAAAAATATATATATATATCCCAGACCCAGTCCCCGCAGGAGGCCTTTTGCCTTTTGGTAGGCCGTCATTGTAAATAAGAATTTGTTCTTAACTGACATGCCTAGTTAAATAAAGGTTCAATAAAAAATAAACAAAAATAAAAATGATTCTGTGTACTGTGCTCAGCTTTCTAAAAGTCAAATGTCTGTTTTCAGACTGGTTACTGCACTCTATCTTAAGCTTTGGACAGTGATGAACTTGCTTCACTATGCCTGAACAGAGGCTCAATGTGCAGTAAGAGTATTATTCCTCTTTCATGACTCCCAATTTGTCAGCATAATAACGCTTGAGGTTTTATGTCTTCACTGTAAATCTACTGGACCCTGGACATCATCCATGTGTCAGTAGTTTAGGCAGTGCCTCGTCTCCCTATTTGACCTTTACTGTTACACGGCAGGACCAGGTGGTAGGCTCTTCCAGTAGCTTCCTGCCACTGTCCTCAACAAACATCTGCAATCTGTCTCTATCAATGCCACCTGCCTCTCTCATGGCATATGCTATTTTATAGTAATTTCAGGTACTCTTCTATGAATAGTGTGAATAACTGTATAGGCCTTCTCTCTAATGTGTTCATTTCACAACCGATAATGTTCATATCAAGTTTGTTACACAGAAGTTTAGGTCCCCTGTCTCTTGCTCAGTGCCAATATCAAGGCATTGAAATAAGAAAGGTATTCCAATGGCATTTGCATGACATTACACTGGCACAATTTACTTATCAAGTTTGATGTATTATGATTATTCAAGTCAAATGTTTTGTGTCTAGGGTGCAACTCTAGAATGTTGAGCCCAGGCAAGGTGTAATCTAATCTGCTGAGTGCTGTCTCACTCACCCAATCCTGCCTATCCCATAGAGGGGCAAAATGATAAGTGATGTGTGGCGACTGTGCTGCCTATCCTCCAAGGAGATGGTACTAATATAATCCTTCTCTACAGGAGTACTCATTCAGAAGCACAAATGAATATTATTGTGACCTAGGGAGCTGTCTATCCAATGAAAGATAATTGAGAGCTGCGTTGGTGGATTCCCATCCGAGCAAAGGATATGTAATCAGACTCTTTATCTATCAACCCTTGAGTTTTGGGTCGTGCCATGTGGCCTTTAGCATGCATCTACTATTTTGTAATTCAGGTTCTTGAAATCTGACGGGAGGCTACTTGGTAAATGACAGTCATGATACCCTATTCAAAGAGGCCTTTGTCCTGCAGACTGCTTCCTCAAAGGGGTTTGAGACATGTTGTAACCTACTTGACTGGGCTCAAGGAGTCAGCACTCGGCAGCAACTGTGCGATCACTCTGACATAGGGAGTGGGTTCTGAGAAAAGACTGTTGCTTTGATGTGAAGGCTGAAGGATGCTTCTGATGAAAGCGCTATTGTAACAGCACGATGCCATTCAGACAGGGGTGTTCAGATCAAGTTATAGCTTGAATGGGTTTACGTCACTAACGGCTGAGGGAGGGCTATTTGAGAACCCTTACAAAAAACATTCCAATTACCAAGTAGGTCAACAGAAATGGAGAGCAGGAGGAGTGTGAAGTAAAACATCCCAAATTATGGTTACAGCAACCCCTGTTGTCAAAGCTACTTACTTCTGAGAGTTCTGCCTGGAATAGAAAGTCTGTAGAATTCATTCCAAGAAACGGAGCTGAGGCTAAGTACTGTGGCAGATTACTCACTGCCACTGAACATGGGCTGAAACCAGAGCTGATGAGAGGGTCCAGGGAAGAGGGGGGATAAAAAGGTTACTGTATAAATGCATCTGGGGCGGTTGACAGTACCCTTGACTTTTAGACACTTATCAGGACTTTCCAGAAGCCTTTTCAAAGGTCCTCTGTGGCTCTTCCTGGAAAGTGAACAGACATTTTACTCAATCATTCTCATATTTTTTTAACCTGACCATAGTATCATCATGAGTCAAGTCAAACTAGATGATATTGTCAAGTGTCTCAGTGTAGCAGGTAAGCAGAGTCAGGCGCAGGACAACGGAGATGAGTAATCACATGTCTGTGTGTGATACTCAAAATACAAACTACAAAATAGTAGTAAAAATCAAGCTCACTAATACAGACCATCTAACATAGAACAAACACGCACAAAACCATGGGGTAGCCAGAGGGTTTAAATAAGGAACATGTAATCATCGAAATAGAAACCAGGTGTGTATAATGAAGACAAAACAAACAGAAATTGAAAAGTGGATCGGCGGTAGCTAGAAGACCGGTGACGTCGACAGCCGAACGCCGCCCAAACAAGGAGAGGGACCGACTTCGGCGGAAGTCGTGACAGATAGGTGATGCCTAGTCCATTTAACATATTTCCTGGCTGGCTTCATCCTTTTTAGAAACCAAGCAAATGGTTCTTTACTAAGAAGAAAAAAGTCACTACAACTTTTTCAAACTTAGAGCTGATAACAATAGACAGATGGGTTTGACAACGTCCCGACAAAAGTTGTGCTCAACCCTGAGACAAAAGGCTTTCTGTTGTCATTATCATAGGTCAGATAGCTAGCAACAATGACTAGAAGCTGCTGTGCAGTGAATGTAGATGGCTTGTTTCAGTTAGTTGTCTTTTCTTCTTGATACCATCTCTGGGTTGACGTGTTTTGACGCTTGTCACATCTATGCTAATATGGCTAGGGCTAGCTAGCTAACTAACAACTGTAACAATGTATTTGAAAACAAACGTGCTTTATTGGGTAAATTAATTTTTGTTTTCAATAAACATTTGCAGACAAAATATAGTTAACACGTTGTTAACTATATGTAATATGTACATGTAGGTAAAATCAAAGTGACTGTGCATAGATAATAAACAGAGAGTAGCAGCAGTTTTTATTTATTTTACCTTTATTTAACCAGGTAGGCTAGTTGAGAACAAGTTCTCATTTACAACTGCGACCTGGCCAAGATAAAGCACAGCAGTTTGATTCATACAACAACAAAGAGTTACACATGGAATACACAGACATACAGCCAATAATACAGTAGAAAAATAAAATAAAAATAAGTCTATATACAGTCCAAATGAGGTAAGATAAGGGAGGTAGGGCAATAAATAGGCCATGGTGGCGAGGTAATTACAATATAGCAATTAAACACTGGGATGGTAGATGTGCAGAAGATAAATGTGCAAGTTACTGGGGTGCAAAGGAGCAAGATAAATAAATAAATACAGTATGGAGATGAGGTAGTAGGATGGGCTGTTTACAGATGGGCTATGTGCAGGTGCAGAGATCTGTGAGCTGCACTGACAGCTGGTGCTTAAAGCTAGTGAGGGAGATATGAGTCTCCAGTGTCAGTGATTTTTGTAGTTCGTTCCAGTCATTGGTAGCAGAGAACTGTAAGGAAAGGCGGCCTAAGCAGGAATTGGCTTTGGGGGTGACCAGTGAGATTGTCACAAGGCTTGGTGTAGTTGGTACAAAAGAGTCAGGCGCAGGACAGCAGAAATGAGCAACACAACGTAGTTTACTCAAAATATACAAAGTAGTAACAAATACCAAGCCCACCAAATGGACTGACATAATAGTAGAACAATAACGCACAACAAACATGGGGAAAACAGAGGGTTAAATAATGAACATGTAATTGTGGAATTGAAACCTGGTGTGTATAAAACAAAGACAAAACAAATGGAAAATGAAAAGTGGATCGGCGATGGCTAGAAAGCCGGCGACGTTGACCACCGAACGCCGCCCGAACAAGGAGAGGGACCGACTTCTGCGAACAAGGAGAGGGACCGACTTCCCCCTCCCCAACAGTCGACCAAGCACCCTGCGCACCAGAGACACATGCTCAGCGCTTGTAGCGGAGTATATCAGAATGTCATCAATATACACCACTACACCCTGACCGTGCAGGTCCCTGAAAATCGAATCTACAAAGGCCTGGAAGACTGATGGAGCATTCATCAACCCCTTGGCTGAGAAGCAACCCCACACATGAATGGTCTCAGGATGCTTTACTGTTGGCATGGCACATTACTGATGGTAGCTCGCACCTTGTCTTCTCCGGACAAGCTTTTTTCCGGATGCCCCAAACAATCGGAAAAGGGATTCATCAGAGAAATGACTTTACCCCAGTCCTCAGCAGTCCAATCCCTGTACCTTTTGCAGAATATCAGTCTGTCCCTGATGTTTTTCCTGGAGAGAAGTGGCTTCTTTGCTGCCCTTCTTGACACCAGGCCCTCCTCCAAAAGTCTTCGCCTCACTGTGCGTGCAGATGCACTCACACCTGCCTGCTGCCATTCCTGAGCAAGCTCTGTACTGGTGGTGCCCCGATCCCGCAGCTGAATCAACTTTAGGAGACGGTCCTGGCGCTTGCTGGACTTTCTTGGGAACCCTGAAGCCTTCTTCACAACAATTGAACCGCTCTCCTTGAAGTTCTTGATGATCCGATAAATGGTTGATTTAGGTGCAATCTTACTGGCAGCAATATCATTGCCTGTGAATCAAATCAAATGTATTTATGAAGCCCTTCTTACATCAGCTGATGTCACAGAGTGCTGTACAGAAACCGAGCTTAAAACCCCAAACAGCAAGCAACGCAGGTGTAAAAGCACGGTGGTTAGGAAAAACTCCCTAGAAAGGCCAAAACCTAGAAAGAAACCTAGAGAGGAACCAGAATGTGAGGGGTGGCCAGTCCTCTTCTGGCTGTGCCGGGTGCAGATTATAACAGAACATGGACAAGATTTTAAAATATTCATTAAACAGGCAGAACAGTTGAAACTGGAGAAGCAGAAAGAGATAATTAGAGAGAGCATACTTAAATTCACACAGGACACCGGATAAAAGAGGAGAAATACTCCAGATATAACAGACGGACCCTAGCTCCCCGACAAAGAAACTACTGCAGCATAAATACTGGAGGCTGAGACAGGAGGGGTCGGGAGTGCAAAGCAATGATGACGGCACGTGTTTCCTTGCAGGAAACCATGTTTGACAGAGGAAGAACAATGATTAAGACTAGTAATAGGGGTTGCAACAATTTCGGCAGATAATGTTAGAAAGAGAGGGTCCAGATTGTCTAGCCAGGCTGATTTGTAGGGGTCCAGATTTTGCAGCTCTTTCAGAACATCAGCGATCTGGATTTGGGTGAATGAGAAATGGGGGAGGCTTGGGCGAGATGCTGTGGGGAGTGCAGGGCTGTTGACCGGGGTAGGGGTAGCCAGGTATAAAGCATGGCCAGCTGTAGAAAAATGCTTATTGAAGTTCTCAATTATAGTGGATTTGTCGGTGGTGACAGTATTGCCTAGCCTCAGTGCAGTGGGCAGCTGGGAGGAGGTGCTCTTATTCTCCATGGACTTTACAGTGTCCCAGATTTTTTTTTAATTTGTGCAACAGGATGAACATTTCTGTTTGAGAAAGCTAGCCTTAGCTTTCCTAACTGACTGTGTATACTGGTTCTTGACTTCCCTAAAAAGTTGCTTATAGTGGGGGCTATTCGATGCTAATGCAGAACGCCACAGGATGTTTTTGTGCTGATCAAGGGCAGTCAAGTCTGGGGTGAACCAAGGGCTATATCTGTTCTTAGTTCTACATTTTTGAATGGGGCATGCATATTTAAGATTTATACAGGTAACAAACTGAGATTAGGAGCACTCCCTTTAAGAGTGTGCTCCTAATCTCATCTCGTTACCTGTATAAAAGACACCTGGGAGCCAGAAATCTTTCTGATTGAGAGGGGGTCAAATACTTACTTCCCTCATTAAAATGCAATTCCATTTATAAAAATTTTCAGATGCGTTTTTCTGGATTAATTTGTTGTTATTCTGTCTCTCACTGTTCAAATAAACCTACCATTAAAATTATAGACTGATCATTTCTTTGTCAGTGGGCAAACGTACAAAATCAGCAGGGGATTGTCAAAATTCGGCCGGGTGTTTTCCGTTTTTTGACCACTAGAGGCTCTGTCTTTTTTGTCTGATCCTTTTGTTTTGTTTCCAGTTATTATTTGCACCTGTGCCTCGTTTCCCTTGTAGGTATGTAAACCCTTAGTTTTCCTTAGTTCTTTGCTCCGTGTTTGTATGTTAGCACCCAGCCTCAGTGAAGCTGTGAACATTTTGTTGCCCCAGTTGGACTCTCTTATGGAAACTCTGTTTTGGTATCGTTTATTTTTGGATTGTTCTTTTGAGACTATTTTTTGCTGTTCCTTCTTTCCTTGTGGATTTACCTTTTTGTCTTGGTGGATTACCTTTTTGCCTGAAGTACTTTACTTTTTGTTATTATTAAAACACCGTCTCCATCACGGCTGTGTCTGCCTCATCTTCTGGGTTCTGCCAACTACTAGTGGCTCAGGTTGCTAAGTGACTGGTTCTCACGCCGGAGACCTGAGTTCATGACCGGGTCCTGACAGAAACACAGAGCCAAGAACATGAACCCAGAGGCAGCCAGTACCCAGGAGCATTTTGCCACGCTGTCCCACCATGAGGAGAGAGTCCAACTCCACGAAGCCGCTCTGGTTCAGCAAGAGGCCTTGATGGTTAGACATTCTCAACTTCTGTCGGAAATGCTGACTTCCATAAGGCGGATATCTGATCCGACTTCCTCCGACAGCCGCTCCCGCCCCAGTACCTCAGATTCCAGTGCCCGTGGCAGTTAACCCCCTGGCTGAACACCACCTTCCGCCTCCCCAACGTTTCTCAGGTGATCCGAGTGCTTGTAAGGGTTTTTATACCCAGTGTTCTCTCTCCTTCGAGCTGCAACCCTCGTCATTTCCCACCGACCGGCCCAAGATCGCATACATCATCGCCCTGCTGTCGGCGCAGCGTGACGGACTATGCCATTCAGTTTCGCACAGTGGCAGCAGCGAGTGGCTGGAACGACGAGGCGCTCACGGTGCGCTTTCTGAAGGGTCTCTCCGACGCTATCCAAGACGAACTGGCCACTCGGGAACCACCGGACAATCTCGAGTCCCTGATCAAGTTGGCCTCGCATATAGACCAGCGCCTGAGAGAGAGAGAACTCAACCGTAGACCCCCCGCCCTAGCTCCTATCGGTCCCAGGTCCGAGTCTCCACCTTTATCCCCGCTGGCTCCACCGGAACCCATGCAGATCGGACGCATCTCCCAGGCTGAAAGAGACCGCCGGATGAGGGAGCGATGCTGTCTATATTGCGGCAAACCGGGTCATTTCCGCTCTGCATGTCCCGGGCTCCAGGGAAACGCACTGTCCCGTGCAGGCCTGGGGGGACTGTAACGGGAAACATAACCTCCTCCCATCCATCCAACTCCCATCTGCTCATTCCAGTTACCCTTTCCTGGGACAACCACGAGCTACCCCTTCAAGCCTTGATAGACTCTGGAGCCGCAGGTAACTTCATGGACGGCATCTGGGCTTAGGAGAATGGCGTTCCCTCTGTACCTCTCACTGACCCCATGAGGGTTACTACGTTGGATGGAAGCCCTCTGGGATCTGGACTTGTCACCCGCGTCACTGCTCCCTTACGACTATCAGTTTCCCAACACCAGGAAGTAATAAACTTTCATCTGATCCCCTGTTCCGAGTTTCCTCTCGTCCTTGGCTACCCCTGGCTGCACAGCCATAACCCTCACATCGACTGGTCCGTGGGCACTATCAAGCAGTGGGGTCCTACGTGCCAAGCCACTTGCATCTTCCCGAGTTCCCCGAGGTCTCCTCCCGAGTCTCTAGAATCCATCGACCTGTCCCGAGTTCCCGACTGTTACCATGACCTCAAGCTGGTATTCAGCAAACAGAGGGCCACCACACTACCACCCCATAGACCCTACGATTGCCCCATCAACCTGTTTCCAGGCACCTGCCCCCCCAGAGGTCGGATCTTTTCCCCATCTCCTCCCTAACGAGCTGCTATGGATACCTACATCAAGGACTCTCTGGCAGCAGGCCTCATTCGTCCGTCCACCTCGCCCGCAGGAGCAGGTTTTTCTTTGTGGCCAAAAAAGACGGTGGTTTACGTCCATGCATCGACTACCGGGGACTCAATGCCATAACCGTCCGCAACCGCTACCCCCTTATGGCCACAGCGTTTGAGGTGCTCCAAGAAGCAGCCGTATTCACTAAGCTTGACCTGCGGAACGCATACCATCTGGTGCGGATCAGACACGGTGACGAGTGGAAGACCGCTTTCAACACGCCTACTGGTCACTACGAATACTTGGTGATGCCCTTCGGTCTGACCAACGCCCCGGCTGTGTTCCAAGCGCTCATAAATGATGTGCTCAGGGATATGCTTAACATCTTTGTGTTCGTTTACTTGGATGATATCCTCATCTTTTCGAGCTCCCTTCAAGAACACACAAAGCATGTCAGACAAGTACTCAAACGTCTCCTAGGAAGGTAGAGGCGGTAGCGGATTGGCCCACCCCTAAGTCCGTTAAGGAAGTTCAGCGTTTCTTGGGCTTCACAAACTTTTACCGCAAGTTCATCAAAGACTTCAGCTCGGTGGCAGCTCCCCTCTCAGCTTTAACCAAGGGTGGCAACGCAAGGTTTCTGTGGGGAAAAGAAGCTGAGACGGCCTTCCAAGGACTCAAGCAGCGCATCCTCTCTGCTCCCATCCTGACACTACCTACAGTGGATGAACCTTTTGTGGTGGAGGTAGACGCCTCAGAGGTTGGTGTTGGGGCCGTCCTGTCTCAGAGGGGTGAAGACAAGAAGCTCCACCCTTGCGCCTTCTTCTCACACCGGCTTACCCCAGCCGAGAGGAATTACGATGTGGGGGATCGTGAACTCCTAGCGGTTAAGATGGCATTGAAGGAATGGAGACACTGGCTAGAGGGGGCTTCTCAACCGTTTCAAGTGCTTACAGACTACAAAAATCTGGAGTATATCCAGCAGGCGAAGCGGTTGAACTCCAGACAAGCTCGATGGTCTCTTTTTTTCAATCGATTTCAGTTTATCCTCACCTATCGGCCCGGGTCGAAGAATCTCAAACCGGACGCGTTGTCCCGAGTCTACGCTCCTGCCATTAGAGAAGATACTGACATGCCTGTTCTTCCTACCGCTAAGATCGTGGCCCCAATCTCGTGGCAAGTTGAGGACACCGTGAGACGAGCTCAAGCTACCGAATCGGGTCGGATAGGAGGGCCTGCCAATCGGTTGTTTGTCCCCAAGGCAGCGAGGTCCCAGGTTCTTCTGTGGGGACACTCCTCTCGCCTCACCTGTCACCCGGGAGTAGGTCGCACTTTGGAGTTCATCCAGCGTAAGTTCTGGTGGCCCACCATAAAGGAAGACGTCGACACCTTCATCAAGGCCTGTCCCGTGTGCTGCCAGGGCAAATCTTCTCACCTCCGCCCTCAAGGACTCCTTCACCCTTTACCTATCCCCCACCGACCCTGGTCCCATATCTCGTTGGACTTTATTACTGGCCTTCCTCCATCCCTTGGTAATACTACTATCCTAGTCATCATCGACAGGTTTTCTAAGGCGGCCAGGTTCGTCCCCTTGACTAAGTTACCTTCGGCTAAGGAAACGGCTGAGCTGGTAATTAACCACGTGTTCCGAGTCTTCGGCATTCCTCAGGATATGGTTTCCGACAGATGGCCCCAGTTCGCCTCGAGGTTTTGGAAGGCCTTCTGCCAGCTCATAGGGGCCACTGCCAGCCTATCTTCAGGGTACCACCCGGAGTCCAACGGCCAAACCGAGAGGATGAATCAGGAGCTGGAAACCGCCCTCAGATGTATGGCCTCCAACAACCCGTCCACATGGTCGTCTTTCATCGTTTGGGCTGAGTACGCGCACAACACCTTGCGCTCCTCCCCACTGGTATGTCTCCGCACGAAAGTCAGTTTGGCTATGCTCCCCCATTGTTCCCTGACCAGGAGGCAGAAGTCGGAGTGCCTTCAGCCCTGAAGTTCGTCAGACGCTGTCGGCTTACGTGGAGGAAGACCCGTCTCAATCTTCTGCGTTCCTCACAGCGGTACCAACAACAAGCCAACAGACGTCGCCGTCCCGGCCCCAACCTGCGCCCCGGCCAGAGAGTCTGGCTCTCCACAAAAAGACGAACCTCTACGGGTGGAGTCTCGCAAGCTGTCCCAGAAATACATCGGTCCCTTTAAGGTTGCCAGGAGAGTCAACCCCGTTACATATCGCCTGCAATTACCCAGACCCCTTAAGATTAATCCCACATTTCACATCTCCTTATTAAAACCTGTTGTTTTTTCTCCCCTTGTCCCTATCGTTTATTTTTGGATTGTTCTTTTGAGAATTTTTTTTGCTGTTCCTTCTTTCCTTGTGGATTTACCTTTTTGTCTTGGTGGATTACCTTTTTGCCTGAAGTACTTTACTTTTTGTCTTCTGGGTTCTGCCAACTATTAGTGGCTCAGGTTGCTAAGTGACTGGTTCTTACGCCGGAGACCTGAGTTCGTGACCGGGTCCTGACAGGGATAAAATACTTTTTTCCCTCACTGTACGTGCTCGTAGTTTGTCTATTTTATTATCCAATGATTGTCCATTGGCTATTAGGACCGATGGTAAAGGCAGATTACACACTCGCAGTCGGATCCTTACCAGGCACCCAGACCTTCGTCCCGATATTTCCATCTCTTTCTCCTGCGAATAACGGGGATGAGGGCCTTGTCGTGTGTCTGGAGTAAATCCTTAGCGTCCGACTCATAAAGAAAAAAATGTCTTCCAGTACGGGGTGAGTAATCGCTGTCCTGATATCTAGTAGCTCTTTTCCATCATAAGAGGCAGTGGCAGAAACATAATGTACAAAATAAGTTACAAATAACACGAAAAAACAAATACAATAGCACAATTGGTTAGGGGACTGTAAAACGGCGGCCATCTCCTCTGGCGCTATTATCAAACACCCCATTTGTCTATTGAGGTTTTCTTTCATGGTGAATGTGCTGTGTTAAGAACGTGTTTCCCATATGAGACAGACGCTAGAGCCCCAGTTCCATGGCACAAACTGTGTGTTATATGAGCTCATGACTAGTACACTGGGACTTAAATATGGCATATAGACTGAGTGTCTCAGTTTCACTGCTTGGGGTCATGACCCTGCCCCAAATGCAGTAGCTCAGTAATTACAACACAACATTGGTACAGAATGATAGTGACAAATAAAGTATTCCGCTCATAACATTTGAATTATTAGGTACGGTTATTGAATCTCCTCAGCATGCAGTTCTTGCTTGAGTAGAATGAGATTATACTTGTCAAGAAATTTTAAAAAATCACGGGCATCCGATGATCAACTACAAAACGTTTAGACCCTTGCAAGCTATGGCAGTATTTGTAGATGGTTATGCCAACACCCACAGGTTGGTATGTCACGGCAAACCCCGTAAGCCTGTGGTGGTTCTTATGAAGTTGATTTGAGCTATATGAATGTTCTCTTACTTTAACTCAAGGTCCCAGAATCGAAAAAGCTTAAAGTTTAGAAAAAAACTGCCTTTTCGATGATATGTTTTGAGTTTTGTACTATGAGTTGTGAAATGTTACCACATACTTGTGATAACATTTCATGACCTCTAGTACGTCATCATCATCATCCCATGCATGTCATCATCATCCCACACTGAATTAATGTAAATTAGACGTCCATGAATCATAGACTACGTGACTGGCACTAATGGCCAATAGGGTAGTGAGGACAGCTCATGATCACAGAAAGGTGATATCATGGGTGAGGGGGAAATAGAGTGCGCTTGAAAAGAGTGGGGAGGGGCATTGTACAAAGTCAAAGCCAGGTCAAAGCAAAATCAACCCAACTCTCTCAAAGGGATCCTGAATGAAATGGTTGGCCTTTCAAGAGATGTTGCTTTCTCGAAGTTCATGTTAAACCTTTGGACGAAGTTGCAGAAGTTAGCCTATATTTAGCGGGTTTGTTGACCATCTCTTTCTCTTTGCTTTCAGGGTAGCTGAAATAGAAGTACGCTAGAGCGCATGCATACTGTCCTATATCTGTAACAAGCCAAAACCTTTAAATCATATAGGGCAGATGCTAAGTCTGAGTGAATAAGTCAAACCCACTTAAAATACAAAATGGATGGAAGGTTGATTTTCGGCCATATAGACTGCAACAGTACTGAATGACAATTGATACAAGATATATGTGATATTAAAAGCACACAAACTAAAGCATTTCAACAAACTGTCTTTGTCAGAGCAACTGATTTTCATTGTGTTGCACAGTACGGCTATGATTGAGCAGTGGTTCAAATGGGCAACATGGACGAGCCGGGAGACCTGTTACAATCTCGAGGCAAGTTAGGGCTCTGTTCAAAGCTTAGCTGGTTATATAAACACACTGTCCAGAGGACTTTTTCACCATGGGAGCAAAGGTTTAGAGCGATATTACTAGACCCCAACTAAGTTTGATCTTCTGTGCTTGTGCTATATCGAGAGGTGTCAGCTTATAATTTTATCACAGTGGGATGTACTCGTTGATATGAAAAGTGTGTCATTATGCTGCAACTCATACTAACAGTTCAAGGGAAATTTAATAAAACCTTGTAGTACGTATGTGTGTCTCTCTGTGTGTAATATAGTTGTTTTGATGGATACAGGTTTCCAAAAATAATGTAGTTCCATATTTGGTCAAAAGGCGGCTGGTGCCAAATCATGCCTTGAGATTCAAACACAAACAATAAATATGAATTTGTTCTTAACTGACTTGCCTAGTTAAATAAAGGTTAAATTTAAAAAAATTATAATAAAAATTCCTAGTTGGGTAGGGTTTAGGTTGGCATCAGCCATGCTCTAGAAGTAGATGGGGGGTTGTGACAACAACCTACTTGGCAAGATCCTTTGGGATAGCATTGAGTTGGTGGGCCCTCAACAGACAGCTAGCAGGGCAGCTAGGAAATAGAGAGAGTGAGAGAGAGTGACACAGATGCTTTTTTGAGAGGGGTTGCTCTTTGCGAACAGCTGTAGAAGTAAGTAAACAACAGCATAAGGTTTCTGGTGGCTTGCTGCCGGCTACCCAACTTGGTGTGGTTGTCATTAAACACCACCCCAGCCTTCTGCTCTGCAGGCTAACGCATGCATAAAGAGTGCTACATGAATGCCTCTTTACAATCTTGTATGTAATGGGAGCAGCGGTAGCCTCGATGGGAGGGGGGAGTGAGCCGGGCTACTGCTGATATTCCTTTGAGCAAGGAACCTCCTAAACTGCTCATTGGGAACTGCACTGCGGCTGTCCTCTCCTCCAGCCTCTCCAACCTAATGTGTGTTTGTGTGTGTGTGTGTGTGTGTGTGTGTGTGTGTGTGTGTGTGTGTGTGTGTGTGTGTGTGTGTGTGTGTGTGTGTGTGTGTGTGTGTGTGTGTGTGTGTGTGTGTGTGTGTGTATGTGTGTGTGTGTGTCGGGGGGTTGGATAAAAGCAGAAGGCAAATGTCCATCTCATGTGGACTAGTAAACTATATCTTATCTTATGTTATCATAACCCTGGTTGTCACATTTGTCCTGTCCAGTTAGGGTGTGTTACATCACCTCAATGCCATCCACAACCTAGCTAATCCCTAAGAGTAACACTGGATCTTCTGTGCCACATGAAGTCCACTCATATAGGGTTGGTCCCAAATTGTTTCCAGCTAATCAGAAACTGTGTGTGTGTGTGTGTGTCTGTGTCTGTGTGAGAATAAGAGTGAGAGTGCGAGAGAGACAGATTGATGCACTGGGTTATTTTGGTCAGCCTATCTGTTCATTTCCATCACTCTCCTTTATATACAGTATCTGCTGATCAACCTTTCCCCTAATTCTTCTTGAGATCTTTATTTTCAAACACTGACATGTGTATAAAATCAAGCACACAGCCATGCAATCTCCATGGAGTTCATGGTCAGTGAACCACAACAATAACATCTCATCAACATTTCATTCTGCTGATGAACTGTGGTTCACCTTACCTAACAGGTCATTCACAGCAGGTATGTTTGTATCATCAGATTCCCTGCTGTCCGCTCAATAATTATATAATTTTCCATGAGTTACTGTTTAGTAAGGATGAATAAGTGACTTACTTACTAAAGTGTTGCTCTACGCTTCCCATTGTTTCAATGACTACCACGTTTCAGGTAAGACCCAAATGCAGACAGTGTCGAAGTAACAATGTTTATTACAGCAACAGGGGCAGGCAAATGACAGGTCAAGGCCGGCAGGGGTTGATTATCCAGAGTAGTGGGGCAAAGGTACAGTGAGGGAAAAGGTATTTGATCCCCTGCTGATTTTGTACGTTTGCCCACTGACAAAGAAATGATCAGTCTATAATTTTAATGGTAGGTTTATTTGAACAGTGAGAGACAGAATAACAACAAAAAAATCCAGAAAAACGCATGTGAAAAATGTTATAAATTGATTTGCATTTTAATGAGGGAAATAAGTATTTGACCCCTCTGCAAAACATGACTTAGTACTTGGTGGCAAAACCCTTGTTGGCAATCACAGAGGTCAGACATTTCTTGTAGTTGGCCACCAGGTTTGCACACATCTCAGGAGGGATTTTGTCCCACTCCTCTTTGCAGATCTTCTCCAAGTCATTAAGGTTTCGAAGCTGACGTTTGGCAACTCGAACCTTCAGTTCCCTCCACAGATTTTTTATGGGATTAAGGTCTGGAGACTGGCTAGGCCACTCCAGGACCTTAATGTGCTTCTTCTTAAGCCACTCCTTTGTGGGGATGGTGTTCTTGGTGTTCTTGGGGTCATAGGCAGCATTCCTCCTCCTCCAAACACGGCGAGTTGAGTTGATGCCAAAGAGCTCCATTTTGGTCTCATCTGACCACAACACTTTCACCCAGTTGTCCTCTGAATCATTCAGATGTTCATTGGCAAACTTCAGACGGGCATGTATATGTGCTTTCTTGAGCAGGGGGACCTTGCGGGCGCTGCAGGATTTCAGTCCTTCATGGCATAGTGTGTTACCAATTGTTTTCTTGGTGACTATGGTCCCAGCTGCCTTGAGATCATTGACAAGATCCTCCCGTGTAGTTCTGGGCTGATTCCTCACCGTTCTCATGATCATTGCAACTCCACGAGGTGAGATCTTGCATGGAGCCCCAGGCCGAGGGAGATTCCATTTGCGAATAATCGCACCAACTGTTGTCACCTTCTCACCAAGCTGCTTGGCGATGGTCTTGTAGCCCATTCCAGCCTTGTGTAGGTCTACAATCCTGTCCCTGACATCCTTGGAGAGCTCTTTGGTCTTGGCCATGGTGGAGAGTTTGGAATCTGATTGATTGATTGCTTCTGTGGACAGGTGTCTTTTATACAGGTAACAAGCTGAGATTAGGAGCACTCCCTTTAAGAGTGTGCTCCTAATCTCAGCTCGTTACCTGTATAAAAGACACCTGGGAGAGAGAAATCTTTCTGATTGAGAGGGGTTCAAATACTTATTTCCCTCATTAAAATGCAAATCAATTCATAACATTTTTTCACATGCATTTTTCTGGACTTTTTTGTTGTTATTCTGTCTCTCACTGTTCAAATAAACCTACCATTAAAATTATAGACTGATAATTTCTTTGTCAGTGGGCAAATGTACAAAATCAGCAGGGGATCAAATACTTTTTTCCCTCACTGTACAGGACGGCAGGCAGGCTCAGGGCGCTAAGAAAAGGTCAAAACAGGAACAATAAAGAGACAGGAACAGAGGGGGAAAACGCTGGTAGGCTTGATGAAACAAAACGAACTGGCAACAGACAAACAGAGAACACAGGTATAAATACACAGGGGATAACGGGGAAGATGGGTGACACCTGGAAGGGGGTGGAGACAATCACAAACATAGGTGAAACAGATCAGGGCGTGACAATGACAGTGTCAATATGCAGCCCCTCTGCTGAGAGGTAATTTATGAAGGGCCATTGGTAAACTGCAGTGGCATTGTGGTTAGGGTTGACCCTGATATTGGAAGTTTGGGACCTGATGCCTCCCTGCTTGGCACTCAGCATTAAGGAGATGGATTGAGGTATGGCATTGTAACAGACTAGCATCCTGTCCAATATGCAATATGTACTTCTACATCAAGCTGCCTCATGCTACTGATACGGAAATGTGTATGTTTAAGTAGTGACTAGAATATTACACCCTGAAAATGTATAACAGTGTGTAATGGTGTTAGAGTTATAAGACAATAATCCAATAATGTGTGTGTCTAGAACTTTTTAGAGACTAGGACATGGTGTTACTATCTTGCAATGTAAGCAGGGTGTATTTGAGAGACCAAAGGACTGCTTGTGAAACCAACTACAGAAAAGAGGCCTTCCCCCCCTCAGGAGGGGAAGAACTGTTAGAAACTGTCTAGCTTGAAGAAATATGTTGCAGAAGTGATAAGCCATGTATGTGTACTGTGGAAAAATACAGCCGCCTAAAGCGGGGTGGAGTTTGTTTGTATGTACATATAAAAATATTGTATTTCCGTTATGAGGGCAAAGCTCTCGTGAATAAACATTCTGATCATTGTAGCTTGGTCTCTGTCTGTTTCATTTTAACCAAAGCTTTACGGCCTTTGGGTTACAGACAGAGTAGTTTAATAGAAGTTCATTTCAGAACATTGAGAACAAAATTCTCGTGACAGTTACAGAAACAGGAGATAGGCTCCTGCCGTTCTGGCTTGGACAAGGCTTACTTTCTGGTCAAATGCATTGACAACCTTGCTGGAATAGAACCAGAACCCATTCCATTTGTTCATTTACCTAAGGTCAAATCTAGACTCTTTGGAGACAAATATATTTCAGACTTTGAAAATAAGCAAATATAAGAAAGGCAAAGAGACAGGGAAACAATTCAGAATTTTATATTTTTTCTTTGCATAGAAAATCAACCCATAGGTTCTCCTCATAAAAAAATACTTCTCGCATTTTCACATACCCAAATTCAAAACATAATGTAGATCTCCCATTTTGCCATTCCCATTCGGCAAGCTTGGTCGTTACCATGAAAAGTCACTCTCTTCTACCATAAACCACTGAGTTAACATTATTGTAAAATGACCTAGTATAATCTGGAAGACTATTATGAATACAAAAATATGTCATTTTTCATTATCTAATTAAGATCCAATGATATTAATATAAAGTGCAAAAGAATATAACATTTAAACACTTTCTATCCCTCCATTATCTTTCCATGGTCACAGCATCGGATCTGTCTGACCTAAAATGATAGCTGTGCACACTCAATGTATGGATGTGAATTCTAACATTGTTTCATTCCTCTGAGAGAATATGGCAACTGTCAAAATGCTTGAACACACTGAAGTACAGAACTACCGTGGAATGACTTTAGGGTTACAGACAGACATACAGCTGAAGTCGGAAGTTTACATACACCTCAGCCAAATACATTTAAACTCATTTTTTCACAATTCCTTGACATTTAATCCTAGTAAAGATTCCCTGTCTTAGGTCAGTTCGGATCACCACTTTATTTTAAGAATGTGAAATGTCAGAATAGTAGTTGAGAGAATGATTTATTAAGTCAGGTTTGTAGGCCTCCTTGCTCGAACACGCTTTTTCAGTTCTGCCCACAACTGTTCTATAGGATTGAGGTCAGGGCTTTGTGATGGCCACTCTGCCAAATGGCCATTTTGCCACAACTTTGGAAGTATGCTTGGGGTCATTGTCCATTTGGAAGACCCATTTGCGACCAAGCTTTAACTTCCTGACTGATGTCTTGAGATGTTGCTTCAATATATATACATCATTTTCCTTCCTCATGATGCCATCTATTTTGTGAAGTGCACCAGTCCCTCCTGCAGCAAAGCACCCCCACAACATGATGCTGCCACCCCCATGCTTCACGGTTGGGATGGTGTTCCTCGGCTTGCAAGCATCCCCCTTATTCCTCCAAACATAACGATGGTCATTATGACCAAACAGTTCTATTTTTGTTTCATCAGACCAGAGGACATTTCTCCAAAAAGTACGATCTTTGTCCCCATGTTCAGTTGTTCAGTTGCAAACCGTAGTCTGGCTCAGCAAGGAAGAAGCAGTGGCTTCTTCCTTGCTGAGCGGCCTTTTAGGTTATGTCGATATAGGATTCATTTAAAGTGTGGATATAGATACTTTTGTACCCGTTTCCTCCAGCATCTTCACAAGGTCCTTTGCTGTTGATCTGGGATTGATTTGCACTTTTCACACCAAAGTGTTAATTTCTAGGAGACAGAATGCATCTCCTTCCTGAGCGGTATGACGGCTGCGTGGTCCCATGGTGTTATACTTGCGTACTATTGTTTGTACAGATGAACGTGGTACCTTCAGGCGTTTGGAAATTACTCCCAAGGATATACTAGACTTGTGGAGGTCTACAATTTTTTTCCTGAGGTCTTGGCTTATTTCTTTTGATTTTCCCATGTCACGCAAAGAGGCACTGAGTTTGAAGGTAGGCCTTGAAATACATCCACAGCTACACCTCCAATTGACTCAAATGATGTCAATTAGCCTATCAGAAGCTTCTAAAGCCATGACATCATTTTCGGGAATGTTCCAAGCTGTGTAAAGGCACAGTCAACTTATTGTATGTAAACTTCTGACCCACTGGAATTGTGATACAGTGAATTATAAGTGAAATTATCTGTTTGTAAACAATTGTTGGAAAAATTACTTGTGTCATGCACAAAGTAGATGTACTAGCCGACTAGCCAAAACTATAGTTTGTTAACAAGAAATTTGTGGAGTGGTTGAAAAACTAGTTTTAATGACTCCAACCTAAGTGTATGTAAACTTCCGACTTCAACTGTAGAACGATCAGTTTCTGAAGACTGCAATGGTGATAGTGAACACCAACATCTACAATCCATACTCATTCAGCCTGAATAATTTCACTTCAACTTGACTCTCAAGTCCACATCTCAGTTCTGTTCCTTGAAAGAGTCTTCAGGGCTAGGATCCCCCACTCTTTCTGCTTCACAGCTGTGCTGCTCTTTAACCAGTCACCAGTCCGTTTCCCGATCTCACTAAGGCTAACCACCAGTGCTTAGACTGCAACAGGGATTAATTGCAACTCTTACTCGTGGTTCAGCAGACCCGAAGAACATGGCCCTTGCTGTTTGAGATCCTCGTCAACCTGAGAGAAAGTTGGAAAGAAAGAGAAAAACAGTTTGAAAGAAAAGAATTAGACCACATTTGCAACAGTTCAAATTCAGTGCTATCTGCTTCACTTTTCACTAGTAACTGACAATATCTGTTAAATGTCCATCTTCTATTCTCCATCTCCTTACCTCGGAGTAGGCAGGGGGAGGAGGGTACCAAAGCTCGGAGGCGAGCATGAACAGTCCTTCATCCTCATCTGCATCGTAGTCGACCAGCAGCGGTGTGAGGGGGGAGTCGATACGGCAGTCACGGGAGATGTTGCTGTAGCTGGGGGGTTGTGACGGGAGGCGAAGCGACCCAAAGCTACTGGAGGGGGTGTTCAGGGACTCTGCCTGGCTGCTCATGCTGTTGGTGCGGCTGCCAAAGCCATTGAAGGGGATGTTCCCGATGACCAGGGGCAACTCTAGGACCACCTTGTCACTGCCGGGAATGTGTACATAGATCTGATGGATAGATATATTGATGTCACTCCTAGATCACAAGTCATTTCAATCATTTTCAATGTGAGGTTTATGGTATTAGCCTATATCAAGGAACAAGTTTATGACTCACCCTGAGGGCATAGTCCACGTGAATGATGTCGCACCCCAGGAGTGAGGGCTTGAGCCTGGGCACTCGGATGGTCTTGCTCTGCCACATGTCACACATGCCCGAGATGATATGGTTGCCCCTCACGACTGAGAGCTTCTGCCCCAGGACTTTGGTCCTGCCATTGGCCTGGTAAGTGTGCTTGACCATGATGGCTGCCTTGGGCACCACGATACGTGAGCAGGTGTTTTCAAATTTGGCATTGATGCAGATGTCCTCGCCTTCGCAGAAGCCCTTGCGGTCGATCTTGGCACTGATGGACACATGTCCATCTGGGATGAACATGCAGGTGAGCTTCTTCTCCTTTGTACCTGCAGCTGGAGCCTGGATGAGAAACAATGAGAAACATTAACATGAGTTAAACATCAATCACCAAGCATGTTGATTGCAAGTCAACCATCAAGCCTAACACCATCCACCCAGACCTTATAATCTCTCATGTTTAGCTAGTTATGGCAAAGTTATACAATTTTTATAAACATTATTAAGCTATGCATCATCATTACACGTCTCATTCAGGAGAACAAGGTGTATAATACAATCACTGTCAAGTAGCAATGTGTATAATGTAATAACAATCAAGTGGCATTATTCCTTATGGTGATAATTATGATGATGTGAATGAGCTGTTATGTACCAGGAGGTCAGGGGTGTTGACGTCCAAGGGCTCCTCCACCTCAAAGTGTTTCTCGCACTGCAAGGCAGGCTGGGAAGGCCTCTCCATCACGGCCCTGACATAATACTGGACACAGCCAAACTTCCCCTTGTAGGACGACACCAGTTGCCTGTGACAAAAGCAGGAGGAATTTTAATTGTGGGATGCTGTCATTATTACATAACGCTATGCCTTTATAGGTAACAAACAATGCGGTTTTTACAGTCCTTGATGCTTACCCAGGATGTGGCAGCTCAAAGCCAAACATGTACTCATATCTGTTCCCTGGTCTGAGAGTGACCGAGCCATTGGAATCTGAGGATGAGAGAAATACATTATGGTCCATTCATTAAACTATGAATTTAACCAATCTCTCTTAGGTTAATACATTTTGGTCTATTTGTGCAATCCACTGTAGACCACAGGACACCCTTGGTCCACTTCTAGTGCTTATGGGCCAATAAAAACCACCACTGGCGCATTTGATCATCCATAAACATACGTAAATAAAACATATAGCTAGTCTATAAAGCATAATTTCTCATGCTCTATCTTTGCGCAGTGCACTGTACTCGCAGACTGCAGTAGCCAACTAGGTGACAGTGCATAAAAGCTGGATGACACGGGTGTAGCCTGCCGACTGCAGTGAATGGCTAAATTCACATTCGAAACAAAGAGATTTACTTTTTTTATATTTTAGTTTGTAATATTACCTCTAGGCTGGTGGTCCAGATAAACGGTATCTTCGTATTTTAGATATTCAATGTCTTCACGGCATCTGTGCTTTCCTTTCGCGTACTCCACTTTTGCGCATCCAATTCCAAACACTCTCATAGCGGACACCTTGGTCACCTCGGACACCTCAACCACAATATTCCCGGCTACCTTGTCACCACTGGAGTAGAAAGCCTTAGTAGGATCATGGAAAACGACCTCAAAGGTCTTCAATTTCTTTGTAATGATGACCATTTTAATATTTGTTCACAGTGTCCCAGTGGTTAAGAAAATATATGTGGAAAATAGCCGACCGCTATTATTAGCTAGTTAAGCCTATTGAATTCCAAGCCTATTGAAATGTCCAACAGTTTGATTGCAATCCAATCACTATACTGTCACAATGTTAGCTACTTATTGCCATCAACCGTACAATTCGGAGCTGACTGTAAACAGCAAGTCTCCGCATTGGTTTTATATGGATGGCGAGTAGACATCTCAACCCAGTCTCGCCAGCCGCATAATCACTATCCCGTTACCGGACTGTGCATGCTGTCGGTGAATGCACCGTCTGAACTGCTGCATGTACAGCGCTCTCATTGGTAAAAAATCTCGTTTGTGCCCCTCCTTGCCAATCAGCACACAGAAAGAAAGCATGGACACCTCATGGTAAAGTAACGAAGAGGAGTATGTCTATCGCATGTATAGGCGTGGTTCAGGGGTTAGATCCATCTAGATCCCCCACAATGAGTCAACCAGTCATTATACCCAACATACACGTGTTAACAGAAAATGTTTTATCATCCATTTCTTATGATATCATCAGAATTGTCATTCGTAACATATGCTACAAATTGCAATTTGTACAATATGTTACGAATTTGCAAAACAAATTAGGAATTCCAATTTGTTCTGGCTAACGGTAGCTTGGTGGCTAACGCTAACGTTTGCTATCTCTAGAGTCTAGGGGTTAGGAGTTAAGGTTAGTAGTTCGGTTAAAAGGTGAAGGTTAGGGTTTGGGTTAGCTAAAAAGGTTTGGGTTAGGGGTTATCTAACATGCTAAGTAGTTGCAAAGAAGCTAAAAAGTAGACAGTAGTTGCAAATTAGCTCAAATTGTCTGTGATGAGATTCGAACAAATAACCTTTAGGTTGCTAGACCTTCTTGTTATATGCCCACCCCGACCAACCACCCTCCTTTTGTTTTTGCCTTAAGTAACTTTCTATCTTATGTAACCATACCAAACGTATAGCATACTAATTTGAGTGTCCCGGATTTACATTTACTATGTTACGTCTAGTCTACAAGACCAGTCTGGATAATGAGGGTGTTGTTGCTGGTTTAAATCTTTTAACGCATTCATAAAGCTCCTGTGGTTCCCTTTGCAAGGCATGGTCATAAAGCCTGGTTGCTATCTGGTACAGTGAAAAACATAGGCATAATCTAAACATAGGCATAATCATTTCACAGTGCTGAGGTAACAAGTAACAACCTTCAAAGGCAAGGACACACCTGTAGCGTTTGCCGGCAGAGTGTACTTGGCAGAGAGTTGGCTACTTGGCACCTTTTGAACAGAGTGCAGGCTGTAATTTGCAAACCCATTGTATATTTAGAAACGGGCTGAAATTTCGGCAGTCAGACACCTACCTAGATGTTTTAAAGGAGAAAACGCATCGCACTGAATGATGGTCTGCCTTGCCTAAAACGTTGGTAAGCCTCTGACTACCAACAGTGTAGAGTGCAATAGAGATTGCATCATCTGTGGATCTGTTGGGGTGGTATGCAAATTGGGAGTGGGTCTAGGGTTTCTGGGATAATGGTGTTGATGTGAGCCATGACCAAATCAAATCAAATGCATTTATAAAGCCCTTCTTACATCAGCTGATGTCACAGAGTGCTGTACAGAAACCCAGCCTAAAACCCCAAACAGCAAGCAATGCAGGTGTAGAAGCACGGTGGCTAGGAAAAACTCCCTAGAAAAGCCAGAACCTAGGAAGAAACCTAGAGAGGAACCAGGCTATGAGGGGTGGCCAGTCTTTCTTTCTTTCTGGCTGTGCTGGGTGGAGATTATAACAGAACATGGCCAAGATTTTAAAATGTTCATAGATGACCAGCAGGGTCAAATAATAATAATCAGTGGTTTGTCGAGGGTGCAACAGGTCAGCACCTCAGGAGTAAATGTCAGTTGGCTTTTCATAGCCGATCATTCAAAGAATCTCTACCGTTCCTGCTGTCTCTAGAGAGTTGAAAACAGCAGGTCTGGGACAGGTAGCATGTCTGGTGAACAGGTCAGGGTTACATAGACACAGGCAGAACAGTTGAAACTGGAGCAGCAGCACGGCCAGGTGGACTGGGGATAGCAAGGAGTCATCAGGCCAGGTAGTCCTGAAGCATGGTCCTAGGGCTCAGGTCCTCCGAGAGAGAGAAAGAAAGAAAGAAAGAAAGAGAGGAAGAAAGAGAAAAGGAGAGAATTAGAGAGAGCATACTTAAATTCACACAGGACAACCGGATAAGACAGGAGAAATACTCCAGATATAACAGACTGACCCTAGCCCCCCGATACGCAAACTACTGCAGCATAAATACTGGAGGCTGAGACAGGAGGGGTCGGGAGACACTGTGGCCCCGTCGACGATACCCCCGGACAGGGCCAAACAGGCAGGATATAACCCCACCCACTCTGCCGAAGATCAGCCCCCACAACACTAGAGGGATATCTTCAACCACCAACTTACCATCCTGAGACAAGGCCGAGTATAGCCCACAAAGATCTCTGCCACGGAGGGGCGCCAACCTGGACAGGAAGATCACGTCAGTGACTCAACCCACTCAAGCGACGGCATGGAGGGGCTGCGTCGCTTGAGTGGGTTAAGTAGAGCTGCCAGCCTTTCAAAGCACTTTCAAAGGTCGGTAGTCATTTAGGCAGGTTACCTTCGTGTTTATTGGGAACAAGGACTATGGAGGTCTGTTTGAAACATGTTTTTATTACAGACTCAATATCAGGGACAGTTTGAAAAAGTCAGTGAAGACACTTGCCAGTTAGTCAGCGCATGCTCGGAGTACACGTCCTGGTAATCCGTCTGTCCCTGCAGCCTTGTGAATGTTGACCTGTTAAAAGGTCTTTTTTATTTAGAATTTGTAGTATTTTTTTTATTACTCACATGGGCTACGGAGAGCGTGATCACACAGTTGTCCGGAACAGCTGATGCTCTCAGTGTTACTTGCCTCAAAGCGAGCATAGAAGTAATTTAGCTCATCTGGTAGGCTCGTGTCACTGGGCAGCTCGCGGCTGTGCTTCCCATTGTAGTCTGTAATAGATTGCAAGCCATGTCACATCCGATGAGTGTCGGAGCCAGTGTAGTATGATTCAATCTTAGTCTGTTTGACAGTTCGTTAGAGGGCATAGTGGGATTTCTTAAAAGCTTTCGGGTTAGAGTCCCGCTCCTTTAAAGCGGAAGCTCAGTGCGGATGTTGCCTGTAATCCATGGCTTCTGGTTGGGGTTTGTACGTACGGTCACTATGGGGAAACCAATCCTGTAGCTTAGCATCTGCTTCATCTGACCACTTTCTTATTGACCGAGTCACTGGTGCTTCCTGCTTTAGTTTTTGTTTGTAAGCAGGAATCAGGAGGATAGAATTATGGTCTGATTTTCCAAATGGAGGGCGAGGGAGAGTTTGTACACGTCTCTGTGTGTGGAGTAAAGGTGGTCTAGAGTTTTTCTCCCTCTGGTTGCACATTTAACATGCTGGTAGAAATGAGGTCAAACAGATTTGAGTTTTTCTGCATTAAAGTCCCCGGCCACTAGGAGCACCGCCTCTGGATAAGCGTTTTCCTGTTTACGTATACAGCTCATTGAGTGCGATCTTAGTGCCAGCATCGGCTTGTGGTGGTGTGTAGACAGCTACGAAAAATACAGATGAAAACTCTCTTGGTAAATAGTATGGTCTACAGCTTGTCATGAGATACTCATTTGAGAAAAACCTTGAGCCTTCTTTAGATTTCGTGCACCATCTGTTATTTACAAATATTACCAGAGGCCGCAGTTCTATCCTTCCGAAAAAGCTTAAAAAACGCCAGCTGTATGTTATTCATGTTGTCATTCAGCCACGACTTGGTGAAACGATATTACAGTTTTTAATGTCCCGTTAGTATGATATACGTGATCGTAGTTTGTCTACTTTATTATCGATTAATTGTACGTTGGCTAACAGGTGGTAAAGGTAGATTACCCTCTCTGCGACGGATCCTAACAAGGCACCCGGATCTTCGTCCACGATACCTCCATCTCTTTCTCCTGCGAATGACGAGGATGAGGGCCTTGTCAGGCGTCTGAAGTAAATCCTTCCCGTCCGACTCGTTGAAGAAAAAAGTATTCCTCCAGTATGGGATGAGTAATCACTGTCTTGATATCTAGAAGCTCTTTTCGGTCATAAGACACGGTGGCAGAAACATTATGTACAAAATAACTTACAAATAATGCGAAAAAACATACACAATAGCACAATTGGTTACCAGATCGTAAAATGGCAACCATCTCCTTTGGCGCCATTCTGTTATTTCAGAATGACAGTCAACTGCAGTTACTGCACTTTTACTGCAGTTTCAATACTGCAATCTTTTTTTGTAAGGGTCGGTTTGCAAGTTACAGCCAGCACTCTGTTCTAAAGTGCTGAGTACTCTCGGCTGGCAAACACTACTGATGTGTCTGTGCCTTCAGAATGGGCATCCCACTGGGCACAGACGTGAGTTCAGCGTCTAGTTTTGATTTACATTTGGTTGATTCACTAACATGAATTCAACAATAAATCAACAGGAAAAAAAATAAATCACCAAGTCATTGGATGTAGGTTTAAAGTTTATAACTTTTTTCAAATGCAATCAGTTTCACAATGATTCAATGTCATCACATACATTTTTGTTGGTTGAAATGGAGTGGAAACAATGTTGATTTAACCAGTTTGTGCCTAGTGGGATGGCACCTGTGCAAATTCCTGCCAATTCAATCAAAACTTGCCAGTGGCTGACTATGGTCTAGTCCTTTCTATGGATTTTGAGAGTAGACTACTGGAGAGTGGTGGTCTCTATGGATGTATAATGTTCTGAAACCACTTGTATCTGCTGCATAGCATTAGTCAGACCAAGTAACGTTTGATGAGTGACTGCTGAGGTAGAGGAAATGGGCTTGTTACGGTATGGCGCCATCTAACGGTTAGATTAATTATGGTTTGGTGTTCAGACTGAAAGTTCAGAGCTCGACTTGTCAGTTAAAGCAGCCACACAATTACCACAACTGTCTGTCTGTGCACTTACTGCAGTTGTTTTTTTAAATCTGATATGATTCAAAATAAACTTCGATTCAAATACTATTACTTTGGTTATCAGTCCTAAAAATAGACCCCCAAGGGCAGGGCATCATCATCATGAGCCTATAACGCCGATTCATGTCCGCTACATTCACCCACCTTGTACCTCTTCCCTCACGAGAGACTGTCCCACGTTGGGTGCCATTGTAGCGGGCCGGATCTAAACCCTGGTCTCCCATGGGAGAAACCAACATCTTGACCATTAGACCAAGAGGAGATTCCCTGTGTGCTGAGGGTGACACTGATTTTGAAGTCGCAGGCAGGGCTACCTCTTAACGAGACCATGAGCTGACTCATGTCCACTACATAGACATTTTGTACACATACATGTTGGTTGGTGTAATACCAGTAAAAAGCAATAAAGAATCAAACAAATTGGATTGGTGACAGAGACTCTGACCATGAAGGGTATTGCCTGGGTCACACAAATCAGCTGGGCCAAAACATGTAACCCCCTCAAGGAAGGCCCCAGTGATAATTGAACTGCCAAACCCTAATTAACAAGACCAGTGTTCTAACCCTGCTCCTCTTCTTGGCGCTGCCCTGCACAGTTGATGACGTGACACAACCAATGGTTCATGTAGACGGGTTGAAGCAATGCAACACCTGCGCATCTAGTTAGGCAGTAATTAGACCTATGGGGTAGACTCATGCCAGAATTAAGCATCCTGAAGCTACTGATCCAAGTCACCTAACGTCTTCCTAGCGCCAGAAAATACTGCCATGAATTAACATGCACTGTCAATGGAGACAAGTTTTTTCCTACGGCGTCAAACTGCCATCGCGTTCCGGTCACGTTCATGTCACGTGACACGTACATGTAGACGTGGGGCGGCAGGGTAGTCTAGTGGTTAGAATGTTGGACTAGTAACCGAAAGGTTGCAAGTTCAAATCCTCGAGCTGACAAGGTGCATATCTGTTGTTCTGCCCCTGTTCAGGTAGTTCCTAGGCTGTCATTGAAAATAAGAATGTGTTCTCAACTGACTTGCCTAGTAAAATAAAGGTAAAAAAAGAAGATGTTGTGAAAGTTTACTATGAAAAATCTCACCATGAATGCCTTAACCTCTCTGGGCTAGGGGGCAGTGTTTGGAAGTTTGTGGTGTGCTGGTGTGCCCAAAGTAAAATGCCTGTTACTCAGGTCCAGAAGCTAGGATATGCATATAATTTGTTGTATTTGATAGAAAACACATTGAAGTTTCTAAAGCATTTAGAATAATTTCTGTTAGTATGAGCTCCCATGCAGAACTGATATGGCAGGTGAAAATCCTTCTGGAAAAAAATATTTTTTGAGCTCCCATGCAATTGGTATGGTTTCCTATTGCACAATGAAAAGAATAGCTCCCAGATTGCAGTACTTATGGCTTCCACTGGATGTCAACAGTCTAGACAAGGTTTCAGGCTTGTTCTTTTAAAAATGAACAAGTAGCTGTAGTTTATCATTGGGTTCCTCCTTGGGTCTGTAGTCCTGTGGCGCGTGTGATTGAGGGCGCGCTCTTTGTTATTTATCTCCGGTATTGAACATACTGCATTCCGTTTGAAATTGTATTGTTTATTTACATATTAGGGTACCTGAGGATTGACTAGAAATGTTGTTTGACTTGTTTGGACGAAGTTTATCGTTAACTTTTTGGATTCTTTTGTCTGTATGTTGAACAAGTTGAACGGGTGGATTACTGAACAAAACGCGCCAACCAAACAGACTTTTTGGGATATAAAGAGGGACTTTATCGAACAAAACAACCATTTATTGTGTAGCTGTGACCCTTGGGATTGCAAACAGAGGAAGATCTTCAAAGGTAAGTGATTTATTTTATCGCTATTTTTGCTTTTTGTGACGCCTGTGCTGGTTTGAAATATATTTATATGCAGGTAGTATGCGGGGCGCTGTCCTCAGATAATCAAATGCTATGCTTTCGCCGTAAAGCCTATTGTAAATCGGACAAAGCAGTTAGATTACCAAGATTCTAAGCTAAAGATTGGTGTCTGACACTTTTTGATTTTTGTATTTTGAATTTCGCGCTCTGCAATTTTACCGGATGTTGTCGAGGTGGCACGCTAGTGGGACATCTACAGTTGAAGTCGGAAGTTTACATACACCTTAGCCAAATACATTTAAACTCAGTTTTTCACAATTCATGACATTTAATCCTAGCAAAAATGTCCTGTTTTAGGTTAGTTAGGATCACCACTTTATTTTAAGAATGTGAAATGTCAGAATAATAGTAGAGAGAATGATTTATTTCACCTTTTATTTCTTTCATCACATTCCCAGTGGGTCAGAAGTTTACATACACTCAATTAGTATTTGGTAGCATTGCCTTTCAATTGTTTAACTTGGGTCAAACATTTCGGGTAGCCTTCCACAAGCTTCCCACAATAAGTTGGTTGAATTTTGGCCCATTCCTCCTGACAGAGCTGGTGTAACTGAGTCAGGTTTGTAGGCCACCTTGCTTGCACACGCTTTTTCAGTTCTGCCCACAAATGTTCTATAGAATTGAGGTCAGGGCTTTGTGATGGCCACTCCATTACCTTGACTTTGTTGTCCTTAAGCCATTTTGCCACAACTTTGGAAGTATGCTTGGGGTCATTGTCCATTTGGAAGACCCATTTGTGACCAAGCTTTAACTTCCTGACTGATGTCTTGAGATGTTTCTTCAATATATCCACATAATTTTCCTTCCTCATGGTGCCATCTATTTTGTGAAGTGCACCAGTTCCTCCTGCAGCAAAGAACCCCGACAACATGATGCTGCCACCCCCCGTTCTTCACGGTTGGGATGGTGTTCTTTGGCTTGCAAGCCTCCCCTCTTTTTCCTCCAAACAAAATGATGGTCATTATGGCCAAACAGTTCTTTTTCCCATCAGACCAGAGGACATTTCTCCAAAAAGTACTATCTTTGTCCCCATGTGCAGTTGCAAACCATAGTCTGACTTTATGGCGGTTTTGAAGCAGTGGCTTCTTCTTTGCTGAGCGGCCTTTCAGGTTATGTCGATATAGGACTCATTTTATTGTGGATATAGATACTTTTGTACCTGTTTCCTCCCGCATCTTCACAAGGTCCTTTGCTGTTGTTCTGGGATTGATTTGCACTTTTCGCATTGATTTGCACTTTTCGCAAGTACGTTCATCTCTAGGAGACAGAACGCGTCTCCTTCCTGAGCGGTATGACGGCTGCGTGGTCCCATGGTGTTTATACTTGTGTACTATTGTTTGTACCGATGAACGTGGTACCTTCAGGCATTTGGAAATTGCTCCCAAGGATGAACTAGACTTGTGGAAGTCTAAAAAAAAAAATCTGAGGTCTTGGCTGATCCCTTTTGAAAGCCATGACATCATTTTCTGGAATTCTCCAAGCTGTTTAAAGGCACAGTAATAATGACAATTACAACAATACTGAATGAACAATGAACACTTTTATTTTAACTTAATATAATACATAAATAAAATTCATTTAGTCTCAAATAAATAATGAAAAATGCTCAGTTAGGTTTAAATAATGCAAAAACACAGTGTTGGAGAAGAAAGTAAAAGTGCAATATGTGCCATGTAAAAAAATCGAATGTTTAAGTTCCTTGCTCGGAACATGAGAACATATGAAAGCTGGTGGTTCAATATTCTCAGGTCGTCAATATTCCCAGTTAAGAAGTTTTAGGTTAGTTATTATAGGAATTATGACGCTCCGACTATTTCTCTCTATACCATTTGTATTTCATATACCTTTGACTATTGGATGTTCTAATGGGCACTTTAGGATTGCCATCCTTATCTCAGGAGTTGATAGGCTTGAAGTCATAAACAGCGCTGTGATTTAAGCATTGCTAAGAGCTGCTGGCAAACTCAGTAAAGTTTGAATGAATGCTTACGAGCCTGCTGCCACCTACCACCGATCAGTCAGACTGCTCTATCAAATATCAAATCATTGACTTAATTATAATATAATAAACACAGAAATACGAGCCTTTGGTCATTAATATGGTCAAATCCGGAAACTATAATTTTGAAAACAAAACGTTTATTCTTTCAGTGAAATACGGAACCGTTCCGTATTTTATTGAACGGGTGGCAACCCTAAGTCTAAATATTGCTGTTACATTGCACAACCTTCAATGTTGTGTCATAATTATGTAAAATTGTGGAAAATTAGTTTGCAACAAGCCAGGCGGCCCAAACTGTTGCATATACCCTGACTCTGCGTGCAATGAACGCAAGAGAAGTGCCACAATTTCCCTAGTTAATATTGCCTGCTAACATTAATTTATTTTAACTAAATATGCAGGTTTAAAAAAATATATACTTCTGTGTAATGATTTTAAGAAAGGCATTGATGTTTATGGTTAGGTGCATTCGTGCAACGATTGTGCTTTTTTTCGCGAATGTGCTTTTGTTAAATCATCCCCCGTTTGGCGAAGTAGACTGTGATTCGATGATAAATGAACAGGCACCGCATTGATTATATGCAACGCAGGACAAGATAGTTAACCTAGTAATATCATCAACCATGTGTAGTTAACTAGTGATTGTGTGAAGATTGATTGTTTTTTATAAGATAATTTAATGCTAGCTAGCAACTTACCTTGGCTCCTTGCTGCACTCGCATAACAGGTGGTCAGCCTGCCACGCAGTTTCCTCGTGGAATGCAATGTAATCGGCAATAATCGGCGTCCAAAATTACAGATTACCGATTGTTATGAAAACTTGAAATCGGCCCTAATTAATCAGCCATGCCGATTAATCGGTCAACCTCTACTTTTGATACTGTTAACCATGAGGTTCTCATCACAAAATTGTCCAAGTTCAACTTTTCCCCCCATGCCTTGAGATGGATTAAATCATACCTTGAAGGCAGAACCCAGTGTGTCAGATACATTTGAAGTTCAAATGTACAGTGAGGGAAAAAAGTATTTGATCCCCTGCTGATTTTGTACGTTTGCCCACTGACAAAGAAATGATCAGTCTATAATTTTAATGGTAGGTGTATTTGAACAGTGAGAGACAGAATAACAACAACAAAAATGTTATACATTGATATGCAATTTAATGAGGGAAATAAGTATTTGACCCCTCTGCAAAACATGACTTAGTACTTGGTGGCAAAACCCTTGTTGGCAATCACAGAGGTCAGACGTTTCTTGTAGTTGGCCACCAGGTTTGCACACATCTCAGGAGGGATTTTGTCCCACTCCTCTTTGCAGATCTTCTCCAAGTCATTAAGGTTTCGAGGCTGACGTTTGGCAACTCAAACCTTCAGCTCCCTCCACAGATTTTCTATGGGATTAAGGTATGGAGACTGGCTAGGCCACTCCAGGACCTTAATGTGTTTCTTCTTAAGCCACTCCTTTGTTGCCTTGGCCGTGTGTTTTGGGTCATTGTCATGCTGGAATACCCATCCACGAGAGGGGTCTTGTAGCCCATTCCAGCCTTGTGTAGGTCTACAATCCTGTCCCTGACATCCTTGGAGAGCTCTTTGGTCTTGGCCATGGTGGAGAGTTTGGAATCTGATTGATTGCTTCTGTGGACAGGTGTCTTTTATACAGGTAACAAACTGAGATTAGGAGCACTCCCTTTAAGAGTGTGCTCCTAATCTCAGCTCGTTACCTGTATAAAAGACACCTGGGAGCCAGAAATCTTTCTGATTGAGAAGGGGTCAAATACTTATTTCCCTCATTAAAATGCTAATCAATTTATAACATTTTTGACATGCGTTTTTCTGGATTTTTTGTTGCTATTCTGTGTCTCTCACTGTTCAAATAAACCTACCATTAAAATTATAGACTGATAATTTCTTTGTCAGTGGGCAAACGTACAAAATCAGCAGGGGATCAAATACTTTTTTCCCTCACTGTATGCAGATGATACAGTGATATATGTGCATGCAAAGAGCAAACAAGCTACACAAGAACTCACTACTATAATGGTCCAGGTTACAAGGTGGCTCAGTGACTCATGTTTGCATCTCAATGTGAAAATAAAACAGTCTGTATGTTCTTCACAAAGAGGGCAACTGATGCTACTGAGACAGATGTCTATGTGTCAGGGTAGAAGCTCCAGGTGGTATCCAATTTTAAGTACCTTGGCATCATACTGGATTCCAACCTCTCTTTTAAAAAGCAGTTGAAAAAGGTAACTCAACCAAAATCATTCTAGCTAATTTCCGATTTATATGAAAATGTTTGACTACAGAGATAGCAAAACTGTACTTCAAATCTATGATACTCCCCCACTTAACAAACTGCTTGACTAGTTGGGCCCAAGCTTGCTGTACAATATTAAAACCCATTCAGTCTGTCTACAAGCAGGCTCTCAAAGTGCTTGATAGGAAGCCCAATAGGCATCATCACTGTTACATCCTCAGAAAGCATTGAGCTCCTGAGTTGGAAAAATATTGTTCCATACACCGACGCATGTCTTGTATTCAAGATCCTAAATGGCCTGGCTCCTTCCACTCAGTACTTCTGTTAAACAGAAAACCCAAACCCATGGCAGCAGATTCACAAGGTCTGCCATGAGAGGTGACTGTATAGTTCCCTTAAAGAAAAGCACCTTTAGTCAATCTGTTTTCTCTGTGAGAGCTTCCCATGTCTGTAAGACACTGCCATCTGACACACACAACTGCACCACCTATCACACATTCACAAAAAACATGAAGACATGGATAAAGGCCAATCAGACTTGTGAACATAATCCCTAGCTGTGTATTGTTTCTTTCCATGTTGTCTGTAGCTTGTGAGGTGTGGAAACACTTTGTTGCTTTTATGTATTTTGTTTTGTTGCTTTTTGTGCTATTGCTCTGTCTGCATGCTACATGTTGCTTGTCCTATGTTGCTCTGCGTGTGCTCACTGCTCATTGATTGTCTGTATTGTTATTGTAACTGTTTTTAATAACCTGCCCAGGGACTGTGCTTGAAAATTAGCCGGCTGGCTAAAACCCGGCACAGAAACGTAGATTAATTTGGACTGTCCCTGAAACTCAAACACCCCACCACCAATGAACATTTAAAAAAAAATGTTTTTACAGAAAACCACAGAACCCGCACTGCAATATAGGCCTACACTATCTACAACCTAAAATGATTATTCTGCTGTCCCTATAGGAGAACCCTTTTTGGTTCCAGGTAGAACACCTTCTGTGCCTAGGTAGAACCCTTTTGGGCTCCATTCCACAGAGGGTTCTAAATGGAACCAAAAAGGGTTCTCTTTTGGTGACAGCCAAAGAACCCTGTTGGACCCCTTTCTCAAAGAGTGTACTCAACAAGTTTATTCTGTTAAGTTTACACCATTTAATTCTATACTCAAACATCTGCCTGGTATTCAAGATAACACGCAACATAGCACCACCACCTTTGAAGGTTTTCGTCAACCTCTACTCAGACTTAAATAGCAGTGTTCCAAGAACCAGGGGTGACTGTAGTATCCAATTCACTATTTCTGCCATCTTCACACACACACACACACACACACAACTGTAGCATCTTGTTTACATTTCTCACATTTTAGGTGTCTAGCTGAGGCCTTGGATGGATGATGTTGCATTGAGATGGGCACAGAGGTATGTATGTACAGTCCTTTTCAGTGTGGCGGCAAATTAGTTGAACAGGAGAAGAGGATGTGGTTGCTTGTGGAGGGAGAGCAGTGTGGGTGGTGGGTAGAACAGCTGCAGTGATGCTGATTGTTTGCTCTAGCTCATCACTTCTTGACTAAAAGAAAGATAGATTTAGAAATTTGTTTGACATTGTCATAATTCAACAGCTGAAAAGCCTTCATTAACATACTCCCAGAGATAGCAAGACATTCAGTATTCACTGAATGAAGTAGCCTACCCATCCCCATTTACCATTTCATTCATCAATTAAATAAATTACACTATTGCACATTCAATGACATTATTATTGTAGACTTCAGGCTACTCCTGTATCTACTTTGTACAATAACGTAATCAATGAATGAAGTAGTGTACCCATCCACATTTACAATCATTTATAAATTAGATAATACTAGCACGTAGAGTTACATTATTGTAGAATAGGCTACTCCTGTATCCACACTATATTAGGATACCGTTATGATTTCATTGGTCTTGTCAGGCATGATTTTAGGTCTTTGATCAGTGTTGTATGTTGTACCTCGTTTCCCTTCTTCAGTGAAAAGTAGTTCTGCATCCCCCGTTCAATTCAATCCGAGTGAGAATGTGTAGGCCTAGTGACAGTGGAAAAACAATGGCATGTAGGGGCAGTGTATTACAATGTAAAATATGTATATATCCTATAGCACCACGTGTATATTTTCATTTACAATTTAATTCATCCATGAAATAAATAATACTAGCACATCAAATTACGTTATTATTGTACACTAGCCTACTCCCCTATCGACACAGTAAATAGTATTGCCTACGCACTTTCGACAATAGGTTATCAACTTGTGTAGTTGTGGACCTGTTGGCCTGTATATTCTTAGCGTTTTATTAGCACTATGTGTTCTCTCCCAGGTGCTTGTAAGGGCACAGATGACAGACAGGTAGGATTCAAATCCAATCCAATTTTACTGGTCACATACACATATTTAGCAGATGAGGGTTGCAAGTTCAAATCCCCGAGCTGACAAGGGAAAAAAAATAATCTGTCGTTCTGCTGAACAAGGCAGTTAACCCACTGTTCCCCGGGCGCCGAAGACGTGGATGTCGATTAAGGTAGCCCCCCGCACCTCTCCGATTCAGAGGGGTTGGGTTAAATGCGGAAGACACATTTCGGTTGAAGGCATTCGGTTGTACAACTGACTAATAATGGTGACTTTGACTTTGTTTACTGACGCTGATTCACATAGAGCAGGAACAGCACAGTGTATGGCTTGACAATTGTGTTAACCAAGAGTGTGTGTGGTTCTGAAAAGGGGGAAATTAAATACAATAGTAAATGGCAGGTATAAACTTAATTCAACCTCCAATTACATTAGCTATAAATAATATGGCTACAATAGGTTATCTGCTGCACAGGGAAATACAACCTAACAACATGGCTGTGACTTCATTAACGAATGATCAGAGGAGTGCAACTACACAGCACTACCGAGCATCACCATCATCCTCACACAACTGCATGAAATTGAATGTATATAGCTACATCCACAAGGCTCATTGCTAACAGAATACCCACATAATATATACAGTATACATCCATACAACCACAGCGCATACAAGACTAGACACTGGTGGACATTATACTATACACTAAAATGCTAAATTTCTGAAATTAGATAACAGAAACAACAGGGTTAGCAAGCTTACAGTTGCTAGCTCTCGAAAATGCAAATTAGCATAACAAAGTGGAGTGCGTCCACAATACATGAATAGTAAGAAATATGAACTCACATTTCTGAAAGACGCACACTGGCCTTGGCTAAAACAAAGAATGCTAACTAAAGGTAATCACAGAAGATTGCTGGAACTTATCACTTGGCTTGTGCACTTTCTCTAGTTACTTCCTTCTCCTTAGTTAGAGATCACCCAGCATGCTCTGCTCCACATCACCGGTGGGCGGAGCTACAGCTCTCCTATGATAAACTAATATTTACTCTCAATAGTCTTTCGTACAACTCCTTATCAACAAAAAGCTATTATTTTCAATTAAACCAAATTTACCTTAAAGGACTTAAATATTGCCTACTTACTCCTCAATCGGATCAAGGACATTTTGGTAATTATTTTCATCGTCTCTAAGGAATCTATCTGGGGCAGACACTCAAAAATCACATCTGCCCCTTGTAAAAAAATGTATGTCTGTGTTGCCGCCGAGCTCTCAAATATCGTGCCCGTCTCTCACTCTATGAACCGTCACAGCTATCCGGATTCCTTGTTACATCCATACCTTGAACCCTAAACTATAACCCTTAACTAACACTAAACGTAACTATTTTACATATTAATACTTGATTGAGGTAGGGACATCCCAAGGAATCCGAATAGCATGGACCCTCAGGGAAAGCCTATGAACTCTTCTATTCAACTGAAAGCCACGGACACAACTCTTATTGGTTGACTGATACTGAGAACTGGTAACAACACAGTCTGTGATAGGCTAACAACATTTAGATCTGTATACAGCGAAATAAGATAGCATACCATTCCATGAGGTGTTGAGGGAAAGACAGATTACCTATAGGTTGGACATAATCTTTTCTAGGCCATTAGCGATAACAGGAAACACACAAGCCGTAGTCTACACTATAGCTCAAGGTGGCTACTTGCACGGAAAAAACTGTAAATTTCTAACATTTATGGTTGAGATTTAATGAATATAAATATAAACTATGCACCTTATGACTTTCATTAATATGTAGACGTTAGTAAGGCGTTGGTGTCAGTCAGACGTTCAATGGTAGGCAACAGCCACATGGTGGTACAACTTAATTCTGGCACTTATCACCCCCCATAAGACCGTTGGAAAGTAATCTACAAGCGTAAGGCCACACCTCATGACACTCACTCTACCTCACTCAGCTGTTAGTGCATTCTCCCCTAAGCAGCTAAACAGCCTGTTAGCAAAGTCAACTACTCTAGGCTTGAGTGTCTGTTGGTTTTCATTCTTTCCATTATTAAAAATGTGATTCAGACTTAAGAAACATACACATTTTTACATGGCAATTTGATCTGAAAACACACACGCGCGATCTCCGTGGTACTGCCAGGACTAGCCACTAGAGAGCAGCAACAGACTATAAGATGCAGAGCCATTGATATGCAGAAAACAAACACCTACAGGTGATGGGTCCATACTTACGACATCTGTCTATACTGCTATCTGACAGTTGCCCTCCAGTGGAAATGGCCGTCAATGACAAGTCCTATGCAACCTGGAATCAGGTAGAGGATTCAGGACAACACCGCACAATTTGATGGACAGACAACACATTATTGACATTCTTAAGAGTACTGTTCCTGTACCACCTCTGGGTAGCTAAGAAAACTATATGGGTTTGTTGGGCATACCGGGTGGCAGGTAGCCTAGCGGTTAGAGGCGAGCCAGCATCTGGAAAGATTTAAAACCTTTATACAGTAGGGCAAAAAAGTATTTAGTCAGCCACCAATTGTGCAAGTTCTCCAACTTAAAAAGATGAGAGAGGCCTGTAATTTTCATCATAGGTACACTTCAACTATGACAGACGAAATGAGAAAAAGAAATCCAGGAAATCACATTGTAGGATTTTTAATTTATTTATTTGCAAATTATGGTGGAAAATAAGTATTTGGTCAATAACAAAAGTTTATCTCAATACTTTGTTATATACCCTTTGTTGGCAATGACAGAGGTCAAATGTTTTCTGTAAGTCTTCACAAGGTTTTCACACACTGTTGCTGGTATTTTGGCCCATTCCTCCATGCAGATCTCCTCTAGAGCAGTGATGTTTTGGGGCTGTCGCTGGGCAACACGGACTTTCAACTCCCTCCAAAGATTTTCTATGGGGTTGAGATCTGGAGACAGGCTAGGCCACTCCAGGACCTTGAAATGCTTCTTACGAAGCCACTCCTTCGCGTTGCCGGGCGGTGTGTTTGGGATCATTGTCATGCTGAAAGACCCAGCCACGCTTTCATCTTCAATGCCCTTGCTGATGGAAGGAGGTTTTCACTCAAAATCTCACGATACATGGCCCCATTCATTCTTTCCTTTACACGGATCAGTCGCCCTGGTCCCTTTGCAGAAAAACAGCCCCAAAGCATGATGTTTCCACCCCCATGCTTCACAGTAGGTATGGTGTTCTTTGGATGCAACTCAGCATTCTTTGTCCTCCAAACACGACGAGTTGAGTTTTTACCAAAAAGTTCTATTTTGGTTTCATCTGACCATATGACATTCTCCCAATCCTCATCTGGATCATCCAAATGCTCTCTAGCAAACTTTAGACGGGCCTGAACATGTACTGGCTTAAGCAGGGGGACACGTCTGGCACTGCAGGATTTGAGTCCCTGGCGGCGAGTGTGTTACTGATGGTAGACTTTGTTACTTTGGTCCCAGCTCTCTGCAGGTCATTCACTAGGTCCCCCCGTGTGGTTCTGGGATTTTTGCTCACCGCTTGTGATCATTTTGACCCCACCGGGTGAGATCTTGCGTGGAGCCCCAGATCGAGGAAGATTATCAGTGGTCTTGTATGTCTTCCATTTCCTAATAATTGCTCCCACAGTTGATTTCTTCAAACCAAGCTGCTTACCTATTGCAGATTCAGTCTTCCCAACCTGGTGCAGGTCTACAATTTTGTTTCTGGTGTCCTTTGACAGCTCTTTGGTCTTGGCCATAGTGGAGTTTGGAGTGTGACTGTTTGAGGTTGTGGACAGGTGTCTTTATACTGATAACAAGTTCAAACAGGTGCCATTAATACAGGTCACGAGTGGAGGACAGAGGAGCCTCTTAAAGAAGAAGTTACAGGTCTGTGAGAGCCAGAAATCTTGCTTGTTTGTATGTGACCAAATACTTATTTTCCACCATAATTTGCAAATAAATTCATTAAAAATCCTACAATGTGATTTTCTGGATTTTTTTCCCTCATTTTGTCTGTCATAGTTGAAGTGTACCTATGATGAAAATTACAGGCCTCTCTCATCTTTTTAAGTGAGAGAACTTGCACAATTGGTGGCTGACTAAATACTTTTTTGCCCCACTGTATGTGTGTCTTTTTGGGTGGGTTGGGTTAAAAGCGGAAGTCAAATTTCAGTTGCATAATTTACCGATAAAATTATGTTAATCTTAATAATTGCGATGAATGTTGGCGGAGTGTACCATCGAGTCAATCAGTCGATACTTGAAAATTGTCCATGTAGAATGAAAACAAATTAAGTGTTTAACTAAAACTACTGATTGCAGCACCAAAATAAAAAAACGCAGTTATACTGGACAAACATGGGTACAAAGTAAGCATTAAAATAAAAAAACGCAGTTATACTGGACAAACATGGGTACAAAGTAAGTATGTTTGTCCAGTATAACTGCGTTTTTTTATTTTGGTGCTGCAGTCAGTAGTTTTAGTTAAACACTTAATTTGTTTTGTGCTGCAATCCGTAGTGTTTGTTAAAAACTTCATTCTACATACACACGGTTGTTTAGCTATCGGGAAACGGCGTCCAGAGTTTGGTCACACAGGCACTCCGTTTTTTCTACACAGAGAGGAGATCCACTGGAGTTGGTGGGACGAGGGGGGGGAGCGAGAATGGGCGGGGTAATCTCACCGGCGCCACCTTAAAAAAAAAACAGCCGCACAGACCTGTCAATCAACAAGCAACCCAGACAGACATCAGCCCCCGGTGGCTGGCTGTGAGCTGTAAGAGAGCAGCGTCATAGTTGGCCGAGAGCCCCAACGTCTGGAATGAAACGGGCGCAGCGATTGGCTCCACTTTTTGCCCTAGACAACTCACTCTCTCCCCCTTTTGTTATTGCAAGCAAACTAGAGAAGAGCGGAGGGAGCAGCAGGATGAACGAAGGGAGCGAGAGAGAGCGATAGACTGATAACAGTCGAGACATACAGCTCCAGAGAGAGAGGGGTAAAGGGGAAAATACATTTGGAATACTGCTTCAGATCTCCCTCTACTTATTTGTCCAGTTCTCCTGTTGATTTGTAAGTAAACTACATTTTGGTATTGATTACTCCCATAGGGATTTTTTTAGCTGACCAAACCAGTCTGAGTCACATGGATTGTTGACAGACCTATAGCCTACAGTTAGGTCAGCATAGTAAGACAGACAGCCAGACAGAGCCCCCCCTGTAGCCTACACATAACGTTGCTTTTCTTGTAGAGGTTTATATTTTTTCCCCCAGTAGGCCTACATGCTTTTGTAAACATGTAAACAAATTACTTTTGACCTCCTAAATGCTCTTAGAATTTCTTGAGTGGAGCATGTATGTTTATTATAGTTTATTACAGTTTTATTATCGTTATCAAAGTGGATTGTAATATAGCCTACTTTAGGAAATCACAATTTTTTTGCGTTATTGTTTTTTTCTGACAAGCTCAACTTCATCACTAGTATAACACACATGGAGGGATGCTTGTAAACAACATTTACAGTCAGTCACCTACATTTACATAATTTAGCAGACGCTCACTTACAAGAGCAATTAGGGTTATATGCCATGCTCAAGGGCACATCGACAGATTTTTCACCTGGTCGGTTTGTGGATTCAATCCAGTGACCATTTGGTTACTGTCCCAACGCTCTTAACCGCAAGGCTACCTGCCGCCCTACACTTCATATGCATCATAAGAATGTCAATTTTCTTTAGGTTAATGTAATGTATTTTCAGATAAGTAGTATATACCTATTTAAGGATAAAGTAATTTTGGCCTACTCAATTCTGTGTTTACATGGCCTGCTTTGTATCTTCTGCTCTGTAAAACCCCCATACATTTTGTGTTGGTAATACTGGTAAAGTTGTTATTGGATTGTTAAAGGGACCTTGGTTACTGATAGCCTATGACTTGAACCTTGACCTAAAGTACCATATCAAGTACCATCTAGACTTCAGTGTTGTGTCAGTGATCAAACAACAATCAAATCAATGAGTAAATCAATTGCATTTGGTTGCTTCATCATAGTGGTCTCTCACCTCCTCCTCTCCAACCCCCCCCTCAACCCAGGGAGATGTCAGTGAACCCCCCCCAACAGCAACGATGCCTGCCTGAGCATCGTGCACAGCCTCATGTGCCACCGACAGGGCGGTGAGAACGAGGGTTTTGCCAAGCGTGCCATAGAGAGCCTGGTAAAGAAGCTGAAAGAGAAGAAGGATGAGCTGGACTCACTTATCACCGCCATCACCACCAACGGAGTTCACCCCAGCAAGTGTGTCACCATCCAGAGGACGCTTGATGGACGCCTGCAGGTAGGCTATTGTTATGTTGGGTTGAATGAGGCCTAGGCCGGTATGTTATCACTGATTATAGAGGGACTGTTGAGGGACTATAAAGAGACTGTTTATGAAATCAGTGGATCTCATTAATTAATTATTCACTGATGAATTGTTATTGGTGGTATGGCACAAAGACTCTGTCAACTCACTGACCAATAGCTGGTTGCCTTTGATGACTGACTAATACACCTTTCAGGTACTGCCAGCAACAAAGCCTGTACTCTTATTTCAGCCAGTCATGATTGCGGTAATACACATGACCAAAAGTAGGTGGGCATCTGCTTGTCGAACATCTCATTCCAAAATCATGGACATTAAAATGGAGTTGGTTCCCCCTTTGCTGCTATAACAGCCTCTACTCTTCTGGGAAGGCTTTCCCACTGGACATTGCTACAGGGCTTCCATTCAGCCTCGAGTGTTAGTGAGGTCAGGCACTGATGTTGGGCGATTAGGCCTGGCTCGCAGTTGGCGTTCCAATTCATCCCAAATGTGTTCAACGGGATTTATGGTCAGGGCTCTGTGCAGGCCAGTGAAGTTCTTCCACTCCGATCTCAGCAAATAATTTCTGTATGGACCTTGCTTTGTGCACTGGGCCATTGTCATGCTGAAACAGGAAAGGGCCTTCCCCAAACTGTTGCCACAAAGTTGGAAACACAGAACTGTCTAGAATGTCATTGTATTCTGTAGCATTAAGATTATCCTTCACTGGAACTAAGGGGCATAGCCCGAACCATGAAAAGCAGCCCCAGACCATTATTCCTCCTCCACCAAACGGTACAGTTGGCACTATGCAACGGCTTAGCCCTTGTTGCTCCTAGACATTTCCACTTCACAATAACAGCACTTACAGTTGACCGGGGCAGCTCTAGCTGGGCAGACATTTGACGAACTGACCACGTTGAAAGTCACTGAGCTCTTCAGTAAGCCCATTCTACTGCCAATGTTTGTCTATGGCTGTGTGATTTTATACACCTGTAAGCAACGGTGTGGCAGAAATAGCCAAACACTAATTTGAATGGGTGTCCACATACTTTTGTATACATATTGTATGTTTAAAAGTCCCGCCAACCCCTCAGTAAACGTCCCTTATCATCTTACCGGTTTTGGCACACATTAAATCATGAACATTCTATTGTTGTTCTCAGACATCAAACTTGTCCTTGTCATAAAGAAAAAGTATAAACAAAACGTCAGTCTGCATGCAGCAACGTTACCTGCTCTTATTTTTTGCTAAAAAAAAACTATTTGTTGGAAGTTTTATTTAGGATATGTAAATGTAGCAAGCCAGGCAACTAAAAGCAACTTTCTGACAATGTTTTGGTTTGTTGCTAGCTTGTTAGCTCTCGATCTGGCTAGCCAGCTCATATAATTTAGGGTGTCCACAAACTCTTTGGTGATGAAATTCACTTCCTTATGTTATAAAATACATTTTACCAAGACAAATATGATTATTCATGTTCTGAATCATTCAGTGGGGTCTTTCTCTAACATTTCATTAACAGTAACCTAATACATTCGATAATAAGCACTGAGCTTTGTTGACATAGCAGTGCATGTTTCTCGGAACAACTGTTGAGGATTTTACATTTTGAGGTTGTTGTCTTCAAAGTTGTTTCTGCTGGTCGCAAAAAGCAAAGTTATCATGACACAAGATGAATTAAATGTAAAAGGCTTTGAAAATAAAAGCTTGTTATACGTGCTCCGTTGACATTTCAGAGACACGCTTGTTTGTGCAAAAATCCGGTGTTTCTATGTCAAACGGTTCATATTTAAGTCTTCTGTGATGTATATAGAGTGTAATATTGTGACGCAAAATCAAAACTGAGTACATTTCAACTCTATATCTGACATGGTACAGGTGTCGTCCTTTTTTTTAAGCCCATACCATGTGTGTGCAACCTGGTGTCAGAGCATTTCATATTATTCTGTATGTAAATCCGAGACACTCCATTTAGTATAATATGTAATGTTTTGTATGGTATGTATACATTTGTGGATGTCTATCACCCATTCCGTATGATATGTTACGAATTACAATTCTTATTATATGTTATGAATTTGCTAAACTTATGATATTTTACGAATTTTAGCTACGTGGCTAACGTTAGCTAGCTGGCCTAACATTAGCTTGGCTAGGGGTTAGGGTTAATGTTAGGGTTAAGTTTAGGGGAAGAGTTAGCTAAAAGGGTTAGGGTTAGGGGAAGGGTTAGCTAATATGCAAAGTAGTTGCAAAGTAGAAAAAAAGTAGTAAGTAGTTGAAAAGTTGCTAATTATCTAAGTTGTCTGTGATGAGATAAGAACTCAACAAGTGAATCATTCAACACATGGATTACTTACACACTTCAGTGAGGAGAAACAGGAGAAAAAAGTAAAGGGGTTTAGGTCTCCCTATAGACTAACTTCTAGAGAATTAACTTAGTATTGAATACGTAGAAGTGTAACCCACGAGTTGCCTACAGAGAGAGCGAGGGAATGAGAGAGAAGGAGACATAGGGAGTTCCCTTCCCCCAGCTCTTGTGAGGGAGAGAGAGAGAGGGAGGGAGTACTGGAGGAGTAGCGCGGGTTGTTTTGTCTGAGACACAGGAAAGGGGCAGGGTTAAGTTAAGCCTGTCTGTCTCTGGTGTGTGTGTGCGTACGTACGTGTGTGTTTGTCTGGAGTTTTTAAGTGTTAAAGTTTGTGGAAGTATATTTGTAATCTCAGACATACGACAGTATTTTCTGTGTTTGAGAGAAAGTGTTTATTATTGAATGTAAGTTTTTACTTACATCAACAGTTTCTACATTTGAGGTTGCCTGTGGATATGCGGGTGTTAGTGACACGTATTAATGTGATGTGTGAGAACAAGATATGAGAATGTACTGTATTATTCTCTGTTCAGGACTGTAGGCTGTGTGTATGTTTGTCAGTCTGTTGGCTGTAATTGGGCTGGCACTCTGCCAGCTCTGACTCTTTGTCTGAGGAAGGTCACTTTGGTTTTCAGGAAGAAAGAATTAACAAAAAAGAAAATGTAAAAGTTTACAGAGTCCATTCTGGCTTTCTCTTGTTGTTAGTGCAGAAAGGGTATGTTGATCCCAAAATACTGATCTCTTTCTCTTTCTCTGTCACACACACACACACACACACACACACACACACACACACACACACACACACACACACACACACACACACACACACACACACACACACACACACACACACACACACACACACAAAAACACACACACACACACAGCAAATGTGAGACAATGTCATTCCTCTCCAGCTCAGCTTGTTGAGTTAACCCAATACCAGCTCTCTCTTTTGTCACACTCACACTCTTCCTCAATAGCAAATACTCAGACCAACTCTGACACACTTGAGTACATGCAGCACAATACGCAGCACAATAATAAGGACAGAGTAACATTGGTTCCTCAAGAACATGGGAATAAGCCTGAAACACCATTGATGACTCAGATAGTCACTATTTGTGCTATTCAGCTCTGTCTGAGATGTTTTAATGGCTCCAAGGCTATTCCTCCCCACCCAGAGTGTGTGCCTGGAGAGAGTATGTGTGTCTGTGAGTGTGTTTAACATTGGTGTACATTTCCATTCATGACCCGTTTCCTCGACCACTCCCTGTCTACCAGCTCCCTTTTTCTCTCCTCCTTCTCATTCTCATTCTCCCTCTCCCATCTTTTCTCTCCGTTTCTTTCCCCTTTTCCCTCCACTTAGATTCCCCACAGATCCACTCCCTCCATGCTCAAATTCCAACCCCATCATGGCCTCCATACTGTCCCCCCTTCCCTTTCTGAGACTCACCTTCCCACTGTAAATAAGCACCCTAAAAGCCCTGGATGGATGTTGGAAAGGAATACCTCCATGCCCTCATTCTCCATTCTCGCTCCTCTGTCCCTCCAGGTAGCTGGGAGGAAAGGGTTCCCCCATGTGATCTACGCTAGGCTCTGGCGCTGGCCAGACCTCCACAAGAATGAACTGAAGCACGTCAAGTTCTGCCAATTCGCCTTTGACCTCAAGTATGACAACGTGTGTGTCAACCCCTACCACTACGAGCGCGTGGTATCTCCAGGCATCGGTGCGTCTGTTCACAATTTCACTTCCTCTAATGAAACAGAAGCACAAATGGGGAAGGAGAATATGAAGTTGTTAACAGGCACATTGGGTCACAGGCTTTTTCAGAACTACCATGCTGTTTTAACTTTGTTTCCCTTTCTGTCCCTCTCCTCAAGTTGGTCTCAGCATTCAAAATGCAGGTGAGGAGGAAAACACTATTTTCAGCATCATCAAACATCATCAAAATGGTAATAAGCAATAGCGAGTCATTCTAACCAATCTATTTTTATTGCATTTCCCAAAGTGCACAGGAAATACTACTGTTTTGATACAGTTATACTTTAGATGTGCTCTTGGCAATCTGACGAAAAATATGGAATGCAGAGCTCCCAAACCAGCCAGATTCATACCTGTCTGAGCTAGTCTACACTACAAGTAGGACACCTCAATCAAATTGCAAGAAGGTGTCACAGGCTGCATCACAGGGCAAAAATCACTCCCACTTGGAGGCAACAATAAATGGCATCCATCAATTTGATCTAAATTACAGTAAATTCCGGAATTTATTAAAAATGTATCCATTCATGAATCGAAAATATAATAATATGACATGACTCATGCCTGATTTCTGCCTGTCTCTCTCTCTCTCTCTCTCTCTCTCTCTCTCTCTCTCTCTCTCTTGCTTTTTGTTTCTTTCTCTCTCTGTTTCTCTCCCTCCCTTCCTCCCTCTCTCTCCCTCCCACTCTCTGTCTCTCTCTCTCTCTCTCCCTTCATTACAAGGTCCTCCAGGTCGGCTGATCAAAGAGGAGTACATCCATGACTGTTTTGAGATGGACCTACCCTCCAGGATGCCCCCCCAGCCCGAGCGCTACAACCAGCCCCTCCCCCCTCTGCAGATGTCCCCCGAGCCGCAACGTGCCCCATCCTCCGTCAATCTCTACCCAAGCATGCCCCTCTCTCCGCCAGGTGAGATAGACTAAAACTGAACCTGGTAATAAGAAGTACTTCCGTACAAGCAATTTCCGTCCTTTATTCCCCTTCCCCCATCTCCCTCCTCCAGTGAGCAGCTCCATGATGGGGCCCATGTCTGGGGGTCACGGCGAGGGCCTGCTCCAGATCGCCTCTCCCCAGAGCCAGGGCATGCCCCAGACGCCGCCCCCCACCACCCCCACACACGGACCACCCCCCCAGCCCCCTACCCCTCACAGCCAGAGTGACTACAGCAGCAGCTCCAAACACACACAGACACAGAGCTCTTATCACAGTGAGTTACTAACGAACCAGGTTGGCAGTGTCACAGAGATGGTGTCAATTCCATGGTGTCAGTTTCAACTCTGTTCTCTTCCTTCACAATTTTCCAGCGACCTGGACAGGCACCAGCACGGCCTCCTATACCCCTGTAGGAGCCCAGCAGAATGGGCGTGGCCACCAGCAACCACCACTGCACCACCCCAACCACTTCTGTATGTCAATCACCTGTCAATCAATCTTTCTGTCAGAAATGCAGGACTGTTACTATATGTATATAGTAGCGTTGTCATATTTGCTAATTCATTTCTCTTAAAAGGGTCTCAGCAACATCACAGCGCACCCGCCTTTCCTCAGCCAGTCTCCAACCATCCAGGTACACACACAGCGTACACCCACTCACACACACTCACCCACACATCTCACCCCATCCACCACCAATGTACAGTACCCACATGAGGGACACATGGCAGCCATTTTTCAGTGTTTCATATTATATTTCATGTTGTGTGTGCTGTGTGTTGCCAGGTCCAGAGTTCTGGTGCTCCATCTCCTACTTTGAGATGGACATCCAGGTTGGGGAGATGTTCAAGGTCCTGGCTAACTGCCCCGTGGTGACAGTGGACGGATACGTGGACCCCTCGGGGGGTGACCGCTTCTGTCTGGGCCAGCTCAGCAACGTGCATCGCACCGACGCCAGCGAGAGAGCCAGGTCTATCAGCGTGCCCCTTGTATACCCACCTTGCCTAACCGCTAGCTATTGGAGAACTTTGTTGGGTTGCAGAATACACAGGGCAAACATGTTTTTATCGCCTGTATAGAAATAAATACAATCCCCAGTGTCTGTGATTTTCTCTTCACTAGTGTAAACTCCTATCTCCATTTCCCAGGTTGCACATTGGGAAGGGGGTGCAGTTGGAGTGTCGTGGTGAGGGGGATGTGTGGATGCGTTGCCTTAGCGACCATGCAGTGTTCGTACAGAGCTACTACCTGGACCGGGAGGCGGGGCGAGCCCCGGGAGATGCAGTTCACAAGATCTACCCTGGGGCCTACATGAAGGTGTTTGACCTGCGTCAGTGCCACAGGCAGATGCAGCAGCAGGCAGCCACAGCCCAGGCTGCAGCAGCAGCACAGGCTGCAGCAGTGGCAGGCAACATCCCAGGGCCTGGCAGTGTGGGGGGAATCGCCCCGGCAGTCAGTGAGTGCTTCTGCCCTTCTCTCTCTCTCTCTCTCTTTCTCTCTCTCTCGCTCTCTTAATCACTCAGTAAATCTCTCTTCTCCCAGGTCTGTCAGCGGCAGCCGGGATAGGTGTGGACGACCTGAGGCGGCTGTGTATCCTGCGGCTCAGCTTTGTGAAAGGCTGGGGGCCCGACTACCCCCGGCAGAGCATCAAGCACACCCCCTGCTGGGTGGAGGTCCACCTGCACCGCGCCCTGCAGCTGCTGGATGAGGTGCTGCACACCATGCCTCTGGCTGACCTAGGAGGACACGGACATGTCAACTAAGCAATGTGTGTATGGGTGTGTGTGACAGAGAGGTGGCGGAGTCTCTGTTACTTGGTTTGGATGATAACTGCCCTTCATGAACACTACAGTACATTTTGGATTGGATACCCTTTTCCTCACCACCTGAAACAAAGACTGTAGGCTTTAGTAGAAACTTGTATCGAACTTCTATCAAAAAGGTATTTTCATGCTTTTATATAATCAGTACCAGCCTGATTTTCCTGAAGCAGTTTAGACTGCAAAATGTACTTGCTCAACAGACAATCTTTTCACAGAGACTGGAACTTGCACTAAAGGCATCAATTTTTTCTAGCAGTGGTAGAGACTGTAAGGGATGGACTGTGTCACAACAATGGAAACTGGCCTCGCACCGCCAATGACCTGGTAACCTGCCTGGATAAAACACTTTGGGAATTGTTCAGAAAGTCAGAATGATAGCACATGTGCTGCAGTGGATTCTCACTTAAGCAGTGTTGGAATAATGCTTGATTACAGGGCTGCAGACTCAGACAGGTATATTGCATCTGGAAAATGCTGCTGTCCTTTAACTGCCTTCAGTAGGGTCTGTTTGTTCTTAAGGGAGAAATTGAAATAATAGTCACCACAATCTCCATCAACCTTTTCTCTTATCAGTCTTTTTCATCAACTGATCATGTGTGTATGGGTGTGTGTGACAGAGAGGTGGCTGTGACTCAGTTATATTTATACTGAACAAGAATATAAACGCAACATATAAACGCAACATGTAAAGTGTTGGTCCCGTGTTTCATGAGCTGAAATAAAAGATCCCAGAAATGTTCCATATGCACAAAAAGCTTATTTTTCTCAAATGTTGTGCACACATTTGTTAACATTCCTGTATTTCTGTCTGTAATAAAGCCCTTTTTGTGGGAATAAACTAATTCTGATTGTCTGGCTTCCCATTGGTTGGGCCTGGCTCCATGGCTGCGCCCGTGCCCAGTCATGTGAAATCCATAGATTAGGGCCTAATGAATTTATTTCAATTGACTGATTTCCTTATATGAACTGTAGCTCAGCAAAATCTTTGAAATTGTTGCATGTTGCGTTTATATTTGTGTCCAGTATAGTTACCAAAAACAAGAAATGAAATATCAAGAATCTCATTGATTATATTTATTGATGGAAGTTTTCTACACAGTATTTGTAACGTTTTGTTCATTCAGATAAACAGACCAAAGTTGTCAGAAAGTGAATGATTTTTCACTGCTATTTTATGGCCAAAAAACCTTTGCTGAATGTGCCTATCTTCCTTTAGTGTCCTGCCTTTGTTCAACTGAAGCATGTATTTGTGTTGATGTATGCCAAGATATGCCTTTAACTAAAATACCGCTAGGCCTTATTAAAGACAAGGTAATTCATTCATTAATTTGGTGCCTTCATTTTGAAGTACCGACAAAAGATTACAAACCCCACAGAAAAAGATAACCTTCATTTGTTGGTTTTCTTAGTACATTCCTGCTTCAATGCTCCTCTTGTCAGCCAAAGTGATGTATCTACTGCAACTAAAGATTGTGTGTTAGTGAAGTGAGAACACAAATAGCCTCATGCTGTACATGTCATACAGTATGACTTCATTGGCTGTATTACATGTGTCCAGTAGGACACCTAGTGAACTTTCTGGGTACTACGTGCATTTGCAGTCCTTCCATGTTGATGTAGGGCCTGTGACTGGTTTACTTCACCAAATGATATATCCAGAATATAGTGGTTTGTAAAACAAATGTATTGTTTTATATGTTTATTTATGTCTAATTTGGGACACTTATAAAACACAAATGAGGGTCTCTGCTTCTCTTTAAGCTCCTAATGATAATCATGTGAGGGTCAACGATGAGAACATATCTATAATATTAAATTATTTGTTATGTATTTTTCTTGTAAATCATAATATTAGCAGCAGTCATTGTTTTTTACAGTATACTTTCAGCTGTCTGTAGTCAGCTTGATTCTGTCTCTTTGGTAGATATAAATATTTTTTGTTATTGAGTTAGAATTGACCAAAATCGACTATTTTTGCATTAGTCTTGAACATAGCTTTATAATGGTTGTTTTAGTGTTTTTTTTATTTTTATGTACAATTATGATGTATGTAGGTTATAACTATTGCAAAGTTTACTAAGAATTAAACCGTTTTTATAAAATCTGTATGGTCCTTAGTCCTATTGTGTAATGTTGCCAAGCAACTATTTGAATGAAAGTGTGCTACCCATCCACCAGTAATTGGTCATTTACATACACACACTGTATCATACATGAAAAAATGACTTTCTGACCATACACGGGGGCGGGTCTAAAACCTCATGCGAGTCCGTGAGTACCAGTCTCGAGCCCCACGCAGCCTCCGCATCCGATATATAATAAATAGCATCATTGAGTTTGGCGTATAGAGAGCGAATAGACCATATGAAAAGAGCAAGACAATCATTATTTATTAACCTGTGAGCTCATTTACTGGAATATTTGGTTGAAGTATTGCTACTCATTCTCTATGGATATAAAATAGGGACAAACCATCTTTATATTCTTACATTTACCCTTTTTATCTGGGCGGCCAGTAAAGCATCCTGCGTTAATTCTCAAAATGGCTGAGATTACAGAATTACGACCTGCATATGGTAAGTAGCAGGCCTTTTTCTGAATTATTTTGCATTTTTTTTATTGTGTCCTCAGATGTTAACGTTATATGATGTCTTATATTTACATTGCGCGAAATGTTAAAATAATGCCCATTCGTTTTAGAAATAAGGCCATATGAGATTGAACACACCCATATAGCATGATTAAGTTTATTGCAATCATCAAAGATGGTCAAATGTACATTTGACATCTATTCATTACCATGGCCTATGTTAATGTAAATAGCATCGAATGTCATTTTGAAATTGAACGAAACTGATTACACAGGCCTATTCAACAGAGATAGTAGCTTCACTAGGCACAGACGTCAATCAATTCAACGTCTATTCCACGTTGGTTCAACTTAATTTCATTGAAATGACGTGGAAACAACGTTGATTCAACCAGTGTGTGCTCAGTGGGAGCCTATTATTACAGTATTTGCTATTATGAAATTATTTGTTTTCAATTAGTGAATAATTTGGTCCACATAATAATTGTAGCCCTATTCTATCAAAAATATATTGAGTACTGCGGCCCATTCACAACATTGTCACTTCTCCCGGTGGTCTTCAATGTGTGCGTACGATGGGGTGGATAGGATGACGTGATGTCTATTCCAGCAAAAGCCTCGCCAGCCCCCGTTCCTTTGTTTTTGTTAAAGCAAGCATCCCGGAACTAGGAGCTTGGCCAAATGGACATATTTTCATTTGATCAGACCTCGAGCTTTAAATTAAGATCCCTGAACAGTAGTTTAATGCCACATTGCCTTAATAAGAAGTGTAGTGCTCTGAAGACAGGGGGTGTTGGTGACCCAAAAAGTGCCAGACCCTCTCAGCAAGTGACATGAATAGGTGATGGGGAATGGGGAGGGTTATGGATATTATATCATCAGAAGAATAGGACAACCCAAGTGCAGAAACAAAACCGATTGTTATGAACCCTAAAATCCAAGGAAATATAAACCAAAAGCATATTAACATTGTGTCAGGAATGGGCCTGTAACCTACCTATTGGAGTTGATTCATTTCCATGCAGAAGAGGAGGCTTTTGTTAATAAATGCACTCTCACATTTCTTGATTGATTTAAGATTATACCTCAAGAGCATCTAGACATTGAACTGCTTGAAGAACCTCATTACAACAAGCAGTTGGCCTTTTGTCTCAAACAGGCTCAAGATAAACAGTTTTGCAATCATGGCTTGAGTGTTAGAGATGTGTTATTCCAAACATAATGTTGGCCCTGAGCCTGCTGGATGCAGCAGAACATTTCATGGCAGCAAAGAAACAAGAGAGTACTGGAGTTGGATATCTGTAGTTCAGCCCAACAGGCTCCAGAAACCCAGATTACAGCCAGTGATCTAATCTGGGTCACTCATCAGGATTAAGACACATCTGGTCCACATCACAATCTGAGTTCTGCAAATCAACTGAATCTTATGCTCACAGGCAGCATACAATAAGACATGTTGCCAATGCAGACAGATTGTCTCTCAGGGCTCCATGGTCACTCAACACTGTCTTTTTTTTCTGAATAAATTATCTAAGCATATCTCTTTACCTGTTCAATTGTCATTTTAGTTAAGGATGAACATTGATTCTTTAAGAACCTTTTTGCCTTAGAAGTTTAGTACAACTGCCACACTGGTATATAGTATAATAACCCAATAATTAAAGCAATTTTAGTCAATTATGTATCTATTTATTGTCATTTGAGTTTTGAAAAGAACAATCAAAATGTCTGTCAATCTTTGAATGCATAGCTCTGTCAATAAATTTCACAGTGGTTACATTTTCCCAGCCCCATTACTCAGTTTATCAAACAAAGTGGCAGGGTCAGGCATGGCTACAATCAAATCAAACGCTGTGTGTGTCACTACACTCTCTCCTCCTCCACTCACGATACCTCACACACTAGAGTATCTAGCGTCCTGCCGAGGCATCTCTTTGCTCTGTGCACCTTGGAAGGAACCACTTACTAGGGGAGAATAGGTAGGGGGGTACACTTTGCCTGGTCCAGTCAGAGTGCCCCCTGCGCAAAGTACAGCTGACAGATCTTTTTATAAATAATTATAATAAAATTAATTTTAAAACATGACAAATCTTAGGGGGCACATGCCTTTGTGTCCCCTATAGGCATGACACCACTGACAGTAGCTGTGCATATTTATACAAATTGTACTGCGCTCATATCAGTTCAAGGTTGTCTTGAACTCGACATGTGTGTGTTCATATTTGGAATGGCAAACTACCTATACAGTAGTGTGGTCTGATCTGTAATCTATGATTATATATAATTGGATAATTCCTTGCAAATCAACCTGAGCTCTTTTTCTTGATGAAGAATCTGAGATGGGTTATGCAGAAGGAATACAGATGGAACCCACAGAAAAAAAGCTCTTTAAAGTTAACCACAGAAAAAAAAGACTGAACTGAGGAGATTGGCATTGTGTCTAATTAAATAAAAAATGTAGGGTGTATTTTTGGTTCTGTTAATCAGCACACTTAATTTATGCTTTTACTTAACACATTTTGTGGACAGTGCCTGGACCCACTGAAGCGGTAGATTTGAGAGCTCACTACTGCCATCACCCTGGGGTATGTTTCCAGGGCAACGGGCTCAGCTGGCGTTAAGCTCCTTCCAAAATCTGACATCATCCTCCTGGTATCCCTACCCAGAATGCCAATGAACAACAACAGACAGGAAGGGCAAGGTATTTTGTTGAAAGACAGACAGTTGTAGGAGGGAGAGGAGAGACAGACAAAGACAGATGAAAATGGAGACAGGAGAGAGAGAAAAACAGACGTAATATAAATATATTTAGAAAGCTGAGGTAAAGAAAAGGAAAGATAATGTGTGTGTGCATGCATGTGTGCCTGTGTGCGTCACATATGTTAATGCTCATGTACTGTATACTAATAGTTTACTAATTAGAATATGGTGACATGCTCAGAAGGCCAGCGCAGCTAGGGAAATGGTCCCTGTGGTGGGGGGGGGGGTCGCGAGGAAGGCAACAATGCGTCTCTTTTCAGGGGCTTGGCCAAACAAAGGGTCTTCTCCCGGCCCGCCCGCCCCGCTGCAGCAGGCTCTGTCTGGGATCATTATAGCTGGGATCAGCACAGTCAGCCTTACCATGTGCGCACAGCACATAGTCACAGTCTCTCACTCACCACCAGCAACAAATGAGTGGGTGGGGGCTCGCACACACAGTCACACATACAGTGAGGGAAAAAAGTATTTGATCCCCTGCTGATTTTGTATGTTTGCTCACTGACAAAGAAGACCACGGGAGAAGACCCTATAATTTTAATGGTAGGTTTATTTGAACAGTGAGAGACAGAATAACAGCAAAAACATCCAGAAAAACGCATGTCAAAAATGTTATAAATTGATTTGCATTTTAATGAGGGAAATAAGTATTTGACCCTTCTGCAAAACATGACTTAGTACTTGGTGGCAAAACCCTTGTTGGCAATCACAGAGGTCAGACGTTTCTTGTAGTTGGCCACCAGGTTTGCACACATCTCAGAAGGGATTTTATCCCACTCTTTGCAGATCTTCTCCAAGTCATTAAGGTTTCGAGGCTGACGTTTGGCAACTCGAACCTTCAGCTCCCTCCACAGATTTTCTATGGGATTAAGGTCTGGAGACTGGCTAGGCCACTCCAGGACCTTATTGTGCTTCTTCTTGAGCCACTCCTTTGTTGCCTTGGCCGTGTGTTTTGGGTCATTGTCATGCTGGAATACCCATCCACGACCCATTTTCAATGCCCTGGCTGAGGGAAGGAGGTTCTCACCCAAGATTTGACGGTACATGGCCCCGTCCCTTTGATGCGGTGAAGTTGTCCTGTCCCCTTAGCAGAAAAACACCCCCAAAGCATAATGTTTTCACCTCCATGTTTGAAGGTGGGGATGGTGTTCTTGGGGTCATAGGCAGCATTACTCCTCCTCCAAACATGGCGAGTTGATGCCAAAAGCTCAATTTTGGTCTCATCTGACCACAACACTTTCACCCAGTTGTCCTCTGAATCATTCAGATGTTCATTGGCAAACTTCAGACGGGAAGGTATATGTGCTTTCTTGAGCAGGGGGACCTTGCGGGCGCTGCAGGACTTCAGTCCTTCACGGCGTAGTGTGTTACCAATTGTTTTCTTGGTGACTATGGTCCCAGCTGCCTTGAGATCATTGACAAGATCCTCCTGTGTAGTTCTGGGCTGATTCCTCACCGTTCTCATGATCATTGCAACTCCACGAGGTGAGATCTTGCATGGATCCCCAGGCCGAGGGAGATTGACAGTTCTTTTGTGTTTCTTCCATTTGCGAATAATCGCACCAGCTGTTGTCACCTTCTCACCAAGCTGCTTGGCGATGGTCTTGTAGCCCATTCCAGCCTTGTGTAGGTCTACAATCTTGTCCCTGACATCCTTGGAGAGCTCTTTGGTCTTGGCCATGGTGGAGAGTTTGGAATCTGATTGATTGATTGCTTCTGTGGACAGGTGTCTTTTATACAGGTAACAAACTGAGATTAGGAGCACTCCCTTTAAGAGTGTGCTCCTAATCTCAGCTCGTTACCTGTATAAAAGACACCTGGGAGCCAGAAATCTTTCTGATTGAGAGGGGGTCAAATACTTATTTCCCTCATTAAAATGCAAATCAATTTATAACATTTTTGACATGCGTTTTTCTGGATTTTTTGGTTGTTATTCTGTCTCTCACTGTTCAAATAAACCTACCATTAAAATTATAGACTGATAATTTCTTTGTCAGTGGGCAAACTTACAAAATCAGCAGGGGATCAAATACTTTTTTTCCCTCACTGTAGATGCATGCATACCTGCATGTGCACAGACACTGTGCATGCATACCTGACCCCAACCCCTCGCACATACACACACACACACACACACAGAGACAGGGTATGGGGCTATATCTCCCAGACACATTGAGACAGACAATACACGACCTAGACTGGTGTAATGACCAGCCATGGAACATAGTCTGTCTGCTAGATAAAGCACACCGTCACTGGGATCAATTAAGGGAGGCAAATGACTAATGACTTTAAGAAAGAGGGTGACTGTGTGTGTGTGTGTGTGTGTGTGTGTGTGTGTGTGTGTGTGTGTGTGTGTGTGTGTGTGTGTGTGTGTGTGTGTGTGTGTGTGTGTGTGTGTGGACGTGTTTAACTATAGAAAACGAACAGTAAAACATGTTTTACCAACTGGGGATATTTTGTTGGTCCCCACAAGGTCAAATGCTATTTCTAAAGGGTTTAGGGTTAAGGTTAGGATTAGTGTTAGGGTTAGAATTAGGGTTAGGAGCTAGGGTTCGTTTTAGGGTTAGGGTTAAGAGCGAGGGTTAGGGTTAATGTTAGGCTTTTGTTTTAGGGTTAGGGTTAAGGTTAGGGTTAGAGAAAATAGGATTTTGAATGGGACTGAATTGTGTGTCCCCACAAGGTTAGTTGTACAAGGCTGTGTGTCTGTGTGTGTGTGTATTCAGCCTGGCCTGGCTGTGTGTGTTTCCACTGACTGCTCCTCATGCTCCTTTTTACCCTCCAGAGTCAGACAGCCATAGTTGCACTTGCATGCAGTGCATGTGTGTGTGTGTGTGTTTGTGTGGTGTGGGGGGCTGACATTTAAGCAACCTGGTGACACCTGGTTGAATGACGTCCATATTGCTCATGTCTTTCCCACACACACCCCGTGCCCCGTGCTCTTTGATGCTGTTGTGAAGTCACTACTGTTGTATGGCACAGTCACCGTGTTGAGTCACAGTGGAGTGGAGTCACCCTGGGTGGTGTGGTCACACAACTTACAGTATTTAGCCTACCTGACAATAATGAGCCACTGGAGGCAGTTACATGATATCCTATTTGATGTTCAGTACTGCATCACTTGGTGCAGCTGAAAGAGTTGAATTTCGTTAAATCTGAGTCAGTTCCAGTTCCTGGCTGAACTAAATGCAACTGACATTTGGACTATCTGCTTAATATTTCCTAAACCAGACATTGCAAACACATCCCAGTCTAGACTGTGCAAAGGTGTTAACTCATTCTATGTTCCCCCTCACTTTTAGACATGTCACCGGTGCTGGCCGGTTTTATCGGTGCGGCGGCTCTGGTGGTTGCCGTGGTGATCCTGGTTCTCCTGTGGTCCTTCTGCCAGCGTCGCCACCTCCGGGTGACGGGCCGCTACAAGCTCCATGGCGATCAGTACTGTGACTCGGCTGAAGACCCGCCCTACAAGTTCATCCACATGCTGAAGGGCATCAGTATCTACCCAGAGTCCCTCAGCAGCAGCAAGAGGATAGTACGGGTGGCCAGGCGTGCTGGGTGGCAGGGGGGAGAGAGACAGAGAGAGGGGTGGCAGCCGCGGGATGGTCCTGGTGGATGCTGAGAACAACATCCTGGATGCGCCTACCCATCTCCAGATGAGCCACCTGGTGCCCCCTGCTGGCCAGCCCAGGATGGAGCGTGCACTGCCCGTCAGGGCCGACTACTGCTGCCTGGATAGCTCAGCTACCAGTAGTGAGAACAGCAGCAAGACCGTTTCACCTTTCACACCAGCGTCCTCCGACCCAGAATCAGAGCCTGAAGCAAGCCTGGGCTCCCTCAGCCTGGCTTTAGACTACAACTTCCCCAAGAAGGCCTTGGTGGTGACCATCGTTGGAGCCCATGGCCTGCCTGCAGTAGATGAACAAGGGAACAGCTCCGACCCCTACGTGAAGATGACCATCCTCCCTGAGAAGAAGCACCGGGTGAAGACCAGGGTCCTAAGGAAGACGCTGGAGCCGGTGTTCGATGAGACATTTACGTTCTACGGCGTGGCCTACAGCTCGCTGCCCGAGCTCACACTGCACTTCCTGGTGCTCAGCTTCGACCGCTTTGCCCGCGATGATGTCATAGGGGAGGTGGTGGTCCCACTGACAGAGTTGGAACCCAGCACGGGGCGGGTGCACATCACTCAGCAAATCAGCAAGAGGAACATGCAGGTGAGAAAGGGGGGGCATGAACAGACAATTCCGACATTACAATCATTCTTGGAGGTAGGGGCTGGCTCACACATACACACACACACACACATGGAATTGAGCGCAGTGCAGTACACAGAGGGGATTGTCTGACAGGAAGGTCAATGTGTCTCTATTGATTCGGTCCCCATTAAAGTCTTAACTGCAGCCAGACTGAGGAGACAGAAACAAAGCCTCCATGTAACCTCTCAGTGCAGCCAGCCATCCATCAGGCTCCCTTTATCATCACACTCACACATGTGCATGTGAGTGTGTACCCAACTCTGACTCACCAAGGACTTGTTTTGTTTTTTGTTCCCACATGTACCTGTGGCACTAGTTCTCACTGTGTGGCCATTATGTATAACCCATCTGCTGTATAAGAAGGGCTGGATATGTTTTGTATGGATGCATTGCAGGGGTTATTACTTCCTCACTGAATAAGACGTCTGATTGTAAAAACGGGTAGTGTTCCTCAGTACTCATTGTGGAGGGCAAGGTATTGCAGTAGCATGGGGGAAGTCGATACACCATGCACCATCAACCTCATACCTGACTAGGATACTAAGTTGTTGGTGTATTAAAACTACACTAGAATGAGAAGAGAACTTTGGCTCACTGTAGTGGTGTCAGGACATATTTCTGTGGCTAAGCTTTCGGCCAAACAACCTTCATCAAATAAATGTCAATGTCTTCAAAACAATAATCCAAATAATCCATTATAAGTATACAAATCACCAGGACACTCACCTATGGATTTGCCCTTTTAGTGATAAGTTGGAATAATATGAAATCAATTGCAAGTCAGTGATTATGAGAAAGTGCATGTGTGTGCTGGTCTGTAGCATCATACATCATGTCTACCTACTGTCATCTGTATTAATATATACAGTACCAATATCTGATTTACATTTATATGGATATACAGTGTAAAGGCCAGGCATGACGTATTTTTTTCACAGTTTATCTGATTCATTGTTTAATTTCCTTGCTCTTACTATGCAGAACACCTATATTACACAAACTGCTACATTGCTCCAAACTACATTGTGATGTTTCTCACAGAAACACTAAAATAATCACACTAGTCTGTTTCCACACACAGATATGTATGGTATATTTAAGCAATAAGGCCAGAGTGGGTGTGGTATATGACCAATATACCACGGCTAAGGGCTGTTCTTAGCAAGACGCAATGTGGAGTGCCTGGATACAGTCCTTAGCTGTGGTATATTGGCCATATACCACAAACCCCAGAGGTGCCTTATTGCTATTATAAACTGGTTAACAATGTAATTAGAACAGTAAAAATATTTTTTTGTCATACAGCCAATCAGCATTCAGGGCTTGAACCACCCAGTTTATAATTTTGCATGTAGAACAAGGTTGGCAAATAGATAATTCCAAAGACTGCTGAGTTTTATTGTCTTGGCAATTGGTGCCCCATTATTATTTTAATCTATGACTATACGATTATGGCTGTTTGATTGTTGCATTGTATCTTAAAGGCTGAGTAGGTGGGTTTGATGAGTTGTGTCTGTCTCTTCCTGCAGTGCGAGAGCCGTGGGGAGCTGTTGGTGTCTTTGTCCTACCAGCCTGTCTCCCACCGCCTCAGTGTGGTGGTGCTGAAGGCCAAACACCTGCCCAAGATGGACATCTCCGGCCTGTCTGGAAGTGAGTTCAACCACTGTGTTTGTCTGTGTGTGCCTGTGGACAATTAAAAAAAGGCGGAGCTTGTGTAGATGTTCCCTTTACATATGATAATATTCCAAAATCTCCTTCTCTCCCTTAGACCCATATGTGAAGGTCAATGTGTTCTACGGACGCAAGCGCATCGCCAAGAAAAAGACGCACGTGAAGAAGTGCACGCTCAACCCCGTCTTCAACGAGTCCTTCATCTACGACGTGCCCCCTGAGCTGCTCCCTGAGATCTCTGTGGAGTTTGTGGTGGTCGACTTTGACCGTACCACTAAGAACGAGGTGGTGGGGCGTCTGCCCCTCGGCCTGCACAGCCCCTGTCCCTCTGGCGCCGCCCACTGGCGGGAAGTCTGTGAAAACCCCCGTCGGCAGATCTCAAAGTGGCACAACCTCAGTGAATATTAGCTCCTCACACCGCCTAATGCATATAGTTCTACCTGTGTGTGTAGGGGGAGGTGGAGGAGGGGAAGAGAGGGACTTCTTGCCGAGAGAGTGGCTTTTCCTCATGCCATACTTTCTCTTGTGAATAATACCAACAAAAAATGAACAACATTCCTGGTGGGACTTGTACAGTGAACTTTACAGTGGTTAAGGTTCAATTACAGAATCGAATCAAAGTAACAAACATGCATACAGATAAACATACACATATGTAACCCACACTTCTACAGAATTATAGAGACACTCAGTCTCAGCATTAGGTTAAGAGTAATGAAAATAAAAAAGTTGTTTGTTAACCAAAATCTGACCATGATCACACATTCAAGGCTGTTATGAATTATTGTCTGGCCATGTTGTATGAAGTTTAGGCGACGGGAGGATACATTCAAATGCAAAAAAAAAAAAAAAAAAGTCAGACTTCAAAATCCTTCCCTTGACATTATTGTGCTTCAATTCATCGCATGTCTGAATTAAACAGAAATATCATCAAATCAAATGTAGTAAGGAAACAGAAGTATTGCTTTTATTGATAGTGAGATTTTTTTTCTCTCTCTCTTAAAATGAGAAAACCTCATGCAACCGACTCTCTAGTTTCTCTAAACGTAGGACCAAATAGGACAGCTAGAAATGTCTACCCATGAAATATTTGTTGAAAAAAATTCTAGAATGTTTTGGGGCCTAACTGTTGTCGTTTAGTGCCATTACCATATTTGATGACAAGCTCTGTATCTAAAATTAAACCATCAAGGTTTCAAACCAATTAATGCTATGTTGTAAAGACAAATGTGATTTCACTATAAAAATATTTATTTTGAGTCCATTTTTAGAACTAATTCAGACTGAAAATATGAATGTAATAAACAACCACAACATTATTACATGGATACATGTGATCACAAGAAATATGACAACTTCTCATACTGTGGCATTAAAAAATCATTCACCACAGTATAAGAGAATTACTGAAATATCACTGCAACAGGTTAGTCTTAGTACTGTAATAACCAGGTAATAACACATGCTAGTTAGCAGCTTGTAGTGCCAGAAGACGTTCTTTGAAAGTCACTGATATTATTGTGAAAAATGGGTAAAAGTGTAATATTTTGCTGTGTGGTTTCCAAAAGGTTTATACAATATGTTGCACTATTATGGCCTATGCTGACATGCTCATCTTTTAAGGCTCGATTCAATCCGAATCACCGAAGTTCTGCGCTATAGCGCGCTTGAAATGTAAACGTAATTTTCGATTGAGCTGACATATGCAGCGTTTACCGTGAATGCAGTATTCGTGAACTTGGGAACATTGCCTTTTACATTTCAATAGCGATGAACTATACGGATTGAATCGAGGCTTTTGTGTATTTTTGTTCTCTTTCATTTGGCTAATTTAAAGAATATATTGTATAAAAGAACGGTACTTTATATCTTGAAGCCAACAATTTTCTATAGTGAATAGCCTCACAGGTTGAAGCTCATGTATGTTGTTGGTGATAATCTGTGTGTGTGTGGAGACTGCAGAGCCCAGGTGCACTGTTTAGAACAATGTAAGTTGTGATGGGGTTCAGAGCAGGACATGGCAGTGGGGTGGCTACTGCTAGCTTCTGTCTTGGCTAGGCTTTTGACCAGAAGGACGAGACACAGGTGGGCAAACCTCCACGCCTCCACTATCACTAACCGCTCCATCCTCTCTTCCTCCTCTTTTTCTCTCACTCTCTTTCACCCTCCTTCGCTCTCTTTCTTTCTAGCTCTCTCTTTACAGTCCCTTATTCCCTCAATCTCCTTCATTCTCCCACGTCTCCTCTCTCAAAATTTTTCCTTGCACCTTCTTTCTTTCTCTTTTTATTTGGATCACGAATATCTCAAATTCTTTTTAATGCTTCGTTCCTCATAATGAGAGAAGTCACAGTATTTGACAGATTAGTGAACCCATCAAAACACATCACACTCTGTAAGGATCTGGCTGTATGACTGTTATGCTCCGTCATCATTGTACACTGTAGGCCAGGAGTGTCAAACTCATTCCATGGAGGGCCTAGTGTCTGCACGTTTTTGTTGTTCCCTTTCAAGAAGCCCTAGACAACAAGTTGTGGGGAGTTCCTTACTAATTAGTGACCATAATTCATCAATCAAGTACAAGGGAGGAGCGAAAACCCGCAGACACTAGGCCCTCCGTGGAATGAGTTTGACACTTGTGCTGTAGGCCTACTCAGTGGAAACATGGGGAGCTGTAAGCCTAGCTGCAATGGCTTTACATCACACTGTGTAACAGTTACTGCAGTGCAGTCTGGAAAATTGACTGTGGGAAACTCTGGGAGGACAGTAATCTCAGTGAAGCCAAGGTGAAAATACTTAAGTCAGACTGCAGGTTTGTGTCTTTACAGGGCAAGGGGAAGGCAGAGTTGTGTTGCAATACATATGAGCTGCCTTGTTTTGCTTTTGGCAGCACACTCCTGCAATCAGAACCCCCACCATTTTGACTGTCTATAGCCCCATTTATACCTGGTGCTAACATTTGTCCTAACCTTGTCTACATTCTGATTGTGCCCACATTTCCAGAAGTGTGTCTACACATGGTATTAAAACGAGTCTGTTATCTGTCAACTGTGTCTGCATTGTGACCAAAGTTCCTGGTCCCTTCCTTTATGCTAATAATTTCACAGCTCTAATATTTATAAATGTATTTACTGTAAGAGACACATTGATGTAATCAGCCACCTGTCAATCATTTTAGAGGCCGGAATAATGATGATTTAAATGGTTTCTCTGTCCAGATCTGTCTACACTTAGAAGATGTCCAGACACAATAAGATCACAATCAGATCACAATGTGTCTTTTGATTGTCAACACCTGTCTAAAAATGTGGGCACAATCAGAATGTGGACAAGATCAGGACAAAGGGCGCAAGTTAGAACAAGGTATAAACGGGGCTTACTTCACCTCGTCTCCCCAACTTTGACCTTCAGTGTAGCTATTTCCTTTGTTGAAATAGCCTTGTTAACTCATTTGTAATAAAAGATTAAACGTAATGTAAGCAAACTGTAATAATGACTGATCTTGGATTGGTACAAATTATTATTTCAAGGTATCCTCTGTCCATATACATGGAGTTAAACTACAGTATGTAATGAAATACTTGCCAGTAATGCAAACGGTGTCTAAAACTTTCATTTTCCTATATGCTGAGTATATTACGCAGATGCTAACTTGTGTGTTGGTTTTATTAACAGTCATTCAACGTGCAAATAAAAAATTATACTCCAGTGTTTGCAGCTCATTTTTTAAAACAGCTTTACATCACCAGAATCTTGACACACATGCATGGAGGCATGCGCGCATACAGGCTTGTAAGCATGTACACAATATGCAACATGAAAATATTGAACATATCATGACAATCAACACCCTCTTGTGGTGTAATCTAGTTCTAAGGCCTGTGACTGTTGCAGCACTAGTCATCTGTGTAATTTAAGAAGTTGTCACATACATAGATCAGTGGTAGAAAATTGTTGATCGTTGGTCCGTAATGATAACAACAAGGATAACTTCAATAATCATAGAAATAGACATCAAGTCAAATTTAACAACAAAATCATCATGCAGCAACAGGATGTGAATTATTATGTGGATTATAATGAATGGACATTTTTGTAGGGGTTATTACATTTTTCATTAGTGCAAATCAAGTCTGAAATTTTAAAGTGGTAATTACAAATTTAAGAAGCCTTAAAACTTGAATACACTGCTGCGCAGGAAAATGTTCTGTTACAACAGAGTGATCAAATTAAGATTCGGTAACGGTAAGACGCATGGGGTGGATCACCTGATTGGAGGAAAGATGGGAGAAGCGGATGCTGATGTGGATTGTGAATCTAATGGCAGTAAAATCAAGGAGAATTGGAATATTGTCCAAAAGAAGGGACTGTATCTTGTAGGAGTATGGTTTGTTAATGAGGAGCAGCTGATCGAATTACCAATCTTGAAGAATCCATTTGAGATATCCAAACTGGTGGAGAGAGTACTGGGTAAAGTTAAGGCTGTGAGGATCACGAGAGGCAGTGTTGCGTCTCACCCGATTTGAGAAGTTTGACGTGTCGTGTGTGTTTCTTCGGAAAAGGGCATCCCTCAAGGGGGTAATATCTTCCGTTTCGAGGTAAGTCGATGTTGAAGAGATGAAAAATATTCCTCAAGTGATTGATGCAGGTCGGATAAATTGTGTGGTGAATTATGAAAAAGTGAAGAGTCTATCTGTTCTTTTGTTTTTTGATATAGAGTCTCTCGCTACTCATGAGCAGTTGGGGTATTTAGACTACAGAGAAAGAGCATTTATCCCAAGACCAATGATCACTGTAAAGCTTTCGGACATGTTTCAAGTGTTTCTAGAAGGGAGAAGCCAATATGTCCAAGTTGTGGAAAAGATCATGTTGTGTTTTAAAAGTGATAAAAATGTGACATGTTGCAATTGTGGTGGGAATCATCTTTGGAAGGTGAAGGGGTTAAACCAAGGCCTCATATCTTTTAAAGGGTTATTAAATTGTTTTATAATAAACTGTAAAGTCTCCTCTTCAGTGGTAGGCAGTGGTAGGCTTGATTACCAACAACGACGAGACGGCCTACAGGGAGGAGGTGAGGGCCCTCGGAGTGTGGTGTCAGGAAAATAACCTCTCACTCAATGTCAACACAACAAAGGAGTTGATCGTGGACTTCAGGAAACAGGAGAGGGAGCAGTTCCTCGGCGTACACATCACGGACAAACTGAAATGGTCCACACACACAGACAGCGTGGTGAAGAAGGTGCAACAGCGCCTCTTCAATCTCAGGAGGATGAAGAAATTCGGCTTGTCACCAAAAACACTCACAAACTTCTACAGATGCACAATCGAGAGCATCCTGTGGTGCTGTATCACCGCCTGGTACGGCAACTGCTCCGCCCACAACCATAAGGCTCTCCAGAGGGTAGTGAGGACTGCACAACGCATCACCGGGGGTAAACTACCTGCCCTTCAGGACAATAAATGTATCACTAGCCACTTTAAACGATGCCATTTATATAATGTTTACATATCCTACATTACTCCTCTCATACGTATATACTGTACTCCATACCATCTACTGCATCTTGCCTACGTTGGTCAGCCATCGCTCATCCATATATTTATATGTACATACTTGTATTCATTCCTTTACTCTTGTGTGTATAAGGTAGTTGTTGTGAATTTGTTAGATTACTTGTTAGATACTACTGCATGGTCGGAACTAGTAGCACAAGCATTTCACTACACTCGCATTAACATCTGCTAACCATGTGTATGTGACAAATACAATTTGATTTGATTTGATTCGATTCAGGAGACCTCTGTGTGTGTGTTAACACCTGTTTTGAGTGTTGTGCCCTTCAGACACTATCACAAGGCAGAAACTGCCTACGTTCATTTCCACACCCTGATCAGTTTCACCTGTCCTTGTTATTGTCTCCACATGCTCCAGGAGTCGCTTGTTATCCCTGGTGTACATTTCCCTGTGTTTCATGTCTCTCTGTGCCAGTTCGTGTTTTTCCCATGCTCCTGCCCTTTTACTAGTCTTCCCGGTTTTGACCCTTGCCTGTTTTCTGGACTTTACCCTCCTGCCTGACCATTCTGCCTGCCCTGACCTCGAGCCTGCCTGCCACACTGTACCTCCTGGACTCTGAACTGGCTTTGACTTTTTGCCTGTCCATGACCATTCTCTTGCCTACCCCTTTTGGTTATAATAAATATCAAACACTCAAACCATCTGCATCTGGGTCTCGCCTTGTGCCCTTATATTTCATACTCCTCCTGTCTGGGCCCCACCTGGCTATCTGAGGTTCTGAGAATACAAGGCTGCCGCAGGCCTGATGAAAACAGCCACCTGTCAGAAGATGCTTAGACTCGTTCACCTTGTTATGACAAGCATTAGTAAGGTTTAACAAAAAATCCCCTCACAACATGGAACTATTGTGATGAGGATAATTTTAATACTTAAACAAAGAGTCTGTGTTTCCTTTCCATTACTAATGTACAGTTGAAGTCGGACGTTTACGTGCACCTTAGCCAAATACATTTAAACTCAGTTTTTCACAATTCCTGATATTTAATCTGAGTACAAATTCCCTGTCTTAGGTTAGTTAGGATCCCCACTTTATTTTAAGAATGTGAAATGTCAGAATAATAGCTTTTATTTCTTTCATCACATTCCCAGTGGGTCAGAAGTTTACATACACTCAATTAGTATTTGGTAGCACTGCCTTTCAATTGTTTAACTTGGGTCAAACGTTTCGGGTAGCTTTCTTCAAGCTTCCCACAATAAGTTGGTTGAATTTTGGCCCATTCCTCCTGACAGAGCTGGTGTAATTGAGTCAGGTTTGTAGGCCTCCTTGCTCGCACACACTTTTTCAGTTCTGCCCACACATTTTCTATAGGATTGAGGTCAGGGCTTTGTGATGGCCACACCAATACCTTGACTTTGTTGTCCTTAAGCCATTTTGCTACAACTTCGGAAGTATGTTTGGGGTCATTGTCCATTTGGAAGACCCATTTGCGACCAAGCTTTAACTTCCTGACTGATGTCTTGAGATGTTGCTTCAATATATCCACATAATTTTCCTTCCTCATGACGCCATCTATTTTGTGAAGTGCACCAGTCCCTCCTACAGCAAAACACCCCCACAACATGATGATGCTGCCACCCCCGTGCTTCACGGATGGGATGGTGTTCTTCGGCTTGCAGGCCTCCCCCTTTTTCCTCCAAACATTACGATGGTCATTATGGCCAAAAAGTTATATTTTGTTTCATCAGACCAGAGGACATTTCTCCAAAAAGTACGATCTTTGTCCCCATGTGCAGTTGCATAGTCTGGCTTTTTTATGGCGGTTTTGGAGCAGTGTCTTCTTTCTTTCTGAGCGGCCTTTCAGGTTATGTCGATATAGGACTCGTTTTTACTGTGGATATAGATACTTTTGTACCTGTTTCCTCCAGCTTCTTCACAAGGTCCTTTGCTGTTGTTCTGGGATTGATTTGCACTTTTCACACCAAAGTACGTTCATCTCTAGGAGACAGAACGCGTCTCCTTCCTTAGCGGTATGATGGCTGCGTGGTCCCATGGTGTTTATACTTGCATACTATTGTTTGTACCGATGAACGTGGTACCTACAGGCATTTGGAAATTGCTCCTAAGGATGAACCAGACTTGTGAAGGTCTACAATTTTTTTTTCTGAGGTCTTGGCTGATTTCTTTTGATTTTCCCATGATGTCAAGCAAAGAGGCACTGGGTTTGAAGGTAGGCCTTGAAATACATTCACAGGTACACCTCCAATTGACTCAAATGATGTCATTTAGCCTATCAGAAGCTTCTAAAGCCAATTTTCCAAGCTGTTTAAAGGCACAGTCAACTTAGTGTATGTAAACTTCTGACCCACTGGAATTGTGATGCAGTGATTTATAAGTGAAATAATCTGTCTGTAAACAATTGTTGGAGAAATACTTGTGTCATGCACAAAGTAGATGTCCTGAACGACTTGCCAAAACTATAGTTTTTTAACGTGTGGCGTGTTGAGTGGTTGAAAGACGTGTGGAGTGGTTGAAAAACGAGTTTTAATGACTCCAACCTAAGTGTATGTAAACTTATGACTTCAACTGTACATTCTGGGACAAAGTAGCACCGCATTTAAACAAATGACAACACAGGTTCATCAATTCAGTGCTTTGTAGTTCCATGTTGTGAGGGCATTTTTTGTTAAACCTTACTAATGCTTGTGTACTAAAATATCCTTCTTTAAGCCTAGGCATTGGGCTTGAGATTGTTAAATAAACGAACTAATATAAGATAGAAAAGTGTGTTAGCATTAATAAGAGGCCCGTTCTAACTGTTCTGTGTGTGTAGCATGATCCCATGAAATCTGGCCGCTCAACCAAGAGCTGAGAGAAACTAACTGGTTCCTCTTAGCTTAACTGGAGACAGGGCAAATTGTTATATTCTGCACATCAGTGATTGAGCTATTGTTCTGTTTGGAGCCTGTTTCTGGGCGAAATATTAATGTTTTGTGTGTGTGTGTGTCACCAGTACGACCATACATTATCTGGGCCGACAGTCAAAGGCGCTTGCTTCCCAACTTGGGGTAACCGTTGAGCTGCTGTTAGAGGAAGTATGTCTGGAGTGACTTCCTGTCATTCTGGCCCCTATTGTCCTCACTCAGTTGCGACAGACTGAGGCAACCTTTCCACCCATCACACACATACACAGACATAGGGTCACGTGTTTTGCAGATGCTTGCATGGGGTAGCTTGACTACATAAATGCTCATGTACAGTTCTCTTTGTACAGGAGGCTCTCACTCCATTTCACCTGCGTGAGTGGTGTGACCAGCCTCCTTATTATAATTTGTTTTTAATAAAAGTAATACCTTGATTGATTATTGACTTTGCCTCTCCTCATTATTTTCTAAAGTTAGAAGTTGCACCACATTCTATCAAACTCTTATTTCAATTATATTTAAAAACAGGAAAATCTGGAGAGTCCACTGCAGACTACAAACCCATTTAATAAATTGCAACAATAAAATAAATACAAAGTTTATAAGCAACAGAATTGCAAAAGTCTAACCAGACAATACATATTAATCAAACAGGATTTATTAAAAATATACATTTACGAACAAATACAATAACATATTTCAGTATAATACAATACACCAAAAAACAAGATATGGATGTATCAATAATGGTTGTAGATGCCGAAAAGGCTTTCTACCATCTTGAATGGCCTTTTCTATTCAAAACTTTGGAAGCCTTCAACTTTTCAGCTGCAATAATACACTTAATAAAAATATTACATAAATATCCTAAAGCAAAAATATACATGTACACAAATACATTATCTGATTAAATTTCTTTAGAAAGGGGCACAAGATGGGGATGTCCTCTCTCCCCTTTCTGTTATCGCTGGCAATTGAACCTCTTGCAGAAAGAATTAGACAGGACTCAAATGTAACAGGTAGGCCTATCAGTATTGGTAAACATGAACATAAACTAAACTTATTTGCCAATGATCTCCTGATATACCTGACCAATATTAAAAACTCAATGACCCCTTGCTAAAAATATTTGCAGAATATTCTCAAATCTCAGGATATAAAATTAAAGTGGAAAAACTGAAATAATGGCAATAGGAAAAATAAAATAATAACTCATGCAATCCTTTTGTGGACTACAAAAAAATATCAAATACTTAGGATGCTTAATAAGTGACAACAAACAACAAATATATAAAGATAACTCTATCCCATTACTCAACAATATCAAAGCAGATGTATTAAATTGGACAATCTTCCCATGAATCTTACAGATAGAATAAACCTCTTCAGAATGGCATGGCTCCCAAAGTTGTAATATTTATTTTCGGTAATACCAATTACCCCACCGAAGACATTCTTTAAAAAAAGTATACTTGCCCATAACAGACTTTATGTGGGCAAATAAAATCTCCCTAAGTCTGAGGGTAGTTTTAACCCCCCAGACTTTAAATTGTATCACCTTGTCACCCAAGGCTTTTACTTGAGACATATTGCTAAATGCACTAAAGAGGAACAATGAGTAAATAAGGGTTAAGAGAAAGGGAAAGGGGGATACCTAGTCAGATGTACAACTGAATGCATTCAACTGTAATGTGTCTTCCGCATTTAACCCAACCCCTCTGAATCAGATGTTGAGTATTTGCATACTCACCCCCAGAATCTTTTCACGTGTCAATTTTCAAATGATAAAGCTAAGAACATTAATAACTTCAAAGTTAAGAACACTATAACAATATGGAAGAACATTTAACTGACTATACAAGAATCAATATAATTCCAAAAAATCACTGTCACATCTGCTCCTGCCACACCCTCTAGTGGTCATCCGGGGTCTGCTTGACCTGCAGCCATTTCCCCAGTACACTCTCTCTCCCCCTTCCCTTCTGTTTGTGTGATTGTTTAGTTGGAGACAGGTGTGCTGGAGTCAGAGAAGATCCCTATCAGCTGCAACTCGTTCCATTATCAAGACCTCTTCAAATACTCAGTCCTGCCACTTCTACTCTGCCAGATCGTAATCTCTGCTAAGTCAGTTTATGCTTCTAGCTATTACTATCATTATCTAAGATCCTGTTACCCTGCTGTACTGCCTGACACTGTTGATCTTCTCACTGCAGTTTTGCAGCCCTGACTCTGGCTCCTGTCTCCTGTTCCACATCTCTCCACCCTTCTACCCTGTTCTGGACTCACCACACCACCACTCCCTTCGATTCCCCTCCAGACCTGTTTACCCTATTCCAACCCAGCACACTCCAATCCCAGCCTACACATCTGGTTTTCTACAACTCATCCGAGCTTCCCCGGATCTGCACTCCATATCTCCATGTGTTACAATAAATCCCTTGGTTCACTCATCTGTTTCCTCATCTGAGTCTGCTCTTGGGTTCCCCTTGTTCGCTCCGCTTAACAATCACAGCCATACAACAGTTTTCAGCTGTGCTAACATAATTGCAAAAGAGTTTTCTAATGATCAATTTGCCTTTTAAAATGATCAACTTGGATTAGCTAACACAACGCGTCATTGGAACACAGGAGTGATGGTTGCTGATAATGGGCCTCTGTACACCTATGTAGATAGAAAATCTGCAGTTTCCAGCTACAATAGTCATTTACACTGTATTTCTGATCAATTTGATGTTATTTTAATGGACCCAAAATGTGCTTTTCTTTCAAAAACAAGGACATTTCTAAGTGACCCCAAACTTTTGAACAGTACTGTAGGTAGAGTTATTAAAGTGACTATGCATAGATAATAACAGAGAGGAGCAGCAGCGTAAAAGAGGGTCTGGGTAGCCCTTTGATTAGCTGTTCAGGAGTCTTATGGCTTGGGGGTAGAAGCTGTTCAGAAGCCTATTGGATCTCGACTTGGTGCTCCGGTACCGCTTGCCGTGTGGTAGCAATAAGAACAGTCTATGACTAGGGTGGCAGGACTCTTTGACCATTTTTAGGGCCTTCCTCTGGTATAGAGGTCCTGGATGGCAGGAAGTTTGGCCCCAGTGATGTACTGGGCCGTACGCACTACCCTCTGTAGTGCCTTGCGGTCGGAGGCCGAGCAGTTGCAATATCAGGCAGTGATGCAATCCGTCAGGATGCTCTCGATGGAGCAGCTGTAGAAACTTTTGAGGATCTGAGGACCCATGCCAAACCTTTTGGGTGTCCTGAGGTTTTCTCGTGCCTTCTTCACGACTGTCTTGGTGTACTTGGACCATGTTAGTTTGTTGGTGATGTGGACGCCAAGAAACTTGAAGCTCTCAACCTGCTCCACTACAGCCCCGTCGATGAGAATGGGGGCGTGCTCGGTCCTCCTTTGCCTGTAGTCCACAATCATCTCCTTTGTCTTGATCACGTTGAGGGAGAGGTTGTTGTCCTTGCACCACACAGCCAGCTCTCTGACCTCCTCCCTATAGGCTGTCTGTTTTTTGTCGGTGATCAAGCCTACCACTGTTGTGTCATCGGCAAACTTAATGATGGTGTTGAAGTGGGACTGATGGTGGGACTATGGTGGTCTGCTTGAAACATGTTGGTATTACAGACTCAGACAGGGAGATGTTGAAAATGTCAGTGAAGACACTTGCCAGTTGGTCAGCGCATGCTCGGAGTACACGTCCTGGTAATCCGAACTTGTGAATGTTGGCATGTTTCAGTGTTTCTTGAATCGAAGCGAGCATAGAAGTAATTTAGCTCGTCTGGTAAGCTTGTGTCACTGGGCAGCTCTCGGCTGTGCTTCCCTTTGTAGTCTGTAATAGTTTGCAAGCCCTGCCACATCTGACGAGCATCAGAAGTACGATTCGATCTTAGTCCTGTAGTACGATTCGATCTTAGTCCTGTATTGACGCTTTGCCTGTTTGATGGTTCATCGGAGAACATTGCAGGATTTTGTATAAGGTTCATGTTTAGAGTCCCGCTCCTTGAAAACTGCAGCTCTACCCTTTAGCTCAGTGCGGATGTTGCCTGTAATCCATGGCTTCTGGTTGGAGTATGTACGAACAGTCACTGTGGGGACGACGTCATTGATGCACTTATTGATGAAGCCAATGACTGATGTGGTGTACTCCTCAATGTCATCAGAAGAATCCCAGAACATATTCCAGTCTGTGCTAGCAAAACAGTCCTGTAGCTTAGCATCTTCTTCATCAGACCACTTTATTATAGACCGAGTCACTGGTGCTTCCTGCTTTCCTACTTGTAAGCAGGAATCAGGAGGATAGAATTATGGTCAGATTTGCCATGGAGTCATCTGTGAAATTCAGCAGGGCTTCTGGGAACTTACTATACAAAAGTCCATTCATGTCAAGTGCATTCCACTCCTTGGAAATTGAAACGATCTAAATTTCAGATTCGGCTTGAAATAAGAGAAAGTGTATTATGTGAATACCTTAAGCTAGCATCTTTCCCTCTAAACTAAGAATCAGCCTTGAACTGTGATAGAAGGATTGTTTTACTAGAAATAAAACATGAATATGTTCTTGAATGTGGGAATGAAGTTCAAAAAAGATGCCTCCTTTGCTCTATAATGGATGAGATCCGGGAAAATGGCAGTAACAGTGTAGAAAATAAAAAAGGTTTTACCACAGTAGGCCTTCTTTGTTCAGGTCAAATAGTTAGGCCAAATCAAATCCAATTTTATTTGTCACATGCGCTGAATACATCAGGTTTAGACCTTACCCCTGAAATGCTTTACTACGAGCCCTTAACCAACAATGCAGAGTATTTAAAAAGTAAGTAAGAAAAACGTGTTAATTAAACGAAAGGAAAATTAGTAACACAATAAAAATAACATAATCAAGGCTATGTACAAGAGGTACCGATACCGAGTCAATGTGCAGGGTTACGGTGTAGTCAAGGTAATTAAGGTAATATGTACTGTACATGTAAGTAGGGGTAAAGTGACTATGCATCGATAATAAACAGAGAGTAGCAGCAGTGTGAGTGAAGAGTGTGAAGGAATGTGAATGTGTGTGTGTGTGTGTGTGTGTGTGTGTGTGTGTGTGTGTGTGTGTGTGTGTGTGTGTGTGTGTGTGTGTGTGTGTGTGTGTGTGTGTGTGTGTGTGTGTGTGTGTGTGGCGTCAATATGCATGTGTGTGTGTGTCTTGTGTTGTGTGTGTGTGTTGGAGTGTCAGTGTAGTATGTGTGGGTGTGTGGTTAGAATCCAGAGAGTGCACATCGATCCTGTGCAAGAGGATAAAATCCTGTATCATTGCAAGAAATAATAATAGATAAGAATAAAACAAGGGGGTCTTAATAAAACAATAGCTTGTGGGTAGGAGCTGTTAATGCCAGTGAAACTCTGTTTAACGATATCTGTGGCATTTCATTGAAATTAGCTTCGGGCAACTAAGAACATGTAAAGAATGTAGGTTTCGCACAATGTATCCTCTGTTAAAATTTGGAAATGCCCAGATTAGTTAACCGGAAAGTTTCTTGGGTTGTTTTTCCCATATCATCACACGTCATTTCTAAACTGGTTCACATAATTGAGTCATTAAAGCTGACGAACTATAATAGCCTCTTCAAGTGGGGCTCTGTGTACATTGACGGTGCTGTTATTTATTTTAACTTCATTAAACTAGGCAAGAAAGTTAAGAACAAATTCTTATTTACAATGACGGCCTACACCAGCCAAACCCGGACGACACTGGGCCAATTGTGCACCGCCCTATGGGACTCCCAATCACAGCCGGTTGTGATAGAGCCTGGAATCAAACCAGGGAGTCTGTAGTGACACCTCAAGCACTGAGATGGAGTCCAACCAGGACCCCTAGGTCATAGAGTTAAGCGGCATAGATATAGTTAGCCATGTTTAGCTAGACAGAAATCAATGTATTAGTCTACCTAGACTACTAATAGGGTTGTAGTAAGCTTTCAGATACTTTTAAAATATTTTCAAAAGTTGTAACATCATCTACTATGTGAAGGTCAAGCCCTCTTAAGACCTTAAGCACTTCACAATTTCACTAGTCACAGAAAGTTGACTCAATCTAGTGCCTGTAGACCTATTCATGTTTTCTGGTTGAACCGGTGTAAGGTGTTTCTAATGATGCTTTGGAAATCAAATCACTTATGCATGTTTCATTTATTTATTCAGTGACTGTTGCAAGGGTAGGACATTAAACGCCCCTACTTCAACATTAAGTTTCTAGTACAGTTTTTGAAGGGCTAAGTAGTAGGCCTAGGCTTTAATTTAGACTGAGCGCTCAGGCTTCAGAATCCTGTTCAGCCGTCTTGGAATACCTGATGTTCAAATGCTGACCCTTCTACCTCCGGAGGGAGTTTTCAGCTGTTATCATGACTGTTGTAGACATTCCACCACAGAACAAGAAAAATAACAAGCTTGTACTTAACAAACTGTACAAGGCTATAAACAAGCAACAACAAAAAATACCTCCAGGAGCTGCTTTTCTGAGGGCGTAAAGCCTAATGCATGAAATATCAACGCAGAAGCAACGTATCCGTCAATTTTCTATGCTCCTCGAATTACTGAGAGCAAAACTGTGATTCGCTGTTCGATCACATGCGCATCCTTTCCAAATTGCAAAGATGTCATAACCCGCGCACTTCAGCAGCGATACTTATTTAGTGCTGAACGGCTTTGGAAGCTCAGGAGTTGATAGGCCGAATTGAAAGTTGTGCAAGCCAGACCTGCATAAAAACTTGGAGAAGAGTTTGTTACATTTCATATTATACTTCAAATCTTTAAAACTACACACTTCTGAGGTAAGAATGTTATTCCATCGTTTTCATCAGCCTTCAATAAATGTTTTCTTATTTGCCTAGGCGAGGCTACCTAGTTGGTAAATCTTGAGGCAGATTGAGTCATTAGCCTGGGCTACAACAAGGTGTTAGTGGTAGCCTACGTTGGGATATAGTTTGGGATATAGTTTTTATGGGATATAGTTTTTATATATATCATTGACAGTATATATATATAATTGACAGTAATTATATCCAAAGCTCTGCTTACTTGATCTTATTCCAAGCATATAATTGTCATGTCTTTCAATATTTTTCTTTAAATTTGATAGTGTGAGCAGAATTGCTTTCTGTGTTCATGTTTCTGGTCAGTACCACTAGGCTGTGGCTTAATATTTGATCATACTAAAACCTTGATGTAAGGATGGATGACCTCTGGTTTATGTAAATATTTATTGAGTTCCTTACTGTTGCTTAAATTAATTACAGAATTGTTTGAAATTGTTTCTTCATTGCAGCATTGCTGAACAGTTCATTCCCTTTCATGACTCCCATTGTTCACTATCATCCTCCTTGGGTATGGTCAGAGCCCATTGAAGGGATAACTAGATTTGATGTGGTGTACTCCTCAATGTCATCAGAAGAATCCCAGAACATATTCCAGTCTGTGCTAGCAAAACAGTCCTGTAGCTTAGCATCTTCTTCATCAGACCACTTTATTATAGACCGAGTCACTGGTGCTTCCTGCTTTCCTACTTGTAAGCAGGAATCAGGAGGATAGAATTATGGTCAGATTTGCCATGGAGTCATCTGTGAAATTCAGCAGGGCTTCTGGGAACTTACTATACAAAAGTCCATTCATGTCAAGTGCATTCCACTCCTTGGAAATTGAAACGATCTAAATTTCAGATTCGGCTTGAAATAAGAGAAAGTGTATTATGTGAATACCTTAAGCTAGCATCTTTCCCTCTAAACTAAGAATCAGCCTTGAACTGTGATAGAAGGATTGTTTTACTAGAAATAAAACATGAATATGTTCTTGAATGTGGGAATGAAGTTCAAAAAAGATGCCTCCTTTGCTCTATAATGGATGAGATCCGGGAAAATGGCAGTAACAGTGTAGAAAATAAAAAAGGTTTTACCACAGTAGGCCTTCTTTGTTCAGGTCAAATAGTTAGGCCAAATCAAATCCAATTTTATTTGTCACATGCGCCGAATACATCAGGTTTAGACCTTACCCCTGAAATGCTTTACTACGAGCCCTTAACCAACAATGCAGAGTATTTAAAAAGTAAGTAAGAAAAACGTGTTAATTAAACGAAAGGAAAATTAGTAACACAATAAAAATAACATAATCAAGGCTATGTACAAGAGGTACCGATACCGAGTCAATGTGCAGGGTTACGGTGTAGTCAAGGTAATTAAGGTAATATGTACTGTACATGTAAGTAGGGGTAAAGTGACTATGCATCGATAATAAACAGAGAGTAGCAGCAGTGTGAGTGAAGAGTGTGAAGGAATGTGAATGTGTGTGTGTGTGTGTGTGTGTGTGTGTGTGTGTGTGTGTGTGTGTGTGTGTGTGTGTGTGTGTGTGTGTGTGTGTGTGTGTGTGTGTGTGTGTGTGTGTGTGTGTGTGTGTGTGCGTCCAATATGCATGTGTGTGTGTGTCTTGTGTTGTGTGTGTGTGTTGGAGTGTCAGTGTAGTATGTGTGGGTGTGTGGTTAGAATCCAGAGAGTGCACATCGATCCTGTGCAAGAGGATAAAATCCTGTATCATTGCAAGAAATAATAATAGATAAGAATAAAACAAGGGGGTCTTAATAAAACAATAGCTTGTGGGTAGGAGCTGTTAATGCCAGTGAAACTCTGTTTAACGATATCTGTGGCATTTCATTGAAATTAGCTTCGGGCAACTAAGAACATGTAAAGAATGTAGGTTTCGCACAATGTATCCTCTGTTAAAATTTGGAAATGCCCAGATTAGTTAACCGGAAAGTTTCTTGGGTTGTTTTTCCCATATCATCACACGTCATTTCTAAACTGGTTCACATAATTGAGTCATTAAAGCTGACGAACTATAATAGCCTCTTCAAGTGGGGCTCTGTGTACATTGACGGTGCTGTTATTTATTTTAACTTCATTAAACTAGGCAAGAAAGTTAAGAACAAATTCTTATTTACAATGACGGCCTACACCAGCCAAACCCGGACGACACTGGGCCAATTGTGCACCGCCCTATGGGACTCCCAATCACAGCCGGTTGTGATAGAGCCTGAATCAAACCAGGAGTCTGTAGTGACACCTCAAGCACTGAGATGGAGTCCAACCAGGACCCCTAGGTCATAGAGTTAAGCGGCATAGATATAGTTAGCCATGTTTAGCTAGACAGAAATCAATGTATTAGTCTACCTAGACTACTAATAGGGTTGTAGTAAGCTTTCAGATACTTTTAAAATATTTTCAAAAGTTGTAACATCATCTACTATGTGAAGGTCAAGCCCTCTTAAGACCTTAAGCACTTCACAATTTCACTAGTCACAGAAAGTTGACTCAATCTAGTGCCTGTAGACCTATTCATGTTTTCTGGTTGAACCGGTGTAAGGTGTTTCTAATGATGCTTTGGAAATCAAATCACTTATGCATGTTTCATTTATTTATTCAGTGACTGTTGCAAGGGGTAGGACATTAAACGCCCCTACTTCAACATTAAGTTTCTAGTACAGTTTTTGAAGGGCTAAGTAGTAGGCCTAGGCTTTAATTTAGACTGAGCGCTCAGGCTTCAGAATCCTGTTCAGCCGTCTTGGAATACCTGATGTTCAAATGCTGACCCTTCTACCTCCGGAGGGAGTTTTCAGCTGTTATCATGACTGTTGTAGACATTCCACCACAGAACAAGAAAAATAACAAGCTTGTACTTAACAAACTGTACAAGGCTATAAACAAGCAACAACAAAAAATACCTCCAGGAGCTGCTTTTCTGAGGGCGTAAAGCCTAATGCATGAAATATCAACGCAGAAGCAACGTATCCGTCAATTTTCTATGCTCCTCGAATTACTGAGAGCAAAACTGTGATTCGCTGTTCGATCACATGCGCATCCTTTCCAAATTGCAAAGATGTCATAACCCGCGCACTTCAGCAGCGATACTTATTTAGTGCTGAACGGCTTTGGAAGCTCAGGAGTTGATAGGCCGAATTGAAAGTTGTGCAAGCCAGACCTGCATAAAAACTTGGAGAAGAGTTTGTTACATTTCATATTATACTTCAAATCTTTAAAACTACACACTTCTGAGGTAAGAATGTTATTCCATCGTTTTCATCAGCCTTCAATAAATGTTTTCTTATTTGCCTAGGCGAGGCTACCTAGTTGGTAAATCTTGAGGCAGATTGAGTCATTAGCCTGGGCTACAACAAGGTGTTAGTGGTAGCCTACGTTGGGATATAGTTTGGGATATAGTTTTTATGGGATATAGTTTTTATATATATCATTGACAGTATATATATATAATTGACAGTAATTATATCCAAAGCTCTGCTTACTTGATCTTATTCCAAGCATATAATTGTCATGTCTTTCAATATTTTTCTTTAAATTTGATAGTGTGAGCAGAATTGCTTTCTGTGTTCATGTTTCTGGTCAGTACCACTAGGCTGTGGCTTAATATTTGATCATACTAAAACCTTGATGTAAGGATGGATGACCTCTGGTTTATGTAAATATTTATTGAGTTCCTTACTGTTGCTTAAATTAATTACAGAATTGTTTGAAATTGTTTCTTCATTGCAGCATTGCTGAACAGTTCATTCCCTTTCATGACTCCCATTGTTCACTATCATCCTCCTTGGGTATGGTCAGAGCCCATTGAAGGGATAACTAGATTTCCATGCTTGGAGCATAGAACAGCTGTTATCATTGTGGCACCCTAGCAGCTGACATTACCATGTAAACAGGATGTTAGATTCAAGATAAGGAAGTCATAATGAAACAGATGTGGGAAAGACTGTTTGGGGAATTCTGCTTTGTCCCCTGTGCCCTATGAGGTGTTTGCCTGACAGTCTCTAAGGAAATTCACTCTTTCTACATATTCTGTTTTACAGGATTGGTGAAAAGGACATGTCGTACACAAGTAATCATTACATTGAGGTGAGCTGTAAAATATATAAAAACAATAACCAGGGGTTAAACGTTTGATTCCAAAGCAGTAAATTGTTCTCCTCCTTTCTCCAGGCCAACGCCGTGCAACGGGTGGCTAGTCTGCCGCTCTTCGACTCCGCCCTGAAATCTGTTGTTTCAGTTTACACGGACGTAAAGGGCCGTTACCCGCTCCTGGGTGTGGTGGGGGGCGTGGCTGAGATTGGGGTGCGTAATGTGTCCCAGGCTGCCATTCTCCGTGCCACCCCCATCCTACTTAGTCTGGAGCCCCAGAGTAAGTCCACTGAATACTGAAAACTCTACTGATTGATTCTACCCTATTGCCTTATAATTATCATCTGTCATCAAATATAAAATGTAATATGTGAATAACTTTAACATGGATGCCACCGCTTGGTTCCCTCCCCCATATTGCAGTTGAGGTCGTCAATAACTATGCTTGTATGGGCTTGGACCAGCTGGAAAAGAACTTTCCCATCCTGCACCAGTCTACAGAGGAGGTGGGTGTCTCTTCTCTCTGTTTCTGTTCTGCCTGGCCCAGTGGGTGATGATGCAGTGTGTGAGCCTGACTGACTGGTCTGTTATCGTAGACACATTCTGATTGTTCCAACATTAATTGACTTTATAGTCTATTAGATGCATTACCAGTGTTTCAATAGTTGACATTGACATTGAGTTTTAATGGCATTAGACTATGTGGAAGGTTACCGCTACTGATCGTTAATCAGGTTGGATGGATTCCATTTATAATATCCTACTATTGCTCTGACTGATTATTACTCCCTTTTTCTAAATTCCAAACTGCCTCTCTCCCTTTCTTTCTGCCTTATCATCTACAATTATTCTATCACTCCCACCTCCCCCTTTTTCTTCACTCGCTATCTTTCACTTATTTCATTGTCTCAACACCCTTCTACTTCTTTATCACCCTATTCCCTACAATCGTCCTCTCCTCCACCCCCCATTCTCCCCACAGGTGCTGGGTCACCTGAAGGATGCCTTTTTCCTGATCCTGGATGACGTGCAGCTGCGTGTGAATGATGAGCTGGACGGGATGCAGGGGCGCTGGGACAAGCTGACCGATGCCACCTGGTACTACCTCCTGGCTCTGCAGGAGTCACAGCTGGGTCAGATGGCCACCTCAGGCCTGGACGACATCCTCACACGCTCAGAGGAGGCAATGGCCAAGTACATGCCCCTGACGGCTACGCTGCGTGAGTTTGGGTGGAGGGGCTAGTGCATTTTACACACTAGCCCCTAGGTGTGTAAAATGGTAGTGCATTTTACACACTAGCCGAATGGTGGATTGGGAGGCTGTCTTTCCGCTGAAGTGTATTCATGAACGCTTTATGAGGTCTTTGGTCTAAAGTCAGGTTACAGTATACAGTGCACACCACAATCTGCATCGTCATCATATTGCTGCTTTCTGAGCTTTACCACAGGGGGGCGTTAATGCTCTTCAAGTGTTTGATAATGTCCCTACTAATTTGTTTTGAGGCTGTTCTAACACACAATAATACCCATAGTAACAGATTTGAGAATAAAAACTTATTTTCAAATCTTTCTATTGTGTTGTTTTGTAAATATTTTAATCATTGGAAAAAATATAATAAATAACTCATTAAAATAGAGTATAATTTACATCTGCTGTCTGTAAAGGAGATCAAATCAACCAGATTGAGGTGATGCATTGTTTTCTTGGTAACATTGCAGTACATTATCAAATCATACTGACTCATATCCTCACTTGAAACATAAAGTGTACTTGTAAATTCTATTTCCTTTCATCATTCATCAACTTGTAAACAATCAAGCATGTTTTTAGATGGTGGTGTGTAATTGTAGAGTGCATAGACTGTGTTGATCAGACAGTGTGTCACACTGATGACGCTCTATGTGTGGGGGAAGAGGTGTTTGGAAGGGGTGAAAGGAGTTGTGATGCCTGTGTGAAAGAAATGACACATAGCCTACCGTGCAAATACAACCAACTACTAGTAACCCACTGGGCACAGACGTCAATTCAACGTCTACTCCACATTGATTCAACGTCATTTCATTGAAATTATGTGGAAACAACGTTGATTCAACCAGTGTGTGCCCGGTGGGAAGTATATGACCCTAACACGTCGCTCTGTCAATATGGCTATGTCCAGTCTGCTTCTAATATTGGACACTACAGTTACCAGGGCAAGTTTTGGCAACAAAGATACATCTACATCTTTCTGTTGAGTTGACCACACCATATTTGTCTTCTGACTTGCCTCTGTGTGTTCCCCAGGCCTAGAGTGGGAAAGGAGGACACAGCAGTATGAGGATGAAGATGGGGAGGATGAGCCTGGGTTGTGGATGCGGTTCCGAGGCCTCCTGCTCTGTCTGAGCCTGCAGCTGTACCACCGCCTGCTGAAGCTCAGAAACAGGCTGGAGCGGGCCATGGGGATGCTACAGGATGCTACCGACAGGGTGAGAAATACCTAGAACCCTCTCTATGGCTGTATCCCTAAAACAAACCTTTGTCTGCTTTTGTCCCCTGTAGTCTCAACTACAGGCCTCTTGCTTTACATGTATCAAGTCCTAGCCCAGGTCAATCTGCTCTCTCCTCTTTGTCCTTTCTCACACTCGCGGGAGGGAGGGGGGGCTTATGAGACAAGCAAGATGACAACATTTGAATAGAGGGCTAGATAGTTCACATAAAACATTTTTGTTATCCTTGTTATCTGTTGAGGAATTTATTTTGAGCATGCACAGGGAAAGGGATAGAAAGGGACATAAAATCTGAAACAAAAATGTCCACAAGAGATACATAGTATGTCATCATGAAAGCATCATGACAATGGCACCACTGCCATCCAAATTAACAACTTGAAAGGGACAAAGATTTAAAAAAATATATTTCACCTTTATTTAACTAGGCAAGTCAGTTAAGAACAAATTCTTATTTAGAATGACAATCTACCAGGGAACAGGTTAACTACCTTGTCAGTCCAGGGAGTCGATCCAGCAACCTTTCGGTTACTGGCCCAGCGCTTTAACCACTAAACTACCTTGCGTCCCGAGAATGGTCTCTGTGGGATTTGGCCTACGTGAGGTTTAGAGCCTACCACTGCCCTTGCAGCACACACTCAGACAGACAAACACACAGAGCAATGAGGAGATATGAGGGCTGGGTGGCAAGACTTTGATGGACCAATAAGACACAGACAGTAAACATACACAGCTCTCTGAATGCAAGAGTTGTGGAAACTAACAAAAAACAGTATGGTGGCATGTTTAGAAATTAATTTATTGTGAGGCTTGCTGTTGTTAGTTGAAATTGTTTAAATTGGGGGATATATTCAATAACAGGGTCACTATATAGGTCACCTCAAGAGAATGAACATTGAGAAGAATAACTACTAGATTTTCAATTGATTGTTTTATAATACATTCATTTTCAGGTTTACGGTTTTATGAACTCAAATTGGGTTTATAGTGAAGCTGTCAAAGTAGTTACTGAATAGAAAAATATAATAATAAACAGTAACACTAGGAAATGTTTTATGAACTTTCATAGAGAGATTATATATTTTTCCTTACAACTATAGGGTTTCCAGCAGCCTCTTTGCTTGAACCTCTTGTAATGTGTTGTGATGGAATGACCTGAGTCACCATTTTTCCCAGGGGTAATTGGTGCTAAATGACCCTAACTGCTGCTGCAGGCTGCTGGCTGGAGAGAGAGGAGAATAGGCTGGTGCTGAAAGCCCACCAATGAGGGTCGACCTCATCAGACAAACACCCTCATTAATGCTCCTGCACACTCTCCCATAGAGACTGAGGCGCTGGGACAGAAACGTGTGTGTGTGAGACAGCGTTTGTGTGTCTGTGTGTGGTGTCCTCAGATGTCCTACATCTGTGAAATTTGGCAGCGGGTATCATGCTGCATTGTTACATTTGCCCTGAGTCTGTCCCCAGGCTACTTTGGGCCAGTGTCCTGTCCCCCTCACCAGAATCCTTGGTTTGGTTTCACACAGCAGGAACAGAAGGGGATAGCGTGTCACTTAGCTGGCCCAAATACCTCTCCCACCTCTTTTTGAATTTCCCACCAAAACTGTGGGACTTTTGGCCTAGTTCCAGAGACTTGGTAAAATGTGTTTGCCTATCTGGAGCTGTTGATCCACACCACAAGCTCACATGTAAAAGCCTGGAGGATGGTGTGATTTGATCTGCTTCTAGATCCACGTTACTGCTGCAGTAAACAAAATACGCTGCCAGACATTTTTTCGCGGCCACATCGAGCCAAGTGATGTGATATGTTAGATCTTATAATGCAGAAGAGAACAGACGTATAGAGAATGGGGCATTTCAACAATGGTCATATTCAAGTGTCCTCCAGGTCAGATGACATCCTCTAGAGAGTGAATGGACATTGGTTGTTTTTTATGGGTTAATGACTAGTTTTACAGTGGCTGTCAGTTTGTCATGTTTGTTTTTTTAACTTCACAAATAGTCGCGAGAAATCGCTTTAAAGGGTCCTTCAACAATTTCCCCAAAGACTGATGAAATTCATATATAGTTGAAGTCAGAAGTTTACATACACTTAGGTTGGAGTCATTAAAACTCGTTTTTCAACCACTGCACAAATTTCTTGTTAACAAACTATAGTTTTGGCAAGTCAGTTAGGACGTCTACTTTGTGCATGACACAATACATTTTTCCAACAATTGTTTCCAGACAGATTATTTCACTTATAACTCACTGTATCACAATTCCAGTGGGTCAGAAGTTTACATACACTAAGTTGACTGTGCCTTTAAACAGCTTGGAAAATTCCAGAAAATTATGTCATGGTTTTTGAAGCTTCTGATAGGCTAATTGACATAATTTGAGTCAATTGGAGGTCTACATGTGGATGTATTTCAAGGCCTACCTTCAAACTCAGTTGCTTGACATCATGGGAAAATCAAAAGAAATCAGCCAAGACCTCAGGAAAATTATTGTAGACCTCCACAAGTCTGGTTCATCCTTGGGAGCAATTTCCAAACGCCTGTAGGTACCACGTTCATCGGTACAAACAATAGTATGCAAGTATAAACACCATGGGACCACGCAGCCGCCATAGCGCTCAGGAAGGAGACGCGTTCTGTCTCCTAGAGGTGAACATACTTTGGTGTGAAAAGTGCAAATCAATCCCAGAACAACAGCAAAGGACCTTGTGAAGATGCTGGAGGAAACAGGTACAAAAGTATATATATCCACAGTAAAACGAGTCATATATCGACATAGCCTGAAAGGCCGCTCAGCAAGGAAGAAGCCACTGCTCCAAAACCACCATAATAAAGCCAGACTACGGTTTGCAACTGCACATGAAGACAAAGATCGTACTTTTTGGAGAAATGTCCTCTGGTCTGATGAAACAAAAATAGAACTGTTTGTTCATAATGACCATCGTTTTGTTTGGAGGAAAAAGGGGGAGGCTTGCAAGCCAAAGAACACCATCCCAACCGTGAAGCATGGGGGTGGCAGCATCATGTTGTGGGGGTGCTTTGCTGTAGGTGGGACTGGTGCACTTCACAAAATAGATGGCATCATGAGGAAGGAAAATTATGTGGATATATTGAAGCAACATCTCAAGACATCAGTCAGGAAGTTAAAGCTTGGTTACAAATGGGTCTTCCAAATGAACAATGACCCCAAGCATACTTCCAAAGTTGTGGCAAAATGGCTTAAGGACAACAAAGTCAAGGTATTGGAGTGGCCATCACAAAGCCCTGACCTCAATCCTATTGAAATTCTGTGGGCAGAACTGAAAAAGCGTGTGTGAGCAAGGAGGCCTACAAACCTGACTCAGTTACACCAGCTCTGTCAGGAGCGATGGGCCAAATTCCACCCAACTTATTGTGGGAAGGCTACCCGAAACGTTTGACCCAAGTTAAACAATTGAAAGGCAATGCTACCAAATACTAATTGAGTTTATGTAAACTTCTGACCCACTGGGAATGTGATGAAAGAAATAAAAAATTTAATAAAACATTTTCTCTACTATTATTCTGGCATTTTACATTCTTAAAATAAAGTGGTGATCCTAACTGACCTAAGACAGGGACTTTTTACTAGGATTAAATGTCAGGAATTGTGAAAAACTGAGTTTAAATGTATTTGGCTAAGGTGTATGTAAACTTCTGACTTCAACTGTCACTGCCATTATAAGTCTGTAAGTCTTCAGCTAAATGCCTTATCATTTTATCATCAGATGGGCCTGAGCAGGCTGCTGGAGGTGGTGGGCTCTGTGCTCCAGAGGCTGCAGCTGCTCTACGTGTCCCAGGTATTGCCTCTGGAGGCCGTGAGGAGGCTAGCCTTGGACCAGCTGAAGGCCCAGGTACAGGTCCTGGCTGAACTGGGGCCCGTCAAGCAGCTGCTGGGACTGCCTGCTCCGGTGCAGCTTGTGGTGGCCGACCTGCAGGAGCTGGGCAAGATCCTACTGCAGCTGCTGGTCAACAGCACCCCTCTCTACAACATGGTGAGCATTCTAGATTATAGTTGCTCCCTTCCTTACTAGGTTACTTAACCTTCCTCTTTGTATCATCTCCCCTCATCTAATCTCTCCTTTATTTGCCCTTATATGTCTCTCTGTATGTATATTCCCCACAGTCTTAATCCCCTGTGTACCCCCACCTTTTATCTCTCTCTTTCTCTCTCTGTCACTCTTTCTCTCTCTATCTGTCTCTCTTTCTCTCTATATCTCTGTCTCTGTCTTAGCTCCAGCAGCCAAGTGATCAGGATGTGGAGGACTTCCTCAACCAGCAGGAATCCATGTCCTCTGACACCCCTCGCCGCAGTTCTGCCAATAGCCTCTTTCTCAAGGCCATGGACGGCCGCCCACACAAACGCACAAGCTTGTATGCCCGCTCCCAAAGGGGCTCAACCAGTGCCCCCAGTCCAGCCTCAGCCAAATCACCCAACGGCAGCCGTGGCAGCCAGAAGCAGGATGACCAGACTCTATCTCTGGAGCTCAAGAACCTGGATCTCCCTTCCACCATCGCTGTGTGTTGTCGCCCTTCAGTACGCAGGGGCTCATCCAGCGGCATCAATCCCCCAGACCCCAGCCCAGTCCCCGACCCAGCTAACCCAGTCAACGACGATGACCAGCCTCTCTCTCGCCAGGGCAGCCAGAAGCCTGACGACCAGCCTCTCTCTCGCCAGGGCAGCCAGAAGCCTGACGATCAGCCTCTCTCTCGCCAGGGCAGCCAGAAGCAGGAAGACGAGCCTTCCTTTGTGCAGCTGGACGACACTGTGTGTCGCCGCTCCTCAGCCATCAAGTTCCTCTTAGCCCCCATCATTCAGTACCTGAACCTTGAGCCACTCTCATATGAGACTGTTATACCTGAGGTGGAGTCCACCAAGTTCCATGCAGACACAAGAGACGAGCAGCCTCTCTCTCGCCTGGGCAGCCAGAAGCCAGACGACCAGCCTCTCTCTCGCCGGGACAGCCAGAAGCCAGACGACCAGCCTCTCTCTCGCCGGGGCAGCCAGAAGCCAGACGACCAGCCTCTCTCTCGCCGTGGCAGCCAGCAGCCAGACGATCAGCCTCTCTCTCTGGAGCTAGACCCCCTGGAGCTCCCTTCTACAAGCACCGTGCTTCGCCCCTCCTCGGCTGCCGAAGTCCTCCTTGGCTCCATCCTCCAGTACCTGAGCTCTGAGCCATCCTCACATGAGACCATTATACCCGAGGTGGAGACCACCAAGAACCACACAGAAGCCAGAGACGAGAGCTCACCAAGACGCAAGAGCCTGTCTGCTCGCTCCCGCTGGAGCTCGTCCAGTGCCGTTGCACCCGAGGTGGAGACCACTGAGGACCTGAGCCCTGAGAAAGTCTCAGATGACGCCGTTGCACTTGAGGTGGAGAGCACTGAGTACTATTCAGATGCAAGAGATGTGAGCCCTTCCAAACGCAACAGCCTGTCTGCCCGCTCCCACAGAAGCTCATCAAGTGCTGGTAACCCGGATGACCAGCCTCTCTCTCGCCGGGGCAGCCAGAAGCCAGACGACCAACCTCTCTCTCGCCGGGGCAGCCAGAAGCCAGATGACCAGCCTCTCTCTCTGGAGCTGGACCCCCTAGAGCTTCCTTCTACCAGCACTGTGCGTCACCCCTCCTCGGCTGCCGAGGTCCTCCTAGGTTCCAACCTCCAGTACATTAGCTCTGAGCCACCCTCAGACGAGCCAGTTGTACCCGAGGTTGAGACCACCAAGAACCACACAGAAGCCAGAGATGAGAGCCCACCCAGATGCAAGAGCCTGTCTGTCCGCTCCCACAGAAGCTCATCAGGTGCTGGCAACCCTTTAAACGTCCGCCAGGGCAGCCAGATGCGGAATGACGAGCCTCTCTCTGTGGAGTTCGACATCCTGGAGGTGTCTTCTACCAGTGCTTTACGCCGCCGATCCTTGGCTGCCGAGGTCCTCCTTGGCCCCATCCTCCAGTACCTGAGCTCTGAACCATCCTCAGACGAGACCGTTATACCCGAGGTGGAGACCACAGAGAAGAACGCACACGCAAGAGACGAGAGCCCACCCAGACACCAGAGCCTGTCTCCCCGCTCCCGCAGGAGCTCATCCAGTGGAGGCAACGCCCCAGGCCCCGGGCTAACCCCGGACAACCCACACAATAGCCGCCAGATGCAGGACAGCCTGGAGGAGTTGGACACCCTGGCCCTCCATTCAACCAGCGCCGTGCGTCGCCGCTCTTGGGCTGTCGAGGTCCTCCTAGACCCCATCCTGCAGTACCTTAACCCTGGGCACTCAGAAAAGGCAGATATAGAAGAGGCCGAAATACCTGTGGTGGAGGGCACAGAGCACTAAGAAGTCACCAGTGTCCTAGAAATGGCCCCCCTTTGCAGGCCCAGGTGTAAGACTTATTAGTTGATTTTAGTTTGTGGGTACACATAGGGGGGCCATAGTTCAGCAGACATAATCTGTGATAGGTCCATTTGGAATACAAAATGTGTCAATGTATGTAACTGAAAGATTCAGGCGCTCTACTTCATGTACAGACGCCAACCCAAATTTGTTTTGGTTTCCTAACTGAGCATCATGTGACATTATACACCTTGTACCCCATTATATATTAGACCTAACTATTCTTAAATGATGTGCTAACCTGATGTCGCATTCTGTTTTCTGTTACCCTAAATTGCCGTGAGAAACAAAGCTTGTCATGATTAAAGGTAAAGTCTGGATTGATTGGCATAAATATGGATGATGGAAGGATGTTGAATGTGTTGATTGAGGAATGAGCATCGAATAGACAGTAGAAAATGTGTATGTCTTTATTACAATGTCATAACATTTAATATTTCTGAACATATAATACATGACACGTTTAGATTGTTCTACAGTATGCATCAACATAATATTGGTTGTATTCAAGAAATAAATAACATTTGTATTGCTGCGGTGAAATGTATTGAGGTTGTGAAGAGTGAAATAAAGTGTAATTTCCCCATCTACAGTACAGATTAACCCATTCCGGTTTCATGCATTGCATAAAGGTGAAAATTACAACATATAACATTTCCACAAGATTTATTACACAGAAACTAAATAGTTTTATCACATTAATCCACATTAATATATTTATTTACAATTCTCAAACAAACGTGTGCACAGCACATATAAGCATCAAGTCTGCTAGAATTTGTAACATAGTTACATTACTAAGTTTAAAGTTCAAATACTGAAATGAAATTGTTTGCATTGCTGATTATACACACATCAAGCCTTCAACATTTTACAAACTGAGTGTACATTGTAACTGAAAAGAAATTCCCTAACAATTGGCAATGGGTAGGACTTCCATCAGATCAACAGTATTTTCAGATGTCAGCTACTCCAGATTCCTGCTCATCCTTTACTTTGAATACCTATTGAGTGAAGGTTGGAAGTGCACATGATTTCTCATACAGTTTATCTACAGTACTGTATACCTACTTTTCATCAAGTAGAAGAAATTATTGAAGGACTGCTTCCATCTGCAATTCAATCTTTCGTGTAACTCTACAAGATAACCCATTTCTCCTCTCTGAAAACCGTCCCAATTAAGCTCCCGCTCAAAACTTGTTGAAGTTCTTAGAACGCACCTGCTGTTGGACTACAACCTGACATAGACAATGTTTCTCAATTACCAACGGTGTAGCCTACCTACATGTTCTGACTATCCAAATCTCATTGCGCATAATGAAGCCTATCCTGTGGTAGATTACTCTGCACGTTTCTTCCCGAATACAGCTGACATGCTTCTCACTATACTTTTAATACCCGCAGTACCTTTCCGCAGAGCTCTCGACTCTTTGATAGGATCTATCAGTCCATGGAACACAAGCAAAACAACGTGGTGTGTTTCAGCTGCGGATATCTCGAAAAATACGCAGTCTTCCGAGAGAGCAAGGAGTCGGCCCTCCTCACTTGAGACTGTCCGTCGGTGCTGCCAATCACGTTTGTTTCAACAATGATGAAGGGCACTGTTGCAGACATCTTCCTACTGGCGTGACGAACGCGCTGCACTTGTTGGTGCACTACCTCAAAGCTGGAACTGTCGCAGATGCTGTGTACCAGTATCACGCCGTCTGCCCATTTAAGCTGTTTCTGAATTATCGACTCGGTTATTGCTCTGTCCTAAAAACACTTGACGTATGAGTTGCCACTATGGTTCGATGACAAATTGGTAAATGCGCATGGATGAATGGCGGCATTTGGGTAGTCCAAGAGTGTTTACCTTTGGGTAGTCCCATATGTTGAAGGATATTTCCCTCCCACCAATTGTGTCAATATGACTGTAAATTGATTCCGACGGAGAAACATATGAATTAAATCAAAAACAACATAATGTTTTAATGGTCAGCATTACGCACAATATGTATGCACTCATTTGGCAGGCTTGCCTATTCCACCGTACTCGCCTATAAATCTTCTGATAATAAATCGGACGGTGAGCGCTGGAAAAGACAAAAGGTTGTGTACAGTTTAATCAACATGTATTTTAATGGCATGTACAAACTTTGAGTGTACATTGTCACTGCAAATAAATTCCCTAACAATATCCAATTGGTAGGCCTTCCGTCAGATCAACAGTTTTGTAAGATGTCAGATACTTGAATGCCCATTGAGTGACGGATGGCAGAGCACATAACTCGTTAACTGTTGAAAATACCTCTCTCTGGGAACATTGCAAGGTGCATATTAAACACAAAGACAAGAACACATTCTTACCCGATTTCCCTACATTTTCAGCCCCAAGTAATAAGATATTCGCTTCCACTTTTTGCTGAGTTCCCTCGATTGTCTTGCTGCAGTGGTGTGAGCTGGGTTATATCCAATAGTTCCTCCCGGTTGTATGTAATAAAACTTAATATTTCCTGGGGTAACAATGTAAGAAGTAATACATAAAAAAACTAAATACTGCAGTTTCCTGAGAACGTGAAGCGAGGCGGCCATCTTTGTCGGCGCCGGAAGTAGTGTGTCAAAAGCCATTCATTTTAGACTGCTTTAACTCTGGGAGGGCAAATGTGTGCATTGCACACACCATTGACAGTTAGTACACACTCTGAGGAATCAGTGATATTAATTGATCAGTTAGGGGAAAATTAAAAACAATCAAGAATGCAGACCTCGAGGACTGTCAGAAGTTGTTCACCCCTGATCAGTGTGCTTTTACTCAGGCGCCATCTGGTGGCGTTGTATCAGCATCGCCAAGAACACTGGTTGAATCTTTGTCTGCCTTATGCTCATGCAGTGCATCTTTCATCTAGGCCAACTTTAGTACGTTTGAAACACAGGCATACATAGAATATTTGATATACTAGCGTACAGTACAAAAGGCTGCAGTATTGCATAGTTGTTACAAATGTGCAAAAACAGTCACACACAATCCATTTCGTATTTCATTTAATGAAAAAAAGTTACAATGTCAGTTGTATATAATTGACTAACAACATAGCATTTCTGAGTCTCCACTTCAAATGGCCATTATTCAGTCTGCATCTTTTTTTCTTTTTTTCATATTAGTTTCATTTTCATCTGTTTCAACTCTGACCTGGGAGTGATGTTTCTTAGCTTTTGGCACTTTGGTCATATTCAGCAACTCCCTCATCCTCTTCAGAGACTCTGCAGCCGTTGGTTCCTCAGGTTCCCCCGTCTCAGTCCAGCTGCTGTTAGGGTGGCTGAGGAGTGAGGGGTGGAGAGCTGTCCCAAACACTTCACCTAACTTCATCTGAAAGCTGCCCCGTAGCTTGACAACCAACTCCTGGTCCTTTGAGATGATAAAAAAATGCACATTAAAATGTAATTTGTCTGGTATTTTTGTCTGTAAATTCTCAGGTAATTTGGTATTTTGCAAATGCTTTCAGTAATGTACTTTTTACTATATAAATTACATTTTAAAAGATGTGACAACCTTTGAGTTCATCAACATGGTGTCGAAAAGGACCCAGACGTCAGAGACAAATTCGGAGGGGGTACGGTAAGGGGGTGATCGATGTTGTAGCAGCCTTCCATGTATAGAGTCAAGACATATTATATCTGAGGGGGGCTGAAGAGACAAAAGTATGAGAGCTCTGATTAGAAATGTGTTAAATAATAGCAACAGATAAGATTATTTACAAATATCACTAATGCCATTGAGTTACAATATGCCATAAACATGTTTTTAATATATATTTTCATACACACCTCAGCCATGCTGCAAAGGATGTTTCTGTCATTCTCACACCTTAGAAAGAGTAGGAGATGCTCACATTTCTGTTAGCAAAGAAAATAAGATCTGGTTAATGCCAGCATTGAATCTTAGAAGTTACAGGTCCAAAAGTTCAATTTAAATGCTATCCGACTCAGCAGGAGGATCCGAATTCAAATCCACAACGGTGGAATCTTACCCTCTGGTCTGCTAGGCTGAGGCACATAGTCCTATGCCTGTCATCACTGTAGGGGTCTGTGGTGTCGGCCAGGTCCTGACAAAGTGAACACTTCCACTCCTCCCTACCAGAGAGGGAAACAGACAGCACACAGCTTTAACACAAGGAACTCAGACTAGCTTATTCCCTCAATATCAACTCCACCAAACTGGAACTTTACACAGAAACTACTACTGTAAGTCTTTTAAAGAGATTACCAGAAGGAAGGACCAATGGGTGGGATATGACAATCTTGGTGGTAGCCCCTCCCACACTCCACACAGAATAGCGAACCGCCAACAGTGTGGCAGGCCGCACAGGTCACATACTGGAGCAGTGGGGGACTCTCTGGGGAAGACAGGGCCTTAGTCCAGAGGATGTTGTCTGACTCTGTTGGTGTGATGTCTTCGCCATGGGACTGCAACAACAGCGGAGGGGATAGATCATCATCACTATCTTACTAAGCTAAAAAGGACAATGTAAAGTGCTTTATCACTAACCTTAACCCAGACTTTAAATCAATAACAAAACATTTAGTGCAGCAACATGCTTACCTGGTGGTCTTCTGCAATCTCTTGCAGAATAATCTCATCTTTGCTGGCCCCTTGGACGAGCAGGAACTGAGGAAGAGCGCATCCAGGAGTGGGGGTGGAGATGGGTAGCCGAAACATCAAGACCCTGGGTTGCCAGGACCTCGAGTTGCTAACATTGTTGCCATTGGTCAAACTCGGGTGCTCAGTGGTATTGGGTTGCCTGGCTGGCATTTCAGTGGCCACCACCGAACCTGTCCTGGTGGGATTTGGAGAGGGGCCCTCCAGTAGCACTCTAACTCGTGTTGGTAGCTCAGTTCTCCAGTTATTCACATGCCGATGAAGTGACCTGATAGCCTTAGCGTCCTCATGTTCTTGGTCATAAGCCATCTTTTTATTGTTGTGGGGGGCAGTATGGGTCCTACCCACAGAATAGGGTTTACTGTTAGGGTCCGTGTCAGTTTCATCTTTGGGGTGGTGGATGTGGGTTAAGACACTGTCAGAGAGATGATTAGAGGTCCTCTCGGTAGACAAAGTCCCTGTGAACGGCAGATCTGAATAAGTACTGTCCGAGCAGGCAGCTGCCTTTCTATCACCCCAGGCTGACGGGACCTCCAACTCCATAGCACTGTCTGCCTCTGTGTCAGTCTCCAACTCAGTGACAGTAGAGGTGGGCTCGTTCTCCCTGGCCTGAGAAGGGTCAGGGTCTGCCAGACCAGTAGGAGGCAGGCTTCTATCACAGGGGGAGTCTGCTAGGGCTTTCACCGGGAGGACAGGGATGGGGTTTACAGAGGGAGGCTGATGGAGGATCCACAGTAGCTGCGATTTTGGAAAGTTCCTATTCTGATGCTGAGCTACGGCTGCAGGAGAGGAGCCAGAAGGTGGAAGGCAGATCTCTACAGGTGAGTATGAGTGGAACGTCCAGGACTTTCCATCCTTACCTCTCCGAGATCGTCCAGGTCCAGGTGGAGGAGTTGCCTTGAACATACCATAAAGTCTAGGTGTGGCCTCATTCAGTGGTTGGAGAGAGGTTGGAGGCTGAACAGGGGATAGCTCGGCATGGTTTGTGGGGACCAACGGTGACTGGACATGAAGTGCAGGGACAAGTGATGGCTGAGCAGGGTTTGATGGAAGACATAATGGTGGATTATGTATATTCTGGGAGGGGTGAGATGGGGCTAGTGTAGATGGGCAGGGCTGGGGTGTCACAGGATGGCTCAATGGAAGGTTTGAAGGGGTGTGGACAGGCAGGGAGCGATAAGGAGGAGGCTCACGGGAGGTGGAGGGTTGGGAAGTTGAGGGCTGACCGAGGGGGTTGGATGGGGCAGTGTAAGAGGGGCGTGGGGGCTGGAAGACAGGGTTATGTGGAAGGGGAACAGAATGGATGGACATGTTAGGAGCAATGGAAGAGGTCTGGCCAGAGGGAGCATTGGGTCTTTCTTGGTTTTCCAGGTGGTTGTTGTCTTGACTAACATGTGATTGGGCAAAGGGAACAATATCACCCAAAAGTTTACCTGGAAAAAAGGAAGAAAAATAATACTATTGTAGGAGCAATGATATAAATGCGATGGTCAAGACCAGACGGTCTCAAGCTTGCATCCTGGGTTCCCATTCCCAATGACAAAATTCCTTGGGTTGATTTTGGCATGCTATTTTAACAACACTAAAATGGGCAATACTGGACTACCACATCATTATGTGGTAATCAATGCCAAAACATTTTCTTTCCTGATTTAATCTAAGGATTTTGTTAAGATCCAAGCCAGCACAGCCTACATGAATATGAGATTGAGTATCTTGACTTACCAAAGGAAGCTATTTGTTTCTTGAAGTCATCAGTAATCACCAGCTGCAACTTAAGCATGGTCCCCGGGGGCTCAGTACTCTGAGTCAAGAGATGCTGTAACTGGGATCCAATCTGTGGAGCGAGAGGAGCATGTGTCCATAGGGTTGTGCATGTGTGTTGATGTGGTAATGTTTGTGACGCAGAATTGGGGTCAATTTGGAATTTCTGAATTTAATTCAATTTCGAACAATTTAATTGAATTGTATTTGCCAAACCCCACAGAAAGCAACATTTGAATTGAAGGAAGTAACATTTAATTCAAACCAATTGAACTAAGACATGAAACATGTAAGTATCATTCATTTGAAAAGGATCAACTAAAGGATATGCCACTTATTGATGCAAAGAATACACACATACCATTTCAAATATTTGTTTGATTATAACTCAAATATGTAATTTTCTTTGTCATGAGATGTTACATTACTCCCTTCCATTCTGCAGTGTTTGACCTAATGCATTCTGATATTTAAAAACATTAAAGGGAGTGATGAATTATTATAGAAAACCCACAACATGATCTTAGAATATTTCCAGACCACAGTAATAATTTTAAATGGTTTTAGGAGAATGAGTTTTAAAAATGAAAATGTTCAACCTTATGCTACATGGTATTGGTAACCATACATTATGTCAAAATAAACATTTCTATTGTGATTTGTTGGAAGAATAAGCCATTTGAATTTCATTGAATTTTATAGAATTCAATTCTACTTCCTTTTATTCAAATTCAATTCAAATTCTGCTTCACGTGGGGTGTAGCCAATTCAAGTTAAATTCAAATTCAAGAATTTAAATTAAAGAGAAATTCGCAACTCAATTCAGAATGAAGTGTCTTTGGGGGAGATGGGGATAAGGCACTCTCATATAAGCCAAATGAAAAACTAAGAAATGTGTGAGCAGCTTTGTACAGGCAGAACAAGTGGGTTCCTACCTGCCCTTTGCAGGAGAGCAGGGCAAAGAAGTCCTCCACATTCAGGGCTTTCTCAGCAAAGTCAGCAACATACTCCTGCCTCTGCCCCAGTCTGTTTAGTGCACTCCGTCTCGTCTCGATCCCTGCCACCTCGGCATTACACATAGTCTGGGTGGACATGAGCAAGCATTTTATTGACTCAAACAGAGTAAAATCACATACTCGCACACACCTTCTTTAGCTTTCATGCATTGTGTTAGTCTTGTATAGCTGAAATACCTCTATGTTGCTGTAGAGCGACATGGCTCTCGATTTCAAGAGTTGAACAGTGGCAAGAAGCATTCTCTTCAGGCTCTCCCTCAGCTTTGACTTGAGTTGTGTTATGTCTAGCAATCTGCGAGTGGGAGAGAACATGTGGGTCGTTCCACAAAATTATTGCCTTTTGCGTCCCTTTGATTATATACAGTACCAGTCAAAAGTTTGGACACATACTGATTCAAGGGTTTCTTTATTTGTACTATTTTATACATTGTAGAATAGTGAAGACATCAAAACTATGAAATAACACATATGGAATCATGTAGTAACCAAAAAAGTGTTAAACAAATCAAAATATATTTGATATTTGAGATTCTTCAAAGTAGCCACCCTTTGCCTTGAGGACAGTGTCATGACGTGGCCCTTTCTGGGTGTAGATCGTGCCCCCCTCACTCTCTCTCCTAAACCCAGGTTTTATTATCTCAGGTCATAAATTCCTGGCAGAGACTCTCTCCCCCTGGTCATGCAGAAAGAGAGGGAGAGAGCACAGAGAACAAAGGACTTCACTTGGCCAAACTCCTAAATCCCCAAAATGGGAGAATTAAACAATATCTCTACTTTTGAGAATGTGGGAAGGGTCCGTGGACACTTAAGGGACAGTTATGACGAGTGTTTCATTTGGTGATCTCATGAAGGACAGCAACTGTATCTCTTGAAGTGTACATTTCCCAGCTGTCAGGTTTACATCTAAATATTTGTGAAAATATTGAATGTGATGTTAACCTTCTAAATGAGAGTATGGATTTTCATTTAAAGATTAACTAGTCAGTGGCCACGCCCACGTGAGCATAGACATTATGTCGGTGTCATGGACCGCTCTTTTCTACTGAAACGCATAAAACCCACTCCTGATGAAATTCACACCAGACCATGCAAACCTCGGTGTAAGCTAAGGTTGCAAATGGTTGAATTTCTAAGACCAAAACATGCCGGGTGACGCTGGTGTGTGAAGTGGTTTAAACTACAACTCTACCAAAGGACAAGATTTTACCACGTGGAGCATTGGCTACAGGGCTGGAAATGGTTAAACTCTGACACTATAGATCCCTACAGAATAAGAGCAAATCTTAGACACGAATTACTAGTCTGCAGCTAAAAATTACGTAAACCTAGGACGAGAATACAGACAACCGCCGAAGCTGCTATTCTATAAGAACATTTCTGAATGGTACTCTGAAGTATCCATTCTAACCAAATACAACCACGAAAGACTGTGACTTCAATGAAAGTTAACCAGAGACTGATGAACCCTACAGGACGATTGAGGATTCCAACAGAGAAGACAACAACAACGACATACGGGCGTAAAATATGAATTGCAATTTCTTTTGGAATGAGCGGTCGTTCATGTAAAGTATTAGCAATTTCTATGAGTGTAGTAATCCTCTATGAGTTTCCCGCTCTTGAACTGCACACCCTTTTCTTTTGTCTACTAAGCCGTCATATCGGCTTTGCCCGCTAGGGACTTTTTCTTTGTATCATTGTTAGCAACCCAATGTATAATATCTACTGTTTGTTTTCATGTATTTCTGTGATTTGATTAGTTAGTAAATAAATCATTAAGCCAATTTGTATCTCGCTTATTCATAATTTAAGCTAGGGTTTGTGCAGATAACCAATAATTTTACAACGTTCAGATGAGACTGATAGAAGGTAACAATTAATAACGATTAATAATTGACTGCTATTGATATAAAAGATCTTCAGATCTTTAAGAGTGGATATGGGAGATGCCACTATATAAATTAATGCTTCCGTGGTGCCCCAGGTTATTAATGGTTTAATTGTTGCATGTTTTAATTAAATCACGTAATCAATTAAACGTTAGGTAATCGATTTGATAAAATAGCATGTCATATAATTTAATCATAGTAAAGACACAACAACAGCTTTGCACACTCTTGGCATTCTCTGAACCAGCTTCATGAGGTAGTCACCTGGAATGCATATCAATTAAAAGGTGTGCCTTGTTCAATTTTAATTTGTGGAATTTATTTCCATATTAATGCGTTTGAGCCAATCAGTGGTCTTGTGGCAAGGTAGGGGTGGTATACAGAAGATCACCCTATTTGGTAAAAGAGCAAGTCCAAATTATGTCAAGAACAGCTCAAATAAGCAAATAGAAACAACAGTCAATCATTATTTTAAGAAATGAAGGTCAGTCAACCCGGAAAATGTCAAGAACATGAATTCAAAGCACACTTAACCAGCATGGCTACAAATATTGTAATTTCATTAAAGTGTAATTGACTAGTTATTACCTGCCATCCATGTCCAGGAGGCTCTGCTTCACTGCAGCTCTCTGCTGCCTCACTCTCTGCACCAGGGACTGAAGCTGCTCTTTCTGGCTGGCCATCGCCTCATGGAGGAATTGGAAACTGCATCGGAAAGGAAGAGGAGACAGGAGAAGAGACTTTGGCCCTGTTGAAATGCTTAAAGAATCCATCTTGTCCTCCCATCTTCCTTGAAGTAATCATGTGACTTATTTTTTACCTATCGAATTGTGTTTTAGCGATTACTTCAAGGTAGGTAAGGATGCTTCTTCAACAGTATTTGAACTAGGCCCAAACTCACTTTCCCTGATACAGTGACTGTATTTACAATATGCAAGGAAACTTACCTGTGGTTCCTGTGATCCATTAGTTGGCAGTCTCGACAGGTCAGCTGATCGCATGTCAAACAGAAGAGCTTGATTGGCTCATGTTTGTGTGTGGGACAAAACACTGTGGGGGCGGAGACTCCTGCAGGGGATTACAAAAATATGATACATTCTAGTATATGAACATGCTATTTCAGTGTCCTGGTATTATCAACAAGTGTTTTATGGCTGTCTCTGGCTCAGTCTGACCTCTAAGTCAATGTTTGGGAGGCCCAGGTCTTTTGTGTGTGTGCGTGTGCGTAGTGACCAGATAATAAAATATAACTTGAATATTACAAAGTGTTTGCATAGGATGGTATGATGTTTGTAAAATTCTTTGAGCAGATAAGATATGTCTGTGGATAATTTAATCAAATTCTACATGAGTAAAGTCTCTGAAAAGAATAGCCATAGTGCTCAATAGCATGGTATTGAGGGTATGTCATTCCCGGATTATGATTTTCTAGGGCAGACCTGTTGGGGGTTGGAGCCGGATAGCGTGGTCCTTCGTCACCTTCACTCTCCTGTGTGCAGATACACACTCCGAACACAGCGCCTCTCCACACTCCACACACCAGCCACTCGCCACGAACCCCTCACAACAAGTACACTGCAGTCACAGACGTGATGGTGGAATACATAGAATTTATAAAGGCATTCACAGGCTATGGAAACAGCACTATCATTGACTGAGATAATATTATTGATGGAATTATTCATATTAACCCCCAAAGTGTCTCACCTGGACATTACCAGTCCAGAGTTCGTTGGAAGAGTTCTTAATAAAGAGATTATCTTTGACTTCCAGAATATTAAATGGCAGGTCACAGGACGGACATGCTGGAGAGATAGAGAGATCTGGAGAGGGAGAGAGAGAAATAGACTATTGTTGTAACTTCTCAATGTTTCCTGTCTAAAACACTGTGTGATTGTCTTGTGGGAGTCTCTGAATAGTCTTTGGCCTCTCCCCTAGATAATGATACTTTGACCTTGGAATTATAAGGTTCTATCTGCCAAAAGTCGAGTTATGAGATATTGAGCATTCTCATATGTGGATCTGGGTTGAGTAAAACGGTTCCCTGTCACTGAATTATAAGATTAATTTAATTTAAAAAGAAAAGTAAAGTCATTTAATCGTTAAATAAAGGGTATCCCCTCCACCCGTCTTCAAATCACATAAATACATGAATTCGTGTTCACCATATATTTGTTAAAGCAATAGTTCACTAAAATGACAAATACACCATGGATAACTAGCAACATGGCTAAAGCTTAGCTCTGGATGAGTAAACTGGTATATTGTTCTGGTATTTGATGCCCAGAGCAAGCAAACTACTTACTAGTTATCCATGCAATCTGTTAAGTTTGTATTTCCTGTGAAATACTCCTTCAATATCTATATAGAACAAGATAAAAAACAGGGATGCCTCTCCAATGGGACTTTAACATGCTACAAGGTACCTGTATTTACTTATTTTTGCCATAAAGAGCAGAAGTTGTGGCCAGGCATTCGAAATCGAAATAATTGCAAAAGAGAATCAGAACCCAAGATATTATGAATAATCAAGGACATGGAACTATTGGTTTTATCAAAATATATAGTTTTAAGATATGGAGAGTCCCAGATCTCAGAACTGTTTTGTGATGTCTTCCCCTTTCATGACATCATTTTACATAACCCAGCATTGTGCAAATATAACCTTATTAAACCAAGTTCAAATCAAAGCTGTTTGTGCAAATAAAACGTACTATTCTTTTCGTCGTAAATTGAGTTTTTCCAATAAGCTGACGTCTCACATGTGAAGACGATCTAAAGAGCAACTCTGTGAAGGACACCATCTAAAGTCAATAGCAACTCGAACTAGCTATGTGAAGAACTCATTTTTGACCAAAATGTCAGGTAGAACAGTCCTTATCCCAAGGGCTCGATACAGTAGATTCATCAAACCCATGTGTTCAACAAAAGTGCTTCATACCTTTCTGCAACCCTGGATTGTCTGGGGGCAGGCATGCTTGACAAATAGAGTGCAAACAGGGAAGAAGTTGGGGATATCGCTCATGGCTTAAAGTTAACCCACAGAGGACACAATTTCCATAGGTTTCCGATTCTTTTACTACGTTCGGCCCAAACGGAAAGGCACCGCCGCTTTGCCCGCCATGGTTCATCTGTGTGGAAGAATCATTCCGGGATAAATAGCTTTTAATGAGAGAAAAACGAGCCTTGCATTACTATTAATAATCATAATGTATGCATATTTAAGGCGAGACTTACCTCTATTGATGATTGTTCGCACGCAAATGAGAATAAAACCGTTAAACTGTTTTTGGATTTACCTTGCGCAGGTTCTAAACCAGGGCAGGCTACTCCGGATACTCTTTCAGACTAAAAAAACAGTGTAACGGAAGAAGTTTGAGAATAGTTTGGTCAAAGATAGTCTAGCTATGCAGAAACTGCTTCTCCCGGTCACGACGGTTGCAGTAGGCGAGGTCCATGGCGACGTTGGCTAGCTAAACTCATGCGCAGAATCAAGCCATCTGGTCTAACGGTGGTCTTGCGCCGAACTGCGCATGTGCAGGCCGTAAAAGGCACGCCTTCCGTATAAATTCGTTTTTGACGAACTGTACTGTTTGTCACTTTCACGAGATTTGAGTTAGAACATGTTCGAAAACTTAAGATATTGGCTCCAATTTAGGTGTGCTTTTTTAGATTTCGAGAAAATGAACAACCAAGGAAGAACGTTTTACTTCTCATTGGACTTGTTCGAAGTTGCCGCAGACTGTGCAGGCGACTGCCGACTGACTGATCTACAAATCCCCTTCCACCATGAATAACTACTCTTTATTATTTGTAGATCAGTCCATTCAGCCTCGATCACGGCCAATGACTTCTCAAACCCAAAGTCCAGGCCTGGTCTGCTGGGCCTGGTCTGCTTGGTCTGTTTAGCAAGCGTTCCCGGAAATCTCGCAATGTTGCACCTCTGGGTTTAGAAACTCTCTGGTTTGGTTGCTTTGAGTGAGATGTTGCCGCATAACACAGATCTAGGATCAGATTACTCTACCTCTAATTCTGACATTAGCTCTAGGAATGACATATTATCAGATCCAGAGTCAGTAGGTGGAATCAGACCTACATAAAGGAGTAGACTGTATAGTGGTGTATTCTGGAGTTGGTAGCTTCCTTCCATGATATAGGCCTAGCCTATACTTATGATAGAAAAAAAGTATAAACAACACAAAACAGGTAACAAAATTAAACGTTTTATTCAACAAGTAATTTTTTATTTTATTTACCTTTATTTTACTCGGCAAGTCAGTTAAGACGGCCTAGGAACAGTGGGTTAACTGCCTGTTCAGGGGCAGAACGACAGATTTGTAAGGTACAGGGGATTTGAACTTGCAACCTTTCGGTTACTAGTCCAACGCTCTAACCACTAGGCTACCCTGCTGCCCCAAATACAATTATCATGAACATCACACATACTGTTTCATTTCTAGTCATTTTTGCATTTGACATGTTGGTGTCACAAGAATGTAAATTATGAAAACATAAATAGCATGCTATTATCCATAAGAACTGACATAACAATGAAGTTGAAATAATAATGTTGGGTAATTGCAGATGGAATAGAAGACTATAATGTAAACCTTTAACTTAACCATCCAATAGGCCTACAACTTTATTAACCCCCTCTGCGGCAGACACATAACAACCAGGTGTGAACAGCCAGGGAGGAGGAGTTAAGGAGTTGGAATACTAGGATGGGGTGGGTGGAGGGGACCAGGTTAAAGTGTGATTTTCTGGGTGGTGTAAACTGTTCCCTTAAGTGGTACGTTTCCCAAGATAATATTTGACCAGCTCCTCACTGTAGAATGCAGTTACACTTGATTGTCTTCTCCTGGCTCCTCTGTCCGTATTGAATGGTAGCCAGTGTCTGGACTAAGTTCCAAAAGTTCTCAAAGGAGACCCCCCTTCCATCCTTCACTCCAATCTGCTGCAGCAGCTGGCTCAAGCCTTGTTCATCTCCTGCTGTCTATTAGAAAGGGTAAAGTTATAAAGTCCAAAAGTTATTGGTGGAGTTAGAAAGTTGGCTGTCAGAAGTATTACAATGTAAATGTACTTTTAATCCGCCTGGCTGCATATTTCAAGACTTGGCATATGAGGGTGCAGTGGGATACCCGAAAGGTTGCAAGATCGAATCCCCGAGCTGACAAGGTTAAAAAAAAAAAATCTGTCGCTCTTCCCCTGAACAAGGCAGTTAACCCACTGTTCCTAGGCCGTCATTGAAAATAATAATTTGTTCTCAACTGACTTGCCTAGTTAAATAAAGGTAAAATAAAACTAAAATCTTGAAAAAACGTACACTTAACTGGAAATCAACCAATCCTTCATGGTTAACACAATGTTGAAAGTGTGTGGGCGACAAAGAAATAGAATCAATCAATCAGATTCCAAACTCTCCACCATGGCCAAGACCAAGGAGCTCTCCAAGGATGTCAGGGACAAGATTGTAGACCTACACAAGGCTGGAATGGGCTACAAGACCATCGCCAAGCAGCTTGGTGAGAAGGTGACAACAGTTGGTGCGATTATTCGCAAATGGAAGAAACACAAAAGAACTGTCAATCTCCCTCAGCCTGGGGCTCCATGCAAGATCTCACCTCGTGGAGTTGCAATGATCATGAGAACGGTGAGGAATCAGCCCAGAATTACACAGGAGGATCTTGTCAATGATCTCAAGGCAGCTGGGACCATAGTTACCAAGAAAACAATTGGTAACACACTACGCCGTGAAGGACTGAAATCCTGCAGCGCCCGCAAGGTCCCCCTGCTCAAGAAAGCACATATACATGCCCGTCTGAAGTTTGCCAATGAACATCTGAATGATTCAGAGGACAACTGGGTGAAAGTGTTGTGGTCAGATGAGACCAAAATTGAGCTCTTTGGCATCAACTCAACTCGCCGTATTTGGAGGAGGAGGAATGCTGCCTATGACCCCAAGAACACCATCCCCACCGTCAAACATGGAGGTGGAAACATTATGCTTTGGGGTGTTTTTCTGCTAAGGGACAGGACAACTTCACCGCATCAAAGGGACGATGGACGGGGCCATTTACCGTCAAATCTTGGGTGAGAACCTCCTTCCCTCAGCCAGGGCATTGAAAATGGGTCGTGGATGGGTATTCCAGAATGACAATGACCCAAAACACACGGCCAAGGCAACAAAGGAGTGGCTCAAGAAGAAGCACAATAAGGTCCTGGAGTGGCCTAGCCAGTCTCCAGACCTTAATCCCATAGAAAATCTGTGGAGGGAGCTGAAGGTTCGAGTTGCCAAACGTCAGCCTCGAAACCTTAATGACTTGGAGAAGATCTGCAAAGAGGAGTGGGACAAAATCCCTCCTGAAATGTGTGCAAACCTGGTGGCCAACTACAAGAAACGTCTGACCTCTGTGATTGCCAACCAAGGGTTTTGCCACCAAGTACTTAGTCATGTTTTGCAGAGGGGTCAAATACTTATTTCCCTCATTAAAATGCAAATCAATTTATAACATTTTTCACATGCGTTTTTCTGGATTTTTTTGTTGTTATTCTGTCTCTCACTGTTCAAATAAACCTACCATTAAAATTATAGACTGATCGTTTCTTTGTCAGTGGGCAAACGTACAAAATCAGCAGGGGATCAAATACTTTTTTCCCCCCTCACTGTATATTGAAAAAAAGGGTTAAAAGATATAACCATTTATGGTCCATATTTAAATAGAGCCATATCCAACTAGGTGGAGCCACAACCTAATTCCAATCCTCTCAGATCCACAAGGGGGAGGCAACACACAGCCTGATGGGAGAGATTAGACTGCTAAAGGATCATTTTGGGATTGCATTTCTATTTGTTCACAGAGGTTGCCATGGAAGGGAAGAATGTATCAATCAAAATGAGGGACCTCTCCCTGGCCCAATACTTCAAATGCATTTTCCCTTCATCCTTTCCTTGGGATAAAAATGTATATAACATGGCTGGATAGGTTTAAGCCAGGGTTAAACTACACATATTTCCTGAATTCAGTGATGTCAGATCAGTGATTACCGCAAGGAAGGAAGGAAGGAACATATTGGAACAGTGTCATACTTTACTGTGTGGGTTCATATTACCTTGTCAAGGGTGGGTAGCTGTGTGGAGACCAGGGTCTGGAACTCCTCTGTGGTTAGTGTGGGGGCATTGTTGGCTGCAGCACCATGGAACTGACTCACCAGGGTGTTCAACGCCAATTCCAGATCTGAGTACTTGTGATGTGTGAGAGAGAATAACACATAAAGATTAAGCGCAGATTTGAAGGAAGTATACACTTTAATAGTGTATGACAGATAAATTGTACTATGCATAACATAATCATGAGTGTAAGTTACTCATTTTCAATCACATTATGATCAGTATCCTGCACAGTGCCACCTGGTAGTAAAACATATATGCGTCACACACACTACTGTTAGGATAATGTTTACCCAGGAACAATACCACGATGTGTTAAGCATCAGGGCTAGTCATGAACATTGTTTAGGGCTTGTCGCTTGACACACCCTTATGATGAAATGACCTGTACTTTTGAAGCATTTGAATGGATTTCCCCAATAGTAATTAATTAATCTGCTATTACACAGCAGACAGATTTCCTAATTTATTTGATATTTCAGCAAATGTTGATTTATCTGCATCATCATGGGAAAAACATTTACGGCAGAATTTCAATAAGCATTTCTCTACGGATGGCCTCCCCAGCTTCTCCTTCACCCAAATCCAGATAGCAGATGTTCTGAAAGAGCTGCAAAACCTGGACCCGTACAAATCAGCTGGGCTAGACAATCTGGATCCTCTCTTTCTAAAATTATCCGCCGCCATTGTTGCAACCCCTATTACCAGTCTTTTCAACCTCTCTCTCGTATCGTCCGAGATCCCTAAAGATTGGAAAGCTGCCACGGTCATCCCCCTCTTCAAAGGGGGTGACACTCTAGACCCAAACTGTTATATACCTAAATCCATCCTACCCTGCCTCTCTAAAGTCTTCGAAAGCCAAGTTAATAAACAGATCACTGACCATTTCTAATCCCACCGTACCTTCTCCGCTGTGCAATCCGGTTTCCGAGCTGGTCACCGGTGCACCTCAGCCACGCTCAAGGTACTAAATGATATCATAACCGCCATCGATAAAAGACAGTACTGTGCAGCCGTCTTCATCGACCTGGCCAAGGCTTTCGACTCTGTCAATCACCGTATTTTATCGGCAGGCTCAACAGCCTTGGTTTCTCAAATGACTGCCTCGCCTGGTTCACCAACTACTTCTCAGACAGAGTTCAGTGTGTCAAATTGGAGGGCCTGTTGTCCGGACCTCTGGCAGTCTATGGGGGTACCACAGGGTTCAATTCTCAGGCCGATTCTTTTCTCTGTATATATCAATGTTGCTGCTCTTGCTGCGGGTGATTCCCTGATCCACCTCTACGCAGACGACACCATTCTGTATACATCTGGCCCTTCTTTGGACACTGTGTTAACTAACCTCCAAACGAGCTTTAATGCCATACAACACTCCTTCCGTGGCCTCCAACTGCTCTTAAACGCAAGTAAAACCAAATGCATGCTTTTCAACCGTTCGCTGCCCGCACCCACCCGCCTGACTAACATCACTACTCTGGACGGTTCTGACTTAGAATATGTGGACAAGTACAAATACCTAGGTGTCTGGCTAGACTGTAAACTCTCCTTCCAGACTCATATTAAACATCTCCAATCCAAAATGAAATCTAGAATCGGCTTCCTATTTCGCAACAAAGCCTCTTTCACTCACGCCGCCAAACATACCCTCGTAAAACTGACCATCCTACCGATCCTCGACTTCGGCGATGTCATTTACAAAATAGCTTCCAATACTCTACTCGGCAAACTGGATGCAGTCTATCACAGTGCCATCCGTTTTGTCACCAAAGCCCCTTATACCACCCACCACTGCGACCTGTATGCTCTAGTCGGCTGGCCCTGGCTACATATTCGTCGCCAGACCCACTGGCTCCAGGTCATCTATAAGTCTATGCTAGCTAAAGCTCTGCCTTATCTCAGCTCACTGATCACGATAACAACACATAACTGCTGGAGCGCGTGCTACATCTCACTGGTCATCCCCAAAGCCAACACCTCCTTTGGCCGCCTTTCCTTCCAGTTCTCTGCTGCCAGTGACTGGAACGAATTGCAAAAATCACTGAAGCTGGAGACTTATATCTCCCTCACTAACTTTAAACATCAGCTATCTGAGCAGCTAACCGATCGCTGCAGCTGTACATAGCCCATCTGTAAATAGCCCACCCAATCTACCTACCTCATCCCCATACTGTTTTTATTTACTTTTCTGCTCTTTTTTTTCATCTATCACTCCAGTGTTAATCTGCTAAATTGTAATTACTTCGCTACTATGGCCTATTTATTGCCTTACCTCCTCACGCCATTTGCACACACTGTATATAGACTTTCTTTTTTTTCTATTGTGTTATTGACTGTACGCTTGTTTATTCCATGTGTAACTCTGTGTTGTTTGTGTTGCACTGCTTTGCTTTATCTTGGCCAGGTTGCAGTTGTAAATGAGATCCTGTAGAGGTTAAATCAACTTTAATTAGTGTATATGAAGGGGAGGAGACAGGTTAAAGAAGGATTTTAAAGCCTTGGGACAATTGTTACATGGATTGTGTATGTGTGCCATTTAGAGGTTGAATGGGCAATTCAAAATATATTTAAGGGTATGTAGTAGGTGCCAGGCATACCGGTTTGAGTGTGTCAAGAACTACAACGCTGCTGGGGTTTTCACACTCAACAGTTTCCGTGTGCATCAAGAATGGTCCACCACCCAAAAGGACATCCAGCCAACTTGACACAACTCTGGGAAGAATTGGAGTCAATATGGGCCAATCTACACCGTGTAGAGCCCATGCCCAGATGAATTGAGGCTGTTCTGAGGGCAAAAGGGGGTGCTCCTAATGTTTTTTTACACTTAGTGTATATTTCAGCAGAATTTTATTAAACTAATGATTGACTGACTGATTCATTCATTCATTCATTCATTCATTCATTCAACAAGCGTTGTAGCACCCCCTGGGTGATGGCCAAAGCTGTAGAACATTATTCCTATTCATCTCGGGTAGCCTTCTGTAATATATTGCATAACCATACGCTGAACTTTGGGCTCATTAAATCCCACTGTACTGCACCTAGTCTACTTTTACTATCAATGGTGGCTGGAAACCAATTTTTTCAATGCAATAAATTCCGATATCATTCAAATAGCCAAGCAAAATTATAGACGTTCCTCCTTTAAAAAAAAAGCATATCGAAACGGTGCATGCAATGGACCCCATTCCAACGTTTCCGTAGAAAGGCATGCGTGAACCTGATTGATTCCCCGTGCTTTCTATTACTCTGCGCCGACTGTCGAAGCACAGGACACTCAACTGCTCCAAAATAACTGGCACCCAGATTGCGCATTCCGTGTCAAAATTAAATCCACAAGACCAGTGAGCATTATGTAGGCTAATGATATACTCTGGTAAAATAGCAAAATTGGTTTCGATTTTACGCTCTAATGCGCTTTATCGTATATCATGCGCTGATGTCAGTTTGCACGAAAGTCCTATAGGTGAGAGCCGGCGCCCTAGCTAATAAACTTGATTAGTCTCCTGTGTGTTTGAATCACAAATTCTAAAAATCAAAATAATAAACAGATCATTAATGACTTAAAGATTATTAATGGCAAGAAAACAACTCTTACAAGGTGATATATCATACCTTGGTCGCCATTGAGTCCGTTTTGGTCTGTCCAGTCAAGAGGAAACGGACTAAACTTTTCTTGTCAGCGTTCCATTGCCATCCTGGCTTTAATCTCTTATCCACCCACAATTCCACCCCCGCATCAGACAAGGAATGGGGAGGAGAAACACCGACATTTAACACTGGGACTGTATAATGAACTGAACTTTACCACCCCATTTACAAAGGCATAGTGCTCTTATCGGTTTCAACTTTCCACAGAGACATACAAATATGAATATCACAAAACAGTCTAACATAAGATGTAAATCTTAAATAATGTATTTTTTTTCTCTGAAAAAATGGTCAATCCATGACATCAGCTTGTACTATTCATCTTTCAAATAACTCTATATGTCATGTAACGGCCCTGTGATGCAGGTCTTGCGGAATCAAGGGCAGGAAACGGAGATGCAACAAAACTTCTTTACCCGAAGAAAACAAACTAGTGGTGGTGGTGGACACACTGCTCACAACACAACGGCGCCACACGCACAGATAACTAATCACGGGCAAAACCCAGGGGGGAACAAAGGGATTAAATAAGGACACATGTAATCAGGGAAGTGGGAACCGGGTGTGGATGAGACAAGACAAACAAAATGAGAAATGGATCGGTGGCGGCTAGAACTCCGGTGACGTCGACCGCCGGTAGCCGCCCGAACTAGGAGAGGGACCAACTTCAGCGGAAGTCGTGACAGGTCATTGACCATATAGCTTCTAAGGTTATCATCAGTTTGATTATAAATGACGTGCTGGAGTGCAGGTGATTCATGCAGTGCATTCCAATGTTACTAAAGCTTAAATGGGGGGAATTTAACCAAAAAAGCTCATTTACATTCTAGATTTGGAGAACACTTCAAATGCATCTACTAGTTCACTATGAAGTTCCCTTATTTTTAATCGCACTTACATATGGAAAATAAATGGGGTATTGCTTTGATAAGATGGAAAACATGTATTTTAATACTAAATGAAATTGATATAACTTAGAAAGTAATTTGCTCATCCCTATTAGCATCTGTAGCCTCTTTATCACAGACTGCAGTGTTATGAGCTGAGCACAATTAGTTCCTTCTGAATGTAAGTGGAGATGGTTGGTTAAGGTGGTCATCCTTAAGAAAATTGCAGTTGTGAGTTGTGGTCAAGGCTGTGGACTGTGACGGTTCTCAGGGATCCATACTGAGAGTGGTCAATCCGGCCAGAGGTGACAGAGTGAAACGAGGTGTCACTGTATGAAGTGTCACTCTCGCACCCTTGGGTCTTCAGCCCCCTGCTCACACAGATGGCCGAGAGGGACAATGTTGGGTTGGGGTTATAGTCATGGTCACTAGGCTCAGAGTGGTCCTGTTCTGAGTAGTTTTGGTAAGACACATCTGGCTCACTGGGGATGACAGGCAGAGATAATGAATGCTCAATTACATTTCAGATCATGTTAACTCTGATGGTAATGATAGTAGTGATCATAATCATAACTATAAAGAGTCACATCTCCATTACCAGAGTCTCTGAGGGGACTGATATGGCCACTACTGCCCCCACTGTCTCCTTCCACCAGCCCTATACTGCTGCAGGCCCCACGCTGCACCCTGCTCTTTGAGGGCCGCCGCCGCGTTGCCATGGAGACCCTCCTCTTCATCAGTCTCCTGGTGCCCCTGTGGGTTATGTGGGGGGAAGTTAGGGCGGCGGTCCACAGGCCTAGCTGCTCATCATCCCTGGAGTCTCTGGAACATACAGGTTATACCACTGATACAACACACAACTGCTCTTCTGTATGACTAAGGGACACATTCATTAATTCATTTCTATTCCACAGTAGTTACAGTGAGGGAAAAAAAGTATTTGATCCCCTGCTGATTTTGTACGTTTGCCCACTGACAAAGAAATGATCAGTCTATCATTTTAATGGTACGTTTATTTGAACAGTGAGAGACAGAATAACAACAAAAAAATCCAGAAAAACGCATGTGAAAAATGTTATAAATTGATTTGCATTTTAATTAGGGAAATAAATATGACCCCTCTGCAAAACATGACTTAGTACTTGGTGGCAAAACCCTTGTTGGCAATCACAGAGGTCAGACGTTTCTTGTAGTTGGCCACCAGGTTTGCACACATCTCAGGAGGGATTTTGTCCCACTTCTCTTTGCAGATCTTCTCCAAGTCATTAAGGTTTCGAGGCTGACGTTTGACAACTCGAACCTTCAGCTCCCTCCACAGATTTTCTATGGGATTAAGGTCTGGAGACTGGCTAGGCCACTCCAGGACCTTAATGTGCTTCTTCTTGAGCCACTCCTTTGTTGCCTTGGCCGTGTGTTTTGGGTCATTATCATGCTGGAATACCCATCCACGACCCATTTTCAATGCCCTGGCTGAGGGAAGGAGGTTCTCACCCAAGATTTGATGGTACATGGCCCCGTCCATCGTCCCTTTGATGCGGTGAAGTTGTCCTGTCCTCTTAGCAGAAAAACACCCCCAAAGCATAATGTTTCCACCTCCATGTTTGATGGTGGGGATGGTGTTCTTGGGGTCATAGGCAGCATTCCTCCTCCTCCAAACACGGCGAGTTGAGTTGATGCCAAAGAGCTCCATTTTGGTCTCATCTGACCACAACACTTGCACCCAGTTGTCCTCTGAATCATTCAGATGTTCATTGGCAAACTTCAGACGGGCATGTATATGTGCTTTCTTGAGCAGGGGGACCTTGCGGGCGCTGCAGGATTTCAGTCCTTCACGGCGTAGTGTGTTACCAATTGTTTTCTTGGTGACTATGGTCCCAGCTGCCTTGAGATCATTGACAAGATCCTCCCGTGTAGTTCTGGGCTTATTCCTCACCATTCTCATGATCATTGCAACTCCACGAGGTGAGATCTTGCATGGAGCCCCAGGCCGAGGGAGATTGACAGTTCTTTTGTGTTTCTTCCATTTGTGAATAATCACACCAACTGTTGTCACCTTCTCACCAAGCTGCTTGGCGATGGTCTTGTAGCCCATTCCAGCCTTGTGTAGGTCTACAATCTTGTCCCTGACATCCTTGGAGAGCTCTTTGGTCTTGGCCATGGTGGAGAGTTTGGAATCTGATTGATTGATTGATTGCTTCTGTGGACAGGTGTCTTTTATACAGGTAACAAACTGAGATTAGGAGCACTCCCTTTAAGAGTGTGCTCCTAATCTCAGCTCGTTACCTGTATAAAAGACACCTGGGAGCCAGAAATCTTTCTGATTTAGAGGGGGTCAAATACTTATTTCCCTCATTAAAATGCAAATCAATTTATAATATTTTTCACATGCGTTTGTCTGGATTTTTTGGTTGTTATTCTGTCTCTCACTGTTCAAATAAACCTACCATTAAAATTATAGACTGATCATTTCTTTGTCAGTGGGCAAACGTACAAAATCAGCAGGGGATCAAATACTTTTTTCCCCTCACTGTATATGTTTAGTTAGTATGTGACAAGTGGTTTCTAGTGACAAAATGCAATTGGGGCAAGTGAGCAACTTACTGTATCTTAAGTGTAACCAAACAAAGTGTAACATGATAGTTAAGTGGTCAGCTAGAGTCTAACAGGTTTAACAGTCTAACAGGTGGTCATCATGAGTAATGTGCCTCTGTGGAAGACTCACAGCTCTTCCTCAGTCTTCCTGAAAGGTCAGGGGTCCCATGCAAACTGCACACACCTGGCCCATACTCTGGAAGCGCTGCTTACAGTATACCCCTGTGTAACGTTAAAACAGCACACGGGTTAGAGTGCAACGAACCACAGTGGAGCAGTTGAATGGAACAGAAAAGTCAGATTGCCAAGGGGAAAATAAAAAACTCATCAAGACCAGGGGCTATTTCACAAAATAGTATCAAAGATATGGCCTGCAAACATGGGTTAACATTCTGAAACAACAAGTAACCCCTAAGTGGTTTCAAAGAGTTGCAAATCTGGCTTTGAGAAACACCCCTCGTGGTGCTTCACCAAAGGTGTTAGCTGCATTCGTATCCTTCTCGGCTGAGTCAACAGGGCCAACTCCCTCACTGTACACACAGTAAGGTCAAACTCCATTTCATTTTACAAGGAAAAAGGAAAGATTTTATGACACTCAAAAAAAGCGGTACATGAAAGGCAGGTAACATTTATGAGCTTATAGAGGAAACAGATCTATCTACTTTTCAAGGGGGTCCTATAAACAAAAACAAAAATCCCCAAACAAAGACAACCTTAAAGGCCTGAGTTTGGCTGCTGTACCTTTACACTGAGGGGTGATGCATGTGACCATGCTGGGGTCGTCCTGTCCCTCTCCTCCCCTTCCACAGGCCATGCAAGAGACAGAGGACACCCCCATAATTTCAGCCAGGTAGGACCCACCTGGGAGGCTAAGTTATCTGTACACACATCCACAATAAGTCCTGTACTATTCTGGATTTGCATGGGCAAAAAAATGCACTAGTTAAAATACTAATATGGTGAAAAGATGCGAAATGACTTCAAGAATGGGAGATTTAGGTGAAATTGACATTCATTTTACCAGGTTGTGAGTGTCTGGAGGAATCTGGTTCCCTCTCCTTCTGCCCTGCTCCTGGCTACAGACCTCAGCAGGGCTTTACCTTAGAGACCTACGCTGGCTCTGGATCTTCCTGTGGAGGAGCTGCACCCGCTCCTCCACACAGAGGAACGAGAAACACCATTACCTGCTCTATGTTATGTTAAAAGTGTCTGGAAGTGTCTGGATCTGGAAAAGGTGCTGGACAAATAGAATGCATCTGCAGCCTGGCCAAGTAGATAATCTTTGGAATTTCCTGATCATGCTTTGTCAATCTCAGAGAGGAAATTAGATTGTCACCAGGGCAAGACAATAAATACCTATCGGCAGACAATAGACATACAGGTAATTGCCAAAATAAAGGAAACACTTGAGTAAATGAGGGATACAAAGTATATTTGAAGCAGGTGCTTCCACACAGGTGTGGTTCCTGAGTTAATTAAGCAATTAACATCCCGTCATGCTTAGGGTTATGTATAAAAATGCCCAGTTGGCCATGATTTTGTCTACCATGGTTAGAAGAAGATATCTCAGTGACTATGAAAGAGGGGTCTCAAAGCAGTACAGGGGGTTTAAAGGGGGGTGTGTGTGTGTGTCTCAGTCACCAGATCTCAATTCTCAACCCAATTGAACACTTATGGGAGATTATGTAGTGGCACATGTTTACGGCGCCCCGTACTTCATAACACCGTACGTCATCTTCACGGAGTCTTGCCCCACTACTGAATGGACAAGTGTAGTGTTTGTAATGCAAGATGGAGGAGAACTTGTCTCTCGTCTGAGATTGCATTTATTTAGTGAGATTACCAAATGTGACCTTTTCATTCAAGACAGGATAAATATATTGTTACAGGTGATAAAACATGTTTTGTTTAGTTACTTTTTCCTCAACTTGTTTCTATAACTTTATAGCAAGTCAAGCTAGCTGGCACTGCAGAGCAGCTAGCTAAAAGCTAGGCTAGGTTGAAGATACCATTGTAGCTAGCGACCTCCACCTAATAATAATCATCAAAAACAAACATTATCATCACAATGAACTTAAAACGTGAGGCAACAGTCATAATATAATTGGCTTAACAGCCAATGCGTATTATTTAACATTGCTATTAAAATAGTATTCACTTATAGGAAGTTGCTAGCTATCCCATAAAGCCATTACCGAAAACCACATTATCTCTGTGGTCTGGCAACTTCCTGTTCTTCGACAGACTCTGGCTGGACTGAAGTTTGAAAAATGTCAAAGTATGCAGCGTCCGTCCTGCAATGGAGCTTTCAACCGCAAGGGGGCATTGCGTTTGCACTCCGTTGTGGTCGTCCCCATTGAAATGCATGACATTCGGCGCAACGCAATGGAGTGCTTATGGGTAATGTGAACGAGGCTTGAGACAGCGTTTTCCACCACCATTAACAAAACCCAAAATTATGGAATTTCTCGTGGAAGAATGGTGTCGCATCCCTCCAGACACTTGTAGAATCTATGCCAAGGTGCATTGAAGCTGTTCTGGTGGCTTGTGGTGGCCCCACGCCCCATTAAGACACTTTATGTTTCCTTTATTTTGGCAGTTACCTGTACATAGAGTTCTGTGTGCACATAGACTAAGTCACCGTACACAGACCCGGTGCTGATGCTCAACATTCTGCACATGGTTTGAATTCCATCTGATCCAACAGTCTAGTATAAAATGTTGTGACACTAAACCTGAAGCTGCTGGCAACGTGTATGAACACTGTCATTAGAATGATGCAACACCTTCCCTGTCACACCAGTTTGTAATAGATCATGGCTGAGTGTGATGCTAACCGTGCCACTGCTAGTATACAAACAATGACCGCCACTATATAAGACCAGAATCGACAACAAAATGGATATAGTTTTTTTTATCTGGCTTAATAGTTTATCTACCTTTGGCACGACAAGAAGAGAACGTGATCAAACTGTATTAACTATTTAAGCATAGCATTTCTGTCTGTTCTTTTGTCCTGAAATCAAGATAAGCACATCTGTATTGCAGTGCAGTGCTGACCTGCCTGTTCCCCTGAAGTCTTGACATTGTTTCAATTCTATGCATGGTTCACATTCCTCTTTCTCCTAGACTCCCAGACCAGCAGATTACTGCAGAACAAGTTCTATTGTGCCTGCCCAAAACCACAACCTGAAGTAGCTATTGTGAATAAATCTATCTGTGGATCTTTTTATTTCAGTGTAGTTTTTATGTAACTGACAGCCCCTAACTCGTCAGTGTTTGCATATCTAAACGAAATGGATAGGTGTAAGCGACAGCTAAGTCCACTGGAAAGGTATCCATCTATTACTACACCTACCTGGTTCCCTCAGATCAGCAAACACAGAAGTGGTAAGGGCTAGAGGAGGGGGTTCGGGACTGGACAGATAAGGAGAGAGGTGTGACTGGGTCATAACGTACCCGTTCCGGGTCGTACCTGGCACACACAAGCCTCCTTAACCACTTTACGTAGTTTCCAGCGAACACAATGAACAGAGTCCATAGAAGAATCCTGTGTTAAGAGGGAGAAAGCAAAGCAAACAGGTTATTTTGGCCACTGGGTGTCAGTGTTAAGCAGCAAAGAATACAGAGACCCTGTAGAATTTACTCCATATCCCTAGGTCAAGGGCTAGATACAGATAACTGCCAAAATAAAGGAAACACCAACATAAAGCTGTTAATAGTGAGTTGGGCCACCACGAGCCAGAACAACTTCAATGCACCCTGGCATTGATTGTTGTGTCTGAAGTTCTATCGGAGGGATGAAACACCATTCTTCCACGAGAAATTCCATCATTTGGTGTTTTGTTGATGATAGACAACGCGATCTCAGGCACCGCTCCAGAATCTCCCATAGGTGTTCAATTGGGTTGAGATCTGGTGACTGAGAAGTCCATGGCATATGGTTAACATCGTTTTCATGATCATCAAAACCTTCAGTGACCACTATTGCCCTGTGGATAGGAGCATTGTCATCCTATGGGAGCATAGCCATCGTAGCAAAAATAATGGCCAAAATAATTTTATACATCACCCTAAGCATGATGGGATGTTAATTTATTAATTAACTCACGAACCACACCTGTGTGGAAGCATCTGTTTTTAATATTCTTTGTATCCCCCCATTTACTCAAAAATATAAACGCAATATGTAAAGTGTTTGTGCCATGTTTAATGAGCTGAAATAAAAGATCTCCGAAATTTTCCACACGCACAAAAAGCTTATTTCTCTCATGTTTTATGTACCAATTTGTTTACATCCCAGTTAGTGAGCATTTCTCCTTTGCCAAGATAATCTATCCACCTGACAGGTGTGGCATATCAAGAAGCTGATTAAACAGCATGATCATTACACACGTGCATCTTGTGCTGGCACAATAAAGGCCACTCTAAAAATTTGCAGTTTTGTCACACAACACAATGGCACAGATGTCTCAAGTTTTGAGGGGAGCATACAATTGAAATGCTTACTGCAGGAATGTCCCCCAGAGCTGTTGCCAGAGAATTTAATGTTAATTTCTCTACCAAAGTCGTTTTAGAGAATTTGGCAGTACATCCAACCGGCCTCACAACCACAGACCACGTGTAACCACGCCAGTCCAGGACCTCCACATCCAGCTTCTTCACCTGCGCCCCCTGCCCAGTCATGTGAAATCCATAGATTAGGGCCTAATAAATTTATTTCAATTGACTGATTTCCTTATATGAACTGTAACTCAGTAAAATGGTTGTGGACTATATTGCCACTCCTATTTGCCATCTCTTCAATCTAAGCCTACAGGAAAGTGTGTGTACTCAGACCTGGAGGGAAGCAAAAGTCATTCCGCTACCTAAGAATAGCAAAGCACCCTTTACTAATTCAAACTGCCAACCAATCCTGCTAACGACCCTTAGTAAACTTTTGGGGAAAAAATGGTGTTTGACCAGATACAATGCTATTTCACAGTAAACAAATTAACAACTGAGTTTTAGCACGCTTACAGGGAAGGGCACTCAACTTCTAGGGCATTGACACAAATGGCTGATGATTGGCTGAAAGAAATTGATAATAAGAAGATTGTGGGAGCTGTTTTGTTAGACTTCAGTGCAGCTTTTGACATTATCGATCATAGGTTTTTTCAGCAGCAGACTATGTTTTATGGGTTTACATCCTCTGCCATATTGTGGATCAAGAGTTACCTGTCTATCAGAACGCAGAGGGTGTTCTTTAATGGATGCCTCTCTAACTTTGCTGCCAAACTTGCACTAGTAAAACTGACTATCCTACCGATCCTCGACTTTGGCGATGTCATCTACAAAACAGCTTCCAATACTCTACTCAGCAAACTGGATGCAGTCTATCACAGTGCCATCCGCTTTGTCACCAAAGCCCCTTATACCACCCACCACTGCAACCTGTATGCTCTAGCCGGCTGGCCCTCGCTACATACTCGTCGCCAGACCCACTGACTCCAGGTCATCTACAAGTCCCTGCTAGGTAAAGCCCCGCCTTATCTCAGCTTGCTGGTAACCATAGCAGCACCTACCCGTAGCACTCGCTCCAGCAGGTATATCTCACTGGTCACCCCCAAAGCCAATTCCTCTTTTGGCCGCCTTTCCTTCCAGTTCTCTGCTGCCAATGACTGGAACAAACTACAAAAATCATTGAAACTGGAGACACTTATCTTCCTCACTAGTTTTAAGCACCAGCTGTCAGAGCAGCTCACAGATCACTGCACCTGTACATAGCCCAACCAACTACCTCATCCCCTGCCGTAGTCATTTATTTATCTTGCTCCTTTGCACCCCAGTATTTTTACTTTGCACATTCATCTACTGCACATTTACCATTCCAGTGTTAAATTGCTATACTGTAATTACTTCGCCACCATGGCCTATTTATTGCCTTATGTTCCTTATCCTACCTCATTTGCACACATTGTATATAGATTCGTTTTTTTTTCTACTGTATTATTGACTGTGTGTTTGTTTACTCCAATGTGTAACTATGTGTTGTTGTATGTGTTGAACTGCTTTGCTTTATCTTGGCCAGGTCGCAGTTGTAAATGAGAACTTGTTCTCAACTTGCCTACCTGGTTAAATAAAGGTGAAATAAAAAATAAAATAAAATAAACGGCATATGGGATGTTGAGTGTGCTGCGTGGCTATATTGATGACAAACAGATTCCATATGGGATCGAATGTTGGACATTTGCACAGATATGGCTCCATCTATCACGGGATGGCGGGCAGGCCACTGCACTCTAGTTATGAATATGCCTCCCTCTGCAATATGGACGCAATGTATGATACACCGAGAGCAACTAAGAACAGATTCCATATGGGATCGAATGTTGGACATTTGCACAGATATGGCTCCATCTATCACGGGATGGCAGGCAGGCCTCTGCACTCTAGTTATGAATGTGCCTCCCTCTGCAATATGGACGCAATGTATAATACACCGTGAGCAACTGGCGGCAAAAGAGATGAACACAGAATTCTGAGATATACTGCAGCAGGTAACTTTGATTGTTAACTACATCAAATCACATCCACTGCGCCCACGCCTGTTCGCAAAACTATGTGGAGATATGTGATCAGAGCATGGCAATGTTTCACATCGAGGCTTGGTGGTTATCAATGGGGAGTGTTGGAGAAAAACATTTGCATTGAGAGAGGAACTGTTGTCATTCACAATGGATGTAAAAAAACAACAAAAAAAACAGATTGGTTGACTTTCTGTGTAATGAAAAGAAAATAACAGAAGTGTCCCACACGAGTGATAACTGCTCACCTCCAACGCTTGGATGAGCACTTTTAAGACGGACCTACTTCCCAATCTGTTTGACTGTGATCCTGGCTCAGTTGACATGCCGGTAAGTGAAATTGAACAGCTGATCTAGCTGTCATGTGACCGAATACTGCAGACAAGGCATTCACGGGTCACTAAGGAGGAGTTTTGGTTCTTGACTCAAAGGCAATACCCTGCTGTCTCCCTCTGAGCATTAATGCCGCTTTCCAACTACTGGGAACTTGGAACTGGGACCTCGGGAAAACAGCGACTTCCATGTGCTCACGGCAAATGGAAACTCGGAAAGAAATTAGCTACAACTGGGAAAAATAGTTTTGAACGGTCATCAAACTCGGAATTCCAACTCAGGAACTCGGGCCTCTTTCTAGAGCTCTGACTTTCCGTCCTAAAGATCACTGTCATCATGACTTGAACTTCAGAGTTCCCAGTTGTCTTGAAAGCACCATAAGACTTATGGTAGGCTACCCTTCACCAGTTTATATCTGTGTGAAGCTGGATTCAGTGCTCTCTTCTGCATTAAAACTAAATATTGATCCAGGTCAACCACGCCCCCTGACTTTGAGAATCTCCGATGCGACATGCATCAAGCACACCCATCTCATTAGTAGTGGTGAGATAAGATACATTATGTCAGACTAATTTGCAATTGACTGTCCAACATAAAAAGTATGTGATGGTGAGTTAAGAAGACAATCAAAAATATTGTTAAAATGTTTTTAATTTGACAGCCATACTGTTGGCTATAGTTCATTTTTACATGTTTTGTTTGAGCTGCTTTTAAAAGAAAAAGTCAAATTGAACACAGTATTGGTATTGTTGACTTTGATTTTCATAACAGCAAACTAGGACTGATGTTTTGCTAGATAAACTAGCAAGTCTGTTTGTTTGGTTACCACGGACATTTCTACAAACAAATTAACACATTTCTAGTGCCAAATGTGTTAAATTATAGCCATGGTATAAAAGGGATAATCAACTTGTGGCTCTATGCATTCTCTGGAAAATAATGTAACTCCATGGACGGTCAGTTCCACTCCACTAACGCTTGAGCACACCTTCCACATCTTTATTTTCCATAGAACGCATAGCCCCTCGTTGATTATCCTTTACTTAATGTAGTATTGTTAATGTTATATTCTACATTTGTAATAAGAGTAATAATGTAATAATGTATTGTATTAAGTATTATTGTATTTATAATGTAGGCTGTTGTTTTGTTTTCATGTAATTGTTTTATTCCTGTTTGGACCCCAGGTAGAGTAGCTGCTGCCTTGGCCTTGGGGATCCTAGTAAATACTAAATACTACTAGTCTAGGTGTTACCTATGAGCATGCATCCTGTGTGGTCTGGCTCTGAAGGCTCCATCAGACACTTCTTGCTGAGAACAGTGATGTTGCCCTTCTGCAGAATGGCGAAGGCAGCCACTATGTCCGAGGCATTGCCTGTGCCATTTACTTCCACTGCCAATACGATTGGTGCTAGACAGAGCACAAAGAGAGAACACAATGTCTTGGATGATGTTGTCTGTTCCAAATATGGTTTGATATACAACTTCATTAGAATAATCTGTACTATACTATTTAATTGAAAACTGATGTCCAGTCTCACCTCTGGCCACGATGTCCCCCTGGGCTTGGTGGTGCACCAGGTCAAACATCCAGAAGACCACCAGGTCCAGCGCCATCACCAGGCATCCCATGGCTATGTGCCTGAGAACGGACACTGTGCTGAGGACAGCCGTCCGCCGCTCCCTGGCCGTCAGGTACACTGAGACTAGAAGACAGAGATGGGTGTGGGGGATGGGAGGTTAGGTGGGTGTTTTCACTGCCATGACATCAATGTTACACTGACTTTCTCTTTTCACCTTTCTAGATGTTTTTGCTGTTGTTGTTCTCTCTCATTTTCTTTCCTGTGCATTCCCTCTCTTCCTGCTACACTCACATGGTCTGATGTAGGTGCTGGCCTCTCTCTGGCTGAGCGGTGGGACAGGGGTTTTTCCCTCTCTAGCCAATCTTTCCCTCTCTAGCCAATCTCTGGTTGAGCTCCTCAAACTGCTCTGTGATGTAAGTGTTGTCAAAGTCATTCTGGTGCAGGTACTTGTGTTTGTACAGGACAGCCCTTTAAAAACACACACACACACACACACACACACACACACAGTATAGAGCAGGGTTTCCCAAAATTGGTCCTGGGGCCCCCGGGTGCACGCTTTTTTTTTTTGCCCTAGCACTACACAGCTGAGGGGGCCCCAGGACCGGAGGGGGGAAACCCTGGTATAGAGTATACCGCTCCTTGTCAAACCTTGTTTGCATGACCCATGTGAATGAATATAGACTCACTGTAGGTACATTAGCAGCAGAATGAAGAGGCCTATGTAGGCTATTAGCCCCATCACTTCCTGGAACCGTCCCAGCTCCACCGACACTTCCTCCATCATATCCTGTGACACCTGCTGCAGCGACTGACTGCTGCTCACATTCATGTCAAAGTGCATAGAGGCCGATATGTTGAACTCAAACTTCATCTTTTGGAAAGCTGCTATGGTTGCTAGAAGAGAGCAAAGAGGAACTTCATGAATGTGCATTTGTGACTGTTTAGAATGGCCATCAAAAAGGAGTTACAGTAGAATTATGGAATTGAAGAATGTTCTACCTTTGAATAGAGAAGTAGTAGAAACTATTATAAGGGCACGGTTTTTGTCTTCATGTGGCCAATAATGTACGAAGGGATGATGCAAAACAGCTGACCAACTGACATGAGAGGAATGTATTGATAATTACTGTCCTCATACCTACAAATGACATAACCTCTAGCTAATTTACGTGACAAATGCATCTCTGCATCACAGGCTCCATTCATTGTCTCATAAAACCATTGTGAACGGTCATTAAAAGTAAACCCAAGTGTCATGTCAGGTTTCTAAGACAGCATTATATAGGATTTATGACCCATAGTTTAGAAAGTGAAATGCCACCATTCACTTTATGCTGAGAGCAGAATTCTAGATCTCCCAAGGGCCAGGAAGTGTGTTTCATCTTTTCTTTCTCTTCTCTCTCTTCCTCCTGTCTCTGGCCCTCGGGTCATGTTTGGATTAAAAAGTCACCAGTGCCCTGCTGGCTCCTGGCTGGCTCGAGAGCAGCGGGGGATATGAAACAATAATTCATTTGAAAAGAAAACAGGGGAGGCAGATGGATGGAAGGGGGAGGCTGAGGGATGGAGGGTGACTCACGGCTGCGCTCCTCCTGGGAAATGTGAGAGGAAACCTGAGAGCGGTGTGGGGCTGGAGGGTTTTAACTAGGCCTTGGCCTCTAAGTTACCCTGCCCTCCTAGGCTAAAGAATAACACAGAGCACCGCAGAGCTACCAGAGAGCTAGAGAGGAGGGCTGTGCTGTACCTCCACACTGATGTCAACCTCACAACAATGGGTGATCTATTTTACATGAGCTAACATATTTGTAGTCAGCAATTTTTCACAGAAATCGGAAAAACAGGCTCGGGTGCGATAAAAGGGAACATTTTAACTGAGTTTCAAAAGATTTTAAACCACTGACCACCCAACTAGCACATAATGTTCTAAGAACCATATGTTGCTTAGAGCTTGCTGAGCGCGTGGTTGTCCTATGGTTATTTTGCATGCAACCTTCCCATAACATTTCCTATAGGTTTCTTCATGGTTCTATTTAAAGTAATGTTCTCAAATTGTTCAGAGAACATTAAGAAACAATGTTCTTCGGTGGTAATTTAAGTATAATGTTTTCTACAGCTTTCCTCATGGTTCTATTTAAAGTAATGTTCTCAGAACGTTAAGAGAACGTTAAGAAACAATGTTCTTCTAAGGGAATTCCAATACTTCAGCATAAGGTTTTCTTCAGGTTTCCTAATGGTTCTATTTAAAGTCATGTTCTCCGAACATTCAGAGAACATTAAGAAACAAAATTCTTCTATGTGAATTCAAGAACTTCAGCATAATGTTTTCTGCAGGTTTCCTCGTGGTTCTATTTAGAGGAATTTTCTCTGAATGTTCAGAGAATGTTAGAAAACAAAGTTCTTCTGTGGGAATTCCAGTACTTCAGCATAACGTTTTTTGCAGGTTTCCTCGTGGTTCTATTTAAAGTAATGTTCTCAGAACATTAAGAAAACTTAAAGAAAAAAAAACATAAGAAAACATTAACGTTTAAAGAACATAAACGTTCCATTCTCAGCATCAACAAAGCTAACTCTATGCTCTATCTTGTTAAGTGTTTTCAGGTGTGTTGGCCACAGCTGATCTTAACGAATGCTTGTTTCCTTTGAAATAAAATCTGTTTGAATTGACAAAAATGTACGGCTTTGTATTAGTTAAAAAACATGGCATGCTAGCTACATCCTCGTGGAGCAGTGGACTAATTCCATGGATAGAGAGCAGAAGATCATAGGTTTGTATCTCACTGACACCATGCCACAATAAAAAACAAGTGTGTTTGCATGATTAATGCCTAAGCAAATTAATTTTCATGTGTCCTATCTATGCTTGGAGTTCAAAACAGTAAGCCTAAGCTAGCAGTGTTACTAAAAGTCTTATTGAAACATGTTCTCAGAACGTTATTTAATTACCTTAAAATAACCTATAATTTCCGTTTGTTAATAAAACCTCCAGGAAAACTTTCAGGAAACCATAGGAAAACTTTCTCAGAACCTCCCTGCAACCTGAAAATGTACATTCCCAGAACAGGTGAAATTTTCACTTCTGTTCTCAAAACTTTTTGAAAAGCCTTAACAGTAAGGAAACTTATGGATTCGTTCCCACAACCAATGGGAAACCAAAAACGTACATTCCCAAAACTGCTAAGGAACCAAATGTGCTAGCTGAGAATGACTTAAAAACAGAGAACAAACATCCTCAGATAAAATATGTAACGGTTAGGAGGCAAGGCCCTAACAAAGTTGTCTTTCATAATGTCTCTTTAAGAGAAACATTGAGCCAAGACTGCGACAATGACAATACAGATATGACAACCTAATTATAACACTACCATAGATTGGAAGTTGAAAGGAAGTTGAATGCAGACAGGAGCTCCATGCAGTCATCACGGGCATCATCAAACAGCTTGTTACACTTCTTACAGGGGGTGCCCAGTTTGTCATTACACACCTCGCCAATGCCGACCAGGATGTGTAACACATTTCTCAGGGAACGAGCTGTAACAGGGGGCAGAGGGCCCAGAAATCAATGGAAGGCTTCATTTGGAGAGTTAAATTGTTAGATACAGTAACTGTACTAACAGTGTCTTCAAATAATGACAGCGCTTGAATAAGCACAGCCCACAGACGTACCTGCTGGGTCTGGTTCATGGCAAGTTTGGCCCCACACACCACGCTGTCCGCTGCACGGTCAAAGTTTTCCAGGGTGTTGGTCATGGGGCCCTGGATCAACATGGAGTTCTTGCCCTTCACTGTGAGGAAATTCATAAAAAGGTGCATTAGTGGTACCCAGAACAAGTTGGTCTACTGAGTAATGCATTGTAGGTCATTCCTTCCACCCAGGGGCATTTCTCAGATTTCTTTCTGGGGTGGCCAAGAACCAATCATGATGGCTCGCCATGGGAAATCGCCTTAACTACGATGCATTGCATTGAATAACTGTTTCAACCGTTAATTTGTATCTGCCCTATTCAAATACATTTATTTTAAATGATCCATATGAATCCATATTCAAGTTATTGAGAATCTACACTGATCTCAAAAATGACATCTCAGAATCCATATGATGGAAATCCGTCACAGTAATGGAAAACTTTAACCCCTGAATGAACGTCTGGTCGGGTTCTTTGGCTAAGCAAAAACAAGCAAAAACGACTCCAGCCATTATCACCTTGGCTGCTTTAGCTTTATTCACCCATCGATAAGGGACATACATAACATTCTAGAACAAACACATGCCATAGCCTACAGCAATTAGCTAGCACTAATTAACACACTAGCTCAGCACCGGGATTCAAAACTTGAGTTTATTTTCCTGTTAAGTCAAACAGCAGTTACCTACACATCTTCCACCTCTGCACTGCTTTTGTCAACTCAGGGACGGACTGGGATCTGAAATTGGTCCTGGCATTTCTAACACAGTAGCCCATTTTTTTTCCCCTTGAGGCTCTCAATATAAGCCAGATCATGATAATTTTGCACAAAAAGAAGGCCCACTAGAAAGAATATGGACCAGCCCTTCTGGCATCTCCAAACTGACTGTCCTAAAGAGATTGAGCCAGTGGGTGAGCTACTTGTAAACGTGGAGGCGTTGGCACTTGCTCACGACTCCTATATGAAAGATAGCATACGTAGTGTTTTATTTTTAGTAAATGTTTCTTTTCAAACGGGGAAAAATGTAACAGGTTGGAGGTGCATGTGGGGTATTCTGGGGGACTACAAGCAAACAAAGGTTAATTCCCGGTGTGGTAACACTGATGATTTGTCGCCACAGATGGTATGTTTACATAGCAGGTTAAGATAACTAATGTGGCAGGTTAGGTGAATTAATGTAACAGGTTAGGAGAATGAGGTTAAGGTTAGGAAAATGATTATGGTTAGGCTTAGCTACAATGCTAGTTGTCAACAATTGTTATCCCTGACCCTACCACTAGATTGTGCTGTAGGCCTACTCCATCTAGCCACAATGGAAGAAATGTAAACAAACAATCTGTGGAAGACAAATCATCAGTATCATAATACCATGGTAACCATGTGATTTTGGAACTGTGAGCTTATTGGTCTGTTTGAATTAATTGTTTGTGTGCTATAATTTATTGCAGGTAGGCTATGACAAGGACGCACCTCCACCTGTTTTGTACAACATAGTGGTCTTTCCCATCTACTGTAAGTGTCTACACCAGCCTGGGAAACAATATATCCAGTTTGCAACAATCCGGTTTCAGTCTCTCTCTGTTTGAAAGGCTGCGTTTAGACAGGCAGCCCAATTCTGATATTTTTTCACACTAATTGGTATTTTGAGAAATCACATTAGATATTTTCCAGAGCTAATCTGAATGGTAAAAAGACTAATTAGCGGGTGAAAAAAGATCAGGATTGGGCTACCTGTCTAAATGTTGCCAAAGTGTTGATTTGACTGGGTAACTGGGTGCATTTCAACGCACAGCACATATACCATTTTCTTTGTGGTATGGTTAAAACAATCTTCATATTTAGGCTACTCACTTGAACACAGCATTGGCATCATGAGCATAACAATCGCTCGCACGCGGATGGAGAGGACCATGCCAAATTCTGAGAGGAAAGCTACGGCGATCGTGGTATACACGCAGTAGGTGGGTTCTGCCAGATTTTGCCTATGGTTCCTCTTTAGTCAGTCACAGGAGTTCCCAGTTGCTCTTTTCTTCCTGTGAGCATTATGTGGTGCAGGTAGGGTTGACTGATTTCACAATGCTACAATGTTTCGGTTTATAATTTGGCCAACTCATATTAAAACATGTCTTGTGAATTCTCTCCTCCAGGTTTATTTCTGGGTCTCTTCCACAATGTCACAATGACCACTGTAAACAGGCTCTTAGCAGGATATGCTTTTGTTGGTGAGTAGATTGTGGTACTGCAATTGAACACTTTTTGGAGTCAATCAGTAAAGTAAACAAATTGGAAACATATTAGTCATGCTCTGTGTGTATTTTTCAGCTGTATGTATTCTGGGTGGGGCGTTTTCCTCCTACTTTCGCTGCTCGGTCCTCCTGATCTTTCCCAGCATGCTCGGCTACCGTGGCAGGGCGTACCTCATGCAGTTTGTCCTCTACGGCCTGTATAGGGGTAAGCTGAAAATAGCTCTGGAAAAAATGTATTGCCTTGATACTTGCCAAATAGGTTGCTAGCAGTATGGCTTCGCTGTGGTGCAAACCGGCAATCCTCTGATCACCCTGTTCTCTCATCCTGTCAGGCCCAATCGCCAACATCCACCGTAATGTCCAGGATGTGGCCTTCTCTATGGGGTGCAACATCAAACTCCAGATCAAACACAGCAAGGTCATGTGGAGGGTGGTGATGGAGCCCTTCATGCAGGTAGTGCAGGGTATTGTGGTAAGTTGCACATTATCATGTTAAGTGGATCACTATTGGCAGAACAGCATTAGTGGAAACCAAGACTGTTCTCAGGGCAGGCCTGTTTCTAGCTAGATATAGTTGCGATGTGAATTTTGGCTAACCCTAACCCTTTTCCTAAACCTAATTATCCTAACCTGCCACGTTAATTATCCTAACCTGCTGCGTAAGTTCTCCAAACCTGCTACGAAAAGTCACTAATGCTAGTCATAACCGGCAGACCTGCCCTGAGAGCAGTCTGAGTATCCACTAATGCGATACAGTTCACTGTTGTATTAGTTCAGTAGGTTTGTTTCACATTATCGACTGATATTTCAAGGATATGCCCCAACGTTTCCTTCATGTCATTACTGGGTCAGGAGGATAATGGGGAGTTCCAGGAGGAGGCTAAGAATGTGAGCAGGAAGTTTCAGAGCATCAGGGATGAGGTCATGGGGCAGTATGGCAATGACTCCATGGAACAGGGCCCTGTTGCTGCCGGCAACAGCACCCAGGATTTGTATGCAGCAAAGACGATGATGCGATGTGACTAAGTATCGGTTTGCGTTTAAAAACCTATTCAGCAGATTGAAGTTGGTTGTTATTGGTTGATAATTAGTTTTATATGTACTGACGATACTCACCGTCTGTTTTTCTGCGTTGTGGGACAGATGTGGTGGAGCAGGGGATAGAGTGCTATCGGGAGTGGTTTGAGGTCAAGTGGCAGGACTGCATGGATGCCATCAAAGCCCCAGTTATCAACCACATCCTGTGTGTGTCCATGAGATTACACTTCCTCTGTGACATCATGAGAGGTAGGGGTTCAACTTCATTGGTAGCCCAGGTGTTTTAGTCAAGTGGGATGATATACTTTTCTGATTACAGTGATGTTTGCTTGGTTGCTTTTCCTGTCAGTCATGAAGCCCTGGTGCAGGGAGGAGATCCCAGTGGAAGGGAACTTTGGGCAAACATTCGACAAGCTCAACTTCTCCATTGACGCACTGTCCAGAGAATTCAGCACTAACGTGGTGCTGCAGGTACAGCCCAACTCCTCTGTCTGCTCTCACTAAAACCAAGGCAGTTAAATAATGAAATAAATACAAGACTGTAGTTTACACATACAGTTGAAGTCGGAAGTTTACATACACTAAGGAGTCATTACAACTCGTTTTTCAACCACTCCACAAATTTCTTGTTAACAAACTATAGTTTTGGCAAGTCGGTTAGGACATCTACTTTGTGCATGACAAGTACTTTTTCCAACAATTGTTTACAGACAGATTATTTCACTTATAATTCACTGTATCACAAGTCCAGTGGGTCAGAAGTTTACATACACTAAGTTGACTGTGCCTATAAACAGCTTGGAAAATTCCAGAATTTGATGACATGGCTTTAGGAGCTTCTGACAGGCTAATTGACATTGAGTCAATTGGAGGTGTACCTGTGGATGTATTTCAAGGCCTACCTTCAAACTCAGTGCCTCTTTGCTTGACATCATGGGAAAATCAAAAGAAATCAGCCAAGACCTCAGAAAGAAAAATGGTAGACCTCCATAAGTCTGGTTCATCCTTGGGAGCAATTTCCATACGCCTGAAGGTACCACGTTCATCGGTACAAACAATAGTACGCAAGTATTAACACCATGGGACCACGCAGCCGTCATACCGCTCAGGAAGGAGACGCGTTCTGTCTCCTAGAGATGAACGTACTTTGGTGCGAAAAGTGCAAATCCATCCCAGAACAACAGCAAGGTGAAGGTGAAGGTGAAGGTGAAGAAGCTGGATGTGGTTGTCCTGGGCTGGCGTGGTTACATGTGGTCTGCGGTTGTGAGGCCAGTTGGACGTACTGCCAAATTCTCTAAAATGACATTAGAGACGGCTTATGGTAGAGAAATAAACATTACATTTTCTAGCAACAGCTCTGGGGGACATTCCTGCAGTCACCTTTTCAATTGTACGCTTCCTCAACCTGAGACATCTGAGGCATTGTGTTGTGACAAAACTGCACATTTTAAAGTGGCCTTTTATTGTCCCCAGCACAAGGTGCACCTGTGTAATGATCATGCTGTTCAATCAGCTTCTTAATATACCATACCTGTCAGGTGGGTGGATTATCTTGGCAAAGGAGAAATGCTCACTAACAGGGATGTAAACAAATTTGTGCTCAGTTTGAGAGAAATCACCTTTTTGTGGGTGTGGAAAATTTCAGGGATCTTTTATTTCAGCTCATGAAACATGGGACCAACACTTTACATGTTGCATTTATATTTCTGTTCAGTATAGTAATAAAACATATGTTTAAAAAGTATATATTTCTAAGGTCATAATGTATCATGACAGGTGATGACACCTACTGTGATCAAAACATCAGTAGTAGCTACATTAAAACTCTGGGAGCCTCTACACAACATGCACATAGACATGTTGGCATTGGGCCCAGCCTATGTAATGTTTTAAATAGGCAGACTAACATTTATTATTTCTCTCCTTTTTTATCCCTGGTGGAATTGGCACAGGGAAGGTTTGAACAAACAGTAGGGTCCTGTCGGTCGACCTCCAAATACACAAAGAATACAATGTCCCACAACGTAGAAGCGCTCCTTATATTTGCAGTCGATCTGGATATCACAAAGGGTGGATTTCCCCAGAGTTCTTATAGATGGTTTACGGATATCTCCCTGGAAATTGGAGCAGCTACTGGGTCGACTGCTGAGTATAAATGGAAATAAAACAAATCCTTATTCAGGAGAAAGCTTGGCCTTCATTTACATCATACACTATTTGTGTGAAATTCAACAGCTAAGCTGAGCTACCTCGTTAAGGCCAGTTGTGCACATTCTTGTTTTTGTTCTAATTTCCCTTAATTGTTCCAAATGAAGCAGTGGGGGGGTTTAATGAAATGAACACAAATTAAGTCCAGGAATCTCTAGGCTTATAAGATGCACGTTCTCCATAAACATGCACATATGCTTATAGGAACGTGACTAAAAGAAACCTAGCCTAATCCAGACGTAATGGATATAACTGTTCATGCAAACTTGCGCACCATTGCTGGTTGAGGTATATTTAAGCAATAACGCACGAGGGGGGGAGTGGTATATGGCCAATATACCACGGCTAAGGGCTGTTCTTAGGCACAACCCTTAGCCATGGTATATTGGCAATATATCACAAACCTCCGAGGTGCCTTATTGCTATTATAAACTAGTTACCAACGTAATTGGAGCAGTAAAAATAAATGTTTTGTCAAACCCGTGGGATATGGGTTTGTCAGCCAATCAGCATTCAGGGCTCGAACCACCCAGTTTATAATTCAATGTATTCAACAGGCTTTAGCACAATGTGTACACAGAGTGGATGTGGCCCTTTTCCCCCAATCCTGTAAGAAATGCACTGGCTCATGTGTGTCGAATAAAGCAGTGCTTACCTGAGAGCAGCTTACTGTAATAGCATTAGACACTACGTATTCTGCTCATACTGAAGACCTACCTACAGTACTGCACAGCGAGGGGCAAAGGGGCGAAGAAGGAGTGTATACTGTATGCAGAGAAACGAAGAATTAGAGGGGGTAAAAGATTAACGGAGGGAAAGCGGGATACAGACATTTTTCATGCTGACATTTCCACAACAGGGAGAGCGTTTCAAAGGCATATTGAGCATTTAAAATTCTGTCCCTGGTTGAAAATGCATGTGTGAAATCTGGCCCTTGAGGTCCGATACACTTCTGGTTTTCATTCTTCTCTAATCAGGGACTGGTTTAGACTTGGGACACCAGATGAGGTGAGTGCAATGATAGATCAAGTAGGAACAAAAACCAGAAGTGTTTCGCCATTCCAGGATCATAATTGAAATGCTGCCTGGGTTGACTAAGGGTTCAAAATGCCAGTCTGAAAGCACCTATAGAGAAACTACAGTGAGAGGAGAGACTGGCGTAGTAGATAGAGTGAAGGATTGCCCTCTGTGTGTTTCACTTAGCACTAAATCAGCTGAAGTGTCATTACTGTTATTAGTCCTCCCCTTATGCTCTCTGAAGGGGATTAGTTTCACAAATCAAGCAAAATTAAGCTGCTGCACATTCAGCATGTGGGAGAGAAGTGCAACATGGTGAAAGTGTGCAGCCCACAGACTAATCCAACTGGCCTCAGGAGTTCAGCGCTCCAGAAGCATCCTCATGGTGAATGAACACTCATGGTATTGATTGTTCATTCAGCAGTGGTGAAGTCTAGTACCAATGTTCAGGGTGACTCAAATATCTCATTCAACAGAAAAACAATTATTATCTTTTCATGTCTCGACTTTTCTATATCTTGCCTGTCTGTGCCCTACTGTTCTACACACTCTGTATTAGCTCATTGTCATTTATCTGACTGCCCCATTTCTCTCTCTGTCTGTCCACCCTCTGCTGTGGCTGCCTGTCTGTTAGCGGGAGAAGAGGCGCGCTCTGTTCCTTTATAACCTGCAGATCCAGAGGCGCATCTCATACACCAAAAGGCAACGGACACGATGCATACAGCTAGGAACAGGAGAGAAAACAGTGCGTACTGTGTGTATTTAACTACTCTCTCATTAAACTAAGTTTAAAAAAAAATATTTTCCTAAAGGTCTTTGAACCCTTCTTTTTCCTGATTTAGTTGATGGGATGGCTCTTGGATGAACTCTGAGAACTCATGACAGAATGACAATGCCTTTCATTTTGAAGTCAAATGGGCTCACTCATTTCCGGGAATGATCTCCAAGACAAATCTAAACAAACACAGACAAACTCTTTGGGATGCAGCCTCCCTCCCACTCTCCTTCCTAGGCCCTTCTCTCTCCATCCGGTCTTACATGATGTTGTATTATTCTCTGTTCTGTCTTCTTCACTAATGCTTTTCATTCCATGCCCTGTGACCCCCAATAAACTAATTAGGGCAAATATGTTCCTTTCATTGAATTGTACTGTTATTTAACACTGCCCCTTCTACCTACTGTACTCTACCCATCCCACTCTCTATTCCCACCTTTCTGCTCTCTCTCTACCCTTCACCTTCACTCTCTCCCGCTTAGGTGTTGTCCAGACTGGAGAGGCTGGGCTGTGTGTGTGTGGGGAGGCAGAGGGGTGACCGGGCCGTGAAGTGCACAGTCCCAGGCTGCCAGGCGGCCTACTGTCCCCAGTGCTGGAGGGACCTGGGCAGGATCTGTTACGCCTGTGTCCCCACTAGTAACTAGGATCCAGTAGAGAGCTTTTCAGACACAGACATGTACTATGTCCAATAGGGCGACCACCTAAATCACATGCAGACACAGTAAAGATATTTAGCATATTAGCCCATTACAGGTTTTGGTCCTCAATCTTTTTCAATAGCAATAAAAATAAACTTTCTGAATTAACAGTTGATCATCACACACTGTTAAATGTTTATCTTGGCTCACTTCTTTCAAGTATTGTTCTGAAGGAAATTGTTTCATTCCTTGAATCCCTGTCCAAAGTTGTATTTCCTGTAAACAATTAATCGTTAAATCAACTAGACATAACAATAGCATATGTTTCACCAGAGGTTTCAGCAGATTGCAGTTATTTAATTTTGTCACACTTATTTAGAATAAAATTGCAGGACTTTATAAATCGATTTTGTATTTTAGAATTTGCTATATGGTAGTGTGGGGTTTGTTAGAATACGCGGCTGTCTAGAATGTGACCGCAGAATGATTCAGGCAGTAAAGAGTTAAAGTACAAGAGAAAATCCCGCCCTGTACGGGGGTTGAAATGCGATTACACCATCGCTGTAAACAAGCACTCAGTCTTGTGCCCGAATGTCTTGCATGTGCGAAGCTGTCTGTCTTTCAGGAATTAAGATATCCTGAATAGCACTTTGGGAGTTTAACGAGATCACAGTGGGCTCATCTCCGCTACGGAATGGACATATGTTGTAGTAGCTCTGTGTGTAGGTAACGGTACTGGAAATATGACCCTGCGATAACTGCAGCCAGAGGCTACGGACAGCGGGTCTGCTTGGTTAGAGGTTTGTTACCGGATTTTATGGTGTGGGCTAATGGCGCAGGTGAATGAAGCCTCTTGAAATAAAGTTACACGTTCGATTGACTGGCCCATGCAACACTTCTGCTCTGGGCGTGAATTTGTGGATGGCTATCATGGACTTTCGCTTGACATTTGCCCCTGTAGGCAAATTGAGGTAGCCGTATAGTCGCCTCCGTCATAACCTGTTGCCTTTACGTTTCTGAATGCCTTGTTTTACACCTTTTACTTGGATTAATTGATGGACACGAGCCAATGTCACTGCGCAACAATGTTTCTGTCTCGAGCTCTGGTAACGTTGGTGCTACTGGAGACTGTGACATTTCGCGGTACTCAATCAAATACGTTACCTAGTAACCGTTTGGAATTACTGGACGATGGCGATTTGCAGGAATATCTGCTGGCGGAAAGTCATTTGACAGAGATGGAGAAGCCACAAGAGAAGCTGTCTCCTTTGAACGCAACAACAGTATCGTCTCACTCCTCACTTACAAGTAGGTATTTGTAGTAACCCTAGTTTACCCTAGGCAACTTAAGGAACTTCAAAACCTCTATACTGGAGCCTAGCATACATGCGAATTACAATTGATATTTATCTGCTACCTTTACTTTCTAAACACGAATAATAACACGTTTCTAGTAAATTTGGGTATAGGCCGGACTCAGACCCTGGCCCAGTGACTGTCAAGCCCAATACCTAGCGACCTGGTGAAGAGGTTCAGACCTTTTCACTTAATTGTTAAGTTATTGGCTTGACAGTCTCTGGACACATGTTCAAGTCTCAGTTGAGACAAATTCTCAAAAATGATGTTGGAGGTGGTTTATGGTAGAGAAATAAACATTAAGTTCTCTGGAAACAGCTCTGGTGGACATTCCTGCAGTCAGCATGCCAATTGCACGCTCCCTCAACTTGAGACATCTGTGGCATTGTGTTATGTGACAAACCTGCACATTTTAGAGTGACATTTTATTGTCCCCAGCACAAGGTGCACCTGTGTAATGATCATGCTGTTTAATCAGCTTCTTGATATTTTTATTTTATTTATTTAACTTGGAATGTCAGTTAAGAACAAATTCATATTTACAATGACAGCCTACCAAAAGGTAAAAGACCTCCTGTGGGGATGGGGGCAGGGATAAAAATATATATAACATAAATATAGGACAAAACACACATCACGACAAGAGACCACACACCACTACATAAAGAGAGACCTAAGACAACAACATAGCATGGTAGCAACACAACATGACAACAACATGGTAGCAAAACAACATGGTACAAACATTATTGGGCACAGACAACAGCACAAAGGGCAAGAAGGTAGAGACAACAATACATCACGCAAAGCAGCCACAACTGTCAGTAAGACTGTCCATGATTGAGTCTTTGAATTAAGAGATAAAACTGTCCAGTTTGAGTTTGTTGCAGCTCGTTCCAGTTGCTAGCTGCAGCAAACTGAAAAGACGAGTGACCCAGGGATGTGTGTGCTTTGGGGACCTTTAACAGAATGTGACTGCCAGAACGGGTGTTGTATGTGGAGGATGAGGGCTGCAGTAGATATCTCAGATAGGGGGGAGTGAAGCCTAAGAGTGTTTTATAAATAAGCATCAACCAGTGGGTCTTGTGACGGGTATACAGAGATGCCCAGTTTACAGAGGAGTATAGAGTGCATTGATGTGTCCTATAAGGAGCATTGGTGGCAAATCTGATGGCCGAATGGTAAAGAACAGCCGCTCGAGAGCACCCTTACCTGCTGATCTATAAATTATGTCTCCGTAATCTAGCATGGGTAGGATGGTCATTTGAATCAGGGTTAGTTTGTCAGCTGGGGTGAAAGAGGAGCGATTACGATAGAAGAAAACAAGTCTAGATTGAACTTTAGCCTGCAGATTTGATATGTGCTGAGAGAAGGACAGTGTACTGTCTAGCCATACTCCCAAGTACTTGTGTGAGGTGACTACCTAAAGCTCTAAACCCTCAGAGGTAGTAATCACACCTGTGGGGAGAGGGGCATTTTTATTACCAAACCACATTACCTTTGTTTTGGAGGTGTTCAGATCAAGGTTTTAACGGTAGAGAAAGCTTGTTGGACACTAAGAAAGCTTTGTTGTAGAGAATTTAACACAAAGTCCTGGGAGGGGCCAGCTGAGTATAAGACTGTCATATCTTGGCAAAAGAGAAATGCTCACTAACAAGGATGTAAACAAATTTGTGCACAACATTTGAGAGAGAAAAGCTTTTTGTACGTATGGAAAATGTCTGCAGTCTTTTATTTCAGCTCATGAAAACATGTTGCGTTTATATTTTTGTTCAGTGTACATAGGTAGGCTATTGTAAAATGGGCACTGGGAGGTGGTCTGCTGCTTTTTACCTGCCAGCCAGTCATCTATAACTAGCCTAATACAGACTCTGGACAACAAATGTACTAGAAATGGACAGGGGACACAGAGCCTTTTGTACTGAAGTTAATGCAGCTGTGTCTGTCTTATGTGTGTGTGAAGAAAGGAGAGCATGAGCTGTTATAAGCACATCTGGCATCGCTGATTGGTTTGTGCAATTAGCTTGAATTGTACATGCTTAGTTTAGATTGTGATGCTGAGCTTTTTTCCTGGCATATTGAAACCATTTAATGAAAATTGTAGGTTTCCTGCATTTCCTACCCTAAGCCTGTATACCACGTTCGTTTTTCCTTACTACTAAGGGATATCCATCTGGGATATGGCTGACTTTATCTTAGCATTAGCATTGCCCCATGGGGAAGGGGGTTCACCTACTACTAGGGCTGGATAATAGGTTGCCATTAGCTGAGAATTTAGATTTTAGGGTCACTACTAGCATTAACAAAATAGTTTCTCCAACCCCTGATGTTATAGTATCAAACTGATATTTATTAATCTGAATATAGTGCCTCAAGGGACATAAGACAGTATTTTCGTATGAATCCCATCTTTCTCTGTCCCCAGGTCCAGAGCACCACCATGGTAGTAGGCACGGCAAGCCACTGGAGAGGACCAGGCCCTTTGTGGTAGTGGACGGACACAAGAGAAGTCTGAGTGAGGCCTTGCAGGTGAGACTACAGACATCAAGAGAATGTGTGTGTGAGAGTATCATTCTACACAGAGCCATACACATACATACTATTGCTCTGGTCCTACTTTACGTGCTTTCTATTTCCATGCTTACATGTTACCATTCTTCATTCAGTGATCCCAGAGCACTTTTATAAAGTGGCCTTTATTTTTTTAGATAGTGTCAGAGGTTAATAACCATTCTATTTTTACAGGTCCCATAGGAACTTGTAATTTTAAACTGCAGTTTTATATCTCAAACTAAAATCAAACCCACACCTGGTTATTCCAATTCCAATATGCGGCTCACAAATTCGTAGGTCATCAGTGTTATGATGTTCTCCTCTCTGGGTGGAGTGAGTGATATGGGGGAATTCTTCAGGATATGATTTCAGACCTCCTGTCAGCTGCACAGGAAGTGACCGTCCCCTTAAAGTGCCCCAGTCCCCCCCACCTTCTTCAGATCATAGTTTTTATTCAGGAAGCTCCCTGTGAAATATGTCAAGGCGCCTACTTCCTTCGTCTGTTATATTAGCACAAAAAAGGAAGCCAGACAGCAGATCCCCCAACCCCCCTCCTTTCCACACACATACACACACACATAGAGGAAAGTAGAGAATAAGAGCATGACAGGGCTACATTTTTGCACATCACTTTTTACTGGATTGGACTGTTGACTTTCAAAAGGTTGAATCCCATTGGCAAAGCAGTCTCCAGATGTTTGTTTAATGGTTTCAAAACCAACCAGGGCATTGCACTGTCATACAAATAACACAGTTGAGTGGGCCTCATTGGCTAAGACTCAGCGGAGAGTCACTCCTAATTCCTACATTATTGTGTGGTTTATCCTCTGAATCACTGCAGTCATTGATGAATGAGTAGCCGTTTTTCATTTGTCATGAGGTTACTGCACCCACAGCCAACTGCTCATACTGACGAACATAACACCAGTGATTCACATACTCACTCAAAATACACGCAACGTGTAACCATGGCAACCGGGACCTGTTTTTAGATTGTTTGTCAGAAATTAGAGGAAAGGTGGGGGATGGTGCCATATGGGAGGGGTGTGCCTGTTGGGAGGGGTGTGACTCTGTTATACAAACTTTGTCCGTCCACTCATCAACATCCACCCATCCCATGAACAATGTAAATCCTGTAACGCTCCATTTCCCAGTCTAGGGTATTCAAGTGATAAAGATCACTCCAACCCGAGCCAAGTGTGACATTAGAAGTAAATAACACTAATTTAAAAGTATTTAAATTCACCACTCGAACTGAGTGCACTGACTTGAATGTAATCACCATGATAGTGTGCAACTTCATCACGTTAAATGTAGATCTTTATTTGTCTAGCAAAGCATGATTAGCTATAGATAAGACGATCGTAAATGTTCTCTTGAGGCAAAAATATCTGAGTGTATATTCTTTGCATATCACTACCATGCTACAAATACAGATTATTATTTTAGTTAGTTCAAAATAACTACCAGTTTCTTTTTGATGAAATGCGTGTAACTCCCAGCCCAATTACGATCTCCGATTTGATTATGTGAGTGAGATATTAAAGAAGAAAACATGCCAGTGACCACATTGTTACAGTTTCATTTCTTATGGTGGAGCAGGTGACTTGTGTCCTCTTGGGAGAGGCACTTGACTTGGCCTGAATAGCTTCTGTCAACATTGAACCATGAATAGATCTACTTTGTCAAACAAACTTTCAGACAGTTGCCACATTGATGTTGGAAATAAATGTTTTAAGGAGAAAATACAGACATGTATGACATGTTATCAGTTTGCAGATAACTCTTTTTTTGTTGTTCTGCTGCTCAGTGCTCACCTCTGGTGCCTACTATTATTAGCCTCCACACCAACTTGGTTATGAATGGATTTGTGACACCACACACACACACAGGGAGCTCTTATGTGTAAGGCATGCAGCAGGGAGCTTCACCTTAATACAGCTTAAGGAGGGGATCTCAGCTAATTCAGAGCCTGATCGCTCTGTGTTGACAGTAAGCATTTCTGCCATCCCAACCCTTTACCCTACCATTAACACAGCCATGTGTGTGTGTGAGGGGGGCATTATTGTCTTACAACCAAAGCATGGTAAGACTGATTCTTTACATAAGCGGGGATTGAGCCGGTTAAGAATGGTCTTGCGTTAATCCCCAACCGGGGTTCTGTTTATATAACCAGATCATTAATTATACCCCAAAAGTAATTCAAATCACTGAGTACTTCTCTGAGCCCAAGTGAAGGTAATGCCAGTAGGCAGGCTACTAGTTAAATGCGAATGAATTACTTTTTTCCTAATGGTGAGGTTAGTTCTGGATATCCATGCACAGCAGTAAAGAGACAGTCAGAGGCAGACATGAGTTCCAGTGAAATGGTTTTTACTCATACCACCATCTGTTGAACATTTATAAACCAGGACGTGTTGACTCTCTGGTTCATCAATATTAATCAGTCAAGTGCTAGGGAAGAGGAGAAAGCCAGCAAACACCACTTTCCCTTTGGGACTGGAGTTGAATGCGACACTCCTCTACCTCATGTTGCCCATTGTACATTAATTCACTTGGCTGTTATTGTAATGCAAAGGGATACACAAGTCATCAAATCAAATTTATTTATAAAGCTCTTCTTACATCAGCTGATGTCACAGAGTGCTGTACAGAAACCCAGCCTAAATCCCCAAACAGCAAGCAATGCAGGTGTAAAAGCACGGTGGCTAGGAAAAACTCCCTAGAAAGGCTAAAACCTAGAGGAACCAGGCTGTGAGGGGTGGCCAGTCCTCTTCTGGCTGTGCCGGGTGCAGATTATAACAGAACATGGACAAGATTTTAAAATGTTCATAAAACAGGCAGAACAGTTGAAACTGGAGAAGCAGCACGACCAGGTGGACTCGGGACATCAAGGAGTCATCAGGCCAGGTAGGTCTTGAGAAATGGTCCTAATGCTCAGGTCCTCTGAGAGAGAGAGAAAAAAAGAGAGAGAGATAATTAGAGAGAGCATACTTAAATTCACACAGGACACCGGATAAGAGGGGAGAAATACTCCAGATATAACAGACGGACCCTAGCCCCCCGGCACATAAACTACTGCAGCATAAATACTGGGGGCTGAGACAGGAGGGGTCGGGATACACTGTGGCCCCGTCCGACGATACCCCCGGACAGGGCCAAACAGGCAGGATATAACCCCACCCACTCTGCTGAAGCACAGCCCCCACACCACTAGAGGGATATCTTCAACCACCAACTGACCATCCTGAGACAAGGCCGAGTATAGCCCACAAGATCTCAGCCACGGCACAACCCAAGGGGGGGTCATGAACTAACCCAGAGATTTCCCCCAGATAGTGGACAGGCACACTCCATTGACATGTCCAGACTTGATCCATAAACAGGATCCAGGGCTGCTCTGGGTCAGACTAAATAACAGAGAAGCACTACAGGGATTGAGGAAGACAGACATCCCAGGAGCTGACTGATTGTATTTCCCTCCCTCGCACTCTTCCGTTGAGCTGGAGAGGAATCACGACTCGCCCTGTCCCTCCCTCTCTCCCTTCCTCCGTTACACCCCCTCCGCCCCTTTACCCCTCTCCTCATCCCTGGTTTATTTCTTCTGCTGTGGGTCACAAGCAGCTCTGGGTCTGAATGGACCCCACCCAGCATTCATGTGGCGGTGAGCTCATCTTGTTACTAGCAGGGGATCACGGCTTGGGACATTTACCTCACTGAGGGAGAGAAGGAGAGGGAAATAAGAGGAGGAGAGGGTGAAGGTAGAGGGAGTGGGGGAAGGAGAGGTAATGGCAGCAGAGATGGAGTGGACATGGTTGTCGATAGGATAAAGAGTGACCGAGAGGTGTAAGAAGCCAGTGAGAGTGAAACGAGAGACCAGTTGCGAGTGTGATGTAAGGATTCAGAAGGAAGAAGAGGGGGGAGAGAAGAGAAGGTAGAGACAATGAGAGACATGTAAGAGATTTGTAATGCTCAAAGAAGAGGGTGAGAAAGGGAGAAGTGTGGAGAGGGCGTGTGTTTCTTGGCTGAGCTCCAGATATTTGGGTGTGATCCTCCACTAGAGCCCTGAACTGGAAGGAGCCCTGTTTCTACTCTGACCTCTCACCCCAAAACCACAATCCAAGGCAGCTTGCCAAACGCTGCAGATGTTTGAGAGTGTGTACATGTGCTGTATGTCTTCCTATCTCTTTCTCTCCCTTATTCTTTCTTCTATTTGGTCGCATAACTGACATTACTGTAGTTAGTTTTTTGCCTTGTAGTTTTTAGCCAGATCTCCACCATTGTGCTTGAAGTCTTTGCTGATTACCCATTGGACTCTTGCCCTGGCAGTACAAAAACACAGACCTACCCAACATAACTCAGTCACACTCTCCTTACATAGTGTGGTGAATGACCTCACCAAAGCCCTCTGATTATAATAAAGACTATAGAAACTAGAAATAGACCAGAGTTATGTTTTCATTAAAATGTATTGGAAATCCCCCTCAATTATCAGCATATACTTCTGGGATTCTTCTTGGATTATGATATTCTTGGATGTGAAGCCAGTTACATTTTGTACATATCCAATGTCTTGGTTCCAGTGTGATAGTTATGTTATTACTAATAGCCTCTTAGAGCCTATGGTACAGGGACACAGTTGGATGTGTCATATGAACCATGATGATGTTAAAGTATTTCTGGGACTGTGGACAGTAGAATACTTCTGAGTGAGTTGAGTGTAAGTTGTTCTTGGACTTGGGTACCTGGCAATGACATTATTCAGCATGATTTCGCCGGTCCACAGAACGGCTATGGTTTCTCATAGTCACTAACCGCTACATGGAACTGAACAGACCTCTCTGGCATACTGTCACCACCCATTACCTTACTGCCTGTACTCCTAGTTCTAGTCCCATTTCCAAGCCTGATCCTTTGCCAATTCCTGTCAGTTAGCTGGAGAGGAGAAAGCGAGGAAGCAGCACTCTGCGTTGGGGAAGGAGGGAAGCACCAACAGGAAGGGTTTCACTTACTCGCTGTCTTCAAAGGTGGAGCCGCTAAATGCGCTAGAAAACGACTGAATGGCAGGAAGAGAGACTGTTAGTTCCCGCTGGGGGGAATGACTGTAATGAGATGGAAGCGCAAGGGAAACGGACATGAAAAGAGGGAGAGGACGTAATTTACCCACCGCCACCTCTGCCTGCTGCACATTTCTCTCACCAAACGCAAAGGAAGTCCATGTATAGCCTGGTCCTTAATGCCTATGAGGGGTAACCCAGGCTGACAGTCTGATTCAGCTCATTTGGGCTCTAGTATTGTGCTTAGGTGCCAGTGCCAATCAAGGACTGGGTGCTGCACACATTTAGAGACTGGGTTTATTTTAGAGAGCATGCAGGTGTAAGCGTTGACAGGTAGTGCTCAGGGGCGGCTGCAGCCATAGACAAAGTATAACTTTAAGCGCATCATCTCATTTCATGTCTGCTGACTGGTTTGACGGGATGAGTATTGTTTAGGCTAGCTTTTTCAAGCAGAAATTTGCTTCCTGTAACACAAACTCAAAAAAGTTCTGGGACACTGTAAAGTCTATGGAGAATAAGAGCACCTCCTCCCAGCTGCCCACTGCACTGAGGATAGGAAACGCTGTCACCACCGATAAACCCACAATAATTGAGAATTTCAATAAGCGTTTTCTCGGCTGGCCATGCTTTCCACCTGGCTACCCCTACCCGGTCAACAGCCCTGCACCCCCCTCAGTAACTCGCCAAAGCCTCCCCAATTTCTCCTTCTCCCAAATCCAGTTAGCTGATGTTCTGAAAGAGCTGCAAAATCTGGACCCCTACAAATCAGCCGGGCTAGACAATCTGGACCCTTTCTTTCTAAAATTATCTGCCGAAATTGTTGCAACCCCTATTACTAGCCTGTTCAACCTCTCTTTCGTGTCGCCTCTGAAATTCCCAAAGACTGAAAGCAGCTGCGGTCATCCCCTCTTCAAAGGGGAGACACTCTTGACCCAAACTGCTACAGACCTATATCTATCCTACCCTGCCTTTCTAAAGTCTTTGAAAGCCAAGTTAACAAACAGATTACCGACCATTTCGAATCCCACCGTACCTTCTCCGCTATGCAATCTGGTGTCAGATCTGGTCATGGGTGCACCTCAGCCACGCTCAAGGTCCTAAACAACATCATAACCGCCATCGATAAGAGACATTACTGTGCAGCCGTATTCATTGATCTGGCCAAGTCTTTCGGCTCTGTCAATCACCACATCCTTATCGGCAGACTCGACAGCCTTGGTTTCTCAAATGATTGCCTCGCATGGTTCACCAACTACTTCTCCGATAGAGTTCAGTGTGTCAAATCAGAGGGCCTGTTGTCCGGGCCTCTGGCAGTCTCTATAGGGGTGCCACAGGGTTCAATTCTTGGGCCGACTCTCTTCTCTGTATACATCAATGATGTCGCTCTTGCTGCAGGTGAGTCTCTGATCCACCTCTACGCAGACGACACCATTCTGTATACTTCTGGCCCCTCTTTGGACACTGTTAACTACCCTCCAGATGAGCTTCAATGCCATACAACTCTCCTTCCGTGGCCTCCAACTGCTCTTAAACGCAAGTAAAACTAAATGCATGCTCTTCAACCGATCGCTGCCCGCACCTGTCCGCCCGTCCAGCATCACTACTCTGGACGATTATGTGGACAACTACAAATATCTAGGTGTCTGGTTAGACTGTAAACTCTCCTTCCAGACTCACATCAAACATCTCCAATCTAAAATTAAATCTAGAATTGGCTTCCTATTTCGCAACAAAGCATCCTTCACTCATGCTGCCAAACATACCCTTGTAAAATTGACCATCCTACCGATCCTCGACTTCGGTGATGTCATTTACAAAATAGCCTCCAATACTCTACTCAACAAATTGGATGCAGTCTATCACAGTGCCACCCGTTTTGTTACCAAAGCCCCATATACCACCCACCACTGCGACCTGTACTCTCTCGTTGGCTGGCCCTCGCTTTACTCTCGTCGCCATACCCACTGGCTCCAGGTCATCTACAAGTCCCTGCTAGGTAAAGTCCCGCCTTATCTCAGCTCGCTGGTCACCATAGCAGCACCAACCCGTAGCACTCGCTCCAGCAGGTATATCTCACTGGTCACCTCCAAAGCCAATTCCTCCTTTGGCCGACTCTCCTTCCAGTTCTCTGCTGCCAATGACTGGAACGAACTACAAAAATCTCTGAAACTGGAGACACTTATCTCCCTCACCGGCTTTAAGCACCAGCTGTCAGAGCAGTTCACAGACCGCTGCACCTGTATATAGCCCATCTGTAAATAGCCCAACCAACTACCTCATCCCCTACCATATTTATGCATTCATCTTGTTCCTTTGCACCCCAGTTTTTCTACATTGCACATTCATCTACTGCACATCTACCATTCCAGTGTTTAAATGCTATATTGTAATTACTTTGCCACCATGGCTTATTTATTGCCTTACCTTCCTTATCCTACCTCATTTGCACTCTTTGTATATAGATTTCTTTTTTTTCTACTGTATGTTTGTTTTACTCCATGTGTAACTCTGTGTTGTTGTATGTGTCGAACTGCTTTGCTTTATCTTGGCCAGGTCGCAGTTGTAAATGAGAATTTGTTCTCAACTTGCCTACCTGGTTAAATAAAGGTGAAATAAATAAATAAATAATCCAATTTGAGCGTTGCGTAATAATGGAACTTTAGTGCGGAGAAAGGATGAGAGCTCCATAGCTGTCTACTACATCTGAAATGTTGTCCATCAGCCTCTAAGGGATATAGGTCATTGTGTACATAACATGTTCTTTATGAACTATGCAGGACTTCCTAAGCTTCAACCCTTTAACCTTCGCAGGGTTAATAAGAAAGACCACATGGTGGTACTGGATATTACTGCTGTTTCACTAAGAAGATTGTCCCTTTGCCCCGTTTGCCACTTCAAGCTGCTCTTGGCTGCATTCGCTCATTAAGAAACTCATCACGTGCTAATCATGAATACACCATGTTGAAACATTGAGCGATTTACAATAACAACAACAACAAAGTAATTGCTGGAAATATTTTGTTGGACAATGAGTTAATTTGGTCACACAAGGTTCTTGTTCCCCTTTAGTACAACAGTTGTTAGGGGGAAGTGTCCAACCGGATTTTTGTAATACAGTTCAATTATCCGCTGACTTACCAGGTGTATGTTTCTTTTCCTTTCACAGAACGGTCACCCAGACAAGCTACAGTGTGGTCTTCAATTTGGAGGCAGCATCTATCTTTTGGACCTGGAGAAAAACCAGTAACCTCACTAACAAAATATACTCCATTTTAAAGTATCAGAAGACTAAAATATATGTAATCATAAGCTTTAGCTATCTGAATGGGGAGTTGTAATGCAGAAATGCCCCAACCTGTGCCATCGTTGAGTTAAGACTTCATAGTTTTATAAAGGGATTTATTATCAACAATTCGGACTTCAGTAGTCTGAATGAATGTACAGTAACCCTGTCCTCTCCCTGCAGTGATCTCCTGCCCAAGCCCCCCAATGTCTTCTACTACCTCCCTAATGGCACTGGGGTTTCTTTAGAGGAGAGCACAGTAGTAAGTAATGTGTTGTAAATATTCTGATTTGTTATATGTAGAATTGTTATAGGGATAGCTATGAAAACGGCAAGTTAGTTCATATGAGCTTGAATAATAATGTTGTCATTATGTTGACTACTCTCCCTGGTTGTCATCTCCTAGACTCACTGCTACTACCACGGCTCAGTGAGGGGCTTCCCACAGTCCAGGGTGGCTCTCAGTACCTGCTCTGGACTCAGGTAATAATATCAACTTTAACTCTCTGTCAAAACTACAGGATGGTATGCAGCCTGTCAAAATTAGGATAATTTCCCTTCTGTCACTATCCAAAGGAATGTACATTTTCACGGAACTTCACAAGCAAGGCAACAGCATGCGAACAATGTTCCCTGTAGATGTACCCAGTCAACATTCTTGATTTGAGAATGGTGTCCATGGAAGTGAGATCATACTATGTAATCTTGCCTTTATATATTCCATTAAGAAATAGAGCCTAACGGCTCAATAAGTTTACCCGCATGACCTTATGACCTTAAGCATATGCATTTCATTATCTGTTATGTAATGGTTCATGCATTTAAAACCAGTAAAGTAATCCAAACAGGGGTCAGCCTTATCCCACTTAATCGCCCTCCTCAGTTACTCCCTTTGTGGTGCACTATATGGTGAACCTTCTATTATAAAGGGGAAGTCTTTACTAAGGGCACTTCACCTTTGCCTGCAGTACGGACAACGTCATGGTTATGTGAGCCTCATAGCGTCATGGTTATGTGAGTGGGGTGGAGTGATCGACCGTGAGGTGGATTTAATCCAATTCAGATTAATCAGAAAGAACTCTGACCTCCTCAAGCATACTAATCACCCGATTTGAGAGGGCACCAGTTTTAATCTGGGGTCCCTTCCGCTGACTTGGATACTTTAGGGATATCCAAATGAACTTGGCGGAAATCCATGTAAAATCCTCATGACCTTTATTTCGAGTTGGAGTTATTAAGTGCTCTTTACTCACGTGGGCAGACCGTGTGACCATATACTCGGTTTAGAGCCATGTTTATGTAGCAAAGGTAATCTGGTTGCTAGCAGAGCCTTGAACAATGTCCTCACCTGAAGTAACTGTATTTACTTGGAACTTGGATGCCATTTTGTGCCTCTGACTCCCTGTTGAATGAGTCCCTGTTTATTCCCCTCTCCCTCAGGGGTGTGGTGGCCATCAACTCCACCCTGAGCTTTGAGCTGCAGCCTGAGGAAGACTACGAGGAGGGGGCGGAGGAGAGTGGAGGGGAAGAGGAGGAGGGGATGCACCTGCTTTACTCCACCAGACCTCTGGAGAGGGGTAGTGTTGGGGGCTGTGGGGTGTCCCATACACCTGTACCCCCCATCCACATCCTACCACATGTCCCACACAGGGTGAGAGGGGCTGGAAGCGCAATCAAATGTTTATCTAGGGATTGGAACTACTAATGTTTTCGCCACTGCTGGAAATACCATACTGACTTCCCTGAATTGTCGACAAGATACTGTACATTGGCCCGAATGTCTTTTGTTTACACTTTGCTTTTTTTGTAGAGTAAGAGGGACATTCTCTCAGAGACCAAGTACATAGAGCTTGTGCTTGTAGCTGATCACGAAGAGGTAATGTACGATAAGGCTAATGTACGACAATGTCCCTTAGTGTAAGCAAGGCACTGACATAGCTGCACTTTGAAGAGACCCCAGTACATTTAGACCAATCCCATCATGTTCTGTCTCTATTGTCCTAACCAATAACTGTTCTTTTTTACAGTACCTTAACTACCAGAAAATCAACAAGACTATCATCTATCGAATGCTGGATGTGGCAAACCAAGTAGACTGGGTATGTAACCTAATATTAAAGTGGTCTCCTTTTCACTTCATTATCACCTGATTTACTTAACAAAAGCCACATCTCAATAAGTGGTCCAGGTAATTCGTGACATGGCACAAGTGGGGGGGTGGGCCTTTTCTTTTCTGTCATCTACTGCTTCTCTATTGTTCATCAAGCGAGCGGGAGGCTGACGATATCACGTATTCCCAATAGACCAACTCCTTGAATACCCTACTCCTTGAAGTTTGCAGGTGTCTAAAAAACATTTATTTTGCTAAAAACAAAGTGTGTACTTTACTGTATTTATACTTGGGATATTGCTTTTCAAAAGTAAAACAAATCACTGGAGGATGTCTTTAAGTATTAACCTTATACACCCAGTTTATTAGGTATAGCATCCCGTTCACGAAAATGGTTCGCTCCTACAGACAGTGTGTCACGTGGCTTGCTGTATAAAGCAGGCAGATGGCCTTGATGCCATCAAGGCATTCAGTTACTGTTCGATTGAATGTTAAAATGGGCAAAAAGAGTGACCTAAGCGACTTTGAGCATGGTATGATTGTTGGTGCCAGGCGCGCTGGATCCAGTATCTCAGAAACGGCTGGCTTCCTGAGCTTTTCACGCACGACAGTGTGTAAGATTTACAGAGAATAGTGTGACAAACAAAAATTATCCAGTCAGCGGCTGTCCTGTGGGGCGAAATCAGCTCGATGAGCGGTCAAAGGAGAAGGACAACAATTGTGCAAGCAAACAGGCAGGCCACAAACAGGCAAATAATGGCGCAGGATGGCATCTCACACACAACTCGTCAGTCCTTTTTACGGGTGCGCTATTGCAGCAGACTACAACACTGGGTTCCAATCCTATCAGCTAAACACAAGAAGAAGCGTCTCCAGGGGCACGCTATCACCAACACTGTACAATTGAGGAGATGAAAAACATTGCCTGGTCCAACTTAACCTGGTTCCTGTTGGGTCATGCTGATGGCAAAGTTAGTATTTGGCGTAGGCAGCATGAATCCATGGCACCGTCCTGCCTGGTGTCAACGGTACAGGCTGGTGGCAGTGGTGTAATGGTGTGGGGAACGTTTTCCTGGCACACATTAGGTCCCTTGATACCAATTGAGTAATGTTTCCATGCCCCAAAGAATTCAGGCTGTTCTGGAGCCAAAGATAGATCTGACCCGGTACTAGATGGGTGTACCTAATAAAATGTATATTTGTATTATATTTTCATTGGTTTGTCATGGTGGTTCTCATCTACCCCTCTCTAGTTCTACCGGCCGCTGAGTGTGCGTGTGGCTCTAACTGGGTTGGAGATCTGGAGTGACCAGGATAAGATCCAGGTTGACAAGAGTCCCTCAGACACCCTCAACCGCTTCCTGGAGTGGCGCACCAGAGAGCTGCTGCCCCGCCTGCGCCACGACAATGCTCAGCTCATTATGTGAGTAGTCAAATGGACTTGGTTGAAGGTAATCGGTGCCTTTCTCACACCTGTACATTATGGAAGCAGATCCATCCCAAATACATGATAATACCAGTGGATGGCCTCTTTGTGAAAATAGACTAACTATAACTGTATGTGTTTGTGATCTGTTCCAGGGGGGAGTCATTTGATGGAACTACAGTGGGAATGGCATCTCAGTCTTCCATGTGCTCCAAGGACCGGTCAGGAGGGGTCAATGTGGTAAGTTAGTTAGCTTCAGTTAGGTTTATCAGTGGAGTAGAGGGGTATTTATTTTTATTTTACCTTTATTTAACTAGGCAAGTCAGTTAAGAACAAATTCTTATTTTCAATGATGGCCTAGGAACAATGGGTTAACTGCCTTGTTCAGGGGCAGAAGGACAGATTTTTACATTGTCAGCTCGGGGATTTGATCTTGCAACCTTCTCGTTACTAGTTCAACGCTCTAACCACTAGCCTAGATGCCAACCCGGAGTATGAGTCTGTATGTATGAGTTTAGTAGTTGACTGACTCTGTGTGTGTGTGTGTGTGTGTGTGTGTGTGTGTGTGTGTGTGTGTGTGTGTGTGTGTGTGTGTGTGTGTGTGTGTGTGTGTGTGTGTGTGTGTGTGTGTGTGTGTGTGTGTCTGTCTCTCTCTCTCTCCCTTTCTGTGTGCAGGATCACCTGGTCAGTGTACTGGGGGTGGCATCCACCATTGCCCATGAGCTTGGGCACAATCTGGGCATGAATCACGACACGGCTGACCGGCGCTGCCAGTGTCAGAACGAACCACGCCTGGGAGGCTGCATTATGGAGCCATCTACTGGGTGAGGGGCTAGGGGGCTATGGTGGGCTAGGTTTGACATGCATTACAAAAACACCAGGCCATGCAAAGTCAATGATGCAAAACAGAAAGGGTCAGTTATGTGCAGCTCAGTTGCCTTGTATTATGTTCATTTTTAGGCACTTAATTTTAATGCACTTGTAAGAAGCTCTGGATAAGAGCATCCACTAAAGGTCTTGTTCTCTTTGCCCCTCTGTCCCAGGTTCATGCCAGGCCAGCTGTTCAGCAGCTGCAGTGCCAGAGACCTGTCCCTCAGCCTGCTTCATGGTGGGGGGATGTGCCTCTTCAACGTGCCCCAGCCTGAGAAACTGCTGGGTGGGCCACGCTGTGGAAACCTCTATGTGGAGAAGGGAGAGGAGTGTGACTGCGGCTTGCTGGATGTATGTTGGACAGTACATTTTAAATTGTTAGGGAGGACAGCATAGCTCACCATAGATGCAGGTTCATGTTTATTTTGATTAATCTTGTCCTGGAGGCAGCACTGAGCGGTTTCCTCTAGATGGGCCAGCTGTTAAGTCAATTGGCTATATCATGAAAACAAAAATGAGCTTTTCAGTCTTAATTTAAGGTTTAGCGTAAGGTTAGAAGTGTGGTCAGAGTTAAGGTTCGGGTTGGGTTTAAAATCTGATTTTATGACTATGTGGATGTGCCAGCTACTGACCACCCTGCAGAGCTGCCTCCAGGACAATATGCATCACAATGAACACCAACCTGCCACCATAGATGATAATTCAATGAACAGACTTTATGATTTAGGTCAGGGGTATTCAATCAGGGGGCCCGTGGGAAGAAAAAATATATATATATATATAAATTACACATTTTATTTTGTTATTTCAATATTTATATTACTAACGTATGATGGGGTCCCTGGGTTGCAGTTTGCCTGGGAGGGGATCCCTGGGAAAGAAAAGGTTGAAGACCCATAACTTTAGGGTTTAGGATTAATTATTAAATGTCTGTCTCTCTGGATGTCCAGGAGTGTAACGATCCCTGCTGCAACGCCACCACCTGTAAACTGGTTCCTGGGGCCCAGTGTTCCTCTGATGGCATCTGTTGTGACAACTGCAAGGTGGGCAAGCCTGTCTCCTTCACTGGAACCTTACTGACACTCATTCATTAAACCTCATCACTGCTGAACACCTACATTTAAATTAGCTCAGGTCGTTATTTATATTTATATATGTTATAACTCAGATTTTTATGTTCTTGTCTAGTACTGTTCTGTATTTTGTCATGTATTTGTATGTTTTTTGTGGACACCAGGAAGAGTAGCTGCTGCATGTGCAATAGCTAATAGTGATCCTAATAAACTAAACTGTTACATGATCTATCACAAGAAGCTGAACAAAGGTCCAAATCATAAACCCCTTTACTGATCTACTGCCTATTTTCTCTGTCGGACCAGCTGCGTTCAGGTGGATGGATGTGTCGGCAGCCCTTGGGGGAGTGTGACCTCCCAGAGCACTGCACCGGTACCTCTCCCTACTGCCCCCCCAACGTGTTCCTGCAGAATGGCGAGCCCTGCGAGGAAGGCTCCTCTTACTGCTACAGCGGAGTTTGCGCCAGCTTCAACACACAGTGCCAGATGTTGTGGGGACCTAGTGAGTTACACTATTGGTCAAATGTTCTGGACCCGATAACCATTATGATTGATACCATTGTGGGGAGCTAGTGGCTAGTTATTTGGACTTGTTTCAGTACTTTAACCAAGTACTGTAGAACCTCGAGATCCGAACCCCAGAGTACTGGACTGACTGGTCAGCGGAACTGGAACTTCTTAATAGCAACAGAGAATACTTCCCTGGACAAAGAATTCCTACTGTTGAAGTCGGAAGTTTACATGCACTTAGGTTGGAGTCATTAAAACTTGTTTTTCAACCACTCCACACATTTCTTGATAACAAACTATAGTTTTGGCAAGTCGGTTAGGACATCTACTTTGTGTATGACACAAGTCATTTTTCCAACAATTGTTTACAGACAGATTTTCACTTATAATTCACTGTATCACAATTCCAGTGGGTCAAAAGTTTACATACACTAAGTTGACTGTGCCTTTTAAACAACTTGGAAAATTCCAGAAAATGAAGCTTTAGAAGCTTCTGATAGGCTAATTGAAATAATTTGAGTCAATTGGAGTTGTACCTGTGGATGTATTTCAAGGCCTACCTTCAAACTCAGTGCCTACCTTCAAACTCAGTGCCTTTTTGCTAGACATCATGGTAAAATCAGAAGAAATCAGCCAAGACCTCAGAAAAAATGGTAGACCTCCAAGTTTGGTTCATCCTTGGGAGCAATTTCCAAACGCCTGAAGGTACCACGTTCATCTGTACAAACAATAGTATGCAAGTATAAACACCATGTGACCACGTAGCCGTCATATCGCTCAGGAAGGAGACGGGTTCTGCCTCCTAGAGAAGAACGTACTTTGGTGCGAAAAGTGCAAATCAATCCCAGAACAACAGCAAAGGACCTCGTGAAGATGCTGGAGGAAACGGGTACAAAAGTATCTATATCCACAGTAAACGAGTCCTATATCGACATAACCTGAAAGAGAAATGTGGAGAAATGTCCTCTGGTCTGATGAAACAAAAATAGAACTGTTTGGCCATAATGACCATTGTTATGTTTGGAGGAAAAAGGGGGAGGCTTGCAAGCCGAAGAACACCATCCCAACTGTGAAGCACGGGGGTGGCAGCATCATGTTGTGAGGGTGCTTTGCTGCAGGAGGGACTGGTGCAATTCACAAAATAGATGGCGTCATGAGGAAGGAAAATTGTGGATATATTGAAGCAACATCTCAAGACATCAGTCAGGAAGTTAAAGCTTGGTCACAAATGGGTCTTCCAAATGGACAATGACCCCAAGCATACTTCCAAAGTTGTGGCAAAATGACTTAAGGATAACAAAGTCAAGGTATTGGAGTGGCCATCACAAAGCCCTGACCTCAGTCCTATAGAACGTTTGTGGGCAGAACTGAAAAAGCATGTGCGAGCAAGGAGGCCTACAAACCTGACTCAGTTACACCAGCTCTGTCAGGAGGAATGGGCCAAAATTCACCCAACTTATTGTGGGAAGCTTGTGGAAGGCTACAAAACGTTTGACCCAAGTTAAACAATTTAAAGGCAATGCTACCAAATACTAATTGAGTGTATGTAAACTTCTGACCCACTGGGAATGTGATGAAAGAAATAAAAATTGAAATAAAACATTTTCTCTACTATTATTCTGACATTTCACATTCTTAAAATAAAGTGGTGATCCTAACTAGGGAATTTTTACTAGGATTAAACGTCAGGAATTGTGAAAAACTGAGTTTAAATGTAAACTTCAACTGTATATATAATGTCACTACTAGTGTTTTGATTGAAGAAACTGTTTTGGCGAGTTATTACATAATATCAAATCTTCATATGCCATATGTTGGAGAATTGAGATTGGCTCAAACTCAGGAGGCAGTGTTGTTCAGACACTTTTACTGTAGGATCTTTGGGACAATTATGATTGTTTAAATTCCCTTTTCTTTTCAGATTCCACAAGGGCTCCGCCTGTCTGCTTTTCCTCCGTCAACAAACAGGGCAACAAATACGGCAACTGTGGCCAGATGGCCAACGGAACCTACATCCCCTGCCCTAGCAAGTAGGTACCATGTTCATTAGGGCACATCGTAGCAAAATGTTAGCATATTTTATTGTACAAGTTCATGTAGTCCTGCCCTGTTTCAGTCCTTTTTCTTCCATTTGGTGCCTAATGAACACTTCCATATGTCTGACTGTTGCTCTGACTGTGTCTGACTTTTCAGAGATGTGCATTGTGGGAGGCTCCAGTGCCAGGGAGGCAACGACCGTCCGTTGCTAGGCACCAGCGCTGAGATCCTTACCACCAAAGTAAAATTTAACTACAGCGACTTTGTCTGCCGGGGAACCTACTTCCACCTTGGCGACGACGTCTCCGACCCTGCCATGGTGGCACAGGGCACCGCGTGTGGTCTTGGCAAGGTGGGCATCTCCTCTACTATAGAAATACAATGCAAAATACTTTTGTTTTTGTGGAATGGGTAATTTGACCCTTTGGAATAGGGATATAGGAGAGGTTTTCTGTGTTATCTGAGCTTACATAAATATCTAAAATGATGATTAGTGTTACTGACCATGTTGTGGTTCAGGCCTGTTGGAACCAGCGGTGTCAGGATGTGTCTTTGTTCGGCGTCGACGAGTGTCAGAGCAAATGCAACGGACACGGGGTGAGCAAACCAGCTGCCTGTCTCCCCTTATAGGAGTTATATTGTATAGCTCACAATGGACTGGCCCATACTGTTGTTGATGTTAAATGAATAATATGGCTCAATATTCTCTCTCTGACATTGCCAGGTGTGCAACAGCAATAAGAACTGCCACTGTGACGTGGGTTGGGCTCCTCCAGACTGTAGGTACACGGGCCATGGAGGCAGTGTGGACAGTGGCCCTGCAAGAGCACCTAGAGGTACCTTACCATTCCTCTGTTAATGCACAACTTGACTACACTCATAGATATACACTCCTTATCTTAATCAAATCCTGGAGAAATTGGGACACCGTATCAATAAAACTAGGATGAAATAAGTAACATGCACCCAGCTGTAATTCTGTCTGCCATGATAACCATGACCACAATGTTTTCTGTATCTCCAGGATCTGACCCGGCACGTGTGGCCTTGCTGGTCATCTTCCTCTTCGTCCTGCCAGTGGTTCTCCTCTTCCTCGCCCTGCGTTTCCCCCGCTGTCACCGCAACTTGCCCTGCCTGGGCACTACCAGCCTCTTCTACAAGGGCACCGGACGCCAACAGAGCCGGTGAGAGCCCTGACCCAGGGGACACCAGCAATGTGTTCACATATTAGTTGCAATGTTTATATAGTATGTATATGTTTGCGCAGTGCAGAAAACCGCTATCAGTATGGACAGAATTTCGCCATAGTGTTTTTTTAATAGCTATAATGGAATGAAAGGGGCTATAGCCAGCTAGAGTATGTGCAAGTTTGAATTGGACATGCACAAGGTTTATCTTTCACTTTATCACTCAATGAAGGTCAGAGTTAACTGTGTTTTTCCCTACCCATGATTCAATGGGGTCAGTGTGGCCCATAGTGAGAATTGGGGCTTGGTGTTTGCTGCGGAACAGGCTAAAAGGTACTAAATGTTAAGGGTAGAATAAAGCCATGGAATTAGTTCTGGGCTGTGTCTTTACGACGAGTTGTTACTGAAGTGCAACGTTAATACTTAGTGTTCCATATAACACCCAAGAGTCTCTAGTTTGCATAAATATCTGAACTTTGGTCCATATTAAAATAACTCACTATAATCTAAAGAGAGAGTGACTAAATTTGATTGATCAATTTTAGTTCAACATGTTTTTTTTGAGGAAACAGCTCAGATACTAGCGATGCACTTTAAGTAGGATATAACGACAAACTAAATGCTACAAAGGCTTTGGGAAACTCACCCCAGTTTAGTTCCCCATTTCTTCAATGTTTTATATAAGACTCCTTTAGAGCCGGTTTCGTGGATAGTGATGGTGACCATTCTGGAGAGTCTCGGTTCTATAAGCTTATTTTGAGCGTTACTTCTGTCAACCTCATTTTTACTTCTACTGTACCACTGCAATGACCTCTGACTCTTCAGAACCAGAACTGATTATTCCCCTAGGTTGTAATATCATGTATACCAGTGTATTGTAATCAAACACCCATTCTTTGAGGGCTGGACCAGTGTTATAGATAAACATCATTCTTAACTCTTATGACAGTGCTCAGCTTACTATTTGTAATGCTTCAGCACCCCCATTATTGAAATTGTGGAATGAACTTTATGGTAATGTGTTAATGTGTGAGTGTGTGCTGTCTCCCAGGACCCCGGCCACAGAGCGAGTGGATGCTCGTAACGGGGAACAGGTCCAACCACTGAGGTACCACTGGAGCCGCCAGAGTGACATCCAAATGACCCCGTCTCAGCCTTCTAACAAGGTACCACGATGACCCACCATGGCCTTCCCTGGCTATCACTCAAATAGTTTTCCCACCTACACTGTTCCTATGTGCCCCTTGTTACAGGTACATGGAATCGATAACACTGACTTCGTTGTAATAATATTAGCCATTTAGCAGACGTCATTCTCTCTGTGTTGACCCACATAAAAAAATACTACCTTTTACTATAGAATACTATAGTACTTACTATAGAATTCTGTAATAAACTGTAGAATGGGGATTAACATGGGTAACCGAGATCCCTTGACTGACCCAGGAACACACATTTCCCGAAAATATTAAATGACAAGACCGGGAAAATTACAAAAATGTTGGCACTAATGCAATTCCACAAAATACACAACATGCGCAGCAAAATATTTAATAGCACATTATCAAAATAGGTTGTCGCATGGTAGCCTTTAGTCTAGCATATTTACTTCACATAAAGTTGCCATAAATTCAAAGTAAACTCATAATTGCCACTACTGGACTGCACACACGACCTGAATGCAGTTAATGAACCCTACAGGAAACCCCTACAGTATAGCCTATAAGAAACATGTGCCTCTTTGAGCTGTCATTGTGACTCTTCAGACATTCACAAATTTGATAGGCCTATGCACAATTTATTACATAGTCATCTCTGTCACAGACATGAAGTCTGTGGGTAGGCATGAGGGAAAATGATATCTTCTCCTGTCCAAATGCCTAGGCTATTTTCTTATCCAAAATCCTGACTCCTGTCTTGCATGAAAATTCCTAACTTTATTCTGTAATCCATAGGTTGCATTATCAAAGCACGTCTCTGGCCTATGCATGTCAAAATACCGCTATAACATTTCCCCTGCTTCTCTGCACTGTCTCGGACTTGCTGCCCATAGAGCTTCAGTAGAGAATGTGTGCTCAACTAACAATATGGGAGTACATATGGATATTTTGAAAACAGTTGTTCTTTGTTAAGATACTTTGATATTTAAACTATTTCCACTCTTCATCTCCCTATTATTCATGAGGTGTTCTGCTATCTGTATAAACATCTCGAGTTTTGCCAAATATAGGAGATATTCTATAATTCGTTGAAGGTTATCTAGCAAGCTTAGCCACTTTAGTCATTTGACTTTTGTTTGTTTGATTATACATCGCTATGCTCTGGGTGCGCTCTGTGTGTCCTGAGCACACTGTGTCGAGATGGCTTACTGCTGAAATTTGCTGAATTAATTGAGGAACATAAGGCTCAGAATTTATGAACTGCCTGTTTCGCAATTCACAACAATGTCATTGGCGATCAAAGACAGTTACTCTATAATTTACTAAATATCAGTTTAATTTTCTCTGAAATCTTTACTCTCTTATTTGGGGAGAACCCTGGCATAGTGACCATATCTTGGTTTTAAATTCGTTAAATGAGCAAATCAGGGCTCGTCGTTCTGCAGGAACATGTTGGGGGGGGGGGCAGTAGGGAGAGGTACCGGTGCGGTGCAGAACTTTTGGGATAAATATGAATTATTTGCAGTATTGAAACTTGTCTTAAATATTAATCCCTACTGTTGAATACTATACAACACTATATTATTCCCCTCGATTGTGTAGTGCTTACTATAGAATTCTGTAGTGTACTGTAGAATACTATACTACACACTGTAATATAGCTTAATCATGTGTAGTAGTTACTATAGAATTTCTACCTACAGGTTATGGAAATGAGAAAAGAGAAAGCAGCCGATTCTATGTCAAAGATAATCTTATGTTTTTGAATTTGTAGAGGAGGACGAGGCTACATGTGTTGTGGGCATTTCTGTAAGTTGTAAGATTGGCCTGAATAAGGGGAGCATAAAGAAAAGACAAAAAGCATCTAACACATTAACAAGGTCTAGAGTAACTACACTGGACAAAAATATAAACGCAACATGGAACAATTTCAAAGATTTTACTGTTTATAAAAAAACATTAAAAAAAACATAAGGAAATCAGTCAATTAAAATGCATTAATTAGGCCCTAATCTATGGATTTCATATGATGGTCAATGATACCTAAAAAAAAAAAAAAAAAAAGGTTGGGGCTTGGATCAGAAAACCAGTCAGTATCTGGTGTGACCACCATTTTCCTCATGCAGCGCATCACATCTCCTTCGCATAGAGTTGATCGGGCTGTTGATTGTGGCCTGTTGTTCCACTCCTCTTCAATGGCTGTGCAATGTTGCTGGAAATTGGCTGGAACACACTGATCCAGAGCAACCCAAACATGCTCAATGGGTGACATGTCTGGTGAGTATGCAGGCCATGGAAGAACTGGGACGTTTTCAGCTTCCAGGAATTATGTACAGATCCTTGCGACATGGGGCCGTGCATTATCATGCTGAAACATGAGGTGATGGCGGCGGATGAATGGCATGACAATGGGTCTCAAGATCTTGTCACGGTATCTCTGTGCATTCAAATAGCCATTGATAAAATGCAATTGTGTTTGTTATCCTTAGCTTATGCCTGCCCAAACCATAACCCCACCGCCACCATGTGGCACTCTGTTCACAACGTTGACGTTAGCAAACTGCTCGCCCATGCGACGCCATACATGCCATCTGCCTAGTACAGTTCAAACCGGGATTCATCCATGAAGAACACACTTCTCCAGTGTGCCAGTGGCCATCAAAGGTGAGCATTTGCCTACTGAAGTCAATTACGACGCCTAACTACTGTGAGCTTCCCTGATACAGTTTCTGACAGTTTGTGCAGAAATTCTTCAGTTGTGCAAACCCACAGTTTCATCAGCTGTGGCTGGTCTCAGACAATCCCGCAGGTGATGAAGCCGGATGTGGAGGTCATGGGCTGGCGTGGTTACACGTGGTTTGCGGTTGTTAGAAATGAACATTAAATTCTCTGGCAACAACTCTGGTGGACATTCCTGTCATCATGCAAATTGTACGCTCCCTCAACTTGAGACATCTGTGGCATTGTGTGACAAAACTGCACATTTTAGAGTGGCCTTTTATTGTCCTCAGCACAAGGTGCACCTGTGTAATGATAATGCTGTTTAATCAGCTTCTTGATATGCCACACTTTTCAGGTGGATGATTTATCTTGGCAAAGGAAAAATGCTCACTACCAGGGATGTTAACAAATTTGTACACAACATTTTAGAGAAACAAGCTTTTTGTGTGTGTTAAATATTTCTGGCATTTTTATTTCAGCTCATGAAACATGGGACCAACACTTTACGTGTTGTGTTTATATTTTTGTGAGTTGAATATGTTCCGCTTAATTCTAATAACTAACTTACCCTCCAATGCATGTTTCCATTGGCTGTCAAAACCCTTTGACTCCTGTTTTCTCCTATCAGGTTCAGGACAGACCTGCTCCGCCTACTAAGCCACTCCCCCCTGACCCTGTCTTAAAACAAGCCCAGGTAACCTGGCCTAGGCCTGTGAGGTGATGGGTAGCTTGAAAAATGCTTGTGTGTGCAATGCAATGAGATTAAATCTCTACATAAATAATAATAGTAATCTATAAGAATCCTCATGTTTTCTATAACTAACATTCTGTGTCTTTTTATGTATGTGTAGTTGCTGTATTATAGCGAAGTCCTGTTTGTTCCTCAACTTTTTCCCCATATACCCATCATTAGATAAAAAAGAAACGGCCAGCCCCACCAAGCCCCTGCCCCCTGACCCCAGCCCCCTTAACCAGGTACAGTCAAAGGATGCCATTTAATGACTTCGTCCATATGTAGCAGCAGTAGCAGTAGTGGTGGTGGTGGTGGTAGTAGTAGCAGCAGCAGCACCACCACAGTCGATTCTCAAGCAATCACCCTTTTTCTATCTGTTTAGAGGGCCATACTATCACACTGTTTCTTAAAATTCTATGAGGGGGCCTCCCGAGTGGCGCAAGCACTGCATCGCAGTGCTTGAGGCGTCACTACAGACCCGGGTTCAATCCCGCGACCGGGAGACCCATGAGGCGGCGCACAATTGGCATAGCGTCATTAGGGGAGGGTTCGACCGGCTGGGATGTCCTTGTCCCATCACGCTCTAGCGACTCTTTGTGGCACGCTGACTTCGGTCGCCAGTTGTACTGTGTTTCCTCCGACACAGTGGTGCGGCTGGCTTCCGGGTTAAGCGAGCAGTGTGTCAAGAAGCAGTGCGGCTCGTCAGGGTCGTGTTTCGGAGGACGCATGGCTCTCAACCTTCGCCACTCCCGAGTCCGTATGGGAGTTGCAGATGGGACAAGACTCTATCTACCAATTGGATATCACGAAATTGGGGTAAAAATAAAGAATAACATTTTTTTTATTACGATTTAACATCATGTCAGTCTGAATGGAAACCTGCATGGGTGACTTAAAAATGATGTTGAAAACTAACCACAGCATTACTTTGATTACTTACTGGCATGTTCCTCCTTTTAGTGCCCACAGTAGCCACAGTGTCTAATGCTTAACAAAGGTTTAATTTGGACAAGATTAACTCTCCTGTTTAGACGTGTAAATCTGTCACTTAGCGCAAGAACCCTCCACGTGAGCGAACTCTCTATCCCCAGCTTAGATCTGAAAGAGTACCTATGTGCTGAGACACAATGATTGAACTAGTTGACAAAGACCATGGCTCCACACACCAGAGTTGTTTCTCTTTATTTCCAATCACTTTCGTATATTGTAATACTTGACTTGAATATTATGTGATGATGCCTACAAAACTCTGTAGGTATTATTACTTAACATTCAAATCTAGAGCTACATGGTTAATTAGCTTACGCTCTAGAATCAATGTACACTGAGTGTACAAAACATTAGGAACAACTTCCTTCCTTTTGAGTTGCAACCCTTTTTGCCCTCAGAACAGCCTTGAATCGTTAGGGCAGGGACTCTCCAAGGCGTCGAAAGCATTCCACAGGGATGCTGACCCATGTTGACTCCAATGCTTCCAATAGTTGTCAAGTTGGCTTGATGTCCTTCGGGTGGAGGACCATTCCAGCAGTGTTGCAGTTCTCAACCCACTCAAACCAGTGCGCCTGGCACCTACTACCATACCCTGTTCAAAGGCACTTACATATTTTGTCAATGCCCATTCACCCTCAGAATGGCACACATACACAGTTCATTTCTAAATTGTCTCAAGGCTTAAAAATCCTTCTTTAACCTGTTGCCTCCCCTTCATTTACTGTACACTGATTGAAGTGGATTTAACAGGTGACATCAATAAGGGATCATAGTTTTCACCTAGTCAGTCTGTCATGGAAAGAGGGTGTGTTCCTAATGTTTGTACACTACGTGTATATTCCATACTACTGTTCCTCAAAAAGTATCTTATGGTCATTGGTTAAGTTGCTGATTTCTAAGTTTTGTTCAGTGTGGGTAAATTCATCTCATCTGTATGGATTTGAGGAGCACTGGTGTCAATCATCTTTCCCTTTTATCATCTACTTCCATGATTGGAATCTGCCTTGTCAATAGTAGCATAATACCTGCATGGAACTGAGCATGATGGCGAATGAAGAGGTAGCTGTCTCGTCTCTGTGGTTTGTTAATAGAAATGATTTGTCTTTGATGTCTCATTGCATGAGAATTGGTCTGATGTTTGTTGATTTCATCGTACAAATAGTGAACATTTTGGAGTATTGTGACACTACTCTGTGGAGTCTCATTAGAATACCTGAATAGTCCCTTTCCTTTGGTTGGTCTCTTCCACCCCTCACTCTCATTCTCTCCATCTATTCCTCCTGTTCTTCTGTTTTCCGTCCGTTATTCTAGCCATCGTTGAGTCGGCCGGCTCCTCCCACCAAGCCTCTACCCCCTGACCCTGTGCTAACAGGCAGCCAGGTACCAGAGTAGCATGTAGACATGGCTGCATGTGGGCATTGGGTCTGATTGGTTGATTTATGTGATGAGTGTGGTTGGTTAATCGATTGTGGAGGGGTTTAATGGTTGATTGGTGGGATTGTATGGTTAATTGATGTGTCTATGTAGTTGATTAGTTGATTCAATGGATTGAATGATTTGAGACAATGAATCTAATCAAGCTTTAGTTCAGAATTGTATTGCTGAATTTACAGTTATGTGCAAATGCAGATAAAAGTACTTCATATTCACTCACTTAGAAGTGTAAGTGGCTCTAAAAAGTTGGTTACAAAAGAATGCACAGCTAATCTATGGCTATAGCTAATGGCAATGTTGGTAACTAATTGAAAATAAAGAAATATTTAGGTGAAATTAGCATTTTAAATTACAAACTGCATTGTATTAGTGTGTGATACTGCATTTGCATATTAAACCATGCTTAATATTGGTGTAGTGTAAATGCACACACTGGCCAGTTTATTAGGTACAGCACCCTGTTCACAAAAATCACGTGGCCGTGTCATCGAGACATTCAGTTACTGTTTGATTGAAGGTTAGAATGGACAAAACAAGTGGCCTAAGCGACTTTGGTATGATTGTTGGTGCCAGGCGCGCCGGATACAGTATCTCAGAAACGGACACCTTCCTGGGCTTTTCACACACGACAGTGTCTAAGGTTTACCGAGAATTGTGCAACAAACAAAAAACATCCAGTAGGCAGCAGTCCTGTGGGCGAAAACAGCTCGTTGATGAGAGAGGTCGAAAGAGAGTGGCAAGAATCGTGCAAGCTAACAGGCGGGCCACAAACAGACAAATGGCACAGTACAACAGTGGTGTGTAGAATAGCATCTCGGAATGCACAACTTGTCGGTCCTTGTCACAGATGGGCTATTGCAGCAGACGACCACACTGGGTTCCACTCCTATCAGATAAAAATAAAAAGAAGCGGCTCCAGTGGAAAAACATTGCCTGGAGTGGCCTGCGCAGTCCCCAGACCTCAACCCAATAGAGCGTCCTTGGGATGAGATGGAACGGGCTGTTTACAGCATGGATGTACCGCCGTCCAATCTGCAGCAACTGCGTGATGCCATCGAGTCAGCATGGACCAACATCTCTGTGGAACGTTTTTGACACCTTGTAGAATTCCACGAATAATTCAGACTGTTCTGGAGACACGGGGGTCTGACCCCATACTAGATGGGTGTACCTAATAACCTGGCCAGTGAGTAGTTTGCATCGTCCACGTACAAGCGGGCAACCTTCAACACGTCAATATCAGCAAGTCGCATAAATTATTTCTAGTACTATTAGCAGAACAGTTAACTAAACCAAAAGTTAATTAATTAAATCTACGTTTGGTCTAGAGCAACTCCAGTCCCTGGGGCCGTAGTGGTCACACTAGTTCCTTATCCCTAGCAAACACAGCTGATTTAAACGAATTGCGTTTTTGAACTGAAGATCATTAGTTGATTATTGGAGTCGTGTGTTAGCTGGGGCAAAAGTGACACCAATTAGGGCCCCAAGGACTGTAGTTGGTCTAGAGCCATCAATTGTCTTGTCACTGTTACCTAAACTCTGACGATCGGCTGTAATCAACAAAAATCATCCTGTGTCACACCTGGATTGTATTATGTGTTTGTTGTATTTTATTCAGGCCCTTGTACCACCCAAAAAACCACCAGCACCCAGGAAGTCCTTACCTTCAGAGCCCCTGTCACATCCCACCCACCCTGGGTACGTGGCATCTGGTGCCCCCCTGCAACATGGAGCGAGTATAACTTCAGTTCCTCCTGTTGCAGCCGTCCCTTCCAGGTACTTCAGTGACTGTATTGTTCGGCTAAGTTGATGAATGTATAGATGTCAAATGAATGGGCAGGTAGACGCATACAGTTGGCGATGTATAGTATTATAATAAAAGCTGAAGATGACCTTTTCTATCTTTCTATATCCCTCTCTATCTCACATAGACGTGCCCCTTTACCTCCAGGACGGACGTCACAACCCAGAAAACCCAACTCGACACCTCCGGTTTAACTGCCAAAGATCTACAAAACCACTAGGATTCTGAGATTCTCTTAAACCGGATCTGACAGCATGAATTGCACTGATTCAGCCAAGAGTTTTATTATGGAGACCCTTATAGGACGGCTCAGAACCCAGAAGTCTCCAAATGAAGGCTGCGTTTCACTCTCCCTGCCCCCTAAACTATTTCCTGTTGTCTTCCTCCTGAGAGACTGACAGGTGCCTTGGTTGGTTACCTGCCATGTTGGGACAGACTGGGGCTCCGAGCAAAGCAGAGAAGGTCTGGAATGTTCAGTTGGGTTGATCCGTTGGCCATTGAGAAACTGGATGGATGTAGTTAAGTATCCATCAAAGATGTAACACTTCATGAAAACTGTGTGGCTTTTGACATTAACTGACAATTACAAAAACGAATGTCTACACAGAGGATAAGCTCAATTGAGATTAAAGGCCCAGTACTGGTTTTATGGCACTTGCACATTTGAATGTGCCTTGTGATGTTTCAGAACAACTTATTACTCTTCTACTTATAGGTGGACGCCCAAATCATCCTCCCAATCCGACTGTGGCCACAACTTTTGCACCATTTTGCAGTATTTTATTTTAAGTGGCTTGGCTAATGCACTTTCTGCTCTCTTTCCCTTGCTCTCTTTCTGGAATAAAGAAGCATAAACACTTTCATTCACCGCAATGATTCCTTTGATCTCCATCACAATGGTGTCATTGAGGGGGAGGACCTTGCATGCAACCCTCTCTGACTAACCCTTGAGAAGAAATGAGAATAGTGTCACAGAAACTTTAGTTCTCGATTGCAGAGCTGTACAACTAACTGCACAACTGTAAATACCAGAGAATTTGAACTTACTAGTTTTAATTCTACAATAAGGACTATTTAAAAGCCAAAGAGATGGATCTCTGGAGAAGTGAGGGGGGAAGTAGATTGAACTTTGTGAAATAATAGGCCCCTTCTCCAAAACTGACATACGTTGTGACAGAAGAACGGTTGCCTTTTTTGTACCTTTGGTGATGTTGTGCCGCACCAGTGTTGGCCGAAATGAGTTAAGTGCACTCTTAGAATTAGGAGCTCTTTTTAAATGAGTCTTCACATATTCAGGTGAATTAAAACCAAGCCATGGGGATTCACTTTTTCAGGATTGGTGGGTCCCCTACCGGACGGTTGAGCGAACATAGGCTAATGCGATTAGCATGAGGTTGTAAGTAACAAGAACATTTCCCCAGGACATAGACATATCTGATATTGGCAGAAAGCTTAAATTCTTGTTAATCTAACTGCACTGTCCAATTTACAGTAGCTATTACAGTGAAAGAATACCATGCTATTGTTTGAGGAGAGTGCACAGTTTTGAACATGAAAAGTTATTAATAAACAAATTAGGCACATTTGGGCAGTCTTGATACAAAATTTCAAACAGAAATGCAATTGTTCATTGGATCAGACTAAAACTTTGCACATACACTGATGCCATCTAGTGGCCAATATCTATATTGCACCTGGGCTGGAATAATACATTATGGCCTTTCTCTTGCATTTCAAAGATGATGGTACAAAAAAATATACAAAAACAGTTGTTTTTTTATTTGTATTATCTTTTACCAGATCTAATGTGTTATTCTCCTACATTCCTTTCACATTTCCACAAACTTCAGTGTTTCCTTTCAAATGGTACCAAGAAAATGCATATCCTTGCTTCAGGGCCTGAGCTACAGGCAGTTAGATTTGAGTGGCATTTTAGGAGAAAATTGAAAAAAAGGGGACGATCCTTAAGAGTTAAACTGGGGAAACACTGACTGAATGTACAAAAAAAAACTATAGGCTCTCACTTTACATCAAGTCACAGCAATGCCATGTAGTTACACCAAATATAATTTTCTCAGTTTTATTTCATGTAACTAGAATGGCAATTAATGTAAAATATATTGTCACTTATCCTTTTAGTGCAATTCAAGCATTGTTATGTTCCTTCTTTGCAGTACAGTGTACATCTAGTTACAAAAGTAGTTTGAGTAACTTCATGGTATAAGGGCAACTTCATATAAAGTGTTATGGTCTGTAATAAACCACAAAATAAGTACTACTACTCCTGAAGTGGTGAGCCACCATTACAGGAGCTGTATGTCGACAGGCAACAGCATTGCTTTTGCCTGCATGTCAAGAAAGTGTATTTCATTTCTAATGAAATATTGTTTTCCAAGTCAAAACATCTGTTTGTCTTCTATTTAATATTGTTTCAAGTGATGAATTACCAGCCTTATGAGATTTAAGTTGCGCACTTCACGGCTAACTGTGTTTATACAGCAAATAGATAATTTTCTGTATCAATTGTGGCTTATTTAATCAAAGAGAACTTGGCTAGCAGGTATGAGAATTTAAATTGGTAACTGATAATCTTCATCCTGATTTGAAGTCTGCCAATACTTGGTCATTTGGATAAATGAGTACTGGCATGCAATATGCATTACAAGCATTTCAGATCATTTGACTGTTCATTATTTTGATTAATTACTAATTACAACCTCTAAATGGGGCCGGCATGCACATGTGATTATGCCGTCTATCGGTCCATTTGATTTAGAATTTCTAAATGTCCTTTTTTTGACCTACTGACAATGATCTGTTCCAATGTTCTGAACACACTCCCTTTGGTTCTATATTATATATATATATATATCTGATTATCAGTATGAGAACACTCAGATGTAACATGAATTGTTACGAATTTTGCTCAATGCAATTATGGGAGTGTCTTTTCATGAGACTGTTCTACTTTGACCTCTGTCTGTCTGCAGTTTTCCTACTGTCTCAATTGAGACGTTCACTGCTGCTGAGGGAAATAAAGCAGACTGTGGAAAAGTGACTGGTTTTGTTGGCCGCTTAATTTTCCTCTTTTGTATTAACCTTTTGGGCTGATTTACCCTTTCACACAGTTATATCACAGCACTGGGTGTGAAACTAAGTTGAAACAACACTGGGTGCTTGGGAAGGAGGAAGGGTTGGTGATGGCTGGCTGGTGATGATAATAGCTTGCATGCCAATTTGTTCTAATACATTCTTCTCATACATGAAGTGTGTGTGCATGCAGCCCGGATTTTCAGTGACTGGTTTCAGGGGACGCAGATGTGAAGAGATGTCATGTCGCTCTCATGTTTAACACAGAAGGAAACATAACATAAACAGAAGGCTTGATTCTGAGAAGTCAGACTTCCTCTGAACATTTGCTATGAATTGTGAAGTTGTCATATGGGTAAATATTTCTTTGTCTATCTCCAAGTAATGGAAGATAAGTTGGTTTATTTTGTAACATTTCTTGAAATACTTAACTACAGTATTCTTCATCTCCGTTGTTGCTCCTGTCAACCCGTTTGAATCCATAAGTGTAGGTTTTGATGAAATGGCACAACTGCACTACGCATCATTCACTCTTCCTTGCACACAGTTGTAGAACGTGTGTTGTTCAAACTGTTGTATTTCAAAACCTATGCTTGTGTACTTAACACTAGAAAAGTTGGGCCTCAAGGGACCCCACTTTGAACCAATGAGCGGTCATTTTGACTGCAACATTCTAACAGTCTAATAAATACATTCCATATATGCTATTGGGAAAAAGTCCTCAACTGGCAGCTTCATTAAATAGTACCCGCAAAACACCAGTCTCAACGTCAACAGTGAGGAGGCGACTCCAGGATGCTGGCCTTCTAGGCAGCAGCCAATGTGAGCAAAAATCCATATGTCAGACTGGCCAAAAATAAAAGATTAAGATGGGCAAAAGAACAGACACTGGACAGAGGAACTCTGCCTAGAAGGCCAGCATCACTGTGAGACAGTTGAGACTGGTGTTTTGCATTTGAGGCGTCTGTTTCTCAAACTAGACACACTGTATCTGTTCTCTTGCTCAATTGTGCACCAGTGCCTCCCACTCCTCTTTCTATTCTGGTTAGAGACAGTTTGCGCTGTTCTGTGAAGGGAGTAGTACACAGTGTTGTTCGAGATCTTCAGTTTCTTGGCAATTTCTCGCATGGAATAGCCTTCATTTCTCAGAACAAGAGTAGACTGACGAGTTTCAGAAGAAAGTTCTTTGTTTCTGGCCATTTTGAGCCTGTAATCGAACCCACAAATGCTGATGCTCAACTCAACAATAGTCATTTACAACATTAACAATGTCTACACTGTTATTCTAATGGACAAGAAATTTGCTTTTCTTTCAAAAACAAGGACATTTCTAAGTGACCACAAACTTTTCAACGGTAGTGTAGGTCTACCATCCTCTGCCCAATGCACTTCCTCCCACAAAGGTGAGGTGATTGGTTGTCTTGGTCCACATCTCTGCCTACTCCATTGGTTGTCTTGGTCCACGTCTCTGCCTACTCCAGCCGTACCCCCTCCTACTTCCCAATGACAATGACAGTAACCACAAGTGGGTAATTTGGTCCAAAAAACATTTGATTTCACCTAATGAAGAAAAGACAGGGGAAAAGAGGACGCAGATCGGGCTGCCTTTGAGAATCCGTAGGCGAGCGAGTAAACTCCCTCTGCCAGCTAACACTGAATAATTGAAAAATAAAATTGATGACCTACGATTATCCTACCAACGGGACATTAAGAACTGTAATCTCTTATGTTTCACCAAGTCGTGGCTGAACGACGATACGGATAATATAGAGCTGGCGGGATTTTCCATGCACCGGCAGAACAGAGAAGCTACGTATAGCAAGACGAGGGGTGGGGGTGTATGTCTTTTTGTTAATAACAGCTGGTGCTGTTATTAAAGAAGTCTTGAGGTATTGCTCGCTTGAGGTAGAGTACCTTATGATTACCTGTAGACCACACTATCTACCAAGAGAGTTCTCATCTATATTATTTGTAGCCGTCTATTTACCACCACAGACCGATACTGGCACTAAGACCGCACTCAACAAGGCCGTAAGCAAACAGAGAAATGCTCACCCAGAAGCAGCGCTCCTACTGGCCGGGGACTTTAATGCAGTCAAACTTAAATCAGTTATGCCAAATTTTTACCAGCATGTCACATGTGCAACCAGAGGGAAAAAAACTCTAGACAACCTTTACTCCACACACACAGAGATGCATACAAAGCTCTCCCCCACCCTCCATTTGGCAAATCTGACCATAATTCTATCCTCTTGATTCCTGCTTACAAGCAAAAACTAAAGCAGGAAGTACCAGTCACTCACTCAATACGGACGTGGTCAGATGACACAGATGCTACGCTACAGGACTGTTTTGCTAGAACAGACTGGAAAATGTTCTGGGATTCATCCAATGGCATTGAGGAGTATACCACCTCAGTCATCGGCTTCATCAATAAGTGCATTGACGACATCGTCCCCACAGTGACCGTACGTACATATCCCAACCAGAAGCCATGGATTACAGGCAACATCCGCATCGAGCTAAAGGCTAGAGCTGCCACTTTCAAGGAGCGGGACACTAATCCGGACGCTTATAAGAAATCTTGCTTTGCCATCAGACGAACCATCAAACAAGCAAAGCGTCAATACAGGATTAAGATTGAATCCTACTACACCAGCTCTGACGCTAGTCAGATGTGGCAGGGCTTGAAAACTACTACGGACTAAAAAGGAAAACCCAGACGCAAGCTGCACAGTGACGCGAGCCTACCAGACGAGCTAAATACAGTTTATGCTTGCTTCGAGGCATGCAACACTGAAGCATGCACGAGAGCACCAGCTGTTCTGGATGACTGTGTGATAACGCTCTCGGTAGCCAATGTGAGCAAGGTCAACAGGTCAACATTCACAAAGATGCAGGGCCAGATGGATTACCAGGACGTGTACTCAAAGCATGCGCAGACCAACTGGCAAGTGTCTTTACTGACATTTTCAACTTCTCCCTGACTGAGTCTGTTATACCTACATGTTTCAAGCAGACCACCATAGTCCCTGTGCACAAGGAAGCGAACGTAACCTGCCTAAATTACCGCCGCTTAGCACTCACATCGGTAGCCATGAAGTGCTTTGAAAGGCTGGTCATGGCTCACATCAACACCATTATCCTAGAAACCCTAGACCCACTCCAATTCGCATACCGCCCCAACAGATTCACAGATGACGCAACCTCAATTGCACTCCACACTGCCCGTTCCCACATGGACAAAAGGAACACCTATGTGAGAATGCTGTTCATTGACTACAGCTCAGCGTTCAACACCATAGTGCCCACAAAGCTCATCACTAAGCTAAGGACCCTGGGACTAAACACCTCCCTCTCCAACTGAATCCTGGACTTCCTGACGGGCCACCCCCAGATGGTAAGGGTAGGCAACAACACGTCTGCCACGCTGATCTTCAACACTGGGGCCCCTTGGGTGTGTACTTAGTCCCCTCCTGTACTCCCTGTTCACCCACGGCTGTGTGGCCAAACACGACTCCAACACCATCATTAAGTTTGCTGACGACACAACAGTGGTAGGCCTGATCACCGACAATGATGATACAGCCTATAGGGAGGTCAGAGAACTGTCAGTGTGGTGCCAGGACAACAACCTCAATGTGAGCAAGACAAAGGAGCTGATCGTGGACTACAGGAAAAGGCGGGCCGAACAGACCCCCATTAACATCAACTGGGGCCAAACTTCCTGCAATCCAAGACCTATATAATAGGCGGTGTCAGAGGAAAGACCATAAAATTGTCAGACTCTCCAGTCACCCAAGTCACTGTTTTCTCTGCTACCGCACAGCAAGCAGTACCGGAGCGCCAAATCTAGGACCAAAAGGCTCCTCAACAGCTTCTACTCCCAAGCCATAAGACTGCTGAAGAATTAATCAAATGGCCACTGGACTATTACATTGACCCCCTCCATTTGTTATTTTACACTGCTGCTACTCACTGTTTATCTATGCAGTCACTTCACCCCTACCTACATGTACAAATTACCTCAACTAACCTGTACTCCCACACACTGACTCTGTACCGGTACCCCTTGTAAATAGCCTCGTTATTGTGTTAACTTTTTATTTGTTTTTATTTTTTACTTTTGTTTATTTGGTAAATATTTTGAACTGCACTGTTGGTTAAGGGCTTATAAGTAAGCATTTCACTGTAAAGTCTACACTTTGTATTCGGTGCATGTGACAAAGTTTGATTTGATTTCACATTAATAAAAAAACTAGTTTTACCATCTCAAACGGTTAAATTAAAAAAATTACTATAGTAAGTGCCAAATAAAGTAACAGGGTTGACCATAACAGGGATGACCATAAACAGGGTGGACAATTTAATCTTACATCAGCCATAAATCCCCTTGACAGGGGGAATGGAAGCTTGTTGTATGCAACAGGGAGTGGCAATTGAATACAAGCTTCACAAAAAAATTCAATTTTGTTAAACATTTCTAGCCTGTCTTGTCTATGGATAACAGGGTTGACATGTTATGCTCGACCCGCTCCGTTTTCATTTACGTAATTTACCAGAGCTACATACAGGAGCAATTAGGGTTGTGCCTTGCTCAAGGAGACCATTACCAATTGTTCACCTAGTTGGCTCGGGGATTCAAACCAGCAGCCTTTTGGTTACTGGCCCAAGGCTCTTAACCACCAGGCTACCTGCTGACTCTCTCCCCACAAAACACCAGAAAATGGTCACCTGGTTTATATACTATGATTTGATTTGACTACTAAATCCCTCTACAGACTATTGATTGAATTCTACATATTGTCTATATTAAAACGGGGCACTTTATTTATTATAACAGTCTTTTAAAATTCAATATTGGTGCACAGTTTCTACTTAAAATATCAAAGGCACTCTTTTCGTGTTATGGTGATGAGAGGAAGTCAGACAATGCAGGCCACAGCATTGGAACACCTTTTTCACACGTGTGTAACAAATCTCTCAGCACAGCCAGACTCTCACACATTTAATATGCACACTGTGCTCATAGGAGGAAGTACTCAACAACAGATCCTTCCACATCCTCCGCCTCAATCTCCATCCAGGTATTCCAGCCAGTCCTTTTGAGAGGAGCACCCCCATCATGGCTTATGGGAGCCTGGCCTGGCGTCTCTATGCTCTACTGGGGATTCTCCTGACCCCCTCACTAGGGTTGGAACCTCCACGGATCTCCTTCCCCTTCGGTTAGTAGAACATTTGATTCATTATTGTTTTTTCATGTCCATTTACTGGGTATTTATGTATTTGCATTCAGGCAAGTCAGATATTATTTCATGTAAATATATAATTTGTCAAGATATAATATGACAAACACTCTCATGTTGAACTGCTAAGACATGCTCCGACAACACATAGCTTGTGGCTGTTGCACGTCACTTGAGTTTCAGTTTGGGCCTCTTCCTCTAAACCTTAAGAAACCACAGTGGCATGAAACACGATGACACCAAGGCACATAACCTAGGCCAGGGTTTCCCAAACCTTTTCACTCAGGCCCCCCTTCCAGCATTGGGGAACATCCCTCGCCCCCCCATGCACGCGCTCGAGCCACGTCCATCTCTATGGGCACAAGCACTGTTCTTGACACAAACTGTTCATGACACACACCTCTTTTGCTGGTGGAGAGAATATTTATCAGGTTTAAAGCTTGTTTCCTGCAATTTTAACCCTTTTGGCATGGGGTGAAAAGAAAATGTTGCAGTTTTAAAGCAAATTGTCTTGCAATTCTATAGATTTTGCCATGTCTCATGTGTATTCATGTGACATTTGAGTGATGCAAACGTTCCAACAGAATCTCTTGGCTAAAAAAACCTAGCTAAAACACTTTAGCTGACATGGGCTAGTTGACCTGGACATTTCTGACAAATTATAAATAGCTCTCTAAGGTATGCAATGACAGACATTGAGGAAAACGGATTAAGCACTACCCAATTTTGAAATGTCACCTTGTGCATTCTACTATTACAACTTTCAAGAGTAAGTTGAAAGCTGGACCCCCACGTCACGCCTGCACCCCACCGTTTGGGAACTACTGACCAAGGCCACAGAGACTGTATGGACAGACACACTTAAATACAGTATAAGAACAGACTGCCTGATAATACATGTTTAGGTCAGGTGACAGTTGTGGTTGGTTTATGCTACATGGGGCATCCAATATTGTAAAAAAAAAAAAAAATTCATTTACTTTTTCCCTCAAGCTGTTACCCAATCAATACAATGGTCCATGATATCCCTTATTTCTCCTTTAGCTACAGTACAGTATTTTGACACTTTTTTTTTGCTCTTTGTGATGTACTAATTTGCTTGCATACAGTTTTACAAGAAAGTCAATGACCACAATCAGAGATGTCAAGACGATAGATTCAAAGGCCAAGCCACTCAAAATATAAAATTAAACTGTGCACAGCGCTACATGTTCAAAAGTGAGACCACAGTGTCTGAGTTTGTGTGTGTGTGTGTGTGTGTATATATCTATATATATGTACACACACACAGTACGTATGCCATTTTACAATAGTTGTGGTAAAAAGAGATGAGAATGAGCTAACTCTCACAGTCTAAAAGTGAGCACTAGCTGCTACATTATGGAACCCCATTATAACTTTTTAGCTGTGGTGGCTGGTGGTGGGGGGGAAGGAAAGGCTTATTGAATAAATGGAAGGGTATCAAACACAATTTACGAAGAATTTATCAATACCCATAGTCCGGTGTTAACTGGTGGTCCACACAATAAACATACATCATAATCATACCATTTCTATTTGCCTTTCCTTTCAGAAAGCCCAGAGAGACCTCTTCCCTTATTCAGCCACCCAGACATTAAAAACACCACCACTCTTTTGCTAAGTGACGACGGCTCCACTCTGTTTGTAGGGGCACAAGATGCTGTGCTCTCATTGGATGTCAGCCAGCCTGTCATAACCATTAAGGCTAAGGTAGGCACATTTGAGCGGAAGAGGGAGCTATCTTATTTCAGAAATAAGTTTATAAAAGGTTCCTACAGTCTTACAAATATTCTCTCTGTCTGTTTCTCCTATAGATGGAATGGAAGCCCACTCCAGATGATCTTTACATGTGTACCACTAAGGGCAAGAAAGAAACGGTATTCATTGAGTCATCATGCACTTAAATGCAGGCACTTGCCTTCACAAGAAACCATGAGAACCACTCTCACCTCTATAGATATCTGTCTATGTACTTATTTTCCTCAGTCGGACTGTCCCAACTTTGTGCGAGTGCTGCAACCCATCAATGCCACCCACTTGTATGCCTGTGGAACATTTGCATACAACCCTCATGATACCTTATTGGTAAGACTCTGCAAATCTCCTAGACTCTCCCAATGCCTTCTGTGCTTCTCCTTCTGTTCTTCTCCATCATATTTGGATAGACAGAGTTTTTATATGATAACTAAACCTATAGCACACTTTCAATGGCCCTTCTCTCTTTTTCCCCACTTATGGTCCTATAATTCCTCCCCTCTCCCCCTTTCTCAATGTGTCTGTCTCTGTCCCTTTCTCTCTCATTCTCTCAGGACACAGACACTCTCACCATGGCCAAAGTCCCCAGGAAATACAATGATGCAAGAGGTCGCTGCCCGTTCAACCCATATCAAAGAAACACAGCCATCTCTGTTGGTAAGATGGATAATGTGGAGAGCCAATTGTAGCTGAATTAGGGGACTGCCTTGGTGACGATGCCACATGATAATTGCCAAGAAGACACCAACACTTCCAAAAGATTGCTGTATTTTGTTCTTGTCACTCGGATACCTCAATTTTGAACATGTTTCTCTATAGATGGTGAGCTTTTCACAGCCACTACAAATGACTTCCTGGGTAAGACACCAATGGTCTCCCGCCATCTCAGTAAAGATGGTCGCCCAGATGTTAGCCAGGATACATCAGTGACCTTGAATGGTGAGTGGTCTTCAACAAATAGAGCGCAATAGTAATGACATATTTTTGTTTGCACTTACTCTGCCATTGCTCATTGGCCAAAGCCTATTGGGAAATGAATGGAGGTTTTAGAGGGTTTTTGGATAACACAGTCTGTGATATCCCACATTAAACAATTATATATTATACTATGGTATATGTACATACTATAGTATTCACTGTGGTGTTTTTGCGGACTTAAATGTAGTATTCACTGTAGTAGTCAGCAAACACACTACAGTGAATATTGTAGTATTTACTGTAGTATACTGTAGTATTTACAGTTAACTATAGTATACATTCTGTAATATAATAAAACTGTAGTATATTCTATAGAATTTACTGTTGTATTTTTTGCAGACATTACTGTAGTATTTACTATAGTATTTTTATGTTTTATCTTTGACATAGAACTGCAGGCTTTCTTCTTGAGGAAACCTACTAGAGAAATACTAAAAGAGCACATTTTCCATAACCTGTTGGTAGGTAGGACTGGGGTCTGAAAGTATAGTTCAGAGCTTCTGCTCTTTTCTATAACCTGTAGGGAACACAATATAAACTCAGCAAAAAAAGAAACGTCCTCTCACTGTCAACTGTGTTTATTTTCAGCAAACTTAACATGTGTAAATATTTGTATGAACATAAGATTCAACAACTGAGACATCAGCTGAACAAGTTCCACAGACATGTGACTAACAGAAATGGAATAATGTGTCCCTGAACAAAGGGGGAGTCAAAAGTAAGTCATTATCTGGTGTGGCCACCAGCTGCATTAAGTACTGCAGTGCATCTCCTCCTTGTGGACTGCACCAGATTTGCCAGTTCTTGCTGTTACCCCGCTCTCCCACCAAGGCAGCTGCAAGTTCACAGACATTTCTGGGGGGAATGGCCCCTAGCCCTCACCCTCCGATCCAACAGGTCCCAGACGTGCTCAATGGGATTGAAATCCGGGCTCTTAGCTGGCCATGGCAGAACAATGACATTCCTGTCTTGCAGGAAATCACGCACAGAACGAGCAGTATGGCTGGTGGCATTGTCATGCTGGAGGGTTATGTCAGGATGAGCCTGCAGGAAGGGTACCACATGAGGGAGGAGGATGTCTTCCCTGTAACACACAGCATTGAAATTGCCTGCAATGACAAGCTCAGTCTGATGATGCTGTGACACACCGCCCAGACCATGACGGACCCTCCACCTCTAAATCAATCCCGCTCCAGAGTACAGGCCTCGGTGTAATGCTCATTCCTTCGACGATAAACACGAATCCGATCATCACCCCTGGTAAGACAAAACCGTGACTCGTCAGTGAAGAGCACTTTTTGCCAGTCCTGTCTGGTCCAGCGACGGTAGGTTTGTGCCCATATTTATCCAATTGGTAGTTAGTCTTGTCTCATCGCGTACGGACTCGGGAGAGGCGAAGGTCGAGAGCCGTATCGTCCTCCGAAACACAACCCAACCAAGCCGCACTGCTTCTTTACACAATGCACACTTAACCCGGAAGCCAGCCGCACCAATGTCTCGGAGGAAACACAGTGCACCTGGTGACTGTGTCAGCTGGCGACCGTGTCAACGTGCACTGCGCCCGGCCCGCCACAGGAGTCGCTAGTGCGAGATGGGACAAACCCTCCCCTAACCCGGTCGCAGCCGGCTGCGACAGAGCCTGGACTCAAACCCAGAATTTCTAGTGGCACAGCTAGCACTGCGATGCAGTGCCTTAGACCACTGCGCCACTCAGGAGGCCTGTTGGTTTCTTACTTATGGGTGGCACAAAACGGGATATGGGGGAAGGGAATGGAGATATGCAAATTGAATACTGTAGTATTTACTATAGTTAAAGTGTAGTGTTTTTCCGGATACTACTGTACTATTTACTATAGTATTCGACAGTATACTACAACATTCTATAGTAAACACTACATGATTGTGGGATACTACAGGGTGTAGTATAGTATTCTACAGAATATTATAGTTTACTATAGATTTCTATAGTAAGTACTGTAGTATTTTTCATGGGGTTAAACACAGGCTTAGGAGATCTTATGTTTTGATCTATGAGATAAAAAGTTACATTAGCTGATGAAGATTGTGAATCTTGTATTCAAAACAAGCACAGTCTTCATAACTCATAAAGGTCATGTTAACTGACTGATATTATCTCATAGAACAAAACTTATAAGATCTCCTAAGCGTGTGTTAACCTCAGACCTAATTTCTACGTTTATCCCAAAACCCCATTCTTTCCCCATTAATGTCCCCCATAGAAATGGCCAAACATACCAGAGGTAACCAATTTTTAGGATTACAACATACACCTTTGTGTTAGCTTCAGCTCAAGTAACAGAACATAAGCAACTGGTGTCCCCCAGGGCTCTGTGCTGGATACCCTGTTGTTCTCCCTATTCTGCACACAACAAAACAGATTGTTCACATTTTATTGTGTATTAAGAATGACTAAATATATCAACAGGTCAAACTTTGATTGTTATTTGAACTCTTCTACATTCACTGATTTTGCAACTGTTGAATTGGCAAGAAAATAGTTACACTACATATCCAAAAGTAAGTGGACACCTGCTCTTTGAACATCTCTTTCCAAAATCATGGGCATTAATATGGAGGTGGTCCCCCCTTTGCTGCTAGAACAGCCTCCACACTTCTGGGAAGGCTTTCCACTATATGATGGAACAGTGCTGCAGGGACTTGCTTCCATTCAGCCACAAGCGTTAGTGAGGTCGGACACTGATATTGGGCGATTAGTCCTGGCTCGCAGTCAGCATTCCAATTCATCCCAAAGGTGTTTGATGGGGTTGAGGTCAGGGCTCTGTGCAGGGCAGTTAAGTTCTTCCACACCGATCTAGAAAAAACCTTGTTTTGTGCACGTGGGCATTGTCATGCTGAAACAGAAAAGGGCCTGCCCCAAACTATTGCCACAAAGTTGGAAGCACAGAAATGTCTAGAATGTCATGTCATTGTATGCCGTAGTGTTAAGATTTCCTTTCATTGGAACTAAGGGGACTAGCCCAAGCCATGAAAAACAGCCACAGTCCATTATTCCTCCTCCACTAAACTTTACATTTGGCACTATTCATTTGGGCAGGCAGCGTTTTCCTGGCATCCGCCAATCCCAGATTCGTCCTTTGGACTGCCAGATGGTGAAGAGTGATTCATCACTCCAGAGAACGCGTTTCCACTGCTCCAGTCCAATGGTGGCAAGATTTACACCACTCCGGCCAATACATGGTATTGCGGAACGTGATCTTAGGCTTGTGTGCGGCTTCTGGTCCATTGAAACTCATTTCATGAAGCTCCCAACGAACAGTTATTTTGCTGATGTTGCTTCCAGGGGAAAGTTTGGAACTCGGTGGTGAGTGTTGCAACCGAGGGCAGACAATTTGAACGCGCTTCAGCACTCCCATTCTGTGAGCTTGTGTGGCCTACCACTTCGTGGCCGAGCCGTTGTTGCTCCTAAACGTGTCCACTTCACAATAACAGCACAGCAGGGCCGAAATTTGACAAACTGACTTGTTGGCATCCTATGACAGTGCCACTTTGAAAGTCACTGAGCTCTTCAGTATGGGCCATTCTACTGCCAATGTTTGTCTATGGAGATTGCATGGCGGTGTGCTCAATTTTACACACCTGTCAGCAACGGGTGTGGCTGAAATAGCCAAATCCACTAATTTGAAGGGGTGTCCACATACCATGTTGTGTATCTCCTGTCTGTGCTTGAATAGATCTTTGTGTCATTTCCTTTATTTCAGAGCCCACTTTCGTCAGTTCCGCATCTGACACCAGCGAGGGGAAGGTGTACTTCTTCTTCAGTGAAGTGGGAAATGAGTACAGCTTCCTGGATGAGTTCAAAGTAGCACGGGTAGCCCAGGTCTGCAAGGTAAGTAACAGGATGGGGCTTAGATTCCATTTAATATAGGAGAAATTAACATAAATCCAGTTAATGAATTGGGAAACAAATCCTCATTGAATATTACATTTTAACTTCTCCAATTAATTAATTGAAATTAAATTCTTTACCTGAATTGAGTAGGAATTGCCCCCTAAGCCTGGTAGAATGGTAGAACAATGTACCTCCCCATTCTCTTATAGCTGATAAACCTTCATGCAGTAAGGTATGAGAACCCTTTTGAGAAGAAACTTCTCTTTTTCACAAGGCAGAAATGTGACTGCTTACTCTGTGATTACTGACAGGAGAATATTTACAGTGCCTTCAGAAAGTATTCATACACCTTGACATTTTGTTGTGTTACAGCCTGATTTTTTTCTCACAAATCTACACACAATACTCCATAATGGCAAAGTGAAAACATGTTTTTAGACATTTTTGCAAATGTATTGAAAATAAAATACAGAAATATCTCATTTAAGTATTCACACCAGAGTCAATACATGTTAGAATCACCTTTGGCATTGATTACAGCTGTGAATCTTTCTGGGTACCTTTCTAAGAGCTTTTCTGGATTTTACAACATTTGCACATTATTTTTTTTATTCTTCAAACTCTGTCAAATTGGTTGTTGATCATTGCTAGACAGCCATTTTAAGTCAAAACTGTAACTAGGCCACTCGGGGACATTCAATGTCGTCTTCGTAAGCAACTCCAGTGTATATTTGGCCTTCTGTTTTAGGTTATTGTCCTGCTGAAAGGTGAATTTGTCTCCCAGTGTTGGAAAGCAGACTGAACCAGGTTTTCCTCTAGGATGTTGCCTGTGCTTAGCTCTTCCATTTATTTTTATCCAACAAAACAAAACTCCCTAATCCTTGCCAATGACAAGCATACCCATAACATGATGCAGCCACCACCACCATGCTTGAAAATATGAAGTGATACTCAGTGATGTGTTGTTTGATTTGCCCCAAACCTAACTCTTATAACTCTTAATGTGTTCAAGACAAAGTTCATTTCTTTGCCACATTTTTTGCAGTTTTACTTTAGTGCCTTATTCCAAACAGGTTGCATGTTTTGGAATATTTGTATTCTGTACAGGCTTCCTTCTTTTCACTCAGTCATTTAGGTTAGTATTGGAATAACTACAATGTTGTTGATCCATCCTCAGTTTTCTTCTATCACAGCCATTAAACTCAGTCACCATTGGCCTTATGGTGAAATCCCTGAGCGGTTTCCTTCCTCTCCGACAACTGAGTTAGGAAGGATGCATGTGTCTTTGTAGTGACTGGGTGTATTGATACACCATCCAAAGTGTAGTTAATAACTTCACCATGTTCAAAGGGATATTCAATGTCTGCTTGTTTTATTTTTTACCCATCTACAGTTGAAGTTGGAAGTTTACATACACTTAGGTTGGAGTCATTAGAACTCATTTTTCAATCACTCCACAAATTTCTTGTAAACAAACTATAGTTTTGGCAAATCGGTTAGGACATAATTTTTCCAACAATTGTTTACAGACAGATTATTTCACTGTATCACAATTCCAGTGGGTCCGAAGTTTACATACACTAAGTTGACTGTGCCTTTTAAACAGCTTGTTAAATTCCAGAAAATTATGACATAAAAAAAAAAACAAGACCTCAGAAAGAAAAATGGTAGACCTCCACAAGTCTGGTTCATCCTATGGAGCAATTTCCAAATGCCTGAAGGTACCACGTTCATCTGTACAAACAATAGTACGCAAGTATAAACACCATGGGACCATGCAGCCATCATACCGCTCAGGAAGGAGACGCGTTCTGTCTCCTAGAGATGAACATACTTTGGTGTGAAAAGTGCAAATCAATCCCAGAACAACAGCAAAGGATCTTGTGAAGATGCTGGAGGAAACAGGTACAAAAGTATCTATATCCACAGTAAAACAAGTCTTATATCGACATAACCTGAAAGGCCACTCAGCAAGGAGAAAGCCACTGCCATAAAAAAGCCACATTACAGTTTGCAACTGCACATGGGGACAAAGATCGTACTTTTTGGAGAAATGTCCTCTGGTCTGATGAAACAAAAATAGAACTGTTTGACCATAGTTATGTTTGGAGGAAAAAGGGGGAGGCTTGCAAACCGAAGAACACCATCCCAACCGTGAAGCACGGGGGTGGCAGCATCATGTTGTGGGGGTGCTGCAGGAGGGACGGGTGCACTTCACAAAATAGATGGCTTCATGAGGAAGGAAAATTATGTATATATATTGAAGCAACATCTCAAGACATGAACAAGGACCCCAAGCATACTTCCAATGTTGTGGCAAAATGGCTTAAGGACAAAGTTAGGGTATTGGAGTGGCCATCGCAAAGCCCTGACCTCAATCCTCTGAAAAACCGTGCGCGAGCAAGGAGGCCTACAAACCTGACTCAGTTACACCAGCTCTGTCAGGAGGAATGGGCCAAAATTCACCCAACCTATTGTGGGAAGTTTGTGGAAGGCTATCCGAAACTTTTGACCCAAGTTAAACAATTTAAAGGCAATGCTACCAAATACTAATTGAGTGTATGTAAACTTCTGACCCACTGAGAATGTGATGAAAGAAATAAAAGCTGAAATAAATCACTCTACTATTATTCTGACATTTCACATTATTAAAATAAAGTGGTGATCCTAACTGACCTAAGACAGGGAATTTTTACTAGGATTATATGTCAGGAATTGTGAAAACTGAGTTCAAATGTATTTGGCTAAGGTGTATGTAAACTTCCGACTTCAACTGTACCAATAGGTGCCCTTCTTTGTGAAGCATTGGAAAACCTCCCTGGTCTTTGTGGTAGAATCTGTGTTTGAAAATCACTGCTCGACTGAGGGACCTAACAGATAATTGTATGTGTGGGGTACAGAATCGTGAATAATGACGAGTGAGAGTTACAGATGCACAAATGTCATACCTGCCAAAAAATGCTAACCTCCCCTAACGCAACTAAAGGTGTTAACCCTCCACATCTATCAAGACAGCTGGAGCACTGGGCCAGCCACTCTTAAATAGCACCTGGGCTAGCCACTCCTAAATAGCACATGGGCCAGCTCAGTTGAAACACCTTCCAACTAACGAAATGGACAAGCCAGCACAGATGTAACACATACTGACTAACGAGGTGACATCAATCAGTACGCCCTACGTGCTGACGAGCTAAATTCCAACCTCAAAACATAAATGGAAAAACCAAGGCCTGTAACACCTTCTCCCTTAAGACAACAAATAGAGAGGTTAGTATGTCTTGGGATTATGATATTTGTGCATCTGTAACTTTCTCATTATTCATTCAAGGCTATCTGTAATCATCGTAGCATCCACATTAATGTAGAAGTGTTTAGAAACATTCTATTATGTACAATAAAAGTGACTCAAATGGCACAATACATTTCCCATTTCCATTTGGCACAAAATAATCTTAAACAATCAAAACTAACAGCAAATGCATCCAACAAGTTTGTTAAGTCACAAGTTTGATGTAATCATTGTGCGCTATGAATATGGGGCCTTAATACTACATTTTTGACTACTTTAATACACAAGTGAGTTTGTCCCAATACCTTTGGTCCCCTAAAATGGGAAGACTAGGTAATTACGTGCTGTAATTTCTAAACGGTTGACACGGGAAAATACCCTCCACCGAAATCTAACAGTCTGCACTTTAACCTCATAGTCATTGTATCATTTCAAATCCAAAGTGCTGGAGTACAGAGCCAAAAAAACACAAAATTTGTCAATGTCCCAATACTTTTGGAGCTCACTGTAATTCTAATTTGATATTATGGGGTATTGTGGCAGTAAATTCAGGCAGTAACACAACAAAATGTAGAAAAAGTCCAGGGGTGTATTCAGAACACTCTCAAAACAAAGTGCCCCAAAAAGTGAACCACGTCATGATTTTTACTAAACACATGTTGTCTGTGGGTGCGTCAGGATGACATTGGAGGAGAGCGCATCCTGCAGAAACGCTGGACGTCCTTTGCTAAAGCCGAACTTCTCTGTCAGCCTCCCAAAGAGCTGCCATTCAATATCATCCAGGATGTGTTCACCCTCGCTCCATCAGAGGGCTACTCCACACAAGATATTATTTTCTATGGTATCTTCACATCCCAATGGTTAGTGAGAGCATGCAAAAGTATTTCTGCATATATGAGATGAGATGTCTGGAGGTCTAATGACATGACCAAACAATTGTGCCAATATTTGTTAACTTTCTCACAAAATAGTTTTTTCTATATTCTGCCCCCTCTTTCCTGCCGGCCTCCTACCCTCTGTCTATATCTGTCCTCTCTCCCCTTCCACTCCCAGGTCAGTGGCTTCAGGGCAGTCTGCTGTGTGTGCCTTTCGGCTTGGGGACATCAAAGATGTGTTTGCTGGGAATTACAAGAGATTCCAAAACCACCAATGGAATCATCGCATGAGCAAGAGTAGCAACCTGGGCAAGGTGTGGATGGGCCAATCCTATACTGTAGAAGTATACACTGAGTATACCAAACATTAAGAGCACCTTCCCAATATTGAGTTGCGCCCGGCCCGCTTTTGCCCTAAGAACAGCCTCAATTCGTTGCGGCAAGTACTCTACAAGGTTTCGAAAAGCTTTCCACAGGGATGCTGGCCCATCTTTGCTCCAGTGCTTCCCAAAGTTGGGTCAAGTTGTCTGGATGTCCTTTGAGTGGTGGAACATTCTTGATACACATGGGAAACTTTTGAGCGTGAAAAACCCAGTAGCGTTGCAGTTCTTGACACAAACCGGTGCGCCTGGCACCTACTACCATGCCCCGTTCAAAGGCACTTAAATCCTTTGTCTTGCCCATTCACCCTCTGAATGGCACACATACACCATCCATATCACAATTGTCTCAAGGCTTAAAAATCCTTCTTTAAACTTTCTCCTACCCTTCATCTACACTGATTGAAGTGACATCAATAAGGGATCATAGCTTTCACCTGGTCAGTCTGTCATGGAAAGAGTATTTGTTCTTAATGTTTGTATACTCAGGGTAGATTAGGGTATATGGGCAGGGTTGAGAATAATATCATTTTTAAGGATCCATTCTCATGGCTTACCTATTTTGCAGAGTGGCTAAAATAGATTTACATAGTTGTAGATTTATGGCCTAATGACCAAATCCTCTTTAACCCTGTGTTTCCCTCGTGGCAATTGTAATAACTGAGTTTATGGGCTTTTTGTTGACAGTGTGGGTTGGACAATGCCCCAGACACCACTCTAATGGCAGTCAAGGAAGGTTTCCTAGCCAGTGGAAGTGTGCGTCCGATAGGCAGTGCACCAGTTCTCAACTCCCCTGACCAGCGCTACAGTCGGATTGCTGCACTACGGACAAAAGCGGCCAATGGGCTGGACTACACCATACTCTTCCTGCTTAGTGGTGTGTCATAGTTATTTTCAATCTGGAAATTGCTCTTCAATCTTGGTCTGTAAACTTCTGTCAGATTGCTCATGTGGTGAGACGACTCCCATCCCAAATTTGACGGCAGATAATTTTGTCACTGCACTTTTGTCTTTCACTCTTCTCTTGGTCAGAGTCTGGGTTTTTCCACAAAGCTGTGCTGTTGAAGAAGAATACCCACATCATAGAGGAGATCCAAGTGTTCAGACAACCACAGCTGGTGAAAAACATACTTCTCTCCACCTCCAAGGTACACATTTGTTCAATCTTAACTTTTGTCAATGTATGTTTTCGATGGGCATTTCTCTGTACACTATGTACTGTCTTTGGCCTTTCATCCACTAAAACCCTATGATGCCTGTTCTTCCTATCGCAGGGTGTGCTTTATGTGGGGACCTCTGAAGGGGTGACCCAGGTGCCTGTATCCCAGTGCTCGTCCTATAAGAGCTGTGCCCAGTGTGTTTTGGCACGAGACCCCCTCTGTGGCTGGGACCCTGCCAATGGACATTGCGCCAGTGTGTCTGCCATTCCAGCCAATGCGTGAGTCCAACTTTAGATCTTTAGATTAATCACTGGCCTCCACATACTGCTGGTTCCGTGGCATTTCCATTCCCCTATTTTTTTATTTTTTATTAACAATTCTGAAATTGATGACATCTCAGCCTAGCACTCATGCATGTGTTTGTGAAATGAAGAGAACACAGTCAGGGCACCAATGTTAATGGACATCCCTCTCTCTCACCTACCTTTCCATCTCTCTTTCTCTCACTACATCTTTGCATTTGTGTGTGTTGTTGCTGTCAGACGGCAGGATGTGGAGCATGGCAACGTGATGAAGGAGTGTCAAGGTTCCCCCACAGCTAAACCTCTGCCAGGTGATCACTACAATTAGACACAGGTGTATTGAGATTATAAAGTAATAAAACCAGTAATAAACCATTATATTTAAGCATTGAGTGCTCTATAGTATGTATAACTCACTAATTTGTCTGTGCTCACATTCTATCCCCAGTGGAGGTGTACGCACAGCTAAATGAAGTAGTGAGGTTGAATTGTTCCACATCCTCCAATCTGGCAACCCTGAGTTGGAAGTCCGCCAAAGCCAGTGCTCTGCCCCACCACCTCTTCTTTCACTCTAGAGATGAGAGTCTGGTCTTCGTGGCCACACCTGACACCTTCGGAATCTACCACTGCATCTCTATGGAGAGGGTTTATGAGGAGACCGTAGCTATTTACACTGTGAGACAGATTGTCTCTCCTCGGGCCATTGATACTCCAGCCGTTCAAAGCCGGATCATCACCACAGAGACTAAAGACCAGATGACCACCATGATGGAGATTCCAAGCGACACTGAGAAGCTAGACCTCATCAACTTTGGGGAGGATCCAGTCATCACCACAGACGTAACCAACAAGACTCCAGACACACAGTCCACGACTGAGAATCTAGAGGACAAGACTCCAGACAACAATTCCAGTACTGAGAAGCCAGAGGATATGACCCCAGACCCCCAGTCCAGCAGTGAGAAACCAGAAGACATTGTCAACCACAATGAACCCTTAACAGCCAAGAATTACCATAGTGAACTAGTGGCAGTATCATTTCTCCTGGCTGTGTGTGTTTGTGTGCTAGTGCTAGGAGGGCTCTATGGGTGGCGCCTGCAGAGCAGATATAAATTGGGCCCCTTGGACACTGCAGAGGGGGGGGATACAGGGAAGAGAATGACCCTCTGAAAGTCTCACCTCCCTCAATAAAGGAGGCAGAATGAATGGACTCAGAAGATATCTTCATCAAGTCTTTTTTTTTTTCAACAGGCATTTGATGATATCACATCAGGTGGATTGGTTTATAAATAAGTAAATAAAAAAGTGTGTTTGGGAGGGGGGGGGTGAAGGGTATGTTTATTTACATGTGGAGCCTATTTGTCTTCAACTTAAACAGACAGATAATGCACATTTTTATTCATTTCAAATAAATTTCCTCATCTGACATTTTTCTATAGGCTACAGAACAAGTGTCTTTATTTCTGTAGGAATTTAATTCCTACAGATTATTTCACTGTATCGCGATTCCAGTGGGTCAGAAGTTTACCTACACTAAGTTGACTGTGCCTTTAAAGAGCTTGGAAAATTCCCGAAAATTATGTCATGGCTTTAGAAGCTTCTGATAGGCTAATTGACATAATTCGAGTCAATTGGAGGTGTACCTGTGGATGTATTTCAAGGCCTACCTTCAAACTCAGTGCCTCTTCACTTGGCATCATGGGAAAATCAAAAGAAATCAGCCGTCATACCACTCAGGAAGGAGACGCGTTCTGTCTCCTAGAGATGAACATACTTTGGTGCGAAAAGTGCAAATCAATCCCAGAACAACAGCAAAGGACCTTGTGAAGTTGCTGGAGGAAACAGGTACAAAAGTATCTATATCCACAGTAAAAAGTCCTATATCAACATAACCTGAAAGGCCGCTCAGCAAGGAGGAAGCCACTGCTCCAAAACTGCCATAAAAAAGCCAGACTACGGTTTGCAAATGCACATGGGGACAAAGATCGTACTTTTTGGAGAAATGTCCTCTGGTCTGATGAAACAAAAATAGAACTGTTTGACCATTGTTATGTTTCGAGGAAAAAGGGGGAGGCTTGCAAGCCAAAGAACACCATCCCAACCGTGAAGCACGGGGGTGCCAGCATCATGTTGTGGGGGTGCTTTGCTGCAGGAGGGACTGGTGTACTTCACAAAATAGATGGCTTCATGAGGAAGGAAAATTATGTGGATATATTGAAGCAACATCTCAAGACATCAGTCAGGAAGTTAAAGCTTGGTCGCAAATGGGTCTTCTAAATGGACAAAGACCCCAAGCATACTTCCAAAGTTGTGGCAAAATGGCTTAAGGACAACAAAGTCAAGGTATTGGAGTGGCCATCACAAAGCCCTGACCTCAATCCTATAGAAAATGTGTGGGCAGAACTGTAAATGCGTGTGCGAGCATGGAGGCCTACAAACCTGACTCAGTTACACCAACTCTGGGCCAAAATTCACCCAACTTATTGTGGGAAGGCTACCCGAAACGTTTGACCCAAGTTAAACAATTGAAAGGCAAAGCTACCAAATACTAATTGAGTGTATGTAAACTTCTGACTCACTGGGAATGTAATAAATACAAGCTGAAATAAATCATTTTCTCTATTATTCTGACATTTCACATTCTTAAAATAAAGTGGGTGATCCTAACAGACCTAAGACAGGGAATTTTTACTAGGATTAAATGTCAGGAATTGTGAAGTGTATGTAAGGTGTATGTACACTTCCGACTTCAACTGTAGATTGAATGATGCCTTGTGTTGTGGTTAAGAACTCTGTGGCCGTGTTCGAGAGCAGTTTATACTAATTACGTAGTTAATATAAGTAGACATGCAATCATAATTGACTGCAGGGCATTTAAAAGCGCCCACAAACTACCGGTGGCTGAAAACATAACCATCGGCGGGACAAACGAGTGACGAATTTCCGGGCAAGGGCGGTCCATTTAAAATTAATTATTTCCTCCCTCACCCTGCAAGTGTAAACTCGTCAGACGTCATGAAACGTTATCAGAAGTGTCGACTGAATTTGAGGGCTGAGGTGAGAGGGTATGTTTGGAATTCAGCCTGGTCCCAGAAGTCTCGCGATGTTGCGTCTCTGAGTTCATAAACTGTGATATTGGTGCTTTCAAGGCAACTGGGAACTCGGAAAAAACGAAGTCAAATCATGATGTCCGTGATCTTCAGGTCGGAAAGTTGCAGCTCTAGAAAGATGCTCCAGCTTCCGATTTAGAATTTCGATTACATTTCAAACGTTTTTCCCCCGAAGTCCCACTTGTCATGAACGGACTGAAGTCGGATATTTCCGAGTTTCCAATTGTTTTGAACGCGGCATACGTTATAAAATTGCAGACGCAACAGGGATCTGTACACGTTGAAAGGTATCCTAGATTATATCCTTGTATTTCCGTGTTTGTACATTAGCTGTTCCCACACCTGGAAAAAGTGGACAAGTGGTAAATTGTTAGATTTGAATTGTTACAAATGTTGTCTAAATTAATGTTGAGTATGCGATTTGTGTTAACAGCAGTAGGCCTAATAAATGTAATCGTTTGCAAGCTTCCATAGTTTTACTTTCAATTTCCATTGAAATACAAAACACAGATTTACAAGTGCAACTCAAATGTGGCTTGAAAAAAAGGCTATCTCTATATATTGTAATCATTAAATGTTGTCTATTGTATTGATTTATTTAACCTTTCCATTACTTTGCGGGACCTAAGAAAGGCCCATTCTGTGCTAGACACCGCTATTTTTGGTCATTTGAAATGCACCTACATTTTACTCTTCAAACTTCAATTTTGTTCTTCAAAAGGCTAATGTTGAAATGTTATTTCTAAACCAAGGACAACCTAGAGAATGCTTAGGCTATCTGTAATGCCATAATAAACATGGCACAATGTCTGCAGTTTGTTTTCTTCTCAGGTGTGTTTTTTGTCGTCAACCACCCAAATAAGGATCATCAACCATGTCCACCTCTATCACCACTGCAAATGGAGTTGTGGTAGTGACACAAGTGTTCCCCTTAGCGGAGAGTGGCAAGGCTTCAGTGCCACTGCTGAATGTCACTCCCCAAACACAGAGTGCGCTCCCCGCTATGCCACTGCCAACCACTAAAGTGTCCGAGATGACAAGGGTGTTCCTGCAGGTTCAGCCACAATCTTTTGGGGTGAGAACAGAATATTACTGTCCTTTGTCTTTAGTGCTCATTCCATCCATTTGCCATTGGATTCAATCATTGGCTGTGATATTGTAGAGATCTATATTTAACATCCTTTGAGGGCAATTTGATTTAGAAAAAAACATCTACGCTAAACTGTGAACCACTATTAGTTACCATTTCCACTATTGTTACTCAATGTTCCCCGAATTACTGTTGTCTCAGATTGTGCAGATCATCCTTGGATTGGTGTGCATGGTGGTGAGCCTGTCTGCTCTTCTCTCCCCTATCCTGTTTGACCAGTTCCCACTCTTCATGGGAGTTGCTGTAAGTTCTGGGTCCCACGGGGGCAAGTAATATCCAACACACTTAATGCTACACGGACACATGCAATTTTCACATGCAATTTTTTTTTCCTCAGAGTGAATCTGGCATCATCTATCTTACAGTAGTCCTATTGTAACCTAGAAAAGTAGGTGAACAAGCAGGATAGCTGACTTCAGATCAGCACTCATGACCAAATGGCATCCCACACCCACAGGAGACAGTAGAGCTTGTGTTTATCTATAAAGTGTAGGCCTCTACAGTAGGTGACATTGGATATGGCAGTTGATTGGACAGCATCACCTTCATATGTCAATGGTCTAAAGTGTCTTTCTCTCCTGTGTTTCTCACTCTCTCCAGTTTGTCCTCTCTGGATCTCTCACTGTGGCTGCCCGGAAAGGAACAGGTTTGAGTCTGGTAAGTCATTCACAGGTTTGAGTCTGGTAAGTCATTGAGTCTGGTAAGTCATTCAATTATTAGATTTATGAATTGAGATTTATATCAGAAATTAAATCTTTGCTATTAGGAAGTAAAACAGAAGATATTTTTCTAGACCAAAACTCACAAACCAAAAATCAAACCAATTGGAACAGTTAATGGATTTCCTATGTCCATATACTTTAAACAAACTAACATTGTCACGCAATGGTTGTTCAGTTTCCCCTCCTCACCATTTCCCACCCTGTCAGATTAAAGGGACTCTGGCTGTGAATGTCGTCAGTGTTCTTGTGGCTCTGGCTGGGGTTGCCTATATTTGCATTCTGCTGACTGTAAAACATGAAGATGGTTTCTGCACCGAAACTGATACTTTCGGTTCTGACCAGAACAGGATACGGGACTGCACAATCATGGTTAGGACGTTATATGTAAGTATTTATGGAAGTGACCTGGTTCATGTAATTTTGCTGTATTTATTTGTTATACTAACTTCAGAGAACTCAGTAACCTTCCAAACACATGAGGTTGGTGGCACCTTAATTGGGGAGGACGGCTCGTAGTAATGGCTGGAGCAGAATAAGTGGAATGGTATCAAATACATCACACACATTGTTTCTATGCGTTTTATGCCATTCCATTTTCACTATTCTGGAAATTATTATGATCCGTTCTCCCCACAGCGGCCTCCTGTGCTTCCAAACAGTTTGTTTATTAAAGGCTGCAAGGAGCTAGAGAAATACATCTTTGCAGGCTTATTAAATGTTTTATATATTTACGAGATATCGTTGATGTTGATTTACCAGGATGAGAAACCTGAACAAAAATGGTAAATCCTTCAAAAGTTACAATGCAAATCATTAGCCCAACCGTTGACACCTATTCCTCTTGTTTTACCTCTGTGTGCATCAGACAGTCTTGAATGGGGTAAAGGGCCTACTGCTGGTCCTGACAGTGATGGAGCTCTGTGTGGCTCTCACAGTCTGCGTCTTCTCTGGGAAAGCCATTCACCTCCGTGGGTACTACAGCCTGAGCCGTGGCCGGAATTTGGTAAGCTTGAGTACGCTGCAGTCATCGCTTACATCAACAGGTTAACAGTCTGTTGAACAGGCAGAGAGTGCAGCAGCTGTACATTTATTTTATTTTTTTAAGTACAGTCTTACAGTAGCTCAAACATGTAATGCTGTGGGGCATGAACCATTTTGCCTCTAACAGAACATTGCTACAATCCCTAACTTTCCCCAAACACTTGTTGCTTCTTGACTCCCCCTCTTGTAAACTCCTAGGTATCAACAATAACTGAATAGCTCCACCTAGTCCTCTGGTAGGCTAGGTGGAGTTTACACCATATTTCTTAGACACACCAATCCAGTCCTTTCAAATCCCCAGAATCGTGAAGGGTATATGGGTTATGTTGAATGGCCAGTTTGAGATGATGCCAGTCTGTGCTAGTTCCTCACTTCATCCTCCTTCCCTCTCCTGCACCTTGTCATTGGGTCTAGGTGGTGGTAGAGACTGGTACTGACCCCGCCGGAGCCAGCCAGGCCTCTCTGAGCGACAGTGACGTGGCCTTACTGGGCAGTGTGGAAGACTCTGACACCCCCGGCTCCACCGTACTCTCCTTGAGGCAGAACCATGATGCCATACACCTCACCCTACTTCTTACAACACATATTGCGTTGTAGTATACCCTATGTGCTCATGTGTTTCTCTTGTTTGAGTTTGTTATTTCACAATTGCTTACCTAAACTGTGAATGAAGATTATCATTAGGAACTGTGACGCCGTTGCGAATGTGTCCGATTGTTTTGTCATCAACGTGAACAGTCATGTGACCTGGTGATGGTTCTGTCCTGATGAATGTAGTGCTTCCCAGTATATCAAGTAGGACTATTATTCTCTTTGCTATTTCATATTACTGTAGAGTTGATATCTTGATTTCTGACAGTGTAGCATTCTTTCATTCAATAAATTGAATATTTCCTCTTCAAGTGTTATAGTGTCTACATTGGTAGAAGTTTACACAGATCACTGTAACCTTATAGCTATTTCCATCTGGTTCCAACTGTTTAAAGCTTTTCTGGAGGTGAAATGCCAACCTGTCATCACATGCACTCAAATCACCCATTCATCTTTTGCATTATTGATTTGAAATGCAACTGAGAATGCATGTCTCCATGGCTTGGAATCTTTTTCAGCTGAACAGTTTCTTTAAAAGAGATGTCTTTGTCATGTTTATTGTTGGAGGATGGGTAAGCTATATATTGATCAGTTGTCTTTTAGGTTAAACTAAAAAGAAATTGGAACTGTGCTATATGTATTCATGCCACTTGCATTGTTCAACGATACTTCCACACATTGTGTATGTGATCTGTCTCTAAAGTTCAGGATGTTGTTATATATCCCGTAGGTCCTTTTTAGTGGAATTACTCTTGTATATGCTGGCATTAACCCCACATACAGTACTTCTGGGGAGATGGCGTTCAGAGGCTGGCACCTAGGGTGGTGTCTAGTTCAACAACTGTTACCTCAACCAACCGCTGTCAACCCCTTATACCTTGTGAAATCAAGTAGTCAATTTGGTTCTGGGTTCAAGTTCAGTCAACCCCTTAGTCAATTAGTCAACCAACGGAAAATATATTTGTGTTTTCTCTAAGAGTATGTCGCCTCCAAATAACTAGCCTCTAGCTCCCCACAATGGTATCAATCAAATTGGTTATCGGGTCCATAACAATTGACCAATAGTGTAACTCACTAGGTCCCCACAACATCTGGCACTGTGAAGCTGGCGCAAACACTGCTGTAGCAGTAGGAGGAGCCTTCCTCGCAGGGCTCGCCATTCTGCAGGAACACGTTGGGGGGGCAGTAGGGAGAGGTACCGGTGCAGTGCTCTGGGAGGTCACACTCCCCCAGGGGCTGCCGACACATCCATCCACCTGAACGCAGCTGGTCCGACAGAGAAAATAGGCAGTAGATCAGTAAAGGGGTTTATGATTTGGACCTTTGTTCAGCTTCTTGTGATAGATCATGTAACAGTTTAGTTTATTAGGATCACTATTAGCTATTGCACATGCAGCAGCTACTCTTCCTGGTGTCCACATAAAACAGAACAAATACATTACAAACAGTACTAGATAAGAACAACATAAAATACTTCATTATGTTTAAATTAAAATCTGAGTTATAACATATATAATTATAATACTAACGACCTGAGCAGATTTATATGTAGGTGTTCAGTAGTGTGTGCAGTGATGGGGTTGAATGTGTGAGTGTCAGTAAGGGTCCAGTGAAGGAGACAGGGGGAGAGAGGCTTGCCCACCTTGCAGTTGTCACAACCGATGCCTTTGGAGGAACACTGGGCCCCAGGAACTTTCCGAATGCACTGTATGTCCAAGCATACACCATACAAACAGGACAAATACCCCTGCAAAGAGGATCACCCCTACTCCAATTTCTACGGAGACACTGTGATAGGTATTTTATTCAATACCCCTGAATTCAAGCAAAGGTCAGATGTAGATTGGCTCTGTGTTGCTGCATCTGATAACATGACCATGATGCTGGTGTGGTGTGTAAATGTCTCCTCTGTTGTGTCTGCATGGCTTCCTTCCTGTGAAGCTTCTGATCAATGGCATGCTGGGCATTCTGATTTGTTTCTTGGTGCTGGAGATACTGATCAGTGTGATGGTTATTCCGTATGGGCTGTGCACCATGGATACCGACGGTCCAGAGGTAAGAACAATCTCCTCACAACCAGACCAATTTAGATTTTTTTTCACTAATTGGTCTTTTGACCAATCAGATCAGCACTGAAAAAGATCTGATGTGAAAAGATCTGATGTGATTGATCAAAAGACCAATTAGTGGAAAAAATAGGAGAATTGGGCTGCCTGTCTAAACGCAGCCTTGTTGTCACTTTATGATTAGGTGACTAAATTCACTAAGATTAGATGTGTCCCTCTCCTCCCTGCTCAGGTCCCTCAGGAAGAGACTGACACCCCTCTGTGTGTTCCCAGCAGCACTGCAAACCCCCCTGTGCTCCCCTGGCACTCAGGGTGAAGTCACCACAGTGGTGACACTGCCATGAAACAGTCAGACATGATGATTAAGGGCAAATCTTTGGCCTAGTGGCAAGAAAAAAAAAGGGAAAAAACGAATACCTTACTGTTATGCTTGCCTTTCTTGCACTAAAACACTTGCACTTGTGTTTTTTTACTAGTACTGATTCTGCTGAAAGCTGCTTTGTTGAGGAAAGTTTAACTTACAATGATTGTGATATGCGGTTGTCTTACCTAGCTAGTACATTAAGTTAAATCGCTCTGGATTTCTACTAAGCTATATAAAATTATTTTAAGGTCATACCAAGGATCATTTAGCTATTTGATTTTACATTTTAAGACCCCTTGAAGAATTTAAGACCCCTTGAAGAATTAAAAAACTATTTGATGAAAAATTGTATTTTGGCTCATACAAATGCATTGAATAACAAATTCACTACACGGAACAACAGATGGTCCTCCCAAAAAATCAAAAGGAAGTTTGTTCTGAAGTGTCTGTCCTTTATCTGAGAGCTATAACGAAGATCAGGAACATTTATTTGTATTATTATTTGTATTTATTTGTACATGTATTTAACTCCTTGCTTTTGGCATTCAACAGTGTCCATATATACATCCATACATTTTTTAAACTAGTACTGGTGACCTTCAGATGAGTCTTGTGAGGCCTGTGGGCGAACTAAAGCAAAATAACACTGTTTGCGAGTCTCACCTTTCCACAGAGGTGTCATATTAGTGTGTAGCCCAAACAGTTCGGACACTACAGACAAAAGTTGGCAGATCGGCAGTAAGATTATGGGGGTCATAGAACAAAACGGAGAATATCATTGTGAGAGTCTTAGAGGGTCATACATTTTTTTTAAATAGGACGCTACAGATGATTTTGTGAGAAGACCAATTTCCGGGATGTCTCATGGTCTGACAAACACTGCTCTAGCTAGCTCTGTCACTTTTCATCGCAGATGTGGAAGTTCGACATAGGTGGATATGGTGGATTGAGAAACATTATGCTAAAACTGTGCTTTTTACATGCATAAATGTATTATTTTTATTTATTCAACCTTTATTTAACTAGGCAAGTCAGTTAAGAACAAATTCTTATTTACAATGACGACCTACCGCTGTCAAACCCGGACGATGCTGGGCCAATTACGGCCGGATGTGATACAGCCAGGATTCGAACCAGGGACTGTAGTGACGCCTCTTGCACTGAGATGCAGTGCCTTAGACCACTGCACCTCTCGGGAGATAAAACATAAATAAAATAAAATCCATCTCATTCTCCCATACATTAGATCTTACATAGATATACCTTACATTATTGGTATCAGTAGATTTGAACTGTTTAGTTGTGTTTTTCCAAAATGTTATTTTAGGCAGTTTTATATTACTGAAGCATCTTCAAAATAATATTTGTCTTTGGCGCCACCTTCTGGATCAATACTAGACTGAAAGAGGCGGCATATGGGTGCAACCACAGTCATAAAGGATGAGGCCAAGCTAGAGGTTTCGTCCTCACCAAAATCTGTCCAAAATAAGGCCAACGCGTTTCTATTGGCTTATTTTGGACATAAACTTGTCGCCTGCCTTCCAGCCTTTGGGACAACAACTCCCATGGTTAGGGCGGAGACATGAGCATCTCGTCATTATATACAGATCTCTGCCACAGTGCTACGTGTTTGGTAGATGGAGAGCTCAGCGTCAGAAAGTTATGGGGTAGATAATGGTACCCCCAGGGAATTAGTTCGTTGTTGTTCTCCATTATAATTGATTATGTAGTCTCTCAAAAGAGAACAGATATTGGGAGGTCTTTGTTTGCGGACAACAGGGCACTGTGTAAGAGAGGGAGAAATATTCCCCATAAAGTCAGGAGAGCTCAAGAAGGATCAGAGAAGTTGAACAGTGGTCCCACAGGTGGGGCTTCAAGTTCTCAGTTGAGAAAACACAGGCTGGTTGGGGAGGAAATATGCCTGAAGCTGTGCAGGAGGAATCTGGAGAGGGTGGGAGTGTTTAGGTTCCTGGGGATCTGGTCTGACACTCGAATGACATGGGCGGAACATATTAACCGAGTAGTTATCAAAGGAAAGAAAATATTGAATGTGATCGTTGCCTGTCAGGAATGACGTGGGGGTGACATTGAAAACAAATGACAAGAGTTGTGGAATAAGGATGGAAAGGGAAGACTCCTGTGTAAGATCCAGGAAAATGTGAGGGCAGGGAGGTCCTCAGGTCGAGAGAGAAGGGAGGAATCACAAGGCTGAGACTGGGACCCACAAAGCTCAACAGTACAAAACATCTGACTGGGTGTGATCACTGTCAGGAGAAGATGGAGACAGTGGAAAACGTGTTATTTCAGTGTCAGCACAATGGGAGGGATTGTTATCAGATTTAAGGACAAATATATAATATATGCCATTTAACAGATGCTTTTATCTAAAGCAACTTTGTCATTCGTGCATACATTTTACATACAGGTGGTCCAGGGAATCAAACCCACTACCATGGCGTTACAAGCACCATGCTCTACCAACTGAGCTACAATGGTATTGAAGGGCCAAGCTTAAGTTAATAGCTGAGAAAATCTTCAGGGGATGTGGTATTTAATTACGTATTTAGTTTCCTTAAAGGAAAACTACACCCAGTATAGGTTTTATTAGTCCATTTTTTTTTACATTGTCAGCATTCTTTTAAAATACAGAAATACAGCAGGTAAGATGCATTTTGCATCACATGATGCTGCCTTTTCCATCATATGATTCATAATGCATCATACCAGCTGTATTTCTGTATATCTTGAAAACCTTATTGATGACATGCAACACATTTGATATCAACAATGGACTAAGGAAGAAAATACCAAAATATGTTTTTTGGGTGGAATTTTCTGGAGACGGGAAGGATTTCGTTTTTAGCCCTTCCTTTTCTCTGGTCCACACTCCAGTCCAGTTTGTTGCGGTAAAGCACATTAGAGTTGGTTGTCAAACGCCATATGTAAACCGAAGAAGAAGAAGAGACACATGTGATTTCAATGTAGCCAATGAATGTCGGTAGCTAGCTACGTGTACATCTCTGTTTATATTCCTTGGACATGACAGCCAGCCATAGAAGCTAAGAAGATCAGTGGGCAGGAAATAATTTTGTTGCATGAACCATCGACTTAGCCAACAAGGCAGGAGCCCACTGGATAGATAGATAGTTAGCCAATACAGTTTGGGAATTGATCATAATAACGGCTAGCTATAGAGTTAACTTGGTTGTCAATACTTCAGTTGGATGTCAATTGCGCTACTCATTTGAACAAATGTGTAATGTGGTAATATTAGCTAGCTAACGTGCATTGCCATTGTTATATTGCTATCAGAATTCTGATTTGTTATCGCTCGCAGGATTACTACTGTATCTATCAATAAGGAGAATAATTGACAACCATGGAAAAAGTCACGAAAATACTGGTTCATCTGTCGAAGAATAATGTCGCACCGCAATGTGCCCGTTTTGTACAGGTCAGTTGTGCATGTGCTATGTTTTTGCTTTGTTGTCACTTCAACACTAGCCAAATGCCAATGTCACGTGGAATTTATGAAAACGAGGTGCTATGGCAGTGTTATGTTTTACTGTAGTACCATTTTAAAGGGGTAGGTCACCCAAATTAAATAAAGGTTAAATACAAAATAAAACAATAATACTGTGTGTATATATATATATATATATATATACACCACATAACCAAAAGTATGTGGACAACTTCAGGTCTAACATCTAATTGCAAAATCATGTGTCCCCCCTTGCTGCAATAACAGCCTCCACTCTTCTAGGAAGGCTTTCCACTAGCTGTTGGAACATTGCTGCGGGGACTTGCTTCCATTCAGCCATGAGCATTAGTGAGGTCGGGCACTAATGTGGGGCGATTAGGCTTGGCTCGCAGTCGGCGAGCGTAGTTCTGACTTCTGACGTTGCATCCAGAGGCAGTTTGAAACTCGGTAGTGAGTGTTGCAATTTAGGACAGACAATTCTTTACACACTACGTGCTTCAGCACTCGGCAGTCGCGTTCTATGAGCTTGTGTGGCCTACCACTTTGCGACTGAGACGTTATTGCTCCTAAAAGTTTCCACTTCACAATAACAGCACTTACAGTGGTAAGAAAAAGTATGTGAACCTTTTGGAAATACCTGAATTTCTGCATAAATTGGTCATAAAATTTGATCTGATCTTCATCTAGGTCACAACAATAGACAAACAGTCTGCTTAAACTAATAACACACAAACAATTATACGTTTTCATGTCTTTATTGAACACACCGTGTAAACATTCACAGTGCAGGGTGGGAAAAGTATGTGAACCCTTGGATTCAATAACTGGTTGATCCTCCTTTGGCAGCAATAACCTCAACCAAACGTTTTCTGTAGTTGTGGATCAAATCAAATTGTATTTGTCACATACACGTGGTTAGCAGATGTTAATGCGAGTGTAGCGAAATGCTTGTGCTTCTAGTTCCGACCATGCAGTAGTATCTAACAAGTAATCTAACAAATTCACAACAACTACCTTATACACACAAGAGTAAAGGAATGAATACGAGTATGTACATATAAATATATGGATGAGCGATGGCTGATCGACATAGGCAAGATGCAGTAGATGGTACGGAGTACAGCATATACATATGAGATGAGTAATGTAGGATATGTAAACATTATATAAATGGCATTGTTTAAAGTGGCTAGTGATACATTTATTCCATCCAATTATAATTATTAAAGTGGCTATAGATTTGAGTCGATGGCCGAACGGCATAGGCAAGATTCAGAAGATGGTTTAGAGTACAGTGTATACATTTGCTATGAGTAATGTCGGATATGTAAACATTATATACAAAATTGTTTAAAGTGGCTAGTGATACATTTATTACATCCAATTCCTATTTTTAAAGTGGCTAGAGATTTAAGTCAGTATGTTGGCAGCAGCCACTCAATGTTAGTGATGGCTGTTTAACAGTCTGATGGCCTTGAGGTAGAAGCTGTTTTTCAGTCTCTCGGTCCCAGCTTTGATGCACCTGTACTGACCTCGCCTTCTGGATAATAGCGGGGTGAACAGGCAGTGGCTCGGGTGGTTGTTGTCCTTGATGATCTTTTTGGCCTTCCTGTGACATTGGGTGGTGTAGGTGGCCTGAAGGGCAGGTAGTTTACCCCCGGTGATGCGTTGTGCAGTCCTCACTACCCTCTGGAGAGCCTTACGGTTGTGGGCAGAGCAGTTGCCGTACAAGGCGGTGATACAGCCCGACAGGATGCTCTCGATTGTGCATCTGTAGAAGTTTGTAAGTGATTTTGGTGACAAGCCGAATTTCTTCAGCCTCCTGAGGTTGAAGAGGCGCTGTTGCGCCTTCTTCACCACGCTGTCTGTGTGGGTGGTCCAATTCAGTTTGTCCGTGATGTGTATGCCGAGGAACTTAACTTTCAGACCTGCACAACGATCAGGAGGAATTTCAGACCATTCATTTTTACAAAACTGTTTTAGTTAATATTCTTGGGGTGCCTGGTGTGAACTGCTCTCTTGAGGTCATGCCACAGCATTTCAATCGGGTTGAGGTCAGGACTGTGACTGGGCCACTCCAGAAGGCGTATTTTCTTCTGTTGAAGTTATTCTGTTGATTTACTTCTGTGTGTTGGGTCGTTGTCCTGTTGCATCACCCGACTTCTGTTGAGCTTCAATTGGCGGACAGATAGCCTAACATTCCCCTGCAAAATGTCTTGATAAACTTGGGAATTCATTTTTCCGTTGATGATGGAAAGCTGTCCAGGCCCTGAGGCAGCAAAGCAGCCCCAAACCATGATGCTCCCTCCACCATACTTTACAGTTGGGATGAGGTTTTGATGTTGGTGTGCTGTGGCCTTTTTTCCTCCACACATAGTGTTATGTGTTCCTTCCAAACAACGCAACTGTAGTTTCATCTGTACACAGAATATTTTGCCAGTTGCACTTTTGCAAACTTCAGACTTGCAGCAATGTTTTTTTTGGACAGCAGTGGCTTCTTCTGTGGTGTCCTCCCATGAACACCATTCTTGTTTAGTGTTTTACGTATCGTAGACTCGTCAGAGATGTTCCAGAGATTTCTGTAAGTCTTTAGCTGACACTCTAGGATTCTTCTTAAACCTCATTGAGCATTCTGCGCTGTGCTCTAAATAATTTATGTTTTATTAGTTTAAGCACACTATGCTTGTCTATTGTTGTGACTTAGATCAGATCAAATTTGATGACCAATTTATGCAGAAATCCAGGTAATTCCAAAAGTTCACATGCTTTTTCTTGTCACTGTAGAGTTGCCCGGGGGCAGCTCTAGCAGGACAGAAATTTGACGAACTGACTTGTTGGAAAGGTGGCATCCTATGACGGTGCCTTACTGAGCTCTTCAGTAAGGCCATTCTATTGATAATGTTTCTCTATGGAGATTACATGACTGTGTGCTCGATTTTATACACCTGTCAGCAACAGGTGCGGCTGAAATAGCTGAATCCACTCATTTGAAGGGGCGTCCACATACGTTTGTGTATATATAGTGTATATTTCCTTAATCTATGGGCCAAAGATTGCCATCCATAATCAGGATTTGTATATTGATAACCAAAAAACAATGACTGAATGGACCCATAGTGGTCCCAGTACTTTCCCCTCCAAAATACATTGAAATCAAGCAATTTAGCTAAATTGTTAGCCTTTATTCTTTTAGTTGCCGATACTTCAAAGGTTGTTATATGAGTTGAATTATGCAACAGTTAAAAAACTAATTTTTTTACCACTTAATTTTCTGTTAGAGCATAACAGGTCATTTTACAGAGACTCTTGATGATGAGGTGGAGGTGAAATGTTCTTTGGAGAACAATCGCTTTATACTGTGTGACTGCGAGAAGGGGAGAGGAATTCCCCTAAAGGTAATGGCTCAATGGAACACATTCAATTTAATAAAATGATATGTTTAATTGTTTTATCAGTTGTGGCCACGTTTCCATACCTCAGACAGTTGTTGTTTTGTGTATCCCATATAAATAATTTTTGGTTGACTGCAAAAAGTATAATGGAAAATGTTTGAATTTATTTGGTTGATATGTTTTTTCTCAGAGGGCAACCTTTTGCCCCTTCAAGTATCTGTCTGTCGCAGAGGCAGCTGCAATCCCATTGGATGTTCAGAGCCGCGGAGTGGACGTGGGGGTTGCTATTCTTCTGCAGTCAGCCAATCAGAAGGTGTTGTTAACTCGACGGGCGTCCAGTCTCCGCATTTTCCCCAATGTGTGGGTTCCACCAGGTATGGCATCATTCTGCGAAAGTAACCTTTCAAAATGAAATAATATTCCATAGGAAGACACTTTGGGTAACCCAATTAACCTTAGTGTTGTTTCCTGATATTGAAAGGGTGACATTTATTTTATTTTATATATATATATATATATATATATTTTTTTTTTTTTTTTTTTTTTTTCAGGTGGCCATGTGGAACTGGATGAGAGGGTAACGTTTCTAGTTGCTATAGCTATTAAACAGTGGAAGATAAAATGTATTATTCCCCATAAGTGTCTTTGCCTGTGGTTTCAACCCCCTCATGGTCTCTGGGGTCAATTTGCTTTTAGCTCAATCAAGCTTGGTGTGTGTGTTTGCCTCATATCTCTCGTTTGTCAGCTCCTGGACGCAGGGCTGAGGGAGCTGAGGGAGGAGACAGGACTGAAGCTAGACCCTGGAGACGTCTCAGCTCAGCTGCTGGGGCTCTGGGAGGTGGGAAATCACTGCCACAACACAACAGCATTTCTAGGACCAGGGAATAGTTTGTTAAATAATAATATGTAAATGCATTAGAAAAAAGTTACTGGCCTCAATTCCACAGACATTTGATACATTCTGATATGTCTGACAGTCCTATTTTCTCATGTTGGCTCAAATGTTTGTTCTGTTTCTCTTCACAGTCAGTTTTCCCGCCCATGCTGAGCAGAGGGATGCCACAGAGGCACCATGTGGTCACCTACATGCTCCTAAACACCTCCCTCACACACCAGCAGCTCCAGGTATCTGCCTGACAGTCCTGTCTGTCTGTCTGTCTGCCTGTCCGTATTCCTGTCTGGTGTTATCATTAAAGGCACACGAAGCCAAATCAAAGAGAATGCCTCTGACTCACTAAATACCATCTTTGTTCTAGGCCTCTCTGCGCCTCGAACCTGCTGAGGTCAGTGGCTGTCTGTGGGTGGACGCCTCGCTGGTCAAGGCCATTGTGTCCGCCGTGGACGGAGAGGAGGGTTCTGTGACACCATTGGAGGGCCTGGCTCCAACCATAAGGTACATCACATCCACAAAGTAATGCACTCAAAACATAAACAGATATAAAAAATAGATGATATACTGTACCATTGATAAGTATTTGTGAAAAAAAGTTTTACTGGGCTAATTTCTTCTGACATTAATGTTGGCATTTTGTTTCTGTGGTGTTGGTTCTCCAGTGTATCGGAGGTTTCTCCGGAAGGTGGGCTCAGTGAGTCAATTTTGCCATTGTCTGTTTTGTGTAACCGGGCCCCGAATAGCGGAGAGGATGTGGAGCGTGTCAGCACTGGTACCAAATACGCCCTGGAGCTCTGGCTTAAGAACCTGGAGGGACAGGGGACCCGGTGTTAACTGTCTTCACTAAACCTGGACGTCTAGCCCTGTGATGAAGTGACTTCCTGGAGGATGACATCACTTCCTGGAGTTTGCCTTAACCGGTGAAGGTCACCTAAAGTGAACTATCATCTTTCAAAAAAATCTTGTACGTATTAACCAATAATGAACTTTGGGTGAACTATCCCTTTAATATCAACAGCAACACCTACAAGTCTTATATGGCTGTTTGAGGGCTTTGCATGAGCTATCAATGTTGTGTGTAAGAATAGTTTTTATTGCAAGGGTGTTGTTAGTGATGAAATGTTATGAACAAAGTGGATTTATACTGCAGATGCTTTTATGATCATTATATTCCATTTGCGCCTTCAAGCCACAAGATGGCAATGCATAGCCTACACAGTGATTTCACATTTGGAAACAAGCGCCAAACAATCAGAATTCTGATTTAAGTTTACATAATTATCTTGACTTGTAAATAAGAATGTGTTCTTAACTGACTCGCCTGGTTAAATAAAAAGGTATAAAAATATTTTTTTAATTCTAAATGTAATTATTGTCCTCAACCAGCATTATTTACAATTATTTGTGTATTCTTTTTACTATACTCAGACAGAGGTTAGGTCTCAAGTTAGTTAGCATAAGTCTTCATTGTAAAGTTAAACACATAAATATTGTATTGTACTTTCAACTGAAGATATCCAATATTTATTGTTTGCAGTGATTCAATAATTAGCATTTAAAGACTACATTTTTATATGTCATAAGTGTAAGGTGTGTGTGTCATATAACGAAAACTCTTCTCACCCACATCCAGATTAATATACTGTACATTATGGCAACCTCACCCATGGATAAGCTACTGGGAAATATCCTTACTTTGTTCTTTGGCTGCATTTAGACTGGCAGCACCAATTGGTCTTTTGACCAATCACATCGGATATTTTTTCAGAGCTGATCTGATTGTTCAAAAGACCAATTAGTGGAAATATAATAGTCAAAATTGGGCTGCCTTTGTAAAGCAGCCTTGATGTGTCAGCTGTTTATGTAGGATTTAACAGCTACTGTTACTGCGTTGCAGTCTCATGGTTGATCTGAAGCAATGCGTGACATTTAAACGCAAATCGGCCAATTTCGAAGCAAAATCTTGAATGTTAAGTGGGGGAGGGGTATGGGGTGGGGGGCGTAATAATGAAATGTAAAACAGTTTTCTACAGTAACTAAGTGACTACAATTGATGCGTTAAGTTAGGGACACAATTCACAACATCAACAAGTCAGAATCCACAGTAAAAAAAATGGAAGGGTTTTTGTTTTCTCTAAATCATCATAAGTCATTACATTTTAATGTCAAAAGGAATAACATTCAGATGGAAAGAGTTGGAGCATAATCTTCATCAGATCCTGAACTATCCCATTTTTCCGGGAACTGTCCTGGCTTTTACCATGCAGAGGTAATCGGGCCTGTTGTTAGGATTAGGAGCACCACACCCTCTGTGCCAATAGCAGTGGGCACTGGGCATTCCAGTGGGCAAGTATGTGGCAGGGCATTCAAGGTATAATCAAGTCTTGATGCCACATTTCCTTGCCAGCGTATTGTCTGTATTGGTGATGTCATGATATTACTGTACGTTATATTTTCTAGATTTGTCTATAAGTTACATACGAGTGACTCAGTGACTTATTCATTACCACGAATGTATTTGTGTCTGCATATCTTCATATGTGGATTTTACCTTTTGCCATTGACAATTGACAGACAACTTTTATCATATTGGCCCAAATGCAAAGACATTGACTTATCCTCTTGATGGTATTATTAGAATAGGTTGACTCTGTTGGCTAAAGAAGCCTTGCATGGGTGAATGGTTCTATCAGTATGCACATCTACATGCTTGAATGATGTTTGGATACCCTTTTAGCAAATTACTTAAGATTGCAATCTGTCTTCGCCCTTTTGCTCTTTTTGATTGATTGATTTTTAAGCCCAGCCAAACGATAAATCATATTGTCTCTGAGGTCATAAACAAACAATGACCTCAATGTGTCAGAAACCATAAGAAGTGATCTTATTTGTTTTGGTTGAAAGTTTCTCTCTGATTGATTGATCTTCCTGCTGAACAGTATTAGTAACAGCAACCACTGAGATGTTTTCCAGGAAAAATACACAATGCAATTGTAGAAAGACACATCTAATACAGACTATAAGGTTAGGGGATATGGAGAGGAAGGGACATACACCTCATGCATTTTGGATAAGAATGCGGTTTGTACTGCACACCTTGAAAAATGTAAGTCTTCAATTCTTAATGTCACTTGGTAGCTGGTTATCATGAATGTTACCAGGACATCATATGTCAACGTTTTATGTTAAACCTATCCCATTGGCCCAAATAGCAGAAAGAGATGTTGCCTTTTTTAATACACACTGACTTGCATTTAATGGACAAAGTTTGAGTAATTCTTAATTTTATGGAGTCGGACTAATTTCGTAATTTAATACAATACCTTATTCTTTATCACACCGCCACACCCAGCCTAACTGTAAAGCACGTTATCTAGATATCTATTTACTTGTTCCTTTCACACAAAGAATAAAAGAAAGAAAAGCCAGGGGATGAGGGCAGGCTTAGATACAGAGGCATGTCTGTTCTGCCCTAGCTTCAGTTCTCCTGAGGAACAGAATCATCTCTTTTACAAACCATGAATGCATCCAACCCATTTCTGCCCATCCAAACCCGAGGAATTTCTGTCCTGGAAAAAGTGTTTTTGACACATTGCCTCATTTTGAACCCCTGCCTATTGAAAACAGCCATATATGGGAGTAAGATTGCAGTACCTATTGCTTCCACTGGATGTCAACAGTCTCTAGACAGTGTTTGGTGATGTTAGGTTGCTCTGGATGGTAATAGAAGAAGAATTTCGAACTAGTCATCGGATGTAAACAGAAGAGGAGGCACGTTCAAGGGCTCGCGCGCGCTGTGGTTTTTTCCTTTCCTATCGTCCAGTTTATAATCTGGTTGAAATATTATAGTAAATATACATAAAAGTGTTCCTAAGGATACATTATCAATGATGTTTGATTGTTCTTGGACAAGTATATAAGTATTGGTTGAACGTGTTCTCTTCACGGTTCAATGGGCGAGTGGACGCTGTATTTTATGAACATAACGCGCCAACCAAACTGAGATGTATGGATATAATAAATGACTTTTTCTAACAAAAGAACCATTGGATGTCTTCGTTGGACACTTGGGAAACCCTCAGCAGAAGTTCTTCGAAAGGTAAGGGATTTTATATTAGTGATTTTATGCGTTTTATGAGACCCGCTTTGGTTATGGATTTATGCTAATGCGTAAAATATAAGAGGGGCTATCCTCAAACAATCAAATGTTGTGCTTTCGCCATAAAGCCTTTTTGAAATCTGACAACGCTGTGATATTGCCAAGAATATGAGCTTTTGATGACTATGCAACACTTGTATATTGATGAATGTTTAATAATTCAACTTTTGGATTTTGAATTTGGCGCCTTACATTTCACCGGGTAGTGGTCGGGAGTGGGGCGCTCCCTAAAGGACTTGCCTAGTTAAATAAAGGTAAAATTAAAAAATTAAAAATACCTTTCAATGGCCTAGTTACTTTAGACAGAAACTAAAGTAGGGAGGTTGGTCGGGGAGGAGTAACATATACTAAATGGAGTGTCTCGGATTTACGTACAGAATAATACGAAATACGAATGGAGTCAATGAAATAGTAACAACCACATGGAAACCACGTGTTTGATGTCTTTGATACCATTCCATTGACTCCATTTGGACTATTATTATGAGCAGTCCTCCCCTCAGCAGCCTCCACTGGTAAAAACATTAGGAATAAAATAACATTAGGACATCTGCAATGCTTGCTGTTTGGGGTTTTAGGCTGGGTTTCTGTATAGCACTTTGACATCGGCTGATGTAAAAAGGGCTTTTTAAATAAATGTGATTTGAATAAATACAGGTTGAAATTACAATCAGTGAGCCAATGCCATGATCTTCCTTCAGATACTTCAGAGATAATTGGACCATTTGTACAGAATTGTCATTGCTCCCATGCATATTACTTAATAAGGCCATTTCAGATGGTCTTCTTACCCAATTGACTGGAGCTTCTGGAGGAAAGAGAAGTAAGGAAGGGACCAAAAGAAAATAATACTGTATATGATCAATTAAATATATACAGTATCTTCAACATTACATGAGTGATGTATTTTCTTAGGAAGTTACTTCAATGTGTTTAATCAATATGTATGTTGACACATCTCTACACACCTATATCTACAATAATCAGTAGTCTACCTATTCAAACCTCACATTGAACCCCATCCCCTTGATGTATGGAAGGAAAGAAAGCATTCAGGGGGGATTGTCTCCTGGAATTGAAAACATGAGACTACACTTCTTCTGTTGTCTACCTGACAGTACCACAGACAGTACATAAGCATACATAAAGTGTGTCACCTACTGTACCTGTGTGTCAGTACTCGTTCACCACATACATCCCTGTTCGGTTTTTCGATGGTTCTCCCATTTCGTCCTATATCAGAGAAAGTATCAGCTCATCAAAGGTTTGAAACAGTGTCTAAAGATGATACTGCACACAATATAATTTAAAGGCAAAACTGAATTTTGCAGTCTGTTTTTGACCTGTTGTATAGAACTGCAATGTTAGCTTATCTTGCAGATGTTCGTCTGTTCTAAAGCCTTAGTTAACTAAGCCTTAAAGACATCCACTCTGCTTAATTGCAACAATAAATCAAACCGGTGATTCATCAATTAAAAGGGCTTTGGGAGGAGAAGGTCATGTAAAGAGAACAGAGTGGTTGTGGATTACAATGTGTCTGTCTGCTGCTCTGTTGCCATAGAGACAGGTGACAGAGGGGGCACTCTTCTCATGATCTGCTAGTCAGTCTCAATAAATTGATCAAGGAGAGTTAGAGGCTGTGAACAAATAGTCCTCCAATGTCTTCCACTGTCCCCTTCACAAAACAACATAACAAACATGTTCAAACCACCGCTGGCAGCAATCTCTCTCTCTCTGACGTTGGTAGATCCCATGGCATTTGTATTTAGCATCACTTTCATAGCTCAATCGAGAATATATCTTTTTTATGTCCACAATGAACACTGCCTTTTTTCAGTCAAATCATGGTGTTGCCAGTTATTAAAAGTGATATTGATGAGTAACATGCCCCATACAGGAAGGTCCTTGGATGATAACTCTGGTATCATCCCTCATATGGACCCAAGGCAGGATTAAAGCTATAAACTCACAGATGATTGTGTTTAATTGGTTGTCTGGTCTACCAAGAACATCTGCTTATGTGGGGGTTTGATTTCGGAGATAAGCAACTTGGTGCATCAATGAAAATAGGTGGCTTGGGGGGAGGAGTATGGCTTGGGACCCCTCTCTAGAAGCTACAGGGGTAGTTCGGCTGAGAGGGTAGAGGGGAAGGCTAGTGTTTCCCACGCCTCAGGTTTCCCTGGTCAAAGCCGGAAGGGCACAAAGAGACATCTATCTAACACTGAGGCAGAGCGGCCAGTCTTAGTAACCATAGCCGACCTGCTGAATGCAGAATCTGAGCCTGTGTGTGTGTCTATCTGGCCTCTCTGCCAAGACATAGGACTTACATAAGGCTTGCCGTTGGGCACGTCGAAGCGGCTGTGTGTGGAGTACATTTGGATGTCTGCCCCGTGGTTGATCTGGTTATATGGGCTGAAGCTTCCATATCTCTGCCTACAGCACAACCACACTAGCTGAAGGCCAAGAAAAGACAAGAATCATAGTACTTTTAGAATGGCCTCCTTAGCATGACATACTGTAACTGTTAGAGCAGGGTTGTGGCTGTTTCTGAGAAAATGGAGGTCTACAATGCATTTAGGGAGAAACAGTGTGCATCTGTGTGTCAGTTTGTTTTTGTACTCACCAGCAGTATTAGGAGAATAAGGAGGATTAACAAGATCAGGGCAGCCAGTACCAATAGAGCGATCCCCCATCCTGGGACTCCCTCTCCGCCCCCAGCAACTACAGCTGCAGCATTCTCTGTGGTCTTATGTGTCGCCTCCGTATTCTCTGTGTTCCTATGACTGGTCGTTTGGCCCGTGGCAGCCTGATGGGGGGGTTAGATTGGCCCGATGTGTTGATAGAGAGGTTTTACGAAAGACTGTCGCGCTACTGGTCTGGAGAGGATTTTTATGGGTAATAGGGGTGGTTGTGTTGCTAATTGTATTGTTATGGTCTCCAGGACTAGGGGTGGTTATGTTGCTAATTGTTATGTTATGGTCCCCAGGACTAGGGGTGGTTATGTTGCTAATTGTAATGTTGTGGTCTTCAGGAGCGGCAGGGTAGCCTAGTGGTTAGAGCGTTGGACTACAAATCTGTCGTTCTGCCCCTGAACAGGCAGTTAACCCACTGTTCCTAGGCCGTCATTGAAAATAAGAATTTGTTCTTAACTGACTTGCCTAGTAAAATAAAGGTAAAAAATGAGCAGGGGTGGTTATGTTGCTTACTGTAATGTTATGGTCCCCAGGACTAGGGGTGGTTATGTTGCTTACTGTAATGTTATGGTCCCCAGGACTAGGGGTGGTTATGTTGCTTACTGTAATGTTATGGTCCCCAGGAATAGGGGTAGTTATGTTGCTAATTGTAGCGTTATGTTCTTCAGGAATATGAGTGGTAATGCTGCTAATTGTAGTGTTATGGTCCCCAGGACTAGGGGTGGTTATGTTGCTTACTGTAATGTTATGGTCCCCAGGAATAGGGGTGGTTATGTTGCTAATTGTAGTGTTATGTTCTTCAGGAATATGAGTGGTAATGCTGCTAATTGTAGTGTTATGTTCTTCAGGAATATGAGTGGTTATGTTGCTAATTGTAGTGTTATGTTCTTCAGGAATATGAGTGGTAATGCTGCTAATTGTACTGTTATAGTCTTCAGGAATAGGGGTGGTTATGTTGCAAATTGTAGCGTTATGTTCTTCAGGAATATGAGTGGTAATGTTGCTAATTGTACTGTTATGGTTTTCAGGAATAGGGGTAGTTATGTTGCTAATTGTAGCGTTATGTTCTTCAGGAATATGAGTGGTAATGCTGCTAATTGTAGTGTAATGGTCTCCAGGAATAGGGGTGGTTATGTTGCTAATTGTAGTGTTATGTTCTTCAGGAATATGAGTGGTAATGCTGCTAATTGTACTGTTTTGGTCAGGACTAGTGGTGGTGGTTGTGGGTATGTCTACTTGTGATACTAATTGTTACAAGACTGGTGATGTTGCCAGATGAAATCATTGCTGTAGAGGCAGTTGCATCCCCGGCCCTTCCTGAAAGGCTAGCCGTACTAACTAAGGCAGCTGTAGTAGTTGTCGCCGCAGGGGTATTTGTGGTAGATGGTGGTGAGGAAGTTATGGTTGCTGTGGTACGTGGTACAAGAGGTAGTGTGGCTTTTATTGGAAGCTGACCTAAGGAATAAGTAACATATTTGTGATTTCTGCTTTATTTTACTAATAACAGTTTCTTAAGCTATTTACAAAACAGTTTTTTTTTAAATACAAATTAATCAGGCTACTACACAGCAGAAGTAGAGAAGGTTGCCATCTTCTTTACCTTCAGTATAAGCGAGGTCCAGCTAAAGGGTTTTGGATTTATTTGATTGGATATGAGTGGAAAGTAGACCTTTAACCAAAGTTGGAATGATCATGAATGTTGTCCCAAACATTAATGTCGAGTTTGCAATGACTGATCCATTACTGCAAGAGTGAGACCAGCAGTCAAAAATAATTATAACGTATAATTGTCAATGTCCTTAAAAATGATATTTTTTTTTCAATGGCAGAATTTTAAATTCAACATTAGAGCTCACCTGAAGATTAGATCAAATACACCCATATATTTGTCAGACTCTGGCAAAGGACTGTGGACGTCATCCATCTGAAAAAAAAGACACAGCAATCAGAGGAACACTTCAGTATTATCCTACAAGCCTACAAGGCATGTCTTCACACCTTTACTTGTTTGAATATTGAGGATATTATAAGGGAGGTATCTATAGTATCCTTGTCTATGGTGTAGTGGAGTGGGTCAACTGGAGTGTGACCTAGTAGTGATGGCTCGTTTGTTCTTAATAATTTCCATAGAAATGTAGAATGTTCATTCAAATGATGTTAACTGATGTGGCTCATGCAATATAATGTATTTTTTGTAATGTCAGTTGAGTTAAATCAACAAATCACAGCATATATTGATGGGTACACTCGCAATGGCCACCAGTCCACACATTATGCCAAAATTGACTTGAATGGGGACGGGCGTTCTATTAATTATATTTCTATGGTTGGTGACTTGTCTTGGCAAGCATGAAGTATCTCCAGGACAAATAGTTATTTTGTGGGTATAGACTGAGTGATGAGTTGAAGCTCTATGAAATTACTTGAGCAGTAAAAAAAACACAGACTCTTACCATCTGCTCCACCTGTTTCCTCAGCTGTTTGTACTCATTAGAGCTTTGATTATTGAGTGACTCAGTGTAAATCCGGTTGGTGATTCTGACGCATAAGTAGTAGGCGGACAGCATAGCTGGGGTGGTCTTGTCACTACTGCTGGGTGTTGCCCTCCGTAAACGGGAAACAGGCACAACATCAGCAAAGAAAGGAGTGCTGTACAGGAGAATGGGAAACAAGCCGAAATTCGGGAAATTAGCAGAAATACTGTTACACAGCCATCTAATACATTACTGGCATTACCCTTAGAGACTGACTGATTGAGTGCCAATTACAGCCAATTAAGGTAGCCTTGTACTGTGGAAATGATTATCTGTAAACAGACACTTTGAGTTGAAAGGGGGGTCACCATCTGTGATCTCAATCACTGCAATAATGCATTATTTAGACTAATTTAATCCAAAACAGTTTGCAAATGTGTTTTCTCAGTGCGGAAAATAAGTTGTTTTGTCTCATCCCAGGGTTTTGTCTTATCCCAATATTTGATTAAATGGGGTCGATTGTAAATCCATAATACAATTCTGCTACTGCATAACCCTGAAGACATTTTATACATTATGACAGATTATGACAGATTATGATAGATGTTTTGCTAAGATTTTAAAATATTCTCAGTGTGGGTTTTAACTACAGTATATTGGCATCACTTGAGGCACTTGAGGCACTTTTTTTTGAAACGTCATCAAGAAGGCTCCAGAGCAGCCGGGGAGAAGAGAATCGTCCAAAAGTGGTAATCTGGTTGTGTGCTGATAAGGTTTGACTCTCCATAAACCACAAAGTATGATTTACTTAGATACAGGTAACTGACAAAATAAAGGAAACACCAACATAAAGTGTCTTAATAGGGTGTTGGGCCACCACGAGCCAGAAAAAGTGTAGGTGTTTAAGAAGTGTAGGTTACAGTACAACACAGTCCAATGCTTCCCATGCAACAGTGGTTCCCAACCTTTTCCGGTTACTGTTTTCACCAACAGAATTTTGCTCTGCCCGGAGTACCTCTGAAGTACCCCCTCATGTGCATTTTACCAGTAGGCCTCGTGAGTCTTCTCAAGCACTCTCTGTGGATAGGTCGAGTACCTCCAGGGGTCCTAGTACCCCTGGTTGGGAATCACTGCCCTACAACAGAAGTCTTTAAAGAAATGTAATGTGTAAATGTGTGATAGGCTACACATTTTAGTATAATCAATAAATGAAGATGCAAGGGAGGGAGACAGACAGACAGACAGACAGACACACAGTGGACGTTGGGAATTAGCCGGCTTGCTTACTTGATGAGAAACTATTTTTGTCTGAAAGAAACGGTTATTTTATCATTCAGATAAGTGTGCAGGTAGGACAGGTGTATGGCGCGGGGCAGACCCTAGAATATGAGTGTGCGCGCTGGAAGAGAACGCAAATACAGACATTCGTGGTGTATGACGCCACCCCGTGGCCAGAAGGATTTGCTATCGGAGTATCAGTTTAACCTTGATGCTGTAAACCTTTGAGAAGCAAGGCACAAAAAAGGCATGAGGCAAAATCAACAGCCTGACCCATCCATTATGTATTAAACTGAGGGAAACTGCTCTCATATTCATTAATCGAGCAATGGCAAGGACTGACAGCCAATGAGGTCGACATGATGTTTGCAAAGACTAAAATAACAACAAAAACAGAAACCACCCTTTGATTTTTATAAACGAAAAGATTAATCTTGTACTAAAAGTTGTACTAAAATCATTTATATCTTTCCAGAATAAATGGGTGGGATATTGAACAACAGGAAACCTTACCAACAAAATATTTCCGTTTTGAAACTGCAGTAATAGCGCAGTACCTGCAGTCAACTGTGGTATTTTGGACGCAGTAATTGCACTGCAAAATTACTGCAGTAAAAAAAAGGACGCAGTATTTGCAGCATAATACAGTTATACTGCACTCTAACTGCAGTTTGACTCCAATCTTTTTGCTAAGGAAGATTGTGCACATCATTCACAATTTCCCTATGTGGGACCATTGTCTTCTACTCGGAAAACGGATGACTTTGCGGTATCTGAATTAAGGACATGCAGTGGTTAGCCTACTTACTGTTTTCCAGAAACACAAGCGAGAATGCAATTGAAGCAACTACGCAAAGTAAAATAGCTAGTTAAGCTTGCCTACAAGTGCACGAGTGTTACTTACCTGCAACAATTATACTTTTTCTCCCTGATAACAGTAATCAAAGACACATTGTGGCCCACCCCTTTTTCTCCCTATCCCCGTCAATCCCACCCCACTCCCCAAATTCGCACACTCTCTCGCGCGCACACTCTCTCCTATAGAATTTTATTTAACCAGGTAGACTAGTTGAGAACAAGTTCTCATTTACAACTGCGACCTGGCCGAGATAAATCAAAGCAGTGCGACACAAACAACAACACAGTGTCTGTTAGTGAAACACATGGAATAAACAAGCATACAGTCATTAACACAATAGAGAGAAAAATAAAGTCTATATACAGTGTGTGCAAACGGCGTGAGGAGGTAGGCAATAAATAGGCCATAGTAGCGAAGTAATTACAATTTTGCAAATGAACACTGGAATGATAGATGAGCAGATGATGATGTGCAAGTAGAAATACTGGTGTGCAAAATAGCAGAAAGGTAAATAAAAACAATATGGGGATGAGGTAGGTAGATTGGGTGGGCTATTTACAGATGGGCTATGTACAGTTGCAGCGATCGGTTTAGCTGCTCAGATAGCTGATGTTTAAAGTTAGTGAGGGAGATATAAGTCTCCAGCTTCAGTGATTTTTGCAATTCGTTCCAGTCACTGGCAGCAGAGAACTGGAAGGAAATGCGACCAAATGAGGTGTTGGCTTTGGGGATGACCAGTGAGATATAACTGCTGGAGCGCGTGCTACGTGTTGTTATCGTGATCAGTGAGCTGAGATAAGGCGGAGCTTTAGCTAGCATAGATTTATAGATGACCTGGAGCCAGTGGGTCTGGCGACGAATATGTAGCGAGGGCCAGCCGATTAGAGCATACTGGTCGCAGTGGTGGGTGGTATACGGAGCTTTGGTAACCAAACGGATGGCACTGTGATAGACTGCATCCAGTTTGGTGGATCAGGGAATCACCCGCATCCGAGAGCGACATCGTTGATATATACAGAGAAAAGAGTCGGCCCAGAATTGAACCCTGTGGTACCCCCATAGAGACTGACAGAGGTCCGGACAACAGGCCCTCCAATTTGACACACTGAACTCTGTCTGAGAAGTAGTTGGGGAACCAGGCAAGGCAGTCCTTTGAGAAACCAAGGCTATTGAGGCTGCCGATAAGAATACGGTGATTGACAGAGTCGAAAGCCTTGGCCAGGTCGATGAAGACGGCTGCACAGTGCTGTCTTTTATCGATGGCGGTTATGATATCGTTTAGTACATTGAGCGTGGCTGAGGTGCACCCGTGACCAGCTCGGAAACCGGATTGCACAGGGAAGAAGGTACGTTGGGATTCGAAATGGTCAGTGATCTGTTTATTAACTTGGCTTTCGAAGACTTTAGAAAGGCAGGGCAGGATGGATATAGATCTATAACAGTTTGGGTCTAGAGTGTCCTGACCGCGGCAGCTTTCGGACGATACGAAAGAGAGGTTGAACAGACTGGTAATAGTTGCAACAATGGCGGCTGATAATTTCAGAAAGAGAGGGTCCAAATTGTCTAGCCCAGCTGATTTGTACGGGTCCAGGTTTTGCAGCTCTTTCTGAACATCTGCTATCTGGATTTGGGTGAATGAGAAGCTGGGGAGGCTTGGGCAAATAGCTGCGGGGGGTGCAGACCTGTGAACGGGGTTGGGTTAGCCAGGAGGAAAGCATGGCCAGCCGTAGAGAAATGCTTATTGAAATTCTCGATTATCGAGGATTTATCGGTGGTGACCGTGTTACCTAGCCTCAGTGCAGTGGACAGCTGGGAGGAGGTGCTCTTGTTCTCCAAGAACTTTACAATGTCCCAAAACTTTTTGGAGTTAGAGCTACAGGATGCAGACTTCTGTTTGAAAAAGCTAGCCTTTGCTTTCCTGACTGACTGCGTGTATTGGTTCCTGACTTCCCTGAACAGATGGGACAGATATAAAGGTCAGGGAACCCCTCTCCTATAGATGGGACAGATATAAAGGTCAGGGAACAAGATGTGAAGTAGTTGGGGACATGTAGGCTACTGTTTTGTGTACTGAGATGTCAGGGTATCAAAAAATTGAGGACAGGGAGGTGAATTATAATACAAACACTGCCAAATGGATTAACCTTCTTTGTACTTCTTGGCACATTCGCCACTCACGTTGTTCTGCCACCCTATTTCACAACAACATTGATGTATAAATTGTAATGCCGCTTGCAATCCTGAGGCTTTGATAGTAAACCTGGATTCTTAAACAGAAATATGGGGTAATATATTACAAGTGTTTTCACTTGTGTGAAGGAAATTCCATTGATTTAAAAAAAAAAAAATGGTGTGTGTTTTTATGATACCCCAGGCTGTAGAACAACGACATTGTTCATACATCACTTCGAATCACATTTTAAGCCATGTGATGACTTGAGTCAGTGCTGCTCTGTTGTCTGCAATGATGGAGGAGTGGTGTGAGTTGGTGACCTATTTCAGACATAGATATTCCGCACTCTTTGGCAATCTCAGCAGTTTGGCACTTGATATGTGTGCTACAACTCCACCCTCATTACTGAGTGACAACACCTCACCCTAAAGATGTGTTCAAGTTGGATGCAGGTGACATTTCTCCTTGCACACTTGATTGTTGGTAAGACTATTGAAACGCAGAACATCTACTATTGTTGTAAATTACTGTACATTAAATATCAAGTTACAGATGATTTAGTCTCTATAGTCAGACTTTTAACTATGTGTATGCTCTCCCACAGCAGGTGCAGTGGTATACCAGTACCCAGGGTCACTAACAGTGGCAGAGGGTACCAATGTGACATTTCACTGTGACATCAGTGAAATGGGAGGGGAATGCTCTTATATCGTATGGGTGCAAGTGGGACCTATGAGAAAGCTCACACTCTGGCCTCGAAAAACGTACAGTGTCCAAACCAACACGGCCTGCCTCCTGAACATTATCAATGCCAACAGGACAAGTGTGGGCATCTTCTACTGTGCCCTGCTTAACGGTGCCATGCTGAACATGGGCAATGGGAGTGTGCTGGAAGTCTCTGGTAAGATCAGATGCTTCTCCATGGTATATATTAGCATTCATATTTTCTAGTCCTGTGAGGTATACATTTGGTAGTTATGTCATGTAATGTCCTCTCTCTTCCAGACCCTATCACCTCTGATACTACTCTGGAGGTCCTGGTGCCCATGGACTGGCAGGAGGCCCCCTCATCCCCAGTCCCACTCCTGTGCCTGGTGTCTGGACTGGATCCCAGTCAGGCCAGGGTGTACTGGGAGGTGGGGGGGAAGGTTCAGTCCTCAGAGCGTTTACCTGAGGTTCTGTCAGAGAAGCCAGCCAGTGTCAGAGTCCAGCTCTCTGTACCTGGCCATACCTGGGCTGAAGGTGAAGAGATCACCTGTGTTATGGAGAGTACTAGTGGGGTGAAGATGAACAAGACAGTCAGCAGGATGGGTAAGAGAGATCGCCGCAGGGCTCTGGGTTGCATTTGTTTAGAGTGTCTCTCTGCATAAGTTAAAAATTATGTAGAACTCTTATGTGTCAAAACAAATTGTGTCTTTTTAGGAATGGAGAGGTCCAGACAGGGAATGTTTCTGGCCATCTCTTTGGGCGGCATGTGTATCCTTCTTTCTATTGTGGTGATTATCATGACCTTGTATGTCTGCAGACTGAGACACGACCCTCGTAAGTACTGTTTGTGTTTGATTAGTTATTCATGATTAATAACTTTACTACATCTAAAGCAGCAGTATATTATATAGGCTATCAATAGTATCTTTAACATATTGTATCACAATATTTCCAAAGGAAAGAAAAGACTTCAACCCTACGAGCACCACCAGGACAGAGCACAGGTAAAATAACTTTTTTATAAATGTTTGCGTATTATACTATTATAAGTATTATTTTTGTGAGATTATACTATTACTATGTTTTCTACTATTACTATTTGTAATGATGAAGATGGTGTTTTTTTGTCATTTAGGGTCTGACTGAGGTGCAGTATGCCAGTATTAAGTTTGGAGCTGGTCATGGGAGACCCTTACCTACAGCTGCAGCTAAAAACAGACAATATAAGTAGGCTTATGCTGCCCTTGTAAGACATTACATGTGAATGAAATTTTCTACAAAAACATAAAAGAAGTGCTTATTTATTCAGGGTCGTCAGTTTGTCAAATTGCTCCTGTGCTTTCTTGCTTATGTTTTCTGACCTACTTATTTGAGTCATTGATGTAAGGATTTTTCCTTTTAGAATAAGGAACTTATGTTGTCAGATTGTGTAGTCATTTTACAAGCTTTGTGATTAAAAATCATTTGTCTTGTTGAAATAATAGCCAAATGTAAATTACATTAAAGACAAATACAAGTTTAATTTATGGAGTGAACTAATTTCTCTAGTCATATGCTGATGAGATTTTTGTGATAATAGTCAGCAATAAAAATGGGTCACAGATGGAATCTTTTTCATCTTCAACATAAATAGTACATCCTGTTTGTTTCAAATAACGCTCAGCAAGTACAACAGCACAGATACATTCGATTTTTGTCCAAATGCTCTGCTTCCTAGTATTTCAAAATGTCTCACAAGTTAGATGCGTTCTATAACTTAAATGATGGAGCATCTTTCATCTCTGTGATGTTGCAACACAAACCCACAGATTTACATCATTTTAGCAGACGCTCTTACCCAAACAAATATGGTGTTTGACCTTAAGCTATTTGAAAGTGGAAATGATTTATGTATTATCTATTTTATTTATTTTGATTTATTTAACCTTTATTTTACTAGGCAAGTTAGTTAAGAACAAATTCTTATTTACAATGACGACCTAGGAACAGTGGGTGAATTAGCTTGTTCAGGGGCAGAACAACAGATTTTTACCTTGTCAGCTCGGGGATTTGATCTAGCAACCTTTCTAGTCCAAAGCTCTAACCACTAGGCTACCTGCCGCCACCAATCTATACAGTATTCATATTCTGTATTATTAGTTTATGCTTCCCATACACACTGGCTGTAAATCAATAATTTGATTGTAGGCTGTGCCAGTTTCCTTCACTTGACACATCATTATGTTGCAGTCACTGTCCACCAGAAGGTAGTAAAGAGGTGTAACTTAGTTTCTGTTTTAAATGCTCCCTAAGTAAGCACAGGCCATTCAACCCTCCAGGTGCCATAGCAGCCCATAAACCGGAAACCTGGACATATTGACTGCCATTGTAAACATTGGAGTTTTAGAGACTGACCAGTATATAGACTGCTCTAAAATACTTTATCTAAGTCCCCCTTTTCTCTTCAAAAGATCAACCAGCTGCTTTCACATTAGATTTTCTTAAAGTAATTCATGTCAGATTGAGGGGTATGCAGTTGTGCTATCTATAAAATAAGTGTTGACACTGAGCATATCTGTAGACTGTTTGATAATCAGTGTATAGGATCATGGGAAGAAAATTGAGGGGAAATGGGGAGAGGGGTTAACATTTCTCAATGTGTGCAGGGACTGGATGTGGAACCATTGTAAGGAAGGAAGGAATGGCGATATTTGGCTCCTACCCCCTTCCCCCTGTCCTGATAGGAATGTGTGAACTCCTTTCCTCTTGCTCGGTTTGATGATGTCATGGCTTGTGCATGTCCCTCTGGCACCGGCTCTGCCAGCTGCTGAGCTAAGTTTGTTGCAAAACAGACACAGCATTATTTCCATGTTTAAGAGCTAAGTCGGGTGGGTTAAAACATTGCCTTTAGGTGGATCATTCTTCCCTGTCTTCTCCTTCTATCAATGCTTACATTGTAGGTAAACCTGTTGACATTAATCTTTAGTGAGTGAAAGAAAGTAAAACAGAAGCATTTGATATAGATTACACAGTAGTTCCATTCATATTTTATATTCTGCCCTATGGATAGACAGGTTGAGTTCAAAGTTCTTGTTACAGTAAAACTCTTAAGAACATATAGAGGAATGAATTATCCCTTGCGTGAGTCATTTTCCACAGATGTCAAAAGCCTCTTTAACTGTTAAAGTGAAATATTCCAGCATTAATCTTCCTCAAACACATATTAAAAAGCCATGTATTGGTTTAGAAGAAAAAGTACACTATCCTTATTCAGAACATCTGCTAAATCTATTCTGACATAGACACTGGAAACATTTTCCAGGTCAAAGTCCTGCTCCAAATATTTGGAAAATACAGTCAGGAGAGTTGATCACTGTTTGTTGGACCAATTTTACCACTGTTTATAGAATATTTACAATATTCGGATAAATATTGCACCACAAAAACATAAAGAAGCACAAACGTTGAATTCTATTTCTAATGGCAAATGTTGTTCAAATTCCATTGTAATAGACAGAATATTGTTAATCATACATGATTTTGATATCAAAGGACTCTATCAATGGGCCGGGGTGGCTAGTTTCGAAAACGTCTAGACAGAACGTTCTTGAGTCTTGACAATAAATGTAAACGTTGTCAGTGGCAACGAGAGGTATCACTTCCGAGTGAAAGGTCATTCAATTATTTCAAGATGGCTGCTCCCTCGCAGATGGCAATCTCCGAGCTTTACTGCTGGGAAGGCGATTGGGGTTTACCGTCTGTCGACACTGAGTGTTTAATTGTATTGGTAAGATATCAATTATGATGTAATTCTAGCAATAACAACATTGCAAGATATCACAGTTTGGCTGCCTTCATATTCAGTTGCAAGCTAGTGTCACTGCTCTATGACGTTGGCTTGGACATCACATCCCTCAACGACATGGCTATCTATTAATGTTAGTTGTCTAGCTATTTGTAATAAACATTTCACCGTAACTGCCGGTAACGGTTAGTATATTTACATGATAGTTAACGTTATATGGGCTGTTACCATGTAATTACATTGCAAGGTGAACATTTACATTATTATCTACGGCTGGCTATCTGGCTAACTTTTTAAAATTGTCTGAAAGGTTATCAATTGTCGTTATCGACCCGTTACTGTAGCAGCGTCCTATGTAAGAAAATGTTATTAGCTAACATAGCTAGTTAACGGCAGCTAACTAGCATAACTAGCTAACGGCAGCTAACTAGCAACAACAGCAGCATGCACTGGCAATTTGCAAATACATCTCACAAGAATGTAGATAATCGAATGTACCTAGCTAACTAAATCAATGAAAACAAGCAGGTGTAGGTAAACAGCTGTAAGTACAGTAAACCTTCACTCTACCTGCCTGTGTGTGTGTGTCTCAGTGAAGGCTCCTCAGAGGAGGAAGGGGAGGACCATCCTACTCAGTGAATTTCAGAAAAATACAAATAGTGAAACATTTTAAAAGTTATCCTTTTTAGATGATAAACTATACTAAATATATTCACCTGTCACTAAATAACTGATTAAAACAGTGTTTTGCAATGAAGTTCTACAGTAGCCTTAACGGCACCCTCTAGGGTAGCACCATGGTGTAGCTGGAGGACAGCTATTTTCCGTCCTCCTTTGGGTACATTAACTTGAATTGAAACCTTGGAGGCTCATGGTTCTCACTCACTTTCATAGACTTACACAGTAATTATAATGACTTCCGGAGGATGTTCTCCAACCTATCAGACCTCTTGCAGAATGAACTGACATGTCAGAAAATTAATCTAGTACTGTAAGAATACGCTACAGCTAGCTAGCACTGCAGTGTATAACATTTGGTGAGTAGTTGACTCAGAGAGAAAGACAATAGTTTAACAGTTTAGAAAAAATATATTTCTTAAAATTAAGGAGAAGCAGCAGAGTGAGAGAGAGAGAGGGGGAGCTAGCTATTTTTTTGTTTCTTTCACTTACTTAGCCTGCTAGCTAATGCAGCTAATTTAGCCTACTCAACAACCTGACTCAAACAGAGAGGAATGCTATTTTTATGTTACCTAGCTAGCTAAGGCTATCCTAGTCAAGGTAAGCTTTCGGTTGTATTAATTTATTGCCACTGGAGCCCGTCGGTGTAACTGCTAAACTGCTTGCTGTTCACTGGACTGTGTGATTGTACACATGGATTGGATTGTGGGTTTACTAACGTGTTCTAGTAGCTAGGTTGACTATGACGTTAACTGATATGGTAACAACGATGTAGGCTGTGTAGCGGTTAGCGATTATGGTATGACGTTTTGGCTTGTAGAGTATTTATAAAAAAAAATTAGGCTGGTCACAGACGGATGTATTGTGTGCTGAAGTCCACAAGTGAAGGGGAAAGGAGAGAAGAGGAGACCGTGTAGATGCGAAAAGGATTTATTCAACGAGCAAAGTGATGATGCTGTATGGGGTTGCTATGAAAGTAAACTGTGTGTGTGGATGATCAGGGGTGTATTCATTCTGCCGATTTCTGTTGGAAAATGTTTCTTAAATGGAACGAAACGGGAATGGACCTACCTGGATTTGTCAAATAGAAACTGTTTGGACTAATGATTAAACCCCAGATCAGCTAGATACAGCCAAGTTTGTTCCAGGCGGTATTGAATATGTCACTGTCTGTCACCTCAAGTACTCCAATTTGTCTCTCAGCCTGTGCACCTACATTATACACTTTAATTTGTAGTCTAGGTTGTAGCAACGATGGGTATAGGGCACATTTTTGTATCACGTAGTAGCCTAAACCTATCAATGTTACATTGAGCTGGGTGAATGGAATGGTAATGACAGTCATCCAATACATTGTAATAGAAATGCCCATGCTCATAAAAAAAAAAGGCCTCCCTAATCTTAAACTGCACCAACCACCACTGGTGTGAGTGTTTTTGGTTTTACTATCCTTGTGGGGACCAGAAGTGGGGACATTTTGCCGGTCCCCACAAGGAAAAAGGCAATTTTAGTCTTAGGGGATATGGTTAGGGTTACAATTAGGATTTGGGGTTAAGGTTAGGGAGTTAAGGAAAATAGGATAATAGGATTTTGAATGGAAATCAATTGTTTAGAAAGGAAAGGGTCTAGTCAGTTGTACATCTGAATGCATTCAACTGACCCCACAAGGAAAATAGAACAAACGTGTGTGTGTGTGTTGCCATACAATATTCTGCAACACAGCTATAATTTATAGGCCTAGATTCCGAAACAATGGCATTAAAGCAACTAGCTACATGTTGTGACACCCAAAGAATCCTAATAATTATTAGGATCTGGACTGGACAGTTTATGACCTGTCATCTTGTAGGCTATCCCTAACTACTGGTGCTAAATGTTTGAACATGTCATTGATTACCTGTCAATCATGAATTATGAACATTACAATCATAATACATAAATTCAACATATGAATGCAGCATAGCCTAATACATGATTAACCACACAGACCATGTTGGTGTTCGGCTACCCTCCCAAAGTTATAGCCCTAAAGTTGACAAATGAGGAAGTAATGAAGGGATCTGTGTAGTGTGCAATCTTGGAAGACATCTGGAGCGAAGCTAAGGCTATTCTTAAGGCTATTGTCTGGTGCCCTTTGGGTCTGAATACTTTCCAAAGGCACTGTATGTTCATTCCTTCTCCCGGTTGCTTTATTAGCTAACTCCATGCCTCTCGCTACACTGCATCAGAGGCAACTGTAACTGGCTTTAGCTCCCCCCTAAGTTTCTTACAGGAAATTCCAGGTATGTCCATCATGGTACAGTTCTCATGGTACCCATGTATACAAACCCCAAAGATTGTGTTGTAAGTATCTGACTGGAAGCAGTGTTTTTGATTTAGCTGAACATTCCTCCAATGTAAAACTTAATAATGTTCAATTTGGTTTGCTCTTAATACAAGGCCACCCAAAACATCTAATGTATTACTGTAAACCACAATATTTCCATTGTGCATGTTCAGTTAAATGACTGATGTGTTCACAAGCCACATATGACAGTTTATATTACCTTGCAGGCTTGAGTAAACCAGATTTGAGCATCATAAACTACATTTTCCTCCCTGGCAAATTTTCAGACATTAAACAATTTTTTAAACGTGTATATTTTGGACCCACATCTTACTGGAGGTAACAAGATGTCAAATGTGGTTCTGGAAAGTGACTTTCCTCCCCTGATACTTTTTTGGTGGTTGGAAAATGCACATCTTGCTTGCTTTTAGTTTGTGTCTCAGTGTGGTCTCTGAAACCACAAATTGGCTACTGAACTGGAGCCATGTTAGTGACACATCATACTCTTGGACAAACTCTTGTCTGGAAATTAGCAATTTCATTCAGAGTTTTCCAGGATGCCCCACGAGTTTTCACTGCAACTGGGTAAATTTGTGTCTGGTGATGTGTCACATTCACAGACCTCATTCTTTCCATTCAGTGAACTGGCAAAATGTCACTGCATTTAGGATAGAGGTCTGTACATTCCACCTATTAGGTAATTGCAAAAGTTAGTTAGAGAACCTTCCAGATTTTTCTTAAAAAATATATATTTTTTAGTTATTTAAAAATTACAACATTAGCATATCTACTTGATGGTTACTGCTGGATTAGCCTATGTTTATAGCATACGTTATTGCCAATGGCAAGTCTAATTATCATAGTAAGCATAGTTAATTAGAACATCATGTAAGAGATTGCAAAAACAGCAATTGCAAAGTTAAACAAACCATACAACTCTATGCACAGGGACTACTTTTAACAATACAAAAACACATTTACTTGAACAGTGCAGATGCAAAGTTTGGCATACATTTTAACGTGAAAAATCTGAGTCTCAGCATCATTCTTTTACTGTGGAATTGCCTAACCCTAGTCTAGTGATACCCTTCCACTGGTGTAGTCTCTTATTTGTAAAAGATTCAGTAGTAGCCTACCATGTCTTTCATACATATCCAGAAAAGTAGTGTCTCTCTCTTTACATTCCTCAGATGAGAAGTGTGTTGCTCTGTTTTATTAACCAATGATGGAAATTACATGCACCTGTTTGTAGTCTCTCATGCAGAGGAGAGGACGGTGGGGTCTGAATACCCTATTTACATAAGTATATCTGTTTTTTATATATATACATTTCTAAAGACCTGTATTCACTTTGTCATTATTGGGTGTTGTGTGTAGATTGTTGAGGAAATGTTTCTGTTTAATCCACTTTAGATTAAGGCTGTAACGTAACAAAGTGTGTAAAAAGTGAAGGGGTCCGAATACTTTCCCGAATGCACTGTATAGTATATACACTGAGTGTACAAAACATTAAAAACACCTTCCTAATATTGAGTTTCATCCCTTTTGCTCTCAGAACAGTCTCAATTCGTCGGGGCATGGACATCAAGGTGTCGAAAGCGTTCCACAGGGATGCTGGCACATGTTGACTCCAATGCTTCCTACAGTTGTCAAGTTGACTGGATGTCCTTTGGGTTGGGGACCATTCTTGATACACATTGGAAACTGTTGTGTGAAAAACCCAGCAGTGTTGCAGTTCATGACACTCTCAAACCGGTGAGCCTGGCACCTACTACCATACCTCGTTCAAAAGCACTTAAATCTTTTGTCTTGCCCATTCACCCTCTGAATGGCACACATACACAATCCATGTCTCAAGGCTTAAAAATAATTATTTCACTTATCTCCTCCCCTTCTCTGATTAAATTGGATTTAACAGGTGACATTAATAAGGGATCGTAGCTTTCACCTGGATTCACCTGGTCAGTCTGTCATAGAAAGAGCAGGTGTTCCTTATGTTTTGTGTGTCTGTTATGGTATGCAGTATGCACAATAATTCATTCTAGATAGGCCTACACCTAGGCTACATATCTGTATAGGCCTACCAATATATTATTTATGTATTTTAGACCTGTAGGGTCGGTATGAATGTTTTATTTTCAGTCTGGCTAGTCTTCGGTTTACGACCAAAGATAAAAAGTTGAGAAGGAATTTCCTAATAAAGTCGTAGCCATGATGTCAGCCTTTGATGTGTTTAATGACATTTTGGTTGGGTAACTTTGGCCAACTGCGGAGAAAGCCTCAGCTTTTCTCCATTCCTCCCCCCTAACTTTCTCTGGCTATTCCATTATTGAAGATTTAGTTATGCCTTCTTGAATGAGTTTTTCTTTCAATCTGAAGTAAGATCTGTCCTTCACAGTGGAGCACCAGGCCCAATGTTGATACTATTTCTGTACATTGTACACTCGCCACGGTTGTGTTGACTTAATACAATTGTGATTGTGATATGATCAGTTTGTTATTGTTGTGGGCAGACCCTAAATTACATGGTTATATTTCTTCTCTGAGGTAAAAGGTATTGAATGACTGTATCTAAATTATTTTAGATGTGCTATCGGTTTTGATGATTGTAGGATACATTAAAGCATTAAGGCCATACTTAATGCCCTGGGGCCAGCTGACAGTGGGGTTTGTAAGTACTTGCGGACACTGTGGAAGGAATTACCTCTTCTTTTCCATGAGATTAAGTCCAGTCACGCCTGTGTGCAAGCACAGTCAGGTTGATCTGTTCAACTCTGCCAAACCACATTTATAGGAATGTAATTTTATGTATGGCTATGTACAGCCAGACACAATCATAAATGTTTCTGTGCGCATTTGCCTTGTCAATCTACAGTGCAATGTGTCTTTAGGCTACTTTGAATCAAGTCTGCTGCAATACAACAATTGCTTTGAGATCAATTGAAAGGCATATTAATGCAGTCAATTACTTATTTCATTCTGGAATATGATTTTCCTTGTGAGTGCAGGACACAGTAAGCGGAATTGCAGGACCATACGTTCCATGAATGGTGACCTGGGCCCAGATTGACACAACTTTCTTAAGAAGAAATGTATTCTTAACTGCCAATTTTTCCATAACTCTAGATTTATGAAGAAATTCAAGCAAAGTTGCTATTCCTCAAAAATGTTATTGGAAATGTTCTTGCTCTATTTCTTCCTTAAGCAAAAAGTTAAGAATAAATTAGATTCTTGAAAATAAAGTTATTGGATTTGTTCTTAATTCCAAGATAGCTAAACCTTTGTCCTAAACTCTGGGCAGTGAGAGAATAAGCTAATGAAAGTGATTGTGAGTGAATTAAACATGTTCAAACTTAATCTGAAAGTTTCTGTATGGATTATTTTAAACCCAAGAACATGTTTTAGAACAGTAATCTCAGTACAAATTATGCTAACATGATTGCCATTGCCAAATTGGTTGCCTAGCAACAAACATAAGGAGATTCATAAGAAGATATTTGAGATGTTTGTAAGAAAATCATTAAATCTTAAGATATTGTTGAGGAATTGAATTTACAAACTATCTTATGGACTTTTTTTTTTTTTTTTTTTTTTAAAGCTTCTTAAGTTTTTGTGTAAGAAGTGTTTTGTGAATCTGGGCCCTGATCTTAGTTTGAGAATATAGGCTATGTTTAGACACCAATTCTGTTTCTATTAGGCCTATTGAGGTGTCTCCTTCGCAAGCCTATTTACTCTGGTCTTTTACCGCTTTCCTTCTACTTTTTTTCAATCTCCTTATAGGCTACTTATCTCTTCAGGAACAGTTTGTTCCATCACAACCTTCACAGCTACCCGCCACTCCCCTTTCAGGCAGGGCAGGCTCCACATCCTTTCTTCCATAATCTCCATCCGAACAGTCTTAAGCAAGAAATGCCCCTCTCCCATTGATAAAAATCAGTATTGTGTAATCTACATTGTTACATCTACAGGTGTTTATGTCCGTCCACACTGATTAGGGACAGGTTTTTACAAATAATTAATTTGCTATTTTGCACCTGCACAATTTCTTTTCTCCATCCTTTTCAGAAGGCTCAATTTCTCATTCCTAGTGTCAACCTTTAATGTCATCCTTTTTTGTTGTTCCGGGTGTTTTATCTTTGGGGCTCCCGAGTGGCACAGCAGTGTAAGGCACTGCATCTAAGTTCCTGAAGAGATGAGTAGCCTATGGTTCGATTCCAGGCTGTATCACAACTGGCCGTAATTGAGAGTCCCATAGGACGGCACAGCGTCGCCCGGGTAAGGGTTTGGCGGGGGTAGGCCAGACTTTTGCTGTAGTTCTAAAGGTTATGGAGTATAGCCTGGTGTCTGTGGTGTCTAGAGTTAGACAGCCTATCCCACAGTCATGTTGTTTATATGCTTGCTGTTTGTTTTTACACACTGTGTATTAGGTCCTAAGGGTCTGCCTTAGTTGAGGTGTTCATGCCTCCCTCCCTTTATGCCAGTGGAATTATTTTGGGCCCAGCTCAGATGCTTCCTGGGGTATTTGGCCTGTTTTTTATTTTTTTATACAAGGCTGTGGAAACTAAGGTATGTCTGGCTCAACATGTAGGCTCAGCGTTAATCTGTTAATCATCTCCCTTTACTTCAGGCTTATGCAAAGTTTGCAGGCGCACCCCTCAAACTTCACAAGATCGGCAACCCCTGGAGAAGTCCCACTGGTAAGATGTCTTGTCTTTACTTTTTAGGTCCTTTGAAAAAATTCATTTACTTTAGAACTAGGCATATTCTCCTATAATCAAAGGGAACACAGGGAGACTAAGAAATGGAATGGAAGGAAAATGTGCTCTATAAAATGGGCAGAAAATAATAGCTCCTTTTCACTTTGTTCTTGTTTTTTTTATTCCTTTCTCTTTTACTATATTATTTCTCCATCTGTATAGTATGTTTTTCTTGATTCTTACTTTCCAGACTTAATGTCTTCCCTCTCTTCACCAATGCTCTCCTCTGCCTTTTCTCTCTGTTCTACATCTCTACATTTTCTCTTATCCCACTCTCCTGTTCTCTCTCCATCAGTCTGTAATGGTCACATTAACAGTGACTGTTAATGAGTGGTGTTTTGAGGTGCCTGTCTTTATGATGCCTTTGTCTCCTTTGCTAGGCTCCATGCCTGCCCTGAAGACGAGTGAGAATGGGAGCCTCTCTCGGCCCAGTGACATCATCATCCACCTCAGGAAACAGGTGACAGAGAGACCGCCTGTTCAGCACAGTCCTCTGCTTTGTTTGAAAGCGCTGCTCCATGCTCTGTTCCACACTTGCTTAAAGTTAATTATGACCCAATTTCCCATTGAGAAAGCAATGTCTCCTATGATCTTTCCTCCCATCCCCCAAGCTCAATTAAATGCACACTTCAGCTAATGCCCAGATGGAACCCATTAGCCAAGATACTAACTGCCCCCTGACTGTGGTAGGTGGGTTGTGAGCTACTGCAGTAGGGATGTTAGAAACCACAATGCAAAACAGATTGATAAGTGCTGTGGTGGTGTCAATGTGAGCGAACAGGGGGGAAACCCTGGTGAGATCATCCCAAAGGACTAGACAGTAAAGGGGTAAGGATGGTGGAGTTTCCAGACAAACTTCCCAAAGTCAGTCAAAAACTGCTTATTTTACCCTCCAGAGTGAGTGAGGGAGGGAGAGGGAGGGAGAGAGAGAGAATCTCTCTAAGATTTCCAGTCCTGTTGAGTTCTTCTTGACCCCAGCATGCACCATTTGACTGACTGCCCTGCAGTCATGAGGTTAGATGGAAAACACTTGACTCAGAACACCTAGACTGCCAGGAGTCCCATAAAGGCCTCCACTTAGAGGTAACTTTTCAGTTTTTTGAATGGGTTTCTGGAGAACATGGAAAGTGCTAATGGTGTAATTGCGCCAAGGCGGCTCATGGTATTGTTCCAGAAGGGCTTTAAAAACGATTTAGAATACCTGACAACAGCAAGACTGGTTTAAAATGTTGTGGTCCGTGAATCCTGTCGGTGATGTTCGTGAAAGGTGATGAAACGCCTGAAGTGTGTTATGATATGATCTTATCTTTCAGAAGTACAATGCCGACTTCGACCTGTCTGCCAAAGAGGGAGCAGACACTCTGGCCTTCATCTCACTCCTGGAGGAAAAATTTATGCCAGCTCTGGTGAGGATCACAGTTACTCAGAGAGAACAAGACAGACAGGGAGGGGGCTGAAGGGAGTGAGAGAGAGCGTGTGTGTGGAGAGAATGAGTGACGAGGTTGTAGAAGACATTTCTGCAAGAATGAGATGACGTGGAAGATGTCACTAGTTGTGCACTAGTGACTGGGTTGTGCCACTTCACTCCGATTATGGCAAAAAGTTATTATAATTAGCTTAATACATTTTATTTTGTCACATAACCACTTACTGCGTTTTTGTCCCACTTAATCTCACTTCTCTCTGTCTCGCTAGAAAGATTGTAGGTAATTATACAGGGTGCTTCATTGTGTCCTATAAAGAAGTACCTCAAACATTGTTTCCTGTGCCAGCAGAACTGTGTCAACATGGAACAACCTGTGGCTTCCTGCAGCACTTTGAAGTGGGATAAACAGCCACTGTGCTCTCAATGCCAAAATGTGTAGCTCAACTGCTGTATTTTGTGTCTGTTTGAAATAATCTGAATATCCTAAGGATTCTAATTCATAGTGACTACTATGTCATTACCTCTAGCTTGTAGAAGCCCTTTTGCATCTCTTTCATACGTTGTGCTTCTCTCTCTTTCTGGTCTAGGTCTATACTCGGTGGATTGACCCTAAGAACTATGTGGAGGTGACTCGGCGCTGGCACGCAGAGCACGCCCCATTCCCCCTGAACTTCTTCCTGCCCGGCAGCATTCAGCGTCAGCAGCTGGAGAGGCTGAGGCTGGTCAGGGGAGATGAAGAGTTGACAGCAGGGGAGGAAGTGGAGAAGGAGGTGAGTGGAGGGGGAGATGGAGGAGAGATGAGGAGGAGAGTGGAGGGGGAGATGGAGGAGGAGAGTGGAGGGGGAGATGGAGGAGGAGAGTGGAGGGGGAGATGGAGGAGAGTAGAGGGGGAGATGGAGGAGGGGGAGATGGAGGAGAGTGGATGGGGAGATGAAGGAGGTAGGGTTAGTACACCCGAAGGCAATTGTTGTTTTAATAGTCTTTCTATTCTTTCCAAATAACTTTTTATTATGGGGCCCTTTGCAAACATTATAGTATGGGGGGGACATACTGTATTGGTACCATATAATTTATATTGTTTATACAGAATTCTAATTGTAAAAAATATCACTGATGATTTAAAAAAAAATTGGTATGAAGGAAAAACCTTAGATGCATATATTGTTGAGAAAGCAAAATGTAACCTGATACCAAAATATGCGGTTGGCAGTCATGCATTGAGGAAGGAATCAATGCTGAAACACCTGTGAACAGTAAAAAGCAATAAACCATTTTTTAAATGAAAAAAAGAGGTTCAAGACTATTTCCTGAGTGCCAACCACATGTTTTGAGTTCTTGTCCAGTTCGGTCTTGTACAACACACATTTAAATATACCACTTCCGTTAGCAAGTTAGACGACTACTTTTCATTAAAAACACTTAAAAATGGCCATAAAATTCCAGGTTTGTGAATTGCGATAAGTTATCAACAACAACAAAAAATAATGATGTGTGAATAGGGCCATTGGGGGTGTTACGCTGTGATTAAACCATGTGCTGAGAGAGGTGTGAACATTGGACTTGCCTCTGTAGCTGAGCTGACGTGTGCTTCAGACATCATTGCTCCCTGTGACGATGTAATGGTTTATAGGTTTGCCATGGAAACTCGACTTGTTTCCCAAAGCGCTAGTCCAGGACAAAGCCTTATCAAAATACTCGGCTCTGGTCCAGGGTACCTTTTTTCAGTCTTGTAATGTTTAAAGACCTGAATATGGACGGGGAAAGCTGACCCTAGACCAGTGTTTTGGTATAACCTCTTGCAGAAGTTCATTTAAGCAATAAGGCAAGAGGGGGTGTGGTATATGGCCAATATACCACGGCTAAGGGCTGTTCTTATCAGTGGCGGTTCTAGCTTGTATGGTTCCCTGGGTGAACCCCCCCTTCAGCACTAACTGTAATTTTAATCGGACATTTGGAACAACAAATAAGTAATCATAACATTTAAAACAATATAAATATACAAAAATAAGACTCATAAATATCAAAAAGAAGTAACAAAGACAAATAGAAACAAATTGTAGTATATAAATACAAATAAATTATTACACTATTACCTTATTGCTAACACAAAACACACAAATAAAACTAGAATCAGGGAGCTCACTCCGACAAGGTTAATTGTCCCACATGGTGACATGAGCCTTGGGCGTCTGCCCATGTTGCCTTTGACTAAATCCGCCACTGGTTCTTATGCAGGACGCTACGTGGAGTGCCTGGACACAGCCCTTAGCCGTGGTATATTGGCCATATATCACAAACCCACCGAGGTGCCTTATTGCTATTATAAACTGGTTACCAATGTAATTAGAGCAGTAAAAATAAATGTTTTGTCATACAGCTGTCAGCCAATCAGAATTCAGGACTCGAACCACCCAGTTTATAATAAGGAATATATCATGATTCAGAGGTCGGTTTGTCAACACCTTTCTCTCTCCAGCTGTACCGCGATGCTATGGAGTGTATGAACCTTCTCTCGCAGAGGCTGGGCTCAAACAAGTTCTTCTTCGGAGACTCGTAAGTCCACACAGAGTGGTTCTACCTCAAGACATTAAACTGAGAATTTAGCACCTCAACTTAATTCACTTGCATGGCATCCATATGCATCTCTAACTACATGACGCTGTTTCCTCCAGACCTTCATCTCTGGATGCTTTTGTCTTTGGCTACTTGGTGCCCATCCTGAAAATGAAACTGCCCAATGGAAGACTCCAGCAGCACCTCAAGTCACTGGACAACCTGAGCCACTTCTGCTCCAACATCCTGGCGCTCTACTTCCCCAGCGAGGGACGAGGTGTGGGACCACATAACATACTGTACATTCAGAATGACATTGTCTTCAATGATATCTATTATATAACTTGCTATTGTTGTTAACTTTTGAATTCCATGTCTCACACTTTTTCTTATTTATCTTTTGTGCAGAAGGTTTCAGTCGCAAGGTCTCCTCCCAGCCTGAAGGGGGTGACGCTGACAACGAGCCTGGTAAGAGGCGCAAGCAGCTGCTGTCGGTCCTGGTGGCCCTGGGTGCCATGTTGAGTTACGCCCTCCTCACCGGCATTGTGGCTATTCAACACGTCCAGCAGGAGGCACTAGACCACCGTTCCCCAGGTCTCAGGTCACTCTCCTCCCATGGGGAAGAGGAGGAAGAGGAGGAGGGCTGAGGAGGGCTGATGATGGGGAGGAGGAGACGGCCGCAATTCAAAACTGATCTCCTGTCTCTATTCCTAATTCTTTGTTGACGCTCCCTCAGAAGTCTGGAATGACTGGATAGGTGTTAACCAATATGGCAGAAACTCCAGTTAGCCTTCTAGACTAGGTGGAACGTTTACTCTACTGCTGATGCCTCAACAATCCCTTCAGATCCTGGCGGAGGAGTCAATAGGAAGAAGGGGCAAGAGGTTGGTGTTTGATTGGGCCAAAGCCGTAGAGTACGATGAATTGGAGGAGCAGCACTGTGGAAATATACATTAAGATGCTTCAACGCCAAGAGTGCTTCGATGTCTTACTTGGAGAATGTTTGGACGTTTTCTCTGCTTTATTTTGACTCTGCCATTGCACGATAATCATAGATCCAAATCATGATATTGCTTTGCTTTTCTCAATTTCCTGGTGCTTTATCTAATCCAAATGATTATGCTTTCGTGTTGAAGTTATATTATTGAGGGAACAAATCCCAGGTAGCATTCGTGAAAATTGTTAGTAGCATTAGCACATTCTTTAGCACATTCTTTCTGAACACTTGCCAAAATAACCACCATCTCCACCACAGTAAACAGTGTGTGAGGTCTCTAGATGTTTAATAATAATTTCAAAAGAGGAAATAAAGGGGTGACTTCTTGGTTTATATCCTTTTCATATTTTTGCTTGTCAGGCTGAGAACTGTTTTATAATTTTTCACCTAACATGAATTTGAGGGCCTGACCTGAAGTTTGGGGCATTTAAATGTTTCAGGGCCGATTGAAAATCTTGTGGAAATTGCCCTCCCCAGTGCAATTTGCGCTCAAACAACGTGTGCATAATGTGTGCTATAGTGAAGACTGTGCTGGCCCTATTCCTTGCATTGCAGCAAGTCCAAGCATCATTCAATAAAAGAAACAGGGAAGTTCAATAAATCACTTTAATGTTCCAATACATCTGCTCGCTGTGTAAAGGCTTCCCCTGCTTTAGGATGATAGGCTACATTATTGTCTAATTCAGAGTTGCAAGAAGCTCATTGACTTTGTATTTTTCAATTTTTTAAAGGTAGCCTGTTGGAGATTATTATGGTATGTAAATTTGTAATGCAATCGTTAGTGGAGTTAACCTTATTCAATCTTGTTTTGAGGGCAGAACTAATGTTGCACACAGGTTGCCATACACCTTAACCCTCAACTTAACCAATCACATTTCTTGCCTAAACTTAATCTAACCCCTGAACCTGCCTAACCTTAACCAATTGGGATTACTTGCCTAAACTTAACCAAACATACATACATACTTTAATAGTGTGTGGAGGAGATATGTTATTTTGTGTAGTAACTATTGTGATAGGCCTATCAAAAGTTCAGGGTATCTGGAACAGGGGTGCTTGAAAAGATGAAAGAGCATGCTGCACCTCATCTAACATATTTCAACATATGGATACATATTTCAGCCTGGTCTCATAGACTACATTGAACAAAAATATAAATGCAACATGCAAGATTTTACTGACTTACAGTTCGTGTAAGGAAATCAGTTTGTTGAAATAAATTCAGTAGGCCCTAATCAATGGATTTCACATGACTGGGAATACAGATATGCATCTGTTGGTAACAGATACCTTTTAAAAAAAGGTAAGGGCGTGGATCAGAAAACCAGTCAGTGTCTGGTGTGACCACCATTTGCCTTAACACATCTCCTTCACATAGAGTTAAGCAGGCTGTTGATTGTGGCCTTTGGAATGTTGTCCCACTCCTCTTCAATGGCTGTGCGAAGTTGCTGGAAATTGGCGGGAACTGGAAGACGCTGTCGGACACGTTGATCCAGAGCATCCCACACATGCTCAATGGGTGACATGTCTGGTGAGTATGCTGGCCACGGAAGAACTGGGACATTTCCAGCTTCCAGGAATGGTGTACAGATCCTTGCGACATTTAATGCCATCGATAAAATACAAGTGTGTTTGTTGTCCGTAGTTTATGCCTGCCCATGACATAACCCCACTGCCACCATGTTCACAATGTTGATATCAGCAAACCACTCGCCCACACGACGCCATACACGCTGTCTGCTATCTGCCCGCTACAGTTGAAGCTGTGATTTATCCTTGAAGAGCACACTTCTCCAGCATGCAAGTGGCCATCAAAGGTGAGAATTTGCTAACTGAAGTCAGTTATGATGCCAAACTGCAGTCAGGTCACCCTGGTGAGGACAACAAGCACGCAGATGAGCTTCCCTGAGACGGTTTCTGATAGTTTGTGCTTTTCTGACAGTTTGTTCTTTGGGTTGTGCAAACCCACAGTTGCATCAGCTGTCCGGGTGGCTGGTCTCAGACGATCCCGCAAGTGAAGAAGCCGGATATGGAGGTCCTGGTCTGGCGTGGTTACACGTGGTCTGTGGTTGTGAGGCTGGTTGGACGTACTTCCAAATTCTCTACAATGACGTTGTAGGGGGCTTATGGTAGAGAAATTAACATTAAATTCTCTGGCAAAAAGGCTGGTGGACATTCCTGCAGTCAGCATGCAAATTGCACACTCCCTCAAAACCTGAGACATTTGTGGCATTGTGATGTGACAAAACTGCACGTTTTAGAGTGGCCTTTTATTGCCCCCAGCACAAGGTGCACCTGTGTCATGTTCATGCTGTTAAATCAGACTCTTGATATGCCACTCCTGTCAGGCGGATGGATTATCTTGACAAATGAGAAATGCTCACTAACAGGGATGTAAATACATTTGTGCAAAAAATATGCTTTTTGTGTGTGTGGAACATTTCTGGTATCTTATTGGTATTATAGACTGGTTACCAAGGTAATTAGAGCATTAAAAATACATGTTTTGTCATACCTGTGGTATACGGTCTGATATACCATGGCTGTCAGCCAATCAGCATTCAGGGCTCGAACCATCCAGTTTTTAATAAGAAATAGACATGCCAAAGGACCAATAAGGATGTATAAACATTTCCATATGTTTTCTTTTAGGTGATACAGTGACTAGAACTGTGCACCTGGCCTTGTAGTTCCTGGCATCCCCCCTCCTTGTTGCCCTAATAACAAGTTTCACTGGAACCTGGTCTCCGCATACCAACATCTGCGCATGACGCCATGGGCCAGGAATCCCGCATTGGCTCCTGTTGACGCAGGGTTTTTGTTTTGTTTAGCGTGTGCGTGGCGTGGCATGCGCGTATCTTTCCGCATTGGAATATTTGAGATCCGCCCTTCTCCCCTCTTATGGGCTTTGGAGCAATCAGCGAGCTGCACCGCGATTAAAAGAAACTCCCTCTGCTTTCAATGAAATCTCTAGGGGTTGAGTTTAATGACCTTGAAAAATGATCTGGGAAAGAATTCCTGTTTTAAGTGGGGGAAAAAACGCTTGTACATGATCACCCTCATTTTCCACGAATCAGACAAAAACGCAACACTGCATGTGCGCAATCTGCAGCAATGAACAGAGGTCAGAAATTCGGCTGGATTTAGTTTGTTAAATAGTGCTAAAACGGTGAATCATAACATATTCAACTCGACCAGGATAAGACAGTACATTCACTCATATTTTCCTCTCAGGAAAACCCATATGAAAAACCAGACACTGGAATCCAAAACCATACATAGTACAGGCCTGTTGGAAAGGTGGCAATCCAGAAATGTGGCAACAATGAGTGGGTCTATATTTTGCATAGGCCTATCCAGTTGTCATCAAGATCCAATAAAGAACATGTATGAGAAATACATTTTCTCCATCACATGCTGTTAAACCCAAGTTGCTCCGGCAACTCATAAGTAATCAAACAAAAACATTTCACAAGCTGAGGGATAGGAAAAGAAGGGGGAGGGCTGGAGACTTAAGGAGAGAAGTTTTATGCATGTAGAAGTTTTACTCATGTAGCCTTTTCATGCGAAAAACGAAATGGCCATTTTACAACGATTCAAAATATTTGTTGAATGTAGTCATTTCTGTAGCCTTCTTCTTTTAACACTGATATTAAAAATAGATCTGTGTGATTTGTACACAAGCAGTAATACACTTGGTAATGACATGCTCTCCAGTGCACATTTATACTGTAAAATATATAAACACAACAAATTCAAAGATTTTACAGAGTTACAGTTCATATAAGGAAATCAGTCAATTTAAATAAATTAGGACCAAATCTATGGATTTCACATGACTGGGGATATAGATATACATCTGTTGGTCACAGATACCTTAAAAAAAAGGTAGGACTGTGGATCAGAAAAACAGTCAGTATCTGGTGTGACCACCATTTGTCGCGCTGCCTCATGCATTGATCAGGCTGTTGATTGTGGCCTGTGGAATGTTGTCCCATTTGCTGTATATTGCCGGGAACTTGAACACACTGTCATACACGTCGATCCACAGCATCCCAAACATGCTCAGTGGGTGACATGTCTTGTGAGTATGCAGGCCATGGAAGAACTGGGAAACGTATTGTATGACCTCTTATACACTATATTAGGCCCAGCCTTTGGAACTTTGGTTTTCCTAGATATGGCTACTGTATTGTGATCACTACATCCAATGGATCTGGATACTGCTTTCAAGCACATTTCTGCAGCATTAGTTAAGATGTGATCAATACATGTTGATGATTTCATTCCTGTGCTGTTTGTAACTACCCTGGTAGGTTGACTGATAACCTGAACCAGGTTGCAGGCACTGGTTACAGTTTGAATCTTTTTCTTGAGTGGGCAGCTTGAGAAAGCCAGTTAATATTTAAATCACCCAGAAAATATATCTCTCTGTTGATTTCACATACCTTATCATGCATTTCACACGTCATCCAGATACTGACTGATAGCACTTGGTGGTCTATAGCAGCTTCCCACAAGAAGGGCTTTAGGTTAGGCAGATGAACCTGTAGACATATTTCTTCAAAAGTATTTAACATGAGATCTTCTCTAAGATTTACAGGAATGTGGTTCTGAATATAAACAGCAACACCTCCACCATTGGCATTTCTGTCTTTCTGTCAATGGTATAACCTTGTATTGCTACCACTGTATCATCAAAGGTATTATCTATTATAAGTGAGTTTCATAGATAGTCAAAATATGAATGTCATCTGTTACTAGCAAATTATTGATTTCATTAACCTTGTTTATTAAGCTACATATGCTAACGTGGGCTATTTTGAGCACTTTTCTTCTTGGATGCTTACTATTTTTATTGCTTTACTGGGAAGCTTAGCAGAAGTAAATATGCTCATGTTATTTATGTTAGTGCAGGGTGAGCTGCACACAGTGGACTTCCTACTAGGGCACACTGCCTCAGTGCTAACAGTATAAATCTGGTTCAAAGGCACATGAATCAGCAGAGGCAGTTAGAGGGACATAAATTAGGTTATTTACATTGTGTCTACCAATGGTGTTACATACGCCTCTTGGAGGAGGGAAAGCAACACCCTGCTACATATCAACTCCCCGTGGAGTGAAAAAGTATGTGATTGTAGGTGCGGGGAAGGACGACAGAGGCAGAGAAAAATACAGTTTACAGGGAATTTATTATTCCTTAACACAGTAAAGTGGGGAAAAGGGAGCTGGGCTTGGGGCATTGATAAAGCATTGTCTCAACACATCCTTTTGATGCTGTGAAAGGATCCAGGAACTCAAATGATTTGCGTGGATCCCATCCTCCCTATAAAACGTATTTTGTTTCCAAAAGGTATCAAAATTGTCAACAAAAGTTACACCCATTGAGCTGCAATAATCACGTAGCCAGTTGTGAAGAGAAATAATCCTGCTAAAGCATTCAATGCCACGATTCAGAGAGGGCACAGGGCCAGATATGATGGGTCTTTTATTAGTGTCTAGCAGAGAGTCAATCAGCTCTTTAAAATCCAGTTTCATCCGTTCAGAGCTGCCCTTCATAATGTCATTAAAACCCCATATGGACTACAATAGAATCAATTTCCATGTCCTGACGTAGTACATTCGGGAGCAATTTAGTAATGTAATTTACTCAAGCTCCGGGATAGGACATTGTAGACTCAGGCTTGGCAGAGCCTACCCCCTGCACTGTATCTATGAACTGTTGGCTAGAGCGCACTGTGGGAAGACCAGAGTAGGCTATACACATTTGCTATTTAACGCAAAGGTTTTGTGACAAACTATTATGAGTTGAAAATGTGATAGAAACACATTGAACTTTAGATTTGGCCTACAAATGAATATAAAACCTCTATGGAAAGATGAGACTCATGAACAGGATGGTGTTCTCCGTTTTGCTCAACAACCCCTTGTCTGATAATAGCCCATACAAATGAATGGAAGTATGGAGGTATTTTTGTGCCAAAAAGTTAAGGAGTGTCCAAAAAAACAAAAATATTTCCTTAGCTTTCTTATATCTCCTAGATATAGGACAGACCCTTTAAAACCTTATTCCTTATGATTTATTTTTTTGACTGTCTTTTTTGTTATATATGAATGTGTTATTCATTGTTTTCTATGGGCTATAGTAGTAAAGGCAAAATTCTATTTTATCAACAACAAAACATATACAGTTGAAGTCGGAAGTTTACATACACCTTTATTTTAAGAATGTGAAATGTCAGAATAATAGTAGAGAGAATGATTTATTTCAGCTTTTATTTCTTTCATCACATTCCTAGTGGGTCAGAAGTTTACATACACTCAATTAGTATTTGGTAGCATTGCCTTTAAATTGTTTAACTTGGGTCAAACGTTTCGGGTAGCCTTCCACAAGCTTCCCACAATAAGTTGGGTGAATTTTGGCCCATTCCTCCTGACAGAGCTGGTGTAACTGAGTCAGGTTTGTAGGCCTCCTTGCTCGCACACGCTTTTTCAGTTCTGCCCACAAATTTTCTATGGGATTGAGGTCGGGGCTTTGTGATGGCCACTCCAATACCTTGACTTTGTTGTCCTTAAGCCATTTTGCCACAACTTCGGAAGTATGCTTGGGATCATTGTCCATTTGGAAGACCCATTTGCGACCAAGCTTTAACTTCCTGACTGATGTCTTGAGATGTTGCTTCAATATATCCCCATAATTTTCCTCCCTCATAATGCCATCTATTTTGTAAAGTGCACCAGTCCCTCCTGCAGCAAAGCACCCCCACAACATGATGCTGCCACATCCGTGCTTCACGGTTGGGATGGTGTCCTTTGGCTTGCAAGCCTCCCCCCTTTTTCCTCGAAACAAAACAATGGTTATTATGGCCAAACAGTTCTATTTTTGTTTCACCAGACCAGAGGACATTTCTCCAAAAAGTACGATCTTTGTCTTCATGTGCAGTTGCAAACCGTAGTCTGGCTTTATTATGGTGGTTTTGGAGCAGTGGCTTCTTCCTTGCTGAGCGGCCTTTCAGGTTATGTCGATATAGGACTTGTTTTACTGTGGATATAGATACTTTTGTACCTGTTTCCTCCAGCATCTTCACAAGGTCCTTTGCTGTTGTTCTGGGATTGATTTGCACTTTCGCACCAAAGTACGTTCATCTCTAGGAGACAGAACGCGTCTCCTTCCTGAGCGGTAGGACGGCTGCGTGGTCCCATGGTGTTTATACTTGCATACTATTGTTTGTACAGATGAACGTGTTACCTTCAGGCGTTTGGAAATTGCTCCCAAGGATGAACCAGACTTTTTTTTTGTAGGTATTGGCTTTTCCCATGATGCCAAGCAAAGAGGCACTGAGTTCGAAGGTAGGCCTTAAAATACATCCACAGGTACACCTCCAATTGACTCAAATTATGTCAATCAGCCTATCAGAAGCTTCTAAAGCCATGACATCATTTTCTGGAATTTTCCAAGCTGTTTAAAGGCAGTCAACTTAGTGTATGCAAACTTCTGACCCACTGGATTTGTGATACAGTGAATTGTAAGTGAAATAATCTGTCTGTAAACAATTGTTGGAAAAATTACTTGTGTCGTGCACAAAGTAGATGTCCTAACCGATTTGCCAAAACTATAGTTTGTTAACAATAAATTTGTGGAGTGGTTGAAAAACGAGTTTTAATGACTCCAACCTAAGTGTATGTAAACTTCCGACTTCAACTGTGTATATATATTTTTGATAGCCATACCTAAAGGGGTCCTAAAATGTAAAATCGAAAATCGAATCCATGGTATGCCCATCTTAAAACAATTCCAGATGTTAGTTTAGTAGAACTTAATATCATGGAAACACATGTGAACCATTTTATGACATCTTGTTTTTTTTCTGTTTTGTTCTTCTTTCCTTACCCTCTTTTATCTTAGTGCCCAGCGAGGATAGTCTGATATGTTTGAAGTACATAGCCTACTTAAGGCTATAGGCTCCTCTAAATCAACTCTGGACCTCGAAGACAGTTCCCTGTTCCCTTCCAATCAGGGACTTATTTATGTGGGTACAATTAATTATCAGGTACAACATACCTCATAGGGTAAGAGTTGAACTCCCCTGCTATACCTTGGAAATAACTTTATATCAGATTAATTACTGTATACACTACCGGCACAGCCTAGATTATGACTGTATAACATGAGAATTGAGAAAGTTGGACACCCCGCACGCCTCAGGTTATAGAAGGCGAATGAACTCCCTCGCTCACTGTCACATCCACTCTGCGCGAACGAGGTACTTGGCTGGAGCGCGCGCGTAAGAAGCCAGTCGACATTTGCAACGGCTCTTGAACCTACATTGTGCGGTCAACTCACCCTGTAGACTTATTTTTTTCACTTTGAAATAAAGCTCCATTCATAAACATCAAACTGGACTCTCGGCGGATAGTTATTTACTCCTGTTGACTTTCGTGTCAACTTTCCCGCACCGTTTTTTGGGACATGGGTGCGAGGCGCGATGTGCCAACTTTTCTGGCTCTATCCACATTTCTATTCGTTGCAACATGTGAGCCAATGGATAAGCAAGATATGCAAGGTAAAATAAACCAAGTCACTCATAGTAGTTCGTATTTTGTGAATCATCGAATGAAATTAGGTGGACGTGTGTTTTCGAAATTAATTGATGCAGACAGTTTTTGGTCTGGACTTCACTTTGTTCTGCCATAGACACACATCAACTCGAGATGGTTATTATAATCCTGAAAATATTAGTTAAAACTGTAATAATATTTAAAATTAAGTGTGTGCGCGCCCTATAGCATTTTCCAAGTCGAGCGTAAAACAATCCACACACAGGGCGCAACGTTTTTCTCTCACCTTTATGGCTTGAAATGTGCTGTTTTATCTCTATAGGCTACTTTCTAGCATCTGTTTTCTCATTCATCTTGGTTATGTTGGCCTTGTTTCACTTCTGGATAATTAGGTTATTTATTTTCCATTTCATACACAAATAATATTTAATATTATTTCTAATTGATCATTCATATTTCCTCTCTCTTTTCTTTCTTTTTTGAGATGACCAGTTTTTTCCTTCCACATGTCATAACTGATCATGTCTCCTCCACTTGTATTCTTTATGACATATACAGGAACAGAGAAAGTGGTAAGCCAACTATTTTCTGACTTCCTTGGCTGACTTTCCCCCTATTCCCCTCTATCCCCCTTGAGTGCTCACAGCCTGTTTGTGGCAGAAATCCTGATCATTGCCAAACCCCATTGTCCAAACCAGTGTGTGAACGGGTGAGGAGGTGTCAGAAATAATAGCAAGAGAGAGAGGAAGGAGGAAAGGGAAAGCCTTCTTATTAAGAGCCAGAAAGCAGCCAGGAATCCTGCACCTTTTATTCCTCTCTCTTTTGTTTTCCCCTGGGTTTTAATATCCTGCAATGTGTCAGCATGGGTATTGACTTTTGGCACTATGACGTTTTCTGTGATAATGTTCCGAAATGCCACTTCTAAAATTGATGGAAGTAAATTAATTCTGTATTGGTGCACAGTCTAGGAAAGACAATAAAGACAGAGAGAAATTCAAAGTCATAGGAAGATAAATTAAATAGAAAAATATGTGTAAGAAAATAGTTGAAATGTACTATGTATTTGTACCTACGATGTTATAACACTGTACTATCTGCCTATTAAACAAAGATTTAAACTGTAGATTGGAACTATTTATTAGTGAAATAAAATAAAGTGTAAAACTTGTTTATAAGAAGTCTTCATAAGGGATGTGGTTGTAATAAGAGTCAGATTTGCTATTTTTAAGATGTTGCTTCAGAGATGTCAACTAGTCACTCAACAGGTGTCCTCATATACCTGGGCAAGGGTCAAATGTGAAGCGTCATCATGGGACTGGATGAGAGCCTTTGATCAGGGAAAATGGTAGATAGATGATGAAGAGAGAGGGTTTCTATCTCTGTCATTCTCTCCTTCATTCTCTCATTCATTCTCTCATTCATTCTCTCTCTCTCTCTCTCTCTCTCTCTCTCTCTCTCTCTCTCTCTCTCTCTCTCTCTCTCTCTCTCTCTCTCTCTCTCTCTCTCTCTCTCTCTCTCTCACTCTCTCTCCCCACCCCCTCTCTCCAGTCATTGACATGCTAACCCTGGACTCCAAGACCAGTGTGTCTGCGGTGGAGAAGGTGACAGGTGCCATGAGTGTGCTCAGTGACATCTACATCGTGTCCACATTCCGCCTGCCTCCCAAGATGGGAGGGGTGCTGCTGGGCCTCTACAGCAAAGAGGAGAACAAGAAGTACCTGGAGCTGGCCATTATGGGAAAGATCAACAAAGGTACTCTCATCCACTGAATAAACCAGAATTAACTATTTACCAGTTTCTCTGGGACGGAGCATAGAACTAACTCAGTTTCAAACCACCTTTAGCATTTAAAAGTGTTCACATGAATATCAATCTGTCCATCAAGTTTCCCTTTTTCCACCCCCCTTTTTTTGTATCTGTTTGACTTTTCTCTCCTTGTTCTTCTTTTGCTGTTACTAGTTACCTTTCCTTGTTCAGTAAATCCGTACATTTTATTTTTTTCTCCTCCTGTTACCCTCTCTCATAGCTCTGGTGCGTTACGTGAGGGAGGATGGCAAAATTCACACAGTGAACCTCCAGAGCGCAAACCTGGCTGATGGTCGCACACACTCCATTATTCTCCGTGTAGGAGGTCTGCGCAGAGACAACCTACACCTGGAGCTCTACGTCAATTGTCGATTGGCTGACTCCAGCCAGGGCCTCCCTCCATTGGTCCCTCTCTCTGCGGAGAAGGTGGAGATTCGTAATGGCTTCAAGGCCTACGCAAGGCTACAGGTGACAAGGAGCACTGAGTCTGACACTAAGTCTCAAGTAAATCCCATGCCCCTTTAGCTAGGGGACAGGGCTTCATCTCAATAGCCCAACGTGGCTTGCTCTCCTCGTCTCCTATCCTCAATCTGCACTTACTTGAAATCACAGTGTGAAGCAATATGGTGGATGCCTACTAGAAATTAGCTTTCACCTGTCAAGGTCTTTCACATCAGTGTAGATGAAGTGGAGCAGACGAGGAGTGGAGGCAACTTTTAATTGAGAGGTGGTCTTCTTTGACTATCTTTAACCATAGCAACAGCTGTCATATCAAATCATATCATATCATAGCAGCTTCAACCACAGCATAGTGTGATCCAAGCTTCTCCCATTACAGGGCGCTGTGGAGTCCCCTCAAAATGGCGCTAGGGGGCAGTGTGGCCAAAGCAGGTGCCCTGACAGACTGTCCATTCCAAGGGGATTCATCAGTCTACAACACAGGTATGTCCAAAATCACTATATGACTTTCCAAGATGAAGTCTGTTATGAAAAAAAGTGAATCAGATGTGTATCCTGAACATGTTTCAACCTAAAGTCCTTTTCCTCTTTTTACAGTCGGTGCGACTGCAGAAGTGAACTCCATTCTAGGTGAGAGTATCCAAATGTCTCTTTTCAAGTATACAGTTAAATCAATGTCTAATGGAAATATGTGTTGGCTTTACTTGACAATGATTGGGCAATCTGTGGGTATTGTATGTCAGGTGACCACACTAAGGCTCTGATTGGTCAGCTAATCATCTTTAACCAGATCCTAGGAGAGCTGCGAGAGGACATCAGAGAGCAGGTGGGTTGTGTGTGTGGGTTTGTACAAGTGTATGTATGCAGCATGTATGTGTGTCTGCATACTGTATGTGATTGTGCATTTTCATTGATGTCCTCTCCTTCTCCAGGTGAAGGAGATGTCCCTGATTAGGAACACCATTCTGGAGTGCCAAGTGTGTGGTGAGCCATGGGGAAAAAAACTATGTGTACTGAAACATTTGACCCATCCCTCATGTTCCCTGTTCTTGTCTTGCTCTTAATTACAAAACAAAACCTAAACCAACGGTGTGTTGACCTCCAGGCTTCCACGACCCTCGTTCCCCCTGCTCCCCAAACCCCTGTTTTAAGGGTGTGTCCTGCATGGAGACCTTTGACTACCCAGGGTACCGCTGTGGTCCCTGCCCGGAGGGCATGACGGGCAACGGAACCCACTGCCAGGACATTGACGAGGTATATCACAATAACAGACAGGAAATGGAAATAAGCCTGGCTGGGTTTTAAATGGTGGTTTTTACACTGCCTCAAGCTCACAGTTGAATGAAATGTGAATTGACAAGGCTTTTAGGGTGACAGCTGAGCTGTTGTCAAAATAGACCACGTCACTTCAAGTACTGTACTCAGCACGGCTCTTATTTCAAAGAGCCCTTACTGTACCACTTATCTCTGTATATTTCTCTCTCATCTCCCCCACTCTCTCTGTTCTCTCTCTATTTCTATTCTCTGTATCTCTAACTTGTCTCAGTGTTCCATAGCCCAGCCCTGCTACTCTCCAGGTGCGTGTATAAACACAGTGAAGGGTTTCAGCTGTGAGCTCTGCCCCCCTGGTCTCTGGGGCCCACCCACCTTTGGGGTCGGACTGGAGTACGCCAAGCATAACAAGCAGGTACACACACACACACACACACACACAATCACTTTTTTCGTTATTGACATAATCCATAATTCCATATTGTCTTTTTTCTTCCTCACACTCCTATTTTGTCTATAGGAGTGTGTAGACATCGATGAGTGTATTGAAGTTGCCAACGCCTGTGTGCCCCACTCCATGTGTACCAACACCATCGTAAGTAGAAACCCTTTTCCAATGTCAAGGTGTTTATTACAATGTATGTACAGCGTCAAATCTTCACAAACGAGACATTGCCCTCTTGTGATCATATGCGAGTACTCTAGAGCCGCTGTGTAGTAAAGCTGTTCTCTCTCCCTTCCCCTTCTCTCACCCCCATCTCGCTTTCTCTCTCCACCCTCCTCTCTCTCTCCCACCTCTCCTTCTCTCTTGCCCCCGTCCTCCCCCTCTCTCTCTCTCTCTCTCTCTCTCTCTCTCTCTCTCTCTCTCTCTCTCTCTCTCTCTCTCTCTCCCACCTCTCCTTCTCTCTTTCTCTCCCAGGGCTCGTTCAGGTGTGGTGGCTGTAAGGTGGGTTACCTGGGGAACCAGACAGTGGGCTGCATGCCCCGTAGGTCCTGTGCCACACTCAGCTTTAACCCCTGTGATGCCAACGCCCACTGCATTATAGAGAGGAACGGAGAGGTGTCCTGTGCGGTAAACAACAGTGGTCTTTTACTACCTTTGCCCTCCTGGACAGGAAAAGAGGAGCCACACTGCCCTATACTGCCAAACTCGAAATACTACTTTATGGATCAGGGCTGGGCAATTCCAGTCCTCGAGGGCCTGATTGGTGTCACACTTTTTCTCCATCCCTAGCAAACACAGCTGATTAATCAAATTGCATTCTAAACTGAAGATCATGATTAGGTGATTTTTGGAGTCAGGTGTGTTAGCTGGAGCTGGGCCAAAACTGTGACACCAATCAGGCCCTCAAGGACTGGAATTGCCAACCCCTGTTATAGAGGTATTGTAGGTTTGGTTTAAAATGCTCTCTTTTCTTCCATTCTCCAGTGCAACATTGGCTGGGCCGGTAACGGGAACACTTGTGGCACAGATACAGACATTGATGGATACCCAGACCGCTCTCTACCCTGTATGGACAATGACAAGCACTGTAAACAGGACAACTGTGTTTACACACCCAACTCAGGCCAGGAGGACGCAGACAATGATGGCATCGGAGACCAGTGTGACGAGGACGCAGATGGGGACGGCATCAAGAATGTGGAAGTGTGTGTGTTTCCATCTCAGACCCTCTGTGACAATTGTATCTGGGTGTATGTGTGTATGTGTCTCGTTTTTTCTCATGACCATAACTGTTATATTTTGCAGGATAACTGTCGACTAGAACCCAACAAAGATCAGCAGAACTCAGACAGAGACTCTTTCGGTGACGCCTGTGACAACTGTCCTAATGTCCCTAACATTGACCAGAAGGATACGGACAGCAACGGGCAAGGAGATGCCTGTGACAATGACATAGATGGAGATGGTGTGTATTCACACAGACGCGTGCGCATTCACACAGACGCGCGCGTTTCACTCACACACTCACTGACACTAAAACGGCAAGATGTCCGGGAGACCTTTTTGTGGGCCTCCGTTGAAGTTGACACACTCATTGTTAACATAGCAAATATAAGCAACTAGGTGATGGCCCTCATAACTCCCCCCTATCTTACCCTGGTGTTCAGGTATCCCCAACGTGCTGGACAACTGCCCCAAGGTCCCCAACCCCATGCAGACAGACAGGGACGGAGACGGGGTAGGAGATGCCTGCGACAGCTGCCCTGAGATCAGCAACCCCATGCAGGTAAAAGAACCTTCACACACCCCCAATTCCCAAAATGTGGATCTACAGAAGACATTCAGCCACTCTTGGCTGAAACAGGGGTTTAGGCTGCTCATTTGTCTTGTCTTTGGTTTATTCTGACCCTCTCCCCCTAGACGGACATTGACAACGACCTGGTGGGGGATGTGTGTGACACTGACCAGGACACGTGAGTCTCTGACTTAAACATGCACGCACGCACGCCCGCCCACAAACACGGCAGGTAGCCTAGTGGTTAGAGCATTGGACTAGTAACCGAAAGGTTGCAAGATCGAATCCTGCACTGACAAGGTAAAAATCTGTTGTTCTGCCCCTGAACAAGGCAGTTAACCCACTGTTCCTAGGCCATCACTGAAAATAAGAATTTGTTCTTAACTGACTTGCCTAGTTAAATAAAGTTAAAATACTATTTTTTTTTAAACACACACACACACTGCACTCACACTGCTACAGCTGTCACACAGCGCTACACCTGCTGTGGCTAACTCACACATACATGCACCTGCTGCACTCATATTCACAAAAACACACACTCACTTGACACCTGCTGGGATTTACAAGTAGACACACACACCTGCTGGGGCTTGTTTTTGTGCTGCAGTTGTTAGAACTTCTTGATGGTGTTTTTCTAGGTGATAAAAAAAAAACTATTTCGGTACAAACAAAAGAAGGGAACATAACATGACTTGGGCCAGGATTCAATGCAAAGCGCGTTATAGGGCAGCGCACTATACCGGATTTTAAAAGGTAATTTACAATTGAGCCGACATGCGCAGCATTTACCATGAACGTTGTTTAAAATGCCTAAGGCGCATTGTCGGTTGTTTAGTGCACTGTGCTAGAGCACACCTTGAATTAAATCCCATCCTTGGAGTTTAACTAAATTCCAATGTGTCTATGTGTGTTCCAGGGATGGGGACGGTCACCAGGACTCCAGGGACAACTGCCCTGACCATCCCAACAGCTCCCAGCTGGACTCGGACAACGATGGCCTTGGGGACGACTGTGACGACGACGATGACAATGACAGGATCCCAGACATTCAAGACAACTGCAGACTTATCACCAACCCCAACCAGAAAGATTCTAACAGTAACCAACCGTTACTAAAACTTGAACGGTGAACTATCCCTTTAACAATAACCAACCGTTAAAGGGATAGTTCAATGTTCAAGTTGTAGCTTTTTTTTTACTTCTGCATGCTACATGCTTCAAAAGTGCCCCTCTGTCTTACTATGGCCATCTCCCTCTCCCAGGTAACGGGGTGGGCGACGTGTGTGAGAACGACTTTGACAACGATTCAGTCTGGGATCTGATTGATGTGTGCCCTGAGAGTTCAGAGGTCACACTGACAGACTTCAGAGCCTATCAGACAGTCATTCTGGATCCAGAGGGCGATGCCCAGATCGACCCCAATTGGGTGGTGCTCAATCAGGTGACCCTTGACCTCCCTCTTTGGCTCAACACATGAACAACTTTGATTGTAGGCTGAAATATCCCTTTAAGGTTATCCTCCTACTCTGAAATCAGTTAACAAGGAGGACTATTATGGTTATGATAAGTAGGCCTATGCTAGTACATTGACTACAGACTAAAACATGGTACATTGCGTTGTGCATATTTGTCACGCTCTTATGGAATACTCTAAAATTAGGTGTATGATTCATTGTGGATACGGATTCTGATATTCAAATCAAATCAAAGTTTATTTATCACGTGCGCCGAATACAACAGGTGTAGACCTGTGAAATGCTTACTTACAGGCTCTAAAAAACAGTGCAAAAAAGGTATTAGGTGAACAATAGGTAAGTAAAGAAATAAAAACAACAGTAAAAAGACAGTGAAAAATAACAGTAGCGAGGCTATATACAGGCACTGGTTAGTCGGGCTGATTGAGGTAGTATGTACATGTAGATATGGTTAAAGTGACTATGCATATATGATGAACAGAGAGCAAATCCTCTTTTATTGCAGGGCATGGAAATAGTTCAGACCATGAACAGTGATCCTGGTTTAGCTGTGGGTAAGTTGATGTTATGGGTTATGTTGTTTGTTACTTCTTGTCCTGGTCCTGCGATGTACTCTAAATAGAATTGCTCATATTTTGGCCTACACAGTGATTTGAGAATAGCTGTGTATTGAAAAGGTGCTGGAAAGAAATATATTCAGTACCAGTCAAAAGTTTGGACACACCTACTCATCCAAGGGCATTCTCAACCAGCTTCACCTGGAATGCTTTTCCAACAGTCTTGAAGGAGTTCCCACATATGCTGAGCACTTGTTGGCTGCTTTTCCTTCGCTCTGCGGTCAAACTCATCCCAAACCATCTCAATTGGATTTAGGTCGGGTGATTGTGGAGGCCAGGTCATCTGATGCAGCACTCCATCACTCTCCTTCTTGGTCAAATAGCCCTTACACAGCCTGGAGGTATGTTGGGCCATTGTCCTGTTGAAAAACAAATGATAGTCCCACTAAGCACAAACCAGATGGGATGGCGTATCACTGCAGAATGCTGTGTTAGCCATGCTGGTTAAGTGTGCCTTGAATTCTAAATAAATCACTGACAGTGTCACCAGCAAAGCACCCCCACACCATCACACCTCCTCCTCCATGCTTCACGGTGGGAACCAAACATCTCAAATTTGGACTCATCAGACCAAAGGACAAATTTCCACCGGTCTAATGTCCACTGCTCGTGTTTCTTGGCCCAAGCAAGTCTCTTCTTCTTATTGGTGTCCTTTAATAGTGGTTTCTTTGCAGCAAATTGACCATGAAGGCCTGATTCACACAGTCTCCTCTGAACAGTTGATGTTGAGATGTTACTTGAACTCTGTGAAGCATTTATTTGGGCTGCAATTTCTGAGGCTGGTAACTCTAATGAACTTATCCTCTGCAGCAGAGGTAATTCTGGGTCTTTCTTTCCTGTGGCGGTCCTCAAGAGAGCCAGTTTCATCATAGCGCTTGATGGTTTTTGCAACTGCACTTGAAGAAACGTTCAAATTTCTTGAAAGTTCATGCATTGACTGACCTTCATGTCTTAAAGTAATGATGGACTGTAATTTCTCTTTGATAATTTGAGCTGTTCTTGCCATAATATGGACTTGGCCTTTTACCAAATAGGGCTATCGTCTGTATACCACCACTACCTGATTGGCTCAAACTGTCATGCGGTGGGTGTAGCTGGTGTAATAAGTCAGGCGCAGGAGAGCAGAGATGAGTGGACTAAGCAATTTACTAGGCAATGTCAAATACAGAACGCAACCGTGTCACAAAACAAATGCCCCAAAAAACAAGTAAGGCAGCACAAATTACAAAATAACCGCACAATACCGGCTGCCACAAAGCACGGGTGAACAAACCAACAACCCGGCGTACCAGCATGCCAAATAAACAATTCCCCACACAGACATGGGGGAAACAAAGGGTTAAATACACAACAGTAATGAGGGAAAATTAAAACCAGGTGTGTGGGAAAACAAGACAAAACAAATGGAAAATTAAAAGTGGATCGGTGATGGCTAGAAGACCGGTGACGTCGACCGCCGAACGCCACCCAAACAAGGAGAGGAACTGACTTCGGCGGAAGTCATGACACAAACGCATTAAGAAGGAAAGAAATTCCACAAATTAACTTTTAACAAGGCCCACCTGCTAATTGAAATGCATTCCAGGTGACTACCTCATGAAGCTGGTTGAAAGAATGCCAAGAGTGTGCAAAGGCTACTTTGAAGAATCTCAAATCTCAAATATATTTTGATTTGTTTAACACTTTTTTGCTTACTACATGATTCCATATGTGTTATTTCATAGTTTTGATGTCTCCATTATTATTCTACAATGTAGAAAATAGTAAAAATAAAGAAAAACCCTTGAATGAGTAGGTGTGTCCAAATGTTTGACTGGTACTGTATATTTTTTAATTCCAATGAACTGAATTGAACTGACTCAACGCAATAACCTCCCCCAGGCTACACAGCGTTCAATGGGGTGGACTTTGAGGGCACCTTCCACATTAACACGGTGACGGACGACGACTATGCAGGCTTCATCTTCGGCTACCAGGACTCCTCTTCCTTCTACGTGGTGATGTGGAAACAGACAGAGCAGACCTACTGGCAGTCAACACCCTTCAGGGCCATGGCCCAACCTGGCCTGCAGCTCAAAGTGAGTGATGGGACACGAACACAGCAGCCTATAGGTGATACTACTGATAAGAAACTTGGCTGAATCGGGACACTTCCTGAGAATCACCTTCAGACAGACTCGTTCCATTGGAACACAGGATTGATGGTTGCTGATAATAGGCCTCTGTACGCCTATTTAGATATTCCATAAAAAATCAGCTGTTTCCAGCTACAATAGTCATTTACAACATTAACAATGTCTAAACTGTATTTCTGATCAATTTGGTGTTATTTTAATGGACAATAAATATGCTTTTCTTTAAAAACAAGGACATTTCTAAGTGACCCCAAACTTTTGAACGGTAGTGTAAGTACAACAAAGCATGTTGTGGTAGAGAGACATTGTAAAAACCTTTGATTGTTTTCCAGTGAAATATAATAATGGAAAAAAATAGCATCTACTACAGGGTTCAAAATATGCAACAAACTCTCTCTCTCTCTCTGTCTCTCTCTCTCTTGTCCCCCTCCAGGCAGTGAAGTCCCGTACAGGGCCTGGTGAGTACCTGCGTAACGCCCTGTGGCACACAGGGGACACCAACGAGGAGGTGAAGCTGCTGTGGTCGGACCCACGGAATGTGGGCTGGAGAGACAAGACGTCTTACCGCTGGCAGCTCAGCCACAGGCCCCAGGTGGGCTACATCAGGTAGGCCACACCCCTTTTTCTCTCTTAGTTCTTTATTATTTATTTTTTTATTTTCATCTACTACTTTCTATTTGTATCAGATGTTTAGTAACTGTTTTATTGTCAATAGAATGTATGAAGTAATTTAGTACCTGCTTAATTATGTATCATAATTCCATAGTTTTTTACTTACTCGGGGGCAGATGGGTTTGAAACTGAGTTAATCCTCACTGGACAGGACACTTGTGGTACACGGCTGTGTGTGACCACTGTTGATCACTAGAGGGAGTTTACACTGCCTTGGCTTGGATGATTAAAACAGAAAAAGAAAGATGGCTGGTGGCAGTTTGGTGGCCTGGGTGGCTATTCACCAATATATACTCCATATTTTTCCCTCCTAAAACTCTTTGTGACTTTCACAGAGAGACTGGGCCCCCTGGCCCTCTATTGTCCCCGTTGCCATGTCAACCAAATCCTTGGCAAGAATTTGCTGAGCGCCCGTTCATATGCAGATCCAGAGGAAACTACTGTAGAGTGGGGGGTCTGAGAGAGACAGAGAGAGAGAGAGAGAGAGAGAGAGAGAGAGAGAGAGAGAGAGAGAGAGAGAGAGAGAGAGAGAGAGAGAGAGAGAGAGAGAGAGAGAGAGAGAAACAGAAAGATAAACAAGTGTGAGGGAGTCTGACTAGAGGCACTGAGAGTAACATAGCAGAATAAGGAAAAATCTCAAGCAGATTGTCAAATTCTAATAGTGAAAGAGAATATCTTGAATCAGACGTCATGTCCGAGGAATATATTGCTTATGCAAATAGTTTAAGAAACCAGCTTTATTGGGTGGCATAAATACCACATTGTGCTCAACAAAGCAATTTTTTCAAAAGACACATTAATTTGAAACAACACCTGTGTTTGAGCATCTCTCAAAACCCTTACATTTCTGGCCCAAGCCAGAACAAAAAGCCATATTATAACCTATGTGTTGTGATAATTGCTGTATTTGCTCTATAACCTGCCTTGAAACTGTGATATATAGGCCGAGACAATAAGAAGACACAGTGGCAGAATAAATTCAACCACATATTTGTTTCAATACAAAACCGGAGAGCAACATCTGTCCGGTGAAGTCCACAAAACATATTGCATGTAACAAACAGTTACATGACCTACAGCATGGTCAAGCAAGGTAATGTTTATTGATTTAGAGCCACGGAAAGTTACCGCAAGTCGCAAAGAAAACATAAGCTGCTTCCGCTATTCCAGCACCATTTCAACTTCAACATCATCTAATCACCTATGCTTAGTCTAATACAGTAACAACTAAAAGATACCAAAAACGATTTAGTCAAATCAATGTAAGCTAAATATGATGTGGCTGTCCATGGTTCTGATGTCTGTGTGTGTGTATGTATTTGTGTGTGTTTGCGTGCGTACAAGTAGAAAAACATGTTGACTCACCCTGCTTGTAGAGAAACGCCAATGCTATCCTCATCTTTCATGTTGCCTAAACGGCTTATGACTCTGTCATACAGTACACATGTTTTGTTGTCCTAGGCTACCTGAATAAAATGCTTGCTAGTTAGCCTAACTACCTTTCATGGGCAACGATGCGCCAGGCCAGCATACTACCAGGGGCACAATGTATGAATTTATGGTTGGATCAAAATCGCCGTTATAATCATTGGCCAGTATGGAGAATTAAGTAAAACCACAAGTCCAAATCCCTATCTCCATCCATTGCTAATTTAGGAAAGGGACGATTTTAGCAAGCTAGCCACCGGAAGACAACAACACAAGACAACAATTCACGTTTTTTTTTGTCAATAATGATGTTTGGCTTGTGATAGATACGCTACACATACTGAGACAGAAGCCTGCTGTTACGTTAGATCAGATGCTTTCTCTGGTAAAATACATTCAGCCTGTTGCGAATTGAAGGAAATGTATGAAACACAGAGAGGCAAAAGACACATCAATATTTTTGGGGAAACCTAGCTTCCCTTGGCATCCATGAATACACGCCACTGCCCATTATAAAAGTTGCCAGAGAAAAGGAGAGTTGGGGGGGGTGCAGTGAGGGGAGAGAGAGAGACAGGTCTTTTTAGAGGCAGGGAGGCCCTATTCAGACCCAAACAGAGAGACACCTGCTTTGTATGCTGTGCAGAGGATTCAATGGAGCACTGCAGCGATGCACTGCACTCACTCAGACAGCGGCTGGGACAGGGGCTGGGTCTGCTCTCTCTTTCTCTCTTTCTCTGTTCATCCAAATCACCCATTTTGAGTTCTGTGGTTACTTGCCACTGGGTTTTAGTTTGGTGGCACGTCATTTGACTAATCTCTTATATGACCATATGCCAACTACTACAGCTACCCACAACAATCACATGTTATTGGTATGTGACAGTGGTATAAATAAGGACAGTGTGAAGTTATAGGATGACTTTCATTTTGATAATTACCAGAGGGAACATGGCTAGAAATGACAAGGGAATGTAAAAGTCCTCTGATTTGTGAATTGTCCCGTGCTCTGTGGCAGGGTGAGGTTATATGAGGGGACGGAGATGGTGGCTGACTCTGGCGTGGTGATTGACACTACCATGAGAGGCGGACGACTAGGGGTCTTCTGTTTCTCCCAAGAGAACATAATCTGGTCCAACCTGCGCTACCGCTGCAACGGTAAGACTCCGTTCTTCACATTGCTAATAACCACTAACAATACTTGTATTGAACAACATAATGCTAGTGAACTAATTTACTTGTATGTTCTGCTTCATGTATCTGTTGTTTATTAGACACTGTTCCAGACGACTTCAACCCATATCGCAAACAGGTCCTGCTGCACATCAAGGTGTGAGAGGATTCGAGGATGTGTGAGTGCTGGGGCATGTAGATGAGTAATCTGTCCAGCACTGTCTCTCTACACAAACTCACACATTCACACACACTCTTACTGCCTCTCAGTACAGACTTCCAACTGCTGTTAAAATGTGTGTGACTGTGTCTGCCCGTGAGTGAAAGGGGAGGGGTTTGAGAGTGGTGGTAAAGGAAGAAGAAGAACCAATTTACAACATTGTTGTTATACCAGACTGGAAAAGCAAAAAGGTACCAGAGACTTTGGAAGAAAGTATACATGATAATTCATCTATGTAGGACTGTGTTACTTCTGGGTTTGAGTTGCTCAATTTCACTGTATGAACGGTGGTTGTGTGAATGGCAGCGGTTAACCGTTGAGTTTGACTGTTGCGTTAGGTATGAGTGCTGTTGTTGCTTTGTGTTTTTGTATTATTAAACTTATCATAGGAATACATGGATTATATTTTGTGTTTTAAGACTGAACAGTTAAAGGATGTTTTTTTCCATCTCATATCTAACTGTAAAATAAAAACCATAAGCTAACGTTACAGGGATGATGGGAATTTGATAAATACTGTACATCCTCTGGATATGAAACTCCTGGTAACTCTGTCATGATCAGACAATGTCATTTTAGTAGCAAAATACAGATCTGTCACAAAAGACTGTAGACTTGCAGTTATTTAGCCATATTACTTTAAGCCTTTAATAGTGGAATTATGTCCCTATTTTGAATAAATGTGGATCTCTGTGGATTCTAGTGTATACTTTCCTGGACATCTGAGTTTGTGCCCAGTAATTGAATATGAAATAAAGCCTTATTGGAAGTGTTTCTATGATTAATGTCATCTTTAACTGATTAATTAAACAGAAGCATAAACAAAGAGCAACACAATCTATGTCCACAAAAAAATAATTAACAAGTTAATTTCTTAAAAATATGTTTATTTGACCTTTGTGATTCTGTACACAACAAGAATGCTAATGAACGATGAACGATAATACTAAAAATCCAGAGCAACTGTGAGTGAGCACTGCTGTTCCAAGGTCATCTAGTCAGTGATGTATGTGGTGACACTTGTGCTAACTCTATCTAACCGCTGAGTGCTGTGGTTGTCATCATACCTCCCAGGAGCAGACAGACCCCAGGGCTCAACTGACTGAACTGCCCAATCTGTCTCCACTGTCTGCTTCTCTGCTCCACATTAATAGCCAGTCATAGAAATCCATATACATTGTACAGAACTTGCTATATTTACTATCATATATTATGTGTCACATAGCCTAATTACGTTATTCTTATGCCGATGTAGTAACACTGTAATAACTCAATAATAACACCGTATTTTAACATGTTGTTACATTGTAACTTCCTTTGTAATGGAGTTGAGCATTTTTGTTTTCACATAAGTGAAATAAAGCCTCTTCCCATTCTACTAAAACGAGTTACCCTGCTGAGGACAAACTTGAACATTTATTTGGATTCCATTTAGAATGGAGTATTTTAAGAATTATTCTATTAAGCTGGAGATGTCCTGCTATTGACCCCTGACTACTGTGGCTGGATTCCAATCCGTTCATTCATTCTCTTTGCTCTATCCTGACTAACTCTCTCTCAGGTGTGAATAGATGCAATATGATAGGCATTTGTCATCCTAGGTCTTGTTGGCCATACAGAGTATGTGCAATACTGCTTCCTATCCCAATATGTGGGAACATTCAGAGTGAAGTCACAAGGGCAGAGGGAAGAGAATTACTTAGTGGAGTTGGCAAAGGTCCTCACGTGGAAGCTAGCCAGCCAGCGTCAGGTGTGGACAGTGGGACCGTTTGGAAGCAGAGGCTTACCAACTGTATAGAATAAATTCACTGGGTTTCTCCCATAGCAGGCCACATGTTGCGAATAGATAGAATAAATTGGGTCAATATAGACAATGATATAGTACTACAGATATGAAGTATGTATCTCTAAATAAATGTAGTAGCAAAGTGTGCTGTAGAAAGTGATTTTTTAAAGTGAGAACAAAGTTTTGAAGTACATATCACAGTGCTCTTCCACATGTTTACAGAGAGCAAATAATGAGGAAAAACAACCTTTCTGAGCTCCTCTGTTAAAGATGGAATACCCTGGGTCCGGGAGGCCGGGACGAGTGCAATATTGGGAGGGCATTGTACAACAGTGCACCACATCCCACACCTGCCTGGCCCTGGGAGGGGTTAAGACTTCATCTGCATCCCCAACCACCAACATTTCATGATCTGGCTGCAGTCCCAAGTTTACCCTCTCTTCAGATATGCCTGAGACTCACATCACCTGAGGAAGACAAAAGTGTTGCATATTAGTTACTGTCTAAAAGAGAGCTTATGCTCTATTTCTCTCGCTCTCTCTCTCACACACACGCACATACACAAAACAAACATGAGCCCTAACAGTTACCAGGGCAACAGGTCTCACAGCCACATAGGGGTAATCTGTTTAGGGCAACCAAAAAAGTAAAGGGATAAAAACGTTTTCTAGGAAAAAAACACTTCCACATTCTAAAATGTATTGTCAAAAGTATTATAATAAAAAAAAAAAAAGTAACAGGTGCATAATTTCGTTTGTGGAAAATGTTTGGACTTTGGAGGAGTGTGTCCAAACACACACTGTCTAAGCCTTTATAAACAAATACACTAACTAAGATAAACATATAGATCAATGAAAATGTGTTTAAAACCTTACCTCAAGTCACAAGTGATTAATTGCCTTTTCGTTCATATAGTGTCGCCATTCTCTGGAACGTGTTTTGATATGGCCAATGAAAATGCATCAGCAACAGCTCGCCAGGCAGTTAGAAAGATGGGTTCTTATTAGTCCAGAACTCCTTACATGCTGGATCTGTTTTCTTAAATGAATTCCAAAACCATTCTGCAATTATCCAGAGCTGAAGATACAGGAGTTCTTTCCTCTCCTAAAATCTCTCTGACAATGGACCTCGCGCTCCGAATAGTCACTGCTTGCTCAATGGACCCCGCCTCCACTGCTACAACAAACAAAGGCCACTATGCAATGCTCACTGAGGCATGTAGGTGCCCCTCTTAAAAGGCCAATAACTTCTCCGCAGTTGAGGAAACACGTCCGCCTATCCTTCCCTCTGTGTGTGTATCCCTGCAGGAATGTCTACCTCTTTGAACTTTTATTAAATCATGATTAAATATTAAACTACAATGGACTCACCCAAATTCGGCATTTATGATATTCAGATGTCAATCAATGAAATTTCGCGCCACTGGTTCGCGCCACATGTCAAGTGAAAACCTAGCTATAAATTGAAAGGGTAACACTTGTAGTCATGTCGTTTACTGACGTTCGCCTCCTATCTAAAAACATAATCACACGTTTGGTCACTTTGCTGTATTTTCTATACCAGTTTCAAAGTTTCTAAATACAGTATAGCCTTACAGTTTGTTTGGGCGGTTTGGCACCTGTCCTACTCCAGCTGAGTTTAGCACCTTGGCTGTGTGAATGGTGCATGGTGCAGACAACTAGTTTTGTTGGGTCATCGTACAAACCACGCAGCCTGGCCTCAGAGCCATACGAAACATACTTTATGTATTTCTGGGCAACTCCAAGCCCTACAGTATGATACCTACCAATGGTCTAGTTACTTTAGACAGAACTAAAAGTAGGGAGATTGGATCAGGGAGGATGGATGGGCGTAATCTGTGACTATCTAGCAATCCAAATGTTGCGTGTTTGAGTCAAGTTGGGGACAACTGTAGCATTTTAGCTAACCCTTCCCCTAACCCTTCTTCTAAACTTAACCAAATTCACCAACCTGCTATGTAAATTTATCTAAACTTTGTCTTTTTAGTTCTCCTAACCTTTTACGTAAATTATCCTAACATTTGTCGTTAGTTTCCCAAAACACCAACGTAAATTCTCCCTGTAATTCCCTTTTGTTGTTATGATGGACCAAGCAACCTGAGTGGTATACTACGAAGCAAACTAGATCAGTTATCTTCACATTCCAGGTCTGGCTTCATCCGTATGACGGTGGATATTGCTTGTCCGCCTGCCGCTAACTCTAGCAGGCTTGTAACTGAGTGTGCATGTCGCACATGGCTAGTCGAAGGCGAACTCTTCATTGAGACAATGCTGAAATATCAATCCATTGGCAGATTATAAAAAATTATAATGAAAGAAAAGTTATTTTTATTTTATTACTTATTGTTAATGCCGTGTTTGGTGTGCTTTTGTGTCTTTATCAATGCACAAGCACCTTTTTCCCACTATCAATCAATCAATCGCATTTATTTATAAAGCCCTTCTTACATCAGCTGATGTCACAACGTGCTGTACAGAAACCCAGCCTAAAACCCCAAACAGTAAGCAATGCAGGTGTAGAAGCATGGTGGCTAGGAAAAACTCCCTAGAAAGGCCAGAACATAGGAAGAAACCTAGAGAGGAAGCAGGCTATAAGGGGTGGCCAGTCCTCCTCTGGCTGTGCCGGGTGGAGATTATAACAGAACATGGCCAAGATGTTCAAATGTTCATAGATGACCAGCAGGGTCAAATAATAATAATCACAGTGGTTGTCGAGGGTGCAACAGGTCAGCACCTCAGGAGTAAATGTCAGTTGGCCGATCATTCAGAGTATCTCTACCGCTCCTGCTGTCTCTAGAGAGTTGAAAACAGCAGGTCTGGGACAGGTAGTATGTCTGGTGAACAGGTCAGGGTTCCATAGCCGCAGGCAGAACAGTTGAAACTGGAGCAGCAGCACGGCCAGGTGGACTGGGGACAGCAAGGAGTCATCAGGCCAGTTAGTCCTGAGGCATGGTCCTAGGGCTCAGGTCCTCCGAGAGAGAGAAAGAAAGAAAGAACGAGAGAGAGAGAGAGAGAGAGAATCAGAGAGAGCATACTTAAATTCACACAGGACACCGGATAAGACAGGAGAAATACTCCAGGTATAACAGACTGACCCTAGCCCCCCGACACCTAAACTACTGCAGCATAAATACTGAAGGCTGAGACAGGAGGGGTCGGGAGACAATGTGGCCCCGTCCGACGATACCCCCGGACAGGCAGGATATAATCCCACCCACTTTTCCAAAGCACAGCCCTCACACCACTAGAGGGATATCTTCAACAACCAACTTACCATCCTGAGACAAGGCCGAGTATAGCCCACATAGATCTCCGCCATGGCACAACCCAAGGGGGGGCGCCAACCCGGACAGGAAGATCACATCAGTGACTCAACCCACTCAAGTGACGCACTCCTCCTAGGGACGGCATGGAAGAGCACCAGTAAGCCAGTGACTCAGCCCCTGTAATAGGGTTAGAGGCAGAGAATCCCAGTGGAGAGAGGGGAACCGGCCAGGCAGAGACAGCAAGGGCGGTTCGTTGCTCCAGTGCCTTTCCGTTCACCTTCACACTCCTGGGCCAGACTACACTCAATCATAGAACCTGCTGAAGAGATGAGTCTTCAATAAAGACTTAAAAGTTGAGACAGAGTCTGCGTCTCTCACATGGATAGGCAGACCATTCCATAAAAATTGAGCTCTATAGGAGAAAGCCCTGCCTCCAGCTGTTCGCTTAGAAATTCTAGGGACAGTAAGGAGGCCTGCATCTTGTGACCGTAGCGTACGTGTAGGTATGTATGGCAGGACCAAATCAGAAAGATAGGTAGGAGCAAGCCCATGTAATGCTTTGTGGGTTAGCAGTACAACCTTGAAATCAGCCATTGCCTTAACAGGAAGCCAGTGTAGAGAGGCTAGCACTGGAGTAATATGATCACATTTTGGGGTTCTAGTCAAGATTCTAGCAGCTGTGTTTAGCACTAACTGAAGTTTATTTAGTGCTTTATCCAGGTATTTTTCTGCATAATTTTTGGACAGAAAGTTTCTGATTTTTGCAATGTTACGTAGACGGAAAAAAGCTGTCCTTGAAACAGTCTTGATATTTTCGTCAAACGAGAGATCAGGGTCCAGAGTAACGCCGAGGTCCTTCACGGTTTTATTTGAGACAACTGTACAACCATCAAGATTAATTGTCAGATTCAACAGAAGATCTCTTTGTTTCTTGGGACCTAGAACAAGCATCTCTGTTTTGTCTGAGTTTAAAAGTAGAACATTTGCCGCCATCCACTTCCATATGTCTGAAACACAGGCTTCCAGGGAGGGACATTTTGGGGCTTGACGATGTTTCATCGAAATGCAGAGCTGTGTGTCATCCCCAAGCAGTGAAAGTTAACATTATGTTTCCGATTGACATCACCATGCAGTAAAATATATAGCGAAAACAATAGTGGTCCTAAAACGGAGCCTTGAGGAACACCGAAATGTACAGTTGATTTGTCAGAGGACAAACCATCCACAGAGAAAAACTGATATCTTTCCGAGGGGTATAAGATCTAAACCAGGCTGGAACTTGTCCGTGTAGACCAATTTGTGTTTCCAATCTCTCCAAAAGAATGTGGTGATCGACGGTATCAAAAGCAGCACTAAGGTCTAGGAGCACAAGGACAGATGCAGAGCCTCGGTCTGACGCCATTAAAAGGTCATTTACCACCTTCACAAGTGCAGTCTCACTACTTCTTCTTCGATCTGTGGAACAGCTTGTTGCATTGTGGCCATATATAGACATATAATCCATAGCAGGGTTTTGGAATCTTTAACCCTGGCAATTTTACAGATAAACTCATGGATACACTAGCAATGGCTGCCAGTCTTGACTTGAATGGTAACTGCCATCTATGGATTACATGTCATTGGTTGGTTGCTATTGTCAGTTTTCTTTTTGCAAATTTCTAAGTACAATTGCGCGAAAAAACGTACAGTTTAGAAAGCAAATGTTGTTATTACTAAATGTGTAATGTGATAGGTATTTAAACCTTTCCATTCCATCTTTACACACATTTTTTTTTTAAATTGGTCCTCAACTAGTGGCTTAGACACTTATTTAGGACACATTTAGTAAGCCCTGAGTTAGTCTATCCCAAGCAGGTTAGTTCTGAAGGATTTGTTGCCATAGAAATTTACCTGGCTAAAAGGTGAGCGACTTTCATGGTCCCGCTTAACCCGAGTTGAACTCAGAGTTGACCAAAGTTACAGTACCTGCTAACTCCTCAAACCTGATTCATAGTAAATGGCTCTGGTCTCAGAGAAAGATGTACAGTACTATACATCATCCAAGACATATGATAAATTACATTATCCAATTCGTATGCTATTTTATGACCTGGTAAGAGGTATCCCACTGGGCACACCACCTTATCAAAACGTGGATAATTGGGTAGTATTTGGTTGAGATGTTGATCAATGAGATTACAACCTATATTCAACCACTCAAAAAGACAGCCAAAAGTTAGCAGAATATCAATATGCTTCCCTGGGGAAGGCACAGTGATGCTGAAACATTGGTAAATACCCATTCAATTGCTGGGAGTTTATTCATGGAGTTGTGCAACTTTCTTTATTTTGATAGTTTATAGTTTATTCGCCGTTAGTCAGCACCACCACACTAACTATTATTCTGGGTGTAAAGCCAGGTCATGTTTTTCAATCAATATGCTTCCAACCATCTAAAAGCACAACCTAATTCCAATGGAAAAACAATGTCTGATATTTTGTTTAGTTGTCACTCGAATGTCTATCACTTCACTTTCAACCACTTAAAAGTAGTGCAAAGTTCAAATTGGAATACAATGTCAGTTATTTTGTTTATTTATACAACAGGTTACTGGGTTATCACTGTGCTTAATATAATAGCAGAACCAATTTACTTGGATTGCAGCTGAGATTACATTAAAAGTACATGGTGTAAGTGATCAAGGCCATTCAAGATTCTGCACAGATTATTACAGCAATTGTGAAGACCTGTAAAGACCTAGGCATGTTATCTTGAACATACTGTACATATTTTATATGATTACATAAGAAGTATAGTTACAATAACCTCAAAATGTGGCCATGGATGTGTTACTCATTTTAAGATTGCATGTTACATTAGTTTGTTAGATAGCCTATTTACTGCATTACAAAAGTAATGTTGAATTGTTTTTGGTTTAAAATTCAACCAAATATCAAAATTTGTATATGTACAGTGCATTCTGAAAAAATTCTAACTCCTTGACTTTGTCACGATCTGAGGAATAACTGGACCAAAGCGCAGCTCGGGTTGAGTTCCACATCTTTAATACAGTGAAACTTCAAAACCAAACGAAAGAACAAAACAGATCGGACATACACGTAGTGCACAAACACATGCACTAACAGAAACACAATAACCCACAAGGCAGGTGGGGGAAGGGAACAAACTTAAATAGGATTCCCAACTAGAGGCAACGACTAACAGCTGCCTCTAATTGGGAACCAACACAAAACACAATATAAAGACACATAGAAAACCCTAATCACGCCCTGGCCCAAAACCACATAGATAACCCAGAGGGCTATCTATGGCCAGGACGTGACAGTACCCCTGAGAAGACGCACTGGAGGCCCGGTGCGTGGAGCAGGAACAGGACGTACTGGGCTGGGACGACACCCTAGAGGCCTGGTGCGTGGAGCAGGAACAGGACGTACTGCGCTGGGAAAACACCCTAGAGGCCTGGTGCGTGGAGCAGGAACAGGACGTACTGGGCTGGGACGACACCCTAGAGGCCTGGTGCGTGGAGCAGGAACAGGACGTACTGGGCTGGGACGACACCCTAGAGGCCTGGTGCGTGGAGCAGGAACAGGACGTACTGGGCTGGGACGACACCCTGGAGGCCTGGTGCGTGGAGCTGGCACTGGACGCACCGGGCTGGGGATGCGAACTGGACTCCTTGTGCGTGGAGCTGGCACTGGACGTACCGGGCTGGTCTCATGCACCTCTGGGCGAGTGCGGGGAGCTGGCTGGACGCACAGTGCTGGAGAGGCGCACTGCAGGTCTGGTGCGTGGAGCTGGCACTGGATGTACCGGGCTGGTCTCACACACCTCTGGGCGAGTGCAGGGAGCTGGCACTGGACGTACCGGGCTGGAGAGGCGCACTGCAGGTCTGGTGCGTGGAGCTGGCACTGGACGTACCGGGCTGGTCTCACGCACCTCTGGGCGAGTGCAGGGAGCTGGCACTGGACGTACCGGGCTGGAGAGGCGCACTGCAGGTCTGGTGCGTGGAGCTGGCACTGGATGTACCGGGCTGGTCTCACACACCTCTGGGCGAGTGCAGGGAGCTGGCACTGGACGTACCGGGCTGGAGAGGCGCACTGCAGGTCTGGTGCGTGGAGCTGGCACTGAACGTACCGGGCTGGTCTCACGCACCTCTGGGCGAGTGCGGGGAGCTGGCGCAGGACGTATCGGGCTGGACAGACGCACCTCTAGGCGCCTGCGCTGCAGCTCCTTCCTTGCCACAACCTCCCTCTCATATCCCTCCTTAAACTCCTTTTAACTTCTCCATTGGGGCTCTGGCTCTCTCCTCAGCCCTACCAATAGCCCCATGTGCCCCACCCCCAAAAAAATCTTGGTGCTGTCCGTGGGCTGCATGGGTACGCGGCCCCTGGCGTCGTCGCTGTCCTCCTCCTCTCCTTGGCGACTCCCGCCAAGGAAGGGTCTCGCTGCCTCCCATAATCTCCTCCCAGGTCCAGAACTGCTTCTCCTCCATGGGGGCACGCTGCTTGGTCCTGTAATGGTGGATTATTCTGTCACGATCTGAGGAATAACTGGACCAAAGCGCAGTGCGGGTTGAGTTCCACATCTTTAATACAGTGAAACTTCAAAACCAAACAAAGAACAAAACAGATCGGACATACACGTCGTGGACAAACACATGCACTAACAGAAACACAATAACCCACAAGGCAGGTGGGGGAAGGGAACAAACTTAAATAGGATTCCCAATTAGAGGCAACGACTAACAGCTGCCTCTAATTGGGAACCAACACAAAACACAACATAAAGACACATAGAAAACCCTAGTCACGTCCTGGCCAAAACCCCATAGATAATCCAGAGGGCTATCTATGGCCAGGACGTGACAGACTTTTTACACATTTTGTTACGTTACAGTCTTATTCTAAAATGGATTAAAAAATAATCCCTCATCAATCTACACTCAATACCCCATTATGATAAAACAAAAACAGGTTTCTCGAATTTTTGCAAATGTATTACTAATAAAAAACAGAACTATTACATTTACATAAGTATTTAGACCCTTTACTCTGTACTTTGTTAAAGCACCTTTGGTAGCAACAACAGCCTTGAATCTTCTTTTGGGTATGACGCTATAAATTTGGCACACCTGTATTTGGAGAGTTTCTCCCATTCTTCTCTGAAGATCCTCTCAAGCTCTGTCAGGTTGGATGGGGAGCGTTGCTGCACAGCTATTTTCAAGTCTCTCCAGAGATGTTTGATTGGGTTCAAGTCCGGGCTCTGGCTGGGCCACTCAAGGACATTGAGACTTGTCCCGAAGCCACTCCAGCATTGTCTTGGCTGTGCGCTTAGGGTTGTTGTCCTGTTGGAACCATCGCCTCAGTCTGAGGTCCTGAGCGCTCTGGAGCAGGTTTTCATCAAGGATCTCTCTGTACTTTGCTCTGTTCATCTTTCCCTTTCTCCCAGTCCCTGCCGTTGAAAAACATCCCCACAGCCTGATGCTGCCACCAGCATGCTTCACCGTAGAGATGGTGGCAGGTTTCCTCCAGACGTCACGCTTGGCATTCAAGTCAAAGAGGCCCTGAGCGCTCTTGGTTTCATCAGACCAGAGAATCCTGTTTCTCATGGTCTGAGAGTCTTTAAGTGCCTTTTGGCAAACTCCAAGTGGGCTGTCATGTGCCTTTTACTGAGGAGTGGCTTCCATCTGGCCACTCTACCATAAAGGCCTGAAACTTTTTTTTTAAATGCATTTGAATACATTTTAGTTCCATCTGAGTCATCCCGTTTTTGTACTTTTATTTTTGGTTGAGTTGGAGACGTGAATCCAACATATTATTTGTTAACTTGTTGACAAGTTAATAGGCTATTTAATATATTTCAAAAGTGTGGCACAGATTGAATTATCCAAGCAGAAGATACATCTCCATCAAATGTTGACATTTGGTTGTGTTGACAACCCAACAAAATTCAACATCACGAAATATCTTTACATCAAAGGTTGAAACCTTAGGCCTATTATATTGTCTATTTTTTGTATAATTTTTTAAATGATAATTTCTTTCTGATAATAGATCTAAAGTTGAAGATCTGATGTTGTTTTAAAGGTACAAATTCAACATATTTTATACAAGGTTTGTCAATGTTGAAATTTGTTTAAATTTAAACCTAAAGACAACAGTTTTCCATGTACACTGAACAAAAAATATCAACACAACATGTAAAGTGTTAGTACCATGTTTAATGAGCTGAAATAAAAGATCCCAGAAATGTTCCATTATGCACAAAAAGCTTATTTCTCTAAAATGTTGTGAACAAATGTGTTTACATTGCTGTTAGTGAGCATTTGTATCCCTTGCCAACATAATCCGTCTACCTGACAGATGTGGCATATCAAGAAACTGATTAAACAGCATGATCATTACACAGGTGCAATTTGTGCTGCAGACAATAAAAGGCCACTCTAAAATGTGCAGTTTTGTCACACAACACAATGCGACAGATTTCTCAAGTTTTAAGGGAACGTGCAATTGGAATGATGACTGCAACAACCGGATCAACTCTATGCAAAGATGTGTTGCTCTGCATGAGCTAAATGGTGGTCACACCAGATACTGACAGTTTTTTTGATATACACCCCTACCTTTTGTTTAAGGTATCTGTGATCAACAGATGCATATATGTATTCCCAGTAGTGTGAAATCCCTAGATTAGGTCCTTATCGCGATTGGCTGATTTCATTATATGAACTGTTACTCAGTGAAATCTTTGAAATTGTTGCATGTTCCATTCATATTTTGGTTCAGTATAGATTCCACGACACAATACCTTGACAAATTACCATTAAACAACGTTGATTCAACAACTTTTTCCCCTGTGGAATGATAGGCTACTATACGTCCTATTACTCGTATGAATAACGTAGCATAATATATCATACTAAATGGAGTGTCAAAGATGTATGCACAGAATAATACGAATTGCCCCGAGACCAGCCAGTGCAATATTGACAAAAGTCTACACTTTGTTTTTACTCAACTGGCTACGATATCTGTCAAAACTGCTTGAACCGACTTTCTTGGGGATTTATGATAGCCTGCGAACTAAGAGGGCAATAAATATAGAATGGCCTCCTATAAAAATAAGAAAACACACTAGCAACAACAGGTTGCAAATAGAACAGGTTGCCAGAGCCACTGTGATAGTTTTAAATAGCCCCCCGGTGCCTAGGAGAGTGTGCGCCCAAGTGGACAGTTGTTACGCGGGCAGCAGGTGTTCGACGCGAGTGATTTATACCACTCGTGGAGAAACACTGTCAAAAATCTCACTCAGCTGAGAGCCGACAACGAGGGAGGAAGGAAAAGCGGCTTGCATTGAAACCAGTTTGAGACTGGACATCAGTGTCCGCAGCTCACTTGGACAGTGTGGGAGTTTGGTGTCAGTGCAGGCAAAACCTACTTCGCCTTTTTCCTATTGGAACGAGTGAGGTTGCTACATTTACGCAGAGTCTCATACGGAGCTTCAGCAGAGGTGTGATTGGGTGAGGATATGAATGGTGCTTTGCTTGGTTCATTCTTAAATTAATCATGTGCTACACAATTCAGAAATGTGGCCTATTATTTAACTGCCCACTTGGCACAGACGTCAATTCAACTTCTATTTCACGTTGGTTAAATCTAATTTCATAAAAATTACGTGGCAACAATGTTGATTTAACCAGTGTGCCCAGAAGATACTACTAGTTAATTGTGAGCTATGGAGAATGTATGGATTGGGTCAAGTAACTGTAAAGCTTTTATTTTGTTGAAAATATTTTTCTAACATTGTAGAATAGAACAATTCACTTTGTCCCCTAATGGAACTTGTTGCTTCAAATACTTTCTCCATGGCCTAATATTAGAATGAACTCCCTGTCGTTGTGAGTAAATCAAGAAATACAGCAGAATGGCATGTACTGTAGACTGACACTTGGGTGACATTGGTGATGCGGAATTTAAGGTTACATCAGCAGTTATACAACAACAATAGAATGATTCCCGTATATTAATCATTAATTCATGTAATAGTACCCCCTGAATAGTCCTGAAGTACAGCTATTGAATGTCATAAATAATTGTTTTAATCAATCCTGTGCTTTCACGGATAATTAATATTGATAGATATAGATAGAATATACAATAGATTTGTACAATAGATAGATGATCAATAAAATAGATCATACAATTAGTCAATCAGTCTAAAGTTATTTGAATGTTTTGATTGTGTCCATCAAAATACACTGGTCTAAATGCAGTTAAGACATGTGACAGTGGGAAGGAAAACTTCAGGTGGAAGGAAACCTTGAGAGGAGAGAGAGAGAGCTGCACTATTACAAATACAAAGATGCTATGATGTGCATTGACCTTTCCCTTGCAGACACAAACAGATTGGATTCACATTAAATTCTCATCACTAAATCAAGTGAAGTTGAGCCAAACAACCAACAGCTTGCTCTGTGTTTGTGGTCTTTATGTCCAATACCAGATGGGGATTGTTCTAATGAATGAGTGAATACCACTGGTCTTTAAGTGAACTGGTGTTGACATGTAGAACCACATGGATATGTCACTCCAGGCCAAGCCGTGAGCAAAAACATCCCTAAGTCTCACATGTGACCAACCCACCTCTATGGTGATGTTGTGTGTGTGTGTGTGTGTGTGTGTTTGGTTTTACTATCCATGTGGGGACCAGAGGTGCTACTAACGATAATAGCCTAAACAAAGAAAATTCTAACAAGTGGGGACATTTCGCTGTTCCCCACAAGGAAAAAGGCTATTTTATGTTTAGGGTTAGAATTAGGGTTAGACTTAGGTCTTAGGGTTAGGAGTTAGGGTTAGGTTTAGTTTTAGGGGTTTGGGGTTAAGGTTAAGTTTAGGGTTAAGGTTAAGGGTTAGAGTTAGATTAAGGGTTATGGCTAGGTTTGAACCCCACAAGGATAGTAAAACAAACGTGTGTGTGTGAAGGGGAGTTATGGTTTTGTGGTTAAACAAGGGTACGGGTGCAGTGTTGCCCTAAAGGTGGTACCGTATTGGTGTTTAATTCACAAGCGACTGTCTGTGTGTGTATGCACAGTAATTGTTTGCTGTTCATGGATGGAACAAACAGGATCCTGTCAGTGTTGTTGGACTGTGCACAGAGGGAGGTCACCGGGATTTTCAAAGCAGTGAAAAACAAAAAGAAGGGGGCCGGGGGCATACACCCCCACTCCAAAAGTGCAGCTGCATCAGAATCCATTGGCCGACATTCCAGACCTCAACCACTACACTAGTGAACACAATGCCCACTGGACAACAAAAGGAGACCAATCTAGGGCATTGAAAAACCTTGAAAACAAAAGTGAAGAGACTAGGTTTGGGGCAGTGCTATACACTGCTGCTGTTAGTTGGAATACAGTTCAAGAAGATTCATTTGATAATGTAAGTTGAAGATGTGTCTGACTGAAGATTGTGACAGCTAGTAGCCATAGCCACTCCCTCCCCTGAGTATTGGAACTGCCGTTGGGCACACCTGCTTACCCTTCCCTCCTCTGCCTTGTAGCCCTGACTATTTCAGACCAGGGGAACACATGAAGGAGAGAGAGAGAGTCTGGTATATTTAGCATGCTCTATTTCTGCCCCTGCTGCTCTCGTAACTACCCCCAAACCCCCCTTCATACCCCCTCTCCCTGGCGCACTGCACAGGTCTCCCAAACTGTAATAAAGGTCAGACTTTAGTGTTGGTTCAGAGAGAGAGAGAGAGGACCACACACAAATGCAGCGCACACATGGTTCAATCTAGCCCATGCCATGTCGCTTTCAAAGGCACACTTCCAATGGCACCAATCCTTTAGGAATGCCTTGTACTGCCAAAGGTTTTACTATGCAATACACATAAGCTCTGTGAAGGTCTTACCAGAATGTAGGCCTACACCTTTCCTTAAACTTTGATCTTTCCCCACATAAATCAAATACAATAATGCCATCCTTTTTGGCTACTAAATTGGACTTGACAAAGATAAGCTTTTTTGTTTTACTCACTTTCTTTGGCCCTTGTTTGTTCTTCTCCACTGGCAAACAGAAAGGGGAGAAGAGTCCAAATTGCAAAATGCCCAATTGACCAAGTGACCAACATTGTTGTAGCCTAGCTTTGACGGGTAAATGCTTGCTTTATGCCAAGAACTGAAATATAACATAAAATTGGGTTTTGATGCTTAGTGCTGTGGCACACATGGTAAGCCAAAGTTTTACTTTGTTTTACTATATTTTGTCTCAAGCCTAGCTTCACAACACTAACAGATAATTGTTTGCTATGCCAATGGTTACCACAGATGTTAGGTTACTTTGGCAGTTTATCTACTGTACGGAAACTTAAGCTCTGTAATGTAAATACTGCTGTTTATAGCACTATTATTATGGCTATGATTATGGTAGCTTCAAACATGATCTGATCTGACCAGTGGTCAGGTGGATAAGACTTCCCTCATAAACTAAGCCTGTTGATCAAATTATTTGTCCTATTCCTAAATGTGACCAAATGGTGGCCGCTGGTGTTGCTTTTCTCTTATTCTTGAATGTTTGTTTGTCAACAGTTTTCTCTCCATTGCCCTTATCTTGTCCATGCCAAAGCACAACAGCGTTGACTTCAGTCAGAGTGCTGTTGATGGCTTCCAAAAGTGTGGGAGATCGTTTTGCACCAACACACAGTCTTAAAAAGTAGTTAGCATCTATTCAACAAGGTATGAACTACTACTTAATTACTTACAATTATAATAAATACATAGCTCTTGTGATCCGCTTGTTATATGATAAAATATTACAAGATGCATTTGATAATGTATTCAATACAAATTGCACTCTTTCTTGACAAGTGGTCTACTGGAGTTAGATTGTGCCTGTGGTAGTGGTATGGGGTTTCCCCCTACAGGTCACAGTGTGTAATGTCTCTCTCTATCTGTGTCCTGCCTGCAGCTGTAGCCCCTGTACTGAGCCTGAGCCTGGTTTGCAACCTTCGGCCTGAGGCTGGAAGGGGATGGGGACACTGGCCCTCTGCAGCCACTACTCACAGCTGTCATGGAAACGCAGCGTCATAGTGGCATTGCTACTGTTTCACCTGTGCTGCCTGCAAGGTACTTTCTATGATCCATAGCCTTTGTCTTCAAACTTCTCAATAATATCAAGCAGCTGTGATATTTCTGTTACATACTCAATAGAAATATATATTTTTGTTAAGTTGTGATATATGATCTGGAGCTTCCACCTCTCTCCCTCCTCCCTCAGTATGGGCATCCTGTCGCATCCTGAGGTGCAACTCTGACTTTGTAGCTGTCACCCTGGACCTTGGGGGCAGCGGAGGGGGGCGGAGGAGGAGGCAGCAGAGATGGGGGAAATGCGGGCTACTGCAGCGCCCTCCGCTCTTACGCCATGTGTACCCGCCGCATGGCCCGTGCCTGCCGGGGCGACCTGGCCTACCATTCGGCCGTGCAGGGCATCGAGGACCTCCTCATCCAGCACAGCTGCCCCAGGACAGGCCCCACCGCTCAGCCCCGGCCCCTGCCACAGGCCCCCATCTCTGGGGACGCCTGCATCTACGAGAAGGGCTACCTCCAGCGTGAGGGCCGGACCCCTGACTATCTCCACTGTGGGGTGTTCGGGGGATCCCCATGTTCGCACCTTCCGTGATGAGTTCCAGACGTGCGCTGTACAAGGGGCCTGGCCACTGATCGATAATGAGTATCTATACGTTCAGGCAACTAGCGCCCCCATGAGAGGAGGGGCGTATGCCACGGCTCTCACCACGGTAGGCCTCATTTCTAAAATTATATACAGTAAATTATAATTGATCAAATATATATATTTTTTATTATACAACTTACGGTCTGTTCTTAAAGGCCCAGTGCAGGAAAAAAAATTATTTTCCACCCTGAGGTTTGAATAATACTGTGAAATTATGGAAATTATGATAATGCACTTTTAGTGTAAGAGCTGTTTGAAAAAGCCATCTGAAATTTCTGCCTGTTTTAGTGGGATGGAGTTTTGACTTGCCGGGTGACATCACCAGGCGGTAAATTAGTTATACAGCAATAAGAAAGAGAGTTCCAAACCTCTCTGCCAATAACAGCTAGTTTTCAGTTTTTCCCTCCCCACTCTTGCTTGAGAAATAGCTTTTTGCCAAGAAACTAGAATTTTTTTGGAGACAATTTTTATTGAATATAATCACAGTAAGATACTTAATTATTACCTAGAAATGATTTATTATTGAGATAAAAATAACTGCATTGGACCTTTAAAATATAACTATGTACAATGCATGACAGGTCTTTATACATAAATAAATAGGCATACGTGCATCTTGCTCATTGGAAGGATGTGTGTAACAACAGGGTGTCTTTCCACCAGATTACCATCATCTTTAAGAACTGGCGCCAGTGTATCGAGCAGCAGATCTACCAGGCGGAGCTGGACAACGTTCCAGCAGCCTTCGTGGACGGCTCAGTGACCAGCGGGGAGAGGCAGGGACAGCACAGCCTGAGCGTCCATTCTGATATGCCTGGGCACCAGGCTGAGATCCGTGCCGCCCACATCGGCACCACCCTAGTGGTGCGTCAGAGTGGGCGGTCCCTGGGCCTGTCAGTACGCTCGCCACGCGCCATTGCTGAAGCATTCACCTCCGAGCAGGACCTGCAGCTGTGTGTGTATGGCTGCCCACCTTCACAGCGCCTAGAGACGCTACCCAGCCGCTCTTCTTCCTCTTCCCTCTCTTCCTCCTCTTCCTCCAGCCAGCCCTCTGCTGCAGCCCATGCCCACTGTGCAGCCCTCCTCCCTGCCAGGGACATCTACTACCAGGCCTGCCTGTTTGACCTGCTGGCCACAGGGGACCTCAACTCCAGCACGGCGGCCGTGGCGGCACTGGAAGACGCCCGGGGAATGATCTCAGACCCCAATAAGGTGCATCTGCTACTGGTGGGAAAGGCCGATAAGAGTAGCCCATGTCTGCCTCTGATCCTGTCTGTGGCCGTCCTATCAGAGCGTCTGGTGGCTCTGTGGACAGGGCAGTGTTTATTAACTAGTGACTGGTAGGAGCTGTGGGAATAGCATTAGCCACACTGACTCTGACCGAGCAGATGTTCTTTCTTCATACTTGATGGCCTTGTTTCATAAACAACAGGCATCACCTTTGACGGGTTGGAACACTGTGGCATTATGACTGGTTACAGAGGTCAATGTTTCCCTCATTCTTTTTCTTCCAGCTGGAGAAGCCAATGTTGATAGGAATAAATACAGGTGAATGCTCTCAGTGAGGATAGAAGTGAACTATTGAAGCCTGACACTAGTTGTGTTGATTCTAATTCCTTAACTATGCTGAGCCAAATGTATTAAGACAATATGTATTATCCGTCTCAGCACAGAGGATGGCATGCTGTGGGTTGTTGCATAATTCCACAAATCCAGACAGTAAATGGCATCTTCAACTCTTTTTTCCGTTTATTTTATCATGGAGGGAATTTAGTGGTTTGTTTATAATAAATATAATACTACAGTGGTATCATACTCTGTAAAGAAACTAATTTATCACTAATTTATTACGCCATCTTTGTGTGTCTACATTTGGTATGCAGTGAGTTGTAATAACGTCTCGATTTATTTCATAAGGGACTTTTTGAATGTACGTTTGGTTCATATGTCAGTATTTGTAAGACAATGTTTACAATGTATTGTTTATCCTATTCATATTTTTACCTAGTTGCCAAAGTAAAAAATATACCTTCCCAAAGTTACTCATACCATCTTTCTAAAGCAAAAAGATCATGCAAGGAGTAAATGACAATAATATATTGTTTTCCAAATGATGGAGAATATCTAAAATTGCCTTCCATGTAATAATGTGATCTCTGACAAGGATAAAACATATTTATACCTAAAGATTCTAATATATTTCCCTTTGTGAGTTTTATTAAATTGTATAGTTGTTTTCCAAGACCCGAAAATGGTCTGTATAATGTCCTAAGTGTGTATTTTTAATGAGCAACCCTAACTGGGGTTTTGTGAACCTTGAAATGTCCAATAGAACTGCAGTATTCCTCTGGAGGGGCTACTGAGGTAGCATTTGGGTGAGTTGAGTTATCCTTTGATGTGACTGGCAGCTCTCTTCTGCCCTCTGATGTCAGATGTCTTCTATGTTGTACTGTCCAGCATTCCTGTTGTTGCTTCTGTGATAGCTGGAATGAGTCCATTCTAGACCCACCGTAGCTTCTCCGATGGAATAGGTCAATGTAGAAAGTGATAGAGGGGGTGGGAGGGGCAGTGGGGGTTGATCAAAAAAAGGGGGGAAATTGTATTGTTTTTTTTATTGATTGTATTGGTTATGATGTGATTCAATAAAAACAATTGTTCACAATAAAAATAGTGATAAGAGACAGCTAGAAGCCACACCTTAATACAGTAAACAATATTAGACTTGTCAATTAAGGACTCTTTATTTCAATAATCTTTCAGTATTCTTCAGTACAAAAACAAAACACAAATCAAATTTGTGACAAAAAAAAACCTTAAAACCATTTACATGCTGTGAATTACTAGAAGTGAAGTAAATTGAAATTAAGTTTGAACCTTACTCCCTAATGGCTCTATTCAATCAGATCCACTTTTGCCAACATCTGCATATGGTTTGTTTTGGCGGTGTCGGAGGTGTAACTGTGCTAGAGCTGCCAAATCCACAAGCGGCTCCTGGCATTATACCTAAAGCGGACATTACCATTGGCTGCACAGCGTCGCATTAAGAGAAATCCCATGTAGCCTTGTTTACAAATTTGAACACGAGAATGTGAGATGTAATCTTCACCTCGATTAGGCTGATAGAAAGCCTCATTATTTAGTTTAATGATTTTTAATTTGAGCGTCATTATTTCTGTATAGCCTACATTTTCTCGTTCTGAACTTCTAACGCCAGTGGGACGGTGTGGCTTCATGACAGTGATCAAGAGCAGCTGCTCACCGATTTGACTGCTCCAATGCAGTTACACCTCCGACACTGCCAAAACATCAGCTATTTTTCTACCCAAGCCTTTTTTCACTTTAGTGGATAAGCTTATATATTTTTGGGGGGAGTGGTGGGAGTCCAAGAATACGTAAAGCATTCCTCCAGAGAGATAGAACACACTAGCCCTTCCTAACTTGATGTATTATTACTGGGCAGCGAATATACAAAATATTGTTTACTGGCTTTGCACCCCAGAAACTGCCTGGTGTCAAACAGAAATCAACTCCTATTTCTCTTCCTCTTTGTCAGCTTTAGTCACCTCCAATCTTACTCTTCAGCATTGCACTACAAATCCAATCAAAATTTTGTCAAAATTTGGCCTTAATTCCGTCAACAATTTTAAATTCTGTGATTTCTCTATTCAAGGTCCTATATGTAATAATCACCTCTTCCTTCCAGTCAAACTGGATTCAGCTTGAGGTCTGTGGCAGAGGAATGGCCTTACTAAGTTTAGTGACCTTTATATAGATGGCACCTTTGCTAATTTTGATGACCTCGCTATCAAATGTAATTACCCTATTCAAGTGTATTTAGGTATTTCCAAATGTAGGTATTTTTTTGATAATCATGTCCCTTGATAACACGTCACTTAATAAAATTTGATCTGAGCGGGAAAAGGAACTTGGTTGAGAGACCTCGGACAAAGTCTAGAATAGTGGCTTACTTAGGGTAAATGGAAGCTCCTCTTGTGCCCAGCTCAGCCTTATACAGTTTAAGGTACTTCACTGTATCTATTTCAGTAAGGCCAGACTCTCCAAATTCTTTCCAAATATTGATGGTACATGTCACAGGTGTAAAAGCTCCTTGGCGCACTTGACTCACATATTCTGGTCTTGTCCCCGTCTGGCAGACTACTGGTCCACTATATTTAAAACAAAATCAAGCATTTGATATAGAGTGGCAGCCAAGTGCAGAAATGGCTATTTCTGGAGTACCAAACAACAATAATTCCCTGACCAATAGACAGCTAGATGCCATTGCCTTCGCCTCCCTGTTGGCACGCAGAAGGATTCTATTGGATTGGATTCTATTGGATCTATCAATCCTCCCTCAGCCTCTCTTTGGCCCAAAGATTTGATGATGTTCCTAAAATGTGACAAAATTAAGTAGACTATTCAAGGGTCAACCAACTAATTTTATTCTAGCTGGGACCCAATGATATCCTATTAGTACTCTTGGCCCCACCCCCAGCCCTTGAGGTTACTGCTATATTGGCCTAGAAGATCACCTAATCACCTGAAATTGTTAGGCTATTACGTTTTTGCTTTGTATTGAAGTAATATTATCTTGTATACTTTAGTGTTGTGTTTTCTGATATGTAACTCAATGACTTTGCCTTTCTTTTTAAATGTGTTTGGAATCATTCTGGGTGTCGGCTAGTTATGGGGTGTCGGCTAGCGGGGTCTGATTGAATGTAGGCCTCAACCTCTCATTGGATAATGCTAATGTTAATGAAGTTCCTTCTGTATTTAGCCCAGTCCCACGTTCTCTTTTTAAACAGTTGGACCTGTTATAAACACTTCTCTCTTTCAACACTTACAGTGCCTTCGGAAAGTATTCAGACCCCTTGACTATTTCCACATTTTGTTATGTTAGCCTTATTCTAAAATTGATTAAATTGTTTTTTTCCCCTCACACAATACTCCATAATGACAAAGCAAAAACAGATTTTTTGTCATTTTTGCTCATTTATTTTTTAAGAAAAACGGAAATATCACATTTACATAAGTATTCAGACCCTTTACTCAGTACTTTTTGCTGAAGCACCTTTGGCAGATTCGAGGGAAAGATGAACAGAGAAAAGTACAGAGAGATCCTTGATGAAAACCTGCTTCAGAGCGCTTAGGACCTCAGACTGAGTTAAGGGTCTGAATACTTATATAAAATGTAATAGTTCCCGTTCCGTGCAAACATGTATAAAAAACTGTTTTCGCTTTGTCATTATGGGGTATTGTGTGTAGATTGATGAGGGAAAATAACAATTTAATGAATTTTAGGATAAGGCTGTAACGTTACAAAATGTGAAAAAAGTCAAGGGTTCTGAATACTTTCCGAAGGCACTGTATATACTAATATACCAACAAAAACACTCACATACACAATAGTATACTAACTAAACAATATACACAAACAATTTGAACATCAAGTTCTCATAAAACAATACCAGTGTAAACACGCTTCAGTTTCACACAGAATGTCCCAATATTGCACATACACCATCCATAGATATATACAGCCCCCTGTGTGTGTGTGTGTGTGTGTGTGCATGCATGCGTGTGTTTGCGTGTGTATTCGTGCGTGTGTGCGCGAGTATGTGTGCATGTGTGTGATTGATCAATGATGGAATGAATTTAACAGTGAAAGCAGGCGGACACCAAGTCACTGACATCAGATGGTAACTCCATTTGAAGTAAGCCAGGCTGGTTAATTCCAACTGAATTATCCAACCATACAGATCCCTAAGTAGTCTAACCCACAGAGGAAAGCGGTGCATAGAAACATATTCAACTACAAGCAGGTTTAGAACCAGAGTCCATTCTACTTGTCCAAAATTGTCTTGAGGCCTCATATACATCCAAGTTGTTGTGTTTGCTTAAATAGTGTTTATGTGTGTAGTTCCGTCTTTGTGCGTTGTTCCCAGTCTCTCTGGTGCTGTTTGAATACCAGTCTTAATGGCACTTCAGCCTTTGGTCTGCAAGCTTGCGGTCCACTCACTGATGTCAGATCATCTCTAAAGGGGGTAAAGAGCCTTTGGCCTGTGAGCTTGCAGTCCACTCACTGATGACAGATCAGCTTTAAAATGGGTAAATAACCTTTGATCTGTGAGTTTGCAGGCTACCTGCAGATCTCATTTCAGTTTATTTTCACTCAAGAGGTGGAACTCATCCCAAACAGCCTCCTCGAATCAGGAACTGGTCTCCATGGCGCCAGTGGGCGTTCTTAGGCGTCTGCTAATTGGTCAGAGGTCAGCTGCTCACGGTCTGACACGTCATCCGCTGGCGGCCGTGCCCGGTCAAAGAACCCACACTGAGGAAGAGAGGGTTAAGTTCTACTAAAGTCCTTGTGTGTGTGTACTGTATTTGTGTGTGTGTTTGTACCTTCCACATGGCCAGTGTTAGCATGGCCAGGACCAGCAGTCCCAGTAGGATGGCCAGGATGATGACCCACAGAGGAACAGCAAACGCCACATCAGGAGTCCCCCACAGCACCAGTGTACCCATCTATAACACACACACAATCACAGTTAGTTGCTGGATGGGGTTCAGGGTAAGGGTTATTGTAGGTACTAGTTAGGGTGGATGTCACATCTTACTGAAGTGGTGTGTTGCGGTAAGGAGGAAGTCTGGAGGCTATAGGGCAGGGTAGAGGTAAGGGTTAGTGTTAGGGGTATCATATTGAAGTGGTGTGCTGGGGTAAGCAGAAGGGCTGGAGGCTATAGGGCAGGGTACACTCTTAGAATAAGTGGTGACTCTAAGAACCCTGGAGATCCTTGAGGAACCATTGATAGTCAATGGTTCACACTTGCACCTATGGTTAGGTTCTTGGAGGAACCTTAAATGTTTCAATGTAGCAAAACCCTTGACTGGAGAATTGGCTTAGTAGGGGCGTGGCTTTCAGATAGATTTTTTGTGGGGGTAAATGTCATTCCTGTTGATCTGTTCATCATATGTTAAGGTTTAACACAGACAGTTTTGTAGCTTCAATGGGGCTTACAGAGGTGTATGAGCTCCTCAAAAACCTGTGCAAATCTCAAAGTTGGAATAGTTACCACTTTATTACAATATGAATGAATGAATTACATTTTATTTTCGTGTCAAATCGCCAACCCATCCCTTATGGGATTAATTGACACATAAACAATCATTACAATAATTCACTATGGTAATTAAATGATAATTCTTCTTCCGGTGTTCTCTACATTGCACATCGCATAAAGTGGTGTTTTGCAGGTACTATTTAATGAAGCTGCCAGTTGAGGACTTGTGAGGCATCTGTTTCTCAAACTAGACACTCTAATGTAGTTGTCCTCTTGCTCAGTTGTGCACTGGGGCCTCCCACTCCTCTTTCTATTCTGGTTAGAGCCAGTTTGCGCTGTTCTGTGAAGGGAGTAGTATACAGCGTTGTACAAGATCTTCAGTTTCTTTGCAAATTCTCACATGGAATAGCCTTAATTTCTCAGAACAAGAATAGACTGACGAGTTTGAGAAGAAAGTTATTTGTTTCTGGCCATTTTGAGCCTGTAATCGAACCCACAAATGCGGATGCTCCAGATACTCAACTAGTCTAAAGAAGGCCTGTTATATTCTTTAACCAGCACAACCATTTTCAGCTGTGATAACATAATTGCAAAAGGGTTTTCTAATGATCAATTAGCCTTTTAAAATGATAAACTTGGATTAACTAACACAACGTGCCATTGGAACACAGGAGTGATGGTTGCTGATAATGGGCCTCTGTTCGCCTATGTAGATATTCCATAAAAAATCTGCAGTTTCCAGCCTTAAGAGTCATTTACAACATTAACAATGTCTACACTGTACTTCTGATCAATTTGATGTTATTTTAATGGACAAAAAATATATAAACTTTTGATACTTAAGTACATTTAGAACAAAATAATTTTAGACTTTTACTCAAGTAGTATTTTACTGAGTGACTTTCACTTTTACTTGAGTAACTTTCTATTAAGGTATCTATTCTTTTACTCAATTATGACAATTGGGTACTTTTTCCACCACTGTCGAATACCCTTTTCAGAGGGGGTTCCTCAAGGAACCTTTTTGAACTGTGTGGTAATTTTTTTTGAATGTTAGAAGGAAAGGAGCCTGGAAGAACCTTCTAAGAGTGTAGAGGTATGGGTTACTGTTAGGGGTATCTTACTGAAGTGGTGTGTTGGGGTAAGGAGGAGGGCTGGAGGCGGTAGGGCAGTGCCGTCACTCTGAAGGACACGGTAGAGTTGAGGAGGTATGGGTCGTTACGTCTCTGCAAGGTGAATAGATGTTATAGATACTTTATTTCTTAATACTAATAATAACATTAATACATACAATAATACTAATACTCACAGTAGTACATACAGTTGAAGTCGGAAGTTTACATACACTTAGGTTGGAGTCATTAAAACTTGTTTTTCAACCACTCCACAAATGTATTGTTAACAAACTATAGTTTTGGCAAGTCGGTTAGGACATCTACTTTGTGCATGACACAAGTAATTTTGCCAACAATTGTTTACAGACAGATTATTTCACTTATAATTCACTGAATCACAATTCCAGTGGGTCAGAAGACCTCCACAAGTCTGGTTCATCCTTGGGAGCAATTTCCAAACGCCTGAAGGTACCACGTTCATCTGTACAAACAATAGTACGTAAGTATAAACACCATGGGACCACGCAGCCGTCATACCGCTCAGGAAGGAGATGCGTTCTGTCTCCTAGAGATGAACAACTTTGGTGCGAAAAGTGCAAATCAATCCCAGAACAACAGCAAAGGACCTTGTGAAGATGCTGGAGGACACAGGAACAAAAGTATCTATATCCACAGTAAAACGAGTCCTATATCGACATAACCTGAAAGGCTGCTCAGCAAGGAAGAAGTCACTGCTCCAAAACTGCCATAAAAAAAGCCAGACTACGGTTTGCAACTGCACTTGGGGGCAAAGATCGTACTTTTTTGAGAAATGTCCTCTGGTCTGATGAAACAAAAATAGAACTGTTTTGCCATAATGACCATCATTATGTTTGGAGGAAAAAGGGGGAGGCTTGCAAGCCGAAGAACACCATCCCAAACGTGAAGCACAGGGGTGGCAGCATCATGTTGAGTTTTTTTTTTTGCTGCAGGTGCACTTCACAAAATAGATGACATCATGAGGAAGAAAAATTATGTGGATATATTGAAGCAACATCTCAAGACATCAGTCAGGAAGTTAAAGCTTGGTCGCAAATGGGTCTTCCAAATGGACAATGACCCCAAGCATACTTCCAAAGTTGTGGCAAAATGGCTTAAGGACAACAAAGTCAAGGTATTGGAGTGGCCATCACAAAGGCCTGACCTCAATCCCATAGAACATTTGTGGGCAGAACTGAAAAAGCGTGTGCGAGCAAGGAGGCCTACAAACCTGACTCAGTTACACCAGCTCTGTCAGGAGAAATGGGCCAAATTTCACCCAACTTATTGTGGGAAGCTTGTGGAAGGCTACCCAAAACGTTTGACAATTTAAAGGCAATGCTACCAAGTACTAATTGAGTGTATGTAAACTTCTGACCCACTGGGAATGTGATGAAAGGAATAAAAGCTGAAATAAATCATTCTCTACTATTATTCTGACACTTCACATTCGTATAATCATGTGGTGATCCTAACTGACCTAAGACAGGGAATTTTTACTAGGATTAAATGTCAGGAATTGTGAAAAACTGAGTTTAAATGTATTTGGCTAAGGTGTATGTAAACTTCCGACTTCAACTGTAAGTCTGGGTTTATGTTTGTGTGCTTGTGCTCACCTGGAGGAAGGTGTGAGCCCAAAGTCGGGAGCGGATCTTGACTACAGCGCTCTGACCACGGTCCAACCGCCCGACCACACACAGAACTCTTAGACAAATGATGTTACTGCAGTTCTACAGAAAGGGAGAAAGAGAGAGTTCATATACATTCCAAAACTGCTGCTGTATAGTAATACCAAACAAGCTGACAGTGAAATCCATGGCTGCTGATAATGAAGGGCACGTATTGTAAGTACCAGGGTCTTGCTGCTGTAGGGCTGGGCAGCGCTGGTGGCTCGTCTGTAGCGGTGAGGAGAGCTACTGTTTCTCAGAAAGCCCAACAATTCTGGAGTGTCCTGGACAGAGGATGTCTGAAAGAGAGAGAGAGACAGAAAGAGAGATAGAGCGAGCATGAGAGTGAGAGAAAATTAAGTCACATTATTAAAAACCACTTATAAGACCAACCAACCATCTAAACATAAAACACCACAGGTACACACTTACAGTACCTTGCTAAAGTATTCATACCCATGTAACTTACTATGTTATTTTTAAGCCAATTTTTACTCCTAAACTAATTTAGGCTTGCCTAAACAAAGGGGCTGAATACTTATGCAACAACTATATTATAGTTATCACATTTTTATATTAATCTTTTAAAATTGAATTTTTATTCGACTTTGACATTACATAGTATTTTGTGTAGACAAAAAATTACAATGAAGTCCATTTGAATCCCACTTTCTAACACAATAACATGTGAAGAAATCCAAGTGGTATGAATACTTTTTCAAGGCACACATAGGCCTACACATTGAAGATGATACACTGTCTAGTAGCCTGATCAACAACCTTGTAGTCAGTTTTCTACCTCGTGGAAAAAGAAGAGACCAAACAACACAGGGGCTCAGGGTTACTCTTGTTCTCTTGATGTTTGATCAGATGTCCTTGGTGCTATTTTTTACATCCATCACATGCTGACTTCTCACGTAGTGGGCCAGTTCTTGTTGACGCGTTTCTATAAAGATGATCCATTCTGCTCGCCCCCCCTTCTTTTTGCTGGTACTGAGACTCATAGACATTACATTACTATTGAACTAAGGCATCATTCAAAATGAGGGGTGTCGTAGCTATGCTGGTGCTGATGTTCTATCTGTCTGGGGCCTGGGCTGAGGGAGAGAGTAAAGGAGGGATGGATCAGATTTCACAGAACATTCTATTCACTACCATAGATGCTGTCTGGGATGAGCTGAGTCACCTGAGACACATGCTGAACAACACAAAGAAACGAGTAGAGAAGTTGGAGGAGAAGAACGCAGGTACTGTAATAATGCACATATAGACAGAGAAAGAAAGAAAGAACAAAGGTAGCCTGATGTAATAATACAGGTAATGAAACCGATCACATTGTGAAAATAAGTACTGCTTGTTTAACTCTCATTCTGTATTGATTGATAAGTTTGGACATTTATGTTGGTGCCATCTCAGTCCTGGGGGACAGGGTGGTCAAGCTGAAGACAGAGAACACATAGAATCACCATTAGATTTCATTTCTTAAATGGATTTAGATAATAATTCACTCAATAGAAAGGTCAGCTGCTGATATTGATCATACATACAGTACATAGGCTACAGCATATCTTTATCATTAAAGCTCAAGCAGCAGAACTGACAGACCTAGATGACAGACTGAGTGCCAATGTGATACTGACGTTTGATTTACAGATCTAGAAATACAAAATACGATTTAGTTAATTAGCTCAATCAAAAATGTACAGCTGTGGATTTTGCTGGACATTTAACGATAATGTCAAAGACAAATTTCCTTGTGATTTCAGCCCAGAGTTACCGCAAAGGGATTGCTTTGCACAGGGGTTCACATCTTTCTTTAAAGGTAGACTTTATTAGAACTACTGTGCATCACTTGAGCATAGCGAATTAGGATAAATAAATAAAGCATTGTTTTAGCTGCATCTCAGCTACATATATTCATGCTATTTCAGGCCTGGAAAACAGAGTAACAGCCAGTGAGAGCCAGGTGGTGGAACTGAAGAAAGAGAATGCAGGTAATAAGGAGAGGAGACTACTATGAATAAACATGCTCTAGCACATTTTTTTGCATTTGAGATATAAGATTCTGTAAGTGAAGTAGTGAACTTGTAATTTTAAAAAGCTCTATGTCACATTGCTTGTCTCCTCACTCTCTCCCAATTTGCCAGTGGATACAGTTACTACTAGAAGTTATAGCACGAGAATTATCAACAGCGAAAATGAATGGTGCTATATAAGTGCCTTCAGAAAGTATTCATACCTCTTGACTTATCCATTTTGTTGTGTTAAAGCCTGAATTCAAAATGGATAAAAAATTACAAACTCACCCATCTACACACAATACCCCATAATGACATTAGACATTTTAGCAAATTTATTGAAAATGAAATACAGAAATATCTAATTTACATAAATATGCACACCCCTGAGTCGATACTTTGTAGAAGCACCTTAGTCAGCGATTACAGCTGTGAGTGTTTTTGGGAAAGTCTCTAAGAGCTTTGCACACCTGGATTGTACAATATTTGCACATTATACTTTTTCTTATTCATCAAGCTCTGTCAAGTAGATTGTTGATCATTGCTAGACAGACATTTTCAAGTCTTGACATACATTTTCAAACCGATTTAAGTCAACTGTAACTAGACATTCAATGTCATCTTGGTAAGCAACTCCAGTGTAGATTTGGCCTTGTGTTTTAGATTATTGTTCTGCTGAAAGGTGAATTCGTCTCCCAGTGTCTGTTGGAAAGTAGACTGAAGCAGGTTTTCCTCTAGGATTTTGCCTGTGCTTATAGCTGTATTTCGTTTATTTTTATAAACCCCCCCAAAAAACCTCTGCAGTCCTTGCTGATGACAAGCATACCCATAACATGACCCATAACATGATGCTTGAAAATATGGAGAGTGGTACTCAGTGATGTTTTGTGATGGATATATATAACAATTTGTAGTCAGGACAAAAAGTTAATTTCTTTGCCATATCTTTTGCAGTATTACTTAAGTGCCTTGTTGCAAAAAGGATGCAAGTTTTGTTATATTTTTATTCTGCACAGGCTTCCTTCTTTTCACTCTGTCATTTAGGTTAGTATTGTGGAGTAACTACAATGTTGTTGAACCATCCTCAGTTTTCTCATATCACAACCATTAAACTCTAACTGTTTTAAAATCACCATTGGCCTCATGGTGAAATCCCTGAGCGGTTTCCTTTTTTATTTCACCTTTATTTAACTAGGCAAGTTAGTTAAGAACCAATTCTCATTTACAATGACGGCCTAACGCGGCCAAACCAGGACGACGCTGGGCCAATTGTGCGCCGCCCTATAGGACTCCCAATCACGGCCGGATGTGAAACAGCCTAGATTCGATTCCTTCCTTTCCTGCAACGGAGTTAGGAAGGACACCTGCATCTTGTAGTGACTGAATGTATTGATACACCGCCCAAAACCTAATTAATAACTTCACCATGCTCAAAGGGATATTCAGCGTCTGCTTTTTTTATTTGTACACATCTACCAATCTGTGCCCTTCTTTGCGAAGCATTGAAAAACCACCCTGTTTTTTGGGGTTGAATCTGTGCTTGAAATTCACTGCTCGATTAAGGGACCTTACAGATAATTGTATGTGTGGGGTACAGAGACGAGGTAGTCATTAAAAAATCATGTTAACCAATATTATTGAAAACGGAATGAGTCCATGCAATTTATTATGCGATTTGTGAAGCACAATTTTATTCATGAACTTATTTAGGCACGCCATAACAAAGGGGTTGAATACTTATTGACTCAAGACATTTCAGCTTTACATTTTTTATTATTATATTTTTTTTTTCTACAAACAAAATTCCACTTTGACATTATGCAGTATTGTGTGTAGGTCAGCGACACAACATCTCAATTTAATAAATGTTTAATTCAGGCAGTAACACAACAAAATGTGGAAAAAGTCAAGGGATGTGAATACTTTCTGAAGGCACTCTATATACCTATTACAATATTTGTTTTACTTTCTTTACTTTCAGCCCCATGGGAAAGGGGTGGTATGGGGAGGGTTTTCTATGGTCGCCAGGGTGGGCGGTGGGTGACTGACGAGCAACCCTTGTTGCTAGGGGGGTTGGGAAGGGGTGGGAAACATGGGGGTATGGGGAGTTGTATGGAGACATGTTGGCTGGGGGAATGGGACGGGAAGTTGGGGGAGGCCCACTTATTTTTTATTTTAATTTTCCTGTTTATACTGAATTGGCAATTTATTGTTAAACTCTGTATGTATTTCTTACAGTTTTTTGTGATTGTTGAGCGGCAGCCTACGGTTACAAGTTTTATAAACAAATAATTTGAAATGGATAATGTGCCTGTAATCCCCCCCCCCCCCAACGAAGTGAAGAAAGAGAATGCAGGTAAAACACTAATATAATCTTCAACCTCATGTATTCTGATAGTAAATAACACTAATAAAGCATTCTACATTTTCCAACTCCTTGATTTTAGTCTTGGAGGCCAGAGTGACAGCCAGTGAGAGTCGGGTGGCGGAACTGAAGAAAGAGAATGCAGGTACAGTAAGCTATATTGTGCAAACGTGTGTTTTTCTGTTAATTTACTGTTAATTACTTTAATACTACTTCAGCCCTGGACGCCAGATTGACAGCCAGTGAGAGCCAGCTGAAGGATCTGAAGGGAAAGAATGCGGGTGACTAAAATGTTTTACTTATAAGAACTACTACATACTGTATATTCCTCACCTGAACATGATTCAGCTCATTTCAGTACGTGAAAAGCAATGTGATGCAACAAAGCTACATCAGGGTTTATTGTTTTTATCATTAAAAAATGATAGACCTGGAGGCCAGATTAACAGCCAGTGAGAGCCAGGTGGAAGACTTGAAGAAACAGAATTCAGGTAATAACGAGATGTTTTTTGTTCAATAGAAACAACAACATATTGGATATTGCCTATTACATACGGATGCTACATATCGTCTACTATATTTATATAATTCCAGGCCAAGCAGCACTAATGCTATCCTTGGGAAACCGACTAACAGCCCTTCAGAGCCAGATGGCAGAACTGAAGAAAGAGAATGCAGGTAATAATTAAATGTGTTCTGATGAACTATTGAGTTAATAATTTGCTCGATAGAAAAGAAATCACAGCTCTGGATAATGCCTTTACTAGATTTCTATAATTCCAGATCAAGCAGCAGAACTGTCAGCCTTGGAGAACACAGTGACAGCCAGTGAGAGCCAGGTGGCAGAGCTGATGGCAAAGAATGCAGGTGACTAAAATGTTTTACACATCTGAGCTAATGCATGTATGCTTCACCTGCACATGATTCAGCTAATGTTAGGATGTGATCAAGCAAAGCGATGTAACAAAGCTACATCACAGTTTATTGTTTTCTTGTATGCATTATTTTCTAGCCCTGGAGGCCAGAGTGACAGCCAGTGAGAGTCATGTGGCAGAACTGAAGGGAAAGAACGCAGGTGACTATTTATCTTTACTTATAAGAACTACCATGTATAGGTCTCACTTTAACATGATTCAGTTATTTCAGGATATTATAAAGCTACATCTTGGTTTAACCTTCTATAATCATACATTTTGTTCCTGCATTAATTATTTTCTAGCCCTGGAGGCCAGAGTGACAGCCAGTGAGAGTCATGTGGCAGAACTGAAGGGAAAGAACACAGGTGACTATATACACTATATATACAAGTATGTGGACACCCCTTCAAATTAGTGGATTCGGCTATTTCAGCCACACCCATTGCTGACAGGTGTATAAAATCAAGCACACAGCCATGCAATCTCCATAGACAAACATTGACAGTAGAATGGCCTTACTGAAGAGCTCAGTGACTTTCAATGTGGCACCGTCATAGGGTGCCACCTTTCCAACAAGTCAGTTTGTCAAATTTGTGCCCTGCTAGAGCTGCCCCGGTCAACTGCAAATTCTGTTATTGTGAAGTGGAAACGTCTAGGAGCAACCACGGCTCAGCTGCTAAGTGGTAGGCCACACAAGCTCACAGAACGGGACCGCTTAGTGCTGAAGCGCGTAGCGCATAAAAAGCGTCATTTCTGGTTGCAGCACTCACTACCGAGTTCCAAACTGCCTCTGGAAGCAATGTCAGCACAATAACTGTTCGTCTGGAGCTTCATGAAATGGGTTTCCATGGCCGAGCAGCTGCACACAAGTCTAAGATCACCATGCGCAATGCCAAGCGTCGGCTAGTGGTGTAAAGTTCGCCACCATTGGACTCTGGAGCAGTGGAAACGCGTTCTCTGGACAAATCAATCACGCTTCACCATCTGCCAGTCCGACGGACAAATCTGGGTTTAGCGGATACCAAGAGAACGCTACCTGTCCCAATGCATAGTGCCGACTGTACAGTTTGGTGGAAGAGGTATAATGGTCTGGGGCAGTTTTTCACGGTTCGAGCTAGGCCCCTTGGATCTAGTGAAATGAAATCTTAACGCTACATCATACAATTACATTCTAGATGATTCTGTGCTTCCAAATTTGTGACAACAGTTTGGGGAAGGCCCTTTCCTGTTTCAGCATGACAATGCCCCTATGCCCAAAGCGAGGTCCATACAGAAAAGGTTTGTTGAGCTTGGTGTGGAAGAACTTGACTGGCCTGCACAGAGCCCTGACCGCAACCCCATTGAAAACCTTTGAGATGAATTGGAATGCCGACTGCGAGCCAGGCCTAATCGCCCAATGTAATGGCCCGACCTCACTAATGCTCTTGTTGCTGAATGGAAGCAAGTCCCTGCAGCAATGTTTCATAATCTCATGGCAAGCCTTCCCAGAAGAGTGTACAATTGTGGCCAAAAGTTTTGAGAATGACACAAATATAAATTTTCTGCTGCCTCAGTTTGTATGATGGCAATTTGCATATACTCCAGAATGTCATGAAGAGTGATCAGATGAATTGCAATTAATTTCAAAGTCTTTCTTTGCCATGCAAATGAACTGAATCCACAAAAAAACATTTCCACTGCAGTTCAGCCCTGCCACAAAAGGACCAGCTGACATCATGTCAGTGATTCTCTCGTTAACACAGGTGTGAGTGTTCACGAGGACAAGGCTGGAGATCACTCTGTCATGCTGATTGAGTTCGAATAACAGACTGGAAGCTTCAAAAGGAGGGTGGTGCTTGGAATCATTGTTCTTCCTCTATCAAACCTGGTTACCTGCAAGGAAACATGTGCCGTCATCATTGCTTTGCACAAAAAGTGCTTCACAGGCAAGGATATTGCTGCAAGTAAGATTGCACCTAAATCAACCATTTATCGGATCATCAAGAACTTCAAGGAGAGCGGTTCAATTGTTGTGAAGAAGGCTTCAGGGTGCCCAAGAAAGTCCAGCAAGCGCCAGGACCGTCTCCTAAAGTTGATTCAGCTGCGGGATCGGGGCACCACCAGTACAGAGCTTGCTCAGGAATTGCAGCAGGCAGGTGTGAGTGCATCAGTGAGGCGAAGACTTTTGGAGGATGGCCTGGTGTCAAGAAGGGCAGCAAAGAAGCCACTTCTCTCCAGGAAAAACATCCGGGACAGACTGATATTCTGCAAAGGTACAGGGATTGGACTGCTGAGGACTGGAGTTAAGTCATATTCTCTGATGAAACCCCTTTCCGATGTGACAACCAATAAGAGCCAGGTGGCAGAGTTGAAGAAAGAGAATGCAGGTAATGAGTAGTAAATTGTTATGAAAAAGATGAACACCTCTGGATATTGACATGCATGATTCCAGCCCAAGCAGCAGAACTGTTAGCCTTGGGGAGCAGAGTGATAACCAGTGAGAGGCAAGTAGCAGAGCTGGAGAAAGAGAATGCAGTTAACTATACTGCACTAATAAGAGCTAGGCTACAATCACTCTCCTGAACCGCTGACTGGTCAAATTGATCTAATCAGGATGTATCTAAGCACAGCAATGACAACAAAGCTACCTCAGAGTATCAGTTATTAAGATATTATTTTCTTGCTATTTCAGCCCTGGAGGCAAGATTGAGCGTCGCTGAGAGCCAGGTGGAGGAACTGAGGTTAGGTAAGAACAGATCAATTCAATCATACCCACAGTACGGTATGAAATGAATACATTTTAGACATTACGGTGGACTTGATTAAATTCATTCTCATGTGTTCGCAGACAGAAGACAGGTGGCCTTTTCTGTTGGTTTGACGGACTCAGGATATGTGGGACCCTTTCAAACTGAGATCACTCTGGTCTATGAAAAAGTCTTCACCAACATCGGCAGCAGTTACGACCCAAACTCAGGTACAGCTTACGCCGACAATACTACAGATGAAACTTACACAGTAACAATACTACAGATGAAACTTACACAGTAACAATACTACAGATGAAACTTACACAGTAACAATACTACAGATTAAATTTACACAGTAACAATACTACAGATTAAATTTACACAGTAACAATACTACAGGTTCCCTCACACAGCAATACATCTACAACTCAGACAAAGGTATAAACATAAACACATCTCCATGCTCACGTGTCCACCACAGGAGGCTGCTGAGGGGAGAACGGCTCATAATAATGTCTGGAATGGCATGAATGGAATGGTATGTGTTTGATGTGTTCGATACCATTCACTTTAGTCCGTTCCAGTCATTACTATGAGCCCCTCCTACCCAATTAAGGTGCCACTGGACGCCTGTGGTGCCCACAGGGGCCAGCTACTGGCACAGACCCCAACCACTAACAGGAGATGGAAAGATGCTGATCTCTCCCTGCTTCCCGTCTGATACAGGTATATTTTCAGCACCAGTGAGAGGACTCTACTACTTCACATTCACCTCCATGGGCCGAGAGCCTAGACAGAAAATGGGTGTTTACTTGGTCAAAAATGGAGAGCAAATTATATACAACATCCAGGACAACTTCCATGGTGGTTATGACAGGTGCCGTGGCTCTGGAGCTAGAGAAAGATGATCTGGTGTACTTAAGACTTCCTAAGGGCTTGGGGCTGTATGATGACAACTCCAACCACACTGTCTTTACTGGCATCCTGCTCTTCACCACCAACCCTGCTACGGGCCGACTCCACTAGTCCCTCTCCGTCCTCCTACAGTCTTCAATAAACATGGAACGAGTAACTTTGTCCTGTCATCATTAAAGCACATTGCTCAGTCATCATCACAAACATAAACCAGACGGTAGATGACATCCTGTTACCTTATTTTATTATGAGAAGAACCGAGCTACATCAACGCTAGATCGGGTCAGTACACTTTGATCTAACTGAGCTGTAATTTCACAAAAGCATTTATGCCATTGTTTCTAAAGCATTGGAGACGAATACAGGTTAATAAATATAGAACATTAGTGCATGAGTACGGTGTCCAGTCTCAGCAGGAGGTGTGGTTGCGTTACCTGTAGGCCCAAGGGGTTGAGGCTGGTGTTGCTCCGGCAGCTGATTGGTCCGTCTGTTAGAACCTCCAGAGCGTAGAGCAGGTGTTCGTCACGGAAACGAGAGGGCCAGCCCACCTGGAGCTCCGCCTCCCGGATACTACTGGGACCTGAGTTATGGAGCTGAGAGAGTAAGAGGGAAAGGAGAGAGACGAGAGGGAAGAAGAAAGAGAGAGCGTATGAGAACACCAAGCCACTCAGCTTAGCCCCTTTCCACACACTCATTAGGGTGGTGATGGTGAGTCACCCAAACAGGACATGGTCCCAGTGCTTCAGGCAGGAAAACTCTGGCCGACCTAACTATAACCAGCTGGACAGACTGCAGGATCTCTCTCTCTCTCTCTCTCTCTCTCTCTCTCTCTCTCTCTCTCTCTCTCTCTCTCTCTCTCTCTCTCTCTCTCTCTCTCTCTCTCTCTCTCTCTCTCTCTCTCTCTCTCTCTCTCTCTCTCTCTCTCTCTCTCTCTCTCTCTCTCTCTCTCTCTCTCTCTCTCTCTCTCTCTCTCTCTCTCTCTCTCTCTCTCTCTCTCTCTCTCTCTCTCTCTCTCTCTCTCTCTCTAATTACCACTGTTCAGGAGGCCTTTGATCAGACAGCAGCCAGCACTTACAGGGCTACTGCTTTTACTGCGTGTGTATGTACCTCGTAGATGTGTGTGACCTGGGGTCCTACGTCATCCTCTTTGACAGGCTTCTCTTTGGGCTCCCAGTGAGGAAACGGAAGAACCACCTGAGAGGGATGACACACCCTGGAAAGGGAGAGAGATAGATAGAGAGAGGCAGAGAGAGAGAGATGGGAGAGAGGAGGGGGGGAGAGAAAGAAAGAGAAGAGAGAGCAAATGATATGGAGAGCAAATGATTTACAACGTCCAGGACAACTTGGGGGGTGAACACCAAGCCACTCGCTACTCCGCTGCCAAACACAACTTTCCCAACGCCGGTTGGACCTTAACCTCCCGCTCTCCAGCCCCCCACACCCACGGATCACTGTCTGTGTGTACAACTGCCTGAGACCCAGCCAAGTCACTCTGGGGTCCAGGCTTTGAAGTGTGTTTGTGTGTGTGGGGGGATAGTAAAACAAGGAACATTCGGACAAGTGGGGACATTTCGGGGTTAAGCTTAGCGTTAAGGTTAGGGTTAGGTTAACGGTTAGGGAAAATAGGAGTTTGAATGGGAATCAATGTTTTGTTCCCCACAAGGATAGTAAATCAAACATGTGTGTGTGGGTATGCGCGTGCATATGTGTATGTGTGTGCAAGCATGTGTGTGTGGTGTGTGTGTGTGTGTGTGTGACCAAGTAGAACTAGCACTGGCCCAAGTGTGCATGATTAGCATACACAAACTAACATACACACACATGATTAGCATACACAGACTAACATACACAGACTAACATACACACACATGATTAACATACACAGACTCAACCACACTGAGCAATAGAAATACAGCAAACTAGATGAGCCTATCTCACCTACATGGCACGAAACAAAGAGATACACTGTATGACAACAACGCGCATCAAACACAGCAAAGATATTCTACTGTCAGAGGGTTAGAGAAAAGATCAACCAGAACAGAGATGTGTCACTCACCCCCTCAGGTCTAGCTGAGCTCTGGCAGAGATTGAGAGAGACAGACTGACTGGGTTGCTCTTGGAGTTGTCTTCGTTTGAACTGTAAGATAAGAGGCACACGAGTCAGTAAAGATGTTTGGATGTAATGTCTCGTCTGTTTTCCTCCGGTCATCTGTGTCGACACTCTTTGTTTGGGAAAGCCACAGAAATACTCCGAATTATGACAGAGGTTCCTTTTTACAGTTATGTGTGTCACAGCTCTTCAGCAGTGTGTGTGTGTGTGTGTGTGTGTGTGTCTGTGTGTCACCTGTGGATCTGTAGGTTAAAGTCAATGTGAGGACCGGCATCATCCAGCCTTTGGACAGCAAATCTTAAACCTACAGATACCTGGAGACAGAGAGACAAAGAGAGAGGGACAGACAGACAGAGAGAGAGGGACAGAGAGACAGAGACAGACAGACAGAGACAGAGAGAGAGGGACAGACAGACAGAGACAGAGAGAGAGGGACAGACAGACAGAGAGAGAGGGACAGACAGACAGAGAGAGAGGGACAGAGAGACAAAGGGAGAGGGACAGAGACAGAGAGTCATAGAGAGACGAATCAAAGTCTGTGTCAGTGACATCTGTAAGTGTTCAGTTAAAGCGAGCAGCCTTCTAACCCCATGTACAGTCTCCCTTTGTTAAAACTAACCAGGACCTGGCCATGGTGTGTGTATCTGGGTTACGTATCTGTATTGTGTGTGTGTGTCTCAGTTGGAGGATCAGTACAGATCTGTGGGCTGAGACAGACCAGATCCCTTCATCTCTAGTCTTTAGACCCCAGTTAAACCCCCCTCTACCCTAGCTTAACTCACACCATGTGGAGGGCTTAGTTCATAACCATGAGTATGATAATGGCTTCTTGCGTTTGTGTGTGTGTGTGTAATAATGTTCTCATGAACAACAGGTCAGACACTAGTCAATGCCGGAAACTCTTAAACACTCGCTAAAACTACAAGGGAGAAGCCTGAGGGTGGAAACTCATTAGGACTCCAAAGTCAAAGAAACTTTATTGCACATCAGAGAGAGAATCAGTAAAACTCAACAGAGACGACGAAAGACCAAATGGGTCTAAATCACTAGGCTGAGAGAAAGAGAGAGAGACAGACAGAGTGACCCAAATATATCTCTCTCCCCAAATCTGGAAAACATTTATTTCCTGTCGCTTCTCTCCCATGTTCTGAACAGCCCCACCACCACTATAAAACTGTCTAACCTGGATATACTGTAGAACCCACCATAGTACAGAGACAGCATTTGTCAAGGAAATTATCTAATGCATCGACCAACCATCGACCTGTTCTAATGCATCGAACAACCATCGACCGTGGCTCTGTGACTGTTCTCACATTCCTTGATGTAAGAGCAGGGATTGACGCTGTCGACCAAACTAACAGACAGGTATCAATTTGTTTTTCTGGCCAGTGGGACCTCTGATTGCTCCAAGGCTATATATGGTGTTCCACAGGGCTCTGTGCAGGGGCCATTTCTGTTGACATTATACATGCTGACCGTCTGGCAGAGGTGGCACCACAGGCCCCAGAGTGTCACAGGAATGACGCTGGAGAGGCGAAGTAGGTACGGGGAGTCAAACATTTAATATAGAACGGACAGTTTTTTATTTTGTTGATGACATCGGGGCGGATTCCGCCGCCGATGGAACTGGGGGTGCCTAAGCCAGCTCGTCGGGCTTCCACGCGCTGGCTGGCTCGAGAGGTTTCCTTGCCTCGGTTGGCTCGGCAGGTTTCCATCCCACGTCACACTCCACCGGATCATTGGGCTCCCTCGCTGCAGTGGGATCGACAGGCGTCCTTGCCTTAGCCCGGATCATCAGGTTCCTATGCCTCTTGCCAGGCACCCACGCCCCTGCCGGTTTGTGGGGAGGTTACCCCCAGCCGGCTTGCCCAGCGCCCATGTCTGTGTTACCCGTGTGCTGACGCTGTTCCTGTCTTGTTCCATGTCCGTTCTATATTAAATGTTTGACTCCCCTTACCTGCTTCGCCTTTCCAGTGTCATCCTTGTGACAGAATGCTTTGTGTGTTGGCTGCTGCATTCTGTCACAAGGATGACTCTGGAGAGGTGAAGCAGGTACGGGGAGTCAAACATTTAATATAAAAAAACTCCTTAAAATAAAAAACTCCTTGGCCGGCTGGGTCGAAACAGACCTGACGATCCGCTTGAGGCCCGACATAGGTTGGGTGCCTTCCGAGCCAACCGGGGCAAGGAAACCTCTCGAGGCAAGCTAGGGCGTGGAAGCCCGACGAGCTGGCTAGGTACCCCCAGTTCCAACAACATTTAATATAGAACGGACATGGAATGAGACAGGAACAGCGTCAGCACACGGGTAACACAGACACATAACAATCAATGCAGCAGCTGGGAACAGAGCTGGGGAAGTTTACATACACTTAGGTTGGAGTCATTAAAACTTGTTTTTCAACCACTCCAAAAATTTCTTGTAAACAAACTATAGTTTTGGCAAGTCGGTTAGGACATATACTTTGTGCATGACACAAGTAAATTTTCCAACAATTGTTTACAGACAGATTATTTCACTTATAATTCACTGTATCACAATTCCAGTGGGTCCGAAGTTTAGGCTAATTGACATAATTTGAGTCAATTGGAGGTGTACCTGTGGATGTATTTCAAGGCCTACCTTCATATCCAGTGCCTCTTTGCTTGACATCATGGGAAAATCAAATGAAATCAGCCAAGACCTCAGAAAAAAGATTGTAGACCTCCACAAGTCTGGTTCATCCTTCGGAGCAATTTCCAAACACATGAAGTTACCACGTTCATCTGTACAAACAATAGTACGCAAGTATAAACACCATGGGACCACGGAGCCGTCATACCGCTCAGGAAGGAGACGCGTTCTGTCTACTAGATATGAACGTATTTTGGTGCAAAATCTGCTAATCAATCCCAGAACAACAGCAAAGGACCCTGTGAAGATGCTGGAGGAAACAGGTACAAAAGTATCTATATCCACAGTAAAACGAGTCCTATATCGACATAACCTGAAAGGCCGCTCAGCAAGGAAGAAGCCACTGCTCCAAAGCCGCCATAAAAAAGCCAGACTACGGTTTGCAACTGCACATGGGGACAAAGATCATACTTTTTTGAGAAATGTCCTCTGGTCTGATGAAACAAAAATAGAACTGTTTGGCCATAATGACCATTGTTTTGTTTGGAGGAAAAAGGGGGAGGCTTGCAAGCCGAAGAACACCATCCCAACCGTGAAGCACGGGGGTGGCAGCATCATGTTGAGGGGGTGCTTTGCTGCAGGAGGGACTGGTGCACTTCACAAAATAGTTGGCATCCTGAGGAAGGAAAATTATATGGATATATTGAAGCAACATCTCAAGACATCAGTCAGGAAGTTAAAGCTTTGTCGCAAATTGTCTCGTTACCATGCCAGATTGCTAATTTTTAGGAGTAAAGGCTGCTCCATTGATGTAAGAGTTTTTGCTTGTGTCTGTTGGGAGTGATGTGTTATCAGCTTGCTAAATAAATACCAGAGGAAAGTGGAGAGCGCCTTGAGTTTCGTGCCCGGCCCGTGCGACCTGCGTTTTCCATTCATCTGATTGGTCAAGACACACAAAGAGCCTGTAGCAACACTCCGGTGTGAAAGACAAAAAAATTGTGCGCAAGTGACAAATCGTGGTCTAAAAAACAGCACTTTGCCCCTTTTTTTACACTTTGCATAGATATATTTTATTCAACTAAATCAAAATTTGATTGATTGAAAAGTGCTGTGGCAAATGCTGCCTCGCCACACATTTTCCGGCAGCCCTGCCGTCGGGGATGTTACCCATAAACTGTGTCTGTTTTCACCGCTATGCTTGTTGACCCCAGGAAGAGTAGCTGCTGCTTTAGCACTAGCTAATGGGGATCCTAATAAAATACAAAAAATGCTGACAATACACAACTGTTCGTTTTAAAGAAACATGGCAATATACGTTCAAAATGGTCAACAAGCGTTATTACTCCGGCTGCATGACAACTAAGTGTGTGTGTGTTTATTCTATAAAAGCTCATGAATTCCTACAGGTCCAAAGGGGCAAGGATAAGTATGTATGGGAAACATCTGGTCTGAAGGAGAGCTGACGTGGACACACGTGTGTCGCTTCTAGAGCTAACAAATACCGCTCTCATGCTCACAACACACACACTTACACCCGCATGCATGTAGCCACGTATACACACACACACACACACACACACACACACACACACACACACACAAACACAGACACACACATACAGACAGACAGAGCGGTTACAGAAACACAGAGTAGAGTTACATGTCGGAAGGGACCACTCTTTTCTTAACAAAGCCTGTGCTTCCTGGATGTGTCATCCAAGGGGCGAACGGATGAACACACACAGAAATACCCACAGACAGATTCAGAGTGTGGGACTCAGTGGGGCACGGGGTATCTGGGTGATCAATCACCATGGTAACTATCAATTAGCGCCACTGTATCTGATTGACAGCTTCCTGTTTGGACAGGAAGTGGTTGTTTCCAAGTAGAGGGGGAGGTCAGTGTGGGTGCATGTGCGTATTTTTTGTGTTAATTTGTGTTTGTGTGTGTGTGTTAGCCTTACTTCTGTTCCAGCAACCATAGGGTTCCCCAGGTCACACACCACCAGTCTGGTGTCATTCACCATCCTGTACTCACAGTTCAACCTGGATAGAGACTGGAGAGGAGGGCAGGCAAGAAGAGAGGAGGTGGAAGAAGAAGAGAGGTGATATGTGGGGGAAGGGAGGAGAGGAAGAGAGTGATGAATGTTCTGACAGTAACAACCTCATCCATCTTAGTGCCCCATTACTCTCTCTCACACACACACACACACACACACACACACACACACACACACACACACACACACACACACACACACACACACACACACACACACACACACACACACACACACACACACACACACACACACACACACACACACACACACACACACACACAGAGTCCTCTAGAGAAAACTCCCTGATGTTGTCAACAGGATGTAATGTAATGGTAAAGAGGTCAGCAAGGCTATAGGGTCTAGTTGAGCTGGGCTAGGGTTGGGGCCAGTGTGGGGGTGGTAGTGTGTGTGAGTGTGTGTTCTCACCTCTATTCTGCGTTCTACTCCTATGTAATCAGCCTCAGGGGGTAGGAGTGTGTGTAGCTCAGTCTCATATGCCCCCTCTCCTTTGTTAACCGCATTTATGGTCAACATGACCAGGTTGTCATCCCCAACCACCAGCTCTGTACGGTCCCTGTGTTTGTGTGTGTGCAGGAGAGAGAAATAAACAAGTCAATACTATGTCAAACAGTAGAGGTCGGAGTGTGTGTGTGTGTATCAGTCACAGGAGAATGACAGGGTGTTTGTGTTGGGCTGCCATGGCGATTGCATACAGATGAAAACAGAAGAAAAACATGCGCACACACACACACACACACACTTGCTAATGTAAACAATTAGAGAGTAAACTTCTCTCCTTGCGTGCTGTAACACAGTCCTACCTTTTGTTTGTCGGTGTATGTGCGTATATGAATGTGTGTGAGTGTGAGTACGTACATATGTTGAAAGTTTACAAGTTGACAAGGACTTTTCTGAATCTTCCTAGCATGCCTCACTTGACAGGGCAGGGCACAGCACACCACAAGGCGTAACACACCCCTATATCAGTAAGGTTATTTAACTACTGTATTTAAATGAGACCGTAACTGTTTCATGTTGACGTATATGCTACACATGTAACATACAGTACATACTTACATGCTTGCAGACAGCTGAAGGTCTGGAATACACTTGTTGTCTTCCCCACAGTCCAGCAGAATATATGCCTGAGAAATAAAGGAGAAAGAGAGAGACCGATGGGGAGAGGGACGGGGGGAGAGGACGGGGGGACGGGGGTTAGGTCGAGTCTAACGGTACTCATAAGCTGTAAGTGGTCTTGATTGGATGAGAAGGAGAGCCCACACAAACCTGTTCCTGCAGGAAGGTACTGCTGTAGCGGTTGAGGACAGGGGGGAGGTCCAGGTTGGAAAGAGGAGGGGCTAAACTGTAGTTCAGAGCCAATGAGATGGGAGTCAATTTATCTCTGAACTCATCCTCCCCCTGAGAGGGACAGAGAGAGAGGGGGGGGGTGAGACACCGTGTAACAGAAAGTTTGTTCACTATAACACAATAACTGGTCCAAAAACAGGTTCAGCTGAGTTGGCAAACACAGCAAGGATGGAGGCCTCTTTTTTTTTTTTTTTTTTTTTTTTCTTCTCAAATCCCTTTTTTGGCAGCGGAGTGTGTTTGACTTACTCGTAGGTAGACAGTATAGTTCAAGCAGGAGTGTGGACGGCTGTGGCCAAGCGTTAGGACCCCTGTGTGCTGGGGCTGATGGGAATCCAGAAAATGAACTCTCTTAACTCCGCCCCTCACACCTTTAAGCCAATCCAGTTGCAGCTCTGCATTCAAGACTGGGAGAGGTGGAGGAGAGAGGGGGATGGAGGGAGAGAGTGAGGAGGGGTTCCATATGGTCCCATCGTGTGTGGAAGTGTGTGTGTGTGTGTGTGTATTCTCCTCTGGCGTGCAGGAGGGAACCATGGGTATGGTCTACTTTATCCCTTTTAGATTCAACAGAGCATCATTAGCCAGTGGAAACAATGCATTCATACATTCATATAGTTAGCATCTCTAACACTAACTTATACATAAACCTCTCCCTCCCCCCTCTTCATCCCCAGTCAGAGCTACTTACCTACAGAGTCTGGGATCCCCACACCGCTCACCTTCGCACAAATATCTACCCTGAGACTGGATAACAGAGAGAGAGAGGTAGAGAGACATGGGAGATTGAGACCGGATAAAAACATTGCTCCTCTGTATGTCTGTGTCAGTGTCAGTGTGTGTGTGTGTGTGCGCTCATTAGATTCCAGGATATTAATGGTGCAGGTCTCCCTCTGCAGGAGTCACTTTCCTGTTCCTGATAGAAGGGACGATAACACACACACACACACACACACACACACACACACACACACACACACACACACACACTAGGGAAATACATACTGGGGTTCTCTAGCGGTGAAATGCCTGTCAACCAGAACCACTCAGGATAGAACAATGAGCACCAATTAGAAGAAAAACCGCCCGTCCTCTCAGTCTCCCCAAAACAACCAGAAAAACAACCAAAGCTCTCAATAAAACAATTATTCAATCAAAGAAAAAGCAACTGTCCCAGACAGTCCTAAAAACTCCCTAATAGTACATGTGTTGTTGTGTCCTGTCTAGTTCCTCCAGCCAGTCTGATGGTTTATTTCAATCAGCTGTGTTTGTTTTGACAGATTTCCACAGTTTAGTGCCATCTGTCAATCTGCCCAAACACACCATGTCTCTGTCCCTGCCAACACACATAGACATAAGACCAATAGGGTGCTTCTTAGGCTGTCACTCACTAGGTTACCTAGTGACTGCTTGTGTGGGTGCGTGTGTGCGTGTGTGTGTACTCACCAGGTCACCATGGTATCAGATTCTGTCAGGAGGCAGGATCGGTCGTCAGGGTTCAGGATTCTAGGAGTCAGGATCATCTCTGCCTCCACTGACACTACAGGACGAGCCCTACACACACACACACACACACACACACACACACACACACACACACACACACACACACACACACACACACACACACACACACACACACACACACAATTAATCTCACCATTGTAAACTAGCAGCCAATCTGATACACAAAACAATGTAGTCTAGACAATCAGCGAATTAGATATCTTACCTGTACACCGACACCTCCCCTTTACCAAATGCTCCCACTATCAGATCTACAGTGAAAGAGAGAGAGAGACAGAGAGAGACAGAGAGCGAGACAGAGAGAGACAGAGAGAGAGACACAGAGAGAGAGAGAGACAGAGAGCGAGACAGAGGGAGACTGCATGAGCTTCAAAGAACGCCACAGATGGGACTCTGATTTCAAGGTCTCCAGCAATCTTCATCAAGCACAGACTTCTCAAGTTTTACACACACTGACACATAGATACACACACAAACACATTTAGTCTGTACCAGCTTTGAGTTGTGAATATAACTATTTTTGCAGCACTATTTTGGTTCAGAATGAAACTATCCAAATAGGAACACAGTGCGTGTGTGTGTGTCGCAACAGAGAGACCCCACGGCACATTCCAGCTCCATTAGAACGTTCCCACTGGTCCAATCAGATCCCTCTGCTACACAACAACAACATTCACTCACTTTACTATAATCATGTGCCTTATACAACCAGTCAGTCTGTAGCAGCCGCACAACTAGTCCAGTGCCTTATACAACCAGTCAGTCTGTAGCAGCCACACAACTAGTCCAGTGCTCTACTCAGTTCATTTGTGTTTATGTGTTTTGAAGATGAAGAGTCTTAATTGGGTTTTTGTTTAAAATAGAGCTGCACTTTAATGAGTGTGGTCACGGGAGACATACCATTCTCGCAAACACACACACACACACACACACACACACACACACACACACACACACACACACACACACACACCAGCGTTGATTGAAAGTCTGAAACCGCAGTGGGAAAGAGACTTAATCAATGCAAGCCTTCCCTGCCAGACACACTAAGCTAAGCTAACACAACGCTGGCATAGGACTGACTGGGACATATAGAATATGCCCCCAACCATAGATCTAGCTACTCCTGTCACTGGAAGATAGAGGTTAAGCTAATATCAAGGAGGCTGAGGGTCAGAGGCTAAGATAAGTCATGCTAATATCAAGGAGGCTGAGGGTCAGAGGCTAAGATAAGTCATGCTAATATCAATGAGGCTGAGGGTCAGAGGCTAAGATAAGTCATGCTAATATCAATGAGGCTGAGGGTCAGAGGCTAAGATAAGTCATGCTAATATATCAATGGGACTGGTTAAGCTCATTAGTTCTGACCTCTGCAGTTCTGTTTGAAAGAGTTCTGAGCTCTCTAGTTCCATCGGTCTAGTGAAGGTCATGAGAAAAATGCGATCAGGACCTGGGTTGATGAGGTTTTGAAGACACGTGACAGAGAGGTTGTCTCTAGTTTTACTAGTAAGAGTCAAGTCGAGAAATCCTCCTCAGATAGTCTCTTATCTGTTGGGAATATACATACCTGGCTATCCATCAAATGAAACAGACTAGGTTAAATCTTGATGCTGATAGAGGGCTAGAGTGTAACACACCCATGCACACTGTGAGTGACATATGTTGAATGGTTAAACTATTAGTCAAATAATATCTATTGAGTGTGTGTGCGTGAGTGCGCACATGCGTTTGCCTCTGTATGTGTGTGTGCGTGTTTAAGTGAGTGTGTGTCTAAATTGAATGTAGGAGTGGTCCATCTGTGTTTGCTGTCAGTGAGAGTGCCTTAGCCTGCTGGTCCTCTGAAACCACAACATTCAACATTACACCCTAGACCCCAGTGTGTGTGTGTGTGTGTGTGTGTGTGTGTGTGTGTGTGTGTGTGTTATAGGTGTAACAAGGGGCCGGCAGAGAAAGGGGGACCTCTAGCTGTTTGTGTTGTATAGGGGGCAGTTGGATTGGGAGAGGTGAGGGGGGAAGGAGGAAAGGGGGAAAGAGAGGGAATGAGGAAGAGGGGAAAGACAGGGAAGGAGGAAGAGGGGGAACGAGGCAGAGAGGAAGAAAGAGGACAGCAGCTAAAGCACTTGGCCTTTCAACAACAGTCTGTAAAAGTCATCAGAGCTAAGGTGTGCTTTCAGCAGGCAGGATTAACCGCACACACACACAGACACACGCAAAAAGTACAGTCCAAGCATCAGCTTAGCCTCAGGGACCCAAACTTCCAACAGAAGAATTCCGCTCTCATTCCAATGTCCTGGATCTGTCCGTCTTACACTCCAGAGAAACCCAACCCCACTACTCCCGTAGGTGTATGTGCACATACGTGCGTGCCAGTGGAGGCTGCTGAGGGGAGGATGGCTCATAATAATGGCCGGAATGAAGTGAATGGCATCAAACAACTGGAGACCATGTGTTTGATACCATTCCACAGATTGCGCTCCAGTCACTACTACAAGCCTGTCCTCCCCAATTAAGTGCCACCAACCTCCTGTGGTGCGTGCCTAAGTGTGTGTGCCTGTGCGAGTGCATGCTCCTCCCATAGGTACATCTGTACTCCTTACCCAGCCGTTCTTTTCCCTCTGAAAAGTACCACTGATACAGAGGCTGATTTCAGGTAAATGTAACTTTGGGGTAAATAAAACATAGCCTATGGCACACTTTCCCCTTACAAGTCAATCCTATTTCCACACTGATAAAAACATGTCTGCCACCACTGATTTGAGGTTAGTATGTAAACACACACAGACACACATTTGGAGTAAGTGTACCTTTGGGGTATGCTGAGTAACTAAACCTCTAGGCCAGTCCCGGACTCCCTGCTCTGAGAAATATGGCTGCCATCCAACGTTTACACAACCTGTCAACCTGTCAGAGACTGGCTGCTTCAAACTTCTGTATGAGCTCTCTCTTTAGTGTTCAGTGTTCCCACTGTCAAAGTGTTAAGTGTGTGTGTGTGTGTGTGTGTGTGCTGTGTGTGTTTTCTGTTCAGTAGAGCTGAGTCAGTGGGATTGCTGATTGGCAAGTTAAATGTCTACAGCATTTGACCTCTGACTTTACCGCTGAAAATAATCCCTGCCCTCAGGCCATCTGACCCCTGACACACACACACACACACACACACACACACACACACACACACACACACACACACACACACACACACACACACACACACACACACACACACACACACACACACACACACACACACACACACACACACACACACACACACACACAACCTTAAACTTAGGATTGGGAAAAGCAGAGCTACCCAGGGTCAGTGTGCGTCTAGCAGGCTATAACCTCTGTGTACCAGGGACACCTCCTGCTGTTTCTGACTGACTGCTCTCTCTGACTCTGACTCTGACCCAGTCACTTCTCCAGGGTTAGTTTAATAGGAACACTCCTTCCAAGAAGCTTATGTGTAACTTTGTTGTGAAAGACCTCAAAACTTGTGTTGCCTCTGAGAGATGGCGCCTAGACAATCTCGGTTTGATACCCAGCCGGACACGAGCCCCTGGTAGAGACACACGACTGTAGAGTATCCATCAGAAACACTGATCCATCTCTCTAATCCTCCCTTCTCTCTCTAAGAGTAAAATGGGTTTGTACCTATGGGATCATAAAACTTCACCTATAGAAACAGACATCTTATGCACACACAAACATATGCACAGAAACACACTGTGGAACAGGCGCTCAGACGCCTTAGCAGTCCTCTCATAATGATGAAACATCTGAGGGTCCTTTACTAAAGTGTGACTTTACTAACATTAACAACAGACCATATGTATATATATATACAGTGGGGAAAAAAAGTATTTAGTCAGTCACCAATTGTGCAAGTTCTCTCACTTAAAAAGATGAGAGAGACCTGTAATTTTCGTCATAGGTACACTTCAACTATGACAGACAAAATGAGGAAAGAAAATCCAGAAAATCACATTGTAGGATTTTTTATGAATTTATTTGCAAATTATGGTGGAAAATAAGTATTTGGTCAATAACAAAAGTTTATCTCAATACTTTGTTATATACCCTTTGTTGGCAATGACAGAGGTCAAACGTTTTCTGTAAGTCTTCACAAGGTTTTCACACACTGTTGCTGGTATTTTGGCCCATTCCTCCATGCAGATCTCCTCTAGAGCAGTGATGTTTTGGGGCTGTCGCTGGGCAACATGGACTTTCAAAGATTTTCTATGGGGTTGAGATCTGGAGACTGGCTAGGCCACTCCAGGACCTTGAAATGCTTCTTACGAAGCCACTCCTTCGTTGCCCGGGCGGTGTGTTTGGGATCATTGTCATGCTGAAAGACCCAGCCACGTTTCATCTTCAATGCCCTTGCTGATGGAAGGAGGTTTTCACTCAAAATCTCACGATACATGGCCCCATTCATTCTTTCCTTTACACGGATCAGTCGCCCTTGTCCCTTTGCAGAAAAACAGCCCCAAAGCATGATGTTTCCACCCCCATGCTTCACAGTAGGTATGGTGTTCTTTGGATGCAACTCAGCATTCTTTGTCCTCCAAACACAACGAGATGAGTTTTTACCAAAAAGTTATATTTTGGTTTCATCTGACATTCTCCCAATCCTCATCTGGATCATCCAAATGCTCTCTAGCAAACTTTAGACTTGCCTGAACATGTACTGGCTTAAGCAGGGGGACACGTCTGGCACTGCAGGATTTGAGTCCCTGGCGGCGTAGTGTGTTACTGATGGTAGGCTTTGTTACTTTGGTCCCAGCTCTCTGCAGGTCATTCACTAGGTCCCCCCGTGTGGTTCTGGGATTTTTGCTCACCGTTCTTGTGATCATTTTGACCCCACGGGGTGAGATCTTGCGTGGAGCCCCAGATCGAGGAAGATTATCAGTGGTCTTGTATGTCTTCCATTTCCTAATAATTGCTCCCACAGTTGATTTCTTCAAACCAAGCTGCTTACCTATTGCAGATTCAGTCTTCCCAACCTGGTGCAGGTCTACAATTTTGTTTCTGGTGTCCTTTGACAGCTCTTTGGTCTTGGCCATAGTGGAGTTTGGAGTGTGACTGTTTGAGGTTGTGGACAGGTGTCTTTATACTGATAACAAGTTCAAACAGGTGCCATTAATACAGGTAATGAGTGGAGGACAGAGGAGCCTCTTAAAGAAGAAGTTACAGGTCTGTGAGAGCCAGAAATCTTGCTTGTTTGTATGTGACCAAATACTTATTTTCCACCATAATTTGCAAATAAATTCATAAAAAATCCTACAATGTGATTTTCTGGATTTTTTTTCCTCATTTTGTCTGTCATAGTTGAAGTGTACCTATGATGAAAATTACAGGCCTCTCTCATCTTTTTAAGTGAGAGAACTTGCACAATTGGTGGCTGACTAAATACTTTTTTTTCCCCACTGTATATATATGTGTATATATATATGTATGTATGTATGTATGTATGTAAGTATGTAAGTGTGTGTGTGTGTGTGACTGAGTGTGTGATGGCTATGCCACCCAGTAGCTTTCCCTCCACTACCAGATCTTTCCCAGAGGGCCTTAGGAAGCCTGAGTTACAACACGCGTGCGTGTATGCATGCTTATACAGTTGAAGTCGGAAGTTTACATAAACCTTAGCCAAATACATTTAAACGTAGTTTTTCACAATTCCAATGTAATCCTAATTCCCTGTTTTAGGTCAGTTAGGATCACCTCTTTATTTTAAGAATGTGAAATGTCAGAATAATAGTAGAGAGAATAATTTATTTCAGCTTTTATTTCTTTCATCACATTCCCAATGGGTCAGAAGTTTACATACACTCAATTAGTATTTGGTAGCATTGCTTTTAAATTGTTTAACTTGGGCCAAACGTTTCGGGTAGCCTTCCACAAGCTTCCCACAATAAGTTGGGTGTATTTTGGCCCATTCCTCCTGACAGAGCTGGTGTAACTGAGTCAGGTTTGTAGGCCTCCTTGCTCGCACATGCATTTACAGTTCTGCCCACACATTTTCTATAGGATTGAGGTCAGGGCTTTGTGATGGCCACTCCAATACCTTGACTTTGTTGTCCTTAAGCCATTTTGCCACAACTTTGGAAGTATGCTTGGGGTCATTGTTCATTTGGAAGACCCATTTGTAACCAAGCTTTAACTTCCTGACTGATGTCTTGAGATGTTGCTTCAATAAATCCACATAATTTTCCTTCCTCATGATGCCATCTATTTTGTGAAGTGCACCAGTCCCTACTGCAGCAAAGCACCCCCTCAACATTATGCTGCCACCCCCGTGCTTCATGGTTGGGATGGTGTTCTTCAGCTTGCAAGCCTCCCCCTTTACCTCCAAACATAACGATGGTCATTATGGCCAAACAGTTATATTTTTGTTTAATCAGACCAGAGGACATTTCTCCAAAAAGTACAATCTTTGTCCCCATGTGCAGTTGCAAACCGTAGTCTGGCTTTTTTATGGCGGTTTTGGAGCAGTGGCTTCTTCCTTGCTGAGCGGCCTTTCAGGTTATGTTGATATAGGACTCGTTTTACTGTGGATTTAGATACTTTTGTACCCGTTTCCTCCAGCATCTTCACAGGGTCCTTTGCTGTTGTTCTGGAATTGATTTGCACTTTTCGCACCAAAGTACGTTCATCTCTAGGAGACAGAACGCGTCTCCTTCCTGAGCGGTATGACGGCTCCGTGGTCCCATGGTGTTTATACTTGCATACTATTGTTTGTACCGATGAACGTGGTACCTTCAGTTGTTTGGAAATTGCTCCCAAGGATGAACCAGACGTGGAGGTATACAATAATTTTTCTGAGGTCTTGGCTGATTTCTTTTGATTTTCCCATGATGTCAAGCAAAGAGGCTTCTGAGTTTGAAGGTAGGCCTTGAAATACATCAACAGGTACACCTCCAATTGACTCGAATGATGTCAATCAGCCTATCAGAAGCTTCAGCCTATCAGAAACATCATTTTCTGGAATTTTCCAAGCTGTTTAAAGACACAGTCAACTTAGTGTATGTAAACTTCTGACCCACTGGAATTGTGATACAGTGAATTATAAGTGAAATAATCTGTCTGTAAACAATTGTTGGAAAAATTACTTGTGTCATGCACAAAGTAGATGTCCTAACCGACTTGCCAAAACCATAGTTTGTTAACAAGAAATTTGTGGAGTGGTTGAAAAACTGGTTTTAATCTCTCCAACCTAAGTGTATCTAAACGTCCTACTTCAACTGTATGCATAGTGTTTGTACAGTGTGTGTGACTGAGTAACTCGATGTGGGGTGACTCTGTATAGGGTCTGGCTTTGGTTCATAGCCTGGCACAGACTCAACACATACACTCAGAGGCCAGTGAAATTGATCACAAGCCATGCAGTGCATATGTGTGCATGTGTCTGTATGTGTGTTTGTGTGTGTTTAGCGTGTGTGTGCGTGTGTGATGTTTTTATTATAAAGACCCAGATTTCCTGTTTGTGGGATGGAGAGATCAGAGGACGTCTGTTGTTGTTACAGAAAGAAGAAAAGATGGAAAAAAAAAATAATAATAATTGCTACTTTTCAGCAGGGTCTATAGAAGTACAAAGACTGAACTATGCTGCCTTTTGAATGGCTGCCTTTCAGCTGGGTCTATAGAAGTACAAAGACTGAACTATCTATCTAGAGAGTTTTCATCTGGATTTTTCGTAGCTGTCTCCAGTACATACCACCACAGACCGATGCTGGAACTAAAACCACGCTCAAAGAGCTGTATACCGCCATAAGAAAACAGGAAAACGCTCATCCAGAGGCGGCACTCCTAGTGGCCGGGGACTTTAATGCAGGATGTTAAATGTGCAACCTGAAAGAAAAAAATTCTAGACCACCTTTACTCCACACACAGAGACGCATACAAAGCTTTCCCTTGCCCTCCATTTGGTAAATCTGACCATAATTCTATCCTCCTGATTCCTGCTTACAAGCAAATATTAAAGCGGTCAGATGAAGCAGATGCTAAACTACAGGACTGCTTTGCTAGCACAGACTCAAATATGTTCTGGGATTCTTCCGATGGCATTGAGGAGTACACCACATCAGTCACTAACTTTATCAATAAGTGCATCGAGGACGTCGTCCCCACAGTGACTGTACGTACATACCCCAACCAGAAGCCATGGATTACAGGCAACATTCGCACTGAGCTAAAGGGTAGAGCTGCCGCTTTCAAAGAACGGGACTCTAACCCGAAAGCTTATAAGAAATCCCGCTATGCCCTCCGACGAACCATCAAACAGGCAAAGCGTCAATACAGGACTAAGATCGAATCGTACTACACCAGCTCCGACACTTGTCGGATGTGTCAGGGCTTGCAAACTATTACAGACTACAAAGGGAAGCACAGCCGAGAGCTGCCAAGTGACACGCCTACCAGACTTCTATGTTAGCTTCGAGGCAAGCAATACTGAAACATGCATGAGAGCATCAGCTGTTCCGGACGACTGTGTGATCACGCTCTCCGCAGCCGATGTGAGTAAGACCTTCAAACAGGTCAACATTCACAAGGCCCCAGGATGTGTACTCAGAGCATGCGCTAACCAACTGGCAAGTGTCTTCACTGACATTTTCAACCTCTCCCTGTCCGAGTCTGTAATACCACAGTCCCTGTGCCCAAGAACACTAAGGTAACCTGATTAAATGACTACCGACCTGTAGCACTTGTAACAACACAACACATGTTACATTCACATGTAACAACACATCCGCAACGCTGATCCGCAACACAAAAGGGGCCCCTCAGGGGTGCATGCTCAGCCCCCTCCTGTACCCCCTGTTCACTCATGACTGCACGGCCGGGTACGACTCCAACACCATCATTAAGTTTGGTGATGACACAACAGTGGTAGGCTTGATCACTGACAACGATGGGACAGCCTTTAGGGAGGAGGTCAAAGACCTGACTGTGTTGTGCAAGGACTACAACCTTTCCCTCAACGTGATCAAGACAAAGGAGATTATTGTGGACTACAGTAAAAGGAGAACCGAGCACGCCACCATTCTCATCGACGGGGCTGTAGTGGAGCAGGTTGAGAGCATTAAGTTCCTTGGCGTCCACATCACCAACAAACTAACATGGTCCAAACACACCAAAACAGTCGTGAAGAGGGCACGACAAAACATTTCCCCTTAGGAGACTGAAAAGATTTGGCATGGGTCCTCAGATCCTCAAAAGGTTTTACAGCTGCACCATCAAGATCATCCTGACGGGTTGCATCACTGCCTGGTATGGCAACTGCTCGCCCTCCGACCACAAGGCACTACAGAGGGTAGTTTGTACAGCCCAGTACAAGCTTCCTGTCATGCAGGACCTCTATACCAGGCGGTGTCAGAGGAAAGCCCTAAAACAGCTTCTACCCCCAAGCCATAAGACTCCTGAACAGCTAATCAAACGGCTACCCAGACTAATCACTTTCAAAGGAAAAAAATAAATAAATTAAACTTCATTTTCATCATCTCCAGCACCATCCCAACATGAACATATGTGTAAATGGCACATTTCTATGTTTTGTGTCAAACAAGATAAGGAAAATAAGTGTTTCCATGACATCATCAACCAATTAGTAGGCAATTAGTAGACATTGCCTACTCATAATTGGTTAAAATCACATGATGCACACTGATGATGTCATTGGAAACACTTATATCACCCTCATATCTATTTTTCCACAAAACATGGAAACACTATTTACACATACGTTGATGAGATCATGAATATGAAGTTGAAACATTTTGACATTTCCTTTAGATGTTTTAGTGCAACAGAGAACAGATTTCTTGCGTGCCCCCCTCTCTCTTCCTGAGACAGGACAAGAAGTCATCAGAGAATCGTCGTGGCAACAGCTCTGTAACCCCACTACTCCTCCTGAGTAACGACTTCACCAGAAGAAGGGAGGAGAGAAGTGAAATTGAAAAAAGAGGAGAAAATAAGTAAGGTGCATGGGAGTGTACCAGGGTAATGGTTGTTGTCCAGGTCTCTGTCTCCCCTCAGGGTGAAGCCGTAGCCGGAGAGGCCACTACTGGAGGCCCAAGCTCCATAGAGCTCCTGGCTGAGGGTTAGGCCGTGGGCCATCAGGTCTCTCTGGCCATTGTAGATCAACACCAGGCCACTCCGGTCCTCCCCACCAAACGGACAACCCACTGCCACGTCTATCAGACAGAGAGAGAGAGAGAGTGGGGGGGGTATGACGGTAGGAAACACATAGAAACACAAAACCAACTCCAGTATGAGTTATAAGGCTGGCCTTCTGAAGTGATACAGCAGACCAGCTCACATCAGCAGGAGAGAGGGATGAGAGAAAAAGAACGAGAGAGAGGGATGGTTTAGACATCATCAAGTGAACACCCCTCAGGGAGAGGTAGACTACCTAGGACTACCCCTCTCTCTTTCCATTTCCTTCTTTCTTTCTCTCTCTCTCCACATGTATATGTCAAACATGTAGAACTGTCTAATAGGCACAGGCAGAATATTCCTGTGACAGTGAGCAGCCAATGGCTACCCTCCACCAGTGATTGCCAGGTATTAGTCCCACCCCCCCACCCCACACACACACACACACACACACAGCGCAACTCCCCACCTACATCCTGTCTGCTGTTGGGGAAAATGGAGCTGAAAACTACAAAGAGAGTGTTGTCATAGTTACACTGCTCTGTGATGATGAGGGAGGTAATTAGAGACACACACACACACAGATATACAAACACACTACTGTATGATAAGGAGGGAGAACATCACAGCGTCTCAGCCTCTAGTCTCCATTGTGGCTCAGACAGCTGGAGTCTCTTGCTCCATTCAAGCTCCATTCTGGCTCCACTAGCGCTGCAGTTTCCTGAGGCTAATGGATCCTCTACTGATCTGTCCTGTGTGTGATCACCTTCACATTCCCAGTCTAACCCAGCCACACCCTGGCTGATGCATCAACCTAAGGACAAAAGCCTCTGAGTTCACTCAATGTATGTGTGTTTGCATGAGTGTGTGTGTGTATGCAGGCTTATCAAAAAATAGAGGTGAAGTGACTATGCATAGATGATAAACAGCGGGTAGCAGCAGTGTACAAAACAAACGGAGGGGGGGGTGTCAATGTAAATAGTCTGGTGGCCATTTAATGAATTGTTCAGCAGTCTTATGGCTTGGGGGTAGAAGCTGTTAAACCTCTTAAGGATCAAACCCCTTTTTTCAATTTTCGCCTAAAATGACATACCAAAATCGAACTGACCGTAGCTCAGGCCCTGAAGCAAGGATATGCATATTCTGGGTACTATTTGAAAGGAAACACGTTGAAGTTTGTGGAAATGTGAAAGGAATGTAGGAGAATATAACACATTAGATCTGGTAGAAGATAATACCATCATCTTTGAAATGCAAGAGAAAGGCCATAATGTATTATTCCAGCCCAGGTGCAATTTAGATTGTGACCACTAGATGGCAGCAGTGTGTGTGCAAAGACTGATCCAATGAACTATTGCATTTCTGTTCAAAATGTTGTATCAAGACTGCCCAAATGTGCCTCATTTGTTTATTAATAACTTTTCATGTTCAAAACTGTGCACTCTCCTCAAACAATAGCATGGTATTCACTGTAATAGCTACTGTAAATTGGGCAGTACAGTTCGATTAACAAGAGTTTAAGGTTTCTGCCAATATCAGATATGTCCTGGGAAATGTTCTTGTTACTTACAACCACATGCTAATCGCATTAGCCTACATTAGCTCAACTGTCTTGCAGGGGACCCACCAATCCTGAAGAAGTTTGGAGCCTTTTGGCCCAAGACTTGGCGCTCCGGTAACGCTTGCCATGCGGTAGCAGAGAAAACAGTCTATGACTTAGGTGACTGGAATCTCTGACAATTTTATGGGCTTTCCTCTGACACCACCTATTATATAGGTCTTGGTCAGATGCCAAGCAGTTGCCATACCAGGCGGTGATGCAACCGGTCAGGATGCTCTCGATGGTGCAGCTGTAGAACGTTTTGAGGATCTGGGGACCCATGCCAAGTCTCCTGAGGGGGAATAGGCTTTGTCGTGCCCTCTTCATGACTGTCTTGGTGTGTTTGGACCATGATAGTTCGTTGGTGAAGTGGACACCAAGGAACTTGAAACTCTCGACCCGCTCCACTACAGCCCCGTGGATGTTAATGGAGGCCTGTTCAGCCCGCCTTTTCCTGTAGTCCACGATCAGCTCCTTTGTCTTTCTCACATTGAGGGAGAGGTTGTTGTCTTATATGTGCGTTTGAGTGACTGATTGAGTTATGTCTCAACACTGATAGACATTGATTCAGGTTTATTGATTTAGTTCTGATGATGATGATGGTGGTGTGGTGGGAGTGGAGGGAGAGTGGCTCATTTTAAGAACATAAACACATACATAAATAACTAAGTAGGATTGTTATCCTATGTTCACCAGAGAAATATTGGTCCCAGTTCAAGACCACATGCCTGAGGCTCCAAAAAGAATTTGGGCTCCACACCTGAATGTGTTTGGGTGTATGTGTGTGTGTGTGTGTATCTGTGTCACAGGAGGTTGGTGGCACCTTAATTGGGGAGGACGGGCTTGTGGTAATGGCTGGAGTGGAATGGTAACAAATATGTGTTTGATGCCAATCCATTTGCTCTGTTCCAGACATTATTATGATCCGTCCACCCCTCAGCTGCCTCCACTGGTGTGTGTGTTTATAAAACAAACACAATGTGAGGCAGAATGAACTCTGGGCAGCGGGACAGAAACTTCCAGATGCCCCTATCTTAGTGGACATCTGGAGATTAAAAATAACTCTCTCTCTCTCTGACACACACGCGCACACACCCCAAATCAGTACAGGAAGAGGGGGAAGAACTTCACAAGGAAACACTCTAACACCGCAATTCCTGATTGGCTGAAGACCCTTCGGTTTCCCCCATCGGAGCATCTGATAGGATATCCGCTCTCCAAGACCAAAAAGCCAGAGATGAAGAGGAAACATATAAAAACATCTGCCTACCAATACACTGGGAGTGGACACTGAACGGGAAGAAAGAGAGGGGAAAGACACACACACACACACACAGCTTACCGTTGTATCCGTCCTGGTTGAGGTCTCCTAACGGGGCGATGGCAGTGCCAAAGCGTCCGAAGGTGTGTGTTCCCGTCAGGAGAAGTGGCTCGGAGAAGGTGAGCGGGGAGAGCTGGAGGTACAGGTAGACACGGCCCATCTCCTTGGGCTTGCTCTCCCTCTCTCTCTCCATATAAAGAGGTGCTCCTACCAGTACATCATCATACCTGGGGGAAAGATACACAGCTTTAGAATACACACACATACACACAGAGGGCAGCACGCACACACACACACACACACACATGCAAGCGCACAAACACACATATAGATGAGTGCGCTATACAGACATGTCAGAAAGGATGTGGTCTGGCTCCAGAAATAGAGTTCAGTCATCATAATCAGAGAACAAGCTACAGCTGGAACACATACTAACAATCCTCTCTCTCTCTCTCGTTCCCCCCTCGCCCACTCAACTATCTTCATTCTTGGCTCGGACTAAACAATTAATTCACTGCAAGAACCATGAAGATCCGTAGGGACAGGATGAGAGGGAAAGAGTGACAAAGTGTCAGACAGACAGAGAGACACAGAGAGAGAAAAGTAAATGAAAATGAAATTGAGAGAGCGAGCGAGAGACAGAGAGAGAGCGAGAGAGAGACAACTCACCCGTCTCCGTTGAGGTCAGTAACAGCCACAGAATAGCCAAAGTAGGAAGCCATCTGACAAAACATTTCACAACATGACTCTACAGTCAGGGATGTACAGTAGTGCTATAAAGTAGTTGGCTAAAAGATTAATAGCAGTTTGTGTATGCGTGTGCGTGTAACGTTACTGTGTTTTATTGACCTGCTCTCCTGTGAAGTTCATGATGAATGTCAGATTAGTGGAGTTAATCACAGCTACCTGAAACAGAACACAAGAGTCACACACCTGATACAGGTACAGACCCCACATGCATCATGCAAACGCATTCACAGGATGTAATGAGCTGAAATAGAAACATCATTCTTCAGCCCAAAACTCTTTCTTTCCCTCTGCCTGGTCCCCCTATCGCCCTCCTTCAAGCCCCCATCCTCCCCACTGCCTTACCCCCTCCCCTCCTCTGTTCCGTACCCTCCATTTCCATAACCCCAGTCGTGGGGGAGACAGAGGGGTTGAGAATTCCTACAAAAGACCTACAATAACAACCACATGGAGACAGCCAGGGGCTACACACACTCACCCACAAACATGTGCGCGCACTCACAAAGTTAGAGAGACAAACACATACACAAAACACCAACAAATATAGAGAAACAGACAGGCGGACAGGCAGACAAACGGACAGACGGACAGGCGGACGGACGGACATACACACAGACAGATAGACGGTCGCTCGGAATGACAGGCACAGAGAGGCAGACAGAGGCAGACAGAGGGAAAGACACATGTGCAGACACTTAACTCCTTGGCCCCCCTCCTCCTCCTCTCTCTCAGGGGTGTCAGGCTGGTTGTCTTCCCAGGTCTGAGAGGCCTAACGTCGGCTGACAGCTACTCTAGTCTCATCAGGCCAAACAGACCTAACCCTAACGCCCACTAACCACAAATGTGAGGGCTACCGGCCCCAGAGCCTGTTGACACAACCACACAGGCTTGTCTGCTCTGAATACATCTCTATCTAGGTTTCAGTGTCTGTCAGTGTGTGTGTGTGTGTGTGTGTGTGTGTGTGTGCAGGCAATGAGCTGTGTGTTAGAGGTGAGGGGTTGTGTGTGTGTCAGGGAAGTTGTTGTTGCTAAGCGTGTGTGTCAGGGAAGTTGTTGTTGCTAAGCGATAGTAACTAGGAATGGAATTCTACTTTGGAAACATTTCCTCTCTGAACACACAGGAATTTGATAATTCCATACTTACATATACTGTGTGTATGTGCTGTTATGCATGCGTGTGATTCTGTACTTACGTATCCAAAGTTCTGTGCCCCTCTCGGAACACCAGCTATCAGCTCTGGAAAGGAGAGAGGAACACACATTATATCACACTGCCTGCCTGCTTTTCTGTCTGTCTGTCTGGATGCCTTCCAGTGTGTCTCTGTGACTAGGCCACCCTGACTGAAGACACTAAAAGCTGACAACAGACTGACTGATGACGAAAGGGAGAGAGAAAGATAGAGAGACACAGAAAGTGGTTTTGATCTGAGTACCTCCCCCTAACCCTGTTCCCGGTACAGACCAGACCACAAACTCAAGCCAGCAAGCTCCAGCTTTAAGGAATTCAAAAGATGAGACCACAACCAGCCTACAACCACAATAAAATCATAATACAACCATGTGTCAACCTTTGGTTTGACACTTGGTGCCATGCTTTAATTAAGAAGATGTAGGAAGCAGAACATATGGTTTTGTAGCAAGTTACTTTTCTTGGTTAGTTTGAAGTCTAGTTACTAGTTAGTTACTGTTCATCGGACTAGCCTCTGAAACCCTGCAAGCACCAAACACACAGAGATGAAAGTATTGTCTTTTACCTTGCTCTGAGTCTCCTGTGAATTCCCCCACTGCCACAGAGTAACCTGCAGACAAGAAAGAGATATTAGTGTGTGAGTGTGTTTGTGTGTGTGTGTGTGTGTAGATGAAACTGTGTGTGTGGGTTACCTAGGTAGCTGTCGTCATGGGTATCAGCTGCAGCGTGTGTGTGTTTCTCTCCAGGGACTCTCCTGAGCACGGCTTTCAGAGAGTAACCATTCAATATCTCTGCTACGCCTGCTGTCATCACCTGACCTGGAGAGAGAGAGAGATCCGAAACACACAATGGTCAGTAATGGCCAGGCCAACCCCAGACCCAATGGGGATCAATAACTTCTGCACTGTCAGTCTGTCACACACACATGCACGCCCCCACACACACTTTCCTGCCCTTTGTTATGAAACTCACAGGTATGAGGAGCTCCTCCCTGAGGAACACTGAAACACCTCGTTAGCAGGAGTTCGAATGACACACACACACTCTTTCTCTCTCACTCTCTATCTCTCTCTGCTATTGTAGCAAATGCTGTGCTGTGGAGGGGGAGGCCAGACAAACATTGGCCTACTGCTTTATCTCCAGCTGCCCTCAACCTCACATCAATCCTCCTTAATGTGGTGGGTACTGACAGAGAGAAATCGCCCGTCTCAGACTACAACTTTTCCTAACTCCCTTCACAGACATGGGCGCTAGCCCTAATTACAGACGCATACCTACACAGACCCTAACCCAAGTCACAGACCTACAAACACAGACCTTCTACTCAGACCCTCTTCACAGACCATAACCACAGAAACAGACCCTCTTCAGACACACACACATACACACAGACCATAATAACAGACATCCACTCCACAGACAGCTCTTAACCCTAATCACAGAGACAGACCCCTAACCCCCTGCAGACTTCCTCATTACTGATAGTATAAGAGGTTCCTTCAGATCCTCTGATAATAAGCTGTATAAAAGGCTTCCCATAATAACTCAGCATAAACACCTGTGATAATAGCTGTATATTAGAGACCATAAACTCTCTGCTCTGAGAGCTTTTATAAACATCTAGAGGAAGTGTTGAAACACCAGGAAGCTGAGCCAAGCTGAGGGCAATGACATGCCCGCACACACACACACACACACACACACACACACACACACAAACACTTATACACACACACCAGGGGCATAGAGAGATCATAAACCACCTTCAACAAAGGATTAATACAACATAATATTAATTCATAAAAATACTCACTGACTATCCATCTCTCTCTCTCTTTCTCTCTCTCACCCACTTCTGTCTATCTCTCCATTTTAAAGGCATATTGAAACGTCTGCTTCCAACTCACACCCTCAAACACCTAGATCCCCCTGAACGCAGCTCACTCTCCAGATCCCAATCACCTGCATTCTAATCACCTGTTCACACACTTGTATGTCATTATCACACACGATTTAGTTCAGTTATTTGCACCCCATCACTGTGAGGTATTATTTGTTTTGTGACATGTCTTTCTGAACTGTTTTTCCTGTAATTTAATCCTCCTGTGTATGATAGTTTTTGCCTGCCTCACTAACGACGCCTTTTGCTTATTCCCTGCCTGTACCTTAGCCTATCGGATTTCCTCTTATCAACCTATTTCCTGATCTCCCGGACGACGTTACTAGCCTTTTCCCTGCCTGTACTGTTGCCTTGTTGGACCTCCTGTGTATGACCTTCTGCCTGCCCCTGGACCCAGCTACTTGCCTCCTCCTGTGGTCCCTTACAATAAACACCTGCTGCGCCATGCGCTTGATACCAGCTCTCTGTCTCCCATTGTGTTCATTACACATATGGCAGACATTGTAGGCAGTTCTTGTTGTAAAAGCACGTTCCTATCCTCCTTCGTTTTTTAAATGAATTAAGGGACTGGAGCGATAGGGCACAGAGGTTAACATGATGGGAGTGACCGTGATCAAAGGAGGAGAGTTTACTACCCTGTATTAGTAACTGTCTCTCATAAACACACATAAATGCACACTTGCATGCACACTCACCGTCACAGCTGTGTGTTAATATCCACTCAATGAAGATAAGCAAGGAGACATCAGGACAGGAAGAGTTAAACCCCCCCCACCCACCCTGCCCCACACAGCACCCACACACAGTCAAACTTCAAGGTCCACTGTCAGACGTGAAGCAGGTGTCTGCCCTCCAACACACACTAATTATCATGGTGAGTGGGAGTTCCTCCATACCCCATTTCCCTCTGATCAGCTCATTACAACTGAGACTAGACTCACTCAAACACTTCCTATCAGAGAGAGAGGAGGGAGGGGCTCTCACTCTACCTTGTCCTACTCTGGCTTCTCCTGGGATCAAACTGCACATCAGGAATGAGAGAAATTAACTGGAGCAGTGCTTCATCAAATACAATGTGAATCCAGGTCTGGTGCAGGAATGTGCCTTGATTGTGCTGCTAAACTCATCTCTTTCTCCCTCTCTCTGCCTCTTTCTCAATTCTAGGGTTTCACGTAGAGGGAGCTAATGTTACCTTGCCAGTAGAAGCTTCCAGGTCCGCCCACCACCAGTGTCCCCTCCTGAGGAAGAGAAAGTCAGTCCAGGGTTAGGACTAACTTCTTCAAGACTGGACAAAAGCTGAATCTACAGTGCATTCGGAAAGTATTCAAACCCCTGGACCTTTTTCATATTTTGTTACGTTACAGCCTTACTCTAAAATTGATTAAATTGTTTTTTTCCACCTCATCAATCTACACACAATACCCCATAATGACAAAGTAAAAACATGCTACACCGTAGGGATGGTGCCAGGTTTCTTCCAGACGTGACACTTGGCATTCAGGCCAAAGAGTTAAATCTTGGTGTCATCAGACCAGAGAATCTTGATTCTCATGGTCTGAGAGTCCTTTAGGTTTCTTTTGGCAAACTCCAAGCTGACTGTCGGGTTCCTTTTACTGAGAAGTGGCCACTCTACCATAAAGGCATGATTGGTGGAGTACTGCAGAAATGTTTGTCCTTCTGGAAGGTTCTCCCATCTCCACAGAGGAACTCTGGAGCTCTGTCAGAGTGATCATCGGGTTTTTGGTCACCTCCCTGACCAAGGCCCTTCTCCCCAGATTGTTCAGTTTGGCCGGGCGGCCAGCTCTAGGAAGAGTCTCGGTGGTTCCAAACTTCTCCCATTTAAGAATGATGGAGGCCACTGTGTTCTTGGGGATCTTCAATGCTGCAGAAATGTTTTGGTACCCTTCCCCAGATCTGTTCCTCAAAACAATCCTGTCACGGAGCTCTACGGACAATTACTTCGACCTCATGGCTTGGTTTTTTCTCTGACATGCACTGTCAACTGTGGAACCTTATATGGACAGGTGTTTGCCTTTCCAAATCATGTCTAATCAATTGAATTTACCACAGGTGGACTCCAAACAAGTTGTAGAAACATCTCAAGGATGATCAGGATGTACTTGAGCTCAATTTCGAGCCTCATAGCAAAGGGTCTGAATACTTATGTAAATAAGGTATTTCTGTTTTATTTTATTCTGAAAACCTTTTTTTTTGCACTATATCAATATGGGGAATTGTAAAAAATGTAATGTAATCCATTTTAGAATAAGGCTGTAACATAACACAATTTGGAAAAGGGTAAGGGGCCTGAATACTTTCTGAATGCAATGTATATACATCTGGGTCGGGCCGAGAGTCCCTGATCATGACCCCACAGGATCATATAAGCGACTGTACTTAATCTGCCTGTGTTAAACCAAATTCAAAGCACTTTAAAGGCCCAGTGCAGTCAGAAACATGATTTTCCTGTGTTTTATATATATTTCCACATTATGATAATGCCCTTTTAGTGTAAGAGCTGTTTGAAAAGACCACCTGAAATGTCAGCCTATTTTGTTGGGATGTAGTTATGGTGTCATCACCAGGTAATACATTTTATACATTAGTTAATAGACCAATAAGAAAGTCAGTTCCAAAACTCTCTGCCAATAACAGCTAATTTTCAGTTTTCCCCTCCCCACTCAGACCACTCCCAGACAGTTATAGCAAAATTCTTGCTTTTGAAATTGCTCTTTGCTAAGAAGCTATTTATTTTTTATGTTTACCCTTTTAATCTGAAACAATCACAGTAATGTACTTCATTGTTACGCAACATTTTTTTTATATTCAGATAAAAATGGCTGCATTGGACCTTTAACTGGCCTAGTCCTGACTTACCTGTATACACACTGATTGATAAACATTGAAGAAACTATCATAAAAGACATTGTGTGTGTGTCTGTTTGTTTCTGTGTGTGTGTGTGTGTGTGTGTGTGTGTGTGTGTGTGTGTGTGTGTGTGTGTGTGTGTGTGTGTGTGTGTGTGTGTGTGTGTACTGTCTTCAGTCATCCATGTGTACTTCCTGTTGAAAATGACAGCTTCCTGTACAAGAGGGTACATTGAGCAGAGAGGAAGAGGGTTCAGATGTTCACATGAGCAAGGCCCTCTGTGATTGAAACGGACAAAGTTGCATGCCTCCTAGCTCTCTCCCTTATAACCCTTATTGTGTGTCTCTTTTTTGTCCTGAGAAGGGAGGAGTCAGATGGAGAGAAAGGGAGGATGAGGAGGGACAAACATGTATTTTTACACACACATCTTGGAATATGTTGACTCGGCTGTGATTGTGTGTTAGAAAATAACTAATGGGTTCTCTCTATATTGAGGATTGTCATGACATGGACGGTGATGAGGATGTCATGACATGGACGGTGATGAGGACGTCACGTGTGTAGTGATGGTTGTTACCTTGGTGAAGTCCACACTGAAACCGGCCTGGCAGAAACCCTGTCCCTCCGGGTCTGGATCATCTGACAAACACAATCACACACCATATCAGATCATCGTTTCAACCCTTCTACGGTGAATTGTTATTAGTTAAAGTGTTCCAAAAAGTCTGACCCTGACCCTCCAAGTAGCTCTAACTTTACTTCTTCACTACTCCATATGTCCAAACTCTATGTGGAAGAAATCAGAGTGCATGGTGTGTGTGTGTATATAAACCTGGCTGATAATGAATCATCCCCCGTGTTCCAGAGGCACCCCGAGGAGAGGTGAAATGAGTCGTAACTACACACACACACACACACACACACACACACACACACACTGACTGCTATGTGTGTAAGCTGGAGTGTGTAAGCTCGGAGGTCATAAATCCACATTAAAATCTAAACAAGGAGCTCCCAGAGAGAAAGGCTGAAACACACACACTGGGTTGGAAACATTACAGAGACTGAGTGTGTTTGTGTGTGTGTGTGTAGATGTGTATGTGTGCATGGGCGAGTGCAGGTGTGCTGGGTTTGTACAGTAGCATTGTGCGTCTAACCCCCTTGGGACCTCAATCTCAATAAAAACTGTCCAGTAGAGTAGAATGTTTTATGTTTTTCTTTTAAGTTGTTTGATGTCGATGTTGTCAAACCTCACTGACAACATAAAACAAACCCTTAAATAACCTCCAGAATCACTAAAACACCAGATGTGTTTGTGTGTGAGTGTGTGTCTGTGTGTGTGTGTGTGTGTGTGTGTGTCAGGATGTTTGTGTAGAGAGGTCAATGATAAGAGTTGTGTATTAGGTTGGAAGGTATTCAGATTTTCATATTGTTATACCTTACCGGGATTTCTCTCATACCGGGATTTACGGTATTACCGGCATTGCACACAAGGGGGGGGGGGCTAAAAACGCAAGAAAAGCCCATTGGGCCTCTATTACTGTCATGATTATCTTCCGGACGGACAGACCAAGACGCAGCGATGTAGCCAGAATACATGATTTAATTATAACACACGGGACAGAACGAAAACAAAACAATAAACGAAGAAACAGACGTGAGCCCTAACGCTAAATCCTAAAACACGAACACAGAACTCTAAACCTAAACATGAATGGCGAAATCTAAGTGAAACACGGAGAAACCTAACTAGACATGACTGTAGAAACCTAACTAGACAAGAACCCGACCGAACACGAAAAGCCTAACATAAACATGACATGAACAATAACCCACCAAACTAAGGTGCAATCCCCAAACATATAAATGGTTCCCAATTAGAGACAACGAGACTCAGCTGCCTCTAATTGGGAGCCATTAACCCAACATAGAACTAGACACCATAGAACTGTGAAAACCCCTAAACCAAAATGAACCCAAAACGCTCCAGCCTGAAAACCCAGGACTGGGCGTTACAATTACCAGAATGCTAATAAATAATAATAATAATAATTTGCACAAACTAATAGAGAAATTACATAGCTAAATGCAAACGAGCGAAAATGAACATAAACTAATTGCAGACGGGCAAATACAGCTCATAAAGTTATACAAGCATAGCTAGTAGCTACCGAATGTCATTTTCGGTGAGTGTGGACGTTTCCAAGCAAAAGTAAACAAGAGATGTTGTGCAAATGAAAAAAGTTGTGATGCGTGCTTTTCTAATAGAAGAGCAGCATGTGTACACGGAGTATATGGGAGATGAACGGGGGAGGAAAAAAAACATTGGCAGAAGCACAGGGAATGAATGGCAGCTATACAGATAACTCATTCAGAGCTCTTTGACTTCTGGCAGAAAGACATTATTTAGCAGTGATTTGCATACAAGTGTAACTTCATCACCTCATGTGCGCCGCACAACAGAGAGTCGCCGATAGATATAGAAAGTTATGGACTCACCAGATCGCTTTTTCCCATTGTGCTATTTACAAACAAACACGTGATTGGCTCAACTAGTCTGGGGAACTACTGTAAGCTTGATCTAAAATATTGTGACAGGTTAAAATGAAGAACGCAATCTGCTTTATCTCCTAATGTATTGCACAAGTTGACTGCAGGTAATAACTTAAAAAGATGCTACAAATTGTCAAATTAATTTAAAAACTTTTGTTTTGACAGTATTGAAAAACCATCTTGTGGCTTTTTTCAAATACCCCGGTATACGGTATATACGGTATACCGCCCAAGCCTAGTTGTGTGTTCCAGTGGGTGTTTACGAATGGCCACCTGATAGTGAGCTTAGCTTCTTATCCTGCTAATGGTTTTGACTGTGGCCTGTTAGTGTATCGGCCTCCAGCCATAGACAGTATATCTGAGTACTGAGTATCTAGCCTCTTTTACTACAAGACAATGTTGTCTTGCAATTTTGGTGTGTGTATTAGGGCTGGGAACTGCCAGGGTTTCTCATGATTCTATATGTATTGCGATTCGCTACTGTGATTGTATTGCAATTTGATGTTCCAAATATATTGCTCACTATTCTGTATGTCTGCTGCAGAGAGACAAGAGAAAGCATGCGAAAATTAGTTTTAATCAGCCATGGAAATAAAAACGCTGAAGCCATGTTCGCTCACTATTTAAAAAGAAGATTGTTGACAAGCTAAAGGATGAAAAATAACGTTTGGCACAGGTACAGTTTTGGCGCAGGTACAGCCCACTAGTTAACGCTACCTTTTTTGTTTTTACAAATCGATACTTGAAGTCAAAGTATCAATATAGTATCATAGATTTTTTCCCCCCCATCAGAAGTGCGTATGTGTGTTCGTGTGTACGTGTTTGTTCGTTATGTGTGTGTACGTGTGTGTGTGTGTGAACTCACTGGTCCTACAGGGTGAGTATTCTGCGTAGGCACTGAAGTTCTGCACGGCAACATAGCAGGTTCCTACCGGGTCCTTCTCACCGTTCACCTTCACAGTACGCCAGTGGTAGAGAGGAGCACAGGCCTAGACACACAAACGCACACGCACACACATTACATGTATGTGACTGGTTCAAAGTGTATTAGTGAGTCATAGCACTGATGGTTTACATCTATGACGGGTTAGGGTTAGACAGAATATAATTCCTCACCACCACTTTGCCTTTGTGAGTTCTAACTGAGGCTCCAAACCACTGGTGAGACTTGAACTCCAGAGGCTCCCTGGTGCCATTAACCTTAATCATCCTGTTATCTATAGAGAGAGATGGAGGGATGGAGGAGGGAAAGAGTGAGAGAGTTTTATTATGGCATCAATCGACCTGCCCCAGCCCTAATAGGTCTAGTCTCTGTACAACATGGGCCATGCCTGCCTATACACCATGGAAGGCCCAGATTTGTAAGCTAATTAAAGTACAACACTAACTTTTTAAAAGTATGTTTCTATTGAAGTTTCTAGAAATACACCTTGATCTTTAATGTCCATTGTCATGCTGTAAATGTGTATGACTGTGTGTGTGTGTGTGTGTGTGTGTGTGTGTGTGTGTGTGTGTGTGTGTGTGTGTGTGTGTGTGTGTGTGTGTGTGTGTGTGTATTAGCCTGCTCCAGTGCAGATCCTTTCCTGTGTTATTGAAGGCCAGCTGGGCCTGTTTAGAGAGACGGAGTCTCTACGCCTCATAAAACACCAGCAACCTACACACACACACTGACGACTGCTGTTTCTCCCGGCCCATACTAGACGACAACGTAAGAAAGAGATGAACTAATTATGAAATTTGAGTGAACTATCCCCATATGTCTTATGTCATGTTCTGTCATTAGAATGACCTCATGCACACCTGCACACTGTTTCTAAACCTTTTCCCAGTTAGTGGCTTGGTCTCTTCCCTTTGACTGCACCAGGCCAGGCGCACCACAGCCATGCCACTGATCGCCATAATGCACCCTCTCTAGTCTTATTGCTTAATTCCTTTAATCTCTCTCTCCTTCCCCCTGACTGAGGCCCTACCCAGTATGGCTCTATGTGTGTGTGTGTGTGTGTGTGTGTGTGTGTGTGTGTGTGTGTGTGTGTGTGTGTGTGTGTGTGTGTGTGTGTGTGTGTGTGTGTGTGTGTGATACATTATATGCGTGGGTGTGTGTGTCTCTCATGTCGCTGGTTTGTACCTGTATTAATGAGGCTACAGTAACTCTAGCCATATCCACCATATCCATGCACATCAATCACACACACACACACAGATACACACACACACAGACGGATGAATTTGAAGATCTAATAAAAAGCAGACATCCCCCCCACTCTTATCCCCTCCAGTCTCAGAGGGAAACTGAATTCCCATGTGCTCACAGTTTACCCCCCCTAGCCCGCTGACCGCTTCATACACACTCACACTTTACCCCTCCCCCAGGATAATTGAGAGAGAGAGAGAGAGAGAGAGAGAGAGAGAGAGAGAGAGAGAGAGAGAGAGAGAGAGAGAGAGAGAGAGAGAGAGAGAGAGAGAGAGAGAGAGAGAGAGAGAGAGAGAGAGAGAGAGAGAGAGAGAGAGAGAGAGAGAGAGAGAGAGAGAGAGAGAGAGAGAGAGAGAGAGAGAGAGAGATTTAGGGTAAACGAGAGTAGAGGAGTTATTAATCTCTATGAAATTGATTGCCCTTCCTATCAGAATAGACCAGTTAGTGCAACAGGAAGTCATTAGGAAGTCGTTTTTCCGTAAAGAAACAGAGGTGACAGTACCAGAATTCCAGAACACCAGACAGACAGATGCATTCAGCCACCACCCACCAACATATCTTTCTCATAGAAATTAATAGTAGTTATTTTTCTATGGCCCTCTTCATGCACACCCCAGCTGACAAAGACCATATGGATCATCACACACACACACACACACACACACACACACACACACACACACACAAACACACAAACACACAAACCATGCACACACTTACACACATTAGTGGTGAGGGCGCTCTCTTGTGTTCTGTTATTTGTCCGGATGTATGTAAGTGCATCGGGTGAAATTACACTTCTAACAGGAACACACACACACATGTACAGTTCTTCTGTGCTCCTGAAACCTGAAGCCAACCACATGGGCAGGAGTTAACCCCTTCATACTCACTCATGAACTTTGTGAGAGCAAAACTAGCACATACACACACACGTAACACACACAGGTACACATCATGGTGTAACTCACTGGCGTTGTCGAAGGGTATCTGTGTGCAGCTGTAGGGTTGCTTGGTGGGGTCAGGGTTTGGGGGATAGGGACAGTAGTAGACAGCTCCTCCCTCTATGATGCCTGGCTGGGATGTGTTGGCCTTGGGCGCCCCCACCAACACACTCAACCTGCAGGGACACAGTCATGACAGATATATAGTCCCATTAACTAAATGTTCACACACAAAACTTAAGAGAAAGAAATTGTCTTTATCACACAGAGACACACACTCCGAGAGAGAGAGAGAGAGAGAGAGAGACACACACTCCGAGAGAGAGAGAGAGAGAGAGAGAGAGAGAGAGAGAGAGAGAGAGAGAGACACACACTCCGAGAGAGAGAGAGAGAGAGAGAGTGTATTACATATATTCATTGGGCAAGACACATTAATATTTTAGTCATTTAGCAGAAGCTCTTATCCAGTGCATAAAACTAAGGAGCTGAAACAAGAAACATGATAGGAGCATCTTGGTAATAAGTTCGTTTACAAATCCCAAATCCTATTCTGTGACATTTGTAAATGTATGTGTGTTCACTTGCAAGACAAATTTCCTGTTGAAATAATGATATTATATTCTACTATTTTATTAGGAGAATGAACCCATCTCTCTGTCCGGACATGTTTTTTTCTGTGAATTCAGATTTAATTCATATTAACCAAACATGATCCCGCAGACCTTTTGTAGGCTGTTCGAAATTGAAATTAAGAACATAAAAAATGCAATGGTTTAAACTGATAGTTGTGGTCTCGGACTGTTGTCACTCACGTGCTGCTTTCGGGGGTCGGTTGGTAGAAGTCCACGGAGTAACCAAAGTAGCTCCCCTCTGGTCCTCGGTACACGGCAGGGCGCTCCGCATGCAGGTTGAAGCCCGAGACAACCGAAAGAACAAGCCACAGCACCGACACAACGCGACACGACATCCCACCAAACGCACACATCCTATAGGCACACATTAACACTTTCCCCAGCCAGACCAGTAGTCTATCACACAGCTCGAATCCGTTAGCAAGGAGAGAGAAAGATGATATGAGAGATGGAGGGAGAGAGAAGTTTCTGTCCAGCCAGGTAAGTTATCCCAAGTTGTGCCCGTGCGTTCCGCTCTCGCCGCTGTCTCCCACACTAGGCACTCACTCACACTCTCCTCTGGGTCAGATCTCTTGATGCTCTCACTAACAAACACTCTGAACTCCTCTGCAGCCTGTAGCCAGACTCTCCTGTCACTGCGGCAGCGCGCTTCTATTCTGTGCGCGCCCCCGTTGCACAACACTTTGACCCCCTTCAAGACCGCATCCAGACCACATCAGAACGCGCGCCAAGGGGCTGCATCATCAAGCTGTCGTTTTATATGGAGGGAAAAAAAGCAATTTTCTCCATTCGTAGTTTTTGATCGTGAAGCAGTAATATTATAAAGTGGATGCTTTATTATTAAACCGTTTATTCTGACCGCGCCGGTTTAATTAGGTGCGTTTCCTTCCATTAAAGAATAATCACCGGTAATTATCTTGCGTAATTATAACTGAGATCTAAAGTTAAACACGCCAGCCTGCGCACTAAAACTAAAGACGGGTTAGGCCTATCACGTTGTGTGTGTGTGCCTGTAAATGTATTTGTGTGTGTAGGCCCGTGTGTGTGTGTGTGTGTGTGTAATGGGTTTTCACGGCACGCGTTACCAGTCCCCTGTCCTGCGCGAGTCGGCTCCCAAAAGTGAAGCTATAAATAAATTCGTTGCCTATTCTGATCCAGACACAACTTGTGTGTGTGTTTTAGACATATTGCCTGCATAGCCTACATCCTGTACTGTTGATCTGAAGCGTAGTCTTATCAAAGCAGACCATTCCATTACGCTCACATCACACACTCCAGTGTGTGTGTGTTTGTGTGTGTTCCTGCATTAACTCAGTCTGCTCCTAATCAGCATCAGGAGTTTTAATTAAATAGGAACTTTAGAGTGTTTCATTGTTGTCAAGAGACTGAAAGTCTCATATATAGTCATAGTGAGCTGTAAAACTGAGAACATTTCTTGGAAAATTACAGAAAATGATGTCATGGCTTTAGAAGCTTCTGATAGGCTAATTTACATAATTTGAGTCAATTGGAGGTGTACCTGTGGATGTATTTCAAGGCCTACCTTCAAACTCCGTGCCTCTTTGCTTGACATAAAATCAAAAGAAATCAGCCAAGACCTCAGAAAAAAATAGGTGGACCTCCGCAAGTCTGGTTCATCCTTGGGAGCAATTTCCAAATGCCTGAAGGTACCACGTTCATCTGTACAAACAATGTATGTACGTGTAAACACCATGGGACCACGCAGCCGTCATACCGCTCGGTTTGCAACTGCGCATGGGGACAAAGATTGAACTTTTTGGAGAAATGTCCTCTGGTCTGATGAAACAAAAATATAACTTTTTGGCCATATTGACTGTCGCTATGTTTGGAGGAAAAAGGGGGAGGCTTGCAAGCCAAAGAACACAATCCCAACCGTAAAGCACAGGGGTGGCAGCATCATGTTGTGGGGGTGCTTTGCTGCAGGATGGACTGGTGCACTTCACAAAATAGATGTCATCATGAGGAAGAAAAAGTATGGGGATATATTGAAGCAACATCTCAAGACATCAGTCAGGAAGTTGAAGCTTGGTCGCAGATGGGTCTTCCAAATGGACAATGACCCCTCTGTGATGACCTTAGTAACAATTTATTTAGCTGTGGACCAAAATGAAGTACTTAGGCAGAAATGCATGTGTTTCTATGTTAGTGTGTGCGTGTGTAGAGTTAGGAGGTTACTGTAAACCACTTCATATTTTCCAACAAGTGATATGAACCAGGTGGGGTTGTGTGTGCTCTGAGTGTGTGTGTGTTACATAATCTGAGGCTGCATGGTGATGAGAGGGAGTCACAGTGAGCAACCTTGACCTACCAGATGGAGAATTTAGACAAGTTTCCCCAACTCTCCTTAACCCCTCCCCCTCATATGCCCTCTTCCTCCTTTACCCCTCCCTCTTTCCCTCTGCTGTTCTCAATCTCTTTCCTTATGTCTCTCTGCACTCCTTTTGCTGTCCGTACCTCTCTTTCCGTCTCAATCTACCCCTTCCCTCCCTCCCTGTTAATGTACACTACCGTTCAAGAGTTTGGGGTCACTTAGAAATGTCCTTGTTTTTTAAAGAAAATCAAAACACCAGTCTCAACGTCATCAGTGAAAAGGCAACTCCGGGAATCTGGCCTTCTAGGCAGAGTTCCTCTATCCAGTGTCTGTGTTCTTTTGCCCATCTTAATCTTTTCTTTTTATTGGCCAGTCTGAGATATGGCTTTTTCTTTGCAACTCTGCCTAGAAGTCCAGCATCCCGTAGTTCACTGTTCTTCACTGTTGACGTTGATACTGGTGTTTTGCGGGTACTATTTAATGAAGCTGCCAGTTGAGGACTTGTGAGGCATCTGTTTCTCAAACTAGACACTCTAATGTAGTTGTCCTCTTGCTCAGTTGTGCACCGGGGCTTCCCACTCCTCTTTCTATTCTGGTTAGAGCCAGTTTGTGCTGTTCTGTGAAGGGAGTAGTACACAGCATTGTATGAGATCTTCAGTTTCTTGGCAATTTCTCGCATGGAATAGCCTTCATTTCTTAGAACAAGAATAGACATGAGTTTCAGAAGAAAGTTATTTGTTTCTGGCCATTTTGAGCCTGGTGCTCAAGATACTCAACTAGTCTAAAGGACAGTTTTATTGCTTCTTTAATCAGAAATACAGTTTTCAGCTGTGCAAACATAATTGCAAAAGGGTTTTCTAATGATCAATTAGCCTTTTAAAATTATAAACTTGGATTAGCTATCAGAATAATCCGCCGTTTCCAGCTACAATAGTCATTTACAACATTAACAATGTCTAGACTGTATTTCTGATAAATGTTATGTTATTTTAATGGACATTTTTTGCTTTTCTTTCAAATACAAGGACATTCATAAGTGACCCCAAATCTTTGAACGGTATATGCTAACTGTGTGAGCATGTTTCTGCTTGCTGTGTGCAGGCATTTAGAGGTGAAGGACAGTTTAACCCAGCATACACACACGTGAACAGCACTCTTAAAATTGCCCTCTTGTACAATGTTGATAGAGGTGGACTGCTCTTTCTCAACTGCTTTTGGGAAAATCCAAGATGAACAGAATGAAAAAAAAGACAGAATTTCAGTTCTTAGAAACTTCATCACCTGGCAAGGATACACATGCGCGTGCGTGTACACACACACACACACACACACACACACACACACACACACACACACAGAGGACTAGAACAAGAGTAGTGCTCCTCTCTTTGGTGTGCCTCATGCCTGTGTTATGATAGTCCCTCACCAGGTAAAAGCGTTAAAATTTATATTAGTTTCAGTGTGCGCTCAATAGTTCAACCATCTGCTATTGTTTTCTCTTTCTCCCAGTCTCATCCAACAAACACACAGATATCCCCTTTCCAATAACACACATACACCATACTGAGACTGACACACATGTACGCACATACATTCAGGCCATGTTCGAGAGCATTCTGTTCAAATCCATGATGAATTGTGACTGACTGATCTACAAACAATAATGAGTAGTTATTTACGATGCAAGTAGACGGATGGTTAGGCGAGACTATGATGCAAGGTGATGTGTAGATTAGTCAGTCGGCGGCAACGTCGAACAAGCCCACACACGAGAAGTGAAGAAAAAATGGTTTATTCGTTTGGGGGGTGGCAATAAATACCATATCACTTCCTGTGTTGGTGGGAAGAGAGAAGTCACACAACGTGTTAAACCAGCCAAAGGTTTTACTTCCAGGTCAAACCACTAAACAGGAGGAATTTCTTCATATCTCTGCTGTGATTGGTCCCTTTATGCTGCAAACACCAGGGTGTGTGTGTGTGCGTAATCTCCTGTGAAAACCATTGAGGCCAGTTTCCCAGCCCCAGATTTAGGCTGCTCCTGGACTATTTCAATGGAGATAATGCAGTAAACCTAATCTGGGTCAGGGATACCCTGCCTCAGTATTAAGAGGTCAAAATAACTCAGCTGTAGTTAGAATAGGAGAGTGTGTGTGTGTGTGTGCATATGTATTGCGGAAAGCTTTGGTTGTTTATCTCTTTAACAGTCAGAAAGCTGGGTGTTACAGAAGCATAGATCCAGTCAGTCAGTTACAGGTTTACATCCAACGAGGTCAGCGGTCTTCTTTATACGTAGTTCTTATTAGGTGAATATATCCCAGAGTATAAAACAGTCATCTATAGAGTGACAATAATTCATTCAGCTTTTTACAACAAACCAAAAACATACTGTGACTTCATTTACAGCCATGTACAACACGACAGTAAACAGTAAACAAGTGTGTATCTCAAGTGTGTATAATGGCATATATGTTCTGTGTTTTTGTCCTGCCCAGGACAGTGAGCAAATTCCTGTGTGTGTGCACGCGCGCAGCAGTGTACATGTACTGTGTGTCTCAGTCTTTGTGGCCTTCTTTCCTGTGGAGATCAGTCAGTCCTCTACCACCCTAGCAGTGAGTTAGTTAAGTGAAGGGGAGCGTTCAGTATTCCACAGCAGTTCTATGTAGGGCCACTTGGTCTGGAGGCAGCGCTTCACTGGAGTGTCGTCTGTCCTCACCATGGGGTCCTCAAAGCCCAGGACCAGGGCTGTACCCTTCACATACTCCACCTGACAAAGAGAGACAACACACACAGTCAGTATGTATGCAGACACACACCTTACATTCTCATAGTGGTGTGACAGTTTCAGGCTGTTTTAGAGGTGTGTGTATATCTTACCCTCTCGTTGTGGTTGGACTGTTTCAGGCCATTGTAGTGGTAGACAGAGAAGGAGTCTGGGATTCCAGTGTCCTGAAAACACAATATACACAGTTAACAATCATGTGTGTCGATAACTCTGCTCTGGAAGGTGTGTGTGTGAGATAGATATACACACACACACACACACACACACACACACACACAGTTTGACTAGAGAACATTCTCTAACCCACAGACAATTCAGCATACTTTAGCCTAAAACACTATCCATAACCCCAAACCCACATGTGTGTGTGTGCAAGCATTTGTGAAACCCTAACCCCAATCCCACAGAACAGCCTATATTAGAAACCAGTCAATAACAACACAGAGCCAAACACTTTGTTGGGACGTTCCAGAATGCTAATAGACTGTGTGAGTGTGTTTATGTGAAACCATAACCTCAGTCTGTGTGTGTGTGTCCAGTTGGCTAATGGCAGTATAATTTCTTTGTGGCCGAGGGCCATTCCTCTGGTGAGTCCCCGAAGCCCTGATCACTTTAACACACTTCCCGCTCCTCTCTCTCTGTCCCCACCTCCCTCTCCCCACCTTTCTTTCTCTTTGCCTCTCGCTCTCCCACTCTTCAGCCATGGTTCCCTGCCACTGAGACCCTGTCTGAACAGGGGTTAGTGTAAATATTATTTAAACATTTCGGTCACCATTGCATTGCTGTAAAAGATTTGACTCAACAAATTCATATCCATAGTCAGCCACAAACCACCAACAAAACGGAAGTGCTCATGCACGTACACGCATACACCAAATATACTTCTTGTTTATCTGTCTTCGCAGTATGTTTTATGGATGTTGCTGCAGCTTTGAAGTATCTCAGCTCCTCTTCAGTTACCTGATCAGGGAAGAACTCCAGGAGGAACGGAGCCAGCAGCACGATCCCCAAGCCCTCTGGATCCAACTTACTCTTCATCAGACTCACACTGGCGAGGGAGAGAGAGAGAGGGAGGAAGAGAGGAAAGAGTTAAGTTTGTCAGACATTTCAACATTGTCTTATAGTCTAAGCACAGCAATGCCTCCAATTCTTCAGAAAACCTAAATCGGCCCTGTTTTAAAGCAATGATAAAACTTGTGGCCGGCGGAGGGAGAGAAGGAGGAGAGAAAGGGGGTAGTGAGAAGGGACATTGGGAGAGAGATAGAGGAAGGGAAGGAGTGGTGAGGGAGGGGGAGGGGTGAAAGTGAAGAGGGAGGGCTGGAAGTGAAGAGGGGCGAAGGGTTGTACAGTCGTGGCCAAAAGTTGAGAATTACACAAATATTAATTTTCACAAAGTCTGCTGCCTTAGCTTGTATGATGACAATTTGCATATACTCCAAAATGTCATGAAGAGTGATCAGATGAATTGCAAAGTCCCTCTTTGCCATGCAAATTAACTGAATCCCCAAAAAACATTTACACTGCATTTCAGCCCTGCCACAAAAAAGACCAGCTGACATAATGTCAGTGATTCTCTCGTTAACACAGGTGTGAGTGTTGATGAGGACAAGGCTGGAGATCACTCTGTCATGCTGATTGAGTTCGAATAACAGTCTGGAAGCTTCAAAAGGAGGGTGGTGCTTGGAATAATTGTTCTTCCTCTGTCAACCATGGTTACCTGCAAGGAAACATGTGCCGTCATCATTGCTTTGCACAAAAAGGGCTTCACAGGCAAGGATATTGCTGCCAGTAAGATTGCACCTAAATCAACCATTTATCGGATCATCAAGAACTTCAAGGAGAGCGGTTCAATTGTTTTTGAAGAAGGCTTCAGGGCACCCAAGAAAGTCCAGCAAGCGCCAGGACCGTCTCCTAAAGTTGATTCAGCTGCAAGATCAGAGCACCACCAGTACAGAGCTTGCCCAGGAATAGCAGCAGGCAGGTGAGTGCTTCTGCACGCACAGTGAGGCGAAGACTTTTGGAGGATGGCCTGGTGTCAAGAAGGGCAGCAAAGAAGCCACTTCTCTCCAGGAAAAACCATCAGGGACAGACTGATATTCTGCAAAGGGTACAGGGATTGGACTGCTGAGGACTGGGGTAAAGTCATTTTCTCTGATGAATCCCCTTTCCGATTGTTTGGGGCATCCGGAAAAAAGCTTGTCCGGAGAAGACAAGGTGAGCGCTACCATCAGTCCTGTGTCATGCCAACAGTAAAGCATCCTGAGACCATTCATGTGTGGGGTTGCTTCTCAGCCAAGGGAGTGGGCTCACTCACAATTTTGCCTAAGAACACAGCCATGAATAAAGAACGGTACCAACACATCCTCTGAGAGCAACTTCTCCCAACCATCCAGGAACAGTTTGGTGACGAACAATGCCTTTTCCAGCATGATGGAGCACCTTGCCATAAAGCAAAAGTGATAACTAAGTGGCTCGGGGAACAAAACATAGATATTTTGGGCCCATGGCCAGGAAACTCCCCAGACCTTAATCCCATTGAGAACTTGTTGTCAATCCTCAAGAGACGGGTGGACAAACAAAAACCCACCAATTCTGACAAACTCCAAGCATTGATTATGCAAGAATGGGCTGCCATCAGTCAGGATGTGGCCCAGAAGTTAATTGACAGCATGTCAGGGCGGATTGCAGAGGTCTTAAAAAGAAGGGTCAACAACTGCAAATATTGACTCTTTGCATCAATTTCATGTAATTGTCAATAAAATCCTTTGACACTTGTGAAATGCTTGTAATTATACTTCAGTATTCCATAGTAACATCTGACAAAAATATCTAAAGACACTGCAGCAAACTTTGTGAAAATTTATATTTGTGTCATTCTCAAAACTTTTGGCCACGACTGTAGGTGAGGGGCGCAGGTGAGGGGGGAGGCCGAAGGGGTGGAGAAGGGAGGGGTAGAGGTGAGGAGGAAGGGTGTTAGCTGAGGAGGGAGGGGGTGAGGAGGGATCACGAGGGGTGGAGGTGAGGAGGGAGGGGTGGTGGTAGTGTGAAGGGCTGTCTGAGGTATAATGTGTCATGTTCTGTGTAAAAGATTTTGTGTAAGGATGCGAACACTGGAGAAATGTATGGTAACCTCATCTGATGAGGAGTTCTGGTGTGTGTGTGTGTGTGTGTGTGTGTGTGTGTGTGTGTGTGTGTGTGTGTGTGTGTGTGTGCGAGCGATACTAAATATACCACTAGACATTCCTGTGTTAGAGCAGTAATATTATTCTTATTCCACAGTGATAAAACAGAGAAACATTTCCCTTTTAAGGCAGAAATAAGAGGAGTGTTACATGCCCAGACACAGAGGCTGATAACCCAGTTAAGACTGTGTGTGTGGGTGTGTGTGTCATCTGATGTTGCAGTCAGAGAAATAATCCTCTGCATTGTCATTAACAGCAGACTCCTACATTTCCTCAGTGAAAACAACATCCTAAGCAAATATCCAATTGGCTTTTTACAGAGTTACCACACAACAGACCAGGTATTCACCCTACACATCCTAATTGACAAACAAAACAAAAGCAAAGTATTATCATGCTTTGTTGATTTCAAAAAAAGCTTTCGACTCAATGTCACGAGGGTCTGCTATATAAATTGATAGAAAGCGGTGTTGGGGAAGAAAAATTACAAAAATACATTTATTTCCTCAGGACTGTGGGGGTGCGACAGGGATGCAGCTTGAGCCCCACCCTCCAACATACACTGAGTGTACAAACCATTATGCTCTTTCCATGTCAGACTGAACAGGTGAATCCAGGTGAAAGCTATAATCCCTTAATGATGTCACTTGTTAAATCCACTTCAAATCAGTATAGATAAAGGGGAGGAGAAAGGTTAAAAAAAATGATTTTTAAGCCTCGAAGCAATTAAGACATGGATTGGGTATGTGTGCCATTCAGAATGTGAATGGGCAAGACAGAAGATTTAAGTTCCTTTGAATGAGGTATGGCAATAGGTGCCAGGCGCACTTGTTTGTGTCAAGAGCTGCAACGCTGCTGGATTTTTCATACTCAACAGTTTCCTGTGTGTATCAAGAATGGTCCACCACCCAAAGGACATACAGCCAACTTGACAACTGTGAGAAGCATTGGAGTCAACATGGGTCTGTGGAACGCTTTCAACACCTTGTAGAGTCCATGGACCGACAAATTGCAACTCAATATTAGGCAGATGTTCTAAATGTTTTGTACACTCAGTGTATACATCAACGAAGAGATGCTGTTTCCCACCGCCCGTCAAAGTCCAGGACCCAGTTGCACTGGGCGGGGTCGAGACCTTGGGTTGAGTTGAGGGTACTATGGTGTTAAATGCTGAGCTGTAGTCAATGAACAGCATTCTTACATAGGTATTCTTCTTGTCCAGATGGGATAGGGCAGTGTGCAGTGTGATGGCGATTGCGTCGTCTGTGGACCTATTGGGGCGGTAAGCAAATTGGAGTGGGTCTAGGGTATCAGGTAGGGTGGAGGTGATATGATCCTTGACTAGTCTCTCAGAGCACTTCATGATGACAGAAGTGAGTGCTACGGGGTGACAGTCATTTAGTTCAGTTACTTTTGCCTTCTTGGGTACAGGAACAATAGTGGCCATCTAGAAGCATGTGGGGACAGCAGACTGTGATAGGGATTGATTGAATATGTTCGTAAACACACTAGCCAGCTGGTCTGCGCATGCTCTGAGGATGCGGCTAGGGATGCTGTCTGGGCTGGCAGCCTTGCGAGGATTAACATGTTTAAATGTTTTACTCACGTTGGCCATGGAGAAGGAGAGCCCACAGGCTTTGGTAGCGGGCTGTGTCAGTGGCACTGTATTGTCTTCAAAGCGAGCAAAGACGTTGTTTAATTTGTCTGGGAGCAAGACGTCAATGTCCGCGACGGGGATGGTTTTCTTTTTGTAATCCATGTTTGAATGTAGACCCTGACACATAGGTCTTGTGTTTGAGCCGCTGAATTGCGACTCTACTTTGTCTCTATACTGACGCTTTGCTTGTTTGATTGCTTTGCGGAGGGAATAACTACACTGTTTGTATTTCGGTCATGTTTCCAGTCGCCTTGCCATGATTAAAAGCGGTGGTTCGCACTTTCAGTTTTGCGCAAATGCTGCCATCAATCCACGGTTTCTGGTTAGGGAAGGTCACAGTGGGTACAACATCTCCGATGCACTAGCTAATAAACTCGCTCACTGAGTCAGGGTATACGTCAATGTTATTGTCTGAGGCTGCCTGGAACATATCCCAGTCCGTGTTCGAAGCAAATCTTGCAGTGTGGAATCCGATCGGTCAGACCAACGTTGGATAGACCTGAGCACGGTCGTTTCCTGTTTTAGTTTCTGCCTATAGGATAGGAGCAACAAAATGGAGTCCTGGTCAGATTTGCTGAAGGGAGGGCATGAGACTGGAGGGCTTTGCATAGGCGTTTTGTTGTGGGACTAGATGAACCGGTTCTCATGCACTTAAAATAACGGTTCTGTTCTCTTGCCAAATGTATGACCATATTAGACACACATATTCCCTTCAGATTATACAGGCCCAAAGAATTTTTTAACAAATCTATTTTGATAACTCCCATATCGGTGAAATACCAGTGTGCCGTCACAGCAGCAATATTTGTGACCCGTTGTCACAAGAAAAGTTCAACCAGTGAAGCACAAACACCATTGTAAATACAAAAGTATGTGGACACCTGCTCGTCGAACATCTCATTCCAAAAATCATGGGCATTAATATGGAGTTGGTCCCCCCTTTGCTGCTATAACAGCTTCCACTCTTCTTGGAAAGGCTTTTAGATGTTGGAACATTACTGCGGGGACTTACATCCATTCAGCCACAAGAGCATTAGTGAGGTCGGGCACTGATGTTGGGTGATTAGGCCTGGCTCGCAGTCGGCGTTCCAATTCATCCCAAAGGTGTTCGATGGAGTTAAGGTCAGGGCTCTGTGCAGGCCAGTCAAGTTCTTCCACACCGACCTCGACAAACCATCGGTATCAACCGTTCTTTGTGCATGGGGGCATTGTCATGCTGAAACAGGAAAGGGCCATCCCCAAAAAGTTGGAAGCACAGAATCATCTAGATTGTCATTGTACAGTCGTGGCCAAAAGTTGAGAATGACACAAATATTAATTTCCACAAAGTTTGCTGCTTCAGTGTCTTTAGATATATTTTTGTCAGATGTTACTATGGAATACTGAAGTATAATTACAAGAATTTTTAAAAATGTGTAAAAGGCTTTTATTGACAATTACATAAAGTTGACGCAAAGAGTCAATATTTGCAGTGTTGACCCTTCTTTTTCAAGACCTCTGCAGTCCGCCCTGGCATGCTGTCAATTAACTTCTGGGCCACATCCTGACTGATGGCAGCCCATTCTTGCATAATCAATGCTTGGAGTTTGTCAGAATTTGTGGGTTTTTGTTTGTCCACCCGTCTCTTGAGGATTGACAACAAGTTCTCAATGGGATTAAGGTCTGTGGAGTTTCCTGGCCATGGGCCCAAAATATCTATGTTTTGTTCCCCGAGCCACTTAATTATCACTTTTGCCTTATGGCAAAATGCTTCATCATGCTGGAAAAGGCATTGTTCGTCACCTAACTGTTCCTGGATGGTTGGGAGAAGTTGCTCTCAGAGGATGTGTTGGTACCATTCTTTATTCATGGTTGTGTTCTTAGGCAAAATTGTGAGTGAGCCCACTCCCTTGGCTGAGAAGCAACCCCACACATGAATGGTCTCAGGATGCTTTACTGTTGGCATGACACAGGACTGATGGTAGCGCTCACCTTGTCTGCTCCGGACAAGCTTTTTTCCGGATGCCCCAAACAATTGGAAAGGGGATTAATTTACCCCAGTCCAATCCCTGTACCTTTTGCAGAATATCAGTCTGTCCCTGATGTTTTTCCTGGAGAGAAGTGGCTTCTTTGCTGCCCTTCTTGACACCAGGCCATCCTCCAAAAGTCTTCGCCTCACTGTGCGTGCAGATGCACGCACACCTGCCTGCTGCTATTCCTGAGCAAGCTCTGTACTAGTGGTGCCCCGATCCCACAGCTGAATCAACTTTAGGAGACGGTCCTGGCGCTTGCTGGACTTTCTTGGGTGCCCTGAAGCCTTCTTCACAACAATTGAACCGCTCTCCTTGAAGTTCTTGATGATCCGATAAATGGTTGATTTAGGTGCAATCTTACTGGCAGCAATATCCTTGCCTGTGAAGCCCTTTTTGTGCAAAGCAATGATGACGGCACATGTTTCCTTGCAGGTAACCATGGTTGACAGAGGAAGAACAATTATTCCAAGCACCACCCACCTTTTGAAGATTCCAGTCTGTTATTCAAACTCAATCATCATGACAGAGTGATCTCCAGCCTTGTCCTTGTCAACACTCACACCTGTGATAACGAGAAAATCACTGACATGATGTCAGCTGGTCCTTTTGTGGCAGGGCTGAAATGCAGTGGAAATGTTTTTGGGGGATTTAGTTCATTTGCATGGCAAAGAGGGACTTTGCCATTAATTAATCACTCTTCATGACATTCTGGAGTATATGCAAATTGACATCATACAAACTGAGGCAGCAGACTTTGTGAAAATGAATATTTGTGTCATTCTCAAAACTTTTGGCCACGACTGTATGCTGTAGCATTAAGATTCCCTTCACCGGAACTAAGGGGCCTAGCCCGAACCATGAAAAACAACCCCAGACCATTATTCCTCCTCCACCAAACTTGTTGGCACTATGCTTTGGGGCAGGTAGTGTTCTCCTGGCATCCGCCAAACACAGATTTGTCCGTCGGACTGCCAGATGGTGAAGCGTGATTCATCATTCCAGAAAACGCATTTCGACTGCTCCAGAGTCCAATGGCAGTGAGCTTTACACCACTCCAGCCGATGCTTGGCATTGCGCATGGTGATCTTACGCTTGTGTGCGGCTGCTCGGCCATGGAAACCCATTTCATGAAGCTCCCCACGAACAGTTATTGTGCTGACGTTGCTTCCAGAGGAAGTTTGGAACTCGGTAGTGAGTGTTGCAACCGAGGACAGACGATTTCTACGCGCTATGCGCTTCAGCACTCGGCAGCCCCGTTCTGTGAGCTTGTGTGGCCTACCACTTCGAGGCTGAGCAGTTGTTGCTCCTAGACATTTCGACTTCACAATAACAGCACTTACAGTTGACCAGGGCAGCTCTAGCAGAGTAGAAATTTGACAAACTGACTTGTTGGAAAGGTGGCATCCTATAATGGTGCCACGTTGAAAGTCAGTGAGTTCATCAGTAATGTTAATTTCACCTTTGTTTATTATTTATTCCACTTGCTTTGGCAATTTAAACATGTTTCCCATGCCAATAAAGCCCTTTGAATTGAACTATTCCTCACTCTAAACCTTGTTTGAAGCAGCATATTAAAGCATTTCCTTTCAGTCTTCTTGCTAGTAGTTTAATGCCCCCCTCCATCCTCCCCTGCCCTCTTTCTCACATCCTCTGGACGTTTAGTGTTCTCGCTCTCTGGTTCTGTCGGTGTTCTCTGCTCTTTACCCAGCAGCAGTGAAACATTAGCTGAGGTGGCTGGAACTGATGCTGGACAAGAGCACACACACTTACTAGTATTCGGGTTCTGAGACTAGGTCTAGTGCCTTCATCACCTCCTCCAACAGAGAGTCTGGAATAAAGCCGTTATCTGGAGGGAGAGAAAGAGAGAATATTTGTTTGGATTAAAATGATCTGACAAAGCAAGGAGACAGGCCTCAGATTCCTCAGCAATTCCGTGTTTGTGTTTTCTGGGAGTCATAATCAAAAGGGGTGTGGTGGAGAGGGTGCCCCATTATCAGCAAATCCCAGTGGCACTGAGACAGGACAGGCCTTCACCTTCCCTCACACACACAGTTTACATTGAGCTAACTGAGGAAACTCATCACACACAAACACATACAGTTGAAGTCGGATGTTTACATACACCTTAGCCAAATACATTTAAACTCAGTTTTTCACAATTCCTGACATTTAACCCTAGTAATTCCCTGTCTTAGGTCAGTTAGGATCACCACTTTATTTTAAGAATGTGAAATGTCAGAATAGTAGTTGAGAGAATGATTTATTAAGTCAGGTTTGTTGGCCTCCTTGCTCGAACACACTTCTTCAGTTCTGCCCACAACTGTTCTATAGGATTGAGGTCAGGGCTTTGTGATGGCCACTCTGCCAAATGGCCATTTTGCCACAACTTTGGAAGTATGCTTGGGGTCATTGTCCATTTGGAAGACCCATGTGCGACCAAGCTTTAATTTCCTGACTGATGTCTTGAGATGTTGCTTCAATATATCCACATAATTTTCTTCCTCATGATGCCATCTATTTTGTGAAGTGCACCAGTCCATCCTGCAGCAAAGCACCCCACAACATGATGCTGCCACCCCCATGCTTCACAGTTGGGATGGTGTTCTTCGGCTTGCAAGCCTCACCCTTTTTCCTCCAAACATAACGACGGTCATTATGGCCAAAAAGTTATATTTTTGTTTCATCAGACCAGAGGACATTTCTCCAAAAAGTACGATCTTTGTCCCCATGTGCAGTTGCAAACCGTAGTCTGGCTTTTTTGTGGCGGTTTTGGAGCAGTGGCATCTTCCTTGCTGAGCGGCCTTTCAGGTTATGTCGATATAGGACTCGTTTTACTGTGGATATAGATACTTTTGTTCCTGTGTCCTCCAGCATCTTCACAAGGTCCTTTGCTGTTGTTCTGGGATTGATTTGCACTTTTCGTACCAAAGTATGTTCATCTCTAGGAGACAGAACGCATCTCCTTCCTGAGCGGTATGACGGCTGCGTGGTCCCATGGTGTTTATACTTGCGTACTATTGTTTGTACAGATTAACTAGGTACCTTCAGGCGTTTGGAAATTGCTCCCAAGGATGAATCAGACTTGTGGAGGTCTACAATTATTTTTCTGAAGTCTTGGCTGATTTCTTTTGATTTTCCCATGATGTCAAGCAAAGAGGCACTGAGTTTGAAGGTAGGCCTTGAAATACATCCACAGGTACACCTCCAATTGACTCAAATGATGTCAATTAGTGTATCAGAAGCTTCTGAAGCCATGACATCATTTTCTGGAATTTTCCAAGCTGTTTAAAGGCACAGTCAACTTGGTGTATGTAAACCTCTGACCCACTGGAATTGTGATACAGTGAATTACAAGTTAAATAATCTGTAAACAATTGTTGGAAAAAGTAGATGTCCTAACCGACTTGCCAAAACTATAGTTAGTTAACAAGAAATTTGTGGAGTGGTGGAAAAATGAGTTTTAATGACAACTTCTGACTTCAACTGTATGTACACATGCAAGAACACACACACAAAATCACAAATGCCAGCCTTGTTCTCTCCTCTGTCTGACCTACATTCCTCAGCTATGACTTCTCTACCTGAGAAGACCAGCTTTAAACACTACCGTGTGTACATATGTACGTGTGTGTGTGCACGCATGTCCTACCCGTCTACTTAAAACACTAACATATGACTGTGTGTGTGTGTGCGCAATTGCGCCGGAGAAGAAGGCTGACGTTTTACGTGTCCAACTGATTGTTTTTTTGTTTGTTTATTTGTGTGGTTTGTAACTTATTTTGCACATAATGTTGCCACTACCATCTCTTTTGACCGAAAAAAAATTCTGGACATCAGGACTGCGATTACTCACCACAGACAGGCAGAATCCTTTTTTTCCTTTAACGAGTCTAACGAGCCAGACACAAATTATATACTGCTTTCACGGGAACAGGCCCAGATCCCCGTGATTTGCGTGAAGAAGTGGCAGAGAACAAGCGGCCAGAGGGCGGGCTGGCTTCGGGAGAATTTGTAGGCGATTGAATAAACCCCCACTGCCTTCCATTCTGCTAGAAAACGGGCAATCTTTGGAAAATAAAAAGATGACCCACGCGGAAGATTAAACTACCAACGGGACATTCAAAACTGTAATATCTTACGCTTCACGGAGTCGTGGCTGAACGACGACACTATCAACATACAGTTGGCTGGTTATACGCTGTACCGGCAGGATAGAACAGCGGCGTCTGGTAAGACAAGGGGCGGCAGACTATGTATTTTTGTAAATACAGCTGGTGCACGATATCTAAGGAAGTCTCGAGCTATTGCTCGCCTGAGGTAGAGTATCTCATGATAAGCTGTAGACCACACTATCTACCTAGAGAGTTTATCTGTATTTCTCGTAGCTGTTTACATACCACCACAGACTAAGGCTGGCACTAAGACAGCATTGAATGAGCTGTATTCCACCATAAGCAAACAAGAAAACGCTCAACCAGAGGCGTTGCTTCTAGTAGCCGGGGACTTTAATGCAGGGAACCTTAGGAATTTGTTAAAACGGATTTATCAGCATGTTAAATGTGCAACCAGAGGGAGAAAAAAAAAGAAACTTGACCACCTTAACCCCACACACAGAGATGCATACAAAGCTCTCCCTCGCCCTCCAATTGGCAAATCTGACCCTAATTCTATCCTCCTGATTCCTGCTTACAAGCTAAACTTAAAGCAGGAAGCACCAGTGACTCGATCAATAAAAAAAAGTGGTCAGATGAAGCAGATGCTAAGATACAGGACTGTTTTGCTAGTACATACTGGAATATGTTCCGATGGTATTGAGGAGTACACCACATCAGTCATTGGCTTTATCAATAAGTGCATCGATGACGTTAACCCCACAGTGACCGTACGTACATACTACAACCAGAAGCCTTGGATTACAGGCAACATCCGCACTGAGCTAAAGGTTAGAGCTGCCGCTTTCAAGGAGCAGGACTCTAACCCGGAAGCTTATAAGAAATGCTGCTATGCCCTCCGACGAACCATCAAACAGGCGAAGGACTAAGATCAAATCGTACTACACCGGCTCTGACGCTCGTCGGATGTGGCAGGGCTTGCAAACCATTACAGACTACAAAGGGAAGCACAGCCGAGAGCTGCCAAGTGACACAAGCCTATCAGACGAGCTAAACTACTTCTATGCTCGCTTCGAGGCAAATAACACAGAAACATGCATGAGAGCACCAGTTGTTCCGGAAGACTGTGTGATCACGCTCTCCGCAGCCGATGTGAGTAAGACCTTTAAAACACGTCAACATTCACAAGGCCGCAGGGCCAGACGGATTACCAGGACGTGCATGCGCTGAGCAACTGGCAAGTGTCTTCACTGACATTTTCAACCTCTCCCTGTCCGAGTCTGAAATACCAACATGTTTAAAGCAGACCACCACAGTGCCTGTGCCCGTGCCCAAGAACACTAAGGTAACCTGCCTAAATGACTACACACCCGTAGCACTCACATCTGTAGCCATGAAGTGCTTTGAAAGGCTGGTCATGGCTCACATCAACACCATTATCCTAGAAACCCTAGGCCCACTCCAATTTGCATACCGCCCCAACAGATCCACAGATGACGCAATCTCTATTGCACTCCACACTTTCTCATCTGGACAAAAGGAACACCTATGTGAGAATGCTATTCATTGACTACAGCTCAGCGTTCAACACTATAGTGCCCTCAAAGCTCATCAATAAGCTAAGGACCCTGGGAGTAAACACCTCCCTCTGCAACTGGATCCTGGACTTCCTGACGGGCCGCCCCCAGGACAACAATCTCTCCCTCAACATGATCATTACAAAAGGAGATGATTGTGGACTACCGAGCACGCCCCAATTCTCATCGATGGGGCTGCAGTGGAGCAGGTTGAGAGCTTCAAGTTCCTTGGTGTTCACATCACCAAACAAACTAACATGGTCCAAGCACACCAAGACAGTCGTCAAGAGGGCACGACAAAACCTATTCCCCCTCAGGAATCTGAAAAGATTTGGCATGGGTCCTCAGATCTTCAAAAGGTTCTACAGCTGCACCATCGAGAGCATCCCGATTGGTTTCATCACTGCCTGGTATGGTAACTGCTCGGCCTCCAACTGCAAGACACTACAGAGGGTAGTGCGAACGGCCCAGTACATCCCTGGGACCAAGCTCCCTGCCATCCAGGACCTCTATACCAGGCAGTGTCAGGAAGGCCCAAAAAAATTGCCAAAGACTCCAGCCACCCTAGTCATAGTGTTATCTCTGCTACCACACGGCAAGCGGTACCACAGCGCCAAGTCTATGTCCAAGAGGCTTCTAAACTGCTTCTACCCCCAATCCATAAGCCTCCTGAACATCTAATCAAATGGCCACTCTGACTATTTGCATTGCCCCCCACTTTTTTACACCGCTGCTACTCTGTTATCATCTATGCATAGTCACTCTACCTACATGTACATATTACCTCAACTAACTAGTGCCCCTGCACATTGACTCTGTACCGGGTACCCACCTGTATATAGTCTCACTATTGTTATTTTACTGCTGCTCTTTAAATTATTTGTTACTTTTATTTCTTATTCTTATCCGTATTTTTTAAGACTGCATTGTTGGTTAGGGGCACGTAAGTAAGCATTTCACTAGAAGGTCTACACCTACATGTGACTAATAAAATTTGATTTGAGTATGTGTGTTGTACTTTGGGAAGGACTACAGCTGAGTCATAGCTTCACCCTAGGTTTAAAATTCTGTGTGGAACACTAATGAAGCTGTATGTTATTGCATGAAAGGGAGACCTGTGTGTGTGTGTGTTATTGAGTGCATGTGAGACCTGTGTGTAAATTATAGCGTGCATGTGGGATGTGTGTGTACTCTGGCGCCTCTCTTCTATAACACAGTGAACTGGGCCGACTCTAGATGTGACACTGGCAGATTTATAGGGCTTTGACACTGCTCTCAACACTGCTGGTTCTAGTGTGTGTATAAACATCCATATGGCATACATGAAGAAATCTCACAAAACAGCAGAAACGCATCTCGGGCGCAGACAGACCTATCAATTTCTCCCTCTCTGGTCTGAATGGGTCAATGTGTTTACTACATATTTGGTGTGGAGGCAACCAGAACAGACTACTCTCAGCTGGTGAGGCTCACTTTGTTCGAAGATTTAACAAACACACACACAGGCGCACACACACCCTCAGCCATGTTAAGAGGCATATTGTTCTTATAAACATGAAATGGAGGAATGTTGTTTACTGCGTCAGAAAATATGTTGCCTCAATTCCTGCTGGAACACACACACACACACACACACACAGGAGCGCTGGGGGTTGTGTGTGTGTTGACTTTGGTGACCTTATCAGTCTTCAGCTGAACACACATACACACACACTCCAGCAACATGCATCACGCTCTCATCGAGTAGTATGACAATCACACATACCATGTTCACCGTACGTGCTACCTTATCCCAGACCTGCTGTTTGACTCTCTCACTCTCCCTCTACCACACCTGCTGTCTCTAACTCTGAATGCTCGGCTATGAAAAGCCAACTGACATTCATTCCTGAAGTGCTGACCTGTTGCACCCTCTACAACCACTGTGGTGATGATTATTAGACCTTGCTGGTCATCTATGAACGTTTGGCCATGTACTGTTATAATCTCAACCCGCCACAGCCAGAAGAGGACTGGCCACCCCTCAGAGCCTGGTTCCTCTCTAGGCTTCTTCCTAGGTTCCTGCCTTTCTAGGGAGTTTTGACTAGAAATACAGATGGAATGATATTCAATACCGATAAACCAGGGTCTGCGTGCTACACCACTGCTTAGAACTATAAGTATAACTATAAGAAACCTAAGATGTGGCAAATAAATTATATCCAGCTCAGGGCTCCAGCTATGCATTTGGTTTGCTAACTTGCTAGCTAAGTGGCTAAGTGTCAAGATCAAGCTTCTTGGTTAGAGCAGAGACCATCAATCCCCCTCCTGGATCAAGTTCCCCGTTGCCTAAATTGTTTTTGCGTTTCTATTTTAATAGCGCCCATTGTGTGCACTTCCGGTAATACCGTATACCCCAGTATGGTACAGAAACTGTATGAAAATCTGGATACCACCCAACCCTAGAGACTATCAGACTATCAACGGTATTACCTTCTGGGTCGAAGGTTTGGAAGACTCTCCTGGCCTGTTCAGACGGAGACTCAGGAGCCACCAGACACATCTCCTACAAAGGCAAGAGACAGGGACATATGTCAGATCTCAACATTATATTATAGTCTAAAACACAGAAATTAGACGGGATTTTCTGGAGAATTGGAAGCCTAAGAGAGAGAGAGAGATGTTGTGTAGACCGAGGCACACAGAGATCACAAAATAGGTCAAGAATTAAGATTACAACACCAGCTCTAAGGAGTGCGCGCGTGTAAGCTAGCGTGTGAATGTAAGCGCTTGCTTGTGTGTGTACGGACTATCATAATCATCAGGCTCTGTTGGGTTATTAGCTGATCTGCAGATACAACCAGACGTTTTGTTTCCACTCAAAACTCATATCAGCCAATCAGGCGCTGACACAGAGTTATAGTTGTTTGTTTGCTGGCTCAGAGTGACGTTGCCAGGGGGACTCAGAGGACAAATAAGCAGAGACAGATTTCACAGAGATAGGACAGTGTGTGTGTTTGTTGAGATGGGGGTTTAGTCCCATCCTCTGGATTCATCAACCCCCAACTCTGCACTCCCTTACCCAAGTTTCATAGTGAAATATGACAGTTGACAGGCTGGGAAGCAAACTGAAAAAGCAAACACGCACCGTGGTTAGCCTAGTATTAATGACACTGGCCGCATCCACTGAACTGAAGTATGTTTACTACAGTGGCGTTTTACACAAACACACTCAGCCCGAATATAAACACACTCAGCAAAGAGCAAATAAACTGAGCACATCTCCCTCAGCCAGCCTTTATTAAAGTTGGAGTTCAGATGAGACGGTAAGTTATAGGGTATCACTGAGACATATTACCGTCCTCAGGGGTCACAGAAAGAGAGAGATGGACAGAGGGAGAGAGATGGACAGAGGGAGATCAGGGAAAGAGTTGGGGAGAAAGAGACATCAAGCAGAGAAGACTCCCAGCTGGTAGAGAGTATGCACACACATTTCTCACTGTCAGAGCAGCTGGGGGTACAGAATGGGTAGATTTGTTAGTTTAAGTATCTCTATAAATCAAACGGTACATTCTTCCTCCAGATAGATAGACATGGAGTCAGATGTGTCTGCTAAGGGTTAATGAATGGTCAGGGGGTTAACTGCCCTTACATGACCATAATTTACAGAGGACGACACTGCTGAAGGGAGTGTGTATGTGTGACATACAGCGCATTCGGAAAGTATTCAGACCCCTTGACTTTTTCCAAATTTTGTTAAGTTAGCCTTACAATGTATTAAATAGTTTCCCCGCCTTCAATCTACACACAATACCCCATAATGACAAAGCAAAAATAGGTTTTTAGAAATGTTTGCTAATTTATAAAAATCAAAAATACAGAAATATCACATTTACATAAGTATTAAGACCCTACTCAGTACATTGTTGAAGCACATTTGGCAGCGATTACAGCATCAAGTCTTCTTGGGTATGCTTGGCACATCTGTATTTGGGGAGTTTCTCCTATTCTTCTCTGCAGATCCTCTCAAGCTCTGTCAGGTTGGATGGGGAGTGTTGCTGCACAACTATTTTCAGGTCTCTCCAGAAATGTTAGATCGGGTTCAAGTCCGGGCTTTGGCTGTGCCACTCAAGGACATTCAGAGACTTGTCATGAAGCCTCTCCTGCGATTTCTTGGCTGTGTGCTTAGGGTCGTAGTCCTGTTGGAAGGTGAACCTTCACCTCAGTTGGAGGTCCTGAGTGTTCTGGAGCAGGTTTTAATCAAGGATCTCTCTGTACTTTGCTCCGTTCATCTTTCTTTCAATCCTGACTAGTCTCTGATGCTGAAACAACATCCCCAGAGCATGATGCTGCCACCACCATGCTTCACCGTAGGGATGGTACCAGGCTTCCTCCAGACATGACACTTGGTATTCAGGCCAAAGAGTTCAATCTTGGTTTCATCAGACCAGAGAACCTTGTTTCTCATGGTCTGAGAGTCCTTAAGGTGCCTTATGGCAAACTCCAAGCCGGCTGTCATGTGCCTTTTACTGAGGAGTGGCTTCCGTCTGGCCACTCTACCATAAAGGCCTGATTGTGGAGATGGAGAGAACCTTCCAGAAGGACAACCATTTCTGCAGCACTCCACCAGAGGAATAGGGCTCTGTCAGAGTGACCATCGGGTTCTTGGTCACCTCCGTGACCAAGGTCCTTCTCCCCGATTGCTATGTTTGGCAGGGTGGCCAGCTCTAGGAAGAGTCTTGATGGTTCCAAACTTCTTCCATTTAAGAATGATGGAGGCCACTGTGTTCTTGGGGACATTCAATGCTGTAGAATTGTTTTGGCACCCTTACCCAGATCTGTGTCTTGACACAATCCTGTCTCGGAGCTCTACGGACAATTTCTGGCTTGATTTTTACTCTGACATGTACTGTCAACTGTGGGACCTTATAGACAGGTGTGCGCCTTTCCAAATCATGTCCAATAAATTACATTTACTACAGGTGGACTCCAAACAAGTTGTAGAAACATCAAGGATGATCAATGGAAACAGGATGCACCTGAGCTCAATTTCGAGTCTCACAGCTGTCATGACTCTCCTGTGAAGACCTGAATGATCAGGTTACAGTGGGTTCGCTCTACAACTCTCCCACTCTGCAGAAATGGAAATTAAAAATCCCTTAGTACTACAAAATCTCTCTGTAACTGTGACATCCAAGATAGGATAATGAAACAATATTTCTGTAATCCAAACATTTGGAATGGTCCATGGGTATTTAAAGAACAATCCTGTCGAATTCATTATGATTTGGTGATGTCATTAAAGACGGTATAACTCTGGAAATGTATACGTCCCAGATTTACATCTAATTGTTGTGGAACTTATATGATTAAATATTAAACAATTTGTGAGACGATGAAATGTGAGTTTAGCCTTCTAAATGATAATTATTTTAATGTAAAGTTTTACCCAGTCAGTAACCACGCCCACGTGAGCAGACTTTGTGGCAACGTGACTTACACCGCCCTCCAAGGTGAGTGCTTAATAGGACTTGCTGAAGAATTTACATATTAGACCAGAAAAACGTGGAGCGTGGCTGCACGATGAAATGGTAAGAATTTAAATCTCTAGAGACCAGTACATTTCCGGGTTGCTACGGGCGTGTAAAATGGTTCTAGCTCTACATTAGACCACCGTGACCGACAGCGTGAGCTGAAAGGTACAAAATGATTTGAAACTCTCTCTCGAAGAAGACGACTACACAGGAACATTCAGTCTGTAGCTGTTTAAGTACTTTAGTCTAGTAAACTCGACCGAGAACCACCGGGTGGTACTCTGAAAGAACCATTTTAACGAACACTTTCTCTTGAAGATTCGGTCTAACAGACACTCCGAGACAGAGAAGCCACAGGTACAAAGGACATGGTGACCTCTGGTGGACAACCAGAAGACTTACACAACCAGACTGTCAAATTACTCCCCGTAGATGGATTGAGTGTTTTCAGAGAGACAGCAGACATACACACGTAAATATGTACATTGAAATTCTTTCGATTGAGTGGCTGTTCATGTGCAAAGTATTCGCATTTCCATGAGCTGTATGTACGATTCCTTTGTTTTTCCCTTTCCCTCTCTTTTGAATCCGCCATTTAGTGTAACAAGCAGTCATATGGTTTAGTCCACCAGGGACCTTTCATTGCATTGTGTTAGTAACCAATAACTATACCGTGTGTATGTGTGTGTATACATTTCTGTATGATTATTTAGTTAGTAAATAAATAATTAAGCCAATTTGCATATCACTGATTCATTTATGCTAGGGTTCGTGCAGATATCCAAGAATTTTGCAACATTCAGAATGAGACTGATAAGGTAAATAAGAATGAATGAATTGACTAACTGATGTGAGATATTTATATGTCCCGACTAAACTCAACATAGTAACTCGTGAAATAACTTTCCCATGGTGCCCCAGATTACTACTTAATTGTTATATGATTAATTTAATTGAGTAATAATTGAACGTGGTATGTAATTATTTTATAAAATAACAGTCAAGCAAATGATTGTCACGACATAGCGAAGTATCTGAATAGGTATTTCTGTTCCTAAAAAAAAAAAACTTTTCAATTTTAGAATAAGGCTGTAACGTAACAAAATATTGAATTCCCCCTCGACCACGACCACAAAAAAAAACATTATTTCTCATTCACCCCCATTGTAGGCTGCAACTTCCTCTACAGAAATAACAAAGCATGCCGAAAAGCTGCTGTGTTGTTCAAAGTACATGTAGCCAGGTCAAAAATCACAACCTACGCTTCGCAATGCTCCCATGTAGGGAAATAGAGCTTGCGAGAAGAGCCCTGTGTCTTCAGGCTATCCGGTGTGGGAAAGTGGGAAATGTGGGGACGCGGTGTCCAATTAGGCTTCACATAGCTATGTGTGGTAAACATTTCATCACAGGTAAGACATTTAACTTGTTTAGTATAGTCCATTTGTAACTCCACTCACTACTTGCAGCTGTATAGTCTGTGTTGTTGGTCTTAGATAGCTTAATGTTAAAGTCATCATGAAAAGGGGCAAGGGAAGCAGTACAATATTACCTTTTTCTAAGTAGGGAGAACGCTTGGGAGCAGGCAATGTTGAAAAGTAAACTTTAGACATGTACTTTTCTTAAACGTAGTTTTGTAAATCGACTAACAGACAAAACATTTTTGCTGTGAGCTAATGGGGTAATCACCACAGGTTGTTGTCCCCACAAGCGGGCAGGGGCGCAACGTTCTATCACCTCCATGTCTGTCATAACCAGGTCTTGAGTCTCCTTAAGGGACAGTAAACATACTGTCATTTACAGACAAGGCAACATATCCTTACCTGAAGTCTGAACACACACACGATGAGCTCAGATACAATAACGCGACACACTAACAAAACATGTCTATGTACAGGTAACTGCCAAAATAAAGAAAACACCAACATAGTCTTAATAGGGTGTGGGGCCACCACAAGTTAATGCACCTTGGCATAGATTCTACAAGTGTCTAACGTCATTGGAGGGATCCAAACCCATTCTTCCATGAGATATTCCATCATTTGGTGTTTTGTTGATAGTGGGGGAAAACGCTGTCTCAGGCACCGCTCTAGAATCTCCCATAAGTGTTCAATTGGGTTGAGATCTGGTGACACACACACACACACCTTTAAACCCCCTATGCTCCTTTGAGACCCCTCTTTCAAAAAGTGACAGATCTCTTCTAGCCATGGTAGCCAAAATAATGGGCAACCGTGCATTTTTATACATGACCCTAAGCATGATGGGATATGAATTGCTTAATTAACTTAATGAACACCCGCTTTCAACATATTTTGTATCCCTCATAAAGTGTTTCCTTTATTTTGGCAGTTACCTATGTGTGTTGCGTGTGTGGGTGTGTTAAATGCCAGGCCTGCTAGTATGTCTTTGATGTGTGTTTTATTACAGGCCTGGAGTTGCTGCTGAGTTTAGATTACATGTCATGTCACACACTCCACAGGGAAGGGGTGTGTGTATTAGCACCGTCCCCTTCCAGCCTCTTGTTTGCTTGCACTGGACCAGAGGACTGCATTGTCTAAATGTGTACGCACATGCATACACCCCAATAGTACCAAGATGATGTGTGCTCTATGAAAATCAAGAGGAATGTATTCCGAACTAGCTCAAAACCTATCTGTTCCACAAACCCTCAAGTCTGTGTTGTCTACTGGAGCAGATTCTTATTAAATCAGATCCAGCTCCTGAACAGCAACAGAAAACCTCCTAAAATAGAAAACACACTAGTCCAGCTCATCTCTATCCATCTGGTTCTCTCCCCTTCCCTCCCACTTTAGTTTGGGTGTTTTCTAACCCTCTTTCTATCCATCTCACCTTCTCTTTCCTTCCCTCCATCCTCTCCTTAACCCCTCACTCTCTCCTGAGATGTAAGTAGTTGTACATTGGTGTAGCCTTACCCCTCTCGTCAATCCCCCTCTTCAGCTTCCCCTTCCTCCTTTCTCTACCCCTCCCTCTTTGTCCCTCTGTTTTGTCCTGACACATACTTTCATCTGCCTCTCCATCTATCCATCCCTGACCATTCTCTCCCTGTCACGCTAACAGGAACTCCTAGTCTACAGTGTGTGTGGTGTTGGTTTAGTGTTTCACTTTGTTAGGTGGAGAGCCTCTTGAAGCAGAAGACTCAATTACACTCAGACCTTTGTCCTGGCTAAGAGGGGCTGAGAGGTGTGTGTGCCAGAGACAGACAAGTGATTAATGGTCTGTCAGGGACAACAAGCTGTCTGGGGTCTCTGTCTAGGTGTGTGTGTGTGTGTGTGTCTGAACAACAGAACAAGACTTTAGAGAACAGGGCTATGCAGTCACAGACAAGGGGCCAGGCCCTATCACACACAGCCTTTGTCCCTGCTAGACTAGAACAGGTCAGATGTGTCAGAGAATATTAATGATGGTTACTGTACACTTCTCTCACTCGGATCTAGCTTTGTGTGTGTGTGTGTGTGTGTGTGTGTGTGTGTGTGTACACTCACAGGTAAGCTACCATAGCTCTTTTCTCTTTCTAAGATGCTCTGAAAGGGAGACCTGCCTCAGACCTAATGACCCCGTCCGCTCTCTCCCGCACTGAAATGTTTAGGGACATGTTACTTGTGTCTGTATTATACATCAGACACATGCTCTTTGTGGAAAGACAAAGTGAGTGAGTGAGTGAGTGTGTGTGTGTGTGTGTGTCTCAGTAAGAGGCCAGTCTCTATCTCCCATTAAATCACTGACCCATAAATTTGCTACTGCGCACACACACACACACACACACACACACACACACACACACACACACACAAAAGCCGGTTAAACCATCAGTGTGTAAACACACACAGACACTTAAGGATAAGGATAAGAGGATAGAGGCATGTGAACGGCATCACTCTCAGATGGAAAGGAAGAGAGAAAGGAGAAAACACTAGAGAGAGAAGACAAAGAGGACATGGTCCCCTAGGGCAGCCAGAAGCACTTTTAAAGTACATCCTTCCGCACTCCCATCCTTTCAGGATTAAAATGTGTCATTATGACTGATGTGACATGATAGGATAGGGTTAATGACGGGGCTGTAGTGGAGCAGGTTGAGAGCTTCAAGATCCTTGGTGTCCACATCACCAACAAATGAACATGGTCGAAGCACCCCAAGACAGTCATGAAGAGGGCACGACAAAGCCTATTCCCCCTCAGGAGACTGAAAAGATTTGGCATGGGTCCTCAAATCCTCAAAAAGTTGTACAGCTGCACCATCGAGAGCATTCGGACTGATTGCATCACCGCATGGTATGGCAACTACTCGGTCTCCGGCCACAAGGCACTACAGAGGGTAGTGCGTAAGGCCCAGTACATCACTGGGGCAAAGCTTCCTGACATCCAGGACCTCTATACCAGACGCTGTCAGAGGAAGGCCCCAAAAATTGCCAAAGACTCCAGCCACCCTAGTCATAGACTGTTCTCCCTGCTACCGCATGGCAAGCGGTACCAGAGTGCCAAGTCTCGGTCCAAAAGACTCCTGAACAGCTAATCAAATGGCTACCTGAAATTTTCATTATCCCCCCCAGCCCCCATTTTTACACTGCTCCTACTCTGTTTATTATCCATGCATAGTCACTTTACCTACATATTACCTCAATTACCTGGACTAACCTGTGACTAACCTGTGACCCTGCACATCAATTCTTATTTTAAATTTTTTACTTCTGTTTATTTATCTGTTTATTTCTTAAAAACTGCATTGTTGGTTAAGGGCTTGTAAGTAAGCATTTCACTGTAAGGTCTACACCTGTTGTATTCAGCGCACGTGACAAATACAATTTAATTTGACTGGATTAACTGTATAGTAGAATTAGAACGCAGTGGCTGTACAGTAACATGCTATACATGACAGAGCTAAGAGTCTCCACTTCACATTGGGCAACTTTTACAAAAATTTTGCAGGACAGGAAAATGGTTCAATTCACACACTTATCAAGAGAACATCCCTGGTCATCCCTACGGTCTCTGATCTGGCGGACTCACTAAACACAAATGCTTCATTTGTAAATTATGTCTAAGTGTTGGAGTGTGCCCCTGCCTAGCCGAAAATTGAAAAAAAAAAAGAAAAAAGGTGCCTTCTGGTATGCATAATAATAGGTAATTTGAATAAGATTCATAGTTTTACATTTGATACTTGACCCTTGTGTAGTCTTAATCATTCTGTACACTCCCCTTGCCCTAAGGGTAAAAAAATGACCAGTCTTCCCGAAACCCCTAAAATAAAGCAGCTTAATTGAATTTGAAAACCCAAATCTATTTTTGCATGAAGAAACAACCTGTCATTCATCAAACTTTGTGAATATCTGGGTTTTCCCTCTTCACAATGCAGAAAGACTGCAGTGGACACCACTCCTTTTTAGTACAGCACACCTGTCATAATTGTTTTCTTTACTAAAGCAGGTTTATTTTTATTATTGGTAAAAGGTAATGCATAGGTGTAAACAATTTTTTTAGGAAGAGATAGCACACACAAAAAAATACAAAAGAAAATGTGAAGAACATAAATCAATCAACTCTAAATTAGCACATGTAGGACAGTATGCAAGTGTGTGTACATGGACTTTGCAGATGTATCTCACACATGTGCAGCACATAGTATTTGTTTTACAGTCCTTCTTTGGGGGGCAGAATTGGCATCTCCTCCTCTTGCCTACCCCAGCTGCAGCCTCAGGTGGATCAGGAAAAGATTCAGTCCCCTGAACAGCTTTCACAAGCGCTGCAGAGGCTGCTGTGCGGGGGAGGCGCTCCCTTCTTTGAATGTGTGGGGTTACAAGTTCCTTTTCCAGCTGCTCCAGGAACACCCTCTTGTTCCGCTTATCAGGCATTCAGGTAGGGTTGATCTTGTTCCATATCATGAAGGCATTGTATGAGGGCACATTGATGTTATGGAAGATGACCAAGGGCCAGCGGGCAGTCATCCTACTGCAGCTGTAAGTACTATCACCTTGTCCAGGTTGTCCACGCCTCCTTTGTTGTGGTTGTAGTCCAGGATGATACCTGGCTTCCTGTCATCACGATCACTGATCTCAGTCATTTTGTGCAGTGTGCTCAGAAGTACCACATTCTTGTTCCTCTTTGGGAGGTAAGAAACTAGAGTGGTGGTGAAGGAAAACTTTGATGAGAAGGCCTCTCTCCCCCCTTGCGAGGTGTAGGTGGGCGCTCAGGCTTGTTCTTTCTAACTGTGCCAACCATGGTGATCTTCCTCTTCAGGAGCTGCTGGCTGAGTTCAAATCAGTAACACACTTAATCTCAATTTATCATTGTGTACGTCTTTGTAAATGATCTTATAACTGCCGGGTCAGAAATGACCCTAATACAATCTTTGTACCCTTGTGGTGTACAGCTTTCATGGAAATATGAACAAAGGTGATGTTTCACTTTTTCTAATGTTGAGGTCACTCTAGGAAAAGTAAAAAAAATATATAATTTAGGGGGTTCTCTGCTGTTTTTTTATTTTTGACCCTTAAGTATATTTTGGCAATTACATTTACTTTTGATAGTTAAGTATATTTAAAACCAAATACTTTCAGACTTTTACTCAATTTGTATTTTATTGGGTGACTCACTTTTACTTGAGTCATATTCAAGTAAGTGACAATTAGGTACTTTCCCAACACTGCATAAAACGCATGTCATAGTGTCAAGGTTTATTTATGATCACTATGTTTGTACAAGATGACTTGGTGTTATACCCGGAGTTGTCCTGAACAGAATGAGCCTGTTTGTTGTGAAGAGAATTTGCTGCGCACCACGCATCTGAAAGCACATGACTCAATTCTGAGAACCAAAATTACAATCTGCTTCTCTGAACTGCCTTGTGAAAGCCTAACACAAATATCTTATAATTTAGCTAGTCATGTTGGCAATTCAAGTTTTCAAATTATGCTCACCTGACCCAGATCGCAATTTATAAATGGACCAACAGTAATTGGGTAAAGACAGGGATGCTGGGCTGTGTTTAAAAAAAAAGTGTGCTTTCTCTAGTTCCTCAACAGCACAGCTACGAGAGCTTAAATAAAAAATACAAAAACACAACAACAAAAAACTTTTGAGTCATAAACTGCCTTTCTTCCTTCTCTTCCCTCTGTAGTCTCATTCCACTCTCCTCTCCCTCCTTCTCTGTGGTGACAGAAGGCCTCAGATCACATTACAGGCCATTATAGAGAGCCTGTAATGGGATGAAGAGAGGTGGATGGGGGGTGAGAAAGGTAAAAGGAGGAAGGGTGGTGGAGAGGGAGCTTTTGTCCCATTAGATCAGATAAAAACACTAATGCTATGAGGCAGTCACACACTAATGGTCTAAAAGCCACACTGTAACAATGACGGGACATCACACAAACTAGATAGGGACACAGGGGAATCCTAGCACAGGCATCACAAGATGCATGGTTTGAGGTCAGCTCCAGAGCTCTCTCAACACTAACACACTGAACGCTGTTGTCATCATCACACACACTGACATTAACTAGTTACAACTGCTCAAGATGTGACATTTACTCTTCTCACAACCCACAGTAATGACACGATATGCACGTGTGTGTGTGTGTGTGTGTGTGTGTGTGTGTGTGTGTGTGTGTGTGTGTAAAAGAGAGAACGTGTGTCTGACAGGGCAGACAGCTCCTCTCCCTAATCAGCGTAGCGTCAGCTGCATGAACTCAGTGTGTGTTGAGGATGGAGGAGAACCCAAACCGGATGCCATATCCTACATATCTCTGCTTACCATAATAATATGCGTAACCTGCTTAATTGCTTACGCAAAAAAGTTTAAATGGTTGAAGTACAAGGGGTAAAAAAAATATATATTTTTGGTTTTAAATTTTACCCCCTTTTTCGTGATATCCAAATTGGTAGTTACGATCTTGTCTCATCGCTACAACTCCCCAACGGGCTTGGGAGAGGCGAAGCTCGAATCATGCGTCCTCCGAAACAAGTCATGCTGCGTCTTAACACCTGCTTGCTTAACCCGGAAGCCAGCCGCATAAATGTGTCTTAGGAAACACCGTTCAACTGACGACTGAAGTCAGCTTGCAGGCGCCTGGCCCGCCACAAGGATTCGCTAGAACACGATGAGCCCAGGAAAGCCCCACGGCCAAACCCTCCCCTAACGACACTGGGCCAATTGTGCGCCGCCATACGGGACGCCCGGTCATGGTACAAGTGTTTTTATATAACCCTGTGACCCAGATCACACAGGACACAGAATACTCAGGAGGCCTCAACTTGTGACAATCCAAACTTGAAATAGCTCTTGCAACTGAATATCACTCTCTGTACCAAAAATCAGCAGATGCCTCACTGTTCAATTGAAAGTTGAATGAGATTTATATCACCCAACGTCTGTAATGATGCATGTATACGTAATTCAGAAAGACTATATACTGTAGCCTTGAGACAGAAGAATAATTGTCCTTTTGTGCCATTAGGGCTTTTTAGCCACTGGTTTTGACATGCTTTAGATGTAAATGTCATGCTATTAATTGTGTTCTATGCTCTTGCATCGAAGATGTAACTTGCCTTCACATCTTGCATATCGAATGCAAATTTATATACACAAAAGTTTTACTTCAACCACACCATGGCCTTGAGTCTCTCTCTCCAGCCAAGTGAACAATCAGAAATGAGGGGTCCACAGTGTCCACGGTCTCCAGCGGGACAAACGGATCCAGATGGGAACTCTGGGATCACATTCCCAAAAGGAAAACATCCACCTGAGGGCACACACACACACATCTATGTCCATTAACGCTAATCAAGATCAGGTTCCCCTCTCTCAGGAATGTGTGTGTGTACTGTCACCAGTGCCTTGGGAGCCATGGTGGTTATTGGAAGTCATCACAGTGAAATCATGAGGACCATGACTCTGGGTCATCTAGTTTGCCTCTACATGTGTTCCAGTCCCCTAGCAGGCAGACACTACCCAGTACCCTGCTTTATCCCAGGAGACATGGAACAACTGCTCTAATCTAAAACGATAGTTCACTCCAACATCAAGATGTTTCCAACCCTCAAGACATGAGCAGAGTCGAAGTACAATACACAGATGATATGGGACTTGGACTCATCTCAATAAGACCCCTTTAAAAGACCTGGACACTGCTGACAAACTTCTGCTTTTGGAGTTATTGATCACTTTATACAATAATTGTATTATCCATTCCTCAAAAATCCATTGGGTGTGGTGTTGAGGTAAAACGCTAGCTGTAACATTCTGTTTTCCTCTGATGCCATATCCTGTACCAGAGAGAATCAATTACCTCCGGCCTTAAGCTCATTGTTGGCTTTGATACGCAGGTATAGCAGTATACAGTTACACACACGATCCACAGCCAACAGAATCCAGTGCCTGTATACATATGCAGAAGGATCTTTGAATGATTGTTCTTGGAAGAATTTCTTACTATCTAAAATAGTGTTTCAAATTGTTAAAAAAAGTAATTTTACGTCAAGATAGAATGTGCAGTGGGGGGGGGACAGTGCCACCCCACCACCATTGTTATAGGTCGTTATCAATAAAAAGTCACAATACGGTGCAGGGCGTTTGATTTGCCTGCTGGAGGGCAAGGAGACCCCCAGCTCCACTTAAACCATTGACAACTATGTGCCGTTTTCAGGGGGGATTGTTAAATAAAAGGTGAATTATTTGGTTGTAACATAATCACCTCTTGAAGAACATAGAACTCAACATTTCAGATTTTTCCATACAAAACAATTGTTCACATTTAGCTCAGCTCTTTCATCAGAGTTATATAGCAAGTAGCTGCATGCTTTTCATGGTCAGTAAACATCAACTGATTATGCCATACATGAGAGTAGCCTTGATCTCTCAATATTGGCCACCATTAATTGGATATTTGAGTGATAAAATACAAGTGAACTATACCTGAGAAGTATGTGGTTTAAGATCATTTTTCCCATCCTTTGTGGGCTCTGCCTGTCAAGCAGTAAAAGGGTGTATTTGCCGACAGACTGTTAGCTGTTATATTCTACTCTGCAAGCTACCAGTAGATACTTTGTACAGTTGGCTAAACATTGTGGTAAGTAGACCTAATATATTTTGTTATGCAACCAACATAGACCAACTTAGTGAAGTTAGCCAACATCCCCCTTTCAACTTTGTTTAAGTGTTCGAAAGTTGAGGGATAAATACAATACCCTCCTAAAAGAAATGCTAACCTCCCATTACTTATTGTAATGGTGAGAGGTTAGCATGTCTTGGGGGAGGGGGGGTGATATTTGTGAGTCTAACCTTTTCACAATTCATTCAGGACTATCCTAAAAATAAATGGTAGTATGTTTAGAAACATACAATACATTATTTACCATTAATTTCTATTGGGCACAACATTATCTGAAACCACCAAAACAAACAGCAAAAGCATTCAACAAGTGTGTAGAGTCACAAGCTTGATGTAAACATTCCGTGCTAGGAATATGGGACCAAATACGAAACACAAAGTACTAGTCAAAATACACATACAGTACCAGTCAAAAGTTTGAACACATAGTCAATCCATGGTTTTTTCTTCATTTTTACTATTTTCTACATTGTAGAATAATAGTGAAGACATCAAAACTATGAAATAACACATATGGAATTATGTAGTAACCAAAAAAAAGTGTTAAATCAAAATACATTTTATATGAGATTCTTCAAAGTAGCCACCCTCTGCCTTAAAGACCACTCGGGGAGCTCCCGACGAGTGGCGCAGCAGTCTAAGGCACTGCATCAGTGCTAGAGGCGTCACTACAGACCCTGGTTCGATTCCAGGCTGTATCCCAACCACAATTGGCCCAACGTCAACCGGGTTAGGGTTTGGCCCGAGGTAGGCAGTCATTGTAAATAAGAATTTGTTCTTAACTGACTTGCCTAGTTAAATAAAAGCTTGATTAAAATAAAAATTACAGCTTTGCACACTTGGAATTCTCTCAACCAGCATTCGAGCCAATGCGTTTGAGCCAATCAGTTGTGTTGTGACAAGGTAAGGTTGGTATACAGATGATAGCCCTATTTGGTAAAATACCTATTTGGCAAGAATAGCTCAAATAAGCAAAAGAAACGACAGTCTAGCATTACTTTAAGACATGAAGGTCTGTCTCAAACTATCAAGCACTGATGAAGAAACTGGCTCTCATGAGGACCGCCACAGGAAAGGAAGACCCAGAGTAACCTCTGCTGCAGAGGATAAGTTCATTAGTTACCAGTCTCCTAAATTCCAGCCCAAATAAACGCTTCACAGAGTTCAAGTAACAGACACATCTCAACCAACTGTTCAGAGACTGCGTGAATCAGGTCTTCACGGTCGAACCGCTGCAAAGAAATCACTACTAAAGGACACCAATAAGAAGAGACTTGCTTGGGCCAAGAAACACGAGCAATAGACATTAGACCGGTGGAAATGTGTCCTTTGGTCGAAATTTTAGATTTTTTTGTTCCAACTGCCTTGTCTTTGTGAGACGCAGAGTAGGTGAATGGATGATCTCTGAATGTGTAGTTCCCACCGTGAAGCATGGAGGAGTGATGGTGCTTTGCTCGTGACACTGATTTATTTAGAAATAAAGCGATACGCCATCCCATCTGGTGTGCGCTTAGTGGGACTATAATTTGTTTTTCAACAGAACAAGTGACCCAACACACCTCCAGGCTGTGTTAGGTATTTTTGACCAAGAATGAGAGTTATGGAGTGCTGCATCATATGAGCTGGCCTCCACAATCACCCGACCTCAACCAAATTGAGATGGTTTGGGATGAGTTGGACCGCAGAGTGAAGAAAAAGCAGCCAACAAGTGCTCAGCATAAGTGGGAACTCCTTCAAGGCTGTGGTGGTGGTGCAAGCCAGCAGAATATACAGAGCGTTGCACTGTGATTTGCTCAGTGTTCTGTCACTCATGGCGACACTACGTCACCGCCAAATCTAAGGGTAGAGGTAGAACATTCTAGCCCCTTGAATGCTGCCATAAAGTTACAGTACATTGGAAGTGCCAATCGAAGAAGGTCATTGGCCACAGATAAAATGACGTCAAATCAGGTTATATCTACTGTAGCTTTGATTGATCATGTCAACATGATACTTTCACAATCTTAGCTAGCAGTCATCATCATGAATCAAGTCGACAATCTACTGGCAAATTCTTTTTAATCCTTGTCATATGAAGAAAAACAGTAAGGAGAAATTATAGATAAAAACGTATCGACACTCATCGGCCATAAACATTACACAAGTTGCAAATCGCAAATTCAATGAGTGGTTTGCAAAGCAATCACTAGCCTGCTATTCAGTGGAATGGCTGTGTGGTCCCAAACCTGGGATTAAAAGGCTCTTTTGCAAATTTAAAATGATAAACATTTAACTGATATAGGAATTTGTATGTTTAAGTAATGACTAAGAATATTTAACCCTGAAAATGTATGTAATAGGTGTTAGAGAAATAAGACAAATCTATAATGTGTAGGACTAGAACTTTTTAAAAGACTAAGACATCGTGTTACTATTTTTCAACCTAAGCAGGATGGAGTTGAGATAAGAGGAAAAGGAGAACTGTCGACAGACGATTTTTATAACTGTGAAACCAATAACAGGAAAACGGGTTCTCCACCCAGGGAGGGGAGAAACAGTTTTCTAACCGTTTAGAAGTGATAATCTGTAAATATGTTAAACACAGCCCGCCTAAAGCGGGGTGGTTAAATTGTATGTACATATAAAAGACTGTTCCCATTGTGAATTGAGAACGTCCTCTGAATAAAACCTGACCATTACAGTTCGGGACTCTGTTTGTTTCTTATACCTGGAGCTTTACAAACTCCAGGAAACAGATAGAGTTATAGTCTGATTTGATATAATAGTAGTGAGATACAACAAAATTCTCATGACATCAACATAGGCCATGCTGTCAATGAAGCATGATTTGTGACGCACTCAAAACAACAGTTAACTCATAACTACGAGAACTCACTGAAGTAAGTTTAAGACAACTGGGAAGTCGGGAATAAACAAACTCCGACTGAGAAAATACGTTTTGAACGGTCATCCAACTCGGAATTGTAAATTGGGCCTCTTTCTAAAGCTACGACCTGAAGATCAATGACGTAATCATGATTTGACCTTATCCCCCAGAGTTCCCAGTTGTTTTGAAAGCACCATAAATCCAGAGAACGCCAGACTTTGATGACATAAAAACTTCCTGTTCAAGTGAGCACAGCACAACAAGGTGAGTCCAAAAATGTATTGTATGTTGCTGCATAAATGTAATATGCCAGGGAAATATTTATACTGTAGCTAATATTTATACTGTAGCAAAGAAAGTAATAATAAGTGTATGTTGTGTAGTAAGATGTTAGTGCCTCGCCCTAATAAATTTGGTCTATTCACCCCTCTTAATTTCACGTACTGTTCTGACTTGGTGGTGCACATGTAGCCTATAACCTGTTTTTGAGAAATGTAATCATTGAATATTCTAAGAGCTTTCAATGTGTGCTTATATGACCCCTTTTTCATATGGTTCTGACTTGGTGTACAGGGAGAACACTAAGAACGGCCCATGTTCTGAATTCTGTTGCTGTAGATTTTAAAAGTGCTAAACAAATAGTTATATTGACTACGTCCGTCCGAGCTCGCTCATTAATGTCTTAATCAAAATTACAGACTGCCTCTTATCCGCTTGTCGTCCCCTTATGCCATAGTTTATAAGCCTTGCAAATGAAGCTGAATGAACTGTTTCGCTGCCAGACAAGGCTTCGCTGATAGCCAGGTGTATCAGTGGTAAGATGTTGGGACTGCTGCTGGGACAGCTTTATGTATGCTCTAACAGTTTGTGGGCACCATTTGTCACCGTTATAGTGCAATTAAAGTATTTGTTTAGTGTAGTGGCTTTGATGGCATGCATCCCACTTGTTTCTGCCCCACCAAAATGTATATGCTAAAATCGCCACTGCATATTGTGCACTGCTATCGCGCGTGCACTGATGACTGAGGGGGACTTTTTTGTAATATCGCAAACAGGCAGGGAAGTTTCACCCTTTAGTGAGTCCAGTTTAAAAAGTCCATTTGTAACAATTAATAAATGTTGTGAACATGCTGTCATTTCTCAACCCCCACATCAGCTGTGTTACACGAACACTGCTTCGCCAAAACACTGGTGTGTGTGTTTTGTGCTGCTTGGCATGTCAGATATTTTACAAGCTGGATGGCCCAGTTGCAGCTGACCACAAGGTTTCAAGACAATGCCAAAAAACAGCAGCAACTAGCCATATAAGACCATAGGACAGCAGTACTATCTTTTCTAATACCTCCTCTCACTCTTCCCGTCTCTCTCTCTCTGATGTGAACTGTGCAGTATTAAATCTGTTAAAGCACACATTCCTGGTTCTGCTTTTTCTGACCTGCCGCTGGAAGAGAGACTGGCTTATATTACACACAGGGCCCAGGTTGAGTGTGTGTGTGTGTTTTTGTGTGATTCTTACCTTGGCGAAGAACACTGAGAGATGAGTCTCACTGCCAAGGATCCATATAGGGAATTTAGGAGACTTCAGGAACGCACCCACCTGAAACACACATACATACCAAAACAGAGCAGTTCTGATTCATATTCCAGACTGACTTAACTGTCTGAACCCAGACCTTTCTGATGCCATTTCAACTAACAGGATGAATGATCAGGTAATATAATCTGATGTGGTAATAGAATATGTACAGTAATAGAGAAGACTAACTTATTTATCACTTAACCCCTGTGATATTGTTGCTAATACAATGGTTATTCAATGAGCAGGTTTATAGCATGAACATACCAATATACCCAGGTCTAACTCATCTACCCAGATTTACTCACCTATTCTACTAATCTACTGTAGTTCCTAATCTACTGTAGTCAGTCACACACAAGAAGTGGCAGTATGTGTGAGAGGGAGTGTGTATTTTTTTTACCTTTATTTAACTAGGCAAGTCAGTTAAGAACAAATTCTTATTTTCAATGACGTCCTAGGAACAGTGGGTTAACTGCCTTGTTCAGGGGCAGAACGACAGATTTTTACCTTGTCAGCTAGGGGATTCGACCTTGCAACCTTTCGGTTACAAGTCCAATGCTCTAACCACTAGGCTACCTGCCGCCCCATGATGGTGTGACAATGTGTTTATGTGTGGTGCTGATTCTCTCACACAATGTTTGAATCTCTCCCTCCGCAATACTTTGTGACTAGTGAACAAGAACAAACTCACCACTATGGATAGGACATAACAAGTCCTGAAGGAATGTTGTCTGTGTGTGTGTTCATACCTTGCAGTAGCGAAGTGACTCCATGAGAGTGAGGAAGCCCACTGATGCCTGGTTGTGGATACCATGAAGCTCTGAGGGAGGGAGGGAGGAGACGAGAGAAAGAGGCCTAGCTTAGACCAAAAAAACCTCTTAAATGAAACAGCTTCTTTGGTCTCTCTGCGTGTATGTTGACCCAGTGAAAGTGTGACTGATCTCTGCCATCTAGTGTTCAGCTGTGGGATCACTTTCACCAAGAAACTGGACAGTCTTCAAAACACCTTTAGTAAACTGAGCAATAAATAGTCGCCTAACGCTCATTGAAGAAAAGTTTCAAATTAAATCACGCTGCCGGAAAATGAGGTTTGTTGCACAACACTTTGCACTAAGATAATGTAATCCGCTGTGTGTCTGTCCCCTGTTTGGTAGGGCATGGCGCTTGCAACACCAGGGTTGTGGGTTCGATTCCCAAAGGGTACCAGTATGAAAAAAGTATAAAAATGTGTACACTCACTACTGTAAGTCACTCTGGATAAGATGCTAAATGACAAAAAAAGTTTTAAAAAATGTGTCAGCATGTGTGTGGAGTACTTACTCATGCCAGAGCACTCCCTGTCTCCGTCCCACACATTAGAGACAGCATGGCCCGTCACTAACAGGTTAACCAAACTCTGACTGCAGAGAGAAAGAAAAGTAATGGATTAAGCTTTTTGGAACATCACTTAGCTCAAGTCTTCAAAATAAATGTAGCTGATAAAGATTCAATAAAGTGAGGGATCAGGGGTCGTACCTGCCGTGGCCATAGACTGGATCTACGAGAGGCTCTGTAGTATCTTCAATCTCATTCCTGATGTTAACTATCCCCTGTAGAGACAGAAAGAGAAAAGTGGTTACATGCATGCACATAGAGTGCAGAGTAATACGCACACATACAAACACGCGCAGAGCCTTGCCTTACCTTGGTGAGGATGACAGAGTAGAGGAAGAGCAGGACTCCACAGCGCCCTTTCCAGGTTTCGTAGAGAGACACCACCTCCTCTCTAAGCTCTGATAATGACTTGACAATACGCTTCCTGTAGAGATTAGAGGTCAAAGGTCAGGGGCTAGAAGTAAGCGAGAGCACCTCTAATGACATCGCACTCATTTAGGGGGGGGATTCAGGTTAATGTAGGTATAATTACCATACAACTACAGAACAGTTACTGAAACGTTATTGTATAGTAGTCATTTACTGTCACACTGCTATGACTGTGCAGTAGTTCATGCTGACAGTGCAGTGGTTCATGCTGACAGTGTTGTATAATGTCATTATGCAATGGGCCAGATGGCAATCTGATGCTCCTCTGGCAGAAAATCAAAGATTGTGTGTGTGTGTGTGTGTGTGTGTGTCTCGTTAAGAAATCAGTGAGGAGTGTGTGTGCCGAGTCAGCAGGTTGTAAATCATTATCGAGAAACTCCAGTCACACACACAGGCTTAGCCAATCCCAGACAGATGGACACACACACACTAGCATTCCTGATTTTCCTGCAATGCAGTGGTCCTTTCATCGCCATGGAAGTCATGGCCAATAGAGAGACGAGTCACAGTCCATAGAGTTACTTACTGGAGGATGCTGTGAAACCGCACAAAGCCAAGATCCTCATCAGCCAAAGCAGCTACACACAATAGACACACAGAGATGCAAACACACACTTTCTAGTGAAACAACGTTGACAGAACACAACACGTCATTATTCTAGATTTACAGTGACTGCAATACTACTCACTATGTGGTCTACCCACTATCATATGCGATGATTAATATCTCACTACAGCAATGCAGTTCTTCATATTACATGGGTATTAGTGGATTGATGAGTAGTGGGACTCACTGGGTTGCTGGTCTTGCGGGGTCTGGCTGGTCTCCGGACCTCCTGTGAGGGGTGTATGAGTGGTAGTGTGGGGGCACGGTCCTTTGGCCCAGGTCACCAGGCAGTAGGAGGAAGTAGAGCAGGCCTGTTCCAGGATCTCAGCCAGAGTAGAACACAGGGCTGCTTTCTGCTCCTCCTCTACAAGGAACACATACAATCAGAATAATTGATTGCCAAGGTGCCGTCTGAAGACATAGGCTAGGTTTCCATATAAATATATAAACTCAGCAAAAAAAAGAAACGTCCCTTTTCAGGACCCTGTCTTTCAAAGATAATTTGTAAAAATCCAAATAACTTCACAGATCTTAATTGTAAAGGGTTTAAACACTGTTTCCCATGCTTGTTCAATGAACCATAAACAATTACTGAACACGCACCTGTGGAACGGTCATTAAGACACTAACAGCTTACAGACGGTAGGCAATTAAGGTAACAGTTATGAAAACTTAGGACACTAGAGGCCTTTCTACTGACTCTGAAAAACACCAAAAGAAAGATGCCCAGGGTCCCTGCTCATCTGCGTGAACGTGCCTTAGGCATGATGCAAGGAGGCATGAGGACTGCAGATGTGGCCAGGGAAATAAATTGCACTGTCTGTACTGTGAGACGCCTAAGAAAGCACGACAGCACGAAGCACGATGATCATCCTCGCAGTGGCAGACCACATGTAACAACACCTGCACAGGATCGGTACATCCAAACATCACACCTGGGGGACAGGCACAGGATGGCAACAACAACTGCCCGAGTTACACCAGGAACGCACAATCCCTCCATCAGTGCTCAGACAGTCCTCAATAGGCTGAGAGAGGCTGGATTGAGGGCTTGTAGGCCTGTTGTAAGGCAGATCCTCACCAAACATCACCAGCAACAACATCGCCCATGGGCACAAACCCACCGTCACTGGACAAGACAGGACTGGCAAAAAGTGCTCTTCACTGACGAGTCGCGGTTGTCTCACCAGGGGTGATGGTCGGATTCGCATTCATCGTCGAAGGAATGAGCGTTACACCGAGGCCTGTACTCTGGAGCGGGATCGATTTGGAGGTGGAGAGTCTGTCATGGTCTGGGGCGGTGTGTCACAGCATCATCAGACTGAGCTTGTTGTCATTGCAGGCAATCTCAATGCTGTGCGTTATAGGGAAGACATCCTCCTCCCTCATGTGGTACCCTTCCTGCAGGCTCATCCTGACATGATTCTCCAGCAAGACAATGCCACCAGCCATACTGCTCGTTCTGTGAGTGATTTCCTGCAAGACAAGAATGTCAGTGTTCTGCCATGGCCAGCGAAGAGCCTGGAACTCAATCCCATTGAGCACGTATTGGGACCTGTTGGATCGGAGGGTGAGGGCTAGGGCCATTCCCCTCCAGAAATGTCCGGGAACTTGCAGGTGCCTTGGTGGAAGAGTGGGGTAACATCTCACAGTAAGAACTGGCAAATCTGGTGCAGTCCATGAAGAGATGCACTGCAGTACTTAATGCAGCTGGTGGCCACACCAGATACTGACTTACTTTTGACCCCCCCTTTGTTCAGGGACACATTATTCCATTTCTGTTAGTCACATGTCTGTGTAACTTGTTCAGTTTGTGTCTCAATTGTTGAATCTTATGTTCATACAAATATTTACACATACAAAATAAACGCAGTTGACAGTTAGAGAACGTTTGTTTTTTTGCTGAGTTTATATATAAACCCAGTTATGATGAGTCTCCATTTGGAGCGCTCTCTGTTTAACAGGGTCAGTTTGGGGTCAGAAGTTAGGGTTACCTCCAGTTACAACCTTTTCAGTTAAACAGGGTCAGGGCTAGGTTTCCCAAACTCAGTCCTCGGTACCCCAAAGGGTGCATGTTTTGTTTTTTCCCCCTAACACTACACAGCAGTTTCAAATAATCAATGAATCATCAAGCTTTAATAGTTTGAATCAGCTGTGTAGTGTTAGGCCAAAAACCAAAATGTGCACCCATTGGGGTCCCGAGGACTGAGTTTGGGAAACGCTGGGTTAGGGTTAGAGGTCAAGGTTACCTGTGATGTGTCTCCAGTTAGAACTCTCTCTGTTAAACAAGATGTTCTTCAGAAGGAATGCCTGCAGGAAACACACAATCAGGAAATATTCTATAAGCTGTAAACTATCTCTATAGGATCAAAAACGCAACCTGCCATCCTTATCAACCCTATCCACTCTGTCTATGAACAGATGTTAACAAATACACTACCCTGAAAGCACCATAGAGTACTATAATAAATAGTAGTAGAGAAGACTTCTCAGCTGAGTGCCTGTCCGGTGACTTCCGGAAAGTGCTATCTAAGATGTGTGCCTGTCCTGATATCATCATTCTGGTAACAGACACCAACACCCTCTACCTGCTCATAGGCTGGGCCACCTAACTCATGTTTTTGCGTAAGGTTATGCACTGTCTGGTGACTGGTCCATACCTGTACAGGAGCAATGACAGCGCAGGGTCCTCCTTCAAACTGCTCCAGTGCTGTGTGTTCTGTCTCACTGAAGACCAACCCTGAAACACAGGAATCACATCAGTCACATTTGCCCCACCACTACCTGCTTCAACACTGACAATGTCTAGGATTGTGTTCAGGTTAGAGCGAGGGTGCGCCAGAATGGAGCGAAGAGGAGAGAGGTAGCTTACCTTGGGTCCATCTCCGGAAGAGTGAAGCGGACACCCCGTTGCTGCCTGGTCTTTCCCAAACTAGATCCACAACCTCTTTATTTAACTCCCCCATCGCTCTATAACACTGGTCCAACAGCCCTGGCAAACGGTTAGCTGGCTAGCTCACTACAATCAAATACAGAGCTGTCACTGCGCACACAGCCACGGTCCCGTTCGGGTTGGAGTAGGAAAGCTAACCTTAGCTAGCGTTGTGGTTTACTCTTCGACTTTCCAGGAACTGGTGCTTTGCTTCCCTCGGCAAACGGGGCGGGTGGCATCCGCCCCAACGAAGCTCCGTGACAGGGAAATCTCCCCGGTCTGACCAGCGGACAGGCGGGAGATAGGAGCATCAACGTTCGTTAGCTACCTAGCTAATGTTAGGTGGGCGCGTCTGCCCGGCTATCTTATTAACGTGGGCCGACTTCTCCAGCAAAGCAGCGTGCGTAAACTAGTTACCTGCCTGGTCAGCTGTCCAGATAGATACCAATACGTTAGGGAGCCAGACTGTTTGCTAACTGCTCAATTTCCCTTGGTCCAAGTCGTAACGTTACCTTGCTACTAGTAGCCTGCTAACGTTAATTCGTTAGTATCAGTTTTCTACGTTAGCTAGCTAACGTTAAATGCATCACGTTTTGATGTTCCAAAGAGCACTGAGGCGGTGGAAGTTTAAATGCAGGTCTGAATGCCGGTAACTTTCGTTTAGTCAATTGTTAGGCGGCAAACGCCTGTAATGGCTGTCGAAGGTAGTACAATTTTGAAAGTTAAATATATGCTTGTTGTCGGTATCAAAGACTAGCTAGCAGTATGTCATTCGTCTATTTACAACAGCTGTTTGGAAATGTGAATTGAGTGACGAAAACGCTCGTAGCCGGGGATTGGTCCAAATCCAGAATGTTCTTGAGGTATGGGCTCCAGCTTGGCAGCCCATTGGTGAATTCAGACTGTCAATTATCTACGTCATATCTTTCCCGCCTATTTTCTCAGTACATTACCTCAGTGGCGTTTGGTTCAACACTTTATCAATGGCATTTGATCAAAGACTCAACTAATATATAATAAATGACACAAGAAAACGTAACATCCAATATTTCGATCAAATAATTAACTAATTAAGGTTGTATATAACAAATGAGACACAAGAAAACGCAACATCAAATCGATTGCCTTTGGTATTCTCAAACAGCGACTCTTCTGTCATTCATTGTGACTGGAACTGTTTGTCCACTATCATTCTCCGTAGCTGCTGGGTTAACAGTACTGAGCATGTGCACTTACACCCTAAGCGTGGACTAATCTATCCCATATTTTTACAGTGATTCTAACAAATGATAGAAGTTGATTACAAATCGTTATTTTTGTAATGGGAGGCCAAACCAAGAGCAAAAAGAAGAGTAAAGCCAAGAGGAAAGATCCGTGCTCTAACGGAGGTATGTGACGTAGCTAACGCGTTAGCTAGATCGCTGTAAAGGACTAGTGTTGTTGTCCATGTGTGATATCATTTGTGATAGCTACAGTGCCTTCAGAAAGTATTCATACCGGTTGACTTATTTCATATTTTGTCTTACAGCCGGAATTCAAAATTGACTAAATATATATTTTTTTCCTTACCCATCTAAACCCAATACTGTAGCGACCCGCACAGACAGCTGTGTGTTGGGCTATTAGTTGGTTGTGTTGTACTTACCAGTACCCAGTGTTCTCGGGGTCCGACATGCCAATCAACCTGCATTCTGCCATTCACGTGAATGCCTGGAATGTTCTGAAACCGGTCATCCTGGTGGTTGGCGGAGTGGCGTGGAGGGGGGTTGGGCAGGGGATGGAGCATTGGAAGTTAAGACTAGGTTTAGCCATTGTTCTCTCTTACGTCTGGCCTTAACAAGAGATGGTCACGGTTGGTTTGTGGGTTATATTTCATTTAGTTGGCGTGGGCTACGGCCAAACAGTAGCCTGTGTGATGTTGGGTTAATAAACCGTAAATTCGTAACTCAAACCTCTGTCTAGACAATTGTTCATTTTATGATCTAGTCAGGTCATTACAATACCAAATGAAATGTATTTATAAAGCTCTTTTTACATTAGCAGATGTCACTAAGTGCTTATACTAAAACCCCAAACAGTAAACAATGCCGATGTAGAAGCACGGTGGCTAGGAAAAACTCCCTAGAAAGGCAGGAACCTAGGAAGAAACCGAGAGAGGAACCAGGCTTCTTCTGGCTGTGACAGGTGGAGATTATTAGAGTACTTGGCCAGTAAGGTCAAATAATAATCACAGTGGTTGTAGACGACAGGTCAGTACCTCAGGAATAAATGTCAGTTGGCTTTCCGTAGCCGAACATTGAGTTTGAGACAGCAGGTGTGGTAGAGAGAGTCGAAAATAGCAGGTCCAGGACAAGGTACAGTAGCATGTCCGGTGAACAGGTCAGGGTTCCATAGCCACAGGCAGAACAGTTGAAACTGTATCAGCAGCACGACCATGTGGACTGGGGACAGCCAGGAGTCATCAGGCCAGGTAGTCCTGAGGCATGGTCCTAGGGCTCAGGTACTCCGGAGGGAGAGAAAGAGAATTAGAGGGAGCGTACTTAAATTCACACAGGACACCAGATAAGACCGGAGAATTACACCAGATATAACAGACTGACCCTAGCCCCCGGCACATAGACTATTGCAGCATAGATACTGGAGGCTGAGACAGCGGGGGGGTCGGGGGACACTGTGGCCCCTTCCGACGATACCCCAAGACTGGGCCAACCAGGCAGGATATAACCCCACCGACTTTGCCAAAGCACAGCCCCCACAGGGATATCAACAGACTACCAACTTACTATCCAGAGATACCCCATATATTGACAAAGTGTAAAAATGTGTCAGTGATTACAGCTGTGAGTCTTTCTGGGTAAGTCTCTAAGTGCTTTCCACACCTGGATTGTGCAACATTTGCCCATTATTCTTAAAAAAATATATTAAAGTTCTGCCAAAATGGTTATTCATCTTTGCTAGACAACCATTTGCAGGTCTTGCCATATATTTTCAAGTAGATATAAGTCAAAACTGTAACTTGGCAACTGTCTTCTTGGTAAGCAACCCCAGTGTAGATTTGGCCTTGTGTTTTGGGTTATTGTCCTGCTGAAAGGTGAATTAATCTCCCGGTGTCTGGTGGATAGCATTCTGAACCAGGTTTTCCTCTAGGACTTTGCCTGTGCTTAGCTCCATTTGGTTTATTTGTTATCCTGAAAAATTCCCCAGTCCTTAACAACTACAAGCATACCCATACCATGATGCAGCCACCACTATTAAACCCAGTAAAACTGTTTTAAAGCCTCCATTGGCCTCAATGTGAAATCCCTGAGCGGTTTCCTTCCTCTACAGCAACTGAGTTAGGAAGGACGCCTGTATCTTTGTAGTGACTGGGTGAATCGATACACCATCCAAAGTGTAATTAATAACTTCACCATGCTCAAAGGGATATTCAATGTCTGCTTTTTGTTTTACCCTTCTACCAATAGGTGCGAGGCATTGGAAAACCTCCCTAGTCTTTGTGGTTGAATCTGTGTTTGATTTTCACTGCTCGACTAAATGACCTTAAAGATAATTGTATGTGTGGGGCGCAGGGATGAGGTAGTCATTCAAAAATCATGTTAAACACTAGTATTGGTCACAGAGTGAGTCCATGCAACTTTTTATGTGACTTGTTAAGTACATTTCTACTCCTGAACTTTAGGCTTGTCATAACAAAGGGGTTGAATACTTATTGACTCAAGACTTTTCAGCTTTTCATTTTATATTTTCAAAAACATCATTCCACTTTGACATTATGGGGGTATTGTGTGTAGGCCAATGACAATTTTTTTAAATATTCCGGCTGTAACACAACAAAATGTGGAACAATTTGAGGGGTGTGAGTACTTTCTGAAGGCACTGTAGCTCGCTTGTCCGCTCTGGAAAGAACAACCTAGCGAGCTGACTTTTATGTAGGCTATTGTTGACAATAGGGACTGTGTTGCAACAGGCTCTGGACTGGCAGGTCTGTCACCTCAAGATAGAATGAAGCTGAAGATGCAGGAGAAAGCGAAGAAAAAAACTGCTGAGAAATATACTGTAGAACAACTATTGGAGAAGGTAGGACACACACAATCCAGACATACTCTCTCTTTCTCCTGTTTCAGATGGAGTCAGGAGTGTGCGGAAAGTTTGTAGTTTGCCACACATGCTGTACACTAACATCTGTCCTGTGTTGTGTTTCAGACGGAGGAGTGTATGGACAGTTTGGAGTTTGAGATGGCGGGGAGGTTCTGTCAGCGAGCACTAGAGGTAGAGCCTGACAACCTCCTTACCCTGGATCTGCTAGGACACATCCACTCTGAACTCGGAGACACACAGAGGGCCAAGGAAATATCCTTCAGTGTGTGTGTGTGTCTGGTGTTTGCATGCATCTCTGTGTGTGTGTTGTGCAAACGCACATGCGTGTGTGTTCCTTAACCTCAGCTCTAAGTGTTTCTGCGTGCGGTGCAGTTGAGTCCTGATGAAGGTCATAGTAAATACATGTCTCTAGGGCAGATACACACAGGCCAGGAGGCTGTGCAATACTACACCAAAGGAATACAGATACTACTGTGTATGCTGGAGAAACACGCACAAGCCACAGTGAGTACACACACGTATTATGGATCTTGTTGAATGCATGTCTAACACAGAACACTAGGAGGAGCTGTTGCACTTCTACTGACTGTGTCACAAACTGACTGTATCATAAACTGACGGTCACAAACTGGCAGCCAGAGATGCTGAATACTTCTACCTCAACCATCACCCTGTCACCCCAGGCAGGAGCTGAGGCAGCAGCTTCCCCACTCGAGGACTCGGGGTCAGAGATCCCGACAGCCAGAGACGTGTGTGTGGCCTACTGTTCTGTGGCAGAGATCTACTTCACTGACCTCTGGTAACACAAAACTCATATATACATTTTTGTTACCTGAAAGGCCTGTTGTGTATTGAATTCACAGATTTGTGTGTGTGTGTGTGTGTGTGTGTGTGTGTTTGTGTAGTATGGAGGAGAGGGCAGGAGATCAGTGTCGAGAGGCCATAGAGAGGGCGCTGACCTATCACCCTGACAACCCAGAGGCTCTACAGCTGATGGCCAGCTACCTGTTCAATACAGAGAAGAACCAGGTCAGTACACACACACACTGTATGACTATAAATCAGAGGCAGGTATGTCTCACGCTAAGTTATCATCTTGTTAAAGCAGGGATCAGAGTTAATTCATGTGAGAAAATTGAATCATATGCCATTAATCTGCTGAGTTAGGCACAAAAACACACATTAATCAGCTTATGACAGATATTAATGCAGAATTAGTTATGAAGCAGATACATTTGGGCACAGGGATCACATCTGACAAAGAGAGGAGGAGGAAAGATGGGGAGAGAGAGAGAGCAAAAGAAAGTGATAAGGGGAGAGAGAGAAATTGTCTATAACTGAACAATCAGAGTATTTGCAATTTCCATACAATTTTATGATAATCTGCTAGTCCTAGCACTGCAATGAGACAGGCCTTCAATTCTTCGGAAAGCCTTCATTTTTAGGGAGCAACAATAACAGCTAGCTAGGGATTTACTCCTAAATGACTCTAACATTTCAAAGAGAGGATGAGTTTTGGAATACTGCAGATCTTCTCAAGGTTACTTTTGATAATATCTCCTCCAGCCACCAGATGGCACTGTGGGTCTAACCAGATGGAATTTATTTGACAGTTCAGGGGAGCAGATGTCTGGTTTTGTGTGTGTGTGTGTGTGTGTGTGTGTGTGTGTGTGTGTGTAGGAGGGGAGGGAGTACCTGATGAAGAGTGTGGATGCGTGGCTACCTGCCCTGAAACAGAGTGAAGCTCCACCCAGCAGAGAGGACATAAAGGAGGAACACACAGAGGTGAGAGACTAAACCCCCCCACACACACACACACACACACACACAGGTGAGTCAGACAACCCAGAGCATAAAAGCCAAGTCAGGGGGCCAACTTATCGCTCTGTCTGTGTGAGAGAGATTCTGTGAGTGCGTGTATGTCTAACTGGTGTTGTTCCCTTTTCAGAGTGACATCCCACCATATGAATCCCGCATCACCACGGCCAAACTCCTCATAGAGGCAGAAGAGTACGAGGTAGGAGTATGAGTGTGTAGGATGAATTTTCATTGTGAAAAGGCCAGTGCTCTGTATTCTTTATCTTTGCCAGAGATCATCTTCAATAATAGAGGACTGGTCTTTACCCAGAGAGCGAGGTAAATGGAGGGAGGAACGGAGATGAGGATAGAGAGATTTAGAAATGATCTGGAGGGAGAGGGCTGGAAAGTTGTGTGTGTGTGTGTCTGACACATTGTTTGTCTTCATCCTCCTGCAATGTGTCAGCAATCCACACACACACACACACACACTACAGACTCAGTGCATCTATTGAGGAATCAGACACAATTGAGGAGGAGGGGGTGAAGATGGCTGTGAGCTTTGAAACATTCACCACGATAACAACAAGATGGAAGCAGCAGATAACTGGAGAACAGGAGATGCAGGACAAGATAACTCAGAGCTAGAATAACTATTTTAGTCTTCTATTGTTAAAAAAATTATAGTTTCTACACAGCAGTGGTAAACCCAGAGGAAAGTCATTAACATCGCAGTTTTCAAACAACAACACACATCGGAATCGAATAGGGAATCGGTTGTTAAACAGCAGACAAGAAACATTTGACCCAAGTAGAGCAGAGGGGGAACAAGGGAAGGAAATGGAGGAGAGGAAGACCGTGGTTACAACCAGGGTCAAATATAATTGGCTATGAATACGGATTTCTCACCCCCGTCCCACCCCTATGTAAACTTCTTTCTCATAACTATGTTCTGCACGTGTTATTTCACACATTCAAGTTTTTCTCTTTACTCTATGCTTTACTCACCCTCTTCTGAACCCTCAACCAATTTGATATTTCTGAACAGCTGAAATAAAAACTCAGTTGTGATTTTGAATGAACATTTAAAAAATACACTATATATACAAAAGTATGTGGACACCTTCAAATTAGTGGTTTCGGCTATTTCAGCCACACACGTTGCTGACAGGTGTATAAAATCGAGCACACAGCCATGCAATCTCCATAGACAAACATTGGCAGTACCATGGCCTTACTGAAGAGCTCAGTGACTCAACGTGGCACCGTCATAGGAATGCCACCTTTCCAACAAGTTCATAAAATGTCTGCCCTGCTAGAGCTGCCACGGTCAACTGTACATGCTGTTATTGTGAAGTAGAAGGAACAACAACTGCTCAGCCGGGAAGTGGTAGGCCACACAAGCTCACAGAACGGGACCACCGAGTGCTGAAGTGCATAGCGCGTTAAAAACTTACTACCGTGTTCCAAACCGCCTCTTGAAGCAACGTCAGCACAAGAACTGTTCGTTTTTTAGACATTCATCTCTACATTTTTTAGACCTTCATCTATGGATTTCACATGACTGGGTAGGGGTGCAGCCATGGGTGGGTCTGGGAGGGCATAGGCCTACCCACTTGGGAGCCATTTCCACCCACTGTAGAACCAGGCCAAAACGTCCAAAACAATGTTGGTGGTGGCTTATGGTAGAGAAACTAACATTAAATTATCTGGAAATAGCTCTGGTGGACATTCCTGCAGTCAGCATGACAATTGTAAGCTCTGTGGCATTGTGTTGCGTGACAAAACAGCACATTTTAGTGGCCTTTTATTGTCCCCAGCACAAGGTGCACCTGTGTTATAATCATGCTGTTTAATCAGCTTCTTGATATGTCACACCTGCCAGGTTGATGGATTATCTTGGCAAAGGATAAAAGGCTCACAAGAAGGATGTAAACAAATCTCTGCACAACGTTTGAGAGAAATAAGCTTTTTTGTGTTGTGTGGAATATTTAATGCAATCTTTTATTTCCATCACTTTACATGTTGCGTTACTATTTTTGTTCAGTGTATATGAAAGCTAGGCCTGTTTGTTTTATCGTATATTACCATAGCACAAGCAAGAGCAGTCTACACATTGCATTGGAGTGATGTTAAAGGCCCAGTGCAGTCAAAAATGTGATTTTTCTGTTTTTTTATATACACTGTTTATTAGGTACACCCATCTAGTACTGGGTTGGATTCTCCTTTGTCTCCAGAACAGCCTGAGTTCTTCGGGGCATGAAAATGATGCTCAATTGGTATTAAGGGACTTAACTTGTGCCAAGAAAACATTCCCCACCCCATGAATTTCTCAGACTAGGCAATGTTTTTCCACTCTTCAATTGTCCAGTGTTGGTGATCGCGTGTCCGCTGGAGCCGCTTCTTCTTGTTTTTAGCTCATAGGAGTGGAACCCGGTGTGGTCGTCTGCTGCAATAGCCCATCCATGACAAGGACCTACGAGTTGTGCATTCGGAGATGCCGTTCTGCACACCACTGTTGTACTGCGCCATTATTTGCCTGTTTGTGGACCTCCTGTTAGCTTACACGATTCTTGACATTCTCCTTTGACCTCTCATCAATGAACTGTTTTCGCCCACTGGCCTGCCCCTGAAATAACTTTTTAATTTTGTTTGTCGCACCATTCTCGATAAACCGTAGACACTATCGTGCGTGAAAAGCCCAGGAGGCCGGCCGTTTCTGAGATCCTGGAACCGGCGCGCCTGGCACAGACGATCAAACCACACAATCACTTACGTCACTAATTTTGCCCATTCTAACGTTCAATCGAACACTAACTAAATGCCTCAATGCCTGTCTGCGTGCTTTATATAGCAAACCACAGCCACGTGACTCACTGTCTGTAGGAGTGAACCATTTCACAAATTTCGTGAACAGGGTGATGCACCTAAAAAACTGTCCACTAAGTGTATATTTGCACACTGATGTTGGAATAATACTGTGAAAGTTATCGTAATGCCCTTTTAGTGTAAAAGCTGTTTGAATAGACCGCCTAAAACATCAGCCTGTTTTGGTGGGATGCAGTTTTGGCCTACCTGGTGACATCACCAGGAGATAAATTAGTTAATAGACCAATAAGAGAGTTCCAAACCTCGCTGCCAATACAGCTAATTTTCAGTTTTCCCCTCCCCGCTCAGACCAGTCCCAGACAGTCCTAGCTAAATTCTTGCTTGAAAATTTGCTATTTTCTAAGAAGCTATTTCAGTTTATTTTTAACCATTTTAATTGAAAACAATCACAGTAAGGTACTTAATTGTTACCCAGAAATTATTTGATATTGAGATAAAAATACATAAAAAAAATGCTACAGTGGACCTTTAGGTCAATACCAAGTGTCAAATGAATCCCTTTGTTTTTCACTCATACGACAGGAGGTTACAAAGGTACGGGAGTCTGACTGAACAGACACTAATAAAGACACTTCAAACACACACAAGCATGCTCACGGCGACACATAGAGAGAGAGTTATAAATTAGCTACTCCCAGGAGGGCGGTTTCTAACTGGTCCTGAAGCAAAGGGAACGACACGTTTCGTGTGTGTATTTGTTGCTGTTGAGTAATCTACAGGCAACGTTGCTGAACAGAATCATTTTACGAGAGTGCAGCGCATGGATAGGGACAAGACAAATGACTACAATAGTCTGGAGAGCTGTCACACACATGCACACACCGTTTCAGAGACAGAGATGCAGGAAAACCAAAGCAACTGTGAATGACAATCGGTGTATTTCAACTAAGTGAATAATGCAGGAGGTACATCTATATAAAGACCATATAAACAGGTAAAAGTACTCAGGAATTCACACAGGAATAATATTTTGTCCTTACAAGAGGTAGTGTCATGACAACCAGTCTTAGAGTTGAGTTGTTGTCGTCATCATGGGTTGTTGTCAGGGGAATGTCTGTCTGTTGATGTCTGTTTTCTAGTAAGCTGTTACTCAGTGGTTGGCTCCTTGGAGGTCTGGAACTAACACCGATAGTTGAGTGTTTAACTACATCTGCTAAATAGTTTATTGCTCAATCTCCGCTCTAATACAAAACATGTACTCTGTAGATCATCAGGAATGAGATGTTGATTTCCCTCTAATCAGAATGTGTTAATTAATCAAACTTAATACCTCTCAGCAGGTAATCAGCGCCACAATTAATTAACACACACAACACACACCCTCCATCTCTCGCATACACAAGGGATGATAAAAAGTTCAAGAGGGAGGAAGAAAACGGGACAGGTAATTCTTTGAAGAGATGCGTGCGATCTTGAACACTGGGGAGGGGTAAGGTGAACTAGTCTGGAATCATCAGTACAGGAGGCCGTGGACTGGTCCAGTGATAAGGACTATAACTATTGACCATGACCAGTTCTGTATTGGTTGTTGAGGTCAAGGAGTATTGGAAAGGAGGGGATATTGACTGATTATTGATAGTATTCATGAGATTAACTTTGTTGTGTATTGATGACTGTGTAAGCTGTCTTGTTGCTATTGACGACCGTGTCGACGGATCACTGGGTTCTGAGAGTCTAATTAGACTCGCTGATCACATCCATTGATTAGGGCTGCAGAGAGGGCGAGATGTGTGTGTGACAGGAAACACCTCGCTCTCTCTGCCCCCACACACATAGCGACTCAGGCTAGGTTCATGATGTCCTTGATGTATAATGAACAACGGAAATGATGATTTGTGCGTTTTAATGATTTCTCTCTCAGACAGCAGTAGATGTGTTGGAGGGTCTACTAGAGGAAGATGACGAGGTGGTGCAGGTGAGTCATGATGTCCGTGTGTGTATTTTTTTTTTTTTTTTTTAACAATTCAAAACATCCACATACAAATGATAGCATACAGACGCACACAAACATCAACAACATCACCCCTGCCCAGGCCCACCTGCTCACACCCCCATCTCCAGCACCCGCTTCACTCTCTCCGCCACATGGCCTCAACTGCACCATTTTGTTTCTCCGTCGCCTACATACTTTCAACATTTAGACGATAAAGCATTTGACCTTTTCCATTGTGTTAAATGATGGATTGGTTGATTTCCAGTTTTAAGTGTGTGTTTTTTTTCAAGATGATTGATGAGCAAAGTATCGTCCAACCCATTGGGTATCTCACTGCAACCTCATATGCCATGTCTTGAAATACAGTATGCAGACAGAGATTAAAAGTTAATTTACATGAGTACTTCTGACAGCCAACTTTCTAACTCTGCCCATAACTTTTGGACTTTACCATTCCCAGAAGGCATGGATTATTGAGTGATTGTTAGTTTTACACTTAAGACATGGCTCTGCCGTTGTGATGTAGAATTTATAAATGTTGTCTCTTGTATAATAAATTCTATACTTTAGTTTATACTGGATTAACCGTACATTTTTGTGAACTGTAATTCTGTTATGTTCCAACATTCCCTCCATATTATGCCAATATCAGTTCTTTTTAAGTCTTGGTTCCAATAGTTTTAGTTTTTTTTCTAAGTGATTGTCAGTTGGATATGCTCTCTGCAAGGTTTTGTATACCTTACCTATCATATGAATATCCTTTTCTGACTCAAATGGGATTCCCTCAAGATTGCTCTGATGTCCTAAAGATTTGAACAAAAAATGTCTTGATATGAAACTTTTAAGTAACATGTATTTGAAAATATCTACATTGGTCAGTTCTGTCATGGAAATAAATGTATTTCCTATTACCGTCATTTACGGTTTCTGTGCCTTTTTTAGTTTTCAATTTGGACCATTTTATCGGTGGATTATGAAAAGCTATTCAAGGATTGTTCCATAGGGCTGTGTTTTTAGGGAGTGATATTGGTTCTTGTAAAATATGTTATGTTTTCTTCCATTGTTATAGTGTTCTTAACTACGAAGTTGTTCATGTTTTTACCTTTTGAAAATAGACACGTGAAAAGATTCTGGGGCCGTTTTCCTTTCTGTGTGTGAAGTGAGCAGGACACACCTGCAGCCTCTGTTCAGTTTTCTCTGCTCCAGAGCCATATTGGTATTCTTTGCAAGAGGTGTGTGTGTGTGTGTGTGTGCGACGATCTAACTGCAGTGTGCTCATTCTTTCTCACCCTTCCTCCTACACACCTCAGCTGACAGATTGAGAGCAGTCACTTGCTGAACCTTTGAACTCATTCAGGAGACACCTGCTCTAAGCAGAAACACACAGTTTGAACTCCTATGAATGTACAGTAAAGCGTTTGTTTTGTCAGTAGTGTTCTTGAGCACCATCCGAATAACCTGTATAACACTACTGGAAATGACGATGACACAACCTACTCTAAACCGTCTACCCACAGCTCAAACTGTATTTGTGCTAACCATTCTTTTTGATAAGTCACCCACCTCGGTAACTCATGCATTGTTAATGGACCCAAACAGCTGCCAGTAGTGAAGGTGGTGTTACCTAACCAACTCCCTGTATAAAGTAGTACTTTGTCAACATTTTTGGCAAACTTAGAATTCAGACTTTTTCTAAGTCTTTACATAGACCTTGTTAAAACTCTCTAGAACCAGATGGTATCTGTGACTGTTGTCTCATCCCGAGAGGACTGATTGACACCTACTTACTGTAGACTTATCATTAAGAGAGTAACGTGTGGGTGTTGAGTGGATTCTCTGATGTTCTTAATTAGCTGGCTTGTTCATTTGCTGAGACGAGTGGAGTGTGTGCTCATGAAGAGTGTGTGTGCTTAGCTTAATACAGCCATAAATACGAGCAAAACGGATCATATTTCATAAACACTTTCAAAGAGACTTATTCTAATGAAGGTTCTTTGAGGAAGCAAAGACATTCTGATTGAAGTAACAACCCAGATCTAGACACACACACACACACACACACACACAGGTCAGTGCGTGTATTCAAAAGTTCTGAAACCGCTATGATCAACTGAAGTTAAAGTTGTAGATCAGGTCATGAAGAGGATGCTTCTAATAATTGTATAATCATTCAAAAGGCATAAAGTTATGTTCAGCCTTCAAGCCTCTTGTCTTCATGAGTGCGTGCATGCATGCATGTAATGGGTCTGCTGATAGAGGTGGAGGTCGCTGTTGTTTTCTGCTGTAAAATGAATAGTAAATGAGGGGAATGTTAATGTCCTGTTTCTGCAAGACGTATGGGTGGCTGATCCTTGTCCTCAGATGAGATGCACACGTTTCTGAAGTACAAGTGTGTTGTAGGTGGAAGGATGAGGGTGTACTATGTAGGGTGTGTTTAATGTGGGTGTGTACAGTATTGGTATGAGGGAGAGCAAGTACAACAGGTAGTTGGGAGGTGAGAAGGAATGCAATGTGTGTAGCTGTGTTTTGTCCTTTAGTCTGTAAGTGGTGTGTGTGTGTGTGTGTGTGTGTGTGTGTGTGTGAGACAGCGCTGTCAGATTGACGCATGGAGACGAAAGTTCGTGAAGACAAACTGCAGCGGCACAGGCCCAGCTCGTTACCATAGTGGCAGCTCATGAGGATGCCGTGAGCATTTCAATAAGTGCCTCCGTGTGTGTGTGTGTGTGTGTGTGTGTGTGTGTGTGTGTGTGTGTGTGTGTGTGTAAAGCCTGTTTGTCACAGTTCCAGGTAAAGATTTCACGCAGACTAGACTGTTAAATGTGTTTCCCCTGTCCCAACTGAGCTCACTTGATAAAACACACCTTTCTTTCTCTCTCACAGGTGTGGTATCTCTCAGGCTGGGTGTGTTACCTGCAGATAGAGAGAGCGAAGGAGGAGAGAGAGAGCGATGAGGAGAGAACAAGGGAGGAGAGAGAAGAGAGCGATGAGGAGAGGGAGGAGCGGGAAGCGTTGAAGGAGGCAGCCAGATCTTACCTGACCAAAGCCAAGAAGGTACACACACACACACACACACACACACACACACGGAGGAGGCTATGTACTGATGTCAGTCTGTTTGGTCAATATTGTACTGTCAGCTTGTACAGTCAGTAATACACATGTATGATACAGAGCTTCACTGCTGGCAGTGATTCTGAAATGTTAACCCTATCTTAATGTATAATTTTGTTGGAGAGCCCTTTGAAGTGTGTGTGTGTTTTATCTATACTCGTGAGGTCCAGAAGTCCCCATGAATAGTAAACAAACAAGGGGTTTAGGGTTAAGGTTAGAATTACTTTTAGGAGGTTAATTTTTTATGGTTAGGGTTAAGGTTTGGTTTTGGGGGTTAAGGTTAGGGGTTAGGGAAATAGGATTTTGAATGGGACTGAATTGTGTGTCCCCACAAGGTTAGTTATACAAGACTGTGTGTGTGTTTTAGTTATGCGCAAATGCTAATAACCCATCCACAACCGCCAAACTATGTGATACAGTGGAAATCTGAGGCTGGCATCTGACCCAACCCGCTAATATAGAAAATGTGCTGTACAGTCAGAGATGCACAGAACAATTTTTTTAGCAGGATTTATTTTGTAGATAGACATATGTTTCTGCTTTCCAACATTTTGTTAGGCTGTTTGTTACTCAACTTGTCTAATTAGATACATGCAGCTTTTGTCATTTACTTGTTGCCTTAGAAAACTAAATAAACCCTTGCTCAATAGAAAAGATGTATGTATACATCGATAGAATGAATGCTTCAAATCTAGTTGACATCGGTGAAGTTCTCGTTCATCTCGGTTTCTCTGCGCAGCAATAACCCCAAAAAATGGGAACGATTTTCTGTGCAAAATGTCCAAATTAACAACATTTTACCAGTTTTAACTAGGGATGCAACAGTACAGTGGGCCCACGGTTCGGTATGTATCACAGTTTGTGGGGTACTGTTTCGGTATCTTTATATTTAAGAAAAGTGTGCGCTTGTATGACTCTCATGAAGGGGACGCGTTTGCAACACGTAGCTCTTCATCTCCCAATCCAGTGAGGTAGCTTCCAGTACATAGTGAACCGTCACAGTGAGGTAGCTTCCAGTACATAGTGAACCGTCACAGTGAGGTAGCTTCCAGTACATAGTGAACCGTCACAGTGAGGTAGCTTCCAGTACATAGTGAACCGTCACAGTGAGGTAGCTTCCAGTACATAGTGAACCGTCGAAATCCAGAGTCAGTAACCACCGAATAGGCCTGCAAATCTTTGGCTATGAATACTCCCACTGCTTTTGTTATTTCTTTGTTTTTTTGAATTTCGCAAATTGTTGTCGGAAGGCAGCAGCGAGAGAATGTGGTATTTTGGCTAACGAGTGGACTCTCCTTGCTCCAGCTGCAAGGGATACAGCCGGTGACGGCCACGTAAATGACACATCATGTTAGAAGTGTTACCACTTGAGTAGCCGACAGTGGCAAAGCAATGCTTGCAGACTGTACTTTGTTTGTTTACGGTCTTCTTACCCTCGTCATCTTATTGACCGCTGAATCCAAAATGTCCCACACAGTGGATTTGAGAGACGGCGGTGCTTCTCTCTGTCTCGCTAGTGCTCGCCATGGTCACGTTGGAGCTGAGAGAATATTATTTTTAGTTTCCCTTCTCTTCATGGGCCCCCTTAGTGAGGTTTCCTACTGCAATGTCATTGCAAATCGTCCATTGGTTGTTTAAGGGAGGGGGTTGCTGTCACTGCGGCTGCCACATTTTGAGACATTGCTGTGGAGTAAAGTTTGTCAGCCCTCCGGAGCCCCCTAACGGACACAAGCTGAGCGTCTGGTTCTGTGGATCTGAATGTACAACGTGCGTGTAGTCTGCAGCCCAATAAGAACGTTTAAGAACCGTAGTAAGAACCGTAATTCCGCGGTTCACGTTTGCGTATTGAGCCGTAGGGGGCTAACCGAACAGTTCCATAACATACTGTGTACCCTTGCATCCCAGGTTTTAAGGGAGTTAAAAGCTGTGAAAACGACCCAACATGTTTCCGATAAGATTTAATTTGGGCTTGGATGCATATTTTATGTGGTTGAAATACTTATCAGCTTTTTCGATGCTGATAAAAATAGGACCTTTACAGACGGTCCCTAACCGCGCATTCATTCTCTCAAGATAAATACATAATATTTTTCCACTGCTCTTTCCAAGTCAATATTTACATTTGGTGTATAATTTTACTGCAAGAACTGCTTAATTCTGCAGGCGTTAATATTAAGACTATGTGAGAGGTTACAGACCCACAGTTAATGTCCAGATTTCAGTTACTATTCCATTTAAACCATCTGAACAGTACAGGTCCCTTGATGTATTTGAAGTCCCAGTCTTGTGACTGTCAAATTTGTATAGCTCCTCACAATCCTCACACATCATCTTTCCCATATATTACTTTTCTGGTCCTCCCTTCTCTTTATTTTAAACTCTCCATTTCGCAGCTTTTCTCTTATTGAATTATACTCCGACATTGTCCTTTTTGCCTCAGTGGACCGACGTGAACTTTTTCTGCCAGTTTTCCCAAAAGCATTTGGCGTTTGCTGGGTATTTGGCGCCTGTACAGTTAGGGCCTGAAGCTTAGGCTTACGCACTGACGTCAGATACAAGTAATGAAAGAAACAAACCCAATGTAACCTATAGCTATGAATTGCACAAGAATTATACATTTATGGATTTTTCTCTTTATTCAACCCGCCCGCCTAAATAATCCACCCGCCCTTAATCCACACAATATTTCATGACCATAAACCTGCCCACCTGCGGATATAACCACGGAGACTGCGGGTTAGCATCAACCCGTGCATCACGTGTGTGTATGAGAGTCTTCCCTCGTAACAGACCAGTGTTTGTGAGCGTGGTGTTAATTATTAAAGTTGGTCAGAAACACTGAACATGTTAATGAGGCCTACTACACACTGGCTTGTTTAGACACAAGTCCACTTCTAGCATACTTAATTATGTTGTTAGCACTGTTTTTGTGAGTGTGCATATTTAATTACATTTGTGCATGTCTGTGCCTGTGTCTGTGCACATTTGATTATGTTTGTTAGAAATATCTCCATTATTCATTTCCCCTCTGATGAATGGGCTTCGCCACATTACTTCTAAAGAGACAGACCCTGTTTCTCCTCGGCTCCCTCTCATGGAAGGTTACAAGGGGGTTGGATGATGGTTGACCTTGACACCCCTCATACCATTCCTCAACCATCCCTCAACCCCTCTGAGAGGAGAGAAGAGGAGCTGTAAACGCATCGCCCTTTATAAAGCCACATAGCTGTATGTAATTTGTATGTTTGTCACAGGACACAGGCATGAACACCGTGCGCACACACGCACACAGGTAGTGGTGTGAACAGTACATGTCTTTGGCAATTTATCTCTCTCTAGGGGAGTCGTACACACGTACGTGCACACACCAGGGTTTCTGTTAGCTGACAATAGCCGGCTTTTGGGGTCAAATATATTTTTTTGTAAGCCTTTAAAACTGTCCAGGAGAAGAAAAATAATCCATGGCAAAATATTGCTTTTTGGAAATACCAGTCGATGTAAACACATTTGACCACTCATGCTTAACGGTCTATAGGTTAATTTGCATAATTTAGTGGAATTAAATTGGCGCGCATGTACTTTCGTTAGTCGTTATGTTTATCACATGCTCACAGCATACAGACACAGAACCTATGAGAGGAAAATCTGTCAGACAGCGCGAGAGCTGCTGCTACAGCTTATCAAACGGCTCATTAGTTACTGCTGGAGTGAAACATGATTTTGTAAGTCCAATCATTCTAAAACAATTCTAAATCCACGATTTAAAAAGAGCTAGGCCTACTATTTTTATTTCTCAACTGGTAGGCCTAATTGAAGCGGGCTTCCCATTTGCCATTCAAGTGCATGTAGGCAACTTTAGGCAGGCTTCAGCGCGTCACACATCACTTTGCAATGAGCTGGAAGCAGTATGCATTTTGAAACATACTTCATTGTTTGAAACCTGAACATTTGACTTCATATGATGAGGCATGTCTTAGCGCGCTTCAAAGTAAAATCCAACCGTAGAAACGTGGAGGCAATTATTTATTTCATTGTCCAGTAGCCAAAGGCAGAATCATAGTTATATTAGCAACCTGTGGTAGTTGTTGCATCTTTAGATCTTTTAGATTTTTTTTTATGTAGCCTAGGCATACTGGTTGTGGGACAATATATCCCAAATTCATACAACTGTCCCAGAGTCTGTTTGGAATAGGCTATTTCTTTCTCAACAAGCTGACCAATAGAATAGGTAAACTTTTCTACTATGTGGATAGTAGATTGACAGGCTAGATTTTTCTGTTTGTTACTCGTCTTGTTGGCTGAGGAAAAGTATATGTGGCAGTTCTAACGTCTTCAAATTGCTTATCGGAATTTGGTAAGATGGACGCACACCGTTGCATCCTCGACTTGCATGTTCTGAGTAACCATTATCTAAATGTGAGTTCTGTCATTCTGAGCACCGTGGGTTGACGCCCTAATCAGGTTACGCACCCAATGCATATAGGTCCGGTAAATCTTTCAAATGCTGCCCGTCAAATGTCCGGCGCCACATTTTCCTAACAAAAACCCTGACACACACACACACACACACACTATTACACTTCACCACTCTTGGAGTTCACTCACGCTTTTCAGCCATCGCATTAAAATTACATCACACACATGCCATCCATACCCTAAGGGATCGCCTCTAGCTCATCAAAGAGTAAAACGCTTGACCTCCACTTGCTCCTTCCCACACACACTCATTTATACACACACACACACACACACGCTCTCTTACTCCACACACACAATGCTGCCTCTCTCTGTGATGTTTTTACTATTGATTTCACCTCCTCTGCTGTTAACTATACCACGCCATCCCTCAGCCCTCTACTCCCCTACACTCCACCTCTCACATCATTCCCTACCCTGCTCTCCTCATCTCCTGAGAGAGTGTGTGTGGGTGTGTGTTTCTAGGTTGGAGTTTGAGCAATGATCTGTCACACAGACAGGAAGGTCACTTGTGGAGCAGAGAGAGAAGGCAGGGGGGAGAAAGATGGAGAAGGTGAAGAAAGAGGGATGAAGAAAGTAGTGTGGGTCAGAAGGAAAATAGAGAGGGTGAAGGATGGAGGGACTGGAGACACAGCAGGAGAGATTTGTAGGTAGTTTGAGAGGAGCTGAGATAGGAGAGGGGGATTGTGATTTAGGGAGAGGTGAGGAGAAAGTCCTTGATCTCTATTAGATTCACCCAAAGAAAGAAAGTAAGTCTCTTTCTATCATTCATTTTGCCTCAAGGGCACATCGACTCTCACTTTCACAATTTCTGCTCTCTTTTTATGAGATGTGCCATTTATTGTATGTACACTTAATCAACCTGAACCTCAAGGAAAGCGGTAGGGATCTGGAGCGTGAGGAGAGGGGAGAGAAGGAGGAAGGAGAGAGAGAGAGAGAGAGAGAGGGGGTGAGATAATTAAAGGGTTAATTTCCCTCCTCTCTTCATAGGTCAACACCCTCACCCCCTGTCACAACGGCTTAGGAAAGACGTGTCATTGGGTGTGTGCGTGTGGCAGTGGCCAGATGTGCCTCAGAGACTCCAGGCTTTGAGGGAAAGCTTCTTGGATTAGACCAGAGAACCTGCTGACCCGTGATGCACACACACAGACCAGCTGACCAGTGGAAGAGCGAGACACAAACACACATACACACCACACAGAGCAGCCAACCTGTGAAAGAGAAAGACACAAACACACTCTCACATACACAGAGCAGCCAACCTGTGAAAGAAGGGAGGGAAACTTGCATTACTCTAAATGAGAAATGTGTTTAATTGATTGTGTGGCTTTGCTGAGCTCAGCACTCTTCTCTAATGTATAACACTGTTTATTTAACTAACGGCTATCGCAATGAAAAATGATACTATCCTGGCAGATGCGTTCCTTTTTATAAATGAGCATTCCATAAATGTCACAGCTTATGTTGAATTAGTACATTTTATCGATATGCCATGCTACTCAATTGATCAGCTTGAAAATGAAGGACATCAACTGAGCTCCTAGGGGGCCAAGCGTCTTCAGCCAGGGCCTACTGCTTGGAGACTGTTCCTGGGGTGACACCAACGCATGCACGTACGCACACACAAACTATTTTGGCAGGGTTACACTGTAAGTGTGAAGGTGATCTGTTCCTGCTGCTGTTTGTACTTTGTGTGCGTGTGCCCATGTGTGCGTGCATGGATGAGACAGAATAATGCAATTCAGCCCAGATTCTCAAACCTGCTTATCTCTCTCACTAGTGGAGAAGTTGTTTCGAGCAACAGGAATGAATCTGTGTGTGTGTGTGTGTGCGCTGTAGTGTGTGGGGTGGTGGGTTACGTTCTGTTATCAGTCCAGTGCTTCCACTCAGGCAGAGAGTTTTATACACCGGGAAATCTACTGGTCCCCTCTACAATAGGCTTTTGTAATGGTCCCGCTTCACAGCACATTTCACTGCGATAACAACAGCAATACTGTGTATGTGAGAGAGAGCATTGAAAAATCCTATCTGCTTTCCTTGTTCTGCTGAGCCCAATACACCAGGAAAGAGGCATTTTTCACATGAAGTCGTGATGGAAACACTCTCTCTCTCTCTCTCACTCACTCACTCACTCACTCACTCACTCACACAGCTGTACGTGAAGCTGCGCTGTGACGACGGGCCCATACTGGAGCACATGGAGCAGCTGCTGGGGGAACTGGGGGGTGAGACCGAGGAGGGGGAGACAGACCCTGCCCTGGATGAAGACTTTGAGCCCTACAGTGAGGATGAGGACGCAATGGAACATTGACCACACCCCTCTCTACCAGTGATGTAGTGGTAAAACAGTAGGTTGGTAAACGCTGAGAGACGTTCGCGGTGAATAAAGTAATGCGCCCTATGTTTCCAATGTCTTTTTCTGCGATAAGTGTAAATAAAAAAAAAAGTGCCTAAACAGCATTTGGACTGCATTCCCCTGTCTACTTTTATAGTGCAGTATTAACTCGGACATTAAGTAAAGGTAAAGTTTATAGAAATGTAGTTTATAAAGACCTCTTACCTATCTCTGTACACCTCACAAACTAGACCAGGTGCAACACTTTGTTTGAAAGCAACAGAGTTGTGACTGTCGATGGTCCCTTGAGTTTTCTCTGAGTCTCGCTCTCTCTCTAGATATTGTCTGTATCGTCTTCTCAGAAGTGCCTTTCTGTTCAACCCTGAGTTTCCCAGAATCATATGACCTCTCTCTCTGCCATATTAGTGCTGAATTGTTTTCTGTATTAGAAAAGAGTGGTTGACATGTCGACTCAAGCTTTGTTTCCATTATCCTGGAATGAACCAGATAAAAAAACTACTTGAATGCTGTTTGTTCTTTGTATTTTTCTCTCAATCTGATCATTTTTTTGATGTTGTAATAATGAGGTGAATGTGTGCTTCCCTTCATGACCCAGGCTCACTTTAGAAAGAGATTCCAATCTGAATGTGACCTGCTAAAATAAATGGCTAATACTGAACAGATACTGTAGTGTTGTGGAGTTCATGAGAGGAGTGAGCATTGAGAGATGGATTAAGTTTTAATGTCACATGCACAAGTAGAGTGAAATGGCTTTCTTGCAAGCTCTAACCCCAACAATGCAGTAATCAATAACAAGGTAGAACAAAAACACACAAGATATAAAAAATAACAAATATATCATACAGGGCCAGTTCCAGTACCATATTTACAATGGGCAGGGATACTGGATCGATAGAGGTAGATATGTATAGGGGTAAGGTGACTAGGCATCAGGATATATGATAAACAAAGTAGCAGCAGTGTGTATGATGATTGTATGTGAGGTGTGTGTGTGTGGAGCCAGTATAAATGTGTATGTGAGCAAATAATGGAGTGAGTCTTTGTACTGTATGTGTGTAGGGCTCTGTGAGTGTGCATAGATAAGTGGGTCAACTCTAGTCCGTGTAGTCATTTTGTTAGCTAACAGAAGGGAGAGGAGAGGAATGACTGATGAAGAGCGAGGAGAGTGAGGGTTGAGAGGTGAGTGTTGTACACACACACACAGCTCTTAAACACGTTTCTCAAGAACCTTTAAGGCTTTATAGAAGCAGAATGTAGGAAGAGAGGGTTGAGCCAGGTGAGTGTAAGAGTACACTCTTCGAATAAAGGGTTATTCGGTTGTCCCCATAGGAGAACCCTTTTTGGTTCCAGGTAGAAGGCTTCTGGGGTCCGGGTAATTCATCTTAACAGAACATGTAAAGCAGCCAATAAAAATGTATTTTAAACATTTGCCAAAATGCAATTCGTAGGCAACACCATTCTAAACAGTGAAAATGATGCGTGTGGTTCCATATCAAATTAAAGTTTGTCGCCAGATGCAGATGTTAAAGAATGTGGAGAGAAATTCTTGTTTTTAGAGCCATAAGTGCAGTAAGTGTCCAACAGTACAATACTGAAACACAAATAAGAAACAAAAAATTAAGAAAGCTGACCTGACTGAAAATATCAGAATGAGCAATGTCAAGAGTCCGCAATATAAATATGTGGTGTGTATAGACAGCATGGACAAAATACAGTGGGGAAAAAAAGTATTTAGTCAGCCACCAGTTGTGCAAGTTCTCTCACTTAAAAAGATGAGAGGCCTGTAATTTTCATCATAGTTACACTTCAACTATGACAGACAAAATGAGGAAACAAAATCCAGAAAATCACATTGTAGGATTTTTTATGAATTTATTAGCAAATTATGGTGGAAAATAAGTATTTGGTCACATACAAACAAGCAAGGTTTCTGGCTCTCACAGACCTGTAACTTCTTCTTTAAGAGGCTCCTCTGTCCTCCACTCATTACCTGTATTAATGGCACCTGTTTGAACTTAAAAGACACCTGTCCACAACCTCAAACAGTCACACTCCAAACTCCACTATGGCCAAGACCAAAGAGCTGTCAAAGGACACCAGAAACAAAATTGTAGACCTGCACCAGGTTGGGAAGACTGAATCTGCAATAGGTAAGCAGCTTGGTTTGAAGAAATCAACTGTGGGAGCAATTATTAGGAAATGGAAGACATACAAGACCACTGATAATCTTCCTCGATCTGGGGCTCCACGCAAGATCTCACCCCGTGGGGTCAAAATGATCACAAGAACGGTGAGCAAAAATCCCAGAACCACACGGGGGGGACCTAGTGAATGACCTGCAGAGAGCTGGGACCAAAGTAACAAAGCCTACCATCAGTAACACACTACGCCGCCAGGGACTCAAATCCTGCAGTGCCAGACGTGTCCCCCTGCTTAAGCCAGAGAGCATTTGGATGATCCAGATGAGGATTGGGAGAATGTCAGATGAAACCAAAATATAACTTTTTGGTAAAAACACAACTCGTCGTGTTTGGAGGACAAAGAATGCTGAGTTGCATCCAAAGAACACCATACCTACTGTGAAGCATGGGGTGGAAACATCATGCTTTGGGGCTGTTTTTCTGCAAAGGGACCAGGACGACTGATCCGTGTAAAGGAAAGAATGAATGGGGCCATGTATCGTGAGATTTTGAGTGAAAACCTCCTTCCATCAGCAAGGGCATTGAAGATGAAACGTGGCTGGGTCTTTCAGCATGACAATGATCCCAAACACACCGCCCGGGCAACGAAGGAGTGGCTTCAGAAGAAGCATTTCAAGGTCCTGGAGTGGCCTAGCCAGTCTCCAGATCTCAACCCCATAGAAAATCTTTGGAGGAGTTGAAAGTCCGTGTTGCCCAGCGACAGCCCCAAAACATCACTGCTCTAGAGGAGATCTGCATGGAGGAATGGGCCAAAATACCAGCAACAGTGTGTGAAAACCTTGTGAAGACTTACAGAAAACATTTGACCTCTGTCATTGCCAACAAAGGGTATATAACAAAGTATTGAGAAACTTTTGTTATTGACCAAATACTTATTTTCCACCATAATTTGCAAATAAATTCATTAAAAATCCTACAATGTGATTTTCTGTATTTTCTCCTCATTTTGTCTGTCATAGTTGAAGTGTACCTATGATGAAAATTACAGGCCTCTCTCATCTTTTTAAGTGAGAGAACTTGCACAATTGGTGGCTGACTAAATACTTTTTTTCCCCACTGTATACGTAGGAAAAGGTATGTACAGCAGTAATTATACAGGATGAGCTATGTCAAGAATACAGCATGTGTACTGTACATGTAACATGAGTATTCAATTAACTTAATTTCTCACGTGACAGATGAAAATCTCAGAAACACAGAATGAGGGGGAATCTAAAGATGCAACAACTAGGTTGGCTTGCTAATATGACTAAGATTGTGACTTTTGCTTCTGGACAACAAAAGAAAGTTGATATGAAAACCAATAGAACAGGAAAGAAATGCTGGTTTCAATGGCATATGAGGAAGTCTTTGTAAAATATTTGTCTCCCATGTTTCTATGATTGGATTTTGCCTAGGATACCTTGAAGCAAGGTAAGACATTCCTCATAATATGAAGTAAAACGTTCAGGTTTCAAACAATTAAGTATATGTGTTCAAAATACATTCTGCCTCCAGCTCACATTGCAAAGTGATAGGTAATGATGGGCTGATAGCCTGCCTACCATTGCCTATGCACTTGAAGGGGAAATAGGCTCTGTATGCTGTGGGGCATGTCTAATAAATAAGATACATGAGGACCAATGAAAATACACACGGCCCAATTTAATTCCACAAAATGTAGCAAATTAACCTATAGACCAATAAGCATGACGGTCAAATGTATTTCCATCTACTAGTATTTCCGTCTATGTATAAAAAGCATTAACTTGCAACGCGATTGTATTTTCGCCCGGTCAATTTGGCCGGCAGCAATTTTATTTATCGTCTTTTTATTTTATCGGCCAAAAGCTGTCAATTACGTATAACAGAAACCCTGGTGTGTGTGTGTGTGCATGGATGAAGCAGACTAATGTAGTTCAGCCAAGATTCCCAGATCTACTTATCTCCATCACTGTGGACTAGAGGAGAAGTTTCATTTAGGAGCAAAAGGAATTAATCTGTGTGTGTGTGTGTGTGTGTGTGTGTGTGTGTGTGTCTGTTTCTGTGTTGTGATTGCTGTAGCGTATGTGTGTGATAGTGGGTTGTTCTGTTATCAGTCCGGTGCTTCCACTCAGGCAGAGAGAGTATTACACACAGGGAAATCTACCGGTCCCCTCTACAATAGGCTTTTATAATGGTCCTGCTCACACTGTATTTCACTGAGCCCAATACACCAGGAAAGAGGCATTTGGTAGCAGTCACATTAAGTCCTAGTGGAAAAGTGTATGTATGTAACAAATGTTTATTTCTGTGTGTGTGTGTCTCTCTCCAGCTGTATGTGAAGTTGCGCTGTGATGACGGCCCCATACTGGAGCACATAGAGCAGCTCCTGGGGGATGAGACAGAGGGGGAGGAAGGTGAGACAGACCCTGCCCTGGATGAAGACTTTGAGCCCAGTAGTGACAATGAAGAGGAGGAAGCCATGGAACATTGACCACACCCCTCTCTCTCTACAAGTGATCTAGTGGTAAAACAGTAGGTTGGTAAAAGTAAAGTAACGCTCCCTATATTTCCAATTCATTTTTATGTGATAGGTGAGGAAATGCAGGGGCAAAATAAAAAACTGTGTAAAAGGCATTTAGACTGCATTCCCCTGTCTACTTTTATAGTGCAGTATTAACTCGGACATTAAATAAAGGTAAAGTTTATAGAAATGTAGTTTATAAAGACCTCTTACTTATCTCTGTACACCTCACAAACTAGACCAGGTGCAACACTTTGTTTGAAAGCAACAGAGTTGTGACTGTCGATGGTCCCTTGAGTTTTCTCTGAGTCTCGCTCTCTCTCTAGATATTGTCTGTATCGTCTTCTCAGAAGTGCCTTTCTGTTCAACCCTGAGTTTCCCAGAATCATATGACCTCTCTCTCTGCCATATTAGTGCTGAATTGTTTTCTGTATTAGAAAAGAGTGGTTGACATGTCGACTCAAGCTTTGCTTCCATTGTCCTGGAATGAACCAGATAAAAAAACAACTTCAACGCTCTATTTTTTTATTTTTCTCCTCTCAATCTGATAATGTTTTGGATACATGTTGTAATAATAAGGTGAATGTGTGCTTCCCTTCATGACCCAGGCTCACTTTAGAAAGAGATTCCAATCTGAATGTGACCTGCTAAAATAAATGGCTAACACTGAACAGATACTGTAGTGTTGTGGAGTTCATGAGAGGAGTGAGCATTGAGAGATGGAAGGGGTAGAGATGGACGAGGGGAGAGGAGTGACAGATGAAGGGAGAGAGGAGAGTGAAGTTTGAGAGTTTGAGTGTTGTAGACACACAGTCATGGTCACTAACTATAACTATAATTGTTTTGTCTTTTATCTTTTGTGGTCTAGTACTGCCTTTTTGCTAGCTAGGGCCATCTACTTTAAGTGCTGCCTGTCTTCCCAGTGGCCTACTTGGTGTGTGAACTGCTGACTGCTCATCATTTGCAGATAGTTGTTAACACATCAACCAGGATCAAGGGGCAGGGCAATTTGTGACTTGTTTTGATAATCAGTGGCTGTATTGGAGGGGGAGTGGTTTCACCTCTCCTAGGCAATCAGCAATTAGTACAGGGAGATATGCTCTCCACCTCTGCTAGGCTATTAGAAATTAGTGTTAGTTCTTCAGTCTCCCCTGGTTTCTCAGCGGCAGCTGTAAGCGGCGGTCGTGTCAGTGGCTGTTTTGTCGCAAACTAAGAAGGTTGACGGAACTAAGACGGTTCTGCCGAGTTGTTCTGAGGAGTTGTTTGAGGAAGGAAAGAGAGGAAGGATCCACACCACTCTCTCACTTGAGTATCTTACCTAGTTATTTACGACTTCATGTCTGGATGGCACCGAAAAACATGGCTGATGTTTTACATTCTCCCAACCAATTGTGCTATTTTTTTTCCCCAATTAACTTATTTTTTAACTTATTGTGTACGTAATATTACTGCTACCGTCTCTTATGACTGAAAATAACTTCTGGACATCCGAACTGTGATTGGAAGAAACGTTTTCCTTTAACGAGTCAGACGAGAAGGATGTCCTGCTTTCACTGGAACAGGCCCAGATCCACGCCTTTTGCGTGGAGAAAAGATGCAGGAAAAGGGGCCGAAAATCGGGCAGCCTTCTGAGAATCCGTAGGCGAGCGAGTAAACTCCCACTGCCATCCGTTCTTCTTGATAACGTGCAATCATTGGAAAGTAAAATTGATGACCTACGATTAAGATTATCCTGCCAACGAGACATCAAAAACTGTAACATCTTATGTTTCACCGAGACGTGGCTGAATGACGATACAGAAAATGTAGAGCTAGCGGGATTTTCCATGCACCGGCAGAACAGAGACGCTACCTCTGGTAAGACGAGGGGTGGGAGTATGTGTCTATTTGTCAATAACAGCTGGTGCGCGTTGTCTAATATTAAACAAGTCTCAAGGTATTGCGTACCTTATGATAAGCTGTAGACCACACTATTTACCAAGTGAGTTCTCATCTATATTATTCGTAGCTGTCTATTTACCACCACAGAACGAAGCTGGCACTAAGACCGCTCTCAACCAACTTTATAAGGCCATAAGCAAAGAAGACAATGCTCACCCAGAAGCGGTGCTCCTAGTGGCCAGGGACTTTAATGCAGGCAAACTTAAATCAGTTTTACCAAATCTTTACCAGCATGTCACATGTGCAGCCAGAGAAAAAAAAATCCTTGACCACCTTTACTCCACACACAGAGATGCATACAGAGCTCTCCCCCGCCCTCCATTTGGCAAATCTTACCATAATTCTATCTTCCTGATTCCTGCTTACAAGCAAAAATGAATGCAGGAAGTACCAGTGACTCGCTCAATAAGGAAGTGGTCAGATGACGCGGATGCTACACTTTTCCGGGATTCATCCAATGGCATTGAGGAGTACACCACCTCAGTCATTGGCTTCAACAATAAGTGCATCGACGACATCTTCTCCACAGTGACTGTACGTACATATCCCAACCAGAATCCATGGATTACAGGAAACATCCTTATCAAGCTAAAGGCTAGAGCTGCCGCTTTCAAGGAGGTAAGAGAGAGTTAGAAAGAAATGAATCGAAGGCAGATGTCGGGAGGCTGAAGTCGCCAAGTACGAAGAGCGGTGTGCCATCGTGAGGAAATCAAGGTGTCAAGCTCATTGAGAAACTCTCCAAGGGCACCTGGTGGGCGATAAATGACAATAATGTTAAGTTTGAGTGAACAAGTGACAGTGACAGCATGGAATTTATGCTGTCAAAAGGCACATGACAGCTTGCTTGGAGTTTGCCAAAAGCCACCTAAAGACCCTCAGACCATGAGAAACATGGCTTTGGTCTGATGAAACCAAGATCGAACTCTTTGGCCTGAATGCCAAGCGTCACATCTGGAAGAAACCTGGCACCATCCCTACAGGGAAGCATGGTGGTGGCAGCATCATGATGTGAGGACAATGACACTAAGCACACAGCCAAGACAATGCAGGAGTGGCTTCGGGACAAGTCTCTGAATGTCCTTGAGTGGCCCAACTTTTTTAAAGTGGTTGAACCCGATCGAACATCTCTGAAAAGACCTGAAAATAGCTGTGCACTCCTCATCCAACCTGACAGAGCTTGAGAGGATCTGCAGAGAAGAATGTGAGAAACCCCCCAAATACATGTGTGCCAAGCTTGTAGCGTCATACCCAAGAAGACTTGAGGCTGTAATCGCTGCCAAAGGTGCTTCAACAAAGTACTGAGTAACGAGTCTGAATACTTATGTAAATGTAATATTTCAGCTTTTTATTTTGAATAACCTTGCTAAAATGTCTAAAAAACTGTTTTTGCTTTGTCATTATGAGGTATTGTCTGTAGATTGATGAGAGGAAAAAAAATATTTAAGAAATTTTAGAATAAGGATGTAAGGTAACAAAATGTGGAAAAAGTCAAGGGGTCTGAATACCTTCAGAATACTGAACACGAACAGTAAAGCATTAAAGCAACACAAATAAAGCAGAAAGAGGAGATACAGTATCTAGGCTGTTGAATCATCTGCTTATTCTAGTCCACTCACACCACTCTAACCTACTTTACGCTTCACACACTATGAAACACCTCCTGGATCTGAGACAGATAAACAGACAATGTTAAATCAAATACACAAACATACACACACTGACCTAGGTGCCTCTCCACGCCTGTTAGCTAACCCAACACAGCACAGCACCTCGTCTCTTTGAAGAATTCCCACACCACTAAACATGAATGTTATCTGAGATTCCCGGGACTGATTATCATCAGGCCAGTGGGAGAGAGAGCTGCTTTGGGAACGCTGGGGTTTAGATAAGGAGAGCTGATTTTGCATGGGGGGGATACATGTGTGTGCATGGGGGGATACGTGTGTGTGCACGGGGCATGTGTGTGCGCATCTGCGTGGGTGTCTGCAGAGTGCAGGTATACACTGTACAAAACATTAGGACCATCGTCCTAATATTGAGCTGCACCCCCCCTCAGAACAGCCTTAATTTGTCAGGTAATGGACTCTACAAGGTGTCAAACGTTTTACAGGGATGCTGGCCAATGTTGACTCCAATGCTTCCCACAGTTATGTTAAATTGACTGGATGTCCTTTGGGTGGTGGACCATTCTTGATACACACAGGAAATTGTTGAGGGTGAAAAACCCACCAGGGTTGCAGTTCTTGACTCAAACCTGTGCGCCTGGCACCTACTACCATAACCCATTCAAAGGCACTTCAATATTTTGTCTTGCCAATTCACCCTCTGACTGGCACACATACACAATACAATTGTCTCAAGGCTTAAAAATCCTTCTTTAACCTCTCTCCTCTCCATCTACACTGATTGAAGTGGATTTAACATGTGACATTAATAAGGGATCATAGCTTTCACCTGGATTCACCTGGTCAGTCTATGTCATGGAAAGAGCAGGTGTTCCTAATGTTTTGTACACTTAGTGTATATGTGTGTGTGGTGTAGTTGTGAGTGTGTTTTATTAATCAAAACATTAGGCTTGTGGGAGAGAGCTAATCCTGGATTAACAGATTAGAACACTTGCGTTGTCATAACAACACATTGATTGGAACTGAACATTGATCATTGTGTGTGTGTAGTTAATTAGTGAGTTAATCAGGCCATCTTGCAGGGGATTAATGAATAAATCATCAAATCAGAATCCTACTAAATGAATACATCAGACCTGTGTGGGTGTGTATAACCTCCCTCTCCCCCACACACTCCCTTTCTCTCATTCTCTCTCTTTCTGTGTTTGTGTGTGTGTGTGAGAGAGAGAGAGAGATAGTTGTGTATCTAAGCTAATATCCTTCCTGAAGAGTATGATACATAATGCCCCCAAAGGGATAATGCTTCCTAAAGACAGTAACATCCTGGTGTTTAGAGTGATGGATCCTCTGTAAATGGTGATTAGAGACAGATTACAGATTAATGGATACTCACATCCTGAGTTATCACATATTGTACACTGATGGTTTCCTGAATAGCTGAGATTTCAATGTGTGGTCAGTCGGTCAGCACAAGGGACGTGTGTGTAAGGCGGAGTTTACACAGGCAGCCCAAATCTGATATTTTTTTTCCCACTAATTGATCTTTTGACCAATCACATCAGAACATTTCACATCAGATCTTTTTCAGAGCGGATCTGATTGGTCAAATGACCAATTAGTGTAAAAATATCAGTATTGGGCTGCCTGTAAAAGGAGCCTTACACACACAGTGTGTAACAGCTGAGAGTATGGATTTAAAGTGGCCATAAAGAAACATTCTAATATACTGGCCCTTTTTATAGGATCGCTGTAGAGAGGGTGTGTGTGTATTTTTATCATTGTGTTGGGGCGGTGTGTCCTGAAAGGCTCTAAAGCCTCCATCTGTCTGTTAAAACATCAGTGAAAAGTTAATTAAAATGAAGTATTCAGTTTTCCCTCTCTATTCTCAACTGTACAACAGTCAGTAGAAAGGAGGCGAACTCAGTCTATTTAGCGGAAACTCACTAACTCTCATAATTAACTTTCACAAAATGAAACGCCATTCATTAATGATCTCACTATTCTGTCAATAACTCTACTTCTAACACCGCCTTCTCTCTCTCTCTCTCTCTCTCTCTCTCTCTCTCTCTCTCTCTCTCTCTCTGTGTGTGTGAAAGAGCATTGTGATCGTAGTGTTTGTCTGTGTGTACATGAGCGCTGTAATATTTAGTAGATACAGTGTGTTTCAGACATAACCAGCCAATTAGCCATGCTGTCTTATAGCCACACCTCACATCTGACTGCTGTACACTGTAGTTACAAACAGTGGTGTGTGTGAGATTGTCACCTCCCTTGTTTTCGTACATCATTAGGCCACAGAAAAAGCCTATTCCTGGTCGTAAATCACCACACACACACACACACACACACACACACACAGGGTTTTGATTTTAGTGATAATGACAGGATTTTTTTAATTTCACCAGGCAAGTCAGTTAAGAACAAATTCTTATTTACAATGATGGCCTAGGAACAGTGGGTTAACTGCCTTGTTCAGGGGCAGAACAACAGATGTTTTACCTTGTCAGCTCGGGGATTCGATCCACCAACCTTTCGGTTACTGGCCCAACACTCTAACCACTAGGCTACCTGCCACCCCATCATGATGCTGTGACATGATTAATAATGGACCTTTTCCCCTAATCCTGAAGTGTGTGTGTGGTTTGTGTATGTGTGTGTGTTAGCGTGTGTGTGTTTTTGTTGTTACAGAGTCATGCTGGTGAGGTTCTATCTCTCTCAGCAGTCAGCCAATTACCTCCTACAGCACTCCATCACATGCTATTGTCACCCTCATAGAAGTTTGACTGAACATTAACTCCTGTAAGCTTTGGGTTCAGCATCGCTGCTTCACTTCAATAATAACCTTTGTGGTGTGTGTGTGTGTGTGTTTGGGGTGGTTCAAGCTGTGTGTGTGTTTGTGTGGTGGTTCAGTCAGAATATGTGTGAGTCTGAAAGATGATAGGGGAGGATTGATGGCTGACTGGTGTAGATTGATTTTGAAACATCCACTAATTATCAGTGCCTTCAATTTGAGTGTCTGTGTTTAAGATGAGAGGTTTGATGCTGTAACGGCTGCTAATTATTGCTGTTCTGGATTTCACTCAATCTGTTTGATCTGCTGTCCTGTGGAGACGGATCGAGAGCGTGTGTGCACTGGCGCGCACACACACACACAATTAGGGGTCATAGGGAGGAGAGAGGAGGCTTGAGCTCCAATTACTGAGACTCTAGTAGTCTGCTTGGCTCCCCATCCTTACACCGCAGGGATGTGTGTGTGTGTGTGTGTAGTAACAATTTATCTGTGGAATTTCTTTCCTTCTTAATGCTTTTGAGCCAATTAGTTGTGTTGTGACAAGGTAGGGGTGGTATACAGAAGTTAGCCCTATTTGGTAAAAGACCAAGTCCATATTATGGCAAGAACAGCTCAAATAAGCAAAGAGAAATGACAGTTCATCATTACTTTAAGACATGAAGGTCAGTCAATATGGAAAATTTCAAGAACTTTGAAAGTTTCTTCAAGTGCAGTGTCAAAAACCATCAAGTGCTATGATGAAACTGGCTCTTGTGAGGACCGCCAATGGAAAGGAAGACCTAGAGTTACCTCTGCTGCAGAGGATAAGTTCATTAGAGTTAACTGCTCCTCAGTTTGCATCCCAAATAAATGCTTCACAGAGTTCAAGTCACAGACACATCTCAACATCAACTGTTCAGAGGATACTGCCTGAATCCGGCCTTCATGGTTGAATTGCTGCCAAGAAACCACTACTAAAGGACACCAATAATAAGAAGAGACTTGCTTGGGCCAAGAAACACGAGCAATGGACATCAGACCGGTGGAAATCTGTCCTTTGGTCTGATGAGTCCAAATGTAAGATTTTTTGGTTCCAACCGCCGTTTCTTTGTGAGACGCAGAGCAGGTGAATGGATGATCCCTGCATGTGTGGTGTGGTGGTGCTTTGCTGGTGACACTGTCAGTGATTTATTTAGAATTCAAGGTACAGTTAACCAGCTTGGCTACCACAGCATTCTGCAGAAATACGCCATCCCATCTTAGTGGGACTATCATTTGTTTTTCAACAGGAAAATGACCCAAAACACACCTCCAGGCTGTGTAAGGGCTATTTGACCAAGAAGGAGAGTGATGGAGTGCTGCATCAGATGACCTGGCCTCCACAATCACCCGACCTCAACCCAATTGAGATGGTTTGGGATGAATTGAACCACGGAGTAAAGGAAAAGCAGCCAACAAGTGCTCAGCATATGTGGGATCTCCTTCAAGACTGTTGGAAAAGCATTCCATGTGAAGCTGGTTGAGAGAATGCCAAGGGTGTGCAAAGATGTCATCAAGGCAAGAGGTGGCTACTTTGAAGAATCCAAAATATATTTTGATTTGTTTAACACTTTTTTTTGGTTACTACATGATTCCATATGTGTTATTTCAAAGTTTTGATGTCTTCACTATTATTCTACAATGTAGAAAAATGTTTAAATAAAGAAAAACCCTTGAGTAGCTGTGTCCAAACCTTTGAGTGGTACTGTAGGTGTGTGTGTGTATCACCCCTAGCAGGAGTCTCCTGACTCCTCCTCTGGAGGTCTATAATCAAATCAATCAAATCTCTCAAAGCACTCTTGATAATCTACTCAATATACGCCATCTGGACCTGAACAGAGATAGTGTGTGTATGTGTGTGCATGTTTGTGTGTGCCCATGCGTGCATGTTTGTATATGGTTGTGTGTGAGAGCAGACATTGAGCAAAAAAAAACTAAGAGCATAGCATGTGAAATAAGCAGACAGGGAAATGGTGTTTCTGTAAAGTCATTTTATTGTCCCATGGTTGTATAATGCAGTCAGTCTCTGTCTCTTTATCCCTCAGCAGGGCAGATTTATTTACATTACATTGTACACCAGATATATGGAAAAATGTTAATACATTTTCCTGCATTCCATTTTATGTGTGTGTGTTGTCCCAGGGATGATAGTCTTTGTTTTAAGTATTTCCAGCTTTTAATGTGATTGATGCCTTTTTGTACACATGCTTAACTAACCTGTATGAAACAGAGATGATGGCCCTTACTTTTTCTTGTTCTCTACTCTCTCTCTCTCTCCCTCTATTTCTAACCTCCCTTTCTCACCCTATATCCCTCGAACGCTCTCTCTCTTCCTTGCGCTTTCTCTTTTTTCTCGCGCGCTCTGTTCTTTCTCTCTCTCTCTATCTTTCTCTCTCTCTCTCAATTCAATTCAAAGGGGATTTATGGGCATGGGAAACACATGTTTATATTGCCAAAGCAAGTGAAAAACAATTGTGATATATGCAATCAGAAATGAACAGTTAACATTACCAACACAAAAGTTTCAAAAGGATAAAGACATCTCAAATGTTATATTATTAGCTAGGTATAGTGTTGTAACAGTGTGCAAATAGTTGGAATATGAATGGTAAATATAGATATAGGTTGTATTTACAAAGGTGTTTGTGCTACACTGGTTGCCCTTTTCTTGTGGCAATAGGTCACACATTTGGCTGCTTGGAAGTTTGTCAATATTTGATTGGTTTTCAAATTCTTTCTTGGTCTGTGGGATCTGAGGGAAATATGTGTCTCTAATATGTTCATACTTGGCAGGAGGTTAGGAAGTGCAGCTTAGTTTCCACCTCGTTTTGTGGACAGTGGGCACATAGCCTTTCTTCTCTCTCTCTGCCTATGGCGGCCTCTCTCAGTTGCAAGGCTCATGGAGTCTGTAAATAGGCTTTTCTTAAGTTTGGGTTAGTCACCGTGGCACTGGCGTACTGGATAACCCCACAGCCCCATGGGGGCCCATGCGCCTGTCTGACATTGGTCTATTTTTATTTTATTTAATAAATCATTTTCACAGTAACCCTCAAAGTAATTCATAAACCTTTTAAATGTCCATATATACTAGGAAGCTAAGTATTAGTTTTTTTGGTAGGTTTCTACACTACTTTCCTTCCATCTATAACATTTCTTAATGGTATGCAGTTTGTTTGGCTTTGATGCCTCATGTTGAGTATTGCTCTGTTCAAGTAGACTGTAATTTTGCTATTATCTGATAGGGGTGTCAGTTGGCTGACTGTGAACGCTAACGGTAATAAAGTAGTCTACAGTACTACTGCCAAGGGATGAGCTGTAAGTGTACCTACCGAAGGAGTCCCCTTGAAACCTATCAGACCCAGCGTGCAATAGAGCTGTTTTGTCGTAGTGTCTAGGGGGGCATATTGGGGAGGGAATGCTGTCACTTCCAGGTAGGTGTTTGTCCCCCTGTGTGCTGAGAGTGTCAGGTCCTTGACTGGTTCTGGCGTTTTAGGTCGTCACAGACTAGAATATGAAAATGGTTGATCTCCCCCTCTAGGATGGAGAAGCTGTTGTCATTAAAGTATGGGGATTCTAGTGGGGGTATGCAAGTAGCACACAGGAGGACATTTTTCTCTGTTATTTCAAACCAGATGTAAAATGCTCTTGTTTTGATTAATTCAAAAGAGTGGGCTAGGTCTGATTTACACCAAATTAGCATACTCCCTGAGTCTCTTCCCTTTTTCACTCCTGGTAGTTTGGTGGATGGGATTACCAGCTCTCTGTAACCTAGAGGGCAACCAGTGGGTCTGTCTCCTCTATACCATGTTTCTTGTAGGATGACAATGTCTGTATTTCTGATGTCTTTGGTGAAGTCTTGGTTCCTGCTGTTTAGGCCAAAGGCAGATGACCTCATACCTTGGATATTCCAGCATGATATAGTAAAAGCTTTGTGTTCCATAGTGTCCAGTGTTGTGCTTTGTGTGGTTAAGCCTCAGACTAACAGGTGTGAGCAGAGCACACTGGGCACCTGATACATGCCTCTTTGGTCGCTGAATGGGGCTTGGGCGGGTGTAGGAGTGAGGGTTGGGCCTATTGCTCTGCTCACGGCCTGGGTGTCTGTCTGTCGCTCTTTCTCTCTCAGGTATTACGGTGTACAGCCATGACGGTACTTCTAAAGACGGCCAGTATCACGGTACTTCTAAAGACAGCCAGTATGCCTAACGTTCAGAGAGGAAGAAAGAGATGAGAGAAAGCCAGCTAGTCTTAGCAGGTGCACGTTTTCCCTTGATTCATACTTGAACAGGGAGGGATGGAAACATACAATTATGAAACTACAGAAGCTATGTTGAATACATTTTCTTGTTCCTGAAGTCCTGAAATGTTCAGAGTACATTGAGGGGAGTTAATGCTTCCAATACATGTATAAACATGAAAATTGGCAAAAATGGAGTTGAAAGGTTTTCATCCGACAGTGACGACATGCACACACATGCGCACACACGCATGCACTCATACAAAAACATAAACACACACACAAACTCAGAAAATTCTGTGAATTGTTATACTGTAAGGGACATTATTGTCCAGGAGTTAACAATGCGTTGTATTACTACAGTGAGGGAAAAAAGTATTTGATCCCCTGCTGATTTTGTACGTTTGCCCACTGACAAAGAAATGATCAGTCTATAATTTTAATGGTAGGTTTATTTGAACAGTGAGAGACAGAATAACAACAAATTAATCCAGAAAAACGTATGTGAAAAATGTTATAAATTGATTTGCATTTTAATGAGGGAAATAAGTATTTGACCCCTCTGCAAAACATGACTTAGTACTTGGTGGCAAAACCCTTGTTGGCAGTCACAGAGGTAAGATGTTTCTTGTAGTTGGCCACCAGGTTTTCTCACATCTCAGGAGGGATTTTGTCCCACTCCTCTTTGCAGATCTTCTCCAAGTCATTAAGGTTTCGAGGCTGATGTTTGGCAACTCGAACCTTCAGCTCCCTCCACAGATTTTCTATTTCTATTTCCCTTAAGATCTGGAGACTGGCTAGGCCACTCCAGGACATTAATGTGCTTCTTCTTGAGCCACTCCTTTGTTGCCTTGGCCGTGTGTTTTGGGTCATTGTCATGCTGGAATACCCATCCACGACCCATTTTCAATGCCCTGGCTGAGGGAAGGAGGTTCTCACCCAAGATTTGACGGTCCATCGTCCCTTTGATGCGGTGAAGTTGTCCTGTCCCCACAGCAGAAAAACACCCCCAAAGCATAATGTTTCCACCTCCATGTTTGACGGTGGGGATGGTGTTCTTAGGGTCATAGGCAGCATTCCTCCTCCTCCAAACACGGCGAGTTGAGTTGATGCCAAAGAGCTCCATTTTGGTCTCATCTGACCACAACACTTTCACCCAGTTGTCCTCTGAATCATTCAGATGTTCATTGGCAAACTTCAGACGGGCATGTATATGTGCTTTCTTGAGCAGGGGGACCTTGCGGGCACTGCAGGATTTCAGTCCTTCACGACGTAGTGTGTTACCAATTGTTTTCTTGGTGACTATGGTCCCAGCTGCCTTGAGATCATTGACAAGATCCTCCCGTGTAGTTCTGGGCTGATTCCTCACCGTTCTCATGATCATTGCAACTCCACGAGGTGAGTACTTGCATGGAGCCCCAGGCCGAGAGAGATTGACAGTTCTTTTGTGTTTCTTCCATTTGTGAATAATCGCACCAACTGTTGTTACCTTCTCACCAAGAAGCTTGGCGATGGTCTTGTAGCCCATTCCAGCCTTGTGTAGTCTACAATCTTGTCCCTGAGAGCTCTTTGGTCTTGGCCATGGTGAAAAGTTTGGAATCTGATTGATTGATTGCTTCTGTGGGCAGGTGTCTTTTATACAGGTAACAAGCTGAGATTAGGAGCACTCCCTATAAGAGTGTGCTCCTAATCTCAGCTCGTTACCTGTATAAAAGACACCTGGGAGCCAGAAATCTTTCTGATTCAGAGGGGGTCAAATACTTTTTTCCCTCATTAAAATGCAAATAAATGTATACAATTTTTCACATGCGTTTGTCTGGATTTTTTTGTTGTTATTCTGTCTCTCACTGTTCAAATAAACCTACCATTAAAATTATAGACTGATAATTTCTTTGTCAGTGGGCAAACGTACAAAATCAGCAGGGGATCAAATACTTTTTTCCCTCACTGTTAGTGATGTCATCAGAGAGCATCATAATGCTTTTTGTTGAAACCTCAATGACCAAAGTCTTTCTGGATACGGTGGTCTCGGCGGTGGCAATGTGAGGGGGGAGAGAGCGGTAAGGGGAGATGGTTGGAAGGCAGGGGAGGGAGGGAGGAGATGTAGAGGAGGATGTGAGAGTAGGATGGAGGGAAAGATAGAGGAGATGGAGAATTGAGGGAGGTGGGGATGGGGTAGAGGGGGGTGTAGGAGGGGCAGGTGATGAGGGGGTGAGGTGTGGGGGGCGTGAGAGGAAGAGGTAGAGGAGGGGGACGAGAGTACCATACTGAAAGCTGTGTGTTGTAGAATGTAATGATGAAGGGTGGGTGGAGGAGGGTGGGTCATTAGAGGCTGCAGTATGGGGACAGGGGGATGAGGAGGGGGGAGGCTGGGGGTAGAGTGTGTCTGTAAGAGCTGTGTTTGTACGGGGTGTGCGTCTAGCTTTAGAGAGGTATTTAGGGATGTGGAGTGTGTGTTTTTCTCTTGAGTGTGTGCCACATGTGTATGAGTGCGTGTGGGGTGTGTGTATGGCTCTGGGGAGGGGGTATGGTGTGTGTGTGCCGGTGTGTGTGTCTCTGTCCCCTGTAGCAGTCTCTGCATGTGCTCTCGTGCCTGCTCCTGCAGACAGCGATACTTGCCCATCTCCTCAGCGCTGAAGCTGATTGGCTGTTGAGCCAGAGGAGGGGAGGGTCCCTGTGACCATTGACCCCTGTGAGGTAAAGTTAGGGCAGGATATAAGGTCACAGCATGATGTGATGTCAGGGAAGGACAGGACGTGTCCTCTCCAGTTTTCTCAGGGCTCTGAGACAAGAGGGGTTGAGGGCACGGTCGACCACTTTGGACCGCTCCATTCTTCATACTCTCCTTCCCTTGGTTGTGGTCCTGGTCCTGTGTCTGGACCTGGTCTTGATTGTGGTCCTGTTTCTTTGTTTGGTCAGGGCCCTCCCTCTCTCTTTCTGCCCCTCGTCTCTTAGTTCCTCTCCTGATCGCTGGTAGTTTCCCGAAAAGTGGCAGTAGCATAGTTCTGCTGGGGTTCCCCTCTCTGGGCTTTGGGGGGGCTTTGGGCTTTCTGTCTGAGAGACATGTGGGGTTGGGGCTCCTGTCCTGTGAATGGGTGGTATCAGTTCTGGGCAGAGGTCTAGGAGGAGTAGGTTTGAGGCTGGGGGCTTGGTATTTCTCCTTGGTGGGTGAGGGACATGGTGCTCGCCTGGGCACCCCTGTTGTTTTTCTCCTAGTCAGGGTGAGTCTTGAGCGGGTACTAACGCTACTCCACCCACCACTCAGGTCTGACACACTGGTGCTGCTGCTACAGAAGCCAGGGCTGGGCTGTCGGGGCAGCCAGTCAGGGCTAGAATCAGGCCGGTTGCTGGGGCTGGAGATGGGGCATCTGGTAACCTGCACACTAGGAACAGACTGGGAGCCAGGACTGGGGCTGTGTCTATGGTCAGGGCATCTGGTTACCCAGTCCCAGCTAAAACTATCAGGCCTAGAGCTGGGGCTAGGTCGTGATCCCTTCTCCCACCTGCTCCAGCTCTCTCTACCATCAGTGGACTTCTGTCTCTCCCAGTTGTCATCCCAGAGGTATCTGTCCTCCCTGCAGTATGTGTCCCTGTCCTCCCAACTGTCACTGCTGCCCGGGCTTGAGTCCCCTGGTCCTCTGTTCCAGACCTCTCCCACTCTCTCCCCAGGACTAGACCTCCATCCCCTGAAACCCTCCAGAGTCCTGTGACTGGGGGTCGAGAGATACCCATGCCAGCCCCCTCCACTGACTCTTCCAGGGCTGGATAACCTGCTTACCCAACCCTGCCTCCTACTCCCCCAATCCCTGTTCCCTCTCTCCCTACCACTTTCCCGACAGCCTCTACTCCCTCCATCCCAGCTCTCCCTCCTTCCACTCTCTATTCTCTCCCACTCCTCACTCTCTGCCCACTTCCTGTTCATGTATTTCCTGTTTCTGTGGATGTATTTACTCTTCCTCACTGGGCTGCAGGAAATATTACTACCAGGGATGTTGTCATGACGACTGTAGACTGGGTAGCCCCCGCTGCAACCGTGGAGACCACCATATGCCACTGGGAAGTTGTGAGCCTTTTCCCAGGGTGACCCGGAAGTAGAACACAGAGAGGAGTCTGAACTCCAGTAGAAAGGCCATCCCTCCCTTTCTCCTCTCTCTACCTCTCCACATCTCTCTCTGTCTGTCTCTCTATACAGCTGAGACTCTGTGCTGTAGTACTCTGTCCTCTCTGTGACTCTTTGTGCTGTGTTGAACGGGGAGACAGAGTTATAGTTATAGTGATGTTGGTCTCTACTGTGACTCCTGTGAGGCCTCTGTCTGTCAGAGCAGGGCACAGACTCAGAGTCACACTCCCCCACCAGGCACAGAGTCCCACCCCTCCTCCTCTTCCCCCTAACCCTCTTTCCCCCTGCCTTTCTTCTCCTCTTTCCGCCTGTCTCTCCCTCCTGCTCTATTTCCCTGTCTCCTTCTCCCCCTCTGTCTCCGTCACATCTCCTCTTTCCGCCCCACCAGGTGGAAACAGAGGTTACGACGCTCCTAAGACGCTGCCGCTCTCCCTCGCACTCGTTTGAAGTCCCATTATACCTTTCCCCTCTCCTCCTCTTCTTCTTTGTGCTGTCGTTTAAATTTCGGCATGACACGTCTGTCGGAGTGCTTACTGAACCGCCCACGGAGTATGTGCGTGAGCTGGCAGTGTGTGTACACACACATCTAACCTCGCTTGCACACACACAAACGGCAGCGCATGGCTGGATGACAGCCTGTAATTTAGGCCTGGGGGTTCTGACGGCTCGATCTCGCTCCTGTCTCACATGTCTTCCTAATCTGCCTCCCTGGGGATTGTGGGGGTTTGTGTGAGTGTTGTCACTGCGAAGGGGGTCACCATTCCCGAAGATGGGGTGGTGCCATCTGAACCCAGATTCACCTCCACTCTCTGGCACTGTTGCTTCTGCCTGGAAGGCTACTGTCACTCCATGTGCTTCTGTCTGCTCTACAACGTGACAGGATGATGAGTGTGTGGCTCTCTCATCTGTCCCGCCTGTCTCTGTATATAGATCTGTTTTGGATTCTACATTTTCTGTGTCCTGAGGAGGAGGCTGGGAGCTAGAGAACATGAGGCAGTCGGACTCCAGTGTCTCTGTCTCCTGCTGGCTTGCTGAGTGGTTACAGTGTGACTTGGTTTGACAGTGGTTGTGGTTGTGTTCAGGGTTACAGTGTTGTGGGCTGGTTAGGGGTTGCCAGTGTGTGGGCTTGCAGCTGTAGGAGAGGTGGGGTTTGGCTGTGGTAAACTGCAGCAGTTCTACTGGCCATCTCAGACGTGTGGATCCGTCTCTGGCAACCACATGGAAATAAGAAGACATAGGAGTCTGATTCACCTCATGGCCCTGTTGTCTGTGCTCTGTACCCCTGTTCCTCTCCTCCCTCTCTTCCCCCTTCTCCCTCTCATCTGCTGTCCCGTGTTCAGGGCTCTGGTCTGTTTCTCTCAGTCTGGTGTTGCGGGTAGGACAGCCTGTGTCATGGCTAGCAGAGAACTTGTCTCTCTCCTCCCCTCCTCTCTTCTCTATTCTCTCCTCCCCCTCTTCCCCACCTGAGGGTTCTGTCTTGTTTCCGGGGTGAAGGCTGTTGGTTGGTTGCCCTAGTAACAGGTTGTCTGGGTGACACAGCCGTAGCTCATCTCCTCCCCTTCCCTTCTCCTTCATCTGCCCTCCTCCTCCTCTCCCCTCCTCCTCTTGCTGGTCTGAGAAGACAGAGGCAGATGGCTCTAGCCTCGGGCCCCTCCTGGAAAAACAGAAGGAGACCCCCACCCTCCCTCTGTCTATGCCCCACGGATAGGCAGGGTCCTGGGGAGAGCTGTTCAGGCGAGGCTGGGGATCCTCCAGAGAAGGTCCACATCTGGAATGCAAGGCTAGGGTTGGGGAGGCTTGGAAGGGCCCTCCAGGGAAGATGGGTATTTGGGTAGGATCCTCTGGCTGCTGGGGCTGGGAGGGGGAGAGAGGCTTGGTCTGGAGATGGGGGGAGTCCTCTCCCTGGAGGCTGAGCGGGATGGTCTGGGGCTGGGTTAAAGGTAGGGTAACAGCGGGTCGCTGGGAGTTCCCTGTGGTTTGGATTAACCCTGTTTGGGTCAAGGGGACATGGCGGTCCCTTTGTCTGTAGTCTCTCTCTCCACGGTGTCTCTCTGAATGCTGGATCTCAGCTCTCGCTGTCCCTTGGAACCTAACAACCTGGCCTGGTACCCTGGTGCAAAGGAGAGGAGAGGTGGAGACGAGAGGATAGCAGAGAACAGAATAATAAAATTGTGAAAATGTGAAACACTGTCCATATTATGCAGTTTACTGTGAGTGTCATGTTATATTAACTCAGCCTGTGCTTACAGTATCTAGGCCAGCTCTTACATCCATCACTCTGAGGACCAGAGAAACTGACAGTGTGTGTGCACGTGAGCGTATGTGGACAGTATGTGTGTATCATAGAGATTTCCCTGCAGTGCGCTTGGAAAGCAGGTCTCTACACAAACACACACACACCATCTTACCTGTGTGTCTGTTGTCGTAGCAGTGCTAGTTGGTGCAGGCGTCTCAGAGCTCTCTCCTGCTTGCGGTCGTCCTTCCACGACTTAGACGCAACGTTCCGAGCAAACTCCCTCTGCTTCAACTCCTTCAGTCTCTACAGGGAGGAGAGGAGAGGGTCAGTGTGTGTCTGTGTGTGTGTCTGTGTCTGTGTGTCTGTTGTGAGGAAACTCTAGCTCAGCTCCCTCTATCTGTGGGAAGAACCATCACTGAGTGTGAATTGTGAATCAATCAAAAGTGTGTGTCTACAGACATTCAATCCTAATGGAGAGAAGCATGTTGTTTCTACATCATCTGCCATAGAAACTGTATGACGGGGAGACTGGTGATGATTGAGTACTGACAGTGTTATAAGCCTAATGATGATGAGTGCTGCAGTCTGTCAGATTGTCATCTCTCAGCAGGTTGCAGTGTATCAACCCTTCAATCATCAGCCTAAATGCCAGCAACCATCTGTCACATTAATATGGATTTTATAAGAGGATCATTTAGGAAACTTACTTCAAAAACGCAAATCTCAGTGATAATCCTGCTTATTGAAATCTTACAATGAAGACATTGACTGGAGTATGGCAGGGAGATGATGTTACTGATAGAATCTACAGACCACTGATAGGATAAATAAAGCATAAACAGCACTACAGGAACTGCATCGGAAGGCCCTAAAATCCCTCTAACTTAGAATCATCTAGAACTGCCCTGGAACTCACCTCTAACTCCCCAGAACCCTCTAAAACTGAACCTGGAACTCATAAGATCACAGCAAGCACCATCTCTGTGTCATCAGCACTGAGAAACAGATCACTGCACTGTGTGTGTGTGTGTGTCTCATTCGTCTCCATCGGTCTGCTCCTTCAGGTGTGCCAGCTCTTTCAGGGAAATAGTGATTAATGTCTCTTTCTCTCTTTCTCTGCCTTCCTTTGTTAATAATTTTTCATCCTGCCTTTATCTGCGCTTGGCAGGTAGAGGTGTGTATATATATATATATGTGTGTGTGTGTGTGTGTGTCTCTGTCTTCAGGCTGTAGAGGGATGTAAGGTGTCTGACAATAGCTGCATCACTCTCCTCTATTCTATCAGCCTCTCTCTCCTCTCCTGTCTCCCCTCCCTCTTTCCCTATCTCCCTCCCTCCCTCTTTCTCTCTCTCGCTCTCATTAGTTGATCATATTACACCTAACTTACCATCTAGGAGTCTCCATTTGATCTAACAATAGATCTATCATTTTATCTAGCCACTAACTATCTATTCCAACAGCTGATTATTTCCTGTATCCCTGACTGACATGTCGTTCAGTCAAACCTTCCCTCCTCTAATGTCTTTCTCTCTCTCTCCTTCCATCCTTACTCCTTCAACCCCCTCTCACTCTCCTCTCTTGCTATCATGAAATCACACACGTACAGTAAACCCTAAGGGCACATCTTGATACACTCAAATGAGCATGCATTTATTCATGCACACTCTCACCATCACACCTCCCGTTGCTGCTAATCAATGTCAGATAAATTCATCCTGCTAATCCAGGAACACACACACACACACGTTGACAGTTTTCAGGTTAATCTGTAGTGAGCAGAACACAAACGAGTGTTTCTGTGTGTTATCACTCACTACTTAACATCCCACTGTCAGCTCACTGTAGACGGCTTTGATGTGCTCTACTGCTGCTGTGTGTGTGTGTGTGGGAGTGCTTATGTGTGTTTGAGTGCGTGTGTGTGTGGGAGTGTTTGTGTGTTTGAGTGCATGCGTGCATGTCTACATGTCTACACTGGTGTATTCATGTGTGCGTGCCTGCGTACGTGTGTGTGTAGGTAGCGTACAGTAAGGAGCTTTGAGTCTTTGATGCCAAATGCTGGTATGTGGGAAATATTAATCATATTCCTACTCAGATGCATACATAATACATAACTAACTCTCTATCCGTGTGTGTGTGTGGACATGTTTAACTATACTTGTTGGACCAGAACTCCCCACAAGAATAGTAAACAAACAAACACTTGACCAACTGGGGACATTTTGTTAGTCCCCACAAGGTCAAATGCTATGTCTAGGTGGTTTAGGGTTAAGGTTAGAATTAGGGTTAGAATTAGGTTTAAGATTAGGGTTAGGAGCTAGGGGTAGTTTTAGGGTTAGGAGCTAGGGTTAGGGTTAGGAGCTAGGGTTAAGGTCAGGGTTAAGGTTAGGGAAAATAGGATTTTGAATGGAACTGAATTTTGTCTCTCCACGAGGTTAGTTGTAGAAGAATGTGTGTGTGTGACAGGACTTGTGTCAATCATAGAAGGAGCGGATCTGTCAGTGACTGGACCACCTGAGAGTAGAGGAGTGAAGAGGAGGGAATAGAAGGAACAGTTTTATTTGTCACATGCGCCGAATACAACAGGTGTAGACATTACAGTGAAATGCTTAAGAGCCCTTTCCCAACAATGCATAGTTAAAAAGTAAGAATAAATTGCAAAAAATAAAAACAAATGACATTTATTAAAAACTTTAAGCTGATATGTCTTCAGTTAATAAGTATTCAACCCCTTTATTATGGCAAGCCTAAATAAGTTCAGGAGTAAAAATGTGCTTAACAAGTCACATAATAACTTGCATGGACTATAGTGTTTAACATAATTTTTGAATGACTCACACATACAATTATCTGTAAGGTTCCTCCGTCGAGCAGTGAATTTCAAACACAGATTCAACCACAAAGACCAGGGAGGTTTTCCAATGCTTCGCAAAGAAGGGCATCTATTTGTATATGGGAGGAGAAAAAAAAAAAATCTGACATTGAACATCCCTTTGAGCATGGGGAAGTTATTAATTACACGTTGGATGATGTATCAAAGCGCCCAGTCACTACAAAGATACAGGTGACTGTAAGATACATGGTGACTTTAAAACAGTTGCAGTTACAGAGTTTAATGGCTGTGAAAGGAGAGAACTGAGGATGGATTGACAACATTTTATTTATTCCACAATACTAATCTAAATGACAGACTAAGAAGAAGGAAGCCTGTACAGAATAAAAATATCCCAATACATACAGACTGTTTGCAGTAAGGCACTAATGTAAAACTGCAAGAAATCTGGCAAAGAAATTAACTTTATGTGCTGAATACAAACTGTTATGTTTGCGGCAAATCCAACACAACACAACACATTACTTTCCATATTTTTAAGCATAGTGGTGGCTGCATCATCTTATGAGTATACTTGTAATCGTTAAGGACTGGGATGTTTTTTAGGATAAAAAATGTACAGAATGGAGCTAAGCACAGGTAATATCCTAGAGAAAAACCTGGTTCAGCCTGCTTTCCACAAGACACTTCGAGATGAATGCAGCTTTCAGCAGGACAATAACCTAAAACACAAATCTACATTGGCGTTGCTTACCAGGAAGACAGTGAATGTTCCAGAGTGGCCGAATGTTGACTTAAATCTGCTTGAAAATTTATAACAAGGCTTGAAAATGAATTTGAAAAGAATAATGGGCAAATATTGTACAATCCAGGTGTGTTAAACTATTAGAGACTTACCCAGAAAGACTCACAGCTGTAATCACTGCTAAAGGTGATTCTAACATGTATTGACTCAGGGGTGTGAATACTTATGTAAATGAGATATTTGCAAACACTTCTAAAAACATGTTTTCACTTTGTCATATGGGGTATTGTGTGTAGATGGGGGAGACAAAAAATGTATTTAATCAATTTTAAATTCAGGCTGTAACACAACAAAATGTGAAATAAGTCAAGGGGTATGAATACTTTCTGAAGGCACTGTAGGTAGAGGTAAAAGTGACTAGGCAATCAGGATAAATAATAAACAGAGTAGCAGCAGCGTATGTGAAGAGCGTGAAAGTGTGTGAGTGTGTGTGTATGTGGCGTCAATATGCATGTGCTTGTGTATGTGTGTGTTGGAGTGTCAGTGTAGTATGTGTGAGTGTGTGGGTAGAGTCCAGTGAGTGTGCATAGAGCCGGTGCAAGGGAGTCAATGCAAATAGTCAGAGTAGCATGTTCAGCAGTCTTATGGCTTGAGGGTAGAAGCGGTTCAATAGCCTTTTGGTCCCAGACATGGTGCTCCAGTACCGCTTGCCGTGCGGTAACAGAGAGAACAGTCTATGACTTGGGTGGCTGAATTCTTTCACAATTTGTATGGCCTTCCTCTGGTATAGAGGTCCTGGATGGCAGGGAGCTCGGCCTCAGTAATGTACTGGGTTGTATTCACTACCCTCTGTTGCGCCTTATGGTCGGATGCCAAGCAGTTGCCGTACCAAGCGGGGATGCAGCTAGTAAAGACCCTATCAATGGTGCAGCTGTATAATTGTTTGAGGATTTGAAGGCCCATGCCCATCAGGAAGTCCAGGATCCAGTTGCAGAGGAAGGTGTTCAGTCCCAGGGTCCTTAGCTTAGTGATGAGCTTGAAGGCACTATGGTCTTCAACGCTGAACTGTAGTCAATGAACAGCATTCTCACGTATTCTTAGCTCGTCTGGTAGGCTTGCGTCACTAGGCAGCTCATGGCTGGGTTTCCCTTTGTAATCTATGATAGTTTGCAAGACCTGTCACATCCGACGAGCGTCAGAGCTAGTATAGTAGGATTTGATATTAGTCCTGAATTGACGCTTTGCCTGTTTGATGGTCCGAGGGTGTAGCAGGATTTCTTATACGCATCTGGATTAGTGTCCCGCTCCTTGAAAGCGGCAGCTCTAGCCTTTAGCTCAGTGCGGATGTTGCCTGTAATCCATGGCTTCTGGTTGGGATATGTACGTACGGTCACTGTCATGTGACGTCATCATTGCACTTATTAATGAATCTGGTGACGGATGTGGTAAACTCCTTAATGCCATTGGATGAATGCCGGAACATATTCCAGTCACAGCTAGCGAAACAGTCCTGTAGCTTAGCATCCACTTCATTGGACCACTTCCGTATTGAGCTGGTACTTTCGGTTTGAATTTTAGCTTGTAAGCAGGAATCAGGAGGATATAGTTATGGTCAGATTTGCCAAATGGAGGGTAAGCTTTGTATGTGTCTCTGTATGTGGAGTAAAGGTGATCTAGAGTTTTTCTGCCTCTAGTTGCACAGGTGACATGTTGGTAGAAACAATGTAAGACGGATTTCATTTGTCCTGCATTGAGATCACTGGCCGCTAGGAGCGCCACCTCTGGGTGAGAATTTTCTTGTTTGCTTATGGCCCTATACAGCTCTTTGAGTGCGGTCTTAGTGCCAGCATTGGTTTGTGGTGATAAGTAGAGGGCTATGAAAATCATATATAAACTCTAATAGTATGGTCTACAGCTTATCATGAGATATTCTAACTAATACAGGCAAAACCTAGAGACTTCCTTAATATTAGAGATCGCACACCAGCTCTTGTTAACAAAGACAGCCCTGAGTTTATCCCACGCTGCCATTCTGTCCTTCCGATGTATAGAAAAACAGCTAGATTTCTATTTTCCATGTCCTTGTTCAGCCACAACTCAGAGAAACATAGGATATTGCAGTTCTTCAGATCACGTTGATAAGATAGTCTTGAACAGAGCTCCTCCAGTTTATTCTCCAGTGATTGCTCATTCGAGGGAAGAGGCGGTTTACCCACTCGCCGATGTAGTCTCGTCAGGTATCCCGCACGCTGGCCTTTATAACACTGCCTCTTCCATTTTTGAGTGTCGGGGATTTGGGCCTGGTCCGGGATGAGCAGTGTGTCATTCGACCCGACTCATTGAAATAGAAATCCTCATCCAAATTTATGATAGTGATCGCTGTTCTGATGTCCAAAAGCTCTTTTCAGTCATAGGAAATGATGGCGGAAACATTATGTAAACAAAAGTTAAGATCAGCGCAAAAAAGCACACAAAATAGCACAATTGGTCAGAATCCCATAAAACGGCTGCTGTTCCCTCCAGCACCATAGACCTGGAAAAAAGCACTAGAAAATAAGAGGTAAGGAGTGGAGAGGAAGGGTAATGTATCAACTTCAACAGTGAAGAGGCGACTCTGGGATACTGGCCTTCTAGGCAGAGTTCCTCTGTCCAGTGTCTGTGTTCTTTTGCCCATCTTAATCTTTTATTTTTATTGGCCAGTCTGAGATATGGCTTTTTCTTTACAACTCTGCCTAGAAGGCCAGCATTCCGGAGTCGCCTCTTCACTGTTGATGTTGAGACTGGTGTTTTGAGGGTACTATTTCATTAAGCTGCCAGTTGTACACCGGGGTGCTAACATAATTGCAAAAGGGTTTTCTAATGATCAATTAGCCTTTTAAAATGATAAACTTGGATTAGCTAACACAACGTGCCATTGGAACACAGGAGTGATGGTTGCTGATAATGGGCCTCTGTACGCCTATGTAGATATTCCATAAAAAATCTGCTGTTTCCAGCTACAATCATCATTTACAACATTAACAATATCTACACTGTATTTCTGATCAATTTGATGTTATTTTAATGGACAAAAACTTCAAAAAACAAAAATGTCCTTGTTTTTGAAAGAAAAGCTAAGTGACCCCAAACTTTTAAATGGTAGTGTATATAATTAATATTATTATTTGTTTAAAAAAATCCAGAACATTAACCATGTCCGAAACTGGGACATGCTTAACATCCCGGCCATCCTACAATCTAAGTTTGATGCTCTCAATCTCACACAAATGATCAATGAAACTACCAGGTGCAACCCCAAATCCGTAAACACGGGCACCCTCATAGATATCATCCTAACTAACCTTCCCTCCAAATACACCTCTGCTGTCTTCAACGAGGATCTCAGCGATCACTGCCTCATTGCCTGCGTCCGTAATGGGTCCGCGGTCAAACGACCACCCCTCATCACTGTTAAACGCTCCCTAAAACACTTCAGCGAGTAGGCCTTTCTAATCGACCTGGTCCGGGTATCCTGGAAGGATATTGACCTCATTCCGTCAGTAGAGGATGCCTGGTTATTCTTTAAAAGTGCTTTCCTCACCATCTTAAATAAGCATGCCCCATTCAAAACATGTTGAACCAGGAACAGTTCACTCCAGACCTGACTGCCCATGACCAGACAAAAACATCCTGTGGCGTATTGCATTAGCATCGAATAGCCCCCGCGACATGCAACTTTTCAGGGGAGTTAGGAACCAATATACACAGACAGTTAGGAAAGCAAAGGCTAGCTTTTTCAAACAGAAATTTGCATCCTGTAGCACTAACCCTAAAAAGTTCTGGGCCACTGTAAAGTCCATGGAGAATAAGAGCACCTCCTCCCAGCTGCCCACTGCACTGAGGCTTGGAAACACTGTCACCACCGAAAAATCCGCGATAATTGAGAATTTCAATAAGCATTTTTCTACGGCTGGCCATGCTTTCCACCTGGCTACCCCTACCCCGGTCAACAGCCCTGCCCCCCTCACTGCAACTTGCCCAAGCCTCCCACATTTCTCCTTCACCCAAATCCAGATAGCTGATGTTCTGAAAGAGCTGCAAAATCTGGACCCCTACAAATCAGCAGGGCTAGATAATCTGGACCCTCTCTTCCTAAAACTATCTGCCGAAATTGTTGCAACCACTATTACTAGCTTCTTCAACCTCTCTTTCGTATCGTCTGAGATCCCCAAAGATTGGAAAGCTGCCGCGGTCATCCCCCTCTTCAAAGGGGGAGACACTCTAGACCCAAATTGCTACAGACCTATATCTATCCTACCCTGCCTCTCTAAGGTCTTCAAAAGCCAAGTTAACAAACAGATCACCGACCATTTTGAATCCCACTGTACCTTCTCTGCTATGCAATCTGGTTTCAGAGCTGGTCATGGGTGCACCTCAGCCACGCTCAAGGTTCTAAACGATATCATAACCGCCATTGATAAGAGACATTACTGTGCAGCCATATTCAGCGACCTGGCCAAGGCTTTCGACTCTGTCAATCACCACATTCTTATTGGCAGACTCAACAGCCTTGGTTTCTCAAATGATTGCCACGCCTGGTTCACCAACTACTTCTCTGATAGAGTTCAGTGTGTAAAATCGGAGGGCCTGTTGTCCGGACATCTGGAAATCTCTATAGGGGTGCTACAGGGTTCAATTCTCGGGCAGATTCCCTTCTCTGTATACATCAATAATGTCGCTCTTGCTGCTGGTGATTCTCTGATCCACCTCTACGCAGACAACACCATTCTGTATACTTCTGGCCCTTCTTTGGACACTGTGTTAACTAACCTCCAGACGAGCTTAAATGCCATACAACTCTCCTTCCGTGGCCTCCAACTGCTCTTAAATGCAAGTAAAACTAAATGCATGCTCTTCAACCGATCACTGCCCGCACCCACCCGCCCATCCAGCATCACTGCTCTGGACGGTTCTGACTTCCAGACTCACATTAAGCATCTCCAATCCAAAACTAAATCTAGAATTTGCTTCCTATTTCGCAACAAAGCATCCTTCATTCATGCTGCCAAACATACCCTCGTAAAACTGACCATCCTACCGATCCTCGACTTCGGCGATGTCATTTATAAAATAGCCTCCAACACCCTACTCAACAAATTGGATGCAGTCTATTACAGTGCCATCCGTTTTGTCACCAAAGCCCCATATACAGTGAGGGAAAAAAGTATTTGATCCCCTGCTGATTTTGTACGTTTTCCCACTGACAAAGAAATTATCAGTCTAACTTTAATGGTAGGCTTATTTGAACAGTGAGAGACAGAATAACAACAAAAAAAATCCAGAAAAACACATGTGAAAAATGTTATAAATGGAATTGCATTTTAATGAGGGAAATAAGTATTTGAACCCTCTGCAAAACATGACTTGGTGGCAAAACCCTTGTTGGCAATCACAGAGGTTAGATGTTTCTTGCAGTTGGCCACCAGGTTAGCACACATCTCAGGAGGGATTTTGTCCCACTCCTCTTTGCAGATCTTCTCCAAGTCATTAAGGTTTCGAGGCTGACGTTTGGCAACTCGAACCTTCAGCTCCCTCCACAGATTTTCTATGGGATTAAGGTCTGGAGACTGGCTAGGCCACTCCAGGACCTTAATGTGCTTCTTCTTGAGCCACTCCTTTGTTACCTTGGCCGTGTGTTTTGGGTCATTGTCATGCTGGAATACCCATACACGACCCATTTTCAATGCCCTGGCAGAGGTTCTCGCCCAAGATTTGACGGTACATGGCCCCGTCCATCGTCCCTTTGATGCGGTGAAGTTGTCCTGTCCACTTAAAAGAAAAACACCCCCAAAGCATAATGTTTCCACCTCCATGTTTGACGGTGGGGATGGTGTTCTTAGGGTCATAGGCAGCATTCCTCCTCCTCCAAACACGGCGAGTTGAGTTGATGCCAAAGAGCTCCATTTTGGTCTCATCTGACCACAACACTTTCACCCAGTTGTCCTGTTCATTGGCAAACTTCAGACGGGCATGTATATGTGCTTTCTTGAGCAGGGGGACCTTGCGGGCGCTGCAGGATTTCAGTCCTTCACGGCATGGTGTGTTACCAATTGTTTTCTTGGTGACTATGGTCCCAGCTGCCTTGAGATCATTGACAAGATCCTCCCGTGTAGTTCTGGGCTGATTCCTCACCGTTCTCATGATCATTGCAACTCCACGAGGTGAGATCTTGCATGGAGCCCCAGGCCGAGGGAGATTGACAGTTCTTTTGTGTTTCTTCCATTTGCGAATAATCGCACCAACTGTTGTCACCTTCTCACCAAGCTGCTTGGCGATGGTCTTGTAGCCCATTCCAGCCTTGTGTAGGTTTACAATCTTGTCCCTGACATCCTTGGAGAGCTCTTTGGTCTTGGCCATGGTGGAGAGTTTGGAATCTGATTGATTGATTGCTTCTGTGGACATGTGTCTTTTATACAGGTAACAAACTGAGATTAGGAGCACTCCCTTTAACTTCTTAGGGAGCGGTGGGGTGCTAGCGCCCCACTCCCGACACTACCTGGTGAAATATAAGGCGCCAAATTCAAAATCCAAAAGTTGAATTATTAAACATGCATCAATATACAAGTGTTTCATAGTCATCAAAAACTTTTTTCCCCCACTGTACTACCCACTACTGCGACCTGTACGCTCTTGTTGGCTGGCCCTCGCTTCATACTCATCACCAAACCCACTGGCTCCAGGTCATCTACAAGTCTCTGCTAAGTAAAGCCCCGCCTTATCTCAGCTCACTGGTCACCATAGCAGCACCTACTCGTAGCACGCGCTCCAGCAGGTTTATCTCTCTGGTCACCCCCAAAGCCAATTCCTCCTTTGGCCACCTTTCCTTCCAGTTCTCTGCTGCCAATGACTGGAACGAACTGCAAAAATCACTGAAGCTGGAGACTCCTATCTCCCTCACTAGCTTTAAGCACCAGCTGTCAGAGCAGCTCACAGATCACTGCACCTGTACATAGCCCATCTGTAAATAGCCCATCAAACTGCCTCATCCCCACACAGTATTTATTTATTTACCTTGCTCCTTTGCACCCCAGTATCTCTATTTGCACATTCATCTTCTGCACATCTACCATTCCAGTGTTTAATTGCTATATTGTAATTACTTCGCCACCTTGGCCTATTTATTGCCTTCACTCCCTTATCTTACCTCATTTGCACTCATTGTATATAGACTTTTTTTTTCTTTTTCTACCGTATTATTGACTGTATGTTTTGTTTATTCCATGTGTAACTCTGTGTTGTTGTATGTGTCGAACTGCTGTGCTTTATCTTGGCCAGATCGCAGTTGTAATTAAGAACTTGTTCTCAACTAGTCTACCTGGTTAAATAAAAAATACTAAATACATTTAAAAAATGTGTGTTCTCTTTTTTTTTATCTCATTGACTAATTCATCAAGACCAGTCCCCATACTGGTCTCAGAGCAGCGCAAAACAGTGCTGAAGTAGTTGACCACATTCAGTGATATTTATGCCCATAGTAATTCTTTATGAATCCATAATGAAATAAACCTCTGCATTACAATTACAATGCAGGGTTAATAATAAATGTATATATTTGTAGGGCTTGATGCATTTTTTGGGGGGGGCAAATCTGGTTTTAGACTTGGTGAGATGGACTCACTGATGGTTGAAGATGATGAGCGATCGGCAAAGACAATCAACATCGCTCTAATCACAGTCAGAAGACTGTGTTTAGACTGTTGAAGAAACGTGTGTGGACCGGTCGGGAGTAGGCCTAGGCTATTAAGTGACTGCGAGTGAAGAGCAAAATGATCCTAACATTTTGAAATAAAAATCAGATTGATTTATCAAGACCAGTCCCCATGCTCTGTCATTCAGTGGTATTTATTCCCTATTGTCCTGCTGATAGTTGAAATAAACATCTGGATTTTAAAATAGTATTTTTATCATTACTTTATTAAGGAAAGAATAAATACTGCACAGTTTGCTTGATCCAACATTTTGCGGTTGCATGAGGTTTGGAGTTAGAAATGTCAAACTTTAGAGTACTTAATACATTGCAAGTGTGTGTGTGGGGAGGGGGTTTACACCTACAGTAGTCAAGCTACTAGACTATCCTTAGTAATGGTTGAAGAGACTATTGTCCTGCAAATAGCCCATCCTAGAAACGTTATTTGTAGAATTCACAGCCTGCTATGCTTGTTTTCTCTCCCTGTTTTTAGTTTTTAGATGGAGAGACACCAAAAGCCCACCGCCCAGCCAGCCAGCCAGCCAAACCCTCCCCTAACCCGGATGATGGTAGGCCAATTGTGCATCGCCTCATTGGTCTCCCGATCACGGCCGGCATGAGTATCGAACCAGCATCTGTAGCAACGCAATTTGCACTGTGATGCAGTGTCTTAGACCGCTGCGCCACTCGGGTGGCCCCATCCACAAAGTTTTTAATGCTGATCAATTGCTTTGCACAAAGTATCTAAAATACTACTTAAACAGGACTCTTAAATAATTAAATGTTATTTATATAAAGCAGCCCATGTAATTATCTGCCCAAGAAGTAGCCACAATTGTCCTGAGCCCCAAGTAATACATTTGGGCCAGATAACTTACACCGGAATTGGCCCGAGCCCGATCATCATCAAGAGATATGCTGGACCCTATGTCAGAGAGGTGTTTTTGGGACCACATCGTGTCTATTGTCCTGCTAATATCCCTTGTGAAAACATGTTTTCAAAAGGCCTCCAGGGCCGACAGAGAAGTTCCTTACTTTTTCCCCCTTCCACTTGCCTCTTCCATTTATTCCCATAGTAATTCGTTATGATTTGCAATGCAAATGAGGGCACAAACTGGGTCAAGACGCCAGCAGAGTAAGTAGACCTTTATGTAGTAAAATAAGACCTATAACACTTTTAACAGCACAGTACTCAGCACTAGTTAGGCTCATGTCACCTACGGTAGGCCTACAGTATATCTACAAATATTTTTTTAATCTCTACATGTAGGTCTCCTGACTTAAATCCGATCGAACTTGTTGCAACTGAAATGTAGTTGAATTAATCATCTGCATGTTTGCCTGGCATGGATTCCATCTCGTTCCTCGCCCTCTTCAACTCCGCCAATGCCGCCTGACTCTCCGCCAATGACGTGACTCTCTGCCAATAATTACATTTAGAGGATTCTAAATTAATATCTAAGGGGCATTTTTCATTAGGGCAAATCTGATCTGTGAGAATATCTAAAGGGCTTTATATAATTATAATGCATGGTTAATATAATAATATACGCTTTGTTTAAAAAATAATGATATTTTGGAGATGATTTCGTTTCAAATAACTGAAAGTGAGTGATGGTAATCTGAATAAATTGGAAAAAAGCCATTCTTGAACATGGGGTGAGACATTCTTACTAATTTGTAAATAAAGCCAGTTTGTTATTTAGAATGATTTATTTCTGTTTTTAGAGAGAGTGAAACCAAAAGCCCACTAAGCCTATTTTTGGGAAAATCGTCAGTCCACATGTCAAGTGAAATTCCCCCATTGTATTTACCCAAGTTCTCTCTTAACTCCAGGACCACCGACAGTTTTTGTTGTTGTTGCCTGATGCAGGACTCTAGTTCCAGAGGAGACTTTCAGACTGAAAACGCCTCAATTAATTGCCACAGTTTAGACTACCTATAGATCAGCATTCTAACCCCCCTTGTGATAGTGTGGTGCAATGACAGAATGCCACCATCTACCACAAACAGTCGCGGCATAAACTCGTAACTTTTAAAGGAAGAACCACTGTACGTAATCAGCACGTAATCAGTGTGTAATGTGTTTCTGTAGTGTTATACAATCCCAACATGTTTATTTCACTACCCCTGACAGGAAGAACCGTCTTTATAGCGGCAGCCTCTGAATCACAAACAGAACAGCCAGCACAAATAGGCTACAATCACTAGTCTCTTCATTACAGCTCGTAAACTTGTGTGTGTGTGTGTGTGTGCGTACGTGTGTGTGTATGTGTGGGTACAATGCCCATGGCTAAAGTCTCTCTGCCGCTCCTATAGCTTGTTTCATGTCTTTGCCGCTGGCAACAACAAAGCCTTAACTCTGGGCTGCTGTAATTCATGTTCAGAACAATGACAACTAAGCAACAGCTTTATGTTTATTTTACGTTTCTCTGTGTAGGATGAGACTGGAAGACTTGGTCTGCGTGTGTGTGAGGGGAGGTTTTGCGTGTTTGTGCTTTTGTTTGTGTGTGTGTGTGTTACCTGTCTGTGTGCGTGGTCGTAGGAGTTCATGTGGTTGTCATACTCCTGGTGTCTCAGGTACTGTTTCTCACACAGCTGACAGAAGAAACTCGACTTCCCATCATCCTCCACTGTACCTGCTGCACTCTCACCATGATCCTAGAGAGAGAAAGAGAGAGAGAGCAAAAGAGATAGACAGAGGGACAGAGAGTGAAAATTTGTGGAGAGATAGAGATAAAGAGAGAGATAAAGAGAGAAGGGGTAGAAAGGGGGAAAGAGAGATGTTAGTTATGTTGTCACAGGACATCAACTACAGATGTTCTGTCCTCAGTGCAGTGGAGGTTCTAGAACCTTTCAACTGGGGGGGCCAAGCTGGGGCCAGTTGTACTGTTAGAGGGGCCAGTTACATTAGACGTTATTGTTGTCATATCATTTTCTTCACTTCATTGCAGGCATTAGTAGGCAAAAAACCATGTCCCTCTAGTAAATGTGTGGGTTTAATTAGTGTTCCGCGTAGCCACTGTCTAAAAATGGATGTGAAAAAAGAACGATAGCAAAAATTAGTTACGCAAACATTATTTCATACTCCACATTTAGGGGGGCCACAAGGGGGTCCGAAATTGTTGTCACAGGGGCACTGGCCCCCCCTGGCCTCCCCCCAGAACCGCCAGTGCCTCAGTGGTGTTTATGGAAAGCAGCAGGGTGGAGTGGGACAATTTCATCCTTCATAACACTACGTTAAACCTTCATAACGCTACGTTAGATCTTCATGTCACTACGTTAAAACAGACTTGTGATGGTGTGGTTGATCTTGATCTAAGAGAGGAGACATGGGCCAGCCTAGGACACAATCAAAAAATTCTCAACCGCCCACCCATCCACCCCCTCACACACACCCAGTCATGCGTCTAGAGTGACTTGACGTGAGTGGGTTTCCTCAGCGGCCACCCCTTAGGACACAAACAGGTGTGTGTGTGTGTGTGTGTGTGTGTGTGTGTGGGTGTGTCAGTGTGTTCACGCTCTGCAGCAGAATGTAATTTCCCTGAGGCAAGGAGCTGCCAATAAACACTACTGAATCCTGCTCTACCCTGACATGATGGGAATTTAATTTGAGTCTCTCTCTCCCTCTCTCTTGCGTTCCCTCTCTCTCTGTGCCCCTTTATCCATTTCTTCCCATTCTGTCCCTCTGTTTCCCGCTCCTCTTCCCATTACCTCTGCCTGTTTCCTCTACACTTCCGCACCCGTCTCTGTTTCCCTCCCTCCCTCCTCTTTCTTATTCTCTCTCATTTTCTTCTGTAAGCTCTAGGTCATTCAGTGACAGACTCCATCGGCCCCAATTTCCTCAGTAATATGCTTGAGCCAAGGAAAAGAGAAAGGAGGGAGGGAGGGAAGGAAGGGTGGTGATGGAAGACAACACAAAGGGAGGGAGGGAGTAGTAGAGAGGGGTGTGTTTGTGTTCAGGTAATATTAGAGCAGTGAAAATGTCAAAGTGACACTAATCTTTAGAGGCTGGAACACGCAGAGTTATAAAAAGATGTGTGTGTACTGTATGTGGGCGTATGTTTGTATTTTTGTGCACTTGCGTGTGTGTGAGTGAGTGTGTAAACTTGCACGTTTGTGTGAGTGTGTGCATACACATTTGTGTGTGAGTGTGAAAGCCCTCAGAAGAGAGAAATTATTATTATATTTTTATGAATTCGGGTTTTGGAAGGTAATCACTTAGCATATGGCCACGCTTGGTAAAGTCAAATCACCTCTTTCTAGGCTGTTTTGACATTTCACCCACTTCCTCAGAGCTAGGCATCTCTCCCAAGTGGAACATCAGCAGAAATGTGTCCATTGAAGTGATTGAGCAAATCTGGCCACATAATAATATGGTGATAGGACCTGGACAGAAATAACTTCAAGGTGGTTTGAGGCTTTAACATCTGCTCTATGGATTTCTTTAGACACTCAAGCTAAGCTAATGAGAGGCTGCTGAAAATACCTACATTGGTTGCTTGGTAACAGTTCAGGTACACTGTAAGTGGAAACATCATCAAACAACATAGTTTTGGGGGGTAAATTCTCCTTTAACTAATGAGTAAACTTATCAGTCAGTCCAACAAGCATGAGGCTTATCTCCCACTGCCAACTCTCCAAACAATGTGTGTGCTTGTTTGTTTGTTTGTATCTGTCTCCTAAGCACCTCCTCACACCTCTCTCGTCTGTCTGAGAAATTACGCTGAAGGTGTGTGTGTGTGTGGGAGGTGTGTGTGTGTGTGTCGTTTGTTCAAAATCAAATCCAAATGAAAGTTTATTAATTGCAGACACAGATTTGCAGATGTTATCACAGGTGCAGTGAAAGGCTTGTGTTTCTAGCTCAAACAGTGCAGTAATACCAAGCAATAAAAAATGTCATAAATATATATGTATATACAAATAATGGTGTGTATAGTGCCAGAACATATATGAATCACAATTTTTCTGCGATACACTTAAATATGAGATGTTTCATTTTACATTATACAGTACACCTACAGTACACACACACCTCAGTTTGTCTCTGCTCCCTGCTGTAAAGTCTGCTTCCAACTCTCACGCTCAAACACATAGATCCCCTGAACGCAGCTCCCTCTCCAGATCCCAATAACCTTAATTCTAATCACCTGTTCACACACCTGTATGTCATTATCACACTAGTTCTTTGCACCCCATCATTGTGAGATATTGTTTGTTTTGTGACACACTTCTATTCGGAGCTCTGTTTTTTCCTGTAATTTAATCCTCCTGTGTATGATAGTTTTTGCCTACCTCACTAACGACGCCTTTTGCCTATTCCCTGCCTGTACCTTAGCCTATCGGATTTCCTCTTATCAACCTATTGCCTGATCTCCCGGACGACGTTACTAGCCTTTTCCCTGCCTGTACTGTTGCCTTGTTGGACCTCCTGTGTATGACCTTCTGCCTGCCCCTGGACCCAGCTACTTGCCTCCTCCTGTGGTCCCTTACAATAAACACCTGCTGCGCCCTGCGCTTGAAACCAGCTCTCTGTCTCCCATCGTAAACCTGTTAATACATTTTTTTTCAGTCCCCACAAAAAATTCAACAAAGTGCCAATGCAAGGCCCTCACTCTGTCATTCAGAAACCTATTCCAGTGTCTGCCTGCCAACTGAAAACCTTTACGGGTGTGTGTGGTGTGTAGGCTACCTGCCCCTCCACCTCTGAAGCATAGGCTCAAAGACATTCAATGTTCCTCCATAAAGGCCACTCTTCCGTAGGTATAATTCTATGGGCCTAATTCAGATAATGCATGTCATAACAAAATGGCCAGTGCTTTCAGTTGTACAACTGTCTAGGTATCCCCCTTTTCCTTTCCTTTCAAGCCAAGCCTCCTCGGCTCCTCCACCCTCTCGCTCTCTCCCCACCCGCAAAATTTCAGTTGCATCTCGCACCCTACACTTGTCTGTCCATCGCGCATGTAAACAACCAAAGATTGCCCTGCTCTATCCGCACTGATTGGTGAAGTAATTTAACGTTGAGCTAAATGAAAAAAATATATGATTTTAGAGGTTTGTATTGTATTTTGGGGGAATTTATTATGGGTCCCATTAGCTGCTGCCTTGCAGCAGCTACTGTTCCTGGGGTTGAGCATTAATTGTGTGCCCTCAGGCCAATACTCTACTAACACATATCTACAACCAAAATCCATGTGTGTGTAGTGCGTATGTTATCATGTGTACATGTGCATGCATGTATCTGTGCGTATGTGTGTCTCTTCACAGTCCCCACTGTTCCCTAAGGTGTATTGATATGAATATTATTAATGTTAGCTCTCCGTGTACATTTAAGGGCCAGCTGTGCTGCCCTGTTCTGGGCCAGTTGTAATTTTCCTAAGTCTCTCTTTGTGGCACATGACCACACGACTGGACAGTAGTCCAGGTGAGACAAAACTAGAGCCTGCCTTGTTGATAGTGATAAGAAGGCAGAGTGGTGCTTTATTATGGACAGACCTGTTATAGATTTTATGTTTTGATGACTAAATGTTTGTACTTAATACTAAGAACATTCGATTCTGAAAGTGTATGCAATGGAGATGGGGTTGCAGGACAAATGGCAGTCCAATTAATATGTGTGTGTGCCTAGATATTAACTTGGTGTGCAGAAGTATGACTTCATTTAGGGGGTGTCTGTGTGAACAAAGAATTCTTTGATTCTACCAGACACATGCGAGAGGCCCGTCCTTGAGAAGAACCTCCCAACACCTCCCAAGTTTGACTTATTTGCAAAGATTGTGATAAGGAATGAATGGGTACTGTGGGAAGAGACTATGTTCTTGGAGAGGGTGGGGGGAGAGGTGGGAATTTTGCATCTTTGTATTTCAACATTGTACCATATAAAAGACTGTGTACGCCTTTTAGAGCGCAGAGCTCTCCCGTGAATAAACAATCTACATTTGATCATTATAGATTGGGCCTCTGTTTGTCTCATTTCAACCAGTATCTTACAAATACTGGGTAACAGACAGAGTTTGTTTAATTGAAGTTCAGTTTATGAACATTGAGAACGAAATTTCTATAACAAGACCTCTCCCCATCTTAGCTACCGTTGCATCAATATGTTTTGACCATGACAGTTTACAATCCAGGGTTATTCCAAGCAGTTTAGTCTCCTCAACTTGCTCAATTTCCACATTATTCATTACAATATTTATTTCAGGTTTAGGGTTCAGTGAATGATTTGTCCCAAATACAACGCTTTTAGTTTTTAAAATATTTAGGACTAACTTATTGCTGGCCACCCATTCTGAAACTGACTGCAGCTCTTTGTTAAGTGTTGCAGTGATTTCGCTTGTTGCAGTAGTTGAGGTGTATAGTGTTGAGTCACCAGCATATATAGACACACAGGCTTACTCAAAGCAAGTGGCAGGTCATTAGTAAAGATTGAAAAAAGTAAGGGGCCTAGACATCTGCCCTGGGGAATGCCTAACTAACTAGATTATGTTGGAGAGGCTTCCATTAAAGAACACGCTCTGTGTTCTGTTAGAAAGGTAACTCTCAATCCACAATATAGCAGGGGATGTAAAGCCATAACACATATGTTTTTCCAACAGCAGATTATGATCGATAATGTCAAAAACTGCACTGAAGTCTAACAAAACAGCTCCCACAATCTTTTTAATATCAATTTCTCTCAGCCAATCATCAGTCATTTGTGTAAGTTGAATGCCCTTCCCTATAAGCGTGCTGAAAACCTTTTGTTAATTTGTATTGCTTAACTGAGAGGCTTATCAAAAGTAGACATGATATTTATGTTTGAGCTGATAGTGCAGGGTGAGCTACAGTGGACTTCCTACTAGGGCAAACCGCCTCAGTTCTAACAGTATAACTCAGGTTCATAGGCACATGATTACTGCATACAATAGCTGTAGGATTTACAGAGGCATTCAGGGGAGTAAGAGGTACATAAATTAGGTTACTTACATTATGACTGCCAATGGCCCTGGGACAATGTACATTTGCAGCAGCCCTACGTTGTCGGTAGGGATTATCTGAGCAGGGCTTGGGTCACAATTATGGCACAGACACATCTTTGTTCCCACCTGTCATTTCTGTTAGACATGTTGGTCACGCTTTGAATGGTTTACATGCATGTTATGCGTGATTATGTCTGTGCTATGGACTGAGGTGACAGCTTAATTTTCCACTCTGCTGTTCTCTCCTCTCTCCCCCTATCCTCTCCTCTTCTCTCATCTCCTATCCTCTTCTTTCATTGTCCCTGGTCACACAGAGTTTATCATATGATCCAACTTTTAAAACAAATCCGTTTTGGCTAGCCACAGCAGTCAAAAAGCTAGCTAGCTAAGTGGCTGTTTAGCTTTCCAGCACATTCACTAATTAGTTTGTAAAAAATAACAAGCTAGTTAGCTACCACATGTTTTTGTCAAACTGTCAACATATTAGCTAACAGGCAACAAGATATGCCAAATAACAGTCCAAAAACCACTTGAGGGCAAATAAATCAGATTTGACCGTTCAGATACGAATCCGATGGCCAGAAATCGGATTTGTATGTGGCTTGAAATATCAGATTCCATGTGCTTTTTGGCTGTTCAGACTGCAGGAAAAAGAACAGATTCTAATCTGTATTTTTTTATTTGAGTCACTTCAAACTGTCAATGTGAACAAGGCTTTAGTGATGAAGGCTCACAGATAGACATCTGTACTACTGCTACAGTAGGTAGGGCAGGCTAATATATTCAGAGACTCAATTGCATCTGTGTGAAGGGTATATTCATAATTTTGTAGATCAACTCCTGTAATTGCTATCCTGCCTTAATGACGGGAAATACTTTACACACACACACACACACACAGACACACACAAACACAGTGGTGTAAAGTACTTATGTAAAGTACTTTATATTTTTGACAACTTTTACTTCTACTTCACTACATTCCTAAATATTTTCTTTGACACCCAAAAGTACTCGTTACAATTTGAATGCTTAGCAGGACAGGAAAATGGTTCAATTCACGCACTTATCAAGAGAACATCCCTGTCATCCATACTGCCTCTGATCTGGCGGACTCACTAAACATACATGCTTTGTTTGTAAAGTGTTGGACAGGAAAATTGTGCTGTCTGGTTTGCTAAATATAAGGAATTTGAAATTATTTATACTTTTACTTTTAAACTTAATAATATTTTAGCAATTACATGTACTTTTGATACTTAAGTATATTTAAAACTGAATACTTTTACACTTTTACACAAGTAGTATTTTACTGGGTGGATTTCACTTTTACTTGAGTAATTTTCTATTAAAGGGACATAAATATATAATAATATTCATCATCTCCAGCACCACCCCAACATCAACATATATGAAAATGGTGCGTTTCTCTGTTTTGTAGTAATAAAGCTAGAGGAAGATAAGTGTTTCCAAAGACATCATCAACCAATTAGTAGGCAATTAGTAGACAATGCCTATTCAATGCATAATTTGGAAAAACGTATCTTCCTTTATTTTTTTGTTGATGTTGGGGTGGTGCTGGAAATGATGAATACCCTTTAGGATACAGTGAGGGAAAAAAGTATTTGATCCCCTGCTGATTTTGTACGTTTGCCCACTGACAAAGAAATGATCAGTCTATAATTTTAATGGTAGGTGTATTTGAACAGTGAGAGACAGAATAACAACCAAAAAATCCAGAAGAACGCATGTGAAAAATGTTATAAATTGATTTGCATTTTAATGAGGGAAATAAGTATTTGAACCCCTCTCAATCAGAAAGATTTCTGGCTCCCAGGTGTCTTTTATACAGGTAACAAGCTGAGATTAGGAGCACACTCTTAAAGGGAGTGTTCCTAATCTCAGTTTGTCCACAGAAGCAATCAATCAATCAGATTCCAAACTCTCCACCATGGCCAAGACCAAAGAGCTCTCCAAGGATGTCAGGGACAAGATTGTAGACCTACACAAGGCTGGATTGGGCTACAAGACCATCGCCAAGCAGCTTGGTAAAAACAGTGACAACAGTTGGTGTGATTATTCGCAAATGGAAGAAACACAAAAGAACTGTCAATCTCCCTCGGCCTAGGGCTCCACTCAAGATCTCACCTCGTGGAGTTGCAATGATCATGAGAACGGTGAGGAATCAGCCCAGAACTACACGGGAGGATCTTGTCAATGATCTCAAGGCAGCTGGGACCATAGTCACCAAGAAAACAATTGGTAACACACTACGCCGTGAAGAACTGAAATCCTGCAGCGCCCGCAAGGTCCCCCTGCTCAAGAAAGCACATATACATGCCCGTCTGAAGTTTGCCAATGAACATCTGAATGATTCAGAGGACAACTGGGTGAAAGTGTTGTGGTCAGATGAGACCAAAATGGAGCTCTTTGGCATCAACTCAACTCGCCGTGTTTGGAGGAGGAGGAATGCTGCCTATGACCCCAAGAACACCATCCCCACCTTCAAACATGGAGGTGGAAACATTATGCTTTGGGGGTGTTTTTCTGCTAAGGGGACAGGACAACTTCACCGCATCAAATGGACGATGGACGGGGCCATGTACCGTCAAATTTTGGGTGAGAACCTCCTTCCCTCTGCCAGGGCATTGAAAATGGGTCGTGGATGGGTATTCCAGCATGACAATGACCCAAAACACACGGCCAAGGCAACAAAGGAGTGGCTCAAGAAGAAGCACATTAAGGTCCTGGAGTGGCCTAGCCAGTCTCCAGACCTTAATCCTATTGAAAATCTGTGGAGGGAGCTGAAGGTTCGAGTTGCCAAACATCAGCCTCGAAACCTTAATGACTTGGAGAAAATCTGCAAAGAGGAGTGGGACAAAATCCCTCCTGAGATGTGTGCAAACCTGGTGGCCAACTACAAGAAACGTCTGACCTCTGTGATTGCCGACAAGGGTTTTGCCACCAAGTACTAAGTTATGTTTTGCAGAGGGGTCAAATACTTATTTCCCTCATTAAAATGCAAATCAATTTATAACATTTTTCACATGCGTTTTTCTGGATTTTTTTTTATGTTATTCTGTCTCTCACTGTTCAAATAAACCTACCATTAAAATTATTGACTGGTCATTTCTTTGTTAGTGGGCAAACATACAAAATCAGCAGGGGATCAAATACTTTTTTCCCTCACTGTATCTTTACTTTTACACAAGTATGACAATTGGTTACTTTTTCCACCACTGCAGGCGCACACACACACATCAGTGTCTTTACCATCATCACAGTCAGTTTAACAGTGTGTAATGGATGGGTACAGACCTGTTGTGTCTCAGGGACAGATTACAGGGTATCTAAGGGACCCGCATTTACTGCTGCTGAGGTCTCACTAAAACCCTCCTATTGTGTGTGTGTGTGTGTGTGTGTGTGTGGTGGGGGTGGGGGGGTCTATGTGTGCCTATGCCCATTTGTTACACACAGTTACAGAAATGGCCTAAACAACCACATGTACAAAACACAGATGTCTGTCTGAAAACTAGATACTGTTGATATACTAGCCAAACATATAGATACAGTTGAAGTCGTAAGTTTACATACACCTTAGGCAAATACATTTAAACTCAGTTTTTCACAATTCCTGACATTTAATCCTAGTAAAAATTCCCAGTCTTAGGTCAGTTAGGATAACCACTTTATTTTAAGAATGTGAAATGTCAGAATAGAATGATTTATTTCAGCTTTTATTTCTTTCATCACATTCCCAGTGGGTCAGAAGTTTACATTCACTCAATCAGTATTTGGTAGCATTGCCTTTAGATTGTTTAACTTGGGTCAAACGTTTCAGGTAGCCTTCCACAAGATCCCCACAATAAGTTGGGTGAATTTTGTCCCATTCCGCCTGTCATAAGCTGGGTGTAGCTGGTGTAATAAGTCAGGCGCAGGAGAGCAGAGATGAGTGGACTAAGCACTTTACTAGGCAATGTCAAAATACAGAACGCAACCGCGTCATAAAACAAATGCCCAGAAACCCAAGTAAGGCAGCACAAAGTACAAAATAACCGCACAATACAGGCTGCACAAAGCACGGGTGAAAACATACAACCCGGCGTACCAACATGCCAAAATAAACAATTCCCCACACAGGCATGGGGGGAACAAAGGGTTAAATGGACAACAGTAATGAATGAAAATTAAAACCAGGTGTGTGTGAAAACAAGACAAAACAAATGGAAAATGAAAAGTGGATCAGCGATGGCTAGAAGACCGCTGACGTCGACCGCCGCCCGAACAAGGAGAGGAACCGACTTTGGCGGAAGTCGTGACACCACCTGACAGAGCTGGTGTAACTGAGTCAGGTTTGTTGGACTCCTTGCTCGCACACACTTTTTCAGTTCTGCCCACAAATTTTCTATAGGATTGAGGTCAGGGCTTTGTGATGTCCAATACAATACCTTGACTTTGTTGTCCTTAAACCATTTTTCCACAACTTTGGAAGTATGCTAGGGGGTCATTGTCCATTTGGAAGACCCATTTGCAACCAAGCTTTAACTTCCTGACTGATGTCTTGAGATGTTGCTTCAATATATCCACATCATTTTCTTTCCTCATGATGCCATCTATTTTGTGAAGTGCACCAGTCCCTCCTGCAGCAAAGCACACCCACAACATGATGCTGCCACCCTCGTGCTTCACGGTTGGGATGGTGTTCTTTGGCTTGCAAGTCTCCCCCTTTTTCATCCAAACATAACGATGGTCATTATTGACAAACAGTTCTATTAGACCAGAGGACATTTCTCCAAAAAGTACGATCTTTGTCCCCATGTGCAGTTGCAAACCGTAATCTGGCTTTTTTTATGGCGGTTTTTGAGCAGTGGCTTCTTCCTTGCTGAGCGGCCTTTCAGGTTATGTTGTTATAGGACTCATTTAACTGTGGATATAGATACTTTTGTACCTGTTTCCTCTAGCATCTTCACAAGGTCCTTTGCTGTTGTTCTGGCATTGATTTGCACTTTTCGCACCAAAGTACATTCATCTCTAGGAGACAGAATGCGTCTCCTTCCTGAGCGGTATGATGGCTTCGTGGTCCCATGGTGTTTATACTTGCGTACTATTGTTTGTACAGATGAACGTGGTACCTTCAGGCATTTTGAAATTGCTCCCAAGGATGAACCAGACTTGTGGAGGTCTACAATTTTTTTTCTGAGGTCTTGGCTGATTTCTTTTGATTTTGATGTCAAGCAAAGAGGCCCTGAGTTTGAAGGTAGGCCTTGAAATACATCCACAGGTAGACCTCCAATTGACTCAAATGATGTCAATTAGCCTATCAGAAGCTTCATGACATAATTTTCGGGAATTTTCCAAGCTGTTTAAAGGCACAGTCAACTTACTGTATGTAAACTTCGGAACCCCTGGAATTGTGATACAGTGAATTATAAGTGAAATAATCTGTCTGTAAACAATTGTTGGAAAACTAAAAATGTGTGGAGTGGTTGAAAAACGAGTTTTAATGACTCCAGTGTATGTAAACTTCTGACTTCAACTGTATGAACGATGCAGGATGGAGACGTACCTGCCATAACACCAACAGCCAAAATGTTTTTAGAACTAGATACTGTAGCTCTGGCCAAAAACACAGATCTGTTAAAACTAGATACTGATGTTTTGCCATCATAGTAAATGCTGAAAGTACAGATCTGAAAATACTGCAGCCTTGGCAATGAACATAGATCTGTGAAAAGATTATTGGATGCTGGAGCATTTCCAGATGGAACAATTGTGTAGCTTTGGACCAGGGACTGTGTATAGGGAGAGAGAGAGAGGCATTTGATGCAGTGTGACCTATCACATCCAGATTGGATGGGAATGAAAAGGAGACGCGTAACACACACACACACAAAGCAGCGGCAAGAACAAAACATGTTCCTCTCATCTATGAGTCATAAATCAATGATCAATTCAATCAATAATCAATTAACCATTGATCAATAATGAATTACCTGTCCATCACCCAGCTCAGTCCTTTATACCCTGGCCAGAGTCAGTCAACAGATTCCTCTCTCTCTTTCTATCTATCTGCCTCTGTTCCATTCTCCTTTTTTTAAACATTGTTCATCAAACATTCTTTCTTTCTCCTCTTTCCCTCCATCTATAGGATTATTGTACTGAGTGAACTATAACGCCTTACATAAGGCATTTCTAGTTGAACAGAGTCACAGACATATAGCAGCTACACAGAGAGGACATAAAGGACAGTTTCAGACAGACTAAGAACAGTACAACTGCTACAGTCAGATCCCAAAAAGAGATGGAGGGAGCAGAAGGGTAGATGACGGGAGGACTATCTGCACTGACCATTTTGACTCATCACATACGCTGCTACTACTGTTTATTTTCTATCCTGTTGCATAGTCACTTTACCCCTACCTACAGTATATGTATAGTACCAGTCAAAAGTTTGGACACACCTACTCATTCAAGGGTTTTTGTTATTTTTTACTATTTTCTGCATTGTTGAATAATAGTGGAGACATCAAAACTTGGAAATAACACATATTGAATCGTAGTAACCAATAAAGTGTTAAATAAATCAAAATATATTTGAGATTCTTCAAAGTAGCCACCCTTTGCCTTGTTGATAGCTTTGCACACTCTTGGCATTCTCTCAACCAGCTTCATGAGGTAGTCACCTGAATGCATTTCAATGAACAGGTGTGCCATATTAAAAGGTAATTTGTGGAATGACTTTCCTTCTTAATGCGTTTGAGACAATCAGTGTTTTGACAAGATAGGGTTGGCATACAGAAGATAGCCCTATTTGGTAAAAGACCAAGTCCATATTATGGCAAGAACAGCTCAAAAAAGCAAAGAAATACAACAGTCCATCATTACTTTAAGCCATGATGGTCAGTCAATCCGGAAATTTTCAAGAACTTAAAAAAAATGTCAAGTACAGTCGCAAAAACCATCATGCGCTATGATGAAAGCACTGGCTCTCATGAGGACCAACACAGGAAAGAAAGACCCAGAGTTACCTCTGCTGCAGTGGATACGTTCATTAGATTTACCAGTCTCAGAAATTGTAGCCCAAATAAATGCTTCATAGCGTTCAAGTAACAGACACATCTCAACATCAACTGTTCGGAGGAGACTGCCTGAATCAGGCCTTCATGGGTGAATTGCTGCAAATAAACCACTACTAAAGGACACCACAAAGAAGAAGAGACTTGCTTGGGCCAAGAAACCCGAGCAATGGACATTAGACCGGTGGAAATCTGTCCATTGGTCTGATGACTCAAAATTTGAGATTGTTGGTTCCAACCTCTGTGTCTTTGTGGAACGCAGAGTAGGTGAATGGATGATCTCTACATGTGTGGTTACCACCGTGAAGCATGGAGGAGGAGGTGTGATGGTGTGGGGTTGCTTTGATGGTGACACTGTCTGTGATTTATTTAGAATTCAAGGCACACTTACAGTAACCAATGTGGCTACCACAGCATTCTGCAGCGATACGCCATCCCATCTGGTTTGCGCTTAGTGGGACTATCATTTGTTTTTCAACAGGACAATGACCCAAAACACACCTCCAGGCTGTGTAAGGGCTGTGTGATGGAGTGCTGCATCAGATGACCTGGCCTCCACAATCACCCGACCTCAACCCAATTGAGATGGTTTGGGATGAGTTGGACCGCAGAGTGAAGGAAAAACAGCCAACAAGTGCTCAGCATATGTGGGAACTCCTTTGAGACTGTTGGAAAAACATTCCTCATGAAGCTGGTTGAGAGAATGCCAGTAGTGTGCAAAGCTGTCATCAAGGCAAAGGCAGGCTGCTTTGAAGAATCTTAAATATAAAATATACTTTGATTTGTTTAACACTTTTTTGGTTACTACATGATTCCATTTGTGTTATTTCATAGTTTTGATGTCTTCGCTATTATCCTACAATGTACAAAAATAGAAAAAATTATGAAAAACCTTTGAATGAGTAGGTGTGTCCAAACTTTTGACTGGTACTGCACATCTCTACCTCAATTACCTCATAGCCCTGCACATCGACTCGGTACTGGTACCCCGTGTATATAGCCAAGTTACCATTATTCATTGTGTATTTTTTATCGAATTTTTCTATTTTTCTCTCTCCATTGTTGGGAACGGCCCGTAAGTAAGCATTTCAGCGTTACACCTGTTGTTTACAAAGCATGTGACAAATAACTTTTGATTTGATTTTGATTTAAACAGCTGTTTGTTCTCTCCTGTGACTCATAATTTACTGTTTTGATCCTGCTGCTCTGCTCTTTCTGTGCTCTTTAGGGCTTTGAAATGTGTGTGTGTTGGGGGGAGGGTACTTCTCCAGTTGCAACTAATGCTCTGAATTTAGAGATTTTCCCTCTCTCTGCTTTAAGAAAACACCCCAAACTAATTAGAGAGAGAGATAGAGAGAAAGATGTTCGTGTATCCACTTCTTTAAACTCCCACACAGACTGTCCCCCAAGGCTAGCCACAGCCACTTTCCTTTCTCTCTCTCTCTCTCTCTCTCTCTCTCTCTCTCTCTCTCTCTCTCTCTCTTTAACTCCATCCTAATCTCCCTCCCTCCATTTCCAACCCTTTCTCTCCTTTTCTCCTGCTCTCTCCCCTAATTTTCTCCTATTTCACTCTTTCCCTCTCTTTCACCATCCAGTCTTTCAGCTCATCCCTCTGTACAATAATATCATACTTTAACTCTCTGCTTCTCAAACTGACTGGTCTCCTTTTGACCGTCTCTCTACACACATCCCCTCATACACTCTATCCCCTACACTTCACACAAATGCCTTTCTACCTCCATCCCCTCATTCTCTCTCTCTCTCTCTCTCTCTCTCTCTCTCTCTCAATTCTCTCTCTCCCCTGATCTATAGCATTATTATACTGAGTGAACTATAACGCCTTACATAAGGCATTTCTAGTTGAACAGTCACAGACATATAGCAGCTACACAGAGAGGACATAAAGGACAGTTTCAGACAGACTAAGAACACTACAACTGCTACAGTCAGATCCTAAAGAGATATGGAGGGAGCGGAAGGGTAGATGACGGGAGGAACTGATGAATAAACGAGTGCCTGTTCGAAGCACATTCTACAGCTTTATGATACGCACATGAATACCTGAACAGCAGTCTCTCTCTCTCTCTCTCTGAAGCCACACACAGCAAGTCCATGGGACATATCTTCTATTCTTCTATTTGATCATGTATCATGCTCAACTCTCTCTCTTTTCTCTTTCCCTCTCTTTGTATGCTTTTTATCTCATACGAAAGACCATGCAAAGAGCAGGACAAGACAGAAGTTCTTAGAAGACCATCATACCATCACACACACACAGACATACACACAAACACACACAGAACACTCACTACCATTTAAACAACTGTGTGCTCTATCCTGTGATTCAATGTACTGTTTTGATCAGCTGCTTGGCTCTTTCTGTTCTTTTTAGGGCTTTGCATGATGTATGTGTTAGGGGAGCGTACCTCTGGAGCTGCAACTATGGCTCTGAATTAGAGATTTATTCTCTTTCTGCTTTAAGAAAACATCACAAACCAATTAAAAAGAGAGAGAAAGGGCAATGTTCGTGAATCCGCTTCTTTAAACTCCCACACAGCCTGTGTCCCCAAGGGTAGCCATAGCCACTTTCCCTCTTTATCCCTGTTCTCTCCCGCCCTCCATCCTCACCCCTTTCACTCCCACCCTCCTCACCCCCCGCTTCCATCCTCACCCCTTCTCTTCTTTTCTCCTGCTTCTCCACTCATTTGATCTTATTTCACTCTTTCCCTCTCTTTCACCATCCAGTCTTTCAGCTCATCCCTCTGTACAATAATATCATACTTTAACTCTCTGCTTGTCAAACTGACTGGTCTCCTTTTGACCGTCTCTCTACACACATCCCCTCATACACTCTATCCCCTATACTTCTCCACAGGCTGGCTCAACTAACACCTTTATACCTCCATCCCTTCATCCTCTCTATCTCCCTCTCTCTCTCTCTGTTTTTCTTGTTCATTCTTGTTCATTAGTCTCTCCCCTTTATGCCTAAATGCCATCTCCGGCATCAAACATCCTCATTTTACAGGAAAGTAACACGATTATGTGGAACATATTTCAATGCACTCACACAGGCAGGAACACAGGCAGGCAGGCACACACACACACACACTCACACTCACACTCTCTCTCTCTCCCGTTCTCGTTTCTCTGTGTCTGTAGTTGTGCATTAGTATGTAAAGTGTGGAGTATAAGGTGGAGGGGTGATGTTTCCTAATAGGCTCAGATTTGTTCTGTCACATCAACACCCACATACAGTTTAGAGAGAGAGAGGGAGGGAGGGGGGAGAGGAGAGGGAGAAGGAGTGAGAGAGGGGGAGGGGGAAGGAGAGAGAGCGAGAGAGAGAGAGAGAGAGAGAGAGAGAGAGAGAGAGAGAGAGAGAGAGAGAGAGAGAGAGAGAGAGAGAGAGAGGGGGGATGAGATCTCTGAGTGTGTCTCAGGAAGGATAGGTCCAGCAGTTCTCCCTCTCTCCCTCTCTTCTCTTCTCCCTCCCTCTCTCTCCTTCTCTCCCCCTGTCCCTCTCTCTCCCTCTCTTCTCCCTGTTTCTTTCTGTGATGAACTTACTGTAAAGAATCAGATTTCAAAGTGAAGGAAAGGTAGTGATGAGGCAACGGTAAGCTTGTGTGTGTCTAAGGTGAGATGAAAAGAGCAGGGATGGATTAGCTTTGAAGGGGAAGTTAAGCGGTGTGTGAGGGTGTGTGTTTGTATGTGTATGTGTAGAGGTGTGTTTTTAACCCTGCAGGAAGAGGAAAAGAGAGGAAGTGAGGCGTTTAGCTCTGAAGTGGGGCACTTTTAATCACAGGGCTCGAAATCCTGCATGACCTGCTATGCCATCCATTATTGATGCCTGCCGCAGCCAGACTGATGAATCATTCAGCCACTAGTTAGGCCTGGGAATTCTCCTCCTCTAAGGACGACGACAATCATCTACATAAATCACACACTTCTGCTACACACACGCACACACACACATTCCCACCGTTACCTGAGAAGTAAGTGTGTGTGTGTGTGTGTGTGTGTGTGTGTGTGTGTGTGTGTGTGTGTGTGTGTGTGTGTGTGTGTGTGTGTGTGTGTGTGTGTGTGTGTGTGTGTGTGTGTGTGTGTGTGTGTGTGTGTGAGTGAGTGAGTGAGTGAGTGTGAATGAGAGAGCAAGAGATCAGTGCACAGACGGATTCTGTAAAATCATTAAGCCACATTGATTACTTGTTGTACTGGACAGCTACACACACTGCATAATCACACACAGACACAGACACCTACACACACACATACACACACAAAAGCTTCCTACTTCTACAACAGTGAATGGACACTAATAAGGTAACAGAGACGTTTGTCTTTGTGTATTTTTGTCATGTGTTTTGCATCTGAAGCCTTTGTTTTGGATTTTCCTAAACTATTTGACAGCGTTCTCTTCCCAGTAAACTTCTAATACAGCACAGATTCAGTACGCCATGGACTGACTAGAAAATCTATGTGTTACAAAGCAGAGACAGACAGAGAGAGAAATAGTGAGTCACAGAAAGGAAAAATAGGAAAGTAGAAGTATGTTGATGCTACTTGCTCCTGGCCTCTGGGCTTGGAGACAATGGAAGACTGAAATGTTTAACGGGATACTTTTGGAGTTTGGCAACGAGGCCCTTTATCTACTTCCCAAGAGTCAGATGGGAAATGTATAAATACTCAAAATACGCACACACGACACACACACCGCCTCCATACTTTTCATCTTTGGAGGGTTTCCCTTCCTCTCCTCCCTCCGTTCTTCTCTATTTAATGAGTAATCCAACACCGCAGGACATGGATATACCTCACAGCCAGAGAAGACACACATACACACATTCACAACGTGGGCAATGGGCCTGCATACAAAACAACAAAACAACCCAGAGGCTCTTTGCAGTGGTGTGGGAAATACAGAGCTGTGTCCAAACTCTCTCGTCATTGTTAATGTGCCCCATATCGTCGGTTTATCTCTATTGTCTATCTCTGCTTTTACTTGTCTACAGTATCTCTATTGTCCATCTCTACTGTCCATCTCTATTGTTCATCTCTACTGTCTTTCTCTACTGTCTTTCTCTACTGTCCTTCTCTACTGTCTCTCTCTACTGTCTATCTCTACTGTATTTCTCTATGTGAAATATCTATCTCTAATATAACAAAAATATAATATAACAAAAATAAAAAATGCAACATGTTTCATGAGGTAAAATAAAATAAAAAAATTCATTAGCACAAAAAGCTTATTTCTCTCAAATTTGTACACTAATTTGTTTCCACCCCTATTAGTATTTCTCCTTTGCCAAGATAATCCATCCACCTGACAGGTGTGGCATATCAAGAAGCTGATCAAACAGCATGATCATTACACAGGTGCACCTTTTGCTGGGGACAATAAAAGGCCACTCTACAATGTGCAGTTTTGTCACACAACACAATGCCACAGATGACTCAGGTTTTGAGGGAGCATGCAATTGGCATACTGACTGCAGGAATGTCCACCAGAGCTATTGCCAGAGAATTTCATGTTCATTTCTCTACCATAAGCCGTTTTAGAGAATTTGGCAGTACGTCCAACCGGCTTCACAACCGCAGACCAGGTGTAACCAGGCCAGCCCAGGACCTCCACATCTGGCTTCTTCACCTCCAGGATTGTCTGAGACCAGCCACCTGGACAGCTGATGAAACTAATGAGTATTTATGTCTGTAATAAAGCCCTTTTATGGGGAAAAACTAATTCTGATTGGCTGGGCCTGGCTCCCCACTGGGTGGGCCTTTCTCCCAAGTGGCTGAGTCCCTGCCCAATCATGTGAAATCCATAGATTAGACGGATTTCCTTATATGAACTGTAACTCAGTAAAATTGTTGAAATTGTTGCATGTTGCGTTTATATTTTTGTTCAGTATATGTCTACGTCAGACCTATGGCTCGTGTGAGTGTCTCTGAGTTATTGGACTTGATGCACGGTGCTCTTTCAGGGTTATCTCTGACCTGGTCTCATACATAAACATGGAAATACAAACGGTAATTAAATCAAAACACTTTGATTTAATATAAACTACACACATACACACATGCGCATGCACACACACACACACACACAAACATATGTACAAATACATACACACATACAGTGGGGGTAAAAAGTATTTGATCCCCTGTTGATTTTGTACGTTTGCCCACTGACAAAGAAATGATCAGTCTATAATTTTAATGGTAGGTTTATTTGAACAGTGAAAGACAGAATAACAACAAAAAAATCCAGAAAAACGGATGTCAAAATTGTTATAATATGATTTGCATTTTAATGAGGGAAATAAGCATTTGACCCCCTCTCAATCAGAAAGATTTCTGGCTCCCAGGTGTCTTTTATACAGGTAACAAGCTGAGATTAGGAGCACACTCTTAAAGGGAGTATTAAAAAAATATATATTTCACCTTTATTTAACCAGGTAGGCAAGTTGAGAACAAGTTCTCATTTACAACTGTGACCTGGCCAAGATAAAGCAAAGCAGTTTGACACATACAACAAACACAGAGTTACACATGGAGTAAAACAAACATACAGTCAATAATACAGTAGAAAAAAAACGAATCTATACACAAAGAGTGCAAATGAGGTAGGATAAGGAAGGTAAGACAATAAATAGGCCATGGTGGCAAAGTAATTACAATATAGCAATTTAACACTGGAATGGTAAATGTGCAGTAGATGAATGTGCAATGTAGAAAAAACTGGGGTGCAAAGGAACAAGATAAATAAATAAATACGGTAGGGGATGAGGTAGTTGGTTGGGCTATTTACAGATGGGTTATAAACAGGTACAGTGGTCTGTGAGCTGCTCTGACAGCTGGTGCTTAAATCTGTTGAGGGAGATAAGTGTCTCCAATTTCAGGGATTTTTGTAGTTGATTCCAGTCATTGGCAGCAGAGAACTGGAAGGAGAGTCGGCCAAAGGAGGAATTGGCTTTGGGGGTGACCAGTGAGATATACCTGCTAGAGCGCATGCTACAGGTTGGTGCTGCTAAGGTGACCAGCGAGCTGAGATAAGGCGGGACTTTACCTAGCAGGGACTTGTAGATGACCTGGAGCCAGTGGATATGGCGACGAGTGTAAAGCGAAGGCCAGCCTACGAGATCGTACAGGTCGCAGTGGTGGGTGGTATATGGGGCTTTGGTAACAAAACGGATGGCACTGTGATAGACTGCATCCAATTTGTTGAGTAGAGTATTGGAGGCTATTTTGTAAATTACATCACCCGAAGTCGAGGATCGGTAGGATGGCCAGTTTTACGAGGGTATATTTGGCAGCATGAGTGAAGGAAGCTTTGTTGCGAAATAGGAAGCCAATTCTAGATTTAATTTTAGATTGGAGATGTTTGATGTGAGTCTGGAAGGAGAGTTTACAGTCTAACCAGACACCTAGGTATTTGTAGTTGTCCACATAATCTAAGACAGAACCGTCCAGAGTAGTGATGTTGGACAGGGGGACAGGTGCGGGCAGCGATCGGTTGAAGAGCATGCATTTAGTTTTACTTGCGTTTAAGAGCAATTGTAGGCCACGGAAGGAGAGTTGTATGGCATATATAAAAGACACCTGTCCACAGAAGCAATCAATCAATCAGATTCCAAACTCTCCACCATGGCCAAGACCAAAGAGCTATCCAAGGATGTCAGGGACAAGATTGTAGACCTACACAAGGCTGGAATGGGCTACAAGACCATCGCCATGCAGCTTGGTGAGGTGACAACAGTTGGTGTGATTATTCGCAAATGGAAGAAACACAAAAGAACTGTCAATCTCCCTCGGCCTGGGGCTCAATGCAAGATCTCACCTTGTGGAGTTGCAATGATCATGAGAACGGTGAGGAATCAGCCCAGAACTACACGGGAGGATCTTGTCAATGATCTCAAGGCAGCTGGGACCATAGTCACCAAGAAAACAATTGGTAACAAATCCTGCAGCGCCCGCAAGGTCCCCCTGCTCAAGAAAGCACATATACATGCCCGTCTGAAATTTGCCAATGAACATCTGAATGATTCAGAGGACAACTGGGTGAAAGTGTTGTGGTCAGATGAGCTCTTGGAGCTCTTTGGCATCAACTCAACTCGCCGTGTTTGAAGGAGGAGGAATGCTGCCTATGACCCCAAGAACACCATCCCTACCGTCAAACATGGAGGTGGAAACATTATGCTTTGGGGGTGTTTTTCTGCTAAGGAGACAGGACAACTTCACCGCATCAAAGGGACGATGGACGGGGCCATGTACCGTCAAATCTTGGGTGAGAACCTCCTTTCCTCAGCCAGGGCATTGAAAATGGGTCGTGGAGTGGTATTCCAGCATGACAATGACCCAAAACACACGGCCAAGGCAACAAAGGAGTGGCTCAAGAAGAAGCACATTAAGGTCCTGGAGTGGCCTAGCCAGTCTCCAGACCTTAATCCCATAGAAAATCTGTGGAGGGAGCTGAAGGTTCGAGTTGCCAAACGTCAGCCTCGAAACCTTAATGACTTGGAGAAGATCTGCAAAGAGGAGTGGGACAAAATCCCTCCTGAGATGTGTGCAAACCTGGTGGCCAACTACAAGAAACATCTGACCTCTGTGATTGCCAACAAGGGTTTTGCCACCAAGTACTAAGTCATGTTTTGCATATGGGTCAAATACGTATTTCCCTCATTAAAATGCAAATAATTTTATAACATTTTTCACGAGTTTTTATGGATTTTTTGGTTGTTATTCTGTCTCTCACAGTTCAAATACACCTACCATTAAAATTATAGACTGATCATTTCTTTGTCAGTGGGCAAACGTACAAAATCAGCAGGGGATCAAATACTTTTTTCCCTCACTGTAGGGCTACAGTCACAAACACAAACACATGCAGGACACACACACCCAAAGCACAGAGGATGGTCCAAACACTGATCAGTTGACCTGCTTAAAAATGTATGGGGCAGAGAGATGAAAGTAGAAATGCAATATGGAGTGAGAGATGAGAGAACAGGTAGTGGGCAGAGAAAGAAAGAAAATTGGGAAAATAAAAAGTTGAGATGAGGGCTGAGGAGAGAGGGAAAAGGATGGAAAAGGGGAATGTACGAAGGAAACAGAAAGAGGAATGTGGTGAAAACAGAAAGAGGAATGTGGTGTGTGAAGCTGAAAGGTATTTTCTTCTTGGAGAAAAGGGCAGGTTGACGTTTCTTGTCATGAGTCTTGTCCTGGATAGTTCATCTGAAAAGTCAAAATTGGCTATTATTGAAAGAATCCATGAAAACAAGAATTAGCTTTTAGGTCTTAATTGAAGGTTAAGGTTAAGCATTAGGGTTAGAAGAGTGGTTAAGGTTAGGTTTAAAATCAGATGTTATGACATTGTGGCTGTGCCAACTAGTGACTACTGTGCAAAGCTGCCTCCAGAACCAGATTCATGGCGAAAAATAGAGAAGTTAGTAGCAACAAAAAACATGTTTTCAGAGATAACCAGGGAAAAGCTCCCATATGAGAGAAACCTTGAAGAATGTTTTAACTTCTATCTATACACCAATTATGTTCCTTCCATATTGATTTGTGGTTGTGAGTGGAAATTTCATTGCTGCTCTATTTCACTATTTATGTCCATTAATATGTTATTAACATATCACATGTGTAGTAAACATTTTGAATTTCGTCATTACACACAAATACAAGTGTTTCTGCAGCTCACCGGTAAAAACAGCCAGCTACATTTCCTGGTTGTAAGCAAACCACAATGTCCAGAATTCATAGTTGACATGAGAAATATCAACATTTCTGTGTTTGTAGTCAGCACTTTCAGCCAGAGGATTTCGAAACGGAACTGAGGTCTCAACTGATGGGGTTGCAATGTTGTTGAGCGTTGAAAAGTGGTGACATCCCATCGATTTCCCCCTTCACTTCAAAGAGGAAGGCATCCGATCAGCCAACATCAGCGCAGCAGAAAATAAGTTGAGCTGAGGTAACGTAGCTAACTTTACCTAGTTAACTAGCTAGATAGCTAGTGAACTACATGTTTATCTAAACCAAAATCTACCTAGCTAGCGTTCATAATATGCTGGCTAGACATTTCAAAGCATAACAATGTAATTAGCCAGCTGCTATCTGGCGATGTGATTTGTAACGTTGCAAGTTAACTAACTATCACAAAGGCTAACGTGGCTATGTGTTCTATTTAGAGTCCGATCCCATCAACATCTGCAGCGGCATCAACACCAAGCTCAGCACCAGGGGCCTGTCTTGTTTTGCACACTTTGTACAAAATAATATAATGCAGTACTAGAGGATATTTCTAAACGTAGCTCTTTATTAGCTAGTTACCACAGGCATGTTCACGTATCATCCAACTATCACCAACCGACCAATTTCAAACTTCCCGGGCTTTCTTAACCAATCATAGCACAGTATGATACAGCAGTAAGATCCATCCAATTACAATTCAGTATGTTTACACATATGAATATTACATCCCCCTTCTTTTAAAACAAAAGAAAAATGTTTTACATATTCTAAGCGTTTCCTTTGAATACATGCTCTGCAGTTTGAACTTCAGGTAAGTAACCATTTATATTGCATACTACACCAACTGAGTCAACAGACTCTGAAACAATGATCCAACATACTGTTACTTTTCGAACAAGGGATCCTCAGTAACTCAGCTTTCACTGTAGAAATGACATTGTAACATTTCAAACAAATGACATCGTACATTTCAAATAAATACAATACCAAAGCATTTCAAGTGAACTTTCAATAACACGTTTACAGTCTGGAACTCTTTTAGGGCAGCGATCCGCCTACACCCTTTGACATTTCACAGGTCTAGGACAGCTCTGGGCTTGACCTCTCTTCCTGACCTTGTGCGATATGATGCTGAGCATGCTTCTGTGTCAGTCAACAGTTCTTGTGGTGTTGCAGGTAAGTATGGTGTATGTTGTTCTGTGTGTGTGTTTAGTCCATCTAGTTCTCTTTCAGGGGAACAGTTCATCTCATCAGTGTGTTGTTCTTTTGTGTTCAGAAGGTGACGATGATTGCGGCGGTACATCGCTCCTTCTGCGGTGCGGACGTGATATGAACGTTCAGTGTCAGCTGGCTGGATGACGACTGCTGGCTTCCAGAGGCCATGCTCCTGGATTCTAACTGACTCTCCGTCGATCAGTGGTGGCAGTGGTCTAGCTGACCTGTCGTAGTATCGCTTTTGTTGTTGTGCACGTTTTTCATGCATTTCCTTGTAGCTGACGACCTCAGGTTGCAGCTGCTGGTTGGTGCTGGGAAGGATTGAGCGAAGTCTGCGGCTCATCAACAGCTGGGCTGGTGATTTTAAGTTGTCAACTGGAGTGTTGAGGTATTCAAGGAGACTGAGGTAGGGGTCTCTCTTGTCGGCTTTTGCTTTGTCCATGAGTGATTTAGCAATCTGCACAGATTTTTCAGCAAGGCCATTACTTTGAGGGTAATATGGGCTTGTGGTGACATGTGTGAACTCCCATGCTTTTGTGAAGGATTCAAACTCATTTGATTTGTAACAGGGCCCATTGTCAGATATTAAAGTCTCTACAATGCCATGCCTGGCAAAGGCTGCTTTCAGCTTGTGTATCACAGCTGCAGATGTGGTGCTGTGAAGCTTGTCGAGTTCGAAGTATCTGCAGTAGTAGTCCACTGTTACAATGTAGTCCTTGTTGTTCCAGGTGAACAGATCGGTTGCCACGACCTGCCAGGGTCGGTCTGGGATACAGTGAGGTAACATTGGCTCTTTGGTGTTTGAGGGGCGTGCTTCAAGACAGATGGCGCATTTACCAACAATGTCCTCTATTTGTTTGCACATTCCGGACCAAAACAAAATGTCCTGTGCTCTCTGTTTGCACTTTTCCATGCCCATGTGTCCAGCATGGATCTTTGTCAAAATCTCTTCTCTGAGACTGGTAGGAATAATAATTTTCTCTCCTTTGAAAATTATTCCGTTGATCTGTGATAGTTCATCACGATGGTTCCAGAATTCTGAGACGCTCTGAGGGCATTTTCTCCTCTCCTCAGGCCATCCATCCTGTATGACTTTCCTCAGCTGTGTGAGTTGTGAGTCCTTTTCTGTTTCTGCTTGGATCTCCTTCAGTTTTGTGTCACTAACTGGTAAGTTGCTGTACACAGTGTGCACTTGCATGTCCATGCCTTCACTGAGACTGCTGTCCTTGTAGGTAAGAAACTTCCTGGAGAGTGTGTCTGCGACAGGGATGTCTTTGCCTGGACGGTGAGTGATTGTGAAGTCGTATTTTTGTAGTTGAAGGATCATTCTCTGTAGCCTTGGCGGGGCTGCGGCTAGTGGTTTCCTCATGATTGACTCAAGGGGCTTGTGGTCGGATTCCACAATGACTTGTTGTCCATATACGTACTGATGGAAACGTTTACATCCGAACAGAATGGCGTAGAGCTCCTTTTCAATTTGAGCGTAGTTGATCTCACAGTCTGTGAGAGATTTGGAAGCGTAGCCGATGGGCTTTCCTTCTTGCAGAAGCACTGCACCTAGTCCATATTTCGACGCATCCACTTGGAGTCTGAGCTCTTTGTTGGGGTCGTAGTAGGCAAGGATTGGTCCTGGTTCTCTCGTGATCAATTCTTTCACACTCTGGAAAGCAATGTCGTGTTGCTTGTCCCAGAGAAACTCACTGGACTGCTTTAGCAGTTGACGCAGGGGTGCATTAGCATTGGAGAGGCTGGGTGCGAACTTGGCTAAGTAGTTGACCATGCCAAGCACTGTTTCCAGCTCTGCACGGTTCTTTGGTGGCTCCATTTCTTTTATGGCTGAGATCTTCTGTGGGTCTGGCTTGACTCCATTCGCTGTGAGAAGATGTCCAAAGTAGCTGACCTCTGTAGCGCCGACTGTGCTCTTCTCGGGGTTGAGCCGGACTCCTCTCTCGCGGGACCTTTGCAGCATAGCGTGGAGGTTTCGGTCGTGCTCCTCTTTGGTTCGACCATAGACAAGGATGTCATCCACACTTGCCACGACTCGCCGAGGCCTTCGCACACTTCGCCGATCTTTCGCTGAAACTCGCCTTGGGCTGAGATAATCCCAAAAGGCAGGCGACGGAACCTGTAGCGTCCAAATGGTGTGTTGAATGTTGTGAGCTTAGATGACTCTTCTGTGAGCTTGATAGCCCAGTAGCCTGATCTAGCGTCCATGACACTGAAGTAGTGTGCTCCCGCTAGCTTGTGTATGATTCCATCTAGTGTCGGTAAAGGGTAGTGGGGGCGTTTGATAGCCTTGTTCAAGTCTCTTGGGTCGAGACATACTCTGAGCTTGCCTGTGCGTGGTTTCTCCATCACCACTAACGCATTTACCCAGTCAGTCGGTTCTGTAACCTTGGTAACTATGTCAGATTGCTCCATGCTCTCCAACTCTTTCTTCAGACGGGCACGGAGAGCAAGGGGAAACTTTCTCGGTGGGTAGACCACAGGGGTTGCGTCTGGGTCAAGGTGAATGGTACATTCTCCTGGGAATAATCCTATTCCTGTAAAAACATCACCAAACTCCTCCAGTACATTTTCTGTCTCTACTGGTGCTGTCACTGATAAAACTAGCTTGATGAGGTCCATGTCTAAACATGCTTTAAGACCTAGCACTGCAGGTGCTTGAGTGTCAACAACGTAAAAGTCCAACATCATGTCACTTTCCTTGTATTTGCATTTGAAAGTACATGTGCCTTTTACTGGGAGCTGTTCACCACCATAACCAGTCAGTCTGCGTGTGGTGGGCTGTAGCTCACACTCAGATGTCAAGCTGCGGTACTTATTCAGAGGAATAATGTTTACTTGTGCACCAGTGTCTAGTTTGAACTTTAGCTCTGTGCCTTGTGTTCCTATCTCAATGTCAGCAAAGGCTTGCTCTGTCTCTGATATTTGACTTTTCTGTGTCACTGAGTCAATAAACAGTTCATCAGCGTTTGACTCTTTGATTGACATTTCATCTTCACTCACTGTGTGTACTGTTTTCCCACGGTAAGCTCTGCACACTTTTGCAAAGTGATTCCATTTTCCACATTTAGTACACTGTTTGCCTTTAGCTGGGCAATTTCCTTGTACGCCATGCACTTTGTATCCACAATATCCACATGTTTTGGGGCGTTTTGAGTCTGTGTCGCCCTGTTTTGGAGTTCTGTCTCTCTCCGTTCTAAAACGCGCTCTCTGGGCATCGGAGGTGTGCTGTGACGTCTGCCTGACTGCGTGCACTGCTTGTTCACGTGATGTGCTCGTGCTGCGGTGCGAAATTGTGTTCATCTGAGCCTGTGCTAGCTCGTGAGACCTGGCTATGTCGATAGCTCTGTCCAGCGTTAGCTCAGACCCAACATTCAGAAGTTTCTCTCTCACTCGCGGTGACTGTATTCCAAATACAATACGGTCTCTGACCATCTCATCCTTGTTTGCATAATCAGTCTTTCACAAGCAGACGCAGCTCAGTCACAAACTGTTCAAAAGATTCGCTAGCTCCTTGTACTTTCTCATGGAATTTGTACCTAGCAAAAATCGTATTGGTCTTCGGCACCACATATGCTTCAAAACGATCGTAATATATTTTCAGTACCTTTGATTCAGCCTCGGTAAGTGTCCAGGTGTTGTAAATATCTCTCCCTTTTTCACCGATCCAGAGGAGCAGGTAGCTGCACTTTTCCTCTTCTCCTCTTTCCTTCAGAGGACCCGTGAACATTAGCTCCACATGCTGTTTGTACTTACGCCATGCATCGGGTAAGTTTGTAGACTCCCAGTCCATTCGAGGTGAAGGAACACCAGCAAATCCATCTTGTAATGCCTTTTACTCTGACACCATGCTTTGTTTTGCACACTTTGTACAAAATAATATAATGCAGTACTAGAGGATATTTCTAAACGTAGCTCTTTATTAGCTAGTTACCACAGGCATGTTCACGTATCATCCAACTATCACCAACCGACCAATTTCAAACTTCCCGGGCTTTCTTAACCAATCATAGCACAGTATGATACAGCAGTAAGATCCATCCAATTACAATTCAGTATGTTTACACATATGAATATTACAGGGCCGGATTTACAAAACATTACTTACGAAAAAAAAAAAGTTTCTTAAGGAAAAAAATAGGAAGTTCATAAGAGTTCATAAATGCAATTCCTCAAACTGTTCTTAGGAATTCGTAAATATCTTCTTATGTGGCATTGACTTTGGTGATGTGCTTGAAACCAATAAATAAGCCTATGTGACAGGGATGATTGGATTTGAAATGACGTTATTTTTCACACATTATAGCCATCAGACTAGCTACATGAAAATCAAAAATGGATAACCAAGAAAAGAGATTGGTTTCGGTTGGGGAGACTTGATAACTGCGGGGTCACTGCAGAGACCAAAAAGAAAGGATGGGCAAGAGTGGCGGAGTCTGTCTCTGCGGTCGGGGGTATCGCAAGGGACAGTGACGCCGTAAAAAAGAAGTGGTCCGACATCAAGTCGGCTGCTAAGAAGAAGGGAGCTGAGAGACCATTCATGTGGACCAGCTGGAGGAGAAGATGTAGTCCATCATAGAGATGGTGGTAGAGGGACTGCGCGACCGGTAAGTTAGTTAGCTACGTTAGTTAGCTAACGTGTAAATACATTATAGTCAAAATAGCTAACGACGTTAACATTAGCTAAGTTAGCCAAGTTCTTTGCAAATTGACGAGATAGCGCGAGCTATTTAACACTTATAGAATACTGTAATATATTGTTAATTACTAGCTAGCTAGATAATGCGTGTTTAATTTGTATTCTTGCTGTATTTAAATCTCCGGTAGTCAACTGTGGCGCAAGAAAACGTTCATGGTTACAAAAGTATCCATTCGTCTCAAGACAAGGGTTTAGCTGACCTAAAGTTAAGTACATTTCCAAGAAGAAATCCAATTTCTTCTTAACGTTTTTCTTAGAAGAAACTTAGGAAAAACCTTAAGAATATTTCCAATAACTTTATTGAGGAATAGCAACTTGCTTAACTTTATTCTTAAGTCTATAGCTAAGGAAAAAATGGCAGTTAATAAGACATTTCTTCTTAAAGAAGGTTTTGTGAACCCGGCCTCAGGAACCTTCTAAAATCTGTGCTCTTCAAGTGCTCTTCAAACTTTTCACACCCTTACAGTCAGTTCTTTGGCATGGGGGAAAGGGGCTGTTCGTATTCTCTTCATTCCATTCCCTTTTGTTGGTAGTGCTTGTCTACTCAACAGCACAACTGTACGTGCTCATACACAACAATACACAACAAACTAGACTGTCTACAAGTCAAGCCCCCCTCAAACTTTTCTCATCTTTGCTAACAGCCCAACGCAATGCCCCATTATTGACTCTGAGTGTAACAAAACACATACCAGTCTACAGTACCCTTTTGTTTACAGATGAACACAGTTCATTGTATGGTTACACATCCTCATAATTAGTCTTCATGTTTTACACATCCTCATGATCAGTCTTCATGCCTTTCTAGGAGACTTGCAGTACAAAAAATCTTCTGCAAGAGGTCGAACCAGTGGGTGGTTAAGAAAGTGTACGAGAGGGCACATGGCTGTGGAGTGCAGAAAGGAGCAGACGGTTGTCTACAAAGAGCCAGAGTCACAGCTCCACAAAACATCTCTGCCAACATCACCACAGCGCTAAAGCCTGCTAAACCAGCTGCCATTACCCAACACAAGAAGAGGTTCACCAGCTAAAGAACATTCAGGAACCTGCATGGAACATTCAACCAACACAACATCCATATTTAGTTTGACTGATTTTGTAATATAATATGTAAATGCCTAGTATGCTCACAACTGCATTGTGGTATAGATATTGCTAACTGTTTTTCATATGTACAGTGCCTTCAGAAAGTATTCAGACCCCTTGACTTTTTCCACATTTTGTTATGTTACAGCCTTATTCTAAAATGGATTAAAGAAAACATTCTCCTCAGCAATCTACATACAAAATCCCATAATGACAAAGTGAAAACAGGTTTTTAGAGATTTTAGAAAATGTATTAAAGAATATATATATATTTACATAAGTATTCAGACACTTTTCTATGAGACTTAAAATTGAGCTCAGGTGCATCCTGTTTCCATTGAAACATCCTTGAGATGTTTCTACAACTTAATTGGAGTCCACCTGTGGTAAATTCAATTGATTTGACATGATTTGGAAAGGCGCACACCTGTCTATATAAGGTCCCACAATTGACAGTGCATGTCAGAGCAAAAAAACAAGCCATGAGGTCAAAGGAATTGTTAGAATAACTCAGAGACAGGATTGTGTCGTGGCACAGATCTGGGGAAGGGTACCAAACATTTCTGCAGCATTGAAGGTCCCCAAGAACACAGTGGCTTCCATCATTCTTAAATGGAAGAAGTTTGGAACCACCAAGACTTTTCTTAGATCTGAGTAATCGGGGGAGAAGGACCTTGGTCAGGGAAGTGACCAAGAACTCGATGGTCAGTCTGACAGAGCTCTAGAGTTCATCTGTGGAGATGGTAGAACCTTCCAGAAGGACAACCATCTCTGCAGCACTCCACCAATCAGGCCATTATGGTAGAGTGGCTAGATGGAAGCCACTCCTCAGTAAAAGGTGCATGACAGGAGTTTTACAAAGGCACCTAAAGGACTCTCAGACCATGAGAAACAAGATTCTCTGGTCTGATGAAACCAAGATTTTACTATTTGGCCTGAATGCCTAGCGTCACATCTGGAGGAAACCAGGCACCATCCCTAAGGCGAAGCAACATGCTCTGGGGATGTTTTTTAGCGGCAGGGACTGGGAGACTAGTCAGGATTGAAGGAAAGATGAATGGAGCAGAGTACAGAGAGATCCTTGATGAAAACCTGTTCCAGAGTGCTCAGGACCTCAGACTAGGCCGATGGTTCACCTTCCAACAGGACAACGGCCCTAAGCACACAGCCAAGACAACACGGGTGGCTTCGGGACAAGTCTCTGAATGTCCTTGAGTGGCCCAGCCAGAGCCTGGACTTGAACCCCAATCCAACATCTCTGGAGAGACCTGAAAATAGCTGTGCAGCGATGCTCCCCATCCAACCTGACAGAGCTTGAGAGGATCTGCAGAGAAGAATGGGAGAAACTCCCCAAATACAGGTGTGCCAAGCTTGTAGCGTCATACCTGTATATAAATATATTTGGATAAACTAGCTTCAAGCTTACTGCTAAAACAAATGATGCAGGGAGTTGGTGTATCATTTAAACTTTAATTTGAATGCAAGTAAACATGTTTCAGTAAAATAGTAAATGAGTCTGTCAATATAGCAAATAAGTAGACATGGAATGAGTAGGTTTGTCCAAACTTTTGACTGGTACTGTATGTACAGTAGAAGAAAAATATACTACTAAAGCTTATAATAAATCCTATACCATTTGTGAGGAAATATTTGCATATGGTGTGTTTGCGTGGTGCAGTGAGGTGTTCGGAGTAACTTTTATACAAGGGGAGATTGTCGTTATGAGACCTTTCACATCTCTTAACTTTGGGATCGGTGTCCCTTCCACGGGACGGTTGAGCTAACGTAGGCTAATGCGATTAGCATGAGGTTGTAAGTAACAAGAAAACTTCCCAGGACATAGACATGTCTGATATTTGCAGAAAGCTTAAATTCTTGTTAATCTTAATGCACTGTCCAATTTACAGTAGCTATTACAGTGAATTTTGAATATAAAAAGTTATTAAAAAACAAATTAGTCATATTTGGGCAGTCTTGATACAACATTTTGAACAGAAATGCAATGGTTCATTGGATCAGTCTAAAACATTGCACATACACTGCTGCCATCTAGTGGCCAAAATGTATATTGCACCTGTGCTGGAATAATACATTATTGCCTTTCTCTTGCAAGATACAAAAGAACGGTTGATTTTTTGTTTGTATTATCTTTTACCATATCTATTGTGTGTTATTCGCCTACATTAATTTTACATTTCCACAAACTTCAGTGTTTCCTTTCAAATGGTACCAAGAATATGCATATCCTTTCTTCAGGGCCTGAGCTACAGGCAGTTCGATTTGGGTATGTCATTTCAATTGAAAAAAAAGGGGCGGATCCTTTAGAGGTTTAAGAGTCATCAACGTTTTTGCATCCAAGTGGTATTGTCTGTGAGAGGAAGCCGCTATTAGACAAGCATGGGCAATCGTTGTGTACGGTCTGTCTTCCTTCTGTAGCAGAATGGTGTAGAAAACAAAGCAATCTCACAGACACATGTCAGCTAGCTACAACACACAGGTATAGCTACTACAAGACAAATAGTCATAAAGCCTGTATGTTCCTATGTAAAATAACAACAAAACAATTGTCATCCAGCTCTTCTTGGAAAAAGGAATCATCGGAAGCAGCCATTGTAGCTAATTATTTAGCAATCTTGGATAGACAGTCCACAGTAACATACCTCCCATGAACCTGTAAACGTACAGAGGGTGGGAACAAGGAAGTAGGGGTCCCGTTGGCTGTAATCTTTAAAAAGCCAGGGAAAATGAGTCAACCTAGATATCCAGCAGTGTCCTGGCAGACATTGTTGAGACAAGTCCAATGGCTCTATTGAACAAGGACAAACATCTTCTCGCAGCTAGCGCGATCGTGCAGTCGGCAAAACACAAAGTCCACAAAAATTGCTACAAAACATGAATCTATACATTTTTAGATCAGCCAGAAGGCTCAATCAACCAATGACGTCATTGTTTGAACTCTCCCGGTGCAAAAATTCGATAGTGCATAATTATGTCTGAAACACCCTCTCATCACTCATAATTATGTAGGGAGACTGAAAAAACAACCCAGCGGTGACATTTCCTTAAGATCTCTCCCTCCCTCTACACATATCTCTCTCTCGCTCTTTCTTTCTAGGTGATTAGCTAGAATGGTGCTCCAGATGGTTAGTAATTATCAAATTCTCCAATCACTTGGGTGTGTGTGTTAATAATTATCAAACGTGCAGATCAGTAATGACCATAAAGGCAAACAGCTGCCTCTAATCCGCAGGGAGAGAGGTGGGCAACCTGAGAGAGAGTTAGTGTGTGTGTGTGTTCAGGACTTCATTACTACAACTCCATATAGGCACTCAATCATCAGAGTAGCCTGAATGTTTGTCTGGATCAGACTGTCCTTTAGTATGAGTTTAGCTTTTAGTGCCCAGACAGTATTTTTCTCCCTGTGTGTATGTGTGTGTGTGCGTGCCTGCCTGCTTGCCTGTGTGGTCCTGTTGCAGGGGCACAGTGTTGATATTACACTTGCATTTATCAACCAAAGGCGATGGAAATAAAACTGTAATTAATTCATTAGTCTGCCCAAATCAAATATTAACAATGACTGAATGTCAAACTCTTTAACATGTTATTATCTGTAATTATCTGAGTCAGAGAATCGCACATTCATACCTCTCTCTCTCTCTCTCTCTCTCTCTCTCTCTGATGTACTTGGCCATACGCACTACCCTCTGTAGTGCCTTGCGGTCAGAGACCAAGCAGTTTCCATACCAGGCAGTGATGCAACCAGTCAGTATGCTCTCGATGGTGCAGCTGTAGAACCTTTTGAGGATCTGAGGAGCCATGCTAAATCTTTTCACTGTCCTGAGGGGGAATAGGTTTTGACATGCCCTCTTCACGACTGTCTTGATGTGCTTGGACCATGGTAGTTTGTTGGTGATGTGGACACAAAGGAACTTGAAGCTCTCAACCTGCTCCACTACAGCCCCGTTGATGAGAATGGGGGTGTGCTCTGTCCTATTTTTCATGTACTCCACAATCATCTTTTTTGTCTTAATCACGTTGAGGGAGCGGTTGTTGTCCTGGCACCACACGGCCAGGTCTCTTACCACCTCCCTATAGGCTGTCTCGTCATTGTCGGTGATCAGGCCTACACCTGTTGGCCTACCACTGTTGTGTAATGATGGTGTTGGAGTCGTTCCTGGCCGTGCAGTCATGATTGAACAGGGAGTACAGGAGGGGATTGAGTACGCACCCCTTAGGGTCCCCGGTGTTTGGATCAGCATGGCGGATGTGCTGTTACCTACCCTTACCACCTGGGGGCGGCCCGTCAGGAATACAGTTGCAGGTGTTTAGTCCCATGGTCCTTAGCTTATTGATGAGCTTTGAGGGCACTATGGTGTTGAACAATGATCTGTAGTCAATGAATAGCATTCTCAGATAGGTGTTATTTTTGTCCAGGTGGGAAAAGGGCAGTGTGGAGTGCAATAGAGAATGCATCATCTGTGGATCTGTTAGTGCGATATGCAAATTGGAGTCGGTCGAGGGATTCTGGGATAATGGTGTTGATGTGAGCCATGACCAGCCTTTCCATGCACTTCATGGCTACAGACGTGAGTGCTACGGGTTGGTAGTCATTTAGGCAGGCTACCTTAGTGTTCTTGGGCACAGGGACTATGGTGGTCTGCTTAAAACATGTTGGTATTATAGACTCGGACAGGGAGATGTTGAAAATGTCAGTGAAGTCACTTGCCAGTTGGTGAGCGCATGCTCTGAGTACACGTCCTGATTATCCATCTGGCCCTGCGGCCTTGTGAATGTTGACCTGTTTAAAGGTTTTACTCACATCGCCTGCAGAGAGTGTGATCACACAGTCTTCCGGAACAGCTGGTGCTCTCATGCATGTTTCAGTGTTATTTGCTTCGAAGCGAGCATAGAAGTAGTTTAGCTGGTCTGGTAGGCTCGTGTCACTGGGCAGCTCTCGGCTGTGCTTCCCTTTGTCATCTGTAATGGTTTGCAAGCACTGCCACATCCAACGAGCGTCAGAGCCGGTGTAGTACGATTCAATTTTAGTCCTGTATTGACGCTTTGCCTGTTTGATGGTTTGTCGGAGGGCATAGTGGGATTTCTTATAAGCTTCCGGGCTAGAGTCCCACTCCTTGAAAGCGGCAGCTCTAGCCTTTAGCTCAGTGCGGATGTTGCCTGTAATCCATGGCTTCTGGTTGGGTATGTACGCACGGCCACTGTGGGGACAATGTCATCGATGCCCTTATTGATGAAGCCAATGACTGATGTGATGTGCTCCTCAATGAATCCCAGAACATATTCCAGTCTGTGCTAGCAAAACAGTCCTGTAGCTTAGCATCTGCTTCATCTGACCACTTTTTTTATTGATCGAGTCACTGATGGTTCCTGCTTTAATATTTGCTTGTAAGCAGGAATCAGGAGGATAGAATTAGGGTCAGATTTGCCAAATGGAGGGCAAGGGAGAGCTTTGTATGCGTCTCTGTGTGTGGAGTTAACGTGGTCCAGAGTTCTTCCCTCTGGACCACGTCTCAGGATAGAACAGACACCGCTGTTCTATCCTGCTGATATAGCGTAGAACCAGCCAGCTGTATGTGGATAATGTCGTCGTTCAGCCACAACCCTGTGAAGCATAAGATATTACAGTTTTGAATGTCCCGTTGGTAGTTTAATCTTCCGCGTGGGTCATCTTTTTCCGCGTGGGTCATCCAAAGATTTTCCGTTTTCTAGCAGAATGGAAGGCAGTGGGGGTTTATTCGATCGCCTACAAATTCTCAGAAGTCAGCCCGCCCTCTGGCCCCTTTTTCTCCGCCTTCTCTTCACGCAAATAACAGGGATCTGGGCCTGTTCCTGGGAAAGCAGTATGTCATTCATGTTGGGCTCGTCGGACTCGTTAAAAGAAAAAAAGGATTCTGCCTGTCCGTGGTGAGTAATCGCAGTTCTGATGTCCAGAAGTTATTTTCGGTCATAAGAGACTGTAGCAGCAACATTAAGTTAAAGGTATATACAGTGAGGGGAAAAAGTATTTGATCCCCTGCTGATTTTGTACATTTTCCCACTGACAAAGAAAAGATCAGTCTATCATTTTAATGGTAGGTTTATTTGAACAGTGAGAGACAACAACAACAAAAAAATCCAGAAAAATGCATGTCAATTTTATAAATGGAATTGCTTTTTAATGAGGGAAATAAGTATTTGACCCCTCTACAAAACATGACTCAGTACTTGGTGGCAAAACCCTTGTTGGCAATCACAGAGTTCAGACGTTTCTTGTAGTGGCCCGCCAGATTAGCACACATCTCAGGAGGGATTTTGTCCCACTCCTCTTTGCAGATCTTCTCCAAGTCATTAAGGTTTCGAGGCTGACGTTTGGCAACTCAAACCTTCAGCTCCCTCCACAGATTTTCTATGGGATTAAGGTCTGGAGACTGGCTAGGCAACTCCAGGACCTTAATGTGCTTCTTCTTGAGCCACTCCTTTGTTGCCTTGGCCGTGTGTTTTGGGTCATTGTCATGCTGGAATACCCATCCACGACCCATTTTCAATGCCCTGGCTGAGGGAAGGAGGTTCTCACCCAAGATTTGACGGTACATGGCCCCGTCCATCGTCCCTTTGATGCGGTGAAGTTGTCCTGTCCCCTTAGCAGAAAAACACCCCCAAAGCATAATGTTTCCACCTCCATGTTTAACGGTGGGGATGGTGTTATTGGTGTCATAGGCAGCATTCCTCCTCCTTCAAACACGGCGAGTTGAGTTGATGCCAAAGAGCTCCATTTTGGTCTCATCTGACCACAGCACTTTCACCCAGATGTCCTCTGAATCATTCAGATGTTCATTGGCAAACTTCAGACGGGCATGTATATGTGCTTTCTTGAGCAGGGGGACCTTGCGGGCGCTACAGGATTTCAGTCCTTGACGGCGTAGTGCGTTACCAATTGTTTTCTTGGTAACTATGGTCCCAGCTGCCTTGAGATCATTGACAAGATCCTCCCGTGTAGTTCTGGGCTGATTCCTCACCGTTCTCATGATCATTGCAACTCCACGAGGTGAATTCTTGCATTGAGCCCCAGGCCGAGGGAGATTGACAGTTCTTCTGTGTTTCTTCCATTTGCGAATAATCACACCAACTGTTGTCACCTTCTCACCAAGCTGCATGGCGATGGTCTTGTAGCCCATTCCAGCCTTGTGTAGGTCTACAATCTTGTCCCTGACATCCTTGGAGAGCTCTTTGGTCTTGGCCATGGTGGAGAGTTTGGAATCTGATTGATTGCTTCTGTGGACAGGTGTCTTTTATACAGGTAACATGCTGAGATTAGGAGCACTCCCTTTAAGAGTGTGCTCCTAATCTCAGCTCGTTACCTGTATAAAAGACACCTGGGAGACAGAAATCATTCTGATTGAGAGGGGGTCAAATACTTATTTCCCTCATTAAAATGCAATTCCATTTATAATATTTTTCACAATGCGTTTTTCTGGATTTATTTGTTGTTATTCTGTCTCTCACTGTTCAAATAAACCTACCATTAAAATTATAGACTGATCATTTCTTTGTCAGTGGGCAAATACTTGTCAGGGGATCAAATACTTTTTTCCCTCACTGTAGGCACAGTATAACGCACATACATATTTTCTGCATACCAGTAATAGGCTGAAACAGCAGAACTGTGACTGTCTGAAAGTTTAGCAGCGGCAGTCTGGTATTCAGCACAATACGTGCCAGGAGGTGCCAGTCTGAAATGCTTTCGGTGGGGCCTGATGGTGTGTAGGTGCATTTGTGTGAGTGTGTGTGTGTGACCCTGCTCCACCACATCAGCTTTAGACTGGTTCAGTGTGCTGACCACCACAAAGTGTTCTACTGATCACCACTAATGTCCTCCTACAGCACTGTTCGGACCCCTGGTGACTAACTGGCTATAGGCAAGTCAATATTGGACACTTGCCATATAAGTGACGGCAGCCGATATGGCGGTGTGCTGCTATAGTAATCCAATAGTGCACCAGTTCCAATTGGCTCATTCATCCTCCCTCCACTCCCCTGTAACCATTCCCCAGGTCGTAGATATAAATGAAAACTTACCTGTTAAAATAAGGGTAAAATAAATAGTCTAAATGCTGAAATGCAGTCGAAATAACCCCATCAGGCCACTTTAAGGCAATGAACAAAATGGGTACTGCGTTGTGCTGACAAACCTCTGAGAGAGAGAGAGAGAGAGAGAGAGAGAGAGAAAGAGAGGTAAGGAGTCCCTTTCCTTGAAGGGTATAGAGAATTCCTCTCTCCCCTCTCTAATTCCCCCTCTTTCTCCTACTCTCTTTACTTCCTTTCTCCTCACTCCCCCTCTTCCCCCCGCTGCCCTTAAACCCCCAGGCCTCAGATAACTATAGGAAAGGAAACTTTGTAGTGGTAATGAAGGTTGGAACAATGAGTCACCAGTGATGATGCTACAGGAGCTCTGAACTAATGATGATAATAATGTATATATGGAAACACAACTTAGATACGGCCTCAGGACTCAGGACACTTCACAAGTTGGTTAAACTGTTAAAGACATTGTTAAAGACTTGTTCAAGAACGACAAGACTACACGCACTGCATAGTTTGTTAACTAAACTTTACATCACACACATACACACACATTATTAAAATAATTAAAATAACCAACTCATCATCAAGCTTGGATTATTTGAATCAGCTGTGTAGTTCAGGACAGGACCCAAAACATGCAGGATTGAGTTTGGGAGACCCTGCTGTAGAAGACAGTGGTTCTGTTCTCTCATGACACACTTTTATCAGACCGAACATGACAGCCTGGTAATAGGAACAGGAAACACACACTCACACGGCAGCTGCTCCTCTCTTCCGTCAGCTCTGCCAGTTCGTCTCATCTCACATTAAGAACTCATAAATAATGTGTGAATTATTTGAGACCCTTGGAGCATGCCAAAATACCCCCAACAATCTAATCCAGAGACCAAGGCTACATTGGCATTAAGGAAAGGTTAAGGGAGAATACTCTGAAAGGTTAGAGATTGAACGTTATTTAAATTGAGGATTCCTGGAGGTAATTGGACCTCTTTGAAATGAAAATGGATGGCCCTCCCACTTAGGAAATATTTTTACCTGGCCCTTCCAGAGCATTTGAAAAAAATACATGTAACCCTTCCTCTCCAAAGTTATAATTGAAACCAAATAGCAGGGAATATTAAAATCAATTTTTAGTAGTCTATGAATGTCGCCGTCTGGATTTCTATCAAATCAATACGTGTTTGTGAAACACTGCTGTATTCATACCATATTCATGCTATCTTCTAGAGGGCGGCATTTACCAATTTAAGCGTTAAGGGCCGTCCACACCACTGAGCAATAATAAGAACGGTCCACACCAAGGACGATAACTATAATGCTAAATTATTTATAACTGTAAAACGTCGGCGAGCATCCAAACTAGAGGAAAGTTTATCGTTCTACAGTAGCCTACACCTGTCAATCAACTGATCAAAGCATCCTACTGCACACTGTATAGGCCCTATTATTAAGGTGGTAACACAGACCATTCAGTGGTTCAGGGTGTGTTCGTTGTCATAGTGATAACTGCTAATACTACTTCAATACTACATGTAGGCTAATGAAAAAAACAATATAGAAACTCGCATTTAAATGAAATGTAGATATTCAACACAAACGCTGTTTAGCCTGCACATCTTTTACATCATGACATTCCTTGCCTCGTTGCTCAAGTGGTTTGCAAGTGATTTCCATTTTTCTAATAGATGTCAATTCGTTTGGATCTTGTGCTCATCACTGTCTGTCCTGTGCAACCATTTAATACATCAGAGCAACAATATTATCATCACTGACCAGTGATGCATTCTCTCTGCAACTTTCCCCGACAGTTAATTTGGCCTAGGCCAATTTTACATTCAGCAATTAGCAAGAGCAAGCCTGCTTCTCTCCACGAAAAGCCTATTAGGCCTAATATTAAAAATACATCTCCTATAGATTTTGTAGCCTATTGCTTTTCCTGAGATTTCATGAGAAGAGGAAAGGCTTGAGTAGCCTGTAGCCTGTTGCGCACAGGAATAGCTGGAAGAGAGAGGCTAGAGTTGTGTAGCCGAAGAAGCTAAATATTAGCTACATATTAGGCCACTCATTAGATAAATATTTACCTGTCAAAGTGCAAGATTTTAAATTATGAATTGGCAGATCTGTGTGTTCCTCCAGGCTACACTCTGCAGCAGCCGGGCGTGCAAAGCTCCACTATTGATTAGGCCTACATTTTTAGAGAACATTATTCTACCTGGGCTACAACAACACACTGCAATGAGGAAAGTATTATTATTATCAAGTGAGTACACAAGTATTGTCTCGAGCTGTAATCTGCAGTGATATAGGCTAATTAGATTTTTATATTATTTTTTTATTATTTATTTTACTAGGCAAGTCAGTTAAGAACAAATTCTTATTTTCAATGACGGCCTAGGAACAGCAGGTTAACTGCCAGATGTTTACCTTGTCAGCTCGGGGATTCGATCTTGCAACCTTTCGGTTACTAGTGCCGCCCGTAGCCTATATATATAGGTGTGTATATATATATATATATACACACTACCGTTCAAAAGTTTGGGGTCACTTAGAAATGTCCTTGTTTTTGAAGGAAAAGCTAAAATAATTGTCCATTAAAATAACATAAATTTATCAGAAATACAGTGTAGACATTGTTAATGCTGTAAATGACTATTGTTGCTGGATACGGCAGATTTTTTTATGGAATATTTACATAGGCCTACAGAGGCCCATTATCAGCAACCATCACTCCTGTGTTCCAATGGCACGTTGTGTTAGCTAATCCAAGTTTATCATTTTAAAAGGCAAATTGATCATTAGAAAACCCTTTTGCAATTATGTTAGCACAGCTGAAAACTTGTTCTGATTAAAGAAGCAATAAAACTGGCCTTCTGTAGACTAGTTGAGTATCTGGAGCATTGTGGGTTTGATTACTGGCTCAAAGTGGCCAGAAACAAAGAATCTTCTTATGAAACCCGTCAGTCTATTCTTGTTCTGAGAAATGAAGGCTATTCCATGTGAGAAATTGCCAAGAAACTGAAGATCTCGTACAACGCTGTGTACTACTCCCTTCACAGAACAGCGCAAACTGGCTCTAACCAGAATAGAAAGAGGAGTGGGATGCCCCGGTGCACAACTGAGCAAGAGGACAAGTACATTAGAGTGTCTAGTTTGAGAAACAGATGCCTCACAAGTCCTCAACGGGCAGCTTCATTAAATAGTACCCGCAAAACACCAGTTTCAACGTCAATAGTGAAGAGGCAACTCCGGGATGCTGGTCTTCTAGTCAGAGTTGCAAAGAAAAATACTGATCTCAGAATGGCCAATAAAATAAAAGATTACGATGGGCAAAAGAACACAGACACTAGATAGAGAAGTCGCTTCTTCACTGTTGACAAGAATGGAGATATTTACAGGGAGTACCAAACAGCCCAGGTCGGATTATCCAACCATTTGGATCAGTTATGGGTCTATTCCCAACAGAGTACAAGATCCAGAAAGGTACATTAGCAGGTTACTCATATGGTGTTTTTTGATCACACCATCGCACACACTCTCTCTCTATCCCCAGCCAGGGGCGCATTCATTACAGAAACAGTTTGCCGTTTATAACCAAACAGAGCAAAATTAGAGTTTCTATTGAACAAATTCAGGTAGGTCCCTTCTCGTTTTGTTAACTTCCATTTAAGAAATATTTTGTAACAGAATAATGAATGCACTCCAATTCTTTTGGTTTTACATTCAGCAAGCTGTAGTAGTAAATAAAATGCTTGAAATAAGTGTACAACAACTTATTGTAGGCCTAGTCTAGCTTTTCCTGGGACTCCAAGAGCTAAAGAGGATTTTTTATGAATAATAATGCAAGCCTATAGGCTTACCCAAGGAATTTACACGGTGAAATATGTTTTTACTAATCAGATTTATATGAATTAACAGGCAGCCTAGGATAAACATATCTCTCAAAAAGAAAAGGAGAACAACTCGTAAGCATCCAGCCATCCACATGGACTGTTATCCTCTCCATTCTGTAGCATCTCCTCCAACACCAGATTTAATCTATTGACTTTTTGCGCATTGAGGAACCATCTCCTATCAACTCCAAAATTCCATTTAACTTTTCCAGGCTCTCTTCCACGGACAGAGAAGAAACCTATACATTAGTGTGAAGATCCTTTTTCACAGGCTGTGTTCCTTGCTTAATTGTGCAGCGCCATGCTTGTTTTTTGGTGCTTTGAAAACAACTGGGAACTCAGGAAAGTCTGAGCTTTAGAAAGATGCCATAGTTTCCGACTTTGAATTCAGAGTTTGATGACCGTTCGTCGGAAGAGAGCGCACTGAAGTTGGAAGTCGGAGATTTCAGAATTCCCAGTTGTTTTGAACACAGCAATTATGTTGCGCGCTAGCTCCCTACGTCGTCACTACACATGCTATTTTATTCGACAGATACTCTACACGCCCACGTTCTGGATACGCCAAACAGAAAGATGGACTTATCGAACAGCCAATGGAAAGGCAAACACTAAATGCCCACACAGGTGGGCTAAGCGAGGAGAATGAGAGAGAGAGAGCAGGGTTGTACACTAAAGTTACACATAGTCAAATTCAATACGTACATTCCAAAATGCTGACAAATGCTTACATTTAATCGATTAAAAATGACATGACCCTCCCCTGGATAAAAAATAAATAAATACTAAACCCTCCAGCTGACTGAAATTGAAAAAGCATGACCCTCCCCCATTTTCCTCCAGGTAACAATTGCCTAAATGTAGATTGATCCCTTAGAAGGATACTCTGCCAGCATCACCATGTGTAGAGAAATACGGTTCCACCTGAACACCAAAGTCTCTTAGCAGGCTTGGCATTTTACACATAAACACATAAACACACACACACAGGTACATTACCGGTGATTGGCTGGAGGCCGTGCGACAGAGCGGTCCCCTGAAGACACCCTTCACACGCCGGAAGTGGCCGTTGCTCAGGTGTGTGGAGCTGATGACCAGGTAATAGCACGTGCTGCACGACATCCGACCTTGTGGGACAGCAATCCCCCATGCGCAGGGGTTTTGAGTGTGTGCGGATGTCGTCGGTCCGGTTTACCGGACTCTTCACCAGGTGAAGCAAAGAGTCAAGTGTCCCTCCTCTCAGTCCGAGTCCGACCTAGGTCGAGGGGAGGATATTCAGCTACTCTGGGAAAATGGAACTTCAATAAAAAGTGTTTCTTCTTTATTATTAAATTAACAATTCAGGCTGCTTACAGAAGGAAGCATGAGTAATGCACTGAGGGTCGGTTAAATAGTCAGGGCAGTAGGATATGTAGCCTGTTGATGCCCGTAGTTGCCAAGCCAATGTTCTAGTAAAATGAGAAATCTAGCTCCTGGTACAGAATAGTTAATCTTTCTATCTCTCTTTCCTTCTTCCCTTTCCCCTCTCTCGACTATCCCACTCTCCTTTCTCTCTCCTTTCAGTTCTGGGGCGAGGCGAGGGTGTTTAGTGTAGCAGTATCTGATGGCACTGAGAACGGCTCGAGCAGATTTACCGAGCAGAGTTAGATGCTCTTGACAGGTGCCTTGCGCCCTTGGAGTCTCTCTTGAAGAAAAAAAACGTTATTTTCCTGATAGATTCCAGACGGTTTAGTTCATGGATGTATAACTGTAAATCCAGTCACCGAATTGATAGTTCTCTCTAGTGCATGCAGACACAGACAGACACAGGCGCAGCAGAAGCTGTGTCCGTTCTCTGAAGAAAGAGCCCGTGAGTTTTTGGTGTTTGCTTTTTGCAGCACCTAGTGTTCAACAAAGCTACAGAGTCCGTTCCCCAGATAATCTGGCCCGTCTCTTTCGTTGGTGGAGCTGCCACTGTGACACGCGCGCTCCAGTCACCCGGGTTCCGGCGCAGAGAAAGAGAGGAGGAGGGGGTATCGCTCCTGCCTCTGTTCAGTCTGAATAATCAGAGATGAAGAGGCGCCTTTTCACTCTCTCTCTTTCCGCACACTGTGAGAGGGAACGGGGTCGATGAGGAAAGAGAGTCCCGTCTGCGTAATCAGCGCTGCACTACAGCTAAAGGCCGGTTCTGTTGTGTCTGATAATCAGTCAGATGTGTGTGTGTGTGTGGCACACTTATGTCTGTTGGGGGATGCTGAACCGACGAGTCTTGTCTTCCAGGAACTTTCTATCTGCCCTCCCTCTTTCCTTCTCTTTTCCCTCCCTCATCATTTCATAGCAACCATCAAATTAAAAGCGCCAATTCAATAAAGACCCCAATGGCTCTCTTCACAGAGCTGATAGGCTACTAGTCAAGCATTGGTAGTCAACTCGTATCAGTTTTAGGATCCATGACCACTGTGGAAACTCGATGCACGAGGAAATGGGACAACAAATGACAGCGATGGCAATGTGTCCACATATAGGGCACATTTGGGTAATAAATATGTCTACCAATCAGTATTCAGTAATGAGGGAATGGTGTTGTCAGATTTACTGAGTGAGTTTCATTGTCGTTACATTCCCGAGAATGGCTGCAGTAAACTGGGGCTGCAGGTAGCCTAGTGGTTAGAGCGAGATCAAATCCCCGAGCTGACAAGGTAAAAATCTGTCGTTCTGCCCCTGAACAAGGCCATCATTTTAAATAAGAATTTGCTCTTAACTGACTTGCCTAGTTAAATAAAGGTAATTTAAAAAAAAATAAACTGTACCCGTGCTATAACACATGTAGCTTAAGTACTGGCGCTGTCCACTGAACTGGTGCTGAAATGGAACAGCTCACACACGCACACACCCACCTGAGGGCAATAGAACTGACTGTCCAGGAGAGTAGTGCTGAAATGGCGACTTCTTTGCTTGCATGCCCACAGTTATGTAAAGGCCGTGCATCTCGATAATCTAAAGTCCTCTACTGTCTCCTCTCCTTCAACTGCTCTGACCTGTCAGTGGTCTCCGTAGACAGACGCAGTATCACAGTGTTTTCAGATGAAGAACAGGAAATAAGAAGAGAGAAAGCCACTTAACACTATGACAATTGACTATTTTCTGCAGGCCTACACTTCGGTGCTGAGAACAGACTGTGACATATCTCTGCTTTGCCATTCGTATAGATATGTCGGTGTGTGTGTATGTTTGTATGTGAGAGAGCTGAGTCTTACTCTAACAACTAAAATGCTTAAAAAAGACAGAGAATAAAAGCTGTTCAAAGCTTATTTATTTACTTAAAACTGCAATAGCAGAGCAAGTTAAAATCACACAAAATTGGCAGCTAAGATGGATGTGGCTCACCATAGTTAAAAGACATTCAACCCCACAAACATTCTGGAACGTCCATTTTAACATGGCTGACAGGTGACCTAGTTACTTGCTAAAAGCCCGTGTCAACTAAACACTTAAAAATGCAGTCCGGGATCTTAAGCACTTATAAATTTGTAACATATTGTACGAAATACAATTCGTAGCTTAACATAAGAAATGGGTGATGTTAAACACAATTTTCACAGTTTTCAGTGACCTATTTTGGCTTGTGAGCACTACAGATCTTAATTTGAGCCAATTTGCTACAGCAGGAAAATAATAATGTAGCAACAGGAAATTTGAATTATGTTGTTTATAATGAATGGATATTTTTTTGTAGGAATTGATACATTTTACGTTAGGGTAAATCAAGTCTGAAAGTTAAAAGTGGAAATTACAAACTTTAAAAGAATTTTTAAACCTTGAATACACTGCAAGTTTACATTTCCTGCCGTACAGGTAAATTCTCATCAACAACAAAAGAGTGATCAAATTAAGATTCTACATCTGTACTTTCAAAACTACTGTCTGAAATGATAAAAAACCGTTGGATCATCACTTTAATTAGCTGGACAAATAGAAAACAAGAACCATCAGGACGTCTGTATCAGGACGTCCTGAAACATCACATCACATCCCCAGGGAGTTTCTACTGCCCATAAATATAAATATACAATACAGGAGAGATATGAGCCTAGTCCATCAAAAATATATCTTCCTATATAGGCCTCCTCTCTCTTTCCCCCATCTTTTCTCTCTCTCTCTGTCTCTGTCTCTCTCTCTCTCTCTCTCTCTCTCTCTCTCTCTCTCTCTCTCTCTCTCTCTCTCTCTCTCTCTCTACCAGGCACTCCTCTTCCCTGGAGACAGTGAAACACTGACAAGCCTTCCTGCACTGCTGCTGTGTGATGGATGTCCCCTTCTGGAAGAATATGTGTGTGCACATACAGTAGCTTTGGCATACTTGTAGCTGTAGCATAGGTTGATCTGTGTGAGGGCTTGGTGGTTCAAGCCCTGATCACGTCGATTCCTCAAACTCACTGCTGTTTCTCAGAAGGTTATCTTTCTCTCTGGTAATCCTTTCGCCACTGTGTGAGTGTGTGTTTGTGTGTGTGTGCTTTAATCACCCAGGCGGTTTCAATTTCCTCATAGCTATCTCAAGCTTCTGCCCCACAAGATCGTATCACACAAACTCTCTCTCACTCTCTCTGTGTCTCTCTGTCTCTGTGTGTGAGAGAGAGACAGAGAGAGCTTCTGCCCCACGAGATCGTATCACACAAACTCTCTCTCTCTCTCTCTCTCTCTCTCTCTCTCTCTCTCTCTCTCTCTCTCACACACACACACTCATGCGCACACACAGAGAAATAAAAAGACAAATGACAAATCCCACAATGACCATGTACTTACTATCTGTGAGACTTTGAACAGCTGCTCAACCAACTGGAATTACTTCTGGAAGACCAAACACACACATGTAAAGCTGCTTTGTCTCATCACCATACACACGGAGACACGCATGCACACTGGAACATTCTGGATAAGACAATGCAAGAGATGGTGTTCCAAAACTTTTATGGGGGTTGAGAAAAAAACTCCATACTCTAGCCACTAAGTGTGGAGACCCAGGAGAGCTGCTCTGTACACTTAACCCAGCAAACTGGAAACATTCCCAGGAGATTAGCTAAGAATCCCAAGTTCCAGTTATCTAACATTAGGATAAAACATCCCAAAAACGAATGTTTTTTTAATAAAATCGATTTATTTATAAACAAATATTTTAGATGAAATATTCTTGGAATGTTCTTCTAACATTCACTAAAATGTGTGCAAAACATCTTGTAACAACCACCACAGGACATTCCTCAAACATTTTTATGTTTGTATAAAACACAAGAACGTTCCTAAAACACATTTCGTCCGCTCTTTAATTTTTCGCTGAATGTTTTATTAGGTTGTGGGAACAATCTGGTGGGAACATTGTTTGGAAATCACAAAAGATATGTTCCCAAAACACAAAAACTGGCCAGTTGTGCGACTGATTCTACAATGTTTATTTTAGTGTGCAAAAAACATTCACTGAATGTTACAAGAACATTCCCAGAACACATTACAAAAATATATGTCCCCAAAACGCAAAAGAAACTGTCAGATAATGTTTGTATCTGGGTGCCAAAACATTACTTGATGTTGCAAGAATGTTAACAAAACAGCCTTTCTGAGTTCTTTAAAGGTTCCCATAACATGTAATTAGGTTGTGGGTACATTACAAGATAAAGGTCCCCAAAACATAAAATATGCTCAGTTGTAATGACGTTCATACAATGTTTAAGTTAGATATTCTCTTAATGCTGTAAGAAATATATATGTCTGTTTTTATGACATTCATAGCATATTTGTTTTAGGTTTAAAATAATATTCCATTGATGTTCACACAAAATACCTTTGACCTTGTCTTGGAGGTCCTCAGAAACATAGCATTTTAATTTAATTCATAGGTAATTTGAAAAGCATTTAATCATACAAGCGCAACCATGTTTTTCACACATTGACAAGCTGCACATTGTCAGAGGACTTTTGAACAACATTTCATCATACAAACACAAATATTTTTTTTACACTTCATATGTTGATAATCTGCACATGTGGGGTTTGAACCTGCAATGTTTGCTTCCAAAACCAGATATTTTATCCTCTGTACCACCAGGGAAGAGCTCTTTAATTGTATTTTTTCAGTATATATTCATGGCAGTATGGTCAATCAGGAATTCCATGCTCCTTTTTTAGCCTTCTTACCATGGAAATAATGTTAACTGGGTTATTCACCATCCCTTCACCCATCCTCTTTATATGCTGCATACTTCTGGCCCCGTATTTACAAAGTATCCAACACTATGATTGCTGATCTAGGATCACTTTTGGTTTTCAGATCATGTAAAATAAGCCAGAAGAGACCATATTGAGCACCACTAGTTAGGAATTATATCAGGTGCGTTTTAAAAAATTGAACAACACATTTTTCACTTTTTATTATTTACAGTTAGTCTCTTTTAGTAGAGTATATCTGAGCCTCACTTTCACCTTTTTTTCTAAGGAAACATGGTTATAGAATATGTGAGATTGAACCTGCACTATTCAAAACCGCAGCCAGATAATTAACTGTGGCCTTGTGAGTTTTTTTCAGGCAAATATGGTCAATCAAGACACGGAACACAATTTCTGAGTTATTAAAATGTTTCCATTCTCTTCATATGCTGTGTACTTTTGTAACATCTTATGAAATGTGATTTTCGTGGGGTAGAGCTTCCTTTAAATACATTGTATTATTTTGTATGCTTCCTGATGCTTCCTGATTGACCATAGCTTTGCACGCTCTTGGATAGCTGTGGCCTTGTTTTTTTTCTTCGGTCAAAATTAATATTTGACTGAAGAAAAAAAACTAGGCCACAGCTATCCCCTGGTTGTGAAGAGGGTTAATGATCTGGTTAAGGAACCAAAAATTGTACGTTCAAACCCTGCATGTGCATATAAGGAGACGAAGAGAGAGTGGGGGAGAAGCAAAGAGAGAGAGAGGGAGAAGCAGAGGTAGAGGGAAGAGACAACAGCTCTCTCTGGTATCTTTTCTTTCCAGTTCCTCCCCTGGCTCGTCCCTCTCTCCTCTCCTTATAAAATCAGTGAAATATTACACTTGTGGTTTGGCCTCATATTTTCATTCTTATTTCTCACTTTTATGCTCTGCAGCGACGATTGCTTTCACATGTATTATTATCTGGGGGGAGGGTGTGTGTGTTTTGTGTGAGTCTGTGGGTGGAGGGCTAGCAATAAAGGGCTGCACTCCTAAACACTGGATATTGGCACTGTACAAAGATTGAGAGAGGGAGAGGGAGAGAGAGAGAGAGAGAGAGAGAGAGAGAGAGAGAGAGAGAGAGAGAGAGAGAGAGAGAGAGAGAGAGAGAGAGAGAGAGAGAGAGAGAGAGAGAGAGAGAGAGAGAGAGAGAGAGAGAGAGAGAGAGAGAGAGAGAGAGAGAGAGAGAGAGAGAGAGATAAACAGAGAGAGAGAGAGGGAGAAGCAGAGGGAGAGGGAAGAGACAGTAGCTCTCTCTGGTATATTTTCTTTCCAGCTACTGCCTCTGGCTATTCCCTCTCTCTTCTTCTTATAAAAACAGTGAAATATCAAAGTTATGGTTTGGTGTCATAATTTCACTATTATTTCCCACTTTTATGCTCTGTGGCAAAGATTGCTTCTGAACGTATAATAATCTGGTGTGTGTATGTGTGTGTCTTTTGTGTGGGGGTGGGGGTGGAGGGATAGCAATAAAGGGCTGCACTCCTTAACACTGGATATCGGCACTGTGCAAAGATTAAAAGAGAGAGAGAGATAGAGAGACCTAGAGAGAGAAAGAGAGAGAGAGAGAGAGAGAGAGAGGGAGCAATTAGTAGCCAAAAAAATGCAATCACTCCTGGACAACATTTTAGCCTTAAAATTCTCCTACAGCAAGGTGTACATTTGGCCATTTGGAACAAACTTATATTTGACAAATTAGCCTAATCTAAAGAAATATAAGACCAAACCAAAAATAATGAAAAATTGTTTGATAAGGATTACAAAAATCTATGGAAGTCATTGAGAAATACAGTACCAGTCAAAGTTTGTACACACCTACAGTGGGGAAAAAAAGTATTTAGTCAGCCACCAATTGTGCAAGTTCTCTCACTTAAAAAGATGAGAGAGGCCTGTAATTTTCATCATAGGTACACTTCAACTATGACAGACAAAATGAGGAAAAAATCCAGAAAATCACATTGTAGGATTTTTATGAATTTATTGCAAATTATGGTGGAAAATAAGTATTTGGTCAATAACAAAAGTTTATCTCAATACTTTGTTATATACCCTTTGTTGGCAATGACAGAGGTCAAACGTTTTCTGTAAGTCTTCACAAGGTTTTCACACACTGTTGCTGGTATTTTGGCCCATTCCTCCATGCAGATCTCCTCTAGAGCAATGATGTTTTGGGGCTGTCGCTGGGCAACACAGACTTTCAACTCCCTCCAAAGATTTTCTATGGGGTTGAGATCTGGAGACTGGCTAGGCCACTCCAGGACCTTGAAATGCTTCTTACGAAGCCACTCCTTCGATTGCCCGGCGGTGTGTTTGGGATCATTGTCATGCTGAAAGACCCAGCCACGTTTCATCTTCAATGCCCTTGCTGATGGAAGGAGGTTTTCACTCAAAATCTCACGATACATGGCCCCATTCATTCTTTCCTTTACACGGATCAGTCGTCCTGGTCCCTTTGCAGAAAACAGCCCCAAAGCATGATGTTTCCACCCCCATGCTTCACAGTAGGTATGGTGTTCTTTGGATGCAACTCAGCATTCTTTGTCCTCCAAACACGACGAGTTGAGTTTTTACCAAAAAGTTCTATTTTGGTTTCATCTGACATTCTCCCAATCCTCATCTGGATCATCCAAATGCTCTCTAGCAAACTTTAGACTTGCCTGAACATGTACTGGCTTAAGCAGGGGGACATGTCTGGCACTGCAGGATTTGAGTCCCTGTCGGCGTAGTGTGTTACTGATGGTAGGCTTTGTTACTTTGGTCCCAGCTCTCTGCAGGTCATTCACTAGGTCCCCCCGTGTGGTTCTGGGATTTTTGCTCACCGTTCTTGTGATCATTTTGACCCCACGGGGTGAGATCTTGGGTGGAGCCCCAGATCGAGGAAGATTATCAGTGGTCTTGTATGTCTTCCATTTCCTAATAATTGCTCCCACAGTTGATTTCTTCAAACCAAGCTGCTTACCTATTGCAGATTCAGTCTTCCCAACCTGGTGCAGGTCTACAATTTTGTTTCTGGTGTCCTTTGACAGCTCTTTGGTCTTGGCCATAGTGGAGTTTGGAGTGTGACTGTTTGAGGTTGTGGACAGGTGTCTTTTATACTGATAACAAGTTCAAACAGGTGCCATTAATACAGGTAATGAGTGGAGGACAGAGGAACCTCTTAAAGAAGAAGTTACAGGTCTGCGAGAGCCAGAAATCTTGCTTGTTTGTATGTGACCAAATACTTATTTTCCACCATAATTTGCAAATAAATTCATAAAAAATCCTACAATGTGATTTTCTGGATTTTTTTTCCTCATTTTGTCTGTCATAGTTGAAGTGTACCTATGATGAAAATTACAGGCCTCTCTCATCTTTTTAAGTGAGAGAACTTGCACAATTGGTGGCTGACTAAATACTTTTTTTCCCCACTGTACTCATTCTAGGGTCTTCTTTATTTTTACTATTTTCTACACTGTAGAATGATAATGAAGACATTAAAACTGTGAAATAACACATATGGAATCATGTAGTAACCAAAAAAGTGTTAAACAAATCAAAAATGTGTTTAATATTTTAGATTCTTCATAGTAGGCATCCTTTTCCTTGATGACAGCTTTGCACACTGTTGGCATTCTCTCAACCAGCTTCATGAGGAATGCTTTTCCAACAGTATGCTGAGAACTTGTTGGCTGCTTTTCCTTCACTCTGCGGTCCAACTCATCCCATGAGGATCGGGTGATTGTGGAGGCCAGGTCATCTGATGCAGCACTCCATCACTCTCCTTGGTCAAATAGCCCTTACACAGCCTGGAAGTGTGTTTTGGGTCATTGTCCTGTTGAAAAACAAATGATAGTCCCACTAAGCGCAAACCAGATGGGATGGTGTATCGCTGCAGAATGCTGTGGTAGCCATGCTGGTTAAGTGTGCCTTGAATTCTAAATAAATCACAGACAGTGTCACCATCAAAGCACCCCCACACCATCACACCTCCTCCATGCTTCACAGTGGGAACCACACATGCAGAGATCATCCATTCACCTACTCTGCGTCTCACAAAGACACAGCGGTCAAATTTGGACTAATCAGACCAAAGGACAGATTTCCACCGGTCTATTGTCCATTGCTCGTGTTTCTTGGCCCAAGCAAGTCTCTTCTTATTATTGGTGTCCTTTAGTAGTGGTTTCTTTGCAGCAATTCGACCATGAAGGTCTGACTCAGGCAGTCTCCTCTGAACAGTTGATGTTGAGATGTGTCTGTTACTTGAACTCTGTGAAGCATTTATTTGGACTGCAATCTGAGGTGCATTTAACTCTAATGAACTTATCCTCTGCAGCAGAGGTAACTCTGGGTCTTCCTTGCCATTGGTGGTCCTCATGACAGCCAGTTTCATCATAGCTTGATGGTTTTTGCGACTGCAGTTGAAGAAAGTTCTTGAAATTTTCCAGATTGACTGACCTTCATGTCTTAAAGTAATGATGGACTGTCATTTCACTTTGCTTATTTGGACTTGATCATTTACCAAATAGGGCTATCTTCTGTATACCACCCCTACCTTGTCACAAAACAACTGATTGTCTCAAACGCATTAAAAAGGAAAGAAATTCCATAAATTAACTTTTACCAAGGCACACCTGTTAATTGAAAAGTATTCCAGGTGACTACGTCATGAAGCTGGTTGAGAGGATGCCAAGACTGTGCAAAGCTGTCATCAAGGCAAAGGGTGGCTACTTTGAAGTTACTGCATGATTCCATATGTGTTATTTCATAGTGTTGATGTCTTCACTATTATTCTACAAAACCCTTGGATGAGTAGGTGTGTCCAACCTTTTGACTGGTACTGCATATCTAGAGAACCAGACAACAAAAATATATCTGACTTCAATATGGGGAAACACTGAAGCAATACAAATACATCCTAAGAACAAAAAATTAACAGCACATTAGAAATCAGTTGGATGTAATTGAGGAATCCATAGAATCAAGCCACTTCTGGGAGAATTGTAATAAATTAAACAAACCTCATCATGAGGAATCCAAAATAGTGATATGTGGAAAAATCACTTTGCAAACCTACAGCAATATAACAAAGTCCAGGACAAAAAGATTTAAAACAAAAAGACAAATCCTTGAATCAGCAGTCAAAGACAAAATCCTGTGCATACCCCAATTATAGAACAATAATTATTGGGAAAAGTATATACTCTACAGCCCAAAAAGGTTGTGGTGCTGATGGTATTTTAAATGAAATGATCAATTATACAGACCACGAATTCAAATTGGCTATACTCAAAATCTTCAACATTCTCCTCCTTGCAGGTATTTTCCTCGATATTTGGAACCAAGGATTGACCACACCAATCTATAAAAATGGAGACAAATTTGACCCAAATAATTACAGAGGAATTTGCTTTAACAGCAACTTCAACTTGGAGAAAATTCTCTGCAGTATCATAACTAGCAGACTACGTAATTTCCTTGATGAACACTACGTCCTGAGCAGAAGCCAGATTGGATATTTACCAAATTACCATACAACAGACCACATGTATATACCCTCCACATTCTAATTGACAAACAAGTAAACCAAAACAAAGGAAAAATCTACTCATGTTTTGTAGACTTCAAGAAAGTGTTTGATTCAATTTGTCACAAAGGTCTTTTTTTAAATGAACTTATAGAAAGTGGTATTGGAGGGGAAAATATGATGGTATTAAATCAATGTACACAAAAAATAAATGTGCGGTTAAAATTGAAACAGTACTGCTCAATAAGTCCAGCACTATTTAACATCTACATTAAAAACATTAGAAGAATCTACAGCACCTGGTCTCACCCTGCACAACACTGAAATCAAGTGTCTGCTGTATGCAGATGACCTGGTGCTGCTGTCTCCCATTAAGGAGGGGATACAGCAGCATCTAGATCATCTGCACAGGTTCTGTCAGACATGGGCTCTGACAGTTAACCTTAAAAAAAACGAATGTAATGATATTTCAAAAGAGGTCCGGAAATCAGGATCACAAATATCAATTATATTTCAATTAAAATCAAATTGAATTGGTCATATACACATAGTTAGCAGATGTTATTGCGAGTGTAGCAAAATGCTTGTGCTTCTAGATCCGACAGTGCAGCAGTATCTAAAAAATTCCACAACAAAACCTAATACACACAATCTAGTAAAGGAATGGGATAAGAATATATAAAATATATAGATGAGCAGTGACAGAGCGGCTAAGATGCAATAGATAGTATAGAAAGATAGTGTAGTATACAGTCTATACATATGAGATAAGTAATACGAGATATGTAAACATTCTTAAAGTGGCATTATTAAAGTGACTAGTGTTCCATTTATTAAAGTGGCCAATGATATCAAGTCTGTAGGTTGGCAGCTGCCTCTCTGTGCTAGTGATGGCTGTTTGAACAATCTAATGGCCTTGAGATAGAAGCTGTTTTTAAATCTCTCTGTCACAGCTTTGATGCACCTGTACTGACCTCGCCTTCTGGATGGAAGCGGGGTGAACAGGCAGTGGCTCGGGTGGTTATTGTCCTTGATGAAATGTTTTGCCTTCCTGTGACATCAGGTGTTGTAGGTGTCCTAGAGGGCTGGTAGTTTGCCCCCGGTGATGAGTTGTGCAGACCGCACCATCCTCTGGAGAGCCCTGCGGTTGTGGGGGGTGCAGTTGCCGTACCAGGCGTACCAGACAGGATGCTCTCGTTTGTGCACCTGCAAAAGTTAGTGAGGGTTTTCGGTGACAAGCCACATTTTTTCAGCCTCCTGTGGTTGAAGAGGCGCTGTTGCGTGGACCACTTCAGTTTGTCGGTGATATGTACACAGAGGAACTTAAAACTTTCAACCTTCACTACTGTCCCGTCGATGTGGACAGGGGGGTTCTCCAAATTGATGTTTCCTGAAGTCCATGATCATCTCTTTTGTTTTGCTGACATTGAGTGAGAGGTTATTTTCCTGACACCACACTCCGAGGGCCCTCACCTCCTCCCTGTAGGCTGTCTCGTCGTTGTTGGTAAGCCTACCACTATTGTGTCATCTGCAAATTGGACAGTTCTATTAGAACACAACAAAAAAGTATCTAGGACTAAATATCAGCAACACATGTAGCTTTCACATGACTGTGAACAGGCTGAGAGACAAAGCAAGAAGAGCATTCTATGCCATTAAAAGGAACATTAAAATTCCAATTAGAATCTGGCTCAACATTTTCCAATAAGTTATAGAACCAATTGCTCTACATAGCAGCGAAGTATGGGGTCCACTATCTAATAATGAATTAACCAAATGGGACAAACATCCAATTGAAATACTGCATGCAGAGTTTTGCAAGACTGTATTGCAAGTGCAAAGAAAAACTCTCAATAACGCATGTAAAGCAGAATTGGGCCAATACCCACTCCTTATTCTAATAGAAGAAATTGCCATCAAATTTTCCAAACATCTAAAAACAAGTGACCCCAAAACATTTCATCACACAGCCCTAAAAGATCAAGAGACAAAACAAGAGAAGAGTCCCCTCAGTCAGCTGGTTCTGAGGCTCAGTTCACTAACCCAAACCAACCCCATAGAGCCTCAGGACAGCACTCAGAAAATCTGGCCCAACCAAATCATCACAAAACAAAAATAAAAATATATAACCTATTGGAAAGACACCACAAAAAATCTAAGTTAACTTCAATGCTATTTGGCTCTAAACAGACAGTACATGGTGGCAGACTGACCACTGTGACCGAAAACTGAGAAAAACACTGACTAGGTACAGACTCAGTGACCAAAGTCTGGCTATAGAGACCAGTCGTCACAGGCAAACCTGGCTGCCTAGAGAGGACAGGTTGTGCTCACTCTGCTCCTGGGGAGAGGTAGAGACAGAGCTGCATTTCCTAATACACTGTGACAAATACTCAGACGTAAGAGAATCTTTCTTTCCCAAAATTACTGTTTAGTACAAAGAATTTGAAACTATAAAGATGAAGAAAAAATTAAATATGTATTGGGTGAAAAGCCTAAATGTTTCCTCCTGCCACATCCTGAGGGACAGCCAGTGAAAAGTGCAATGTAATGTCAATAATATTTCCCATTTAGGTTTTGTTTTGGCTTCATACCGTGTCATGTGGCTTCTCAGTCATATTGAAACTGGTCTACTACTATTGTTTTAATGTATTGCTATTCTCATTAATATTGTTGTTGTAATTGCTGTTAATGGTAATCCCATTTCCACTGCTACTATTCATATTGATGCCTTAGTGCTGTTGGTCCCAATGCGTGTGTAGAGAGAGAGAGATAGGGGGTAGAGAGAGAGAGATAGGGGGTAGAGAGAGAGATAGGGGGGTAGAGAGAGAGAGAGATAGGGGGGTAGAGAGAGAGAGATAGTGGGGTAGAGAGAGAGAGATAGGGGGTTAGAGAGAGAGAGATAGGGGGGTAGAGAGAGAGAGCGATCAAGGGTGAGGGTTAATGTTATCAGCATATACACGGATCACACAGTTCAAGGTAAACAGCAGATTACACACACACACACACACAAAGATGCTTATACACATTCACACACACACACAGTTTAAGGTAGGCTACTACTGTGTATTACGTAGGTATTTACACCATTAGACACAATTTATAAACACAATTGTGCAGTCATCACGTGCAGTCATCACACCCACGTACACAAGTATGCACCGTGTGTTTTTCTGTGTGTGTGTGCACTGTACACACACGCATCAAGGCTGGCCCAGTAGTGGGAATACTGCAATTTACTGCCGTATGTGTATGTGGTTTTCGTGTGTTTTTGTTTGTGTGTGTGTGTGGATGTAGAGCAGACAGAATATACAAATGCCATGAACAACAGAGTAGTTTGTGCATGGATATACAATCAGGCATCTGTCTTCTGTGTTCAAATTGATAGGAATGAAATATTCTGTAATCTAAATGTAAATGGAGGTGAAATTTACTGTTGGCTGCTATGTAATTACCTACACTAATATTTATTACTGTTGTTTGTATGAGAGAGGGAGAGAGAATCAGGGAGAGGATGGAGAGAATAGAAGAGAATGGAAAGAAGAGAAAAAGATGATGATGTTGGAGAGCAGGGGGGGTGGATGGAGGGATGCTGGTTAGAGAGGGGGTAGAGTGAGAGGGGGTAGAGAGAGAGAGAAAGAGGAGGGGGTAGAGCGAGAGGGGGTAGAGAGAGAGGGGGTAGAGAGAGAGGGGGAGAGAGAGAGAGGGATAGAGGGGGTACAGAGAGGGGGTAGAGGGAAAGGGGGAGAGAGATGGTTTAGTCAGTTGTGTTGTCTCTCTCAGGGTGTGACCTACAGGCCAAGCTCTCAGTTGGAGATTGAAAAACATTGTTTTCTGACACCCTGGAATGAGCTCCGCTCTGCTCCACACACACACACACACACAAGCATTTCGCTACACTCGCATTAACATCTGCTAACCATGTGTATGTGACAAATAAAATTTGATTTGATTTTGATTTGACACACACACACACACACACACACACACACACACACACACACACACACACACACACACACACACACACACACACACACACACACACACACACACACACACTGACAAACCATTTTAGCTGGGTTAACTGTTTATTGATTGACATTTCTGACTTCACAGTAACTGTATCACTGCTAGCAACCATGGTAGCAACTTAAAGGCATGATACAACAAAATGGAGGAATGTCAAACAGCTAACATTCCAACATTCATGACCTGTGTTCATCTTATGTTATCCTCAGTCTCACACCTTACCTACTAAACATTTCTAACTCAAGTAGAAATCTTTGAAAGATAGCCTATGGGAATAAATAACAAGGTTTACTACCAACACAGTACAGTCTTGAGGCACCCTAACAACTTGGTTTGATACCTGGTTAGTCACATATGTGATGCACAAAGTCTTCTTCCAACTGGATTTGGACGGTGCTGAATTGTTGAGTTCAATTGTCACAATCGGATTGTGACTATTTTATTTTTCGTATCCTCTACATTATCAGCACTATAAAAATCTCCCTCTCTCTTTCTCTCTCCCTGTCTCTGTGACTCACCTCCTTCAGCTCCTTATCCTCTGGGATAGACAGATCAATTCTGTCTGGAACTCATTCATTCTCTCTCCCCCTCACACTATTCTTTATATACCTCTTCCTCCCCTTTCTTTTTCGGTCTCTTTACCTCTGTCCCACTTCAATTCCTTATTTCCCTCTCTCTCTTCCAATCTGCAGATTTGTGTGTGTGTGTGTGTGTTTGTGTGTGTGTGTGCGTGTCTGTGTGTGTGTGGCAGAAGTCCACCAGGGCTTTGCCGAATCCTGAGATAATGACAGAGATTTTCTAAGGCATTATGAGAATCTCTCATATCAGACACACACAGAGAGGTGTGTGTGTGAGTGAAAGAGAGAAGGAGCAATAGGGAGAGGCCAGGAGTCCCCCAGATATCCTTTCAATAACTATGCGCGTGTGTGAATGTGTGTGAGGGTATGTGTGCATGAGCACATGTGTGTGGGTGCCTGTGTGTGTGTGTGTGTGTGTGTGTGTGTGTGTGTGTGTGTGTGTGTGTGTGTGTGTGTGTGTGTGTGAGGTTGGACTGTATGGGAGTATAGATAGATCCCACGCTAAACACATAGGTCAGGGAGAGCCATCCACGCTGTGACTAGACACATAGGTTTCCATGATACACACACATGACCTTTTCTCTCAATCACACAGACCGCCACTTTATGTTGTTCTCCTCATACACTCAAAAGCACTCTCACAATGTCAGGCTACCTGCAGAGTCTGAAAACAATACTATGATATTAAAGGACAGATTTAACTACATGGAGCTGACATATTGTATGGCGTTAAATCAGGTTGGGGTATTTACTCCACTATTGAATGCAGAAGGGCACACCTGGGTAGGTGAATCAATAGTTTCTATACGGTTGATGCAGAAACACACACACACACACACACACAACACACACACACACACACACACACACACACACACACACACACACACACACACACACACACACACACACACACACACACACACACACACACACACACACACACACACACACACACACACACACACACACACACACACACACACACAGCTTGGCTGAGGTCAGCTGTAAATCATTATAAGTCACAAACTCTGGAGACCTGGTCCCTGATTAGATTACACTCAATTTGATGGAGTCAGAGACCCTGTCAGGCACATTCTAAGATGCACACATGCACGTACACACTCACACACATTCAAGCCTTTACCTATCAGAGACTGTGTGTGTGTGTGTGTGTGTCAGTAAACAGTGTGTAGGTGGATTTGGGGTCGGTAAATCAGGTCTGCCTTCCCTCAAGAAGACTGAGTCTGCAGAAACACATTAACCAATCATCAGCTTGATAGCCTGAGGTCAGCTGACCTGGGGGCAACAACTTCTGATACAAACACTCCCGAAGCTCCGTCTGATCACACACACACACACACACAGAAAGCTTCTGTTGATATACTCTAGCTTCAGAATCTATGTACCCTAGGATATAGTTCATAGAGAGAGAGAGAGAGAGAGAGAGAGAGAGAGAGAGAGAGAGAGAGAGAGAGAGAGAAACAACCATTGTGTATCTCCCATATCCGCTGAAGAACAAAGACAAAAACAACATCATAAACCTCCTCTGGTTGACTGGCCGAAATGATACTGTGGGCAATACACAATCCCTCACTATCTCTCTCTTCATCTCTCTCTCTCTCTCTCTCTCTCTCTCTCATTCTTTGTTGTTCGGAGAAAGGATGTGAGAGATAAGCAATGGTTTGTCCCTCTCTTTGTCTCTCTCTGTCTGTGCCCCCTCCCTCTCCCCACTCAACCTATCCCTTTCTCCCCTCTCCCACTCTCTCTCTCTCTCTCTCTCTCTCTCTCTCTCTCTCTCTCTCTCTCTCTCTCTCGCTCTCTCTGTCTCTCTGAGGTGATATATGTCTGACCTTCGGTGTGAAAGCCTCTCTCGCTGCCAAACGCTTCTTTAACTGCCCCATGATTCACATGACATCACTTCCTGTGACCCTGCTCTCAGCCAGTCAGAACACATTACGGCCATGTGCCGGAGAGGAGAGGAGCAAGAGAGTATTGGCTGACAACAGGGTTTTAGAAGAGCATTAATGAAGAGTCATTGTCACTTTCCTTTTTAAACTATTTTCTATTGTGTGTTCTTATACTCTCATTGAGAGTTATGCTGAATTTACCAATCTTAATTTAGTGGCTCCATACATCTCTGTTAACTCTATACCTGATCTCATCTCGTCAGCTGATTGAACACCACAACCGGGAAGTAACTGTCAACCAGACTCTATGATTGGTTCAAAAACATATAACCTCTTTCCTGGAATGAAGATAGATAGGGAGAGTGTCTTTCTCCCCAGAGCATGCAGGTGTGATCGGGTCCATAATGACAACTGTCTGTCTGGGATGATCACTGTCATTGATTAGAACAACTGTCTGGAACAATCACAAGCATTGATTAGCTGTTTTTTGAGGACCAGATCAATAAAAACACTGAATAGAAACTCCAAGCGCCTCAGGATCGACAGTCCACTTCATTTGATAGACATAGACCGGATAGGCACATAGACCGGATAGGCACACACACACACACACACACACACACACACACACACACACACACACACACACACACACACACACACACACACACACACACACACACACACACACACACACACACACACACACACACACACACACACCTGGATTTTAAGTGGTTGGTTCCAGGGTGTTGTGTACTCCTGATCTAGAGCTCTCTAGTACATTACTCTCATCTCTGTCTGAATATATGCTGATTAAGGGAGTAGAGGAGAGGAGGGGGGGAGTAAAGGATGGGGGGATGGAAGAGGAGGGGAGGGAAGAGAGGCTTGGGCAAGAGGGAGGGGAGGGTGAGATATGGGCAATGAATTGCTGTCGAAGTGCATTTAAGCTACATTTAATCTTTGGAATTTGGCAAGAGGGGATAGTTGTGCTGTGTGCGATCGCAGGTGTGCTCACACACACACACACACACACACACACACACACACACACACACACACACACACACACACACACACACACACACACACACACACACACACACACACACACACACACACACACACAGTGCATAAGTTTTAGTGAATGTGTTGCAGTGCCATTAATAGTGTGAGGGGAAAGCAGGGCTGTACCTTAACGATCTCCATTCCCCAGACTCAGACTCTGACACACACGTATACTGCAGGATGGGCTGGGTTCAAGTCAGGACGGAACATTAAGACCACACCTTGGCCTCACTCTATCCACTCATTGTTCTTTTAGTAAGAAGATTGATAATGGATAAAAACAATCATATCCATTTTAGGATTAAACATCAAAATCTATCCATCATCCAAAACAGTGTACTTATTATCACAGAAGGCTGCTGAGGAGAGAGTGGCTCATAATAATGGCCGGAACGGCACAAATGAATTGGCATCAAACATTCCACGAATTCCGCTCCAGTCATTATCACGAGCCCACGAGTTCTCCCCAATTGAGGTGTCACCAACCTCCTGTGTTACTCACACCCCAACCATTATCCCTCTTATCAAAGTGAAGATCAAGGTCAAGAAATTGCTATGTGACGACTCTGGTAAATGTTTCACTCTTATGACTCCATAGAGGATGCCTCAGAGTAGAGAGGTGGTATGGAGACCCAGGTAGCAGAATTATAGACCTTCATTTTTCTGTTTCTTAGAGGAACAGATTGGAGGTGATTGAAAGAGTAATTGTATCCCTTACTCTTTTCCCTCTCTCCCTCTCGCTGTCTCTCTCTACCTCTCCTTCTCCCTCAAGTGATTGAAAGATGAAATTGCTCAATTCCCATCTTTAATTAAGTGACTGGAGTCTTAAACGTTTCAAGTAAAAGAGTGGGTGAAGGAGTGACTCTCTCCATTATAAATAAATGAGTGAACGTGTCAATTCCCTGTCAATTCCCCATTGGTCTCCCATGCTGAAATAGATGAACAATGATGTTTGTTGCTGTTCTTTTCCCCTATGTCCTAGGTGAATTTATACACATACCCCCTGCTATATGAGTGGCTTTTGACAGGCAGAATAGAATATAGTAGAACATAAGAACCGCATACATAAAGGATTTATCATTGGTGTGAGTTTACTGTGTGTGATCTCCTATCTATATCTCATTGTCACGTCCAGGCCAGAGTTTTAGGCTGGCGTGTTTAGGTTTCGTTTTTGGTGTAGGGTTTTTTGAGTTCTAGGTGTTCTATTTCTATGTTGGGGTAATGGTTCCCAATTAGAGGCAGCTGTGGGTCGTTGTCTCTAATTGGGAACCATATATACAGTATGTTTGGGGTTTTCATTTAGGTTTTGTGGGTTATTGTTTAGGCATAGCTTCATTTGTTTGTGGTGTAAGTCTATGTTACGATCTTCGTTCTGTTTATTGTTTTGCCCAGTTAAGTTTAGTTAAATAAACATGTATACTGGATACCTCGCTGCGCCTTGGTCTGTCCCGCATGAAGATCGTGACACTCATCAATGTCACTGTCCTGGAATCTTGGCTTTTTGTCTCACAAAGTGAACTCTTGCTCTAAACTCCCCTCCATCCTTTCTCTCTCTCTCTCTCTCTCTCTCTCTCTCTCTCTCTCTCTCTCTCTCTCTCTCTCTCTCTCTCTCTCTCGGGAAGGTGTTTCAGTCTATTTCAGGAACCTGATGTTCTGACAGCTTTCACACATTCTTCCCTGGCATTAGCACTAGGTAGGGCAACGTGACACGCACACACACAAACACAGTCACACACACACACAGTTTGTGTTGTCAGTAGCAGTCAGGCCCATCTCCCGGTCAGTAACAAACGCTAGGTCATACAAGTTTACGGTGCTGACAATTACAATATATACAACATATACTTTATAACTCAACAAAATAGTACACTGCACTCATTCATCTCATTAGGAAGGATACTGTTTATATTGATCAAGACACATCCAGTCCTTTACTGCCATCGGCCTGTCAGAATGTCATTTTACCACTATCATAACGTGTTATATCGTGTCGGTCATCTGTTATGACAAGTTATACTGCAAAAATGGTCTATTCTGTCTGGCACTTAATTTTTTTAGAGTGCAGAGGTGTGACACTGAAATGCCAACCCAGTCACTGACTAATAACACGCCTCCATTCACACAAACACGTTCCATTGGCTACTTAATTGAATCTCCACGGTTACCTGGCTGGCTACGTGACCTGGACACAGCTAGAGGGATTACTGTCACGCACAGACACACACACACACGTGCACACGTGCACATGCATATACACACACACACACACACACACACAACAATGACAGCCTCTTCTGAGGTGTGATTCGGAGCTCAGTGTTTCTCTGATCCTGTTGAATCCTGTATGTTCACATCCGCTCACAGCCAGTGGAAAGTCTCAGTGTGTTAGTGCTGTGCTCAAACTAACCCTTAGACACCCTACAGATCTCCCGGACCAGAGCTGTCCTCTCTTGGAATTAGTCAGAGATTAAAATAGCACTTTTTCCAGAGAACCCTTTGCTACTGCATGCTGTGAGACTTGTCTGTCTCTGTCTGTCACTCAACAGGGGAGGAATATGAATGATTTACAATAACAATGTTTTTCACTCCATGATGGTTACTGTTTGTCAGCTCCACCTGGTTGCTGTGTGTGTCTCTGTGTGTGGTTTCTGCTGAATCCCAAGGTTAACAGGAAGGTGATTCAGACTAATTAAGCATTTTCTCCTGAGAACCAATCAGATCAGCCCTGGAGTAACCCTAGTAACAGTGTGTAACAGGGCGGGTCAAAGACCACTGGTCTCACAGCGGTCAGACAGCAATTAACCGACATACACACCGAAACAATAATGCCAGTGTACAAAACCCCTCTCTCTCTCTCTCTCTCTCTCTCTCTCTCTCTCTCTCTGATTCTGGGAGAAATCTGATATTTTATGGCTGCTAAGCAGTTTATTTTGGGATCTGTCTCTCTTTCTGTGTGTCTCTGATTCTGGGAGAATTCTGATATGTTATGGCTGCTAAGCAGTTTATTTTGGGATCTCTCTCTCGCTCTCTCTCTCTCTCTCTCTCTCTCTCTCTCTCTCTCTCTCTGTGTCTCTGATTCTGGGAGAATTCTGATATTTTATGGCTGCTAAGCAGTTTATTTAGGGATCTGCCTACAATTAAAGATTTGAGATCGATCCTGCAACAAATAATATGAAACATTCTTATTATTATGTCTTTATGGCATAAACAAATGCATATTTCAGCATTGTAGCCCAACATCTGCTCTCTCATCCACCATCCAGTTCACAGGACTTCATCTGCTCTCTCATCCACCATCCAGTTCACAGGACTTCATCTGCTCTCTCATCCACCATCCAGTTCACAGGACTTCCTCTGCTGTCTCATCCACAATCAAATCAAATCAAATCAAATGTATTTATAAAGTCCTTCTTACATCAGCTGATGTCACAGAGTGCTGTACAGAAACGCAGCCTAAAACCCCAAACAGCAAGCAATGCAGGTGTAGAAGCACGGTGGCTAGGAAAAACTCCCTAGAAAGGCCAGAACCTAGGAAGAAACCTAGAGAGGAACCAGGCTATGAGGGGTGGTGATCATAGCCATCCAGTTCACAGGACTTCATCTGCTCTCTCATCCACCATCCAGTTCACAGGACTTCCTCAGATGTGTGATTCTCAGCTCAGTGTTTTCTGCCGACATCTGCCTGTTCAAGTTTGCATGCCCACGGCGTACATTGCTATGCTACAAAGACATGCACACACACGCACACGTGCGCACACACACACACACACACACACACTACAAAGACATGAATCATTTCTGATCCTATCAGAGTAGATCCCTTAACCTTTCCCTGATATACATGTGTGCATGCACACACACACACACACACACACACACACACACACACACACACACACACACACACACACACACACACACACACACACACACACACACACACACACACACACACACACACACACACACACACACACACACACACACACACACACACACATAAGAGCTTGCCCAAGGGGAGATCCAAACCGCAGGCTCAACTACATGTACGTAACATAAAGCACAATTGTAATAGTGTTTTGCACTAAAACCTCTGCGGGGTTTAAGGAATATTGGATATGACATTCATCTTCATCCATTTATTACTGTAATATGGTACATGTTGTATTAACTGCTGACTGGGGGCAAACAGACATCCTGAAACATGTTAAATTAAAACACAATAGAACAAATAAGAATAATAAACATAACTCTGCCATATAATACACAATACAGTACTAAATAATGTTCCTTTTCTAATGAGCATGTCAGTAGGAACATGACAGGATATAATTCTGCCTGTCTTGTCAGTGTTGCCAGTACGTTTTATGATAAATGTTATTTTATGTTTGTTAGGATTCATGTTGTTGCTGTGTTACTATAGTTAAGATAGGATGTAATTACCATAACAATGTCCTATAATTTCCAATAAAACAGGAATTCCACAGAAAGTATGTTTCACATAGATCACCATTGCATGAACGCACACAACCACCTTAGTTGGAGCATTCTGTTCTGACAGACAAGTCAGGGAAATTTTATTTTGAGGTATTACTGAAATAGTGCATGCCAATGTTGTGGGTGACTGGCCAAAATTGTTGGTCAAAATTGTTGAAGGCCCCTGCGAGAATTGAAATCCCAACCCCTGGTTTATCTTTGCGCCAAGGCCATCGCTCATCAGTCTACCAATAGCCTCATCATGTCAAACTCAAGGCAACTTAATGATTTAAAGAACACTCTCATCAGAAAAGAGACAAGCATGTTACCACAGCCTGGCTCTTAACGCAGAGGCAGCTCTGCACCTTTGTAGTGAGGGTTCTATAGAGTAGAGACTTTTAGAAAAATGCTGCAGTTTACTTTGTAAAAGTCTAAGTAAAAGAAAGGGAGTGCTGCAGAATGCAAGCGGAAACTAGGAAATCTCTAAAATCAGCAGTTTCATGAAATTCCTCCCTGCTTTGATACCAGCAGCTTGGTTCGGGCTGATAAGATTCAGGACTTCAAACGTCCATCAAACTTCAAACTTCACATTTAAAGACAGAGATGATAAAGCTCAGCCAATCCATCCTGTCCTAGATACTGCATAGAGAGCAGGGTTACTCTCACACTCACAAATGTCAGGGAAAGAGCTAACACATGCGTGCGGGCGCGCACATGCATGCAAGTACACACACACACACAATCCCTAAAGCAGCAGTTTCATCAAAGACAAACAGCTGGTGAACTGGGTTAGTCTTTCATCCAATCAGTTTTTTTCCCCTCATAAAGCCATCTTCTAACAGTTTCATAATAAACATCCCGCGTGTGTCTGTCTGCGAAGCCAGTGATGGAATATTTATGGAGTATACATATGGGACGTATACTTATCTCACATCTTTATTCTTCCTTAGAATCCCCAGCTTCTTCTCCAAAACCTAGACCTTAATCTGAACCCAATACTAAACCTGGCAAGCGTCTTCAAGGTCATGTTCAACATCTCCTTATCCCAGTCTGTAATTCCAACATGTTTCAAGCAGACCAACATTGTACCTGTTCCCAGAACTCAAACGAACCCTGCCTAAATGACAATCGTCCCATAGCACTCACATCTGTAACCATGAAATGCTTTGAATCCTGGAATTTCTGATGGGCTGCCCCCAAGGGGGTGAGGGTAGGTAACAACACATCCGCCACGCTGACCGCCAACACGGGGGCCCCTCAGGGGTGTGCGCTTAGCCCCTTCCCAAACTCCCTGTTCACCCATAACTGTGTGGCCACTCACGACTCCAACACAATCATCAAGTTTGCTGACGACACGACGATGGTAGGCCTGACGATTAGACAGCCAACAGGGAGGAGGTCAGAGAGCTGGCAGTGTGGTGCCAGGACAACAACCTCTCCCTCAATTTCAGCAAGACAAAGGAGCTGATCGTGGACTACAGGAAATGGAGGGGAGAGCAAGCCCCCATCCACATCGAAGGGGCACAGTCCTGAAGAAGGCGTGACAGCTCCTCTCCCCCCTCAGGAGGTTGAAAAGATATTGCATGGCCGCTCAGATCCTCAAAAAGTTCTACAGCTACTCCATTGAGAGCATTTTGACTGGCTGCATCACCGCTTGGTATGACAACTGCACCGCCCTCGATCACAAGGTGCTACAGAAGGTGGTTCGGATGGCCATCCAGGACCTCTATACCAGGTGGTGTCAGAGAAAGGCCCTGGAAATTGTCAAAGAAACCAGCCACCTAAGCCATAGACTGTTCACTCTGCTACCGGAACGGCAAGCAGTACTGGAGCGCCAAGTCTGGGACCAAAAGTCACCTAAGCAGCTTCTATCCCCAAGCCATAAGGCAAAGACAGAGAGACACAGAGAGAGAGACACAAACAGAGGGACAGAGTAAGAGAGAGAGAGAGAGATGTTCTGGAATAAACGGTGATAGCCTCTCTCTCTTTCTCTTTTCTCTCTCTCTCTGTCTCACTCTCTCACCATCTTTCTCTCTTGTGGTTGCTTACTGTCAACAGCATTTTGTTAGTATATTTGTCCAATATAATATGCACTAGCGAATTTAGCCAATGCAATGTATGTCCCAGTGTATTTAGCCAATATATTCTATGTCTCAGTGTATTTAGCCAACGGAAAGTATATTCCTGTGTATTTGGCCAATATATTGTATGAACCAGTGTGTTTGATGCCAGATAGAATTTGTAGATAATTGGCCCTCTTTCTGGGATTCACAAACAGGACCAAGCCTGGCCTGTTGAGGAGTGACAGACTCCATCCTAGCTGGAGGGGTGCTCTCATCTTATCTACAAACATAGACAGGGCTCTAGCTTCCCTAGCTCCACAATGAGATAGGGTGCAGGCCAGGCAGCAGGCTGTTAGCCAGCCTGCCAGCTTAGTGGAGTCTGCCACTAGCACAGTCAGTGTAGTCAGCTCAGCTATCCCCATTGAGACCATGTCTGTGCCTCGACCTAGGTTGGGAAAAACTAAACATGGCGGTGTTCGCCTTAGCAATCTCACTGGAATAAAGACCTCCTTCATTCCTGCCATCTCAAAACAGGGCTACTTAATGTTAGATCCCTCACTTCTAAGGCAGTTATAGTCTAGCGCCCCACTGCTCCCTAAGTAGTTAATATTCACATGGAAAAGTCCACAGACCCACTCCAAAAGGCTTTCGGAGCCATCATCGACTCAGTGGGTTTTGTCCAACATGTCTCCGGACCTACTCACTGCCACAGTCATACTCAGTACCTTGTTTTGTCCTGTGGGATAAATGTTGTGGATCTTAATGTTTTTCCTCATAATCCTGGACTATCGGACCACCAGTTTATGACATTTGCAATCGCAACAAATAATCTGCTCAGACCTCAACCAAGGATCATCAAAAGTCGGGCTATAAATTCTCGGACAATATAAAGACTCATAGATGTCCTTCCAGACTCCCTCCGCCTACCCAAGGACGTCAGAGTACAAAAATCAGTTAACCAAATAACTGAAGAACTCAATTTAACCTTGCGCAACACCCTAGATGCAGTCGCACCCCTAAAAAGAAAAAACATTTGTCATAAGAAACTAGCTCCCTGGTATACAGAAAATACCGGAGCTCTGAAGCAAGCTTCCAGAAAATTGGAACGGAAATGGCGCTACACCAAACTGGAAGTCTTCCGACTAGCTTGGAAAGACAGTACCGTGCAGTATCGAAGCACCCTCACTGCTGCTCGATCATCCTATTTTTCCAACATAATTGAGGAAAATAAGAACAATGGTAAATGTATTTTTGAAACTGTCGCAAAGCTAACTAAAAAGCAGCATTCCCCAAGAGAGGATGGCATTCACTTCAGCAGTGATAAATTCATGAACTTCTTTGAGGAAAAGATCATGATCATTAGAAAGCATTACAGACTCCTCTTTAAATCTACATATTCCTCAAAAGCTCAGCTTTCCTGAGTCTGCACAACTCTGCCAGGACCTAGGATCAGGGGAGACACAAGTTTTTTAGCTTTCACTGCTATGCGGATGACACACATCTGTACATTTTGATGAAACATGGTGAAGTCCCAAAATTGCCCTTACTGGAAGCCTGTGTTTCAGACATAAGGAAGTGGATGGCGGCAAATGTTCTACTTTTAAACTCGGACAAACCAGAGATGCTTGTTCTATGTCCCAAGAAACAGAGAGATCTTCTGATGGATCTGACAATTAATCTTGATGGTTGTACAGTCATCTCAAATAAAACCGTGAAGGACCTCGGCGTTACTCTGGACCCTGATCTCTATTTTGACAAACATATCAAGACTGTTTCAAGGACATCTTTTTTCCATCTACGTAACATTGCAACAATTGGAAACTTTCTGTCCAAAAATGATGCAGAAATATTAATCAATGCTTTTGTCACATCTAGGTTAGACTACTGCAATGCTCTACTTTCCGGCTACCCGGATAAAGCACTAAATAAACTTCAGTTATTGCTAAACACGGCTGCTAGAATCTTGACTATAACCCCAAAATGTGATAATATTACTCCAGTGCTAGCCTCTCTACACTGGCTTCCTGTTAAGGCAAGGGCTGATTTCAAGGTTGTACTGCTAACCTACAAAGCATTACATGGGCTTGCTCCTAATTATCTTTCTGATTTGGTCCTGCCGAACATACCTACACGTACGCTACAGTCACAAGACGCAGGCCTCCTTACTGTCCCTAGAATTTCTAAGCGAACAGCTGGAGGCAGGGCTTTCTCCTATAGAGCTCCATTTTAATGGAATGGTCTGCCTATCCATGTGAGAGAGACGCAGACTCAATCTTTAAGTCTTTATTGAAGACTCATCTTTTCAGTAGGTCCCTTGATTGAGTGTAGTCTGGCCCAGGAGTGTGAAGGTGAACAGGAAAGGGACTGGAGCAATGAACCACCCTTGCTGTCTCTGCCTGGCCGGTTCCCCTCTCTCCACTGGGATTCTCTGCCTGTAACCCTATTACAGGGGCTGAGTCACTGGCTTACTGGTGCTCTTCCATAGGAGGGGTGCATCATTTGAGTGGGTAGAGTCACTGACGTGATCTTCCTGTCCGGGTTGGCGCCCCCCCTTGAGTTGTGCCGTGGCGGAAATCTTTGTGGGCTATACTCAGCCTTGTCTCAGGATGCTAAGTTGGTGGTTGAAGATATCCCTCTAGTGGTGTGGGGGCTGTGATTTGGCAAAGTGGGTGGGGTTATATCCTGCCTGTTTGGCCCTGTCTGGGGGTATTGTCGGACGGGGCCACAGTGTCTCCCGACCCCTCCTGTCTCAGCCTCCAGTATTTATGCTGCAGTAGTTTATGTGTCGGGGGGCTAGGGTCAGTCTGTTATATCTGGAGTATTTCTCCTGTCTTATCCGGTGTCCTGTGTGAATTTAAGTATGCTCTCTATAATTCTCTCTCTCTTTCTCTCTTTCTTTCTTTCTTTCTTTCTTTCTTTCTTTCTCTCTTTCGGAGGACCTGAGGCAAAGGACCATGCCTCAGGACTACCTGGCCTGATGACTCCTTGCTGTCCCCAGTCCACCTGGCCCTGCTGCTGCTCCAGTTTCAACTGTTCTGCCTGCGGCTATGGAACCCTTACCTGTTCACTGGACGTGCTACCTGTCCCAGACCTGCTGTTTTCAACTCTCTAGAGACAGCAGGAGTGGTAGAGATACTCTGAATGATTGGCTATGAAAAGCCAACTGACATTTACTACTGAGGTGCTGACCTGTTGCACCCTCGACAACCACTGTGGTTATTATTATTTGTCCCTGCTGGTCATCTATGAACATTTGAACATCTTGGCCATGTTCTGTTATAATATCCACCCAGCACAGCCAGAAGAGGACTGGCCACCCCTTATAGCCTAGTTCCTCTCTAGGTTTCTTCCTAGGTTTTTGCCTTTCTAAGGAGATTTTCCTAGCCACCGTGCTACTACACCTGCATTGCTTGCTGTTTGGGGTTTTAGGCTGGGTTTCTGTACAGCACTTTGTGACATCAGCTGATGTAAGAAGGGCTTTATAAATAAATGTGATTGATTGATGTTGAATTGCAGGTGTTGGTGGACCTCAGTAACAATCTGATAAAGAATCAGTACCCAGAGGCCAATGCAGAGTACCTGCAAAGGTGAGAGGTATAGGTTGTTATTATGTGTATGTTATTTTGTTAATTAGGAATGTTTTGTTTTATTTGCTTCTTTTCCTACCCAATTTCGTGATTACGATCTTGTCTATCGCTGCAACTCCCCAACGGGCTCGGTAGAGGCAAAGGTCAAGTCATGTGTCCTCCGAAACATGACCCGCCAAGCCACGCTTCTTAACACCCGCTTGCTTAACCCGGAAGCCAGCAGCACCAATGTGTCGGAGGGAACACCGTTCAACTGACGACCGAAGTCAGCTTGCAGGCGCCCGGCCCACCACAAGGAGTCGCTGAAGCGCGATGAGCCAAGTAAAGCCCCCCCGGCCAAACTTGCTTGCCAGCTACTTCCAGACATCTAAGAGAGAGAGAACAGCTCATTGAACATTACTCGCCCTAGTCAGATTGTTCCGAAAGTTCTAACCTCACAATTACAGTCAAGCAACCAAGCTAATTGGCTAACATTGGCTAGCTACTTCCAGACACAAAATGAGAGAACACCCTTGTCTGACCATTTTATTTGCTCTAGCAGAGCTGGTTAGGCTTTTTTCATGTTATCCAGAGCGTTGGTGACTGTAACTGTGCTGCTGGCAACAATTGAATTACGCTTTGCTGCCGACTTTACTGACAACGGACACATGGGGTGAAAGGTAGCCTAGTGGTTAGAGCATTGGACTAGTAACCGAAAGGTTGCAAGATTGAATCCCTGAGCTGACAAGGTAAAAATCTGTGATTCTGCCCCTGAACAAGGCAGTTAACCCACTGTTCCTAAGCCATCATTGAAAATAAGAATTTGTTCTTATCTGACTTGCCTAGTTAAATAAAGGTAAAAAAAAAAAAAAAAAAAAAAAAAAAAAAAGTGTTGAGCGTTTAAAAATGCATCAGTTATTCTGCGCTCTGAAACACTAAGACAAGTGTTTTGTTAAGAAATGTAGCTAGATAGTTAGCTAGGTGAACAATGAATCCCAACACATGACGTAACGTTAGTTAGCGAGCCAGCCAGCTAACGTTAGCTAGCTAACTAAAAGTACACTTTAACTTGAAATGAAAAAACTTAGAGTGGAGTCTTTGGTTAAGACATGTAGCTAGCTAGCTAAACAATGGACCATAATCACAATTCATGTTGTTACTACCCTGCATGAATCTGCAGGAAGCTAACCAACCAGGTTCTATGGCTGTACGTTAACTAGTCAAGCAAATGTGTCCGAGATACGAAGAATAAGATCATACACATAACATTAGCTAGCGGCCCAGCCAGCTAACGTTAGCTAGCTAACAGTACACTTGAAATGAAACCACTTTCTGTCAAAATTAGAAACGTGTAATATCTGAAAATCTTACCAGTATACATCATGGTTGGACGCGTCTCCTGTCTGATGCCATGCATGGTTGCCCTTAGTTTGATGATGAAATCCAGACTAGTTTCCTCCATCTCCTTAGCTATCATACTCAAATTCCACTGATTTCAAAACTCGGTCTTCCAGAAAGTGGAGAGCATACACATAACGTTAGCTAGCGAGCCAGCCAGCTAACGTTAGCTAGCTAACAGTACGCTTTAACTTGACATTAGGTGTATGCACTTTTACTACGCAATAAAAAAAAATTGCATTCGACACGATTACCTAAACATACTGACCAGCTCCAATAGACAGACGCGCAGACCAATCCAAACTCATCTCTCGGCATGTCCAGCCCACTAATTATCTTAGTCAATCATGGCTAGCGGGAAGGTTGCTCACTTTTTCTGTGGCTAAACCAACCAGGCTCGTAATTTAACAATTTTATTCATATTTACAGATGGCATACATGTTTGATATTAAGGCACATAAAAGTCAGAGAAGGCATTTCTGCCAAAAAACACATTTTGATAAAAAAAATATTTTTTTACGTTCAAACAGCTTGCCTGTGAAGTCATGACTTAGTTTCCTGAATCGGGTCAGACTTGTGTGCCGCCCTATGGGACTCCCGGTCATGGACGGTTGTGACACAGTCTGGGATCGAACCCCTGATCTGTATCTACAGTATGTGTATGTTGATGTATTGTAAATGTGGTTATAATGTTATGTACCTGAGTAGTCTGGTCCCTGGAGCTGAGGTGGTTAAAGGATTCAACACCCTGTCTGCCTGGGCTCTGCAGAATGGACCACTGGCCGGGAAACAGGTACACACACATAAACACCTGACAATAAAGAAAACAAATAATTGAGAAAATAGAGTATTCTGTGGGTTGTGGGGCCAGTGTGGAGGCATTTTGTTTGTTTTACTTACATTTTTTTTTTATTCCATTGCCTGGTGAAACAAGGACATCATTGTTATAGTATACAAACACAGACACACTTAGTTATGTTGTGGAGATGAGGCACTAGCATTCATGCCTCAGCTTCAGAGAGAAAAACAAACACCTCAACCCTCTGGAGAGCAAACCTGAATCTGCCTCACATGTTCTTTGAACACACACACTGCTCTTCCCTCATAACTACCTGTTTTTCAACAAAATAGAGCACTGCAGTAGTGTTTGTGTTTTAATGTGTGTATGTGTGCGACAGAGAAAGAGGAAGAGAGAGAGAGAGAGTGTGTGTGTGTGTGTGTGTGTGTGTGTGTGTGTGTGTGTGTGTGTGTGTGTGTGTGTGTGTGTGTGTGTGTGTGAGAGAAAGAGGTGTGTGTGTGCATACGTGTGTGCGTGCATGCGTATGTGCATTCCCTGCCTTGCAGTTTGATTAAATCCGCAGGGGTGCTCTGCTTGTGTCACAATTACATTCAGATAGAGATCCTTGGTCCCTCGTCCCCATACTATTACTTTACTAGTAATGTACAGAGACACGGCTCGCTGCCCGGTCCACTTACACACAATATCTAGTGAAACTACACTTAATCCTCCCCCCTAATACACTATATATACAAAAGTATTTGGACACCCCTTAAAATGAGTGGATTCGGCAATTTCAGCCACATCCATTGCTGACATGAATAAAGTCAAGCACACAGCCATGCCATCTCCATAGACAAACATTGGCAGTAGATTGGTTGCAACACTCACTACTGACTTCCAAACTGCTTCTGGAAGCATTGTTAGCACAAGAGCTGTTTGTCGGGAGCTTCATGAAATGGGTTTCCATGGCCGAGCAGCCGCACACAAGACTAAGATCTCCATGCACAATGCCAAGTGTTGGCTGGAGTGGTGTAAAGCTCGCCACCATTGGACTCTGGAGCAGTGGAAAAGCATTCTCTGGAATGATGAATCACGGTTCACCATCTGGCATCTGACGGTCAAATCTGGGTTTGACGAATGACAAAAGAACGCTACCTGCACCCGTGCCCAAAGCGAGGTCCATACATAAATGGTTTGTCAAGATCGCTGTGGAAGAACTTGACTGGCCTGCACAGAGCCCTGACCTCAACCCCATCGATCACCTTTGGATGAATTGGACAGTCGACTGAACAAGGCCTAATCGCCCAACATCAGTTCCCGACCTCACTAATGCTCGTGGCTAAATGGAAGCAATGTTCCAACATCTAGTGGAATGCCTTCCCAGAAGAGTGGAGGCTGTTAAAGCAGCAAATAGGGGACCAACTCCATATTAATGGCCATGATTTTGGAATGAGATGTTCGACAAGCAGTTTCCACATACTTTTGGTAATTTAGTGCATCTGTCTCTCAAACCACATTCTCTCTCTGATATGTGTTTAAATACAGTATGTCAGGTCTACAGTTGAAGTCTACAAGTTTACATACACCTTAGCCAAATATATTTAAACTCAGTTTTTCACAGTTTTTCACAATTCCTGACATTTAATCCTCGTAAAGATTCCTTGTCTTAGGTCAGATCAAATAAAGTGGTGATCCTAAGAATGTGAAACGTCAGAATAATAGTAGAGAGAATGATTTATTTCAGCTTTTATTTATTTAATCACATTCCCAGTGGGTCAGAAGTTTACATACTACCAAATACTAATTGAGTGTATTGCCTTTAAATAGTTTAACTTGGGTCAAACGTTTCGGGTAGCCTTCCACAAGCTTCCCACAATAAGTTGCGTGAATTTTGGCCCATTCCGCCTGACAGAGCTGGTGTAACGGAGTCGGGTTTGTAGGCCTCCTTGCCTCCTTTGTAGGCCTCCTTGCCACTCCAATACCTTGACTTTGTTGTCCTTAAGCCATTTTGCCACAACTTTGGAAGTATGCTTGGGGTCATTGTCCATTTGGAAGACCCATTTGTGATCAAGCTTTAACTTCCTGACTGATGTCTTGAGATTTCCCCTCCTCATGATGCTATCTATTTTGTGAAGTGCACCAGTCCCTCCTGCAGCAAAGCACCCGCACAACATGATGCTGCCACCCCCGTGCTTCACGGTTGGGATGGTGTTCTTCGGCTTGCAAGCCTCCCCCCTTTTCCTCCATACATGACGATGGTCATTATGGCCAAACAGTTCTATTTTTGTTTCATCAGACCAGAGGACATTTCTCCAAAAAGTACAATCTTTGTCCCCATGTGTAGTTGCAAACGGCGGTTGCAAACGGCGGTTGCAAACGGCGGTTGCAAACGGCGGTTTTGGAGCAGTGGCTTCTTCCTTGCTGAGCTGCCTTTCAGGTTATGTCGATATAGGACTCGTTTTACTGTGGATATAGATACTTTTGTACCTGTCTCATGCACAGCATCTTCACAAGATCCTTTGCTGTTGTTCTGGGATTGATTTGCACATTTCGCACCAAAGTACGTTCATCTCTAGGAGACAGAAGGCGTCTCCTTCCTGAGCAGTATGACGGCTGCGTGGTCCCATGGTGTTTATACTTGCGTACTATTATTTGTACAGATGAACGTGGTACCTTCAGGCCTTTTGGAAATTGCTCCCAAGGATGAACAAGACTTGTGGAGGTCCACCATTTTTTTCTGAGGTCTTGGCTGATTTATTTTGGTTTTCCCATGATGTCAAGCAAAGAGGCCTTGAAATACATCAACAGGTACACCTCCAATTGACTCAAACGATGTCAATTAGCCTATCAGAAGCTTCTAAAGCCATGACATCATTTTCTGGAATTTTCCAAGCTGTTTAAAGACACAGTCAACTTAGTGTATATAAACTTCTGACCCACTGGAATTGTGATACAGTGAATTATAAGTGAAATAATCTGTCTGTAAACAATTGTTGGAAAAATTACTTGTGTCATGCACAAAGTAGATGTCCTAGCCGACTTGCCAAAACTATAGTTTGTTAACAAGAAATTTGTGGAGTGGTTGAAAAACTAGTTTTAATGACTCCAACCTAAGTGTATGGAAACTGTACATGGGGACAGTGCTGTATGAGTGCACATATAACTAATATACTTTCTGTGTACCGTATACATGTACATGTCAGGTGTATTTTTGCTGATGTGTTTCTATATTGCTGATATATGTGTATATATATTGTTGATATACTGGATGTGTACAAATATACAAAACATGAGGAACACTCTTTCCATAATGTAACGATGGGCGTTGAGAGTCGGGAAGCAAGTTCAGGGAGTGAGTGTTTTAATAAAGTAAACAGAACATAATACAAAACAAGAAACACTAACAGCACACAGACATGAAACAGAAACAATGACACCTGGGGAAGGAACCAAAGGGAGTGACATATATAGTGAAGGTAATCAGGGTAGTGATGGAGTCCAGGTGAGTCTGACGACGCGCAGGTGCGCGTAACGATGGTGACAGGTGTGCGCCATAACGAGCAGTCTGTTGACCTAGAGGCCGGAGAGGGAGCACACGTGACACATGACATAGACAGACCATGTGAATCAAGGTGAAAGCTATGGTCCCTTATTGATGTATGTCATCTGTTAAATCCCCTTCAATCAGTGTCAGTCAGGAGACAGGTTAAAGAAGGATTTTTAAGCCTTTTGACAATTGAAACATGAATTGTGTGTGTGTGCCATTCAGAGAGTGAATGGGAAAGACCAAATATTTAAGTTCCTTTGAATGGGGTATGGTAGTAGGTGCCAGGCGCACCGGTTTGAGTGTGTCAAGAACTGCAACGCCACTGGGTTTTTCACACTCCACAATTTCCTGTGTGTATCAAGAATGGTCCACCATCCAAAGGACATCCAGCCAACTTGGCACAACTGTGGAAAGCATTGGAGTCAACATGGGCCAGCATCCCTGTGGAAAGCTTTTGACATCTTGTAGAGTTCATGCCTTGACAAATTGAGGGTGTTATGAGGGCAAAAGGGGTGCAACTCATTTTTAGGAAGGTGTTCCTAATGTTTTGTACACTCAATGTATATCTGCAGGTATATAAATATTGTTCATAGATTACCTACTTACTTAGGCCATCAATGAATCTCCTCCATCCCTTTCAGTCTTGTGCCCTCCGCTCCATGTGTTTCCATATTGTTGATTAACAGTATGTGTACAGTGAGGGAAAAAAGTATTTGATCCCTTGCTGATTTTGTACGTTTGCCCACTGACAAAGAAATGATCAGTCTATCATTTTAATGGTAGGTTTATTTGAACAGTAAGAGACAGAATAACAACAAAAACATCCAGAAAAACGCATGTGAAAAATTTTATGAATTGATTTGCATTTTAATGAGGGAAATAAGTATTTGACCCCTCTGCAAAACATGACTTAGTACTTTGTGGCAAAACCCTTGTTGGCTATCACAGAGGTCAGACGTTTCTTGTAGTTGGCCACCAGGTTTGCACACATCTCAGGAGGGATTTTGTCCCACTCCTCTTTGCAGATCTTCTTAACCTTGATCTGAACACCTCCAAAACAAAGGTCATGTGGTTTGGTAAGAAGAATGCCCCTCTACCCGCAGGTGTGATTACAACCTCTGAGGGTTTAGAGCTTGAGGCAGTCACCTCCTACAAATACTTGGGAGTATGTCTAGACGGTGCACTGTCTTTATCTCAGCACATATCAAAGCTGCAGGCTAAAGTTAAATCGAGACTTGGTTTCCTCTATCGTAATTGCTCCTTTTTCACCCCAGCTACCAAACTAACTCTGATTCAGATTACCATCCTACCCATGCTAGATTACGGAGACATAATTTATAGATCGGCAGGTAAGGGTGCTCTCGAGTGGCTTGATGTTCTTTACCATTCAGGCATCAGATTTGTCACCAATGCTCCTTATAGGACACATCACTGCACTTTATACTCTTCTGTAAACTGGTCATATCTGTATACCCATCGCAAGACCCTTTACTCTTGTGTGTATAAGGTAGTTGTTGGCGAAATTGTTAGATTACTTGTTAGATACTACTGCATGGTCGGAACTAGAAGCACAAGCATTTCGCTACACTCGCATTAACATCTGCTAACCATGTGTATGTGACAAATAAATTTGATTTGATTTGGTTGATGCTTATTTATAAAACCCTCTTAGGCCTCACTCCCCCCCCCTATCTGAGATATCTACTGCAGCCCTCATCTTCCACATACAACACCCATTCTGCCAGTCACATTCGGTTAAAGGTCCCCAAAGCACACACATCCCTAGGCTGCTCCTTATTTCAGTTCGCTGCAGCTAGCGACTGGAACAAACTGCAACAAAACACTCAAACTGGACAGTTTTATCTCAATCTTTTCATTCAAAGACTCAATCATGGACATTCTTACTGCCAGTTGTGGCTGCTTTGCGTGAAGTATTGTTGTCGCTACCTTCTTGCCCTTTGTGCTGATTTGATTTTGATTTGATTTGATTTGTCTGTGCCCAATAATGTTTGTACCATGTTTTGTGGTGCTACCATGTTGTGTTGCTACCATGCTGTGTTGTCATGTTTGCTGCCTTGCTATGTTGTTGACTTAGGTCTCTGATTATGTAGTGTTGTCTCTTGTCGTGATGTGTTTTGTCCTATATTTATATTTTATTTATTAACCTAGACCGACTCCAATTTGCATACCACCCCAACAGATCCACAGATGATGCAATCTCTATTGCACTCCACAATGCCTATTCCCACCTGGACAAAAGGAACACCTATGTGAGAATGCTATTCATTGACTACAGCTAAGCGTTTAACACCATAGTGCCCTCAAAGCTCATCACTAAGCTAAGAACCCTGGGACTAAACACCTCCCTCCGCAACTGGATCCTGGACTTCCTGACGGGCCGCCCTCAGGTGGTAAGGGTAGGTAACACCACATCCACCATGCTGATCCTCAACACGTGGGCCCCTCAAGGGTGCATGCTCAGTCCCCTCCTGTACTCCCTGTTCACTCATGACTGCATGGCCAGGCACGACTCCAACACCATCATTAAGATTGCCGATGACACAACACTGGTAGGCCTGATCACCAACAATGATGAGACAGCCTATAGAAAGGTGGCCAGAGACCTGGCCCTGTGGTGTCAGGACAACAACCTCTCCCTCAACATGGTCAAGACAACGGAGATGATTGTGGACTACAGGAAAAGGAGGACCGAGCACGCCCCGTTCTTATCGACTGGGCTGTAGTGGAGCAGATTGAGAGCTTCAAGTTCCTTGGTGTCCACATCAACAACAAACTATCATGGTCCAAACACACCACGACAAAGCCTTTTTCCCCTCAGGAGACTGAAAGGATTTGGCTTGGGTCCTCAGATCCTCAAAATGTTCTACAGCTGCACCATCGAGAGCATCCTGACTGGTTGCATCACTGCCTGGTATGGCAACTGCTCGGCCTCCGACCGCAAGTCACTACAGAGGGTAGTACGTATGGCCCAGTACATCACTGGGGCCAAGCTTCCTGCCATCCAGGACCTCTATACCAGGCGGTGTCAGACAAAGACTCCAGCCACCGGAGTCATAGACTGTTCTGTCTGCTACCGCACGGCAAGCGGTAGTGGAGCGCCATGTCTCGGTCCAAAAGACTTCTTATTAACAGCTTCTACCCCCAAGCCATAAGACTCCTGAACATCTACCCCCTCTCTCTTTTACACTGCTGCTACTCTCTGTTTATTATCTATGCATAGTCACTTTAACTCTACCTACATGAACATATAACCTCGACTAACCGGTGACCCCGCACATTGACTCTGTACCGCTACCCCTTCTATATAGCCTCGCTATTGTTATTTTACTGCTGCTCTTTAATTATTTGTTACTTTTATTTAAAAAATGTTACTTATCTATTTTTTACTTAACACTTATTTTTCTCAAAACCACATTATTGGTTAAGGGCATGTAAGTAAGGTCTACATCTGTTGTATTCGGGCGCATGTGACAAATTTGATTTGATTTAGCGAGTTTCTCCCATTCTCTCTGCAGATCCTCTCAAGCTCTGTCAGGTTGGATGGGGAGAGTTGCTGCACAGCTATTTTCAGGTCTCTCCAGAGATGTTCGATAGAGCTCAAGCATTCATGACATTCAGAGACTTGTCCCGAAGCCACTCTTGCGTTGTCTTGGCTGTGTGCTTAGGGTCGTTGTCCTGTTAGAAGGTGAACCTTTGCCCCAGTCTGAGGTCCCAAGCGCTCTGGAGCAGGTTTTCATCAAGGATCTCTCTGTACTCCGTTCATCTTTCCCTCGATCCTACTAGTCTCCCAGTCCCTGCCACTGAAAAACATCGCCATAGCATGATGCTGCCACCATGCTCCACCGTAGGGATGGTGCCAGGTTTCCTCCAGATGTGACACTTGGCATTCAGGACAAAGAGTTCAATCTTGGTTTCATTAGACCAGAGAATCTTGTTTCTCATGGTCTGAGAGTCTTTTTAGCGGGCTGTCATGTGCCTTTTTCTGAGGAGTGGTTTCCGTCTGGCCACTCCACCATAAAGGCCTGATTGGTGAAGTGCTGCAGAGATGCTTGTCCTTCTGGAAGGTTCTCCCATCTCCACAGAGGAACTCTGGAGCTCTGTCAGAGTGATCATCGGGTTCTTGGTCATCTCCCCTGAACAAGGCACTTCTCCCGATTGCTCAGTTTGGCCAGGTGGCCAGCTCTAGGAAGAGTCTTGGTGGTTCCAAGCTTCTTCCATTTAAGAACAATGGAGGCTACTATTCTTGGGTACCTTCAATGCTGCAGAAATTGTTTGGTACCCTTCCCCAGATCTGTGTCTCGACACAATCCTGTCTCAGAGGTCTACGGACAATTCCTTTGACCTCATGGCTTGGTTTTTGCTCTGACATGCACTGTCAACTGTGGGACTTTATACAGACAGGTGTGTGCCTTTCCAAATCATGCCACTCGATTGAATTTACCACAGGTGGACTCCAATCAAGTTGTAGAAACATCAAGGATGTCCGGGTGGCTGGTCTCAGACAATACTGCAGGTGAAGAAGCCGGATGTGGAGGTCCTGAGCTGGCGTGGTTACATGTGGTCTGTGGTTGTGAGGCCGGTTGGATGTACTGCCAAATTCTCTAAAACAACTTGAGGTGGCTTATAGTAGAGAATTGAACTTTAAATGATCTGGCAACAGCTGAGTGTTGAGACAAAACTGCACATTTAAGTGGCCTTTTGTCCCCAGCACAAGGTGCACCTGTGTAATGATCATGCGGTTTAATCAGCTTATTGATATACCACACCTGTCAAGTGGATGGATTATCTTGTTAAAGGAGAAATGCTCACTAACAGGGATGTAAACAAATGTGTCCAAAATTTGAGAGAAATATAGATTTTTGTGCATACGGAACATTTCTTGGATCTTTTATTTCAGCACAAAACATGGGACTAACACTTAACATGTTACATTTATATTTTTCCGTATAAAGGACGTAAACTTTTCTACTGAAACGTGTACAATTAAATTGGTTAAAGAAGTCTTAAATATCACTCATTTGTATTCCCTGTAGCTTTAGAATCGCAGGAAAGTTGGTTCCTGTTTGTCACATTCGCTTTGTTCAACCAAAACCCCCCTAATTGATTGGTTGACAAATGATGCTTTCCACAATGCAGGTGATGGCTGCATGTTGCTATTGGTGAGAAGCAACTGCAGTGACTTGAAGGAGAATATCAAAAACTGCATGACCTTTCATCACATGGATTTATGCAAGTCGAAATGTAGGCGCAAGTAAGACCATTTTTCCGACCATCTTTGGTCACCACCAGAGACTGAAGAGGAAGCGAAACACCCCCCTTGCTGGTTCAGTTGAAGTCAATTAACTAAGTAGACCAGACCCAGCTGCTATCACATTAGGGTTTATGGGAGAGCCATCCCTTTAAGTAGACAGGAACTGACAATTTTTCCCCCTAATGGTAAACATCCTGCGTGAACTCATCATTCATCTTTGGTCACCACCTTTCAGAGCATGTTTCATTATGAGGACAACATTTTGCTGCTCGAACACAGCCATTTTCTTAGTATGGTCTCAATATTGAACACCAATCCTACACGCCTAAAACTGCAGATAAATATTGGTGTAGATGCTGGATAACAGGATGCCTCCGGTTTAAAGAGTTTGTATATTACTCATTGACATATTGCTGGTGGATGTGTTATTCTCAGATTTCCTGGTGTTCATTTTTGTCTGCTGTAGGGTGCATGACAGTGTATGGTATATTGTCCACACAGCTGAAAGACCGGTATGGCGTTGCAATTATCAATTACGGAACATTACCCAACAGCATAACTTTATTTGACTTAAATTTGATTACATGTATGAACGGTTACAGTCTGATTGGAGGAATTTCCTGGTGCAGGTTTTGCCATCCAGCCACAGCTGTCCAAGGCCTGTCTCAGAGGCCCAGGTGGCGCAGATAGAGTGCCAGGTGTTGAGGGTGTAGTCCTGGCCATCAAAAATAGTGGCACTGTTCTTGGACCGTTGTTTGAGCTTGCCTACCGCCATCCTCTTGAAGATGGCAAAAGCGTCATCTTTAGTAGGTGTGGCGAGGGAGAATAGGATGTGGTTCTTTCTGAGATCCGTGAAAGACCTGGAGACACATGTAGAGAAATGGTCATGGTTCATGCATCATACAATTGGCAAAAAAAGTTATACCATCCATTAGTTTTAATAAATTAACATTAGTCAAAAAAAAGTTTGGTTTCAGTGTGTGAGTTCTCTCTATAGGTCATTAGTCTCACATGAGCGGTGTTGGTCTCCTGTGGAAAGGTCAACATTTTACCTGAGCGGTCTGCAGAAAGATTGTAGTGAACAAGTTTTTCCTGATCAAAACATCTTTAATTTCACCTTTAGTCTATGTAGTCTTAAATATTTACAACTTAGAAAAACTGCTACAAAGTGCATACTCTAGCATGAGTTTAAATAACTAGCATACAAAAGCCCCAACATTACCTAATAAGTTTATTATTTACTGTCACATTTCATTACTGTTATCAGTGACTATCTTCCCACAAGCACTATATAGGAATTTCTCCATTGGGTAAAGATAATTGTAATTAATTTAAATAAATTGTTTCTATTACAGTGTCATGCACTGCAGAACAGAGAGGAGGAATGTTAGTTTGGTCAGGTATAAGTAGTGGTGGCAGTGGTGATTAAGGAGAGTGAGGACAGGTGTGGAGGCTGATTGGCAATGAGTAGCAGCTGGTGCACGTTGAGGTAATAGAGGATCTGCGTTCAGTTACGTTCAAGTCTGGTCCATAGAGTTAGTTAGAGGACCCATCTTTGTATGTTTCAGTATGGTGCCTGTGAGAACAAGGGCAGTGCCATTGAGGCCATCTCATTTTTAAAGTAGTACATTTTCTTCTTCTTTTGTATTTGAAAAAAGCATAAAGCTAATATTGGTGGTGGAAGCCCCCAATGGCAGTGTCCAATCAAAAACGGTTTATATCCATGATGAGTCCTCTAAGTTCATTATTAACTTCATCAATTCACTTTTTCTGTCGCATAGCCTGCCCTGTACTCTATTAATCTTCTAAATGCCATAGAACCGGTGCATATCTAGAATGAGTTTACCCTTCCCAAATCCTAGCTTTTTAAACACTACGGCGAATAATGCTAAACTGACTTAAGTGCCTAGGATACACTTCATCCTGCACTTGGGGATATATTGTTTCTCTGTAGATGGATAACAGACACAGGTACTCCCTGGATGAAGTGAATGGTTTTCCTGAAGGCATACTGTGCCTACGTCCCAAATCGGACCCTGTTCCTTTTTATTGCTCTACCTTTGACCAGGGCCCATTGGGTGTATGGTAGGGGGGTTAGTGTTCAGAGATAAAAGACTGTAGTTCTTCTGACTGCCATGGAAGTGTCTAGTCTTCAGGGGTGTACTGATAATAATTATTAGGAGCAAAACTAGGGTATTTGATGCTGTGAAAGTGCACTATATCTGGAATAGGGTGCCATTTGGTACACACACTGTATCTGTCTCTCATCCTGTTTCACTGACTGCAGAGGAAATTAACAGCTATCCTCGGGTGAGATAGATAGTTTTGACAAACATGGACAGAGCTTTTCTGTTTCCTGAGAGTTTCCGTGTCCAAATAGCCATACTAGCATACTACATACTTAAACTGCTAACAATGTACTCATCTTCGTATACTATTTAACAAGCACCATTTAGTAAAAAGCATGCAGTTTGCCACAGCAACAAAGCAGTAGCAGCTCCTGACTGGCTTAGTAAGTGGGGCGGGGTCGAGTGCGGGTGGATTTTTCCAAATTCAACAGATATCCATTCCTGATAACTCATTTCCAATTTGATTAATTTATCTAACCTCTGAATAGAACAGGAATGGAGTTATAGGCCTACTCAAGCTCGTTTAGGCAGACTATCACATTCAACATATACTGTAGTCCATATACATGCAGCCCATTTATCCTATTTAAAATGGACTGAAGAGAGAAACAGATAATTATGTCCCATTTCAACATATTCATTAGTGAAACCAAAGTGTATATATAAATTAAATAATATCCTAGTACACACACCAAAACTTTTCAAATGTTAAAATCAAAAGGCTAGTGCACAGACAATCGTGGACAGTTGGGTACATGGTAAACTCAGAACCACTGGACAGCAACATAATAAACTAAACACTGGGAACGAGATCAGAATGACTGCTGAGGCTTAATCCACGAGTTTGGAAAACCCTGGCCTAGCCTACAAAACTAAAACAATCCATATGTTCAAATCAAAAGGCCTGATTAACATGACATCAGTAACGCAGCCACATCCCAAGTCCCTGGTGCAGACACATTCAGAAATCAAAAGAAGGTTTAGTGTTCAGTTTAAAAGCTCTGACGAAAATCAAGAGAACAAAACACACTTTTCAATGAGAAAACATAAATCCACTTTAGGTAAAAAAAAAAAGACTTCTGTTTTCAAAGATGTATGCAAAAGGCTACTCGTGATCATTTTAAGGATATTTTTTAGTTAGCCTACATTTGAACAACACCGCAAAAGCTTTGCTATTCATCATCTTCCCAATTATTTAGCCTAGATTTGTTGTTTGGCTTCTTGAAGAGAACTAGGGCCAATCATTTGCAGCCCACCTCTTCCAATGCATTGTGGAAAAGTGTGCATCGAATTCTACTAGATGAAGAGCCGAAATGAGTATACATCCTGGCATTTAAACCATACTTGAAAAAATAAAAAATAAATCCACACTCTGTAAAACATATTTTTGCATATTGAGAATACGCCATGCGCGATTGCATAGTTTCCCGCTATTCATAGATTTTTTCTAAGTAGTATGACACACGCGCACATAAACAAACACACACATGCCTGCACGCACCATTTTGGTTGTCCATTGAAGACGATGATGACGGTGCTCCCCTTGGGGACGTGGGGGGGTAGGGGTGGGTTAGATCTTTTGGTGCTCGTGTCACTTCATCTGGCTGTGGAGGCTGATGCGAGAGCAACACACTGCTGCAGCTGTGTTGGGAGTCGGATTGCATTATCCCATCTGCGTATTGGGGTGCGTCTCTGGGTGCGTCTGTGGCATCTCCTTTGTAAGATAGTGTCTTCCAGGTGCTGAACCCCTCTGGCACAGGTATACTGCCAGGTGCACCTGACCAGTGCTAGGGTTTCCAGGCTGGAGGGATTTAATAAGTAACAGAGCTTCAGCAGGTCCTTGCTGTGGTCTTTGAAGTATTTTTTCTGACCTCTAGAAGAGCGTTTGGCTGTGTCGAGTTGGCGGTAGAGAACTCAGCGGGGGAGGCAGTGATCGGTATGCGCATCACGTGGCCGAGCCAGTGAAGGTGTCATTTAACCTAAATAGTGTGGGAGCACGTAAGGGAGAGAGGGCACCACCGAGGTAGATGAAATGGGGTACCACTTTGAGGGGAACACTGGGGGATGTAGATGAGACTTGAGCAATTATTTCTGTCTTCTGGGTATTGACTTGGAGGCCGACAGAGAGGTAGAAGGAGGAGACCAGAGGTGTGTTCAACAAGGATTTGGTTTGTGAACGCTCGTTGCGAACTATGTTTGGTTTCAACAGAGTTTGTTGAACGTTTTTAATGTTCCAATGTTCCACGTCCTGATCTGTTTCACCTGTTTTTGTAATTGTCTCCACCCACCTCCCGGTGTCTCCAATTTTCCCCATTAGTCCCCGGTGTATTTATCTCTGTGTCGCTCTGTGCCAGTTTGTCTTGTTTTGCCAAGTCAACCAGCGTTTCTCCTAGCTCCTATTTTTCCCAGTCTCTGTTTTTCCCCTAGCCCTCCTGGTTCAGACCTTTGCCTGTCCTGATGCTGAATCCGCCTGCCTGACCACTCTGCCTGTTCTGACCTCGAGCCTGCCTATTCCCTTGTACTGTTTGGAGTTGGACCTGTTCACAAGCAGGACTCGAGCCTGACAATCCCCTGGTACCTGGTTTATGAACTCTCGCCTGTCCCCGAACTGCCTTTTTCCTACCCCCTTTTGATATAATAAATATCGGAGCTCAACCATCTGCCTCCTGTGTCTGCATTTGGGTCTCGCCTTGTGCCCTTATAGTACAAACCGGCCCTGACAGACCCAGCAGACTGGGACCAGCTCCATCACACTCTCCCTGCAGGGAGCCACCATTGGGAGGCATGAGGAGCTACTGCTGGACCTTTTGGAAGGGCTTCGTTCCCTGCCGGAACGCCACGACCAAGGGTTCAAAGCTACCACCTCTGAGAACTCCCAACTACCCAGTAACCATTCTACGACTAGTGGATTTGTTCAACCTACCCCGGCTCCTCGAGAACCCCGCTTACCTCCTCCGGACCATTCCTTTCCCAGTGCTCCCTCCTTTTCGAAATCCAGCCCTCTTCGAAGATAGCGTATTTAATCACGCTAATGTCCGGAAGGGCACTCTCCTGGGCAATGGCTGTGTGGGAGCAGCAATCCTCTGTGTGCCATAGCCTGGAGGAAGGTTTTAGATTCTCCCATTCCCGGGAGGAAGACGGCTCAAACTACTGCAGGTTCATCAGAACTCCCATAGTGTGGCAGACTACGAAGTAGATTTTCGCACATTGGCCGCCGAGAGTTCCTGGAATCCGGAGGCTCTGTTTGACACCTTTCTCCACAGACTGTCAGAGAGAGAAGGTCGAGTCTCCGGAACACTGAGTCGTCTGCTGATGCTGGAGCCCGTCCGATGGAATCTGGAAATCCCCGAAGTTGGTATTTCCGAGGAGAGCCGAAAACACCCGAGGTTCCCAGAGAATCATCGGCGACAGATACTCCTGAGCCCATGCAACTAGGAAGAGCTAGGTTATCGGTTGGGGAACGCTCAAATAGGCTGATTTCTAACTGTTGTCTGTACTGTGGAGAGGTGGGACATTATATAGCCACTTGCCCAGTTGAGAAACCATTTTCTTTAGTGGGTACAAGTACTCTGATGAGCCAGACTGGGAGTCCCCTAACTTCCATCACCTGTCCACCTTTATTTGTGATTCTGCTGTGGGGAGACCAGTCTTAGTCTCTCCGGGTGCTCATTGACTCTGGGTCTGATGAAAGTTTTATGGATGCTACCATGGTTTCGGAATTAGGTATTCCCACTCAACTTCTTTCTGTCTCCATGGATGCAAAGGAACTGGACGGCCGCTCTATTGGAAGAGTCACCTATAGCACTGTGCCCATTCATATATTTTCATGTTCCTTTGATTTTGGGATTTTCTAGGCTCCAGAAACACAATCCGGTTATTGACTGGACCACGAGCTCCATCCTGGGTTGGAGCCCGTTTTGTCTTTCTCATTGCCTAAAAGCGGCACAGCCGTCCTTGAGATGTTCCCCTCAGGACGTAGGCAAAGCCACGGATGTCTCTTCCATCCCCACTGAGTACCATGACCTCCTGGAGGTCTTCAGTAAGGCACAAGCTACTTCTCTTCCCCCGCACCATCCTTATGATTGTGCCATTGATCTCCTCCCAGGCACCACACCACTTCGTGGTCGGCTATATTCTCTATCCAGCCCGGAGACCAAGGCCTTAGAGGAGTACATTGAGGATTCTCTGGCTACTGGAGGCATCCATCCGTCTGCCTCTCCTGCCGGCGTGCGCTTTTTCTTTGTGGAGAAGACCCTGCGTCCGTGCATTGACTACCAGGGTCTGAATGATGTAACGATTAAGAATCGTTACCCCCTACCACTCCTCTCCTCTGCCTTCAAACCTCTCTAGGGGGCCACCATTTTTTCCAAACTGGACCTTCGGAATGCCTACCACCTGGTTCGGATACATGGAGGAGATGAGTGGAAGACAGCCTTTAACACAGTTTGGACTCACCAACGCCCCCGCTGTCTTCCAGGCTCTGTGCTCCGGGACATGCTAAACCGTTTCATGTTTGTCTACCTTGACGACATCCTGTTTTATTCCCGGTCTGCCCAGAACACGTTCTTCATGTCAGACAAGTCCTTTAGCGCCTCCTGGAGAACCAATTGTTTGTGAAAGCCAAGAAGTGTGAGTTCCACCACTCTACAATCGCCTTTCTGGGATATATCATCGCTGATGGAAATGTCCAAATGGATCCTGAAAAAGTGAAAGCAGTGGTAGACTGGCCTCAACCTACGTCCAGGGTGCCGTTACAACGTTTCCTGGGGTTTGCTAACTTCTACCACAATTTCATTCGGGGCTACAGCACCCTGGCGGCCCCCCTCTCAGCACTCACCTCTCCCAAAGTACCGTTCACATGGTCTCCAGCGGTCGACAGAGCCTTTCGTGGACCTGAAGCATCGGTTCACCACAGCACCCATCCTTGTCCATCCGGATCGGTCTCATCAATTTGTGGTAGAGGTTGATGCTTCTGATGTTGGAGTGGGGGCCATCCTGTCCCAGCGATCTGCCCAGGACCAGAAGCTCCATCCCTGTGCCTTCCTGTCCCATCATCTCAATCCTGCAGAGAGGAACTACGACGTAGGCAACCGAGAACTCTTGAAGGTCAAGATGGTGCTGGAAGAGTGGAGGCACTGGCTGGAAGCAGCAGAACAGACATTCTTGGTTTGGACTGACCATAACAATTTTGAATATCTCCGTACAGCCAAGTGCCTTAACTCCAGGCAGGCCCCGGTGGGCTTTATTGTTTACAAGATTCAACTTCACCATTTCCTACCGCAAAGGGTCCAAAAATGTGAAGCCCAACGCCCTCTCCTGCCTATACAGTTCCTCTGCCACACCCTCAGTCTCCGAAATGATTCTCCCTACCTCTTGAATTGAGGCTTCAGTGAATTGGGCTATCGAAACCTTGGTCCGCAAGGCACAATTCCCAGCCTGAACCTGAAGGGGGCCTGGCTAACCGGTTATTTGTCCCTAACTCAGTCCGGTCCCGGGTCCTGGAATGGGCTCATTCCTCCAGGCTGACCTGTCATCCAAGGTTCCCGCCATACCCTAGCCTTACTACGACAACGTTTCTGGTGGCCCATAATGGTTCCTGACGTCTCTGCCTTCGTCACCGCGTGCACAGTGTGTGCTCAGAACAAGACTCCACGGCAAGCTCCTTCTGGCCTCCTTCAGCCACAGCCTGTCCCTCATCATCCCTGGTCCCATATCTCTCTGGACTTTGTCACTGGGCTCCCTCCGTCTGATGGCAACACTGTCATTCTGACAGTAGTGGACCAGTTCTCCAAGGCCGCCCATTTCATCCCTCTCCCCAAACTACCCTCTGCCAAGGAGAAAGCCCAGCTTATGGCGCAGCACGTCTTCCGGATCTGTGGACATGGTCTCCGACCAGGGTCCTCAGTTCTCATCTCAGTTCTGGAAGGCATTCTGCCCCCTTATTGGGTCGTCGGCCAGCCTGTCCTCCGGATTACATCCCCAATCCAACGGCCAGTCGGAGCGAGCTAACCAGGACCTAGAAACCACCCTAAGATGCCTGGTCTCAACCAACCCCACTATCTGGAGCTGACAACTGGTCTGGGTGGAGTATGCCCAGGACACCCTTCCCTGTTCAGCCACGGGACTGTCCCCTTTTGAGTGCTCTATGGGGTATCAACCTCCACTCTTGCCAGAATAAGAGCAGGAAGTCAACGTACCCTCGGCCCAGATGTTTGTCCGCTGCTTGTCAACGTACCTGGAGAAGAGCTCGGGCGGCACTTCTCAAGACCAACTCCAGGTATCGTCGACAAAAGCATACCGCCGCTGGACTTCAGCTCCCAGCTATCGCATTGGGTGGAGGGTATGGTTTTCCACTCCGGGAACTGCCCCTTCGGGTGGAGTCCTGCAAACTGTCCCCCTGTTTCATTGGTCCTTTTCCTATCTCTAGGGTCCTTAGTTCCACTGCTGTCCGTCTTGTGTTACCCCGTACCCTCCGTATGCACCCGACTTTCCATGTGTCTAGGATTTAAGCCTGTGTCTCACTGTTCTTTGTCTTCTGTTCCCAGACCCACCCCCCCTCCCCATGTCATTGACGGTCATCCGGCATACACGGTAAAACGCCTCCTAGGTGTTCGACCACGGGGGCAGGGGTTTCCAGTACCTGGTTGATTGGGAGGGTTATGGCTCGGAGGAGAGGTACTTGGGTTCCCGCTAGAGACATCCTGGGCCCGGCCCTCATCTTCGACTTTCACCGCTGACATCCCGGCCCAGGTAGGACACCAGGTGTCGTCCCTAATGTTTTCCCCATTAGTCCCTGGTGTATTTATCCCTGTGTTTCCTGTCTCCCTGTGCCAGTTCGTCTGGTTTTGCCCAAGTCAGCCAGCGTTTCTCCTAAATCCTATTTTTCCCAGTCTCTGTTTTTTTCCTAACCCTCCTGGTTTTGACCCTTGCCTGTCCTGACGCCGAACCTGCCTGCCTGACCACTCTGCCTGTTCTGACCTTGAGCCTGCCTATCCCCCGGTACTGTTTGGAATCTGACCTGGTTTATGAACTCTCGCCTGTCTTTTTGCCTACCCCTTTTGGTATAATAAATATCGGAGCTCAATCATCTGCCTCCTGTGTCTGCATTTGGTTCTCGCCTTGTGCCCTTATCGAAACACTGTTTCCCCTACTAGCAGTTGCTATATATGGGATTGAAGATGAGTCCGTTAGAATACTGAATTATGTGGAGGAGGTGATCCCGACATACAGACCACTCCTTTCGGGATCACTTTCGGATGGTAATTAATTTGCAATACATTTGCATATTATATTTTGTATCCAATGTATTATTTATGTGCCTACTCCTCTTTAATGTCTGAACATTTCCTGAATAAAATCAATCATAATACAAACAAGCCCAGCCTCAATGATCTAGCTAGCCAACCACAACTTTGCAGTCTCCATTTGTGTTGTGTTTGGTCAGTAGAATTGACTCGTATGCAACTGAATTAGAAGAAAAAATAATGATTTACCAATCATTAATTTAGTAACACCATCCTCATAAATTACAGCCTACTATTAAAGATTCTCTGCACTGTAAACCTTGGTGAGCTGCCTATCAATAGGCTACTGATGCCATCTACTGGCAAATGTTGCATTGCAATTGTGCAGTAAATCAACACCAATGAATAACAGATTACTCATCTGAAAGATTGTCAGAAAGACCGAGCTAACAGATTCTTATTTTGCTTTGTTCCAGATACTATGTGAGGACCTGGCTCCTCTAATGTCTCATAGAGGTGGACCCATTGAAAATAGGGTGTTGGCCTCCCTGTGGATGATGGCCAACCAGGGAACTTTCAGGGGAGTGGTGGACCAGTTCAACTTCAGTAAAGGAACATTGCATCATCACTTCCTTCAAGTGGTAACAGGCCTTCTGTAGAGTGAAGTGGAAGTGAAGTGGCCTTCTGTGAAGTGAAGTGGCCTTCTGTAGAGCAGCTGCCAGTGGCTATATTTGAGAGAAATACAGGGTTCCCTAGGGTGATAGCGTGTATAGATGACATCCACATTGCCATCAGGGGACCCTCCAACAACAGGGATGCCTACATAAACAGAAAGAGCCATGCCAGCTTCCAACTCCAGGCAGTGTGCAACAGCCAGCTCATTTTTACAAACATCTACACAGGGAATGCTGGTTCTGTGCACGATACCAGAGTGCACAGAACCAGTGACCTCAAGGCCCACCTAGAGACCAACCCGATTCCATCTGCTCTGGGATTCTGCATACTCCCTGAGTGTGGACTTAACTGTCCCATTCAGAAACAACGGCCACCTTGAAGACGAACAAAAGCATTTCAACCAGGTCCACAGTTCAACACGTGGACACATTGAGAGGGCGTTTGGGATACTCAAGTGGAGGAGACTGCTCCACTTGGAGATGTGCCTTCTAAACAAAGTACCAAGGGATTGCCAGTGCATGTGTTCTCCACAACTTGGTCCTGATCCATGAAGGGATAACAGAGGAAATACCAGTGGAGGCCCCCATTGACCCCGTCCCTGCCCCTGCCCCAGACTCCCAAAGGGCAGCTGTTCTACAATCACACACACACACAAATACCCAACCGCACATGTATTTATGTGTTTGTGTTATTTAAGTTTCCATTTGAATAAAACATGTTCCAAAACAATTTGTTATTAACGATTTCAGTTAAACACACAAACAAGAAAAAACCTCAGGATAATTATTTTAAACAATAAATAAATAAATCGATTCAGGCTACTGTTCTTTGAAATTCTGGAGTGCAGCGGTAAACTGTTTAAGAATATCGTTCCTCTCGCTCTGTAATTGAACTGTCTGTTTCTGAAGTGCAATGATATTGTCCAGTTTTGCCTCAAGCATCTCCTTTGGTCTTCTTTTTGGGTTGAGAGTGGGGAGTGGTGTTGGTATGATAGTTATAAGGTGGGAGTGGGTGAGAGGGAGTGGGTGAGAGTGCATCAGTGTTACTGTAGTGTGCTGTGTGTGGAGTGTCTGCAGAGGTGCTGGGTTGAGTGACAGTGTAACTAGTACTGTGTACTGTATGTTGTGTGTGTAGTGATGTTGGGGTTGGTGTGGGATGTGAGTGTTGTGGGTATTAGTGTGAGTGTTGCGTGTTGCGTGTGGGAAAAGATTATATAATGACTGTGGGGATCACCAGAGAGGACCTCCTTCATGATGGAGTAGAACTCCCACTTCCTTCTCCCCTGCCCCATCTTCTGATGACCATCAAGGATAGCCTTGTACCTGTGACACACAATTTGGCATCATCAGTGAATATTAACAATAGTTACATGGCACTAAGCAGCAGGTGCTGCTCTCTCTCTTTCCATATGTGTGTGTAAGTAATTGAAATAGTGAAAGAACAAGCAAGCAATAGGAAAGAAAGAGGACAAAGGAAAAGAAAGAGGAGAAAGTCAAAGAGAGGTTGATACATAGCAACACACACCTGTGCTTCAAACTCCACTTCACATCACATGTCTCCCAGGTCACAGTATAACTTTTCTCTTGCAGCATTCGAGCTACAATTTCCCAGGCTCTCTCTTTTGAACACAGGGCTCTCAAATGTGTCTTTAGAATTTATCCATGTATTGATCAGCAGCATTACAGATGAGTAGGTCCATTTAAATCCTGAAATACAACAAAATAAACTACATTAGATAACAGTTTTCCTAGCTAGGTTAGCTAACAATAGCCAGCTAAGCTAGCTAGCTAGCTAGTGAGACGCGGCTGCTTATGTTTATAGTTTGCTAACTATCTAGTTTCTCTGCTAAATAAGAAAAAAGTAAATTGAGCAACACAATAAAATGTTTCATAACTAACAAGGTGTTTGACAGCAACAAGGAGCATGTTGAATATGACTGGAGCCAGAACACATCCTTGCTTGACCCATACCCCCACATTGAAGGGCTCTGATTGAAGGCCACCATGCACCACTCTGGCATGCATTCCTTCATGGAGCTGTTTAATGATGCTCAGAAACTTGGGTGGCACCCCAAGTTTGGTGAGCTGCTGCCAGAGTATCTCACGGTTGATGGTGTCAAATGCGGTTGCCATAAGCCGCTTGGTCACCCTTCTTCTTGTAGATAACTACAACATATGCATCCTTCCAGTCCTGTGGGGTGGTTTTGGACAGCCAGATACACTTGATTAGAACATAAAAGCGGCAAAGGAGGATGTATCTCCCATGCTTCAGGATCGCAGCTGGGATGCCGTCGGGTCCAGAACTTGTTGTTTTTCAGACCTTTGACCGCCTGGTGGACCTCAGAGAACTGTGGTGGGATGTGTAGTCCCTGAATGGGAGGGATGTCTGAGAGTTTGTCGAGGTTGAGCAGGTCTGTGGGGTCGGTGTGGTTGAGGAAGTTATCGAAGTGCTCCGCCCATCTCTCTAAGATCCTTTGGTGGTCCTTGAAAAGCGTGTTGCCCTTGGTTGACCTGACTGGGGTAATGGGGTGTTGGGTGTTTTTTGAATCCGTGAGGCTTTGGATCTCATCTGCCTTTTGGACCCACCAGATGGTGGGTCCTCCATGGCACAGAGAGTGCGCTGGGTCTCTGCTTAAGCCTGGGAGAGGGAGAATTGGAGAGTGGTAAAGTCTGGGTTAGACAGGAGTGCTTGGTGAAATGTTTTGGTGTACCTGACTGATTCAGAGGCTGCCTCGAGGATAGCTGTGTGCAGCTCAGTCCATATGGTGTTGGGGGGAATTTGGTGGAGAAAAGACGATGAAAGTTGTTAGTGATGGCATGGTTTTTGACGGCATTACAGTTGAGTCTCTTATTTGGGGCTTTCCTTGGATGGCGTGGACGGATCTTAATGCGGAGCTTTGATTTGATCATACGGTGATCAGTCCAGCATTCCGCCCCACGCGGAATGGCTCGGGTCACTAGCAACTCCTTTTGGTTGCGCTAACGGACGATGATGTAATCTAGGAATTTCCAGTGTTTGGAGCAAGGGTGTTGCCAAGAACTATTGTACTTGTCCTTTAACTTGAACATGGTTTTGGTGATCACTGGGTGGTGTTCGGCGCATAGAGAGAGTAGCCTCAGCCCATTGCTGTTCAGCTTACCCACCCCATGCTGGCCTAATTCCTGATTTCTTGTTTTCTGTCGTTGATTATTATTTGTGTACTTATTTTACAGTTTTGCTGCACTGTTAGGAGCTAGTAACACACGCATTTCTCAGCACCCTCTAACATCTTCTAAACTGTGTACGCGACCAATAAACCTTGATTTGATTTAGTGATTGATTTAGTACACATTCCCAGATCTGGTGTTTGGAACCCACCCTGGCATTGAAGTTTCCGATGAGGAGTAGCTTGTCTGTGTGTGGTGTGTTGTGAATGGCAGTGTTGAGAGCTTTATAAAGGGCCTTATTTGCTTCGTTGTCTGCGTCCAGTGCCAACAAGGGATTCAGTGATGCGCTGGAGGAGTGAGGTTTTTCCACAGCAAAAACCACTCCATGGAAGCAATGAACATCTTTCAGAACACCCTTCAAGTAGAAGGTGTAGCACTCACCAATTTCTGTGATTCTTCTCTTTGTGAGCAGTTTTCACTGAGCGCTGCAATGTCGATGTTGTACTTCCTGAGTTCAGACTCAGAGATTCAGAGTTTAATAGTCACATCTACAGTGTTGCTGGTGTGATTGCAGGGTACAGTGAAAATCTTAGTTCCAATATGCAGGACTAAGTTAAATAAAATAACGAAAATAGTAATGAAAAACAATAGCACTACATAAACCACAACAACTGTGGCAGTAAGGAATAAATAAATGTCCATTGGCGTGGAGTAAAGACTGTTGAGGGTGTGGGCTGGAATGACAATAGAGGGAGCAGCAGCATGACCATTGAGGTAAATATAAACAAGAAACATTTTAATATATAAAAAAATAGTAATAATCTACATATTAACAACTGCAACAGGGGTGGAATGTACATATGGGACGCTATAAGGGCACAAGGCGAGACTCATATGCAGACACAGGAGGCAGATGGTTAGAGTCCAAGATGTTTATTAACAATCCAAAAGGGGTAGGCAAGAGAATGGTCGTGGACAGGCAAAAGGTCAAAACCAGTTCAGAGATCCATAGGTACAGAATGGCAGGCAGGCTCGAGGTCAGTACAGGGAGAATGGTCAGGCAGGTGGGAATGGAGTTCAGAAAACAGGCAAAGGTCAAAACGGGGAGGACTAGTAGAAAAGAATAGAAAAGTAGGAGCACGGGAAAAAACACGCTGGTTGACTTGAACACACAAGACGAACTGGCACAGAGAGACATGAAACACAGGGATAAATACACCAGGGAAAATAAGCGACACCTGGAGGGGGTGGAGACAATCACAAGGACAGGTGAAACAGATCAGGGTATGACAGAAGCAGCAGGTAAGGTAAGAGCGATTTGAGGGTGTCGGGGGAGTAGCTGGGGGATGTCCATAAGAGTAGTAGCATGGGGAGGGGGGAGCAGATAGCTGACTAGTGGTGGCTGTTCAGCAGCCTGATGGTCTGAGGGTAGAAACTATTGGCCAGTCTTTCAGTTTTTGCCATGATGCTCCTGTACTTCCCACGTCTGAGAGTTTGAAGCGGGGAGAACAGGGCATGGCTTGGGTGGCTGGGGTCCCTGATGATCATCTTGGCATTCCTGCAACACCTGGTGTTGTAGTTGTTTTGTAGGGTAGGCAGTGTGCACCCAATGGTGCTTTCGGCTGCACTTTTCACCCATTGAAGAGCCTTGCGGTCCGCGGCAATGAAGTTGCCGTGCCAGGCTGTAATGCAGCCTGACAGTATGCTCTCGATGGTGCTCCTAAGGTTGTTGTGTTCATGGGCCATGAGAGCTGGCCTTCTGTGTGGATGGGGAAGGGGGTGGAGCAAAAGGCCTGCGCAGGGAGTGGATTAAGTTGAGGGTATGGGTGCACAGTCCCTACACCCACCATCTTCACTCCAGCCAGACAGACTACTGTAAAACATATTATACATGTGTAGAATTGCCTGCCACAAGGAATTATTTTAAACACAAAATGACTGTGGAATGAATTCACATCAAGCCAAATACTGCCACAGAACATGAATAACTGCAGTTTAATAAATTAAATAGGCAGACAACACAGTTTAGGATTTGATAAGAAAATTATGAGGGATGAATGTTCTCTAAACTTCGTGTGTAGTATTTTAATCCTCAGTGGTGTTTCTGTATCAACATCTGGGAATAAAATGTGAGTATTGGGATATATGACCTGTGGTTGTTGTTTTTCTACTGTTAAACCTTCCAGAGGTTTACAGAAGATTAGTTGTAGCTATGGTTATAGCTATGGTTTACATAGCTTCTTCTCAGATAAGGATGTTTGGCAACAAACATTATCTTAGTATGGTCTCAGATGTTGAAAATCAATCCTATCCACACACACGCACACACGTTATCTGAGATTGCAGATAGTGTGTAAATAATGCTGTTAGATGCTGGATAATAGGATGCCTCCTGTGAAACGTTCTGCTTTGGGCAAAAGTTTTCACTCTCATATTACCATATCGCGCTTGTGTGTGTTATTCTCATATTATCAGATTGCTGGTGTTAATTTTAGATTGTTATTTTTTGCTGCAGGGTGCAGCAGGTTGTGTGTGTGTGTAGGGCATGGGTGAATGCTGATCTACAAAATTTGATATCACAGTGCATATCTTCAGGATGGTATTAAGTTGTGACAACACCAGTAACATTGTGAAACACACTGGCTTACATCCTGCCTTTGCACTAATGTTTAATTTCACACCGAAGAGCAGCCCTTACATCCGTAACAAGGTTATATTTATCCTAGCATGATAGAACCACTGACAGCTAAATCACGCAACCGAAATAGTACGTACTGTACGCTCACTGTTTATTTACATTGTCAGTTTCTTATGGTATACTGTCAGCACAACTAAAAATACGCTTTTTGAAGTTGACTGAGAACACATTCTCATGTACAGCACTGACCTGGGGAATAGTTACAGGGGGGAAGAGAGGGGATGAACGAGCCAATTGGAAGCTGGGGATGATTAGGTGGCCATGATGGTATGAGGGCCAGATTGGGAATTTAGCCAGGACACCGGGGTTAACACCCCTACTTTTACGATAAGTGCCATTGGATCATTAGTGACCACAGAGAGTCAGGACACCCGTTTGACGTCCCATCCAAAAGACGGCACGCTACACAGGGCAATGCCTTGCTGGTGTGTGTGAGGGAGAGAGCTGAATACTTAGCTGTCTTTTGCAGTTATTGCACAAAAAGGAAACAGGTATATTATGCAAACATGACAGGCGTTATTGACCTAAACAAGTATTATTGTTCACCAGTTCCCTTACTCATAGAAATATTGACTCATTCACACAAAAGGAAACATCAGCATAATAGACAACTAGAACTTGAATATATCTTTTTTTTTTTTTGTCAAGAAATGATTCCTAAACCGGGAATTTCACATCAGGGTTTTCATTAATACTGTAGATATGTATTGAAGAACATAACAATATAAACATTTATTTGATCCAGGTGAACAATAGCAGTCACAAGTTTCGATATAACATTGATAAACTTGCAGCCCTAAGTACTTTACAAACACTCACAAAACACATTCATAAAAAGAGCATTATACCAAGTGCATACAATGAAAGAAAGGGAGATGAGGGTAAAACAACAGAAAAGGAATCAAACAAATTGACAGAACATTTAAAATGCGGAAACCTTTTTGACCATAAACAAATACAAATTTACATTTAAACAGTATGGTCCATTTTAAACATTTTAAATAGCCTGCGTTATTCACCTGTGCATTGTTTGTTTTCCTCATAAACCAGGTTTCCATCCAACTTAAACTGTCAGATAAAAAATATCATGACAGGTCTGATAGAAACAGCACATTTGATGATAAACTTTCCAAATGTTGACGAAACATGCTGGATCTTTTTTTGCGTCTAAAATAAATGATGTGAGAAATGGCGGTGGAAAATGCCTCTATGCGCAAATATCGATACAATAACCATCACAATGGTGTGTGGTCCTCTCATTACGACTCGGGAAAGCATGTAGCTTATTAGGCTACAGATGAAATATGTTATGATGAACTAACTTTAAAGGGTGGTGAACGTGCATGGTGATGAGCTTGATACTCCTTTCTAAGAAGTATTGATGATCTTATTCTGGTAATATGATGTTCGATGTGCTTGGCTGCCATTTGACAAATACAAACACTCTTTTGTCCATGATAATCTCCTCATGTAGGCTATACTCTAGGAATTTGCCTCCCAAAAAAAGCTTCTCCCAAGTGGGTGTGTCATCTACTCCCATTGCCTGCTGCACTGCTGCTTGGATTCCACCTGGCGATCTGTTCACAGTCTGCCCTGGCCTGTCTCCCCCTGTCTGGTATAGGTACCCCGCCACACTCTCGCCACACTTTCTCTTGCCTCCAGCACAAACGCACTGTTAGCCCCAAGATATTATATATATTTTTTGTCCTTTATGCTATTTGCCTCAACTCCTGCGGGCTTTGTTGACTATGAACTTGCTTGTTTACCCAACCGTGGGACAGAATATGTTTGTTCCCACACTGACTCTCTATTGGTAACAGACTCTTGGCCTCCCATCCTATTCTAACCACCTCTTGACAGCTTTGTATTCATGTTACCCGATGAAATTGCTGTAAAATATGATCTTGTTGCCATCTGATGCACATTCAGATGTCATAAATCAACACTGCAGAGCTCTCCCTGTCCTCTGCCGTGCCCTGATTGTATTACTGCTGATGATATCTGGAAATGTGCATGTACACCCTGGCCCATTTATTTTACCTTTATTGTTGTGCTCCTGGCCCATCTACTGTTACTAGACCCAATTCTGACTTGTGCTCTGATATCTGCTTCACTGATTTCTGCTCTCGTAAAAGCCTGGGTTTTCTGCACATTAACACTATAAGCTTATTACCGAAAATGTATCAATTGAAAGTGTGGGTTCACAGCTCCAATCCAGATCTGTTGGTCATTACTGAGACGTGGTTAAGAAAGAGTGTTTTGAACACTGATGTTAACCTTTCTGGTTAAAACCTTTTACGGATAGACAGATCTTCCAAAGCTGGTGGAGTGGCAATCTTTACCAAGGAACACCTTCAGTGCTCGTTTGTCTCCACCATGTCTGTCCCCAAACAATTTGATTTGCTGGTTTTAAGCATTAAACTTTCAAATATATCTTTTTTTTGTACTGTTGCTGGGTGTTATCGCCACCATCAGCACCGGCCTGTACCCTAAGTGCCCTAAGTTCTCTCATGGCCCCTTACACTAAGTCTGAATTTGTCCTGCTAGGTGACCTAAACTGGGACATGCTTAAACCACCTGACCAAGTCCTAAAGCAATGGGACCTCCTAACTCTTTCTCAGATTATTACCAATCCCACAAGGTATGACTCCAAACACCCAGAAAAAGGCTACTCTCCTTGATGTTATCCTCTCAAATAATCATGATAGGTATAAGTCTGGTGTATTCTGTAATGACCTTAGTGATCACTGTTTTACAGCCTGTGTTCGTAATAGGTGCTCAGTGAAACGACCTGTCCTGATTTGTCATAGACGCTTGCTAAAAAACGTTAATGAGCAAGCCTTCCTTCATGACCTGGCCTCTGTAAAATGGTATAGAATCATCCCCTCTGTCGTAGATGCTTGGACCTTCTTTTTTGATATTTTCAATGGTATTGTTAACAAACACGCCCCCATAAAGAAAACAAGAATTAAAAGCAGGTTCAGCCCCTGGTTCAACTGTGATCTGGTAGAGTTACTCCACCTCAAGAATTCCATTTGGCGAAAGGCTTGGCACAAGCATACTCAGGCTGACTAGTTTTCGTTCAGGCAAACGAGAAAAAAGTGTACTCAGGCTATCCAGAAGGACAAAGTTAGCTACTTTAATTTAAGGAACAGTTCTCTTTCTGTGGGTTTAACCCCAAGAAAAGGGTTAAGACCTGGAGAATAAACCCTCCTCCTCACAGCTGCCCATGTTTCTTAATGTTGATGATGTGGTTGTTACTGACAAGGAGTACATGGCTGAGCTATTTAATCACCACTTCATTAAGTCAGGATTCCTATTTGACTCAGCCATGCCTCCTTGCCCGTCCAACATTTCCTCATCTCCTACGCCTTCTAATGCGACTAGCCCCGATGCTCCTCCCTCTATTTCCCCTGCCCCGCTACAAAGTTTCTCCCTGCAGGCAGTCACTGAGTCCGAGGTGCTAAAAGAGCTACTTAAAGGTCCTAAATGATGTCACCATTGCCCTTGGTTCTAAGCAATGTTGTGCTCTATTTTTATAGACTTGGCCAAAGCTTTTGATACAGTAGACCAGTGGTTCCCAAACTTGTTATAGTCCCGTACCCCTTCAAACATTCAACCTCCAGCTGTATACCCCCTCTAGCACAAGGGTCAGGGCACTCTCAAATGTTGTTTTTTGCCATCATTGTAAGCCTGCCACACACACACTATACGATACATTTATTAAACATAACATTGAGTGTGAGTTTTTGTCACAACCCGGCCCATGGGAAGTGACAAAGAGCCCTTATAGGACCAGGGCACAAATAATAATATAATAATAATCAATAATTGTGCTCTTTATTTAACCATCTTACATATAAAACCTTATTTATTCATTGAAAATTGTGAATAACTCACCACAGGTTAATGAGAAGGGTGTGCTTGAAAGGATGCGTATAACTCTGCAATGTTGGGTTGTATTGGAGAGAGTCTCAGTCTTAAATAATTTCCCACTGTATTTAGTTTTCATTCTAGTGATGTCTGAGAATCCCCTCTCAAATAAGTATGTGGTTGCAAAGGGCATCAGTGTCTTAACAGCTCGATTTGCTAAGGCAGGATACTCTGAGCGCAGCCCAATCCAAATCTGGCAGTGAATCAGTTTAAATGATATTTTCACAGAACCACTTGTTGCAATTTCGATGAGGCTCTCTTGTTCAGATACCGGTAAGTGGACTGGAGGCAGGGCATGAAAAGGATAACGAATCCGATTGCGTCGTCTGTGGACCTATTGGGACGGTAAGCAAATTGTAGTGGGTCTAGGGTGTCAGGTAGGATGGAGGTGATATGATCCTTGACTAGTCTCTCAAAGCACTTCATGATGACGGAAGTGAGTGCTACGGGCGATAGTCATTTAGCTCAGTTACCTTATCTTTCATGGGAACAGGAACAATGGTGGCCCTCTTGAAGCATGTGGGAACAGCAGACTGGGATAAGGATTGATTGAATATGTCCGTAAACACACCAGCCAGCTGGTCTGCGCATGCTCTGAGGACACGGCCAGGGATGCCATCTGGGCTGGCAGCCTTGCGAGGGTTAACCCGTTTAAATATTTTACTCATGTTGGCTGCGGTGAAGGAGAGCCCACAGGTTTTGGTAGCGGGCCGTGTCAGTGGCACTGTATTGTCCTCAAAGTGAGCAAAGAAGTTGTTTAGTTTGTCTGGGAACAAGACATCGTGGCCCACGACGGGGCTGGTTTTCTTTTTGTAGTCCTTGATTGACTGTAGACCCTGCCACATACCTCTCATGTCTGAGCTGTTGAATTGTGACTCTACATTGTCTCTATACTGGCGCTTAGCTTGTTTGATTGCCTTGCGGACCAATAGTGGAATTCCCACAAGAGAGTAACAGTAATTTTTTTTATTTAACCTTTATTTAACTAGGCAAGTCAGTTAAGAACAAATTCTTATTTTCAATGACAGCCGAGCAACAGTGGGTTAACTGCCTTGTTCAGGGGCAGGACAACAGATTTTTACCTTGTCAGCTCTGGGATTTGATCTTGCGGTTTGGTGAGAAGAATGGCCCTCTCTCCACCAGTGTGATTACAACCTCTGAGGGTTTAGAGCTTGAGGTAGTCACCTCATACAAGTACTTGGGAGTATAGTTAGACGTTACACTGTCCTTCTCTCAGCACCTATCAAAACTGCAGACTAAGGTTAAATCTAGACTTGGTTTCCTCTATCGTAATCCCTCCTTTTTCACCCCAGCTGCCAAACTAACCCTGATTCAGATGACCATCCTACCCATGCTAGATTACAGAGACGCAATTTATAGATTGGCAGGTAAGGGTGCTCTCGAACGTCTAGATGTTCTTTACCATTCGGCCATCAGATTTGCCACCAATGCTCCTTATAGGACACATCACTGTACTCTATACTCCTCTGTAAACTGGTCATATCTGTATACCCATCGCAAGACCCACTGATTGATGCCTATTTATGAAACCCTCTTAGGCCTCACACCCTCCTATCTGAGATATCTACTGCAGCCCTCATCCTCCACATACAATACCCATTCTGCCAGTCACATTCTGTTAAAGGTCCCCAAAGCACACACATCCCTGGGTCGCTCCTCTTTTCAGTTTCGCTTCAGTTAGCGACTGGAACACGCTCCAAAAAACACTCAAACTGGACAGTTTATCTCCATCTCTTCATTCAAAGACTCAATCATGGACACTCTTACTGACAGTTGTGCTGCTTCGCATGATGTCTTGTTGTCTCTACCTTCTTGCCCTTTGTGCTGTTGCCTGTGCCCAGTAGTGTTTGTACCATGTTTTGTGATGCTACCATTTTGTTCTGTTGCCATGTTGTGTTGCTACCAGGTTGTTGTCATGTTATGTTGCTACCATGCTGTGCTGTCAGGTGTTGCTGCCATGCTGTGTGGTTGTCTTAGGTCTCTCTTTATGTAGTGTTGTGGTGTCTCTCTTGTCGTGATGTGTGTTTTGTCCTATATTTTTATTTAATGTTTTATTTTTAATCTCAGCCCCCGTCCCCGCAGGAGGAGGCATTTTTCCTTTTGGTAGGCCGTCATTGTAAGTAAGAATTTGTTCGTAACTGACTTGCCTAGTTAAATAAAGGTAATATATATATATATATTTGCAAGCTGTTCTTTTGTGAGTTTATGAGTTTAAAATGCGATGGAAACCCATTTAACTTATACTCTTTTATTCCGTACATGGGAATTTAACCTCATAAGTTATTTGTATGTACACTACATCATCACGCACAGCATTTTACCCACAACAGTCAATTTGATGGAAACATCTCTGGTGGGAAGATGCAGATTGTTGAGTATTGGCATGAAAACCTGTCATCAACTGGATGTAAACCTAGCTACTGATCTGGTTTGGTGGCAATCCACACGCAAAAACTATATGAAAGAAGAAAATGATTCGGTCACCAGTCATGGTGTGCAGTGGCGGTTGTAGCATGTTAATCTTGGTGGGGCAAACTCCCCCCAAAAAGTGTTATGCATGCCAGCAAAGCCACTACACAACACAACACAACACTAAACAATACAATCATTGCACTATAACGGTGATAAACGGTGCACACAAACTGTTAGGGCTTACTGTACATAAAGCTGTCCCAATAGCAGAGCTTTCTTTCTTTTCACCGCTACACCTGGCTATCAACTGAGCCTTGTCTGGCAGCTAAACAGTTAATACAGCCTTATTTACTGCCTTTTTAAAAAACATAGCTGATATGGCTGACTTGTTTAAACAAATGTGGTTTCTATTGACAATTGAGATGTACAGTACAAACTATGGCATAAGGGAACGACGAGCGGCTAAGAGGCAATCCGTAATTTCAATTAAGACATTAATCAGCGAGCTAGGACGGACAGAGTCAATATAACAATTTGTTCAGCACTTTTGAAATGTACAAAATTACAGTATTCTCCCTCTACACCAAAGAACCGTAGGATAAATGCATATAAGCAGACAATGAAAGCTCTTACAATATTTGATGATTACATTTCTCTAAAACAGGCTATAGGCTACATGTGCACCACCAAGTCAGAACAGTAAGCTAAGTTGTGAGGGGGAATAGCACCAAATTATTAGGGTGAGGGACATGGGCTACTAACAGTTTACTACACAACTTGCACTTAGTATTGCTTTCTTAGCTACAGTATACATATCTCACTGCCATATTACATCATTTATATAGCAGCATACAGGACATTTTTGGACTCACCTTGTTGTGCTCACTTGAACAAGAAGTTGGTGCAGTGGTCCTTCTTGTGGGCAGATTTTGTCATCAAACTTTGTCATTAAAGTCTGGCATTTTATGGATTTATGGTGCTCTGAAAAAAGCAAGGTTGAATCATGACGTCAGTGATCTTCAGGTTGGAGCTCTAGAAAGAGGCCGATTTCCCAACTTGGAATGACCGATCAAAACATATTTTCTCAGTCGGAGCTCGTTTTTTCCCGTTTCCAGTTGTCTTGAACTCAGTTAAGTTCTTGATTTCTCAGTTCTGACTTTCCAGTTGTTCTGATCAAAGCAGAAGTCATGCTGGATTGACAGCATGGCCAATGTATTCAAACTTTTCTTGCGCATGGTGCTGCATGTGAATTTTTATCCTTTTAAGCTTGGAAAAGAGACCCTTAAAGCCAGACTTGGACCACACAACGACTCCATTGAACAGCAGGCTAGTGATTGCTTTGGAACGCTTGCAGTTAGCCACTGATTCCTTCCAAACCACTAATTGTTTAATTTACAATTTACAACTTGTGTAATGTTTATGTCCAATGGCCGATGAGCACCGATACATTTTATCTATAATTTCTCCTCATATGACAAGGATTGAAAATGATTTGCCAAGTAGATTGTCGACTTGATTCACAATGATGACTGCTTGTCTAACTTGCTAGCTAAGATTTTTGTATGCGGCTTTATTAACTCAATTATATATGCTTTTACATTGTTTGCAAACTGATGTGTGACACGTATTAATGCCAAAATAACATGCAAAACAGTCAACAACAAAAACATTTTTTTTGCTAAACAGGTGGGGCTTTATGACGGGTTGCCACTGATTGTGTGTCACTTTTGCCACATGAACTGTTCTTTCATGAATAAATCACAAAATTCTCCCAAAGTCTAATAGGCACATAAGCTGATGTTATTTCACACAATGTTTTGTGTGTGTAGTATTTTATTAAGTGAAGGAAAATATATACCCATTTATTTTATTGATGCAATAAAAATAATTTACCTTGTTACTTCATTTGTGTCAAAAAAGATCCCACTGAGCACACACTGGTTGAATCAACATTGTTTTCACATTGTTCCTTTGTTTTTAGTGTTGGTACAAGCTGTTTCTGGGAGTATGTATTTGTGCTTTGCCTCTTCATCTATGTATTTAGATCTTTGGCATCTTCAATGGCTTGTGAAAGTATTCACCCCCTTAGCATTTTTACTATTTTGTTGCCTTTCAACCTAGAATTTAAATATATTTTGGGGGGGTTTGTATCATTTGATTTACACAACATGCCTACCACTTTGAAGATGCAAAATATTTTTATTGTGAAACAAACAAGAAACAAGACAAATAAACTGAAAACTTGAGCGTGCATTAACTATTCACCCCCTATTTTTTTCATTTCACTTCACCAATTTTGTGAAGACTATTTTGTGTAAGTCCATTACATAAAATCTAAATAAAAATCAATTTAAATTACAGGTTGTAATTCAACAAAATAGGAAAAACACCAAGGGGGATGAATACTTTTTCAAGGCACTGTACACAAACAGCCAGTTATATTCACCACAAATGGAAGTGCACCCCATAACAGAAGACACTGTGGGCCACTCTGTCTATCTAGTGATGAAAGAGAAGCCTGCTGCTGGGTTTCAGAGAGTCTGTTTTCTGGAGGAAATAATAACACTCTGCCCCAGAGAGGATCACACTGATAGATGTGTTTTTATTAGTCTGACCTGCCCCTGTGATGTATCAGACAGACACAAAATATCAATTGAAAAACTTGTATACGTCTCTGAAACCTGCGTTTCATCTGGGGATAACTGTACAGTCAGTCAAAGAAGAGAGAGGATATACAGTAAGAGAGGATATGAGAGACAGAGAGAGAGAGCTTTCACCAGTGAAACTTGTTTCCACCAGTGAAAACTAGTGTCTGGTTGACGTACGGTTGAAAATATATGTATTAAAATGCAACAATGTTTACAGTGTAATACAAAAATAAATATGACTGCATATCAATTAAATGTTATTGTTGTTTCTTTTATCCCAGAAACATGGCAAACAATGATTAAATGGTAGCCAACCTCTGAGGGTACAATAGCAAAGAAACAAGAGTTCATGCCTCGAAGATAAAAGCTGTCATCACACTGAGGGTGTTATTTTGTGTGTGTCTGTGTGTGTCCTCTAAGGTATCAGTGGTTGGCTGTCTTTAGGGTTCCTCTGATCTGCCCCTCTCTCCCATCCCTGGCGTATGCGGGTGATGGTTCGGTCCACACAGGGGGTAATGAGCAGCAGCTTGAGCAGCAGCACCACAGAGGGAAGCACCAGACACAGCATGTAGCCCGGTGGGGTGTACCACTTGTAGGTGGAGGAACTCAGGAATCTGTTCCAGCCGTACAGGTAGGTGTGAGCAGTACACAACAGCAGAGTCAGGTGACCCAGCTTGGACTGTTGGGGGAGAAAAGAACACATAAACACATGAACCACACACACACACGCCAGGTACATGCACAGATAGAGGTCTAAGGGAGCTTGAGCACCTGCCCTCTTGCCCGCCCATGATAAATTAAACTTTGTTTCGATTTTAGTCTATTGCCCATCAAACTAGCTCATTTCTAATTGTTTTCATTTTGGAAAGTTTCCCCTCCCTAGTTGTCAAGAAGCCATTTCCGGCTATCAATCAAGTTAAAGTTGCTAGCTTGTATAACTGTCTTAGCTGGCATGCCTGCTGGCAAGGTTGTTAGACTTGAAAAAAGCAAGCATTACTAAATGTACTGAATAAGACTCAAATTCCTTTCAAGCTTTTACACAGATTTGATCATAGATGCAGAGATGCTTCAGGTGTTTGACAAACGCAAAATGCTCCAACTTCCGGATGGGGGGCCTAGCCATCACCCAGCTATCCGCACGTATCTTGTGCCCCCTCAAATGTTTTGGGGTGCATGCTGCCCCTGCGAGCTCACACACACACGTGAATTCTCCTGGCCTATTCCTCCTAAATTATATCTGATGAATAACTTAACATTTAAATCACTGCATCAATTTAAGGAGAATTAATGAATTAGAGAGTTTCTCCTGACCCAGTTACATTTATGAATGAGTGTGTGTGTTCCCTGTAGCGATGGGAATACAGTTTATAATCCCCAGCGCATAACCTCTGGCTTGCCTGCTGAAAATCAGATTACTTTCCTGGAGTTTTATTGCATTCTGGCCTGGATGTTGGCTCTGCACCCCATATGAATACGTTAATAGGGGAAACACTGAAGGAGATAAGTGTACAAATTAGGGCTGGGAATTGCCAGGGACCTCACGATACGACATTATCACGATACTTAGGTGCGATACGGTATGTATTACAATTTTCACGTTTCTATACAGTGAGGGGAAAAAGTATTTGATCCCCTGCTGATTTTGTACGTTTGCCCACTGACAAAGAAATGATCAGTCTATAATTTTAATGGTAGATGTATTTGAAGAGTGAGAGACAGAATAACAACAAAAAAATCCAGAAAAACGCATGTGAAAAATTTTATAAAATGATTTGCATTTTAATGAGGGAAATAAGTATTTGACCCCTCTGCAAAACATGACTTAGTACTTGGTGGCAAAACCCTTGTTGGCAATCACAGAGGTCAGACGTTTCTTGAAGTTGGCCACCAGGTTTGCACACATCTCAGGAGGGATTTTGTCCCATTCCTCTTTGCAGATCTTCTCCAGGTCATTAAGATTTCGAGGCTGACGTTTGCCAACTCAAGCCTTCAGCTCCCTCCACAGATTTTCTATGGGATTAAGGTCTGAAGACTGGCTAGGCCACTCCAGGACCTTAATGTGCTTCTTATTGAGCCACTCCTTTGTTGCCTTGACCGTGTGTTTTGGGTCATTGTCATGCTGGAATACCCATCCACGACCCATTTTCAATGCCCTGGCTGAGGGAAGGAGGTTCTTACCCAAGATTTGACGGTACATGGCCCCGTCCATCGTCCCTTTGATGCGGTGAAGTTGTCCTGTCCCCTTAGCAGAAAAACACCCCCAAAGCATAATGTTTCCACCTCCATGTTCGAAGGTGGGGATGGTGTTCTTAGGGTCATAGGCAGCATTCCTCCTCCTCCAAACACGGCGAGTTGAGTTGATGCCAAAGAGCTCCATTTTGGTCTCATCTGACCACAACACTTTCACCCAGTTGTCCTCTGAATCATTCAGATGTTCATTGGCAAACTTCAGACGGGCATGTATATGTGCTTTCTTGAGCAGGGGGACCTTGCAGGCGCTGCAGGATTTCAGTTCTTCATGGCGTAGTGTGTTACCAATTGTTTTCTTGGTGACTATGGTCCCAGTTCTGGGCTGATTCCTCACCGTTCTCATGATCATTGCAACTCCACGAGGTGAGATCTTGCATGGAGCCCCAGGCCGAGGAAGATTGACAGTTCTTTTGTGTTTCTTCCATTTGCGAATAATCGCACCAACTGTTGTCACCTTCTCACCAAGCTGATTGGCGATGGTCTTGTAGCCCATTCCAGCCTTGTGTAGGTCTACAATCTTGTCCCTGACATCCGTGGAGAGCTCTTTGGTCTTGGCCATGGTGGAGAGTTTGGAATCTGATTGATTGATTGCTTCTGTGGACAGGTGTCTTTTATACAGGTAACAAACTGAGATTAGGAGTACTCCCTTTAAGAGTGTGCTCCTAATCTCAGCTCGTTACCTGTATAAAAGACACCTGGGAGCCAGAAATCTTTCTGATTGAGAGGGGTTCAAATACTTATTTCCCTCATTAAAATGCAAATCATTTTCAAAAAAAATTCCCATGCGTTTTTCTAGATTTTTTTGTTGTTATTCTGTCTCTCACTGTTAAAATAAACCTACCATTACATTTATAAACTGATAATTTCTTTGTCAGTGGGCAAACGTACAAAATCAGCAGGGGATCAAATACTTTTTTCCTTCACTGTATGTATTGTGATTTGATACATAGATTTTTTTGCGATTTGATGTTCCAAACATATTGTTCACTATATGTCTGCTGCAGAAAGACAAGAGAGAGCATGAGAAAAATATTTTTTTATCAGTCATGGAAATAAAAGTGCTGAAAGTCATGTGTCACTATTTAAAAAGAAGATGGAGAACAAGCTATAGGATGAAAAATACCAGAGGTACAGCCGACTAGCGCTAGCTAACGCTGCCTTGGCAAATTGATACTTGGAGTCAAAGTATCAATATAATATTGTCCAAAATATTGTGATATATAACTGTATCGATTTATTCCCCCACCGCTAGTAAAAATGGGCAGAAAATTTGTGCCTCGCAAGTGTATCTGGCCTAAGCATTCAGTGTGACCGGTCCTGGTGATCCCACCTGTACGAAGCTGAACTCCCTCCAGCTGAGAGCGTTACTGACGGAGGGAAGAGATGTGATTCCTAACAGGACGTACAGGCCAAATCCCAGAATTCCCAGGGATAAGTAGGAGTCGCCACGCCAGGCCACCGTCGTATCAAACTCAGAGGTCCTGTTCTCTCTGATCTGAGAGAGAGAGAGGCGTAAACTAGTGTTTATAATCAAAACTAGTGCCTGAATATTGCTATATACTGTAGGTGTGTGTCCAATGTACAGATGTAGGATCTTAATATGACCAGTATTGTCACAGCAAAAATAATCCTGCAGCAACAGCATTTGAACATTTAGTCCGTTCACACTTTTCTGCCAATGTAATGTTACTTGATTGGTGGCTAGGCTATTAGCTGGCCAAAATTAGGCTACATAAAAAGTGCTATACTGTTAAGACATGCTCCGGTACGTTGGCGACTAAGAATTTATTTTCAAACCTGCTTTGGGCTAGATGTCTCAATATGTAGTTCATACATTCAAAATCTATGAGCAGAATTACTTTCTTGCTTCAATAAGCCACGAAATACTTGAAAAGTGAATGTTTTCTTGAAGCTGTGCATTGCCATTTTCCTTACAATTCCCCAATGTGGGCCAGCCCCCCTAGCAATTTGATATCTAGCCAAAGAGCTTCAGCCCCTCACATTTGAGTGACAGCTAGCAAGAGGCCCAATCAGCATTAACCAATGAGGTTGCAGGGCTGGCCCAACGGCTCAGTAGCCGCAGCAGATACAGAGAAAGCAAGGACGTGGTGTCACGTAGTACTCGTCTTCGCCACTTTTGGCTTTTGAGTGCTGCTTTCAGAACTACTGGCCAAAAAGTATACAAAAGTTAAAGACAATCTCTTTAATATAACCATGTATTAGTGTGAATTTATATAAATCCTGCGGCGCAGGAAAATGAACAGAGTGTTCAAATTAAGGTCTTAAATCTATACACAATTGTGTCTATTCAATGTTCACTGTTTTGAAAGTGTTTAATTTGGCTTTAAAGCTAGGTAGGTGTTCTTACCACAGAGACAGTGCGTTCAGTGGTCTTGAACCTCACATAGTACCTGGGAACAAAATCAATACTTTCTTTACTAATATCCAAAGGAAGACGCATTTCACTGTGTGTGTGTGCGCGAGCATGTGTGTGCATTTGAGTGAGTGTTCCACTGACCGTATGGGTATGATCAGTGTATAGAGCACGTGCAGAAAGGCGAACCCCAGTGCCAGAAGACCTAGCTGTTTCCTGCACAGCATCCAGCGATCCAGCCAATCAGGGAAGCGCCTGATGTTAAACATGCATTAACACTTATAATCAACATAAATACAATATATATATATATATATAAATATATATACAAAAGTACACTACCGGTCAAAAGTTTTAGAACACCTACTCATTCAAGGGTTTTTCTATATTTTTACTATTTTCTACATTGTAGAATTATAGTGAAGACATCAAAACTACGAAATAACACAGATGGAATCATGTAATAACCCCAAAAAAGTGTTAAATAAATCAAAACATATTTGATATTTTTTCAAATAGCCACCCTTTGCCTTGATGAGAGCTTTGCACACTTGGCATTTCTTAACCAGCCTCAAAAGGTAGTCACCTGGAATGCATTTCAATTAAGAGTTGTGCCTTCTTCAAAGTTAATTTGTGGAATTTCTTTCCTTCTTAATGCGTTTGAGCCAATCAGTTGTGTGGTGACAAGGTAGGGGGGTATACAGAAGATATCCCTATTTGGTAAAAGACTGTCTATATTATGGAAAGAACAGCTCAAATAAGCAAAGACAAACGACAGTCTAGCATTACTTTAAGACATGAAGGTCAGTCAATCCAGAAAATGTCAAAAAACTTTGAAAGGTTACTTCAAGTACAGTCGCAAAAACCATCAAGCGCTATGATGAAACTCTCATGAGGACCACCACAGGAATGGAAAACCCAGAGTTACCTCTGCTGCAGAGGATAAATTCATTAGAGTTACCAGCCTCAGAAATTGTAGCCCAAATAAATGCTTCACAGAGTTCAAGTAACAGACACATCTGAACATCAACTGTTCAGAGGAGACTGTGTGAATCAGGCCTTCATGGTTGAATTGCTGCAAAGAAACCACTGCTAAAGGACACTAATAAGAAGAGACTTGATTGGGCCAAGAAACACGATCAATGGACATTAGAACAGTAGAAATTTGTTGTTTGGTCTTGAGTCCAAATTTGAGATGTTTGGTTCCAACCTCTGTGTTTTTGTGAGACGCAGTGTGGTTGAATGGATGTTCTCCGCATGTGTATTTCCCACCGTAAAATATGTGTTTTGCTGGTGACACTGTCTGCGATCTATTTAGAATTCAAGGCACACTTAACCAGCATGGCTACCACAGCATTCTGCAGCGATATACGCCATCCCATCTGTTTTGGGTTTAGTGGGACTATCATCAGATGACCTGGCCTCCACAATCCCTCGACCTCAACCAAATTGAGATGGTTTGGGATGAGTTGGACCGCAGAGTGAAGGAAAAGCAGCCAACAAGTGCTAAGCATATGTGGGAACTCCTTCAAGACTGTTGGAATAACATTCCAAGAGTGTGCAAAGCTGTCATCAAGGCAAAGGGTGGCTTTTTGAAGAATCTCAAATATAAAATAAATGTTGATTTATTTAACACTTTTTTGGTTACTACGTTATTCCATATGTGTTATTTCATAGCTGTGATGTCTTCACTATTATTCTATAATCTAGAAAATAGTCAAAATAAAGAAAAACCCTTGAATGAGTAGGCGTTCTAAAACCTTTGACTGGTAGTGTATGTGGACACCCCTTCAAATGAGTGGATTTGGCTATTTCAGACACACCCTTTGCTAACAGGTGTATAGAATCGAGCACACAGCTATGCAATCTCTGTAGACAAACATTGGCAGTAGAATGGCCTTACTGAAGATCTCAGTGACTTTCAACGTGGCACATCATAGGATGCCACTTTTCCAACAAGTCAGTTCATAAAATGTCTGCCTTGCTAGAGCTGCCCCGGTCAACTTTAAGTGCTGTTATTGTTAAGTGGAAATGTCTAGGAACAACTATGGCTTCGCCGCGATGTGTTAGACCACACAAGCTCACAGATCGGGACAGCCGAGTGCTGATGCGCGTGGCGTGTAAAGATCGTCTGTCCTCGGTTGCAACACTCACTACGGAGTTCCAAACTGCCCCTGGAAGTAACGTCAGCACAATAATTTTCCTGCCTCATGATGCCATCTATTTTGTGAAGTGCACCAGTCCCTCCTGCAGCAAAGCACCCCCACAACATGATGCTGCCACCCCCTTGCTTCATGGTTGGAATGGTGTTCTTCGGCTTGCAAGCCTCCCCCTTTTTCCTCCAAACATAATGATGGTCATTATGGCCAAACAGTTCTATTTTTGTTTCATCAGACCAGAGGACATTTCTCAAAAACGTACGAACTTTGTCCCCATGTGCAGTTGCAAACCATATTCTGGCTTTTCTCTGGCGGATTTGGAGCAGTGGCTTCAGGTTATGTCGATATAGGACTCGTTTTACTGTGGATATAGATACTTTTGTACCTGTTTCCTCCAGCATCTTCACAAGGTTCTTTGCTGTTGTTCTGGGATTGATTTGCACTTTTCGCACCAAAGTACGTTCATCTCTAGGAGACAGAACGCATCTCCTTCCTGAGCGGTATGACGGCTGCGTGGTCCCATGGTGTTTATACTTGCGTACTATTGTTTGTACAGATGAATGTGGTACCTTCAGGCGTTTGGCTGATTTCTTTTGATTTTCCCATGATGTCAAGCAAAGAGGCACAGAGTTTGAAGGTAGGCCTTGAAATACATCCACAGTGAAGTAATCTGTCTGTAAACAATTGTTGGAAAAATTACTTGTGTCATGCACAAAGTAGATGTCCTAACCGACTTGCCAAAACTATAGTTTGTTAACAAGAAATTTGTGGAGTGGTTGAAAAACGAGTTTTAATGACTCCAACCTAAGTGTATGTAAACTTCCGACTTCAACTGTAAATACGCAACGTTGTTTAAATGTACATTTATGCAAACACACTCGCATACACACAAAGGTCTGACCTGTACTTGGTGCCTCTGTAGAGCTGCAGGAAGGAAGCCAGGACACCAGGCAGGTAACAGAGAGACAGCATGATCAGAGACACGATGGGACACACCTGGGGAGAACACACACACACCTTGAACAGCTGGTAACACACACAGAAACACAAACACAAACATTCAGAGGGCCTGTGGCCAGTACCTTGTTGGCCAGTGAGACCATGATTCTGAAGGAGATGTCTTTGCCCTGGGTGATGTATGCATAGATGATGTCTCTGATCAACAGATAGAAGAAGAAGGCAGCACTGAGGCCAATGGCGATGCGCAGGGGGAGCCTCCACTGGGGGAACAGCTGTAGGGGGAAGTCCTCCAGCTCCCGGGCCACTGAGAGAGAGCCCCGGTCCAGGGCACAGAAACCCAGCTTGGTGGCTACCGCTATCACCGCCTGCTTGGCCTCCACACTTTCCCCGCAGATATACACCTGACATATTCATGGACATACATTGGGGTCCGAAATTATTGACATCCTTGATAAATATGAGCAAAAATGCCTGCATAAAATAAATCATTCAAATACTGATGTATGCTCCAAAAATGCAGGAAATTATATTATTTCATATTCTTCTATACTAATAAAGTGCTCAGTAAAAGATATGTTTATAAAGTCATAAAAAAAATCTTAAAAAGGTATTGACACCACTGTTTTCAATACCTTACTTTGCGACGATAACGAAACTGAGCCTTTTTCGAATCTAGGAGTATGTGGCGGGTCACTACTTCACACGAGAGCCATTTGAACATAATTTTTTGGGGGCAGAAATGCCTTCTGGAACGTGAACATTCATGTGCCTTAATAACAAACGTGTATGCCATCTGTAAATACGAATAATTTCTTTAAATTACCAGCCTAGTTGGTTTAGCCAATGAAAAAGTCAGCAACCTTCCCACTAGCCATGATTGGCTGAGATAATGATTGGGCTGGACTTGCCGAGAGATGAGTTCGGATTGGACTGCCATATAGCTCACTTCTGTCTATTTGAGCTGGTTAGTATGATTAGTATGTGTAGATAATCCCGTATTTATCTAACTTTAATCATCAGCTGTCAGAGCAGCTTACCGATCACTGTACCTGTACACAGCCAACCTGTAAATAGCACACCCAACTACCTCATCCCCATATTGTTATTTATATTCTTTCTCTTTTGCACCCCAGTATCTCTACTTGAACATCATCATCTGCACATCTGCACAGTGTTAATGCTAAATTGTATTTATTTCACCTCTATGGCCTATTTATTGCCTTACCTTCCTACTCTTCTACATTTGCACACACTGTACATATATTTTTTCTATTGTATTATTGATTATGTTTGTTTATGTGTCACTCTGTGTTGATGTTTTTTGTCGCACTGCTTTGCTTTATCTTGGCCAGGTCGCAGTTGTAAATGAGAAATTGTTCTCAACTGGCCTACCTGGTTAAATAAAGGTGAAATAAATAAAATAAAATAAAAAATAAGTGTTGCTGTCCACTTTCTGGAGGACCGAGTTTGAAATCAGTGGAATTAAAGTATGATAGCTAAGGAGATGGAGAAAACACTTGTCTCCGGATTACATCTTTAAGCATCCGTGACAGGGATGAGCGTCCAACCATGATGTATACGGGTAAGATAGTCTAGCCTTAACAAAAGACTCTACTATGCAAGTCTCAATAGAATGTCACTGCGACAACTGTTGATAGATAGTAAATTCGCTCTGGCTATCTACTCCAATTTTAGACCACGGGTAAGATTGTCTAGCTAGCTATATTTTCAGATATTACACATTTCTAATTTTGACATTATTTATTATCATTTCAAGTTAAAGTATACTGTTAGTTAGCTAGCTAATGTTAGCTGGCTGGCTCGCTAGCTAACGTTGTGTGTATTATCTTATTATTCGTATCTCAGAGCCATTTTCTTTGCTTGTTATAGCCAAATGTTAGCTAGCTAACATTGAACCTGGTTGGTTAGCTAGCTAGCTACATGTCTTAACAAAAGATTCCACTATGCAAGTGTCCATTTTAATAGAATGTCACTGCGACAACTGTTAGTCAGTTAGCTTGGGTGCTTGACTGCTGTTGTTAGGACAGAACCCTCAGATCAACCCTTAAATACATTGGTGGAGCTAAAGCTTAAGAGGGTGTGAAAGATGTTGAATGGGTGTAGACAAAGAAGAGTCCTCCAGTATTTTATTTATTTTTATTTAACTAGGCAAACCTCAACTAGAGCTCTCCAGTATGTACCAAAACCTTCAAAGGCCAATTTAAAAAAAAATGAGGTTACAAGTTTATCAACTTTCAAAGCATAATTACTTACCCACTGTTCCTCAAATGCAATATATGATATACCATTGTGTAGCTCTGTGTCACTGATTTTATCCAATGTAAAAAACACAATTTCAAATGTTGCTACATAACACCGAATCAAGGCCGAGCACGCCAGTTGTGGATATGGCGTTGAAAAACCCAAGCATATGCAGAAAAGTATTTCAAACCCACTGTTAAAATATTTGACTCATTTCAGGACACAAAGCATATGTCGCTCGTCACTACTTCACATGAGAGGCATTTAAATGTAATTATTATTAAAAAAATGTTAAATGCTTTTTTGGCAAAAACGTGAACTTTCATGTACCTTAATAACAAACTTGTATGCCATCTGTAAATATTAATAAAATGGCCTAGTTGATTTATCTACGGAAAAAGTGAGGAACCTTCCCACTACCCATGATGGGCTGAGATAATGGATTGGCTAGACATGCCCATCCATTATTTGGATTGGTTGCCATGTAGCACGCTTCTGTCTATAACATGAGCTGGTCAGTTTGTGTAGGTAATCCTTTCTAACGCGTTTAAAAAATATATATATCACGTAGTACATGTAGAACTGCAAAAGTGTTGTTCACCACTTTCTGGATGACCGAGTTTTGAAATCAGTGGAGTGCCCGGTGGGATTAGATTATGATAGCTAAGGAGATGGAGAAAATTCTGGCCTTTGATTGCAAATATGCAGAGGGAGTCGAAAATAGAACACACAGAAGGCTGTTGTAAAAAACACATGTTATTCGTTTCTAATTTTGTCCGAAAGTTGTTTTCATTTCAAATTAAAGTGTACATTTAGCTAGCAAGCTAATGTTAGCTGGCTGGCTCCCTATCTAGCTAACGTTACGTGTATGATCTGTGTAGTAATATTATTCGTATCTCTGAGACATTTGCATTGCTAGTTATAGCCTAACATTAGCCAGCTAGATAACATTGAACCTGGTTGGTGAAATACCTGTAGATTCATGCAGGGTAGTGACGTGATGAGTTGGGATTATGGTTCATTGTTTAGCTAACGTTAGCTGGCTGGCTCGCTACATGTCTAAACAAAAGACTCCACTATGCAAGTAGCCATCTCACTACACCTTCTGTATCCTGTGCATGTGACAAATAAACTTTGATTTTATTTGATATGGTATGTTTTTAATTTAGATGGTAATGTGCAGAACATGACCTGCACCAAAGTCAAATTAGGGTGTAATGTTAGGCCAACGAGACAGTGTCCAAGTTCTAAAATGCTACTTTAGTTTTTTTTCAAGTAACGATCTTGTAATGCGTGTATTTTCCTGTAATAATGAAGACAAATAAGCTAAGATGTTGTCAGCTATATGATATGGTCATTATTTGAACTGGCTAGCCAGTTAACTTAACATTAGCTAGCTAGCTAACAAGCTAGAAACAAGTCAAAACATTGTTTAGAAAGTTGCTTTTAGTTGCCTGGTTTGCTAGATTGACATATACTAAATTCATTTTTAAATGGGTGGGTTTATTGGTTATGCTATTTTGGACCACCAGGCTGCTGATGTCATGAAGTTTGATGTCGGACGACAATAGAATATTCATGATGTCACTGCAACAACAGTCGATAGACGTAGTATAACTTCTTAGGGCTAGGGGGGACGGTCACGTCCCACCTGCGACAGCATCTGGTAAAATGCAGAGCGCCAAATTCAAATGACAAAAATAGTCATTTTAAACATTCATGAAAATACAAGTGTTGCACACCATTCAAAAGCTTAGAATATTGTTAATCTAACAGCGTTGTCAGATTTCAAAAAGGCTTTACGGCGAAAGCAGAACATTTGTTTGTATGAGGACAGAGCCCCACACATATTCAATTAGCATAATAACATAACCAGCAGAGGTGTCACAAAAAAATAAATTGCGATAAAATAAATTGCTTACCTTTGAAGATCTTCCTCTGATGGCAATCGCAAGTGTCCCAGCTACACAATAAAAGGTCCTTTTGTTCGATAAAGTCCCCTCTTTATATCCATAAAGCTCAGTTTGGTTGGCGCGTTTTGTTCAGTAATCCACGCGTCCAAAGGTGTTCATCCATGCAGATAAACAATATCCCAAAAGTACCGGTAAAGTTCGTCGAAACAAGTCAAACAGCATTTCTAATCAATACTCAGATACCCTAAAATGAATATAAACGATAATATTTCAGACGGAATATAGCCTGTTGAATAAAAATAAAAAGAGCTAAGAGCGCGCACACTGTTACGTGCCCAATCCATAACAGGACACTTGACGACACCTCAGGAAGAACATCTCTTACTCCATGGTTATTCAAGATAAAAGCCTGAAACCTTTTCTAAAGACTGTTGACATCTAGTGGAAGCCACAGGAACTGCAATCAGGGGAGTTAAAATACCCTGCTTTGAATAGATGGCCAATTGAAAACAGTGTGACATGACAGATTCCGATTTTTCGGATGGATTTTGCTCGGGTTTTTGCCTGCCAAATCAGTTCTGTTATACTCACAGACATTATTTTAACAGTTTTAGACACTTCAGAGTTTCTATCCAATACTACTAATTATGTGCATATCCTAGTTTCTGGGCCTGAGTACCAGGCATTTTACTTTGGGCACGCCAGAATCTCCGAACCTCCGAACACTGCCCCCTAGCCCGAAGAGGATGAACTAGCCTTTAGTCTTGAAATCTTTGATTGTTTAGTACATGGCCTCACATGTGAATCCTTAAAGAGATGGGTGGGGCTAAGGCTTAAGAGGGTGTGAACGATGCTGAATGGGTGTAGACAAATATACACTGGAGTTGCTTACCAAGATGACATTGAATGTTCCTGAGGGGCCTAGTTACAGTTTCACTGAAATCGGCTTGAACATCTATTGCAAGACTTAAAAATGGCTGTCTAGCAATGATCAACTTGACAGAGCATGAAGAATTGTGCAAATATTGTCAAAGCTCTTAGACACTTACCCAGAAAGACTCAGAGCTGTAATTGCTGTCAAGGGTGTTTCTAACATGTGTTGACTCAGGGGGTTGAATACTTAGCTAATCCAGATATGTTAGTGTTTCATTTTTCATTAAATTGTTTTACAAATATTTAAATTTTTCTTCCACTTTGAAATTCCAGAGTATTTTGTGTAGATCGTTGACAAAAAAATGACAATTCAATCCATTTTAATCCCATTTTGTAATACAACAAACTGTTGAAAAAGTAAATGGGTGTTGTCTCCGGCCTCTAGGTCACCAGGCTGCTCCTTATGGCGCACACCTGTCACCATCGTTATGTGCACCTGCGCATCTTCAGACTCACCTGGACTCTATCACCTCCCTGATTACCTTCCCTATATACAGTATGTCATGTTCCTTCCCCAGGTGTTGTTGCTTCTGTTTCATATATGTGTGCTGTTAGTGTTTCTTGTTTTGTATTATGTTGCATTTAATTATTAAAACACTCACTCCCTGAACTTGCTTCCCGACTCTCAGTGCACATCGTTACAGGTGTGAATACCTTCTGAAGACACTATATGTATGTTATATACAGACTCTTTGAATGCCTGTATATGTTTATATACAGTCATTTCAGAAGGTATTCATACCCCTTGACGTTTTCCACATTTTGTTGTATTCAACATAGATTAAATTGATATTTCTTTATTACCCTTGTACACACAAAACCCCATAATGACAAAGTGAAAAATGTTTTGAAAATAAAATATAGAAATATCTAATTTACATAAGTATTCACACCCTTGAGTCAATACTTTCTGGGTAAGTCTCTAAGAGTGCAACATTTGCCCATTATGCTCTGTGAAATTGGTTGCTGATCATTGTCAGCTCTTGCCATACATTTTCAAGCAGATTTAAGTCAAAACTATAACTCAGCCACTCAGGAACATTCCCTGTCTTCTTGGTAAGCAGCTCCAGTGTAGATTAGGTCTTGTGTTTTAGGTTATTGTCCTGCTGAAAGGTGAATTCATCTACCAGTGGCTGGTGGAAAGCAGACTGAACCAGGTTTTACTTTAGGAAAACTTAGCTCTATTCCATTAATTGTTTATCCTGGAAAACATCCCAGTCCTTAACGATTACAAGCATACTCATAACATGATAAAGCCACCACTATGCTTGAAAATAGGGAGAGTGGTACTCAGCAATGTGTTGCATTGGATTTGCCCCAAAAATATAGCACATTTTGTAATCAGGATAAAAAGTTGGCCATGCAGTCGTGGGTGAACAGGGAGTGCAGGAGGGGACTAAACATGCACCCCTGAGGGGCCCCCGTGTTGAGGATCAGCATGGAGGATGTGTTGTTATCAACCCTTACCACCTGGGGGCGGCCCATAAAGAAGTCCAGGATCAAGTTGCAGAGGGAGGTGTTAAGTCCCAGGGTCCTTAGCTTAGTGATGAGCTTTAAGGGCACTATGGTGTTGAACGCTAAGCTGTAGTCAATGACAGTTCTTTTGTGTTTCTTCCATTTGTGAATAATCGCACCAACTGTCACCTTCTCACCAAGCTGCTTGGCGATGGTCTTGTAACCAATTCCAGCCTTGTGTAGGTCTACAATCTTGTCCCTGACATTCTTGGAGAGCTCTTTGGTCTTGGCCATGGTGGAGAGTTTGGAATCTGATTGATTGATTGCTTCTGTGGACAGGTGTCTTTTATACAGGTAACAAGCTGAGATAAGGAGCACTCCTAATCTCAGCTCGAGTGCTCCTAATCTCAGCTCGTTACCTGTATAAAAGACACCTGGGAGCCAGAAATCTTTCTGATTGAGAGGGGTTCAAATACTTATTTCCCTCATTAAAATGCAAATCAATTTATAACATTTTTCACATGCGTTTTTCAGGATTTTTTTGTTGTTATTCTGTCTCTCACTGTTCAAATAAACCAGTGGGCAAACGTACAAAATCAGCAGGGGATCAAATACTTTTTTCCCTCACTGTAGACTTGAATCTAGTAGCCAATTGGTTTCATAAGCATGGCTTGTACTTCGGTGTGTACCTGTCTGTTGGCATCTGAAGGTCCATTCTGCAGACTCCAGGCAGACAGGGTGTTGAAGCCTTTAACCACCTCAGCTCCAGTTACCAGACTGTTCAGGTACACATAACCACATTTACATTATAACAGCATAGACATCAACATATAAAAACATTCCTAATGAACAAAAAAACATACACATAATATCAACATATACTGTATAGCTCTCACCTTTGCAGGTACTCTGCATTGGCCTCAGGGTACTGATTCTTCCTCTGGTTGTTACTGAGGTCCACCAACACCTGCAATTCAACATGGCATCAGATACACTGGTTCATACTTTATATTTGCCAAAAACACTGGAATTTACATTCTATTGGCTAAATGCAGTGGTAAGTACAATATATTGGCTAAATACACAAGCATTTCGCTACACTCGCAATAACATCTGCTGACCATGTGTATGTGACCAATAAAAATGTGGATTAAAATACACTGGGACATAGAATATATTGGCTAAATACGCTGGGACATACATTATATTCGGCAACTTTACAGTTGCATGCTGACAAAACAGATATTCATACACATAGCAGAAGTAATAATACGTATATGCTACCTTCCCCTTTAGCTGATTGGCCAGTGGCACTAGGAAGTCATAGTGCTCTCTCTGGACAGCAATGAAGATCAGATGGGCTGACTGGGCAGCTGCAGCATGGCCCAGGACCTGCACATACATCATCAACATATTGATACACACTTAAACACACATACAGTATATTAACATATACTCCTTCAAACGTAAACAAATATATTGAAATACATTTACAACACAGTAAAAACACATCACCAGATCTACTTTATTTTGTACCTGTGCTCCGTGGGGTAGGAAGCTGCTGCTGTGGGGCCGTCGGCTGCCGAACACCACACCGTACCCCGCCTGCAGCAGACGCAGGCCCAGAGAGCGCCCCAGGTCCCCCGTCCCAAACACACACACCCTCTCACACTTAGATGGGGTAGGCACAGCCTCCCTCATCGGAGACAGGGACACACACTCACTTTTCTCCTCACTCCTCTCCTGACCCGTCATGCCTGAACAGAGACAGGCAAAGAGCACCTCGAGTCGTAGATAGTCAACAGAAAGTGTCAGAAAGACCAAAGAGTTTAAAATACCTTCCTGAAGTTTCAATTACAGAAAAAGTACATCCACATAAATGGAGCTCGCAGGATGAACGCCCTTTCCACTTTGTTAAGTTCTTCAGCAGACACCTCCTCTAGACGGAGTCTTACAGTCCAGACAGAGAACTGTCAATGAATGCTAGGACAGCTCACTGTAGTTGAAATTCTGCAATGAAATGTTTTCTGCATTAAATTTTCCAAAACAATAGTCTTCAGAGTTGCAGAAGCTCCTCTGAGTCATCCAGACACTACTGACTGAGTCTCTATTTGTGTCTGGGCGTGCTCCTGGAGGGAGGAGGAAAGGGAGTAGTCTCTCTGCCAAGATGGAAATTCCGTTGGAAGAGGAGGGTTTTTGCTTGTGCATTTGCGTGTGTGTGTGTGTGTGTGTGTGTGTGCAGGAAAGCCCATGGCACTCACTCTGTATTGTCTCTGAGGACAGGCCAGTGGTTTCTGGGAAGCAGGGAGGTTACATAATAGTGGAATACCAGACCTGGAGAGAAGCCAGATCACTGTGGTCTTTTTGGGTTCACACAAGCACAGGTCCACAGTTCATGACAATAACACAACAGCAGATGCACTTTGGTTTGTTGTAATACTACCTTACCTCATATGGCTTTTGTTCAAAGATGCCAACATTCCATTGTGTGCAACAATATACTTGTAACTCCAAAAAGCACAGAATGTGAAATACCAGAAGAACTGTGCCACATCACAATGAACAGTGTCTTTAAACACTGGTTTCGTGAAAGCAAGAAAAATCTAAATGCTTGAGGTGGGGTCAGAGCACAGTAGAATTAGTGAACCCAAGCTTTAGACTGGGCTTAGTTTACAGTAAACCAGGAGCGGTAAAATCACTGGGGAAGCTAAGCCAGTAAAAAATTGCCATATTACAACCTGTGTTGTGATAATTACGTTGTTTGCTCTATAACCTGTTAGTTAATATGCCTTGGAACCTTGATATATAGGCCTAAGTCCGAGACAATATGAAGACACAGTAACCGGAGAGCAACCTCTGTCTGGTGGAATCCACAAAGCATATTGAATGTAACAACAGATACATGACCTACAGTATGGTCAAGCATTTTCGGACTACTAAACAATCATTGATTTAGAATCACGGAGAGTTACCGCAAGTCGCAAAGAAAACAGGAGCTGCCTCCACTATTCCAGCACCATTTCAACGTCAACGTCATCAAATCACCTATGCTTAGTCTAATACAGTAACAACTAAAAGATACCAAAAACAATTTAGTTCAATCAATGTAAGCTAAATATAATGTGGCTGTCAATGGTTCTGATTTAGGTGTGTGTGTGTGTGTGTGTGTGTGTGTGTATAGTGCATGGATGAACTCTGATCTACAAATGTAGATATCAGTGCATATCTTCAGGATGGTATTAAGTTGTGACAACACCAGTAACATTGTGAAACACACTGGCTTACATCCTGCCTTTGCACTAATGTTTAATTTCACACCGAAGAGCAGCTCTGACATCCGTAACAAGGTTATATTTATCCTAGCATGATAGAACCACTGACAGCTAATTCACGCAACGATGCAGTTTATTTACATTGTCAGTTTATTATGGTATACTGTCAGCTGAAAGACATATCGTGATATGGCCTTTTCAATTTACACAATTATGGAAAGTTACCGGATCAAATCAAATCAAATGTTATTTGTCACATACACATGGTTAGCAGATGTTAACTTGTTAGGGAGTGGCAGCTGAGGGGTCGCTTTTGGAGAGCCTGGCGTGCCCAAAGTAAAATGCCTCCCATTCAGGCCCAGAAAATAGGATATGCACATATTTGGTACCATTGGATAGGAAACACTCTGAATTTTCCAAAAATGTTAACCATTGCTCATTTGGAACCCCTCCCTCATGAAAATGACCATATAAGGGCATATGAATGCAGTACCCATCGCTTCCTTTAGATGTCAACAGTCTCGAGACAGTGTACATTTTCATTTTGGATGAATTAGACCAGAGAATAAGAGCAAACCAGGAAGTGTACTTTTTATGTCAACAGTACCCAGTGCGTTCCGACAAAAGCGCAGTGTCTTTACCGTCTTTATCGATCAGTTTATATTCCGGTTGATTTATAATAGTAAATATCGTAAAAGTGTTCCTAAGGATACATTTAAAACTATGTTTGATTGTTCTTGGACAAGTTTATAGGTATAAGATGAACGAGTTTGCGTCACGCTTCAATAGAGGAGTGGAAGCTGTCGTTTCTGATTATAACGCGCAAACCAAATGGAGATTTATGGATAAAATACATTACTTTTTCTAACAAAAGAACCATGGATTGTCTTCGTTGGACACTTAGGATGACCTCAGCAGAAGTTCTTCAACAGGTAATTGATTTGTTTTCGCTGTGAAATGTGTTATGTGTGTGCCGTGATGGCTAATCGATTCATGGCTATGGGAAAAATATGTGAGGTGCTACCCTCAAACAATCAAATGTGCTGCTTTCGCCGTAAAGCCTTTTTGAAATCTGACAACGCTGTGATATTGCCAAGAAACAGAGCTTTTGATGAGTATAGAACACTTGTATATTGGTGGATGTTTAATAATTCAACTTTTGGATTTTGAATTTGGCGCCTTACATTTCACCTGGTAGTGTCGGGATTGGGGCGCTAGCGCCCCAGCAATCCCTGAGAGGTTAATGCGAGTGTAGCGAAATGCTTGTGCTTCTAGTTCCGACCATGCAGTAGTATCTAACAAGTAATCTAACAAATTCAGAACAACTACCTTATACACACAAGAGTAAAGGAATGAGAATGACTATGTACAGTGGGGCAAAAAAGTATTTAGTCAGCCACCAATTGTGCAAGTTCTCTCACTTAAAAAGATGAGAGAGGCCTGTAATTTTCATCATAGGTACATAGGCACTTCAACTATGACAGACAAAATGAGGAAATAAAATCCAGAAAATCACATTGTAGGATTTTTTATGAATTTATTTGCAAATTATGGTGGAAAATAAGTATTTGGTCACATACAAACAAGCAAGATTTCTGGCTCTCACAGACCTGTAACTTCTTCTTTAAGAGGCTCCTCTGTCCTCCACTCGTTACCTGTATTAATGGCACCTGTTTGAACTTGTTATCAGTATAAAAGACACCTGTCCACAACCTCAAACAGTCACACTCCAAACTCCACTATGGCCAAGACCAAAGAGCTGTCAAAGGACACCAGAAACAAAATTGTAGACCTGCACCAGGTTGGGAAGACTGAATCTGCAATAGGTAAGCAGCTTGGTTTGAAGAAATCAACTGTGGGAGCAATTATTAGGAAATGGAAAACATACAAGACCACTGATAATCTTCCTCAATCTGGGGCTCCACGCAAGATCTCACCCGTGGGGTCAAAATGATCACAAGAACGGTGAGCAAAAATCCCAGAACCACACGGGGACCTAGTGAATGACCTGCAGAAGGCTGGGACCAAAGTAACAAAGCCTACCATCAGTAACACACTACGCCGCCAGGACTCAAATCCTGCAGTGCCAGACGCGTCCCCCTGCTTAAGCCAGTACATGTTCAGGCCCGTCTGAAGTTTGCTAGAGAGCATTTGGATGATCCAGATGAGGATTGGGAGAATGTCATATGGTCAGATGAAACCAAAATATAACTTTTTGGTAAAAACTCAACTCGTCGTGTTTGGAGGACAAAGAATGCTGAGTTGCATCCAAAGAACACCATACCTACTGTGAAGCATGGGGGTGGAAACATGTTTTTCTGCAAAGGGACCAGGACGACTGATCCGTGTAAAGGAAAGAATGAATGGGGCCATGTATCGTGAGATTTTGAGTGAAAACCTCCTTCCATCAGCAAGGGCATTGAAGATGAAACGTGTCTGGGTCTTTCAGCATGACAATGATCCCAAACACACCGCCCGGGCAACGAAGGAGTGGCTTCGTAAGAAGCATTTCAAGGTCCTGGAGTGGCCTAGCCAGTCTCCAGATCTCAACCCCATAGAAAATCTTTGGAGGGAGTTGAAAGTCCGTGTTGCTCAGCGACAGCCCCAAAACATCACTGCTCTAGAGGAGATCTGCATGGAGGAATGGGCCAAAATACCAGCAACAGTGTGTGAAAACCTTGTGAAGACTTACAGAAAACGTTTGACCTCTGTCATTGCCAACAAAGGGTATATAACAAAGTATTGAGATAAACTTTTGTTATTGACCAAATACTTATTTTCCACCATAATTTGCAAATAAATAAATTAAAAATCCTACAATGTGATTTTCTGGATTTTTTTTCCTCATTTTGTCTGTCATAGTTGAAGTGTACCAATGATGAAAATTACAGGCCTCTCTCATCTTTTTAAGTGAGAGAACTTGCACAATTGGTGGCTGACTAAATACTTTTTCACCCCACTGTACATATAAATATATGGATGAGCGATAGCTGACCGGCGTAGGCAAGATGCAGTAGATGGTATGGAGTACAGTATATACATATGAGATGAGTAATGTAGGATATGTAACATTATATAAATGGCATTGTTTAAAGTGGCTAGTGATACATTTATTCCATCCAATTATAATTATTAAAGTGGCTAGAGATTTGAGTCGATGGCCAAATGGCATAGGCAAGATTCAGTAGATGATTTAGAGTACAGTGTATACATTTGATATGAGTAATGTCGGATATGTAAACATTATATACAAAATTGTTTAAAGTGGCTAGTGATACATTTGTTACATCCAATTCCTATTATTTAAAGTGGCTAGAGATTTAAGTCAGTATGTTGGCAGCAGCCACTCAATGTCAGTGATGGCTGTTTAACAGTTTGATGGCCTTGAGATTGAAAAACAGCTTCTGTCTCTCGGTCCCAGCTTTGATGCACCTGTACTGACCTCGCCTTCTGGATGATAGCGGGGTGAACAGGCAGTGGCTCGGGTGGTTGTTGTCCTTGATGATCTTTTTGGCCTTCCTGTGACATCGGGTGGTGTAGGTGTCCTGGAGGGCAGGTAGTTTACCCCCGGTGATGCGTTGTGCAGTCCTCACTACCCTCTGGAGAGCCTTTCGGTTGTGGGTGGAGCAGTTGCCGTACCAGGCGGTGATACAGCCCGACAGGATGTTCTCGATTGTGCATCTGTTGAAGTTTGTGAGTGTTTTTGGTGACAAGCCGAATTTCTTCAGCCTACTGAGGTTGAAGAGGCACTGTTGCGCCTTCTTCACCATGCTGTCTGTGTGGGTGGACCATTTTAGTTTGTCCTTGATCTGTACGCCGAGGAACTTAAAACTTTCCACCTTCTCCACTACTGTCCCGTCGACGTGGATAGGGGGGTGCTCCCTCTCCTGTTTCCTGAAGTCCACGATCTCCTCATTTGTTTTGTTGACGTTGAGTGAGAGGTTATTTTCCTGACACCACACTCCGAGGGCCCTCACCTCCTCCCTGTAGGCCGTCTCGTCGTTGTTGGTAATCAAGCCTACCACTGTAGTGTCGTCAGCAAACTTGATGATTGAGTTGGATGCATGCTTGGCCACGCAGTCATGGGTAAACAGGGAGTACAGGAGAGGGCTGAGAAGGCACCCTTGTGGGGCCCTAGTGTTGAGGATCAGTGGGGTGGAGATGTTGTTTCCTACCCTCACCACCTGGGGTCGGCCCGTCAGGAAGTCCAGGACCCAATTGCACAGGGCTGGGTCGAGACCTAGGGTCTCGAGCTTAATGACGAGCTTGGAGGGTACTATGGTGTTAAATGCTGAGCTGTAGTCGATGAACAGCATTCTTACATAGGTATTCCTCTTGTCCAGATGGGTTAGGGCAGTATGCAATGTGATTGCGATTGCGTCGTCTGTGGACCTATTGGGATGGTAAGCAAATTGGAGTGGGTCCAGGGTGTCTGGCAGGATGGAGGTGATATGATCCTTGACTAGTCTCTCAAAGCACTTCATGATGACGGAAGTGAGTGCTACGGGGCGATAGTCATTTAGCTCAGTTACCTTAGCTTTCTTGGGAACAGGAACAATGGTGGCCCTCTTGAAGCATGTGGGAACAGTAGACTGGGATAGGGACTGATTGAATATGTCCGTAAACACACCAGCCAGCTGGTCTGCGCATGCTCTGAGGACACGGCCAGGGATGCCATCTGGGCCGGCAGCCTTGCGAGGGTTAACACGCTTAAATGTTTTACTCACATTGGCTGCTGTGAAGGTGAGCCCGCTGATTTTGGTAGCGGGCCGTGTCGGTGGCACTGTATTGTCCTCAAAGCGAGAAAATATGTTGTTTAGTTTGTCTGGGAGCAGGACATCGTAGTCCGCGACGGGGCTGGTTTTCTTTTTGTAGTCCGTGATTGACTGTAGAGCCTGCCACATTCCTCTCGTGTCTGAGCCGTTGAATTGTGACTCTACTTTGTCTCTATACTGATGCTTAGCTTGTTTGATTGCCTTGCGGAGGGAATAGCTACACTGTTTGTATTCAGTCATGTTTCCGGTCGCCTTACCCTGGTTAAATGCAGTGGTTTGCGCGAATGCTGCCATCAATCCACGTTTTCTGGTTGGGGAAGTTTTTAATAGTTGCTATAGGTACAACATCACCAATGCACTTGCTAATAAACTCGCTCTCAGAATCAGCGTATGTTGTTGTCAGATGCTATCCGGAACATATCCCAGTCCACGTGCTCGAAGCAATCTTGCAGCGTGGAATCAGATTGGTCGGACCAGCGTTGAACAGACCTGAGAACGGACGTTTCCTGTTTTAGTTTCTGTCTGTAGGCTGGGAGCAACAAAATGGAGTCATGGTCAGACTTGCCGAAAGGAGGGCGCAGAATAGCCTTGTATGCATCACGGAAATTAGAATAACAATGATCCAGGATTTTACCAGCCTGGGTGGCACATTCGATATGCTGATAAGATTTAATTGGATTATTATTTGTTTGAGTGATAATGGTTACAGTCTGATTGCTTGTTCTGCCTGTTATCTGGATGTCCAAGGCCTTCCAGTTGAGCATGTATCCGGTGGTCAAGTTCATCTGGTTGGTGCACCTCTGGATCTCAGAGGGAGACAGCACGTAGTCCTAAATGTGGACATCAGCAGCCCAATCAGCAGCCCAACAAATGACTAATGCTGGTTGAAACGCCCGCTGAATGAATCCTGATCCCAAAACAGGAAACAACAACAATGCTTTCTTGTTCTTTTCAATGTTGGACGCTTTTTTAGAATCAGAAAAGACTATGTGCATTTTTCAACTTACATTTAGTTAGAAAAATAAACAGGTGCGAATTGTGCACTGTAGCAAAAGTTTAAATTGCAGTGAGCAAACACAAAACCGCTAAACATGTCAAAACAGAATAAGTTTTACTCACTACTATTTATTGTCATATTTCATTGCAGTTATCACAGTGACTATCTTACCTTGAGTTACAGCACAGCATGTTGTAATCACCACAAGTACTAGTAGGAATTTCTCCATCTGGGAAGAATAAAAAAAAACTGTTATTATGTCTCCCCAAACATATAGAAGAAGGTACTCTGGTCAGATGAGACAAAAATTTAGCTTTTTGGCCATCAAGGAAAACGCTATGTCTGGCACAAACCCAACACCTCTCATCACCCCAAGAACACCATCCCCACAGTGAAGCATGGTGGTGGAAGCATCATGCTGTGGGGAGGTTTGTCCATCGGCAGGGACTGGGAAACTGGTCAGAATTGAAGGAATGATGGATGGCGCTAAATACAGGAAAGATCTTGAGGGAAACCTCTTTGTCTTCCAGAGATTTGAGACTGGGATGGAGGTTCACCTTCCAGCAGGACAATGACCCTAAGCATGCTGTTAACTTCTTAGGGACGGCAGCTGAGGTGTCGGTTTTGGAGAGTCTGGCGTAAAAGGCCTGCCACTCAGGCCCAGAAACTAGGATATGCACATAAACCATTGGATGTCGTTGGACACTTGGGTGTTAAAAGTGTTAAAATATTGTCTGTGAGTATAACAGAACTGATATAGCAGGCGAAAACCCGAGGAATTTCTGTCCTGGAAAAAGTGTTTTTGACACATTGCCTCATTTTGAACCCCTCCCTATTGAAAACAGCCATATATGGGAGTAAGATTGCAGTACCTATTGCTTCCACTGGATGTCAACAGTCTCTAGACAGTGTTTGGTGATGTTAGGTTGCTCTGGATGGTAATAGAAGAAGAGTTTCGAACTAGTCACAGGATGTAAACAGAAGAGGATGCGCGTTCACGGGCTCACGCTCGCTGTGGTTTTTTCCTTTCCTATTGTCCAGTTTATAATCCGGTTGAAATATTATAGTAAATATACATCAAAGTGTTCCTAAGGATACATTATCAATGATGTTTGATTGTTCTTGGACATGTGTTAGGTATAGGTTGAACGAGTTCTCTTCACGGTTCAATGGGCGAGTGGACGCTGTATTTTATGAACATAACACGCCAACCAAACTGAGATTTATGGATGTAATAAATGACTTTTTCTAACAAAAGAACCATTGGAGGTCTTCGTTGGACACTTGGGAAGCCCTCAGCAGAAGTTTTTCGAAAGGTAAGGGACTTTATATTAGCGATTTTATGCGTTTTATGAGACCCGCTTTGGTTATGGATTTATGCTAATGCATAAAATATGAGAGGGGCTATCCTCAAACAATCAAATGTTGTGCTTTCGCCGTAAAGCCTTTTTGAAATCTGACATTGCTGTGATATTGCCAAGAATCAGAGCTTTTGATGGCTATGCAACACTTGTATATTGATGAATGTTTAATAATTCAACTTTTGGATTTTGAATTTGGCGCCTTACATTTCACCGGGTAGTGTCGGGAGTGGGGCGCTAGACTGCGGTACACCAGCAGAACCCTTCCAACTTGAAGGAGCTGGAGCAGTTTTGCCTTGAAGAATGGGCAAAAATCCCAGTGGCTAGATGTGTCAAGCTTATAGAGACATACCCCAAGAGACTTGCAGCTGTAATTGCTGCAAAAGGTGGCTCTACAAAGTATTGACATTGGGGGGGTGAATAGTTATGCATGCTCTAGTGTCACGATCTCCTTGAGGGACAGACCAAGGCGCAGCGAGGCATCCAGTATACATCTTTATTTAATAACGTAACTGGGACAAAACAAACAAAACGGACGAACGAACGAAGATCGTAACCTGAACATAACACGTGAAAACCGCTAAAGCTATGTACAAACAATAATCCACAAACCCCTAATGAAAACTACAAACATATATATGGTTCCCAATTAGAGGTAACGACACTCAGCTGCCTCTAATTGGGAACCATTACACCAACATAGAAATATATAACCTAGAACAGAAAAAACCCTACACCAAAAACAAAACTAAAACACTCCAGCCTGTCTTCTCAGGCCTGGACGTGACAGTACCCCCCCCCAAAGGCGCGGACTCCGACCGCGCCAAAAGTCCATTTGGGGGGGTCTTCGGGTGGGCCTTCCTGTCCCAGGTGGCGGCTCCGGTGCCGGCCGTGCTGGCTCGGGATCCCACACCGGAGGCCCTGGGCTATTTGCCGGAACAGTTAGATTTAGACTGGGGACCCACTCTGGAGGCTCCGGACTGGGAACCTTCTCTGGAGGCTCCGGACTGGGAACCTTCTCTGGAGGCTCCGGACTGTCGACGCGCACTGGGACTCTGGTGCGGGGAGCAGGGACAGGACGTGCTGGGTCCACGACAGGCACAGGAATCCTGGAGCGTGGAACAGGGACAGGACGTGCTGGGTCCACGACAGGCACAGGAATCCTGGAGCGTGGAACAGGGACAGGACGTGCTGGGTCCACGACAGGCACAGGAATCCTGGAGCGTGGAACAGGGACAGGACGTGCTGGACTCTCTAAGCGCACAGGGGGCCTGGTGCGCGGAGCCAGAACAGGATGTGCTGGACTCTAAGCGCACAGGGGGCCTGGTGCGCGGAGCCGGAACAGGACGTGCTGGACTCTCTAAGCGCACAGGGGGCCTGGTGCGCGGAGTCGGAACAGGACGTGCTGGACTCTCTAAGCGCACAGGGGGCCTGGTGCGCGGAGCCGGAACAGGACGTGCTGGACTGCATAGCACGGCGTCTTACCTGTGCGACGCTCCCTCCGACACTCCCTCCAGAGAGCACGAGGAGTTGGCTCAGGAGTCCATCCTGAACCGGCCAACCTCCTCGTGTGCCCCCCCCCAAACGTTTTTTGGCGCTGCCTTTCGGGCTTCCTAGCCAGGCGAGTTCCAACAAACTTCTCTCTCTCTGGATTCCATGCTCCGTATAATTCCTCACACCTGCGCCGCTCCACCGCCGCTGCTTCCAGCTCCTCTCTGGAGTCCAGGGTCCGGCTCTAAACAATCCCTCCTCCCAGGTCCAGTACTCCCGGTTCTCTCGCTGCTTGGTCTTTTTATGGTGGGTTATTCTGTCACGATCTCCTTGAGGGACAGACCAAGGCGCAGCGAGGCATCCAGTATACATCTTTATTTAATAACGTAACTGGGACAAAACAACAAACAAAACGGACGAACGAACGAACGAAGATCGTAACCTGAACATAACACGTGAAAACCGCTAAAGCTATGTACAAACAATAACCCACAAACCCCTAATGAAAACTACAAACATATATATGGTTCCCAATTAGAGGTAACGATAATATAATATATAACAGAAAAAACCCTACACCAAAAACAAAACTAAACACTCCAGCCTGTCTTCTCAGGCCTGGACGTGACATCTAGTTTTCAGTTTATTTGTCTTATTTCTTGTTTGTTTCACAATAAAACATATTTTGCATCTTCAAAGTGGTAGGCCTGTTTTGTAAATAAAATTATACAAACCCCCCCCAAAAAATGTTTTAATTCCAAGTTGTAAGGCAACAAAATCGAAAAAATGCAGAGGTGAATACTTTCGCAAGCCACTGTATGACACAAAAAGGAAACAGGTATATTATGCAAACATGACAGGCATTATTGACCTAAACAGGTATTATTATTCACAAGTTCCCTTACTATTGATAAACTTGCAGCCCTAAGTACTTTCACAAAACACATTCATAAAAAGAGCAGTACATACAATGAAAGAAAGGGAGATTAGGCTAAACAGAAAAGTAATCAAACAAACCGACAGAACATTTAAAATGTGGAAACTTTTTTGAGCATAAACAACAAATTAAAAGATACATTTAAATAGTATGGTCCATTTTAAACATTTTAAATAGCCTGCATTATTCACCTGTGCATTTTTAGTTTCCTCATAAACCAGGTTTCCATCCAACCTTTTTATGTGAGTAAACTGTCAGATAAAAAATGTCATGACAGGCCTGATGGAAACAGCACATTTGTCGGTAAAAGACAAGGTGGGATTTATTTATTTTTTGTCTAAAAAAAGGTGGAAATGCCTTTATGCGCAAATATTGATATAATGAACATCATATCGAAGTAAATATGGAGTCACTTCTGGTGCCGGCTTCTGGTGCCGTGTCGGAGATCTTGTGGGCTATACTCGGCCTTGTCTCAGGATGGTAAGTTGGTGGTTGAAGATATCCCTCTAGTGGTGTGGGGGCTGTGCTTCGGCAGAGTGGGTGGGGTTATATCCTGCCTGTTTGGCCCTGTCCGGGGGTTTCGTCGGACGGGGCCACAGTGTCTCCCGACCCTCCTGTCTCACCCCAGTATTTATGCTGCAGTAGTTTATGTGTCGGGGTGCTAGGGTCCGTCTGTTATATCTGGAGTATTTCTTCTCTTATCTGGTGTCCTGTGAATTTAAGTATGCTCGCTCTAATTATCTCTCTCTTTCTTTTTCTTCTTCTCTCTCTCTCTCTCTCTCTCTCTCTCTCTCTCTCTCTCTCTCTCTCTCTCTCGGAGGACCTGAGCATTAGGACCATTCCTCAAGGCCTACCCGAGGATGTCCCGAGTCCACCTGGCCGTGCTGCTTCTCCAGTTACAACTGTTCTGCCTGTTTTATGAACATTTTAAAATCTTGTCCATGTTCTGTTATAATCTGCACCCGGCACAGCCAGAAGAGGACTGGCCACCCCTCACAGCCTGGTTCCTCTCTAGGTTTCTTCCTAGGTTTTGGCCTTCTAGGGAGTTTTTCCTAGCCACCGTGCTTTTACACCTGCATTGCTTGCTGTTTGGGGTTTTAGGCTGGGTTTCTGTACAGCACTCTGTGACATCAGCTGATGTAAGGGGGGCTTTATAAATAAATTTGATTTGATTTGATTTGATATAGTGTGTGGTCCTCCCATTACGACTAAGGGAAAGCATGCAGTTTATTAGTCTACAGATGAAATAAATTATGACAAACTTTACAGGGGTGGTGAACGTGCATGATGATGAGCTCGATGCTCTTTTCCAATAAACATTAATGGTCTTATTCTGGTAATATGATGATTGATGCGCTTGGCTGCCGTTTGACAAATACAAATACTCTTCTGTCCATAATAATATCATAATGTAGCCTATACCCGCACTGTATCTGCGAGCTGTTCTATTGACTATCGAGTTGAAAATGGAATGGAAACACATTTAACTTCAATTTTTTATTTGGTGCATAGGAATTTAACCGCAGAAGTTATTTTATGTGGACTACATCATCACGCACATCATTTTACCCACAAGTCAATTTGATAGAAAAAACATTTTGTTTTTATTTGTATTTTAGAATATTTGCATGAAAACCTGTCACCAATTGGATAATAACCTAACTATTGAACTGGTTTGGTGAAATTCCACTGGCAAAAACTATAGAAAAGAAGACAATTACTCGGTCACCAGTCATGGTGTGTCACTTTTGCCACATGAACAAAATTCTACCATAGGCTAATAGGCACACAGGCTAAAGGAATTTCACACAATGTTTTGTTTCTGTAGTATTTTATGAATTAAGTGAGTGAAGGAAAATATATACCCATTTATTTTATTGATGAAATAAAAATAATTATTCCAAAATATCCCACTTGTCAGACATTGGTTGAATCAACATTGTTTCCACATTGTTCCTGTGTTTTTAATGTTGGGACAAGCTGTTTCTGGGAGTATGTCTTTGTGCTTTGCCTCTACATTCTGCATGCACCTAATAGTTAATCTATGTATTTAGATATTTGGCATCTACACAAACAGCCAGCTATATCCACCACAAATGGAAATGCTCCCCATAACAGAAGACACTGTGGGCCACTCTGTCTATCTAGTGATGAAAGGGAAGCCTGCTGCTGGGTTTCAGAGAGTCTGTTTTCTGGAGGAAATAATAACAGAGGATCACACTGATAGATGTGTTTTTAGCAATTTTAGGTTTTAGGTTCCCAATCTCACAACCTCATATCTAGCCACCAATAAGTTATTTCAGGCTATCAATCAAGTTAGTGTAGCTAGCTTGTCTAACTATCTTAGCTGGCACACCTGCTGGCAAGGTTTTACCCGGATTTGAGCAGAGATGCAGAGAAACATATTTTGTTTCTTTAAAAAAATAATCACCAATCAGACAGCTCAAGAGGTATGCTTAGATATATATATTTTTTTACATATAATTAAGTATAATGATTATGGTTCTAGATTACAGGAAACATCTGTTTCAGATGTTTGAAAATGCCAAATTCTCCAACTTCAGGCCCCCAGTCCGGACCATCACCAAGCCATCCTCAGACACTGTAATTTGTGCCCCCTCAAATTTTGGCGGCGGATGATGCCCCTGCACATACATCTCTAGGTAAATTCTACTGGCCTGTTCTAATATATTCCTCCTAAATTATATCTGATGAATAACTTAACATTTAAATCACTGCACCAATTTAGGGGGAATTAATGAATTTGAGAATGAGCCGGAGTTTCTCCTGACCCAGTTACATTTATGAATGAGTGTGTGTGTTCCCTGTAGTGATGGGAATACAGTTTATAATCCCCAGCGCATAACCTCTGGCTTGTCTGCTGAAAATCAGATTACTTTTCTGGAGTACTATTGCATTCTGGCCTGGATGTTGGCTCTGCACCCCACATGAATACGTCAATAGGGGAAACACTGAAGGAGATAAGTGTACAAATTAGGGCTGGGAATTGCCAGGGACCTCACGATACGATATTATCAGGATACTTAGGTGCGATACAATATGTATTGCAATTCTCACGATTCTATGTGTATTATGATTCAATTTATTGCGATTTGATGTTCCAAACATATTGTTCACTATATGTCTGCTGCAGAGAGACAAGAGAGAGCATGAGAAAACATTTTTATCAGTCATGGAAATAAAAGGTCTGAAAACATTGTCTCACTATTTCAAAAGAAGATGAGAACAATCTATAGGATGAACAATACCAGCGGTACAGCTGACTAGCACTAGTTAACGCTACCTAGCAACAATTATTTTTTATTCTTTTTATTTCACCTTTATTTAACCAGGTAGGCAAGTTGAGAACAAGTTCTCATTTACAACTGCGACCTGGCCAAGATAAAGCAAAGCAGTTCGACACATACAACAACACAGAGTTACACATTGGAGTAAACATACAGTCAATAATACAGTAGAAAACAAAAAGAAATCATCTATATGCAATGTGTGCAAATGAGGTAAGATAAGGAACATAAGGCAATAAATAGGCCATGGTGGCGAAGTAATTACAGTATAGCAATTTAACACTGGAATGGTAGATGTGCAGTAGATGAATGTGCAAAGTAAAAATACTGGGGTGCAAAGGAGCAAGATAAATAAATGACTACGGTAGGGGATGAGGTAGTTGTATGGGTTATGTACAGGTACAGGGGTCTGTGAGCTGCTCAGACAGCTGGTGCTTAAAACTAGTGAGGGAGATAAGTGTCTCCAGTTTCAATGATTTTGGTAGTTCGTTCCAGTCATTGGCAGCAGAGAACTGGAAGGAAAGGCGGCCAAAAGAGGAATTGGCTTTGGGGGTGACCAGTGAGATATACCTTCTGGAGTGAGTGCTACGGGTGGGTGCTGCAATGGTTACCAGCGAGCTGAGATAAGGCGGGGCTTTACCTAGCAGGGACTTGTAGATGACCTGGAGCCAGTGGGTCTGGCGACGAGTATGTAGCGAGGGCCAGCCGACTAGAGCATACAGGTCGCAGTGGTGGGTGGTATAAGGGGCTTTGGTGACAAAGCGGATAGCACTGTGATAGACTGCATCCAGTTTGCTGAGTAGAGTATTGGAAGCTGTTTTGTAGATGACATTGTCGAAGTCTATGATCGGTAGGATAGTCAGTTTTACTAGTGCAAGTTTGGCAGCATGAGTGAAGGAGGGTTTGTTGCGAAATACAAAGACAATTATAGATTTAATTTTGGATTGGAGATGTTTAATGTGAGTCTGGAAGGAGAGTTTACAGTCTAGCCAGACACCTAGATATTTGTAGTTGTCCACGTATTCTAGGTAAGAGCCGTCCAGGGTAGTGATGCTAGTCAGGCGGGCGGGTGCAGGCAGCGATCGGTTGAAAAGCATGCATTTGGTTTTACTAACATTTAAGAGCAGTTGGAGGCCACGGAAGGAGTGTTGTATGGCATTGAAGCTCGTTTGGAGGTTAGTTAACACAGTGTCCAAAGAAGGGCCAGAAGTATACAGAATGGTGTCGTCTGCATAGAGTTGGATCAGAGAATCACCAGCAGCAAGAGCGACATCATTGATGTAAACAGAGAAGAGAGTCGGCCCAAGAATTGAACCCTGTGGCACCCCCATAGAGACTGCCAGAGGCCCGGACAACAGGCCCTCCGATTTAACACACTGAACTCTGTCGGCAAAGTATATACTGTAGGTGTGTGTCCAATGTACAGATGTATGTATGATCTTAATATGACCAGTATTGCGTCACACAAAATAATCCTGCAGCAACAGGATTTGAACGTTTTGACCATTTACACTTTTCTTCCGCCAATGTAATGTTACTTGATTGGTGGCTAGGCTATTAGCTGGCCAAAAATAGGCTACATGAAAAGTGCAACACTGATAAGACATGCTCTGGAACTTTGGTGAAGTATTTTTGAAACCTCCTGCTTTGGGCTGGATGTCTCAATGTGTAGTTCATACATTCATAATCAATGAGCAAAATTACTTTCTTACCACAATTAGCCACGAAATACTTAGTTTGAAAGCGACTGTTTTCTTGAAGCTGTACAACGCCATTTTCCCTACATTTCCCCCCATATGGGCAAGCCCCTTAGCAATTCGAGTTCTAGCCAAAGAGCTTCAGCCCCTCACATTTGAGTGACAGCTAGCAAGAGGCCTACCCAGCATTATCCAATGAGGTTGCCCAACGGCTCAGTGCCCACAGCAGAGAGAGAGCGAGAAACCAATGACGTGGTGCACATATCTGCACAAATATGATGTAGTCTGCGTTTTTGGGGACCACTTTTTGGCTCGTGATTGCTACTTTCAGAACTACTGGCTAAAAAGTATACAAAAGTTCAGGAGAATCTTTTTAATGTAACCATGTATTAGTGTGAATTTATGTAAATCCTGCGGTGCAGGAAAATTCTCAGCGACAACAGAGTGGTCAAATTAAGATCCGACGTCTGTACCCAATTTTGCCTTTTCAATGTTCACTGTTTTGAAAGTGTTTAATGTGGCGGTACAGCTAGGTAGGTGTTCTTACCACAGAGACAGTGTGTTCAGTGACCCAGAACATCACAGAGTACCTGAGAACAAAATCAATACTTTCTTTATTAAAAACTAAAGGAAGATACATGCCACTGTGTGTGTGTGCGTGCGTGTGCATTTGAGTGTGTGCTCCACTGACTGTATGGGTATGATCAGTGTATAGAGCACGTGCAGAAAGGCGAACCCCAGTGCCAGAAGACCCAGCTGTTTCCTGCACTGCATCCAGCGATCCAGCCAATTAGGGAAGCGCCTGATGTTAAACATACATAAACACTTATAATCAACATAAATACATATGCAACCCCGTGTGAACATACTTGCATGCAAACACACACATACACACAGAAGTCTGACCTGTACTTGGTGCCTCTGTAGGCACCAAGGAGGAAGGAAGCCAGGACACTAGGCATGTAACAGAGAGACAGCATGATCAGAAACACATGGGACACACCTGGGGAGAACACACACACACACCTTGAACAGCTGGTAACACACACAGAAACAAACAGAACACAAACACTCAGAGGGCCTGTGGGCCAGTACCTTGTTGGCCAGTGAGACCATGATTCTGAAGGAGATGTCTTCGCCCTGGGTGACGTATGCGTAGATGATGTATCTGATCAGCAGATAGAAGAAGAAGGCAGCGCTGAGGCCAATGGCGATGCGCAGGGGGAGCCTCCACTGGGGGAACAGCTGTAGGGGGAAGTCCTCCAGCTCCCGGGCCACTGAGAGAAATCCCCGGTCCAGGGCACTGAGACCCAGCTTGGTGGCTACCGCCATCACTGCCTGCTTGGCCTCCACACTTTCCCCGCAGATATACACCTGACATATATTTATTCACATACAGTGGGGTCCGAAATCATTGATGCCCTTCACAAAGATGAGCAAAAATGCCTGTACAAAATAAATCATTCAAACACTGAGCTATATTGTATGCATAAAAAAAATTGGGAAATTATAATATTTTGTACTAATACAATTGCTGAGAGAGATATTTTGTTTAACAAGTAATAAAAAAAATCTCAAAAAGGTGTGGGTCAAAATTATTGACACCTCTGTTATCAATACTTTTCAATAGCTCACTTTGCGAGGATAACAACACTGAGCCTTTTTCTAAAATGATAGAAAATGCAAATGACTGGAGTTTGCTAAAAGGTATTGGTACTTGGATTGGAACAGGTGCTTTTGTCAGATGACATGACAATAGAGCTCCTTGACCGAGCACGCCAGTTGTGGATTTGGCGTTGAAAAACAGAAGCATATGCAGAAAAGTACTTACATTTACATTTTAGTCATTTAGCAGACACTCTTATCCAGAGCAACTTACGGGAGCAATTGGGGTTAAGTGCCTCGCTCAAGGGCACATCAACAGATTTTTCACCTAGTCAGCTTGGGAATTCAAACCAGCAACCTCTCTGTTACTGGCCTAATGCTCTTAACCACTAGGCTACCTGTCACCCCATACCTACTGTAAAATATGGTGGATCTTTGATGTTATGGGGCTATTTTGCTTCCATTCATCCTCAAACCACTGTTAAGGTCAACGGCATAATTAACTTTATCCAGTACCTTGACATTTTAGCTAAAAACCTGGTTGCCTCTGCTAGGATGTCGGATCTTGCCATCAAGTGGATCTTCCAGTGAGACAATAACCCCAAACACTAATAAAAATCCACAAATAAATGGTTAATTGGCCCAAAACATTGCTCTGAATGTGTTCTCCAACTCATAAAACACGTTAGAAAAAGGCTCAGTGTCATTATCCTAACAAGGGGAAGGCGCTAGAGTATTGAAAACAGGGGTGCCAATAAAATTGTTTTATTATTACTTTCTCTGAGCAATTGTATTAGTATAAAATAATATAATTTCCCAAGAAAATTTGCATTGAATATAGCTCAGTAATTGAATTAATTATTTTCAACAGTCTTTTTGCAATTCTTTTTGCTCAAGGGTCACAATAAGTATTGACCTGTTGGTATTTGTACCAATTCAACTAACTGTTATATTTGGCGCCAAAACAAATAAAAACATTTTTGTTTATTTTCAAATAACTCAAATATTATTTGGTTTTCTGAGAGGTATTCAAAATACCTTCAAATATTATTTGGTTTTCTGAGAGGTATTCAAAATACCTTCAAATATTATTTGGTTTTCTGAAAGCTGAATTTGAATATCAAAGAAAAGTATTGACTTTTGAAAACTCTATATTCAACTACCCAAAGTATTTGAAAAGTTGGTATTTTCAAATAAAATACAAAAGAAAATAAAAATTCCCAGGTCTGGTGTGTGTGTGTCACCATGTGTGTGTGCATGCTTCTTTATGCTTCTCTTTACAGAGGATGCACAATACCGATTTCTTGCTCCAGAATGAAGATGTTCTTATTTAGCACAGAGGAGAGAAAGTAAAATCAACATGCTGACAGTCAAAATGTACAGTGCCTTCAAAGATTCCACCCCTTGACTTTCTCCCAATTTTGTTATGCTACAACTTGCATTTGTCATGGATTAAATTGAGATTATATGTCACTGGCCTACACACAATACCCCATAATGTCAAAGTGGAATTACGTTTTTAGAAATTCAAAAAAATGTATACAAAATGAAAAGCTGAAATGTGTTGAGTCAATAAATTATGGCAAGCCTTAACAAGTTTAGGTGTAAAAATGTGCTTAACAAGTGACATAAGTTGCATGAACTCACTCTCTGTGCAATAATAATGTTTAACATGATTTTTGAATGACTACCTCGTCTCTGTACCACACACATACAATTATCTGTAAGGTCCCTCGGTCGAGTTTGGTGGAGGAGGAATAATGGTCTGGGGATGTTTTTCATGGTTCGGGCTAACGCTACAGCATACAATGACATTCTAGATTATTCTGTGCTTCCAACATTATGGCAACAGTTTGGGGAAGGCCCTTTCCTGTTTCAGCATGACAATGCCCCTGTGCACAAAACGAGATGCATACAGAAATGGTTTGTTGAGATCGGTGTGGAAGAACTTGACTGGCCTGCACAGAGCCCTGACCTCAACCTCATGGAACACCTTTGGGATAATTTGGAATGCCGACTGCAAGCTAAACGCCCAACATCAGTGCTCAACCTCACTAATGCTCTTGTGGCTGAATGAAAGTAAGTCCCCGCAGCAATGTTTCAACATCTAGTGGAAAGCCTTCCCAGAAGAGTGAAGGCTGTTATAGCAGCAAAGGGGGGACCAACTCCATATTAATGCCCATAATTTTGGAATGAGATGTTCAATGAGCAGGTGTCCACATACTTTTGGTCATGTAGTGCACAGTATATAGACTTGAAACCTCTAGCCAATTGGTTTCATGGGCATGAATTAAACCTCGGTGTGTATACCTGTCTGTTGGCATCTGAAGGTCCATTCTGCAGACTCCAGGCAGACGTGTTGAAGCCTTTAACCACCTCAGCTCCAGGGACCAGACTGTTCAGGTACAGATAACCACATTTACATTATATCAACATACACATCAACATATAAAAACATTCCTAATGAACAAACATACACATAATAACAACATATACTGTATAGCTCTCACCTTTGCAGGTACTCTGCATTGGCCTCTGGGTGCTGATTCTTCCTCAGGTTGTTATTGAGGTCCACCAACACCTGCAATTGAAAATGGCATCAAATACACTGATTCATACAATATATTTGCTAAATACACTGGAATATACATTATATTGGCTAAAAACACTGGGACATAGAATATATTGGCTAAATACACTGGGACACAGAATATATTGGCTAAATACGCTGGGACATACATTATGTTAGCCAAATATACAGTTACATACTGACAAAACAGACATTCATACACATAGCAGAAGTAATAATACATATATGCTACCTTCCCCTTAAACTGATTGGCCAGTGGTACCAGGAAGTTGTAGTGTTCTCTTTGGACAGCGATGAAGATCTGATGGGCTGACTGGGCAGCTGCAGCATGGCCCAGGACCTGCATATACATCATCAACATAGTGATACACACTTAAACACACATACAGTATATTCACATATACTCCTTCAAACATAAAAGAATATTTGTACATACACATTATGCACCTTATTAACCACATGTAACATATCAACACATTACACCAGATCTAGTATAAAGGTTTTTGTACCTGTGCTCCGTGGGGCAGGAAACTGCAGCTTTTGGGCTCCGGCTGCCGAACACCACCCCGTACCCTGCCTGCAGCAGACGCTAGCCCAGAGAGCACCCTAGATCAACTGTCCCAAACACACACACCCTCTCACACTCATCGGAGACAGGAACACACGTTCACTTTTCTCCTCTTTCTTCATGTTAATCTTCTGATCACCTGTCATGTTCATAGATAGGTACGCTATGCAGTCAATCCTTGGTTGATTGTCAGCTAAACACAGGTTTCCTGAAGTCCAGATAGAGTTGATTGTTAAAAAATAGAGGGTCAAAAACATATATTGAAATACATTTACAACACAGTAAAAACAGATATCCACATTTAACATATCACCACATAAAACAAGATCTACTTTATTTTGTACCTGTGCTCCGTGGGGTAGGAGGCTGCGGATGTGGGGCCGTTGGCTGCCGACACCACCCCGTACCCTGCCTGTGTAACGCCCAGGCCTGAGATGACAGGCTGGAGCGTTTTGGTTTCGTTTTGGTGTAGGGTTTGTTAGTTCTAGGTGTCATAGATCTATGTTGGGTAATGGTTCCCAATTAGAGGCAGCTGTGTGTCGTTGTCTCTAATTGGGAACCATATTTATGTTTGTAGGTTTCTCTCTAGGTTCGTGGGTTATTGTTTGAGCTTAGCTTGTCTTTGTTACGGTCACGATCTTCGTTACTTTCTGTTTTTGTTGTGTACCCAGTACGTTCGTATTAAAATGTATACTGGAAGCATCGCTGCATCTTGTTCTGTCCATTACGAAGATCGTGACAGAATAACCCACCAAAAGAAGACCAAGCAGCGACAGACCCGGGAGTTCAGGCCTTGGGAGGAGGAGCTGTTTAATGGGGGAGATTTGGACCAGCCCGGAGAGTATTGCCCTCCAAGAGAGGAACTGGAAGCAGCGGCGGCTGAGCGGCGCAGGTGTGAGGACCTGAATGGAGCATGGGATCCCGTACGAGGCAAGTTCGTCAGACCTCGCCGGGCACGGAGGCCCGAAAGACAGCCCCAAAAACTTTTGGGGGCACACGAGGAGGTTGGCCGGTTCAGGAGGGACTCCTGAGCCAACTCCTCGTGCTTTGTGGAGAGAGCGTTGGGGAGAGCGTCGCACGGAGAGGTCACCCTGCTATGCAGTTTTGCGCACGGTTTCTCCTGTGCGTATCCAGAGGCCGGCACGAAAGATTCCAGCGCCAATCATCAGTCGGGCTAGACTGAGTGTGCAGCTAGGAGGAGTGGTGTCAGCTCTGCGCGCCAGATCTCCAGTGCGCCTCCTGGGACCTGGATATCCTGCACCGGTTCTGCGTGCAGTGTCTCCGGTACGTGTTCACAGCCCAGTGCGAGAGATCCCAGCGCCACTCATCGGTCAGGCCAAAGTCTGTGTGCTACCTGGAAGAGTGGTGCCAGCTCTGCGCGCCAGGTCTCCAGTGCGCCTTTCGGGACCCAGATATCCTGCGGTCCTACGGGCAGAATCTCCGGTGCGAATCCACAGCCCAGTCCGAGAGATTCCAGCTCCACTCATCGGTCAGGTCAAGGTCAGTGTGCTACCTGGAAGAGTGGTGCCTGCTCTCCGCATCAGGTCCCCAGTTCGTGTTGTGGAGTCAACACGTCCAGTCCCTGTCCCGAGTTCCAAGATCCCAGTTCGTGTTGTGGAGTCAACACGTCCAGTCCCTGTCCCGAGTTCCAAGATCCCAGTCCGTGTTGTGGAGTCAACACGTCCAGTCCCTGTTCCGAGTCCCAAGATCCCAGTCCGTGTTGTGGAGTCAACACGTCCAGTTCCTGTTCCGAGTTCCACGATCCATGTCCGTGTTGTGGATTCAACACGTCCCGTCCCTGCTCCACGCATCAGGTCCCTTATGCGCCTCCAGAGCCCGGCATGTCCCGTCCCTGCTCCACGCATCAGGCCCCCTGTGCGCCTTCAGAGCCCGCCACGTCCTGTTCCGGCTCCGCGCACCAAGCTCCCCGTGCGCTTAGAGAGTCCAGCCCGTCCCTGTTCGGCCCGCGCACCAGGCCCCCTGTGCGCCAGAGAGTCCAGCACGTCCTGTTCGGCTCCGCGCACCAGGCTCCCGTGCGCTAGAGAGGCCAGTTCGGCCTGTTCCCGCTCCCGCACCAGAGTGCGCCACGAGCCCAGTTCGCCTGTTCCCGCTCCCGCACCAGAGTGCGCGTCCCGAGCCCAGTTCGGCCTGTTCCCGCTTCCCGCACACCAGAGTGCACGTCCCGAGCCCAGTTCGGCCTGCTCCCGCTCCCCGCACCAGAGTGCACGTCACGAGCCCAGTTCGGCCTGTTCCCACTCCCCGCACCAGAGTGCGCGTCACGAGCTCAGTTCGGCCTGTTCCCGCTCCCCGCACCAGAGTGCACGTCCCAAGCCCAGTTCGGCCTGTTCCCGCTCCCCGCACCAGAGTGCGGCTGGCCACGAGTCCAGTACGACCAGTTCCTGCTCCACGCACCAGAGTTCCAGTGAGCATCACGAGTCCAGTACGACCAGTTCCTGCTCCACGCACCAGAGTTCCAGTGAGCATCACGAGTCCAGTACGACCAGTTCCTGCTCCACGCACCAGAGTTCCAGTGAGCATCACGAGTCCAGTACGACCAGTTCCTGCTCCACGCACCAGAGTTCCAGTGAGCATCACGAGTCCAGTACGACCAGTTCCTGCTCCACGCACCAGAGTTCCAGTGAGCATCACGAGTCCAGTACGACCAGTTCCTGCTCCACGCACCAGAGTTCCAGTGAGCATCACGAGTCCGCTACGGCCAGTTCCTGCTCCACGTACCAGAGTCCCGTGAGCATCGTGGGTCCGGTAAGGCCAGGTCCTGCTCCACGCACCAGAGTTCGGTGAGCATCATGAGTCCAGTACGGCCAGTTCCAGCTCCACGCACCAGAGTTCCCGTGAGCATCATGAGTCCAGTACGCCCAGCTTCTGCTCCACGCACCAGAGTTCCAGGAAATGGTCCAGGGCCTCCGGTGCGTGACTTCAGACCAGCACGGCCAGCACCGGAGCCCCCACCTGGGACAAAGGGACCCACCCAAGACCCCCACGGATTAAGCGCGTCCGAGTCCGCGCCTTTGGGGGGGGGTACTGTAACGCCCAGGCCTGAGATGACAGGCTGGAGCGTTTTGGTTTCGTTTTGGTGTAGGGTTTGTTAGTTCTAGGTGTCATAGATCTATGTTGGGTAATGGTTCCCAATTAGAGGCAGCTGTGTGTCGTTGTCTCTAATTGGGAACCATATTTATGTTTGTAGGTTTCTCTCTAGGTTCGTGGGTTATTGTTTGAGCTTAGCTTGTCTTTGTTACGTTCACGATCTTCGTTACTTTCTGTTTTTGTTGTGTACCCAGTACGTTCGTATTAAAATGTATACTGGAAGCATCGCTGCGTCTTGGTCTGTCCATTACGAAGATCGTGACAGCCTGCAGCAGACGCAGGCCCAGAGAGCACCCCAGGTCCTCCGTCCCAAACACACACACACTCTCACTCTCAGGTAGGGCAGGGACAGCCTCCCTCATCAGAGACAGGGACACACACTCACTCTTCTCCTCACTCCTCTCCTGACACGTCATGCCTGAACAGACACAGGCAAAGATCACCTCGAGTCGTAGATAGAATCAACAGAAAGTGTCAAAGTGTTAAAATACCTTCCTGAAGTTGCAATCACAGAAAAAGTACATCCACATAAATGGAGCTTGCAGGATGAACGTCCCTTTCACTTCGCTAAGTTCTTCAGCAGACACCTCCTCTAGACGGAGTTACAGTACAGTCCAGACAGAGCACTGTCAATCAATGATAGGACAACTTACTCTAGTTGAACTCCTGCAATGAAATGTTCTCTGCATTATATGTCCCAAAAACAATAGTCTTCAGACTTTGTGCACGTTTTGTTACGTTACAGCCTTATTCTAAAATATATTAAATGAATGTATTCCTCATCAATCTACACACAATACCACATAATGACTAAGTGAAAACAGGTTTTTAGACATTTTTGCAAATGTATTCAAAATAAAAACACAGACATAACTTATTTACATAAGTATTCAGACCCTTTGCTATGAAAATCTAATTTGAGCTCCTGTTTCCATGGATCATCCTTGAGATGTTTCTACAACTTGGAGTCCACCTGTGGTAAATTCAATTGATTGGACATGATTTGGATTGGCCAGATTTTCTTGTCTGATGAAACCAAGATTAAACTCTTTGGCTTGAATGCCAAGGTCACGTCTGGAGGAAACCTGGCACGATCCCTACGGTGAAGCATGGTGGTGGCAGCATCATGCTGTGGAGATGTTTTTCAGTGGCAGGGACTGGGAGATTAGTCAGGATCGAGGGAAAGATGAATGGAGCAAAGTACAGAGAGATCCTTGATGAAAACCTGCTCGAGATCGCTCAGGACCTTCCAACAGGAAAGTGACTCTAAGCACACAGCCAAGACAACGCAGAAGTGGCTTCGGGACAAGTCTCTGAATGTCATTGAGTCGCCCAGCCAGAACCCGAACATCTCTGGAGAGACCTGAAAATAGCTGTGCAGCGACACTCCCCATCCAACCTGATAGAGCTTGAGAGGATCTGCAGAGAACAATGTTAGAAACTCCCCAAATACAGGTGTGACGAATTTGTAGTGTCATACAGAAGAAGACGCAAGGCTGTAATCGCTGCTAAAGGTGCTTCAACAAAGTACTGAGTAAAGGGTCTGAATACTCATGTACAGTGAGGCAAAAAAGTATTTAGTCAGCCACCAATTGTGCAAGTTCTCCAACTTAAAAAGATGAGAGAGGCCTGTAATTTTCATCATAGGTACACTTCAACTATGACAGACGAAATGAGAAAAAGAAATCCAGAAAATCACATTGTAGGATTTTTTATTTATTTATTTGCAAATTATGGTGGAAAATAAGTATTTGGTCAATAACAAAAGTTTATCTCAATACTTTGTTATATACCCTTTGTTGGCAATGACAGAGGTCAAACGTTTTCTGTAAGTCTTCACAAGGTTTTCACACACTGTTGCTGGTATTTTGGCCCATTCCTCCATGCAGATCTCCTCTAGAGCAGTGATGTTTTGGGGCTGTCGCTGGGCAACAGAGACTTTCAACTCCCTCCAAAGATTTTCTATGGGGTTGAGATCTGGAGACTGGCTAGGCCACTCCAGGACCTTGAAATGCTTCTTACGAAGCCACTCCTTCGTTGCCAGGGCAGTGTGTTTGAGGATCATTGTCATGCTGAAAGACCCAGCCACGTTTCATCTTCAATGCCCTTGCTGATGGAAGGAGGTTTTCACTCAAAATCTCACGATACATGGCCCCATTCATTCTTTCCTTTACACGGATCAGTCGTCCTGGTCCCTTTGCAGAAAAACAGCCCCAAAGCATGATGTTTCCATCCCCATGCTTCACAGTAGGTATGGTGTTCTTTGGATGCAACTCAGCATTCTTTGTCCTCCAAACACGACGAGTTGAGTTTTTACCAAAAGTTATATTTTGGTTTCATCTGACCATATGACATTCTCCCAATCCTCATCTGGATCATCCAAATGCTCTCTAGCAAACTTTAGACGGGCCTGAACATGTACTGGCTTAAGCAGGGGACACGTCTGGCACTGCAGGATTTGAGTCCCTGGCGGCGAGTGTGTTACTGCTGGTAGGCTTTGTTACTTTGGTCCCAGCTCTCTGCAGGTCATTCACTAGGTCCCCGTGTGGTTCTGGGATTTTTGCTCACCGTTCTTGTGATCATTTTGACCCCACAGGGTGAGATCTTGCGTGGAGCCCCAGATCGAGGAAGATTATCAGTGGTCTTGTATGTCTTCCATTTCCTAATAATTGCTCCCACAGTTGATTTCTTCAAACCAAGCTGCTTACCTATTGCAGATTCAGTCTTCCCAACCTGGTGCAGGTCTACAATTTTGTTTCTGGTGTCCTTTGACAGCTCTTTGGTCTTGGCCATAGTGGAGTTTGGAGTGTGACTGTTTGAGGTTGTGGACAGGTGTCTTTTATACTGATAACAAGTTCAAACAGGTGCCATTAATACAGGTAATGAGTGGAGGACAGAGGAGCCTCTTAAAGAAGAAGTTACAGGTCTGTGAGAGCCAGAAATCTTGCTTGTTTGTATGTGACCAAATACTTATTTTCCACCATAATTTGCAAATAAATTCATTAAAAATCCTACAATGTGATTTTCTGGATTTTATTTCCTCATTTTGTCTGTCATAGTTGAAGTGTACCTATGATGAAAATTACAGGCCTCTCTCATCTTTTTAAGTGAGAGAACTTGCACAATTGGTGGCTGACTAAATACTTTTTTGCCCCACTGTAAATGTGATATTTTTATATAAAAATATATAAAAACCCTTGAATGAGTAGGTGTGTCCAACGTTTTGACTGGTACATATATATACATATATACACACACACACACACACACACACACACACACACACACACACAGATAAAGTGTGTGTGTGTGTGTAATAAAGCCCTTTTATGTGGAAAAACTCATTCTGATTGGCTGGGCCTGGCACCCCTGCCCAGTCGTGAAATCCATAGATTAGGGCCTAATTTATTTATTTCAATTGACTGATATCCTTATATGAAGTAAGTGACTAAGTAAAATCATTGAAATTGTTTCTTGTTGCGTTTATATATTTTTTCAGTGATATATTAATTTATATTCCAGACTACGACATTCGTTCTGATATTTCTTTCTGTACATTTTTGGGATTTGTGTGTATTGGTTTGTATTATTAGGTACTGTATACTGCACTGTGGAAGCTAGAAACATAAGCATTTCAATGAACCTGCAATAACTTCTGCAAAATATATGTACGCAACCAAGAACATTTGATTTGAGCTCTCTCTCTGTGTGCGTGTGTGTGTGTTTGTGATCAGTCTCTGTGTGTGGGAATGACATTAACGACTCTCACATACACAGCATGAACCACAAAAAGACAGACACACATAGACACACTGCTACCCACCCACACACAGTAAACCACAGAGAGTAATCACAGGTCAGCAGTACTGTGGTTCACCTTTAACCCGAACACAGCAATTATGGAGCTTTCAGAGGTGGAATTGAGTAATGATGTTAAACCTTGACCTATAAGTCCTATATAATAATATTCTGTGTGTGTGTGTATTTGGAGAAAGAGAGAGAGAAATAGCTAGAGAGAGAGAGACAGAGAGAGAGAGAGAGAGAGAGAGAGAGAGAGAGAGAGAGAGAGAGACTAGGTCTTACATTAGCCTGTAATTTGTGGGTTTGCTTCTGGACACCATATCACACCCACTCACAAGCAGTCATTATCTCATAAGACGGAGGGGAAGATATAGCCGCACACACACACACACACACACACACACACACACACACACACACACACACACACACAAACAAACAGATAATGGGGTACAGCGTCGGCCTAGTTACTGTCCTTCTGATTGGTCTGTCCCCTTAAGTTTCCGCTACCTGGCAACTAACAATATGCATTCACTTCCTCCCATAATACCAAGGTTCTTCAATTTTGGCTTTGACCGCTATTGGAATTTGCAGGATTTTGTTTTCGCCCAGCACTAAAACACCTAATCAAGGTCCAAACTAAAGACTGTGATAAATGTAGTTAATCAGACTTAGGCTGATCAGGATTATTATTGTTTGGTATTAGCTAAGGACCAGACAGAGACTGTGTAGATGTTACTGGGTGGGTCACAAGACAAGATAAAACTGTTTTCTGTTGTTTTTTCTTATGTCGTTGTTTACAGATGGCCTGTCAGCAGTGCGTGTGACCTGAACTGCTCTCTACCCCACACAGACCCTTATTACTAACCACCAGTTCAATGACCCTCCAGTCTCAGAGGGTCCATAACCATAAAAAGCCCAAACAGGAGTCAACACACCCTGAGTTCCCAGGACCAGCATGGGAGACCACTGACTGAGAAATTCACAGAGTAAGGGAAAGTGCTCTGTAGGCCTCAGTGTCCTTGAGGTTACAGTGTTCACCCTAAGATTGGAGGGTTGGGGTTTCCATTCCCTGGTCGAGTCATCCTATGACTGAAAACAGGGCCGATGCCTCTCTGTTTAGCACTCAGCATTAAGGAGATGGATTGGGGGTAAGGGCCTGAGATAAACTAACATCCTGTCCAGGGGTTGTAATTGTACCTCAAGCTGCCTTACGCTACAGAAACAGGAGATAGGCTCCTGCCCTATGGGCCGTTCTGGAAATGACATCTTTCCAATACAGATTAAGTATTCTAAGGGGAACCCACAGTGCAGTTATCCTTTATCTGCGAGTTGGGACCTGAGTCAGAGTGAAACTAGAGGGCAGGAGGATGGGGGAAAGGGGCTGAACCTTTCATATAAGTACTGGGGTTATTAGAGTAGGTCCTTGGCAGGGAGAGAACTATCAGATACATAAATATCAGTGGACATTATTCAACAGAGTGCATGGTCATATGAATGAATTATAGATGGACTACAGTCAGGGTTTTGTTCCAGAGTGGGATTTGATGTCAAGAGGGGCGGATGGTAACGAAGAAAGTGAGTCGAATGGAGAGATGGTGATGAAAGTGAGTCGAATGGAGAGATGGTGATGAAAGTGAGTCGAATGGAGAGATGGTGATGAAATGGTGCTCCTCCTCTACTTCTCCTTTCCTCCTCCCTCGCAACAGAAGGGTAGTAAAGTTGCCCGTAATGCAACATCTAAACTTTGGAAAGAGACAGGGAGATGTTGCAAGCTGAGCTTTTCTCTGTGATATGGACAGGCTGGTGAAGGCAACGGTGTATGTGTGCGTGTGACAGTTTGGGTGATATACTGTACGGTGGAATCTCCCTCTTGACCCCTGCTCCAGTGGTGCTCCGTGTGAGGCCTGTAAAGTTAAATGGGTCAGATCTAATATCTCCTTGTAACACGCACACGCGCTCACCTGATCCCAGAAGCTTTATAGCATTTCAATCACGGCAGTCGTAAAATATCAACGAGTGATTCACCAATGAGAGATGAGCTTTCAGCACCCTGGATAACCAGTGTGTGTGTGTGTGTGTGTGTGAGTGACCACCAGCTTGTCTCCCAGTAGCTCATCTGCCTGGAAACTGACAATACACTCTTACCTTCATTCCCATCTCTCCAGTCAACTCCACTCCCTCCTCACCATCCCTCCTTTCTACACATTTTCTTCATTAATATCATTCCCTTTGACATCAAATCCCACTCTTGATCAAATTCCTGACTGTAGTCCATCTATAATTTATCCCTCTGACCACACTCTGTTGAATATTTAACTCTGACAGTCATGTATAATAACAGTTAACTGTGTGTCATTCTGCCTCTCAAACCGTTGTAACGCTCCAGGCCTGCAGGCCTACACGCTCTGCTTCATTTCTTCTCTCCCTGGCACTTAAAGGAAAAATCCACTTAAAAACAATATTTTGGTATTTTTTCATTAGTCCACTGTTAATACAGTACCAAAATGTTTTACATGTCACCAGATATTGGACTTTCAAGAAGCAAAGTTTCACTTGCCACATCATTATGATGATGCAATGCATATATTGAAAGTCCAATATCTTGAAAACTTGGATTTTTCCGGTAATTTGTAATTGTATTTATTAGGGATCCCCATTAGCTGCAGCTACTCTTCCTGGGGTCCAAACACATTAAGACACTTACAATACACATAAAACAAAAGATAAAACAGTACATCATATAACACTGTTACACCACTACATGACGTATCTACAACACAAAATGTATGATACCACCAGACAACAATATTACAATGTACATGTACGTAGCGTGAGCGTGCTAGCGCCTGTGTGTGTATACGTGTGTCTGTACCTGCGTGTGTGTCTCTTCACAATCCCCGCTGTTCCATAATGTCACACCTGCTCCCACTCCTCCTCTCTGGCACTCAAGGGCGCCAGGCTGTCCTTCATTACGCACACCTGTCACGCGCATCTGCGCTCATTGGACTCACTTGGACTCCTCCCCGTTTGTTGATTGCCCCTCCTATATCTGTATGTTCCTCGGTTAGGAACAGACAGATATTATTGTTATTTTCCCCTGTCCAGACGCTGTCTGTATTCTGTTCCTGGCCGTGTTTCATTAAATGTTCACGCCCTGTACTTGCTTCTCGTCTCCATCGTCTGTCCTCACAGAATGCTGACACCAATATTTGAAGCATCAGGGAGGTTTTTGTTTTGTTGGTGACGTCGGGTCCGGGTGCCGCTGCCATAGGAACCGGGGGTGCCTCATCTGGCTTGTCGGGCTTCAACGCCTTAACTGGCTTGAGAGGTTTCCTTGCCTCGGTTGGCTCGGCAGGCGCCAATCCCACATCATGCCTCAACTGGCTCATCAGGCTCCCACACCTCAGTGGGATCATAAGGCTTTCACGCCTCAGCTGGATCGTCAGGATCCCACGCATCAGCCGGCTTGTCGGGCTCCCACACGTCAGCCGGCTCATCGGGTTCCCATGCCTCAGCCGGCACCCCTTGAAGGGAGGGTTGGGGGTGCTGTCACGCCTGCTCCTGCTCCTGCTCCTGCTCCTCCTCTCTGGTGCCTGAGGGGGCCAGGTTACATTACGCACACCTGTCACCATCATTATCATTATCTGTGCTCAATGGACTCACCTATTGTCGTTTTGTTTTCCCCTGTCCAGGCGCTGTTTCATTGAATGTTCAATCCCTGTACTTGCTTCTCGTCTCCAGCATCTGTCCTCACACATAAGGTGTATTTTTATCTGTTATCTGTGTATTTTTAACCTGTTTAGGCTAGGTGGACTAATCCAATTTGCAGAGTGCCAAATTCTAATAGTAATAGTATAGTAATATTAAACATTCATGAAAATACAAGTGTTGTACACCATTCAAAAGCTTAGAATATTGGTAATCAAACCGCGTTATCGGATTTACAATAGGCTTTATGGCAAAAGCAGAACATTCGATTATCTGAGGACAGCACCCCACAACAAAATATTATTCAAACCAGCACAGGCGTTACAAAATCAAATATAGCGATAAAATATATCACTTACCTTTGAAGATCTTCTTCTGTTTGCAATCACAAGGGTCCCAGGAACACAAAGAATGGTCGTTTTGTTCGATAAAGTCCTTCTTTATATCCCAAACAGTCAGTTTAGTTGGCACCATGGAGTTCTATAATCCAGTCATTCAACATGCAGACAAAGAAATCCCAAAAGTACCGGTAAAGTTCGTCCAAACAAGTCAAACAATGTTTCTAATTAATCCTCAGGTGTCAAATATCTAAATAAACGATAACATTTCAGATGGAGAAAAGTCTGTTCAATAGGAAAGAAAAATAACATGGAGCACGCACCCATTCCAGCGCGGCAAAACAGAAGTGTCCGTTTCAACAGCCACTTGTAAAAACTTCTATTTCTTGTTCGTTTTTCAAAAAACAAGCCTGAAACCATGTCTAAAGACTGTTGACATCTAGTGGACGCCATAGAAACTGCAATCTGGGAGATAATGTAGGCATATCCTAGCTTCTGGGCCTGAGTAACAGGCAGTTTACTTTGGGCACGTCAGACTCTCCGTACTTCCCGAACACTGCCCCCTAGCCCGTAGAGGTTAAATCTGATTCTATTGCTTGCATCAGATACTTGATGTGGAATAGAGTTCCATGTAGTCATGGCTCTATATAGTACTGTGCGCCTCCCATAGTCTTTTCTGGACTTGGGGATTGTGAAGAAACCTCTGGTGCCACGTCTTGTGGGGTATGCATGGGTGTCAGAGCTGTGTTCTAGTAGTTTAACTACTTAGGGAGTAGCGGCGCGCTAGCGGGCTCGGTGAAATGTAAGGCGCCAAATTCAAAATTCAAAAGTTGAATTATTAAACATTCATCAATATACAAGTGTTGCATAGTCATCAAAAGCTCTGATTCTTGGCAATATCACAGCATTGTCAGAATTCAAAAAGGCTTTACGGCGAAAGCACAACGTTTGATTGTTTGAGGATAGCACCCCACATATTTTCCACATTAGCATAAATTAATATCCAGAGCGCGTCACACAAAACCCATATCACAGCTAAAATAAATCTCTTACCTTTCGAAGAACTTCTGCTGAGGGCTTCCCAAGTGTCCAACGACATCCAATGGTTTATGTGCATATCCTATTTTCTGGGCCTGAGTGGCAGGCATTTTACTTTGGGCATCCCAGACTCTCCAAAACCGTCACCTATGCTGCCGCTCCCTAAGAAGTTAAAACAGACAGCACGGTACATTCAGCATGTCAACACTTATTACAAAAATAAGTAGTGATGAAGTCAATCTCTCCTCCACTTTAAACCATGAGAGATTGACATGCATATCATTAATGTTAGCTCTCCATGTACATTTAAGGGCCAGCCATACTGCCCTGTTCTGAGCCAATTGTAATAAGTCCCTTTTTGTGGCACCTGACCACACGACTGAACAGTAGTCCAGGTGCGACAAAACTAGGGCCTGTAGGACCTGCCTTGTTGATAATGTTGTTAAGAAGGCAGAGCAGCGCTTTATTATGGACAGACTTCTCCCCATTTTAGCTACTGTTGTAAGCATGACTGTTGTAAGCATGACCTTTAGTCACCTCAACTTGATACATTTCCACATTATTGATTACAAGATGTTGGTGAGGTTTAATGTTGACTGAATGATTTGTCCCAAAAACAATACTTTTCATTTTTGAAATATTTAGGACTAACTTATTCCTTGCCACCCATTCTGAAACTGTTTCTAACTGCAAAGCCAGTGGCATGTTGCTAGTAAAGATTGAAAAAAGTAAGGGGCCTAGACAGGTGCCATGGGGAATTCCTTATTCTACCTGGATTATGTTGGAGAGGCTTCCATTAAAGAACTCCCGTAGACAGGTAACTGTTTATCCACAATATAGCAGGGGTTGTAAAGCCATAACACATACATTTTTCCAGCAGCCGACAGTTATCGATAATGTCAAAAGACGCACTGAAGTCTAACAAAACAGCCCCCACAAACTTGAATCATCAATTTCACTCAGCCAATCATCAGCCATTTGTGTAAGTGTTGTGCTTGTTGAATGTCCTTCCATATAAGCGTACTGAAAGTCTGTTTGTTTACCGTAAAATAGAATTGTATCTGGTCAACACACATTTTTTCAAAAGTTTACTAAGGGTTGGTAACAGGCTGATTGGTTTGCTATTTGAGCCAGTAAAGGGGGCTTTATTATTCTTAGATAGCGGAATTACTTTTTCTCCCCCAGGCCTGAGGGCACACACTTTCTAGTAGGCTTAAATTGAAGTTATGGCAAATAGGAGTGGCAATATTGTCCGCTATTATCCTCAGTAATTTTCCATCCAATTTGTCAGGTCCCTGCTCATCTGCTTGAACGTGCCTTAGGCATGCTGCAAAGAGGCATGAGGACTGCAAATATGGCCAGGGCAATAAATTGTAATGTCCGTACTGTGAGACGCCTAAGACAGTGCTACAGGGAGACAGGACGGACAGCTGATCGTCCTCGCAGTGGCAGACCACGTGAACAGGATCGGTACATCCGAACATCACACCTGCGGGACAGGTATAGGATGGCAACAACAACTGCCCGAGTTACACCAGGAACGCACAATCCCTCCATCAGTGCTCAGACTGTCCGCAATAGGCTGAGAGAGGCTGGACTGAGGGCTTGTAGGCCTGTTGTAAGGCAGGTCCTCACCAGACATCACCGGCAACAACGTTGCTTATGGGCACAAACCCACCGTTGCTGGACCAGACAGGACTGGCAAAAAGTGCTCTTCACTGACGAGTCGCGGTTTTGTCTCACCAGGGGTGATGGTCGGATTCGCGTTTATCGTCGAAGGAATGAGCGTTACATCGAGGCCTGTACTCTGGAGCGGGATCGATTTGGAGGTGGAGGGTCCATCATGGTCTGGGGTGATGTGTCACAGCATCATCAGACTGAGCTTTTTGTCATTGCAGGCAGCCAGAAGGCTGTGCTTTACAGGGAAGACATCCTCCTCCATCATGTGGTACCCTTCCTGTAGGCTCATCCTGACATGACCCTCCAGCATGACAATGCCACCAGCCATAATGCTTGCGTGATTTCCTGTTCTGACATGGCCAGCGAGGAGCCCGGTTCTCAATCCCATTGAACACCTCTGGGACCTGTTGGATCGGAAGGTGAGGGCTAGGGCCATTCCCCCCCCAAAATGTCAGGGAACTCGCAGGTGCCTTGGTGGAAGAGTGGGGTAACATCTCACAGCAAGAACTGGCAAATCTGGTGCAGTCCATGAGTAGGAGATGCACTGCAGTACTGCAGCTGGTGGCCACACCAGATACTGACTGCTACTTTTAATTTTGACCCCCCCCCTTCCCTTTGTTCAGGGACACATTATTCAATTTCTGTTAGTCACGTGTCTGTGGAACTTGTTCAGTTCATGTCTCAGTTGTTGAATCTTGTTATGGTCATACAAATATTTACACATGTTAAGTTTGCAGTTGACAGTGAGAGGACGTTTTCTTTTTTTGCTGAGTTTATAGTGTGATCACTCCATCTGATGGATATGGATACTGCTTTCAAGCTAATTTCATTCCTGTGCTGTTTGTAACTACCCTGGTAGGTTGACTGATAACCTGAACCAGGTTGCAGGCACTGGTTACAGTTTGAAGGTTTTTCTTGAGCTTAATGAAAACCAGTCAGCATTTAAATCACCCAGAAAATATACCTCTGTTGATATCACATACATTATCAAGCCTTTCAAACATGTTATCCAGATACTCACTGTTAGCAAATGGTGGTCTATAGCAGCTACCCATAAGAATGGGCTTTAGGTTAGGCAGATTAACCTGTAGCCATATTGCTTCAACATTATTTAACATGAGATCCTCTGTAAGCTTTACATGAATGTGGTTTGGAATATAAACAGCAACACCTCCACCAGTGGCATTTCTGTCTTTTCTGTAGATGTTATAACCATGTATTGCTACCACTGTACATTTGCTGAAGTATTTTGACAATTCAGCGACACAATGGTAGGGATTAACTGAGCTGGGCTTGGGTCATTGATAAGTCATTGCCTCAACACAGCCTTATAATGCTGGGAAAAGGCACAGGAACCAAAATGATTCAGGTGGATCCCATCCTCCTTATAAAACCTGTCTTGTTTCCAAAGGGTATTGATATTGTCAATAAAAGTTACACCCATTGAGCTGCCATAATCACGTAGCCAGTTGTGGAGTGAAAGAATCCTGCTAAAGCGTTCAATGCCACGATTCAGAGAGGGCACAGGGCCAGATATAATGGATATTTTATTAGCAGAGAATCAATCAACTCTTTAAAATCCAGTTTCAACTGTTCAGAGCTGCCCTTTATAATGCCATTAAAACCCCAAATAGCATCAATTTCCATGTCCTTGCGTAGAACATTCTGGAGAAGCTTAGTAATGTCATTTACTCAAGGTCTGGGATAGGACATTGCTTTAGCAGCAGGAACAGTCACATTTCTTACCATGGAGCTGCCCAACATCAAGGCTGGTGAGAAGGATGAGGAAATTCCCTGGCGAACTTCAGTCAACACCGGCCAGTCGGACAACGACAAATGACAAGGCAGAGATTCATCCAACAAGCGCAAACGCCGTCCAGCCATAGGCATAGAAAAAGTAAACATTTCACTCTACGTTTTCCCCCAGTTTCTTACGTAGGCTGGCGACCTGCTTGATCAAGGAAGCCACTTCAATCCTATAATCCTTGGCAAGCAAATATTGCCGCAGTGGAACTCCGAGTGATCCAGTTTGTCCAGAAACAAAACATAGTAGATACAGCTCCTACAGCGCTGGAAATGTTCATTTACTTCTCCAGACAAAGAGGGCTCCATTGCAAAACGTACCTTGGACTAACTTTGTTAGCTTGATGGCTAGCAGTTCAGCTAGCTAGCTAAGGTTAGTGGCTCTGTGAAGCAGGCTTCAACCTGTATGTTAACTTCTTGGGGAGTGATGGGGCCCCAATCCCGACACTACCAGGTGAAATGCAAGGCACCAAATTCAAAATCCAAAAGTTGAATTATTAAACATGCACCCATATACAAGTGTTTCATACTCATCAAAAGCTCTGCTTCTTGGCAATATCACAGCGTTGTCAGATTTCAAAAAGGCTTTACGGCAAAAGCATCACATTTGATTGTTTGAGGGTAGCACCTAACATATTTTTACCATTACCATAAATTCATAAGCCTTCACGGTTCACACAAAACACATTTCACAGCGAAAACAAATCAATTACCTGTTGAAGAACTTCTGCTGATGGCTTCCAAAGTGTCCAACGAAGACAATCCATGGTTCTTTTGTTAGAAAAAGTAATGTATTATATCCTTAAATCTCCATTTGGTTCGCGCGTTATAATCAGAAACTACAGCCTCCACTCCTCCATTGAAACGTGACGAGAACTCGTTCAACTTAAACCTATAAACTTGTCCAAGAACAATCAAAAATAATTGTAAATGTATCCTTAGGAACACTTTTACGTATATTTACTATTATAAATCAACCGGAATATAAACTGAGCTATAAGAACGGAAAAAAACACAGAGCGTGCCTTCTCGGGAGCGCGCGTTCTCTTCTGTTGACATCTAAGGGGACTCTTCCTGTTTTCTCTTCTTCTCTGCTCTAATGCATCCAAAACAAATTCTGAACACTGTCTCGAGACTGTTGACATCTAGAGGAAGCGATAGGTACTGCATTCATATGCCCTTATATGGGCATTTTCATAAGGGAGGGGTTCCAAATGAGGCACTCTGTCAAAACCACTTTTTCCAGGACAGAAATTCCTTGGGGTTTCGCCTGCCATATCCGTTCTGTTTTACTCACAGACAAATGGTTAACACTTTTAGAAAACTCAGAGTGTTTCCTATCCAATGGTACTAAATATGTGCATATCCTATTTTCTGGGCCTGAATGGGAGGCATTTTACTTTGGGCACGCCAGGGTCTCCAAAACGGTCACCTCGTGCTCTACTCCCTAAGAGGTTAACCTCTCTGTGCTAGGTGGGACGGTCACGTCCCATAAATTTCAGAGCGCCAAATTCAAATTACAGAAATACTCACTTCAAACATTCATGAAAATACAAGTGTTGCACACTCTTCAAAAGCTTAGAATCTTGGCAATCTCACAGCGTTGTCAGATTTCAAAAGGCTTTATGGCGAAAGCAGAACATTTGATTGTCTGAGGACAGCGCCCCGTGTACTTCCTAATAATAATGCATAATAATAAAACCATCACGGGTGTCACAAAACACATAAAAAAGTAAAAAAATAAATCGCTTACCTTTGAAGATATTCTGCTGATGGCAATACGAAGTGTCCAAGCAAGACAATCAATGTTCTTTTGTTCGATAAAGTCCCTCTTTATATCCATAAAGCTCCGTTTGGTTGGCGCATTCTGTTCAGAAAATCCACCGTCCACTCGTCCATTATAAGAGACATATAGAGCGTTCAAAATATACCTATAAACTTTGTCCAAACAAATCAAACAACATTTCTAATTGATCCTTAGGTACACTATTATGTATATTAACTATAATATTTCACACGGATAATAACCAGGGCGATAGAAAAGGAAAAAACAGAGGCGCACGCTCACGGTCCCGTGCGCCAAACCCAAAAGGTACTTCCTTACTCCACTTGGATAATCTTCTTCTACTCCCTTATTTTTCAAGGTAAGCGCATGAAACCTTGTCTAAAGACTGTTGACATCTAGTGGAAGCCATAGGTACTGCAACCTGGGAGCTGGATTTAAGCAATTCCAATAGCAACTCAATGGAAAATGAGCCAGCTCACAGAATCACATTTCCTCTGATGGATTTCCTTCGGGTTTTCGCCTGCCATATCATTTCTGTTATACCCACAGACATTATTTTAACAGTTTTAGAAACTTCAGAGGGTTTTCTATCCAATACTACTAATTGTGCATATCCTAGCTTCTGGGCCTGAGTAACAGGCAGTTTACTTTGGGCACGTTTTTCATCCGAACTTCAAAATACTGCCCCCTAGCTCAAACAGGTTAAAAGCGTACCGTGTCGTGGAATCCATGCAAAAACAAGTTCAGCATTTATATTTAACAAATATTGGTTGTTTTAGTCAAAAACCACAAACCGAGTGTGTCCAGTGAGGTTTCTGATTTACCCTAGAAGTTCCACACACCTGGTTTCACACTTGACTAAATAGTCATTGATTACTGAGGAAGGGTGAAAAACATCAGAAATTCACCCCTTCCATGAGTGTAGAGGGATAATAGTAACCGGAAGGTTGCAAAATCGTATCCCCGAAATGACAAGGTAAAAATCTGTCGTTCTGCACCTGAACAAGGCAGTTAACCCCCTGTTCCTAGGCCGTCATTGAAAATAAGAATTTGTTCTTAACTGACTTGCCTGGTAAAATACAATGTGTTCAGAATGATGGAAACATAACAAACTGTTACAACGGAAACACTAAAGTTTTGAATGTCCAGTTGATGGCCGCGTCATTCTGTATATACTGATGCTAAATGTTAAGTCAAATAAATGCACCCTTGGGGAGTACTGTCTTCTAAAGTACTGAAACGAGCCAGAGATACAGTTGCATACAAGAGCTTCTGAACCAGCAGTACAGTGAGGCAGTGAGGATGAGATATAGTTGTCTCCCTCCTTCCCCTCTGCTAGACTGTTAGAACACTGGATCATTAGCATTAAACATAAGACGCCTGGAAACACACTGCCTTTGATTCCAGTGTCCTGGGTCAGGGTTAAAAATGCCCACAGCTAGCTTGTGTGTGTGTGTGTGTGTGTGTGTGTGTGTGTGTGTGTGTGTGTGTGTGTGTGTGTGTGTGTGTGTGTGTGTGTGTGTGTGTGTGTGTGTGTGTGTGTGTGTGTGTGTGTGTGTGTGTGTGTGTGTGTGTGTGTATGCTGTTCTCTGAGCTTAGCAGCAGTTAATGAGATCAGGGTGAATGTTACCTAGGAGGAGGCTTTTGATGAAATTTGTTCAGAGCGAGACAGAGGGGGTGGGGGAGAAATAGGATAGGGAAGGGGATATAGAATGATAGATAGCAATGGGAAAATGAAAGATCGAGACAAGAAAAGGAGAAAGAGAGAAAGAGTAAGAAAGAAAAGAAAGAAGGCTTAGGGAGAAAGAGAGAGGTCGGGGAGAATGGAGAGAGATTGGAGGAGTAGAGATAGAGAGGAGGGGTGATGGAGGAGAGAGAGGGAAAGAGAGAGTGATGGAGTAAAGGGCAGAAGAGCGTGAGAGAGGAAGTGGAAGAGATACAGAGAAAGAAAGAGAGAGTGAAAGAGTGGCAGACGAGAGCAGTAGTGAGGACATTCATGTTTAAACACAGGAGAGGAAAAGTCAGCTTTACTAAAAAAAAGGGAAGGGCAAATAGATCAAGCTGTTTCACACACACCCAGATATACAGACTCACACGCCACTCTCATTAACCACACACACACACACACACACACACACACACACACACAGCTTCTAGTGTAGTTTGTTCTAATAATGTGTGGTTGAATGATTGGATTGTAGTGTGTTTTATAAACCCGCAAGGGAGTGTTGGATTATAGTTTTATCTTCATCATCTCTTTAACTCTAATACTTTAATACTAATTACTGCACATAGGCTTCACTGAGCTAATGACTGGGAGTTTAATTAAGCCTGTGAGAGAGAGAGAGAGAGAGAGAGAGAGAGAGAGAGAGAGAGAGAGAGAGAGAGAGAGAGAGAGAGAGAGAGAAGGAGGGAAAGACAACACTAGAGAAAGAGAGCTATGCATTTAGTTTTGTAACCTCTTTTGCAATCCTAAACTATTTCACAGTTGTATGTTTGTAGGCTTGTTTTATGTCTGAGTTTATCTAACAAGGATTTAAACTAGGATTACCGGTAAATCACTAAGACATCACTGTTACAGGAAAGACACACGTGACCTCTAATCAACCTATAATGAGCAGGTGACCAGGGAGACACCTAACTGAAAAAATGCTAAATGCTCTCTTATTCTCCATCTCTCTCTCCCTGTTGCATTCTCAACCATTATCTCTCCTCTGTCTCTTACACACAGTGGGAGCAACAAACACACACACAGCCTTACTTCATGATGCTGTCAGCAGATGGCCAGAACCAAGAGGAATCCCCCCCCACACACACACACACACACACACACACACAGTCACATTTCAGACTGCTGTCAGACAAAGGTGTGAGGGAACACAGAATGGATTCTCCTATATCTCATTTCATCACACTGCCACGACACCCCTATTTACCTCTCCCATCCATCTCCCAATATGTGTATCTCGCTGTCCTGTGTGTGTGCTTGTGTGTGTGCAGGCCTTGTCCAAATCCTACAGTATATAGGGCTGTGGCGGTCGTGAAATTTTGTCAGCCTGTTATTGTCATGCAAAACACTGCCAGCCTAATGGTAATTGACCGCTAATTAACGCGCCATTCCTCAGGCTGTAGTCTTGTTATTTAGCAGACAAGATATACTCATAAGTCCCGTGCCATTATTTTATATTATATTATTTTATAGTAAGAATAATATAATTGAACTTAGCTAAATAAAATATAAACTACATTTTTCCAATGTCGAGAGGAGAAGTGATAATTTGAATCAGGTCCTAAATGCTAGATTTAGTGTTAATTGGCAACTTTAGTTGTGAATGATACCAACCTTAGAATGTCTTAGAAATTAAAACATATATGGTCTGCATAATGTGACTATAGGTTATTGATGATTTAAGAAAGTTGAAAAAAAAACTTGCCTCAGGCTGCACACACTGTTCTCTCATCAAGTTATTATATTTTTAACCGTCAGACTATTCTCAATTTAATCTTGTCTCAACTAACATGTCAAATTATTTTTGATTTATAATGGCCCATTATCAAATGGGCAGGAACTGGGGCAGGGGGGAAAAATAAATGTTGTCGGTATGTAATCGAATAGAGAACTGAGGCCGCCTTACTTTTTCAATCATGCTGGGTAGTGTCGTTACTTGACTTTAACATTAATCTGAAGACTGTTATTTATCAAATTAACTAACTATGTTTAACTGTTACTCGATTAACTTGTAGCATGTAACAATTAACTCATTAGCATCTGGGTCACCACAAGAGCGGTTCTTTAATAAAACTTCTTCAGGCTAGGGTCTAGTCTCCTGAATTTCCGTCTGACTGATGTGCCCAAAGTAAGCTACCTGTTACTCAGGCCCAGAAGCCAGGATTTGCATGTAATTGGTAGCATTGGATAGAAAACACTATGAAGTTTCTAAAACTGTTAAAATAATGTCTGAAACTAACAGAATTGATATGGCAGGAAAAAATCTGAAGAAAATCCAACCAATTTTTATAAGTGGGCTCAAGGACATTCAGAGACTTGTCCCGAAGCCACTCCTGCGTTGTCTTGGCTGTGTACTTAGTGTTGTTGTCCTGTTAGAAGGTGAACCTTCACCCCTGTCTGAGGTCTTGAGCGCTCTGGATCAGGTTTTAATCAAGGATCTCTTTGTACTTTGCTCCGTTCATCTTTGCCTCAATCCTGACTGGTCTCCCAGTCCCTGCCGCTGAAAAACATCCCCACAGCATGATGCTGCCACCACCATGCTTCACCGTGGGGATGGTGCCAGGTTTCCTCCAGATGTGACACTTGGCATTCAGGCCAAAGAGTTCAACCATGGTTTCATCAGACCAGAGAATCTTGTTCTCATGGTCCTAGAGTCCTTTAGGTGCCTTTCGGTTAACTCCAAGTGGGCTGACGTGCCTTTTACTGAGGAGTGGCTTCCAACTGGCCACTCTACCATAAAGGCCTGATTGGTGGAGTGCTCTAGATATGTGTGTACTTCTGGAAGTTCTCCCATTTCCACAGAGGAACTCTGGAGCCCTGTCAGAGTGACCATCAGGTTCTTGGACACCTCCTTGACTAAGGCCCTTCTCCCCCAATTGCTCAGTTTGGCTGGGCAGCCAGCTCTAGGAAGAGTCTTGGTGGTTCCAAACTTCTTCCATTTAAGAATGATGGAGGCCACTTTGTCCTTGGGGACCTTTAATGCTACAGAATTTTTTTTGGTACCCCTCCCCAGATCTGTGCCTCGACACAATCCTGTCTCGGAGCTCTACGGACAATTCCTTTGACCTCATGGCTTGGTTTTTGCTCTGACATGCACTGCAAATTGTGGGACCGTATATAGAAAGGTGTGTGCCTTTCCAAATCATGTCCTATCAACTGCATGTACAACAGGTGGACTCCAATCACGTTGTAGACACATCTCAAGGATGATCAATGGAAACAGGATGCACCTGTACTCAATTGCGAGTCTCAAAGCAAAGGGTCTGAATACTTATGTAAATTAGGTATTGCTCTTTTATACATTTGCAAAAATTTCTAAAAACCTGTTTTTGGTTTGTCATTCTGGGGTATTGTGTGTAGATTGATGAGAAAAAATACAATTTAATCAATTTTAGAATAAGGCTGTAACGTAACAAAATGTGGAAAAACTCAAGCTCTGATATGCGTATGGGAGTTTTGAATGAATCATCACCTCTGAAAGCGCTGTCCATTTCATTGTTAGGCTTTGAAACAACATCCACAACAACCATATTTTCCACTGAGTTTTACCCTGTTTTTTAACTTCTTTCTTCAATTTGATCATTCAAAGTGAGGTGAGTTTTAAAAGCATAATGCTGTTTTTATGACGTGATTGATGTGATTTTTTTATAGCATTTTCATTTATGTCAAAGTGGTTAGAGGGACAATAGAGCCCTGACTACTAGGCCATTAGCTACCTAATAGTTGTTAGCAAGTTGGGTAGAACCAACGCATGTCCAGAGCGCTTGAAAGGAAATTACCGTGACTCACCGGTCATGTGGAAATTTTAATGCGGTCATGACTCATGACTGCCGGTAATATGGTCACCGCAACAACCCTGCATTGCTCTTACTTCCTTTTTCAAAGGAGCACTCTACTGAAGCTCAACATTTAAAGTGGAACTGACAGCGTTTTAGCAACATGAAATCTTATTAAAATCTGTTAATATACACCCCCAGGAAGGGTGACAATCGAACGACTTTAGATCATTAGAACGCATTTGCCAAAAGCCTCAAAATACACCTAAAATGATTTCTGCAAATATGTGAATACCATGGGAGTATTCTTACATTTGGGAACATTACAGTCCTATTGATCAAACAACCTTGAATAGGTAGGCTCTCTCTCCCTCAGTTGCCTTTGCATATCAACAACAACAAGATTAACAACTAATGCTAGCCAGAGCGAGATCTAACGAGGGAACATTAGATAAACCCTCTCAGCTAGTTGGCTGTCAAAATTGCACTGATAAACGATGGGGATTAGTAGCATGCTCGTCCTTCTACAGCTTGCCTGCCAATGCATGCTTGTCCCAATCCACGTTTTGACAACTGAGTGGGAACTTGTCTGCCTGGCCGCCCATTTGATCGATGCCAAATACATTGTATATTAATGAACATGCACATGTGGAACGGTTGTTAAGACACTAACAGCTTACAGACGATAGGCAATTAAGGTCACAGTTATGAAAACTTAGGACACTAAAGAGGCCTTTCTACTGACTCTGAAAAACACCAAAAGAATGATGCCCAGGGTCTCTGCTCATCTGCTTGAACGTGCCTTAAGCATGATGCAAAGAGGCATGAGGACTGCAGATGTGGCCAGGGCAATAAATTGCAATGTTCGTACTGTGAGACACCTCAGACAGTGCTACAGCGAGACAGGATGGACAGGTGATTGTCCTCGCAGTGGCAGACGACGTGTAACAACACCTGCACAGGATCGGTACATCTGAACATCACACCTGCGGGACAGGTACAGGATGGCAACAACAACTGCCCGAGTTACACCAGGAACGCACAATCCCTCCATCAGTGCTCAGACTATCCGCAATAGGCTGAGAGAGGCTGGACTGAGGGCTTGTAGGCCTGTTGTAAGGAAGGTCCTCACCAGACATCACCGGCAACAACGTCGCCTATGGACACCGTCGCTGGACCAGACAGGACTGGCAAGAAGTGCTCTTCACTGACAAGTTGCGGTTTTGTCTCACATGGGGTGATGGTCGGATTTGCGTTTATCGTCGAAGGAATGAGCGTTACACTGAGGCCTGTACTCTGGAGCGGGATCGATTTGGAGGTGGAGGGTCCGTCATGGTCTGGGGCGTTGTGTCACAGCATCATCGGACTGAGCTTGTCATTGCAGGCAATCTCAACGCTGTGCGTTACAGGGAAGACATCCTCCTCCCTCATGTGGTACCCTTCCTGCAGGCTCATCCTGACATCATCACTCTAGTGTCCAAAACGTCTTTCAAGCTGTCAGGCATTCACTTGGCAGCAAGAGCTTCTCGGTGGATGCTGCAGTTTACCCAAGTGGCGTCGGGAGCAACTGCTTGCACACGCGTTACCACTCCACTATGTCTCCCTGTCATGGCTTTTGCGCCATCAGTACAGATACCAACACATCTTGACCACCAAGTCCATTTGATGTCACAAAGCTGTCCAGTACTTTAAAATTAAATGTTGTCCTGGTTTACAGTGATTTGCAGAAGAGGATGTCTTCCTTAATTGACCCCCCATAAATGTAACGGACATATACCAGAAGCTGTGCCAGGCCCGCCATGTCTGTTGACTCATCCAGCTGTAACGTATAGAATTCACTGGCTTGTATGCGAAGCAGTAATTGTTTCAAAACATCACCTGCCATGTCACTGTTTCAAAACATATCCTGTCATGTCACTGATGCGTCATGAAACAGTGTTGTTTGATGAAGGCATTGTCTGTATAGTTTTTTGGGCCTTTTCCCCCAGCATTGTCCCAGCCATATCCGTGGCAGCAGGAAGAATTAAGGCCTCCACAATAGTATGGGGCTTGCCTGTCCTAACCACACAGTAGTTCACCATATATATAATGATATATTTTTCTTATATACATGTATTACTACTCTAAAGTCGTCTTAACTCTTGCTCAAAAAACTTCTGTGGCTTATTTTTCTAATTAGCATGTTTTGTTTCTAAATGTCTGTGCAAGAGTGAAGGTTTCATTGAGTTGTGAGATAGTACTTTTGCACATATAACACACTGTGGCTGAGGAAAGGCACTACTCCCAATATAAGTGAAACCCAAATCAATGTATTTCTCATCATATTTGCGCCTCTTCGATGGTCCAACGTCCCTGTCTGTTGTTCGGTTCTTCCCTGGGTAAGGGGGCAGTAGCTCTTAGGTTGCATCAGATTCACAACTGTCAGTGTTCATGCTAGCTGGGCTAACAACAAATGTTGAATTACTGACGCTAGCATTGGATGTGATCGTGGAAGCAGAACAACTTGTGTCATTGACAGGTACAGGTGTAGTACTGCTGGTAGTAGCAGTACTACCAGTAGAGCTGGTATATATCTCTATGGACGCAGGCCTTACTTTTTATAACTATTTATCAATCTTAGAACAAACGTAATGAGCAGCAGCTACGTTTGACTACGTACGGACCGTTAGTGGAATTCCCGCGAGAGAGTAACGGTTAATGTAATTGGATGTTAATTATTTGACTAGGCTACCTGTATTTGACATTGCATTGTTATTTCGCTGAACACTAAAATCAAATCAAACTTTATTTGTCACATGCGCCGAATACAACAAGTGTAGACCTTACCGTGAAATGCTTACTTACAAGGCCTTAACCAACAGCGCAGTTCAAGAAGAGTTAAGAAAATATTTACCAAATAAACTAAAGTAAAAAATTATAAAAAGTGGGGGTCAATGTAATAGTCCGGTGGCCATTTGATTAATTGTTCAGCAGCATCATGACACTAGTCACTAAGGGAATAGGCAAGAGAATGGTCGTGGACAGGCAAAAGGCCATAACCAGATCAGAGTCCAGGAGGTACAGAGTGGCAGGCAGGCTCGAGGTCAGGGTAGGCAGAATGGTCAGGCAGGCGAGTACAGAGTCCAGAACAGGCAAGGGTCAAAATCGGGAGGACTAGAAAAAGGAGAAAAGGCAAAGCAGGATAACGGAAAAAACGCTGGTAGGCTTGGACATACAAGACGAACTGGCACAGAGAGACAGGAAACACAGGGCTAAATACACTGGGGAAAACAAGCGACACCTGGAGGGGGTGGAGACAATAACGAGGACAGGTGAAAAAGATCAGGGTGTGGCAGTACCCCCCCAGGGGCGCCGCCTGGTGTCCTACCTGGGCGCATACCTGGTTGACCGGGGTGTCGGCGGTGGAAGTTGGCGATGAGGGTCGGATCCAGGATGTCTCTAGCGGGAACCCAGCACTTCTCCTCCAGGCCGTAACCCTCCCAGTCAACCAGGTACTGGAAACCCCTGCCCCATGGTTGAACATCCAGGAGACGTCTCACCGTGTGGCCATCAATGACACAGGGAGGGGGGGTGGGCCTGGGGACAGGAGACAAAGAATTGTGAGACGAGGGCACAGTTTGTGGGACTCTACCTGAAGGGCCAGGTCCCATGTGGACAGCCATACCCTGTGCCCAATGCGGTAGCGGGGAGCTGGGGTCCGGCGACGGTCCGCTTGTCAACGATACCTGGAGTTGGTCTTGAGAATAGCCTCTTCTCGAGGTACGTCGACAGCGGTGGACAAACATCTGGGCCGAGGGTACGCTGACCTCCTGCTCTTGTTCAGGGAAGAGTGGGGGCTGATACCCCATGGAGCACTCGAATGGGGAGAGTCCCATGGCAGAACTGGGGAGAGTGTTCCGGCCATACTCCACCCAGACCAGTTGACGGCTCCAGGGAGTGGGGTTAGTTAGACTAGGCACCTTAAGGTGGTCTCCAGGTCTTGGTTGGCTCGCTCTGACTGACCGTTGGATTGGGGATGGAATCCGGATGACAGGCTGGCTGACGACCCAATAAGGGTGCAGAATGCCTTCCAGAACTGAGGACGCTGATCAGAGACCATGTCATGACATGCTGCACCATAAGCTGGGCCGTCTCCTTGGCAGAAGGTAGTTTGGGGAGAGGGATGAAATGGGTGGCGTTGGAGAACCGGTCGACTACCGTCAGAATGACAGTGTTGCCATCAGATGGAGGGAGCCCAGTGACAAAGTCCAGAGATATATGAGACCAGGGACGATGAGGAACCGGTTGTGGCTGCAGGAGGCCAGAAGCAGCTTTCCGTGGAGTCTTGTTTTGAGCACACACAGTGCATGCGGTGACGAAGGCAGAGACATCAGGGACCATTGTGGGCCACCAGAAACGTTGTCGAAGGAAGGCTAGTGTACGACGGGACCCTGGATGACACGTCAGCCTGTAGGAATGAGCCCATTCCAGGGACCGGACTGGATTAGGGACAAACAGCCGGGCCCCCTTCAGGTCCAGGCTGGAAGCGTTGTGCCTCGCGGACCAGGTTCCCAATACCCCAATCCACAGTGGCAGCAAGGCATGAGGTAGGGAGAATGGTTCCAGAGGTCGAGGGTGTGGCAGAGGAACTGTATAGGCGGGAGAGGGCGTCAGGCTTCACATTCTTAGACACTGGGGGGTAGGAGATGGAGAAGTTAAATCTGGTGAATAGAGGCCCACCGGGCCTGCCTGGAGTTGAGGCACTTGGCTGTATGGAGATATTCCAGGTTTTTATGGTCGGTCCAGACCAGTAATGGCTGTTCTGCACCTTCCAGCCAGTGCCTCCAGTCTTCCAACGCCATCTTCACCGCCCGGAGTTCTCGGTTGCCAACATCGTAGTTTCTTTCAGCAGGATTGAGACAATGGGACAGGAAGGCACAGGGATGAAGCTTCTGGTCCTGGGCAGATCGCTGGGACAGGATGGACCCCAATCCAACATCCGGAGCATCCACTTCCACCACAAATTGATGTGAGGCGTCCGGATGGATGAGGATGAGTGCTGTTGTGAATCGATGCTTCAGGTCCACAAATGCTTTGTCGACAACCGGAGACCATTTGAATGGTACCTTGGGAGAGGTGAGTGCCAAGAGGGGGGCCGCCAGGGTGCTGTAGTCCCGAATGAAATGGCGGTAGAAGTTTGCAAAACCAAGAAACCATTGCAACTGCACCCTGGACGTTGGTTGAGGCCAATCCACCACTGCTTTCACCATTCCAGGATCCATCTGAACATTGCCCTCAGCAATGACATACCCAGAAAGGTGATAGTAGAGAGATGGAACTCACACTTCTCGGCTTTTACGAACAGTTGGTTCTCCAGGAGGCGTTGAAGAACCTGTCTGACATGAAGAACATGTTCTTGTGCAGATCGGGAAAAAAACTGGATGTCTTCAAGGTACACGAACACAAACCGGTTTAGCATGTCACAAAGCACATCATTGACCAAAGCCTGCAAAACAGCCGGGGCATTGGTGAGTCCAAATGGCATGACCTGGTACTCACAATGTCTACTGGCTGTGTTGAAGGCTGTCTTCCACTCATCCCCCTCGCGTATCCGAACCAGGTGGTAGGGTTTTCGAAGGTCCAACTTGGAAAATATGTGGCCCCCTGGAGAGGTTCAAACCCCCAGGACAGGAGAAGTAGGGGGTAATGATTCTTGACAGTAATGTCATTAAGTCCCCGGTAGTCAATGCACAGACGCAGGGTCTTGTCCTTCTTCTCCACAAAGAAAAACCCTGCGCCGGCACTAGACGTAGACGTCTAGTGTCAGACAGGTTCTTCAGCACCGGCGGCCCCAGTGGCCAGACACTCCTCTATGTACTCCTCCATAGCTTTGGTCTCTGGTCCGGACAGAGAATACAATCAACCCGAGGTGGTGTAATGCCTGGGAAAAGATCAGTGGCACAATCATAAGGACAGTGCGGGGGAAGGGAAGTAGCAAGTGCCTTGCTGAACACTTCCAGGAGGTCATGGTATTCTGTGGGGATAGCAGAGACATCGACAGTCTTGCTAACATCCTGAGGAAGGTGACTTGAGGAAGGCTGTGCTGCTTGAAGGCAGTGGGAATGGCAAAATGGGCTCCAATCCAGGATGGAGCTTGTGGTCCAGTCAATCACAGGATTGTGCTTTTGGAGCCAGGAAAATCCCAACGCAACCTTTACATGGGGAAATGTAATGAGGAGGAACTGTATTGTCTTACCAGAAACCCGTAATTGAACGGGCACAGTACAATTGGTGACTTCCCCTATAGAGCGGTCGTCCAGTTCCCTAGCATCCATGGGCACAGAGAGAGGCTGAGTGGGAATACCAAGCTCCGAAGCTATCGTGGCATCCATAAGATTTTCATCAGCCCCAGAGTCAATGAGCACTCGGAGAGACTTAGATTGGTCTCCCCACAGCACAAGAGCAAAAAGGGGTGTGCGGGTGATGGGAATTAGGGAACTCCCAGTCTGACTCACTATGGTACTGGTACCCACTAAAGACAAGGGTTTCCTAATAGGGCTGGTATCTATAAAATGTCCTGCCCCTCCACAGTACAGACAACAGTTACTGTTCATCCTCCGTGAGCGCTCCCAAACTGATAGTCTAGTTCTTCCCAACTGCATAGGCTCAGGAGTATGCAACTTACCCGTCGTAGATTCACGAGAGAGCTCGGGTGGCTTCGACTCCTCTCGGAAGAGCTGCCTTGGGAAACTTCCGGATTCCATAGGAGATGAACGCGCCATATCGGGTGTACGAGTGTGCCCGAGACCAGACCTCCTCTCACTCTTGCGTTCCCTTAGGCATCCATCAATTTTAATGGTTAAAGCGATGAGGGAGTCGAGGTCCACCGGCAGTTCCCGAGCAGCTAGCTCATCATTAACCTCCTCAGATAATCCGTGCAGAAAAGTATCGAAAAGAGACCCTGGATTCCAGCAACTCTCGGTGGCCAACGTGCGAATGTCCGCCGGGTGGTCTGCCACACTACGGGAGTTGACGTAAGTCAAGCAGTTTGCTGGCCGCCTTTCTCCTGATACCGGAGACTAAAGAACTTTTCTCACCTCTGCCATGAATTCCTCCAAATGACAGCAAATGGCAGATTGTTGTTCCCAAACTGCCGTAGCCCAGGAGAGCGCCCTTCCTGACATTAGCGTAATTATATACGCTATCTTAGATCGGTCCAAAGAAAACAAAGATGGCTGTAGCTCAAAAATAAGCGAGCACTGAGAAAGAAAACCCCGGCAGGTACCAGGATTCCCCGAACATCGCTCAGGGGAGGTAAGTGGGGTTCACGGGGAGCCGGGATGGGCTGTACAAACTTACAACATTTAGGGGGAAAATTACTGGGTGATTGTGGTTTTTCAGAGGTAGCAGACAGTCTCTGAGCTAACTCCCTGATTTGCTCCATAATAGCCTTTAACCCATGGTCGTGGCATTCCGTCAAGGAACTGAGCCCTTCCAAAAGGCCCTGTAACAACTCCTGATGTCTCCCAACGTGTCTGAGCTGGTCCAAGTCTGCTGGGTCTGTCAGGGCCAGTTCGTACTACCATGACACTAGGCGAGACCCAAATGCAGACACAGGAGGCAGATGGTTGGAGTTTAAAATGTTTAACTTCTTAAGGAGCAGCAAGGTGCGCTGGGGCGCTAGCGCCCCACTCCCGACACTACCAGGTGAAATGCAAGGCGCCAAATTCAAAATCCAAAAGTTGAATTATTAAACATGCATCAATATACAAGTGTTTCATAGTCATCAAAAGCTCTGCTTCTTGGCAATATCACAGCATTGTCAGATTTCAAAAAGGCTTTACGGCGAAAGCACCACATTTGATTGTTTGAGGGTAGCACCTAACATATTTTTGCCATTACCATAATTTCATAAGCCTCCACGGTTCACAGAAAACACATTTCACAGCGAAAACAAATCAATTACCTTTTGAAGAACTTCTGCTGAGGGCTTCCAAAGTGTCCAACGAAGACAATCCATGGTTCTTTTGTTAGAAAAAATAATGTATTATATCCATAAATCTCTGTTTGGTTGGCGCGTTATAATCAGAAAAAACAGAGTCGACTCCTCCATTGAAACGTGAAGAGAACTCATTCAACTTATACCTATAAACTTGTCCAAGAACAATCAAACATCATTGTAAATGTATCCTTAGGAACACTTTTCTGTATAAATAACCGGAATATAAACTGGGCGATAAGAAAGGAAAAAACAAAAGAACGTGCCTGCCGGGAGCGCGCATTCACTTCTAAAGGACATCTCTGGGGGCACTTCCTTATTCCTCTTCTTCTCTGCTCTAAAAGCATCTAAAAGAATCAGAACAATTTCTCGAGACTGTTGACATCCAGAGGAAGCGATAGGTACTGCATGCATATGCCCTTATAAGGGCATTTTCATACGGGAGGGGTTCCAAATGAGGCAATGTGTCAAAACCACTTTTTCCAGGACAGAAATTCCTCGGGGTTTCGCCTGCCATATCCGTTCGGTCACCTCGTGCGCTGCTCCCTAAGTTAATAAATCCAAAGGGAAAAGGCAAGAGAATGGTCATGGACAGGCAAAAGGTCATAACAAGATCAGAGTCCAGGAGGTACAGTGGCAGGCAGGCTCAAGGTCAGGGCAGGAAGAATGGTCAGGCATGCGGGTACAGAGTCCAGAACAGGCAAGGGTCAAAATCGGGAGGACTAGATAATAGAGAAAAGGCAAAGCAGGAAAACGGGAAAAAACGCTGGTAGGCTTAGACATACAAGACAAACTGGCACAGAGAGACAGGAAACACAGGGATAAATACACTGGGGAAAACAAGCGACACTTGGAGGGGTGGAGACAATAATGAGGACAGGTGAAACAGATCAGGGTGTGGCAGACAGATGGTTTAATTGTATTTTTGGCAGTGAAACGAAAAACTCACCCAAATGTATAGCCCCGTTGGAAAATAGAAATGGACTGTTTGAAAATGTGAAGACGGACTGTTTGAAAATGTTTTTTCTACATGTGAATCACATTTTTATTTGGCATACCCCCGACAGCATTGCGCGTACCCCTATTTGGGAATACCTGGTGTAATGGAATTAGGTTTTGTGGGTTTAGACACTTATGTAGGTGTCATAACCAGCCATAAATTAATGCAATACATGTCACAACAGGTCTAAATATGTGTCATGACAGTGTTATGACCATATTATGACAGGTTATGACAAGTTATGTCAGCTGTTAGGGTATATTATGACATGGTTATGCCCGTTTCATAACGCGTTATGACGCTGGGAGTCAAGTAAAGTGTTACCCTGCCATATAGTACATCATGGAATGTTTGTCAAATAGAACACATTTTTAAAACCTCTTCTGAATTTGTTTTGGAAGCATAAACTGGGAGTTTGATATTTCTGACAGATATTATGATTGTTTCATATCTGAAAAATCGTTAAAACGCTGTCCTTTCCACTTTAATTATGTACATTACATGTAACAATGAGTAAAGTTTCTCCATGTAAAGTCTCACAGTGAAGTTTCTAACAGTCTCATGGGGAGCCCTTGGCTTTCTATACAATCTGTTTGTCTGCTTTTCTCCCTGATTCGTTTTCTGTTTGTGGGCCCTTGTCATTTCTTCAGGGTTACCGCCATCCCTCCCTCCTTCAGATGGATTTTCTTCACACCCCATCACTTTTTCCCCAAATATAAGAGCCACTTTCATTTGGGGAAAGAAAGCGCACTATCCATTTTACCAATCTCATTTTCTCTCAGTCCCTCTATCCCCATCACACACACACACACACACCTGCTGTTTCTCACTCCCTAAAGGCTGTGGTCCTGCATTCTCCTTCTATATTAGACTATGTTTTGTCTCCCTGGCCTCCCATAATCCATGACTGCAGGAGAAGAGAGGGAGAATGCAGAAAAAGGTAATTCTTCATTAAGTCATTCTGTGTGTGTGTGTGTGTGTGTGTGTGTGTGTGTGTGTGTGTGTGTGTGTGTGTGTGTGTGTGTGTGTGTGTGTGTGTGTGTGTGTGTGTGTATCTCTGGTATGTGTATATGCCTATGTGAGTGAGTGGGTGTATGTGTGCCTATTTGAATGTGTTTGTGCATGAGTGAGTGTGTTCATGTGTGTTTTCTGTACATTTTCTGTGTGTGTGTGTGTCTATTTGCGTGTGTGTGAGAATGCGCATAAGTGAGCGTGCGCAAGTGTGTGTGTGTGTGTGTTTGTTTGTGTGTGATGATTAAGTTTCAGCATTGAGCTGCCCAATGGACCCTAGGAAACAATGAGTGCCGTTTTCTCAAGGAGAAAACACACACTCCCATTTCTCCTCTTTTTCCATCTGCTCTCTAGACCTTTTTATTATTACTGTAAACTATAAACTTTGTCTCTGTTCTGAGTTTAAGCCATAATGTGTTTGAGAAAATGGTACAGTGCCGTGAAAAAGTTTTCGCCCCCTTTCTCTATTTTTGCATATTTTTGATACTGAATGTTATCAGATCTTCAACAAAAACCTAATATTAGATAAAGGGAACCTGAGTTTACAAATAACAAAAAATTCCCCTGTGTGAAAAAGTAATTGCCCCCTTTACACTCAATAATGGTTTGTATCACCGTTAGCTGCAATGACTGCAACCAAATGCTTCCTGTAGTTGATGATCAGTCTCTCACGTTGTTGTGGAGGAATTTTGGCCCACTCTTGCATGCAGAACTGGTTTAGCTCAGCGACATTAGTGGGTTTTCAAGCATGAACTGCTCATTTCAAGTCCTGCCACATCTCAATTGAGATTAGGTCTGGACTTTGACTAGGCCTTTCCAAAACCTCAAATGTGTTGCTTTTTGTCTTGGTGCATTACCCAGCTGCACTTCAGTTTCAGCTCACAGATGGATGGCCTGACATTCTCTTGTAGAATTTTCTGATACAGAGCAGAATTCATCAATCAATCAATGAAATGTATTTATAAAGCCCTTCTTACATCAGCTGATGTCACAGAGTGCTGTACAGAAACCCAGCCTAAAACCCCAAACAGCAAGTAATGCAGGTGTAGAAGCACGGTGGCTAGGAAAAACTCAGAACCAGGCCAGAACCTAGGAAGAAACCTAGAGAGGAACCAGGCCATGAGGGGTGGCCAGTCCTCTTCTGGCTGTGCCGGTGGAGATTATAACACAACATGTTCATAGATGACCAGCAGGGACAAATAATAATAATCAGAGTGGTTGTCGAGAGTGCAACAGGTCAGCACCTCAGAAGTAAATGTCAGTTGGCTTTTCATAGCCGATCATTCAGAGTATCTCTACCGCTCCTGCTGTCTCTAGAGAGTCGAAAACAGCAGGTCTGGGGCAGGTAGCACATCTGGTGAACAGGTCAGGGTTCATATACATAATCACCCACAAAATCTGAGGGGGTACAAAATATGTGAGGATGGCTGGGGGGTGGTCTGGAGGGGTGCTATGCCCCCCGTCTGGTAGTTGGAGAATTTAGTATTTTTCAAACACTTAAAAGACAGCTTTTTCCTGCGTCTAGAGTCATAATCCCTATGCTTCATTCCATGTAAAAAAAAGTATATTTTTCTGCTTATCTAAGCAAGCCTCTTGAGCTGTCTGTTTCCTCCTGACTGGTGTTTTTAAGAAACATAATATGCTAAAATCTGGGTAAAAGATTGAAAGGAATGTGAGTCTTATCCAGTACGTTCAGTAATTGTTTGCTTTTCTGAAGTCTACCAACCTTGCCAGCAGCCATGGCAGCTAAGATAGTTAGACAAGCTAGCTACTCTTAACTTAATTGATAGCCTGAAATGGCTTCTTGGTAGCTAGTTATGAGGTTGGGAACCTATCTGGACTAGCTAAACCAAACTTCATAAAATTGCTAGGTGGCTAGTAGTATTACAGAGGAACAACATTTACAATAACAATTTATCAACCCACCAAAAAATTACAGGAAAAATCAGGCATGATTCCTCTGATTTTAAGGCAAGGTGTTAGGCAGGAGCTGACCCTTTAGCTATGACTACATTCATGATACACCATGGCCTTATCATACTTTTATAAAACAGATCAGTCAACATTTCTCACAAAGAAAGACAATAAGATGTATAGCTGGCTGTCTGTGGTAGAGCTTCCTACACAGAGAAGTGGGTGGTATGAACCAAAACCAACACAAACACAAGCACGCACGCATGTACCCACACACTAACTCCTTATCTCTGTGAGGTGGATCTGACACTGACACTGACACTGACAGCTTAATACAGGAGGACAAAGAAAGAGGGCTAGCTCAAATAGGATATGAGATGGACTCATAAGTAATATGTGTGTGTGTGTTGAATGGGAGTTATCTGGCCCTGTCTCTCCAATTGTCAGCGCTTGACGGCTGCATTGTGTTTTTGTGTGTGTGTGTGTGTGTGTGTGTGTGTGTGTGTGTGTGCATGTGTGCGTGTGTGTGTGTGACAGCTGCTGATTTGCTGCTAACCACTCTCCCCAGTCCAGCATTCTCCCAGACAGTCTCCTGTCTCGGCATAAGAGTGCTTCTCAGCATGGCAAACACACACACGCCCTCTGTTGAATACGGTAGCCTGAACTGACCTCGGGAGATTCAGAGAAAGAGAGTCTGGACAGATGTCCCAATGTAATCAGGTAATGGAAACTGCACTGTGGGTTCAAATGTGTCCACTATATTTTAGGGACAGGAGTGGTTTCGTGTCAATATCCAATTACAGTGTATGCAAGAAAAACAGCTTCACACCTCTGATAAAGTGTTGGACACAAACATCACCTGTCCATAAAATACAGAGTAAACATTCTGAGCGGTTCGCTTCTTCTGCAATTGATTGAATTCATCTTATTCAATTGTTACCATGCACCTGCAACAAAGATAGCTCAGATGTGCGAGTGCCTTTTGAATATTGAATTGAGGTTAAAAATAAAGAAACAAAGGCAAGAAAGCCTCACAGATGGGTAACATATTCCATTAAATCTCTACAAAGAAAATATCAACTCGGGATTCATATTAAGGCGTGCAGCGACCAGTGAGAGATTGTGCTCTGAAACAGGCTATCAAAACATAAATCAATAAGAAACAGTCAAGGTCAATAAATATAGAAATCTATAAACCACTAGCACAGACGCCTACTGTCATCATCTGACTTATCTCCCTTGTCTTTCTAATTTCATCCTCCTTTTGAAGAGTTTGTCCCAGTCTGAGTGTATGTCCTAGTGGGTGTTCCAGTGTGTCTCAGTGTGTGTCCTATAGAGTGTGTGTGTGTGTGTGTGTGTGTGTGTGTGCGAGGGTAATTTAATTAGAGCGTTGATAGAGCAGGTTACTGCCTGGGGTTAATATCCTACATGCACTCTGCTCCTCTCCAAAGGCTTAATTTCTTAAAGCACATTAGGAACTTTATTGACTGCTACGGCCTTTTAAAACTGTGTGCGGGTGTGTGTGTGTGTGACCGCACCAGCCTATTAAGACATTACATTTCTGCTGATTAGAGTCAGCCAGATCCCCCCAGACAAACCATCATCATCGTCTTGCTCTCTCCCTCTCCCTGTTTCTTCCTCTCTCACACTCTCTGCCTCACAATCTCACTCTCGCTTTCTCTGACTATCACTTCCCTCCTTATCTCACCTTTAGACACAGATGTAGGATCTCAATTTGTGCCTGTTTGCTACAGCAGGAAAATAATCCTACTGCAACAGGAAATGTGAATTGTTATGTGGATTATAATTCAAGGACATTATTGTATGTGGTTTATACATTTTTCATAAGGGAAAATCAAGTCTGAAATTTCTAAGTGGAAATTACAAAGTTCAGAAGCCTTTTAACCTCAAATACACTCCAAGTTTTACATTTCCTGCAATGCATGAAAGTTGTCCTGCAACAGGATGATCAGATTTATGGAATTTGGGAATATGACGTCTCTTATTGTGAGAATTCTATTTCATTTGATTGACAGGTTCTAGACTCCTATTAAACATGCTATATGTACTGAATGAATACTTCCATCCTCTGTGGAACATTCCATGTGGTTCTATCTGATGACATCACAAAGGCCAGCTAATTCTTACAGAACACTGGGAATTTTGGGGCGAAAATAAACTCCCTCCTCCTCCTCCACCTCCTGCTGATAATTTAATTCCTGGTAATAAGGTCCCTTTAATACCGTCTCAGTCTCCCCACACACACAAGACTTTCTAATGAGGATGAGATTGAACTGCAACAGTTATTAAAAAGTCCTCAACCTCCTCTTCCGACTGCTGGATAATAATCATAGCAACTTATAGGTACTTATATGCACTTAAGTGCACTTGCAGGCACTTTCCAAGTTATTTCATATTTTTAACGCTTTTGACATATCCATAGTTAACTCCATAATGTCAATGTTAGCGGCCTGAGAAACACATGACAGGAGAACAGAGTGGAGAGGACAACGTGGTGAAGGATTGATGGGAGGGGTCGTTATCGAACCGTTAAAGCAAGGAAACGCTTCTCCTCACAGATACCAAATTATCTCCTGAGGGAGAGATAGAGAGAGTGCTGAGAGATAGAGAGGAGAGAATGATAGAGGGAGCTAGAGAGTGAACAATAGAGAAGGGGAAGACAGAGACCGTGAGAGAGAAAAAGAGAGGAAAGATAGATCGATAGAGAGGGGGGAGAAAGATATATATAGAGATGAGGGGTATAAATGGTTGGAACAGACACAGAGAGACCAAGAGAGAGAGAGACTGCCGCAATTCACAGGTAGCAGTGCCAACGTTTTTGACAGCAGAGATATTATATCTGCATGGATCAATGTCTCCACTGCCCTCTGAAAGAGATTCTCTCTATAAATCAGATCACTTACGCACCCGTCCTCCTCCTACACACACACACACACACCAAAAATCAGCAGGGAGCACAAAGTATGTGAGGATGGTTCTGGGCGTGGTCCGGAGGATGGTTTTTCATTCTTCAAACATCTGAAACAGCTTTTCCCTGCAATCTAGAGCCATACCTATTATTCTAATTCTATGTATTTTTCTGCATATCTAAGCATACCTCTTGAGCTGCCTGTATTCTCCTGACTTGTGGTTCTTTTTTTTAAAGAAACTAAATATGCTAGCTACTCTAACTTGATTGATAGCCTGAAATGGGCTAGCTAAAGCCAACTTCATAAACACACTACCGTTGAAAAGTTAGGGGTCACTTAGAAATGTCCTTGTTTTTGAAAGAAAAGCACATGTTTTGTCCATTAAAATAACATCTAATTGATCAGAAATACAGTGTAGACATTGTTAATGTTGTAAATGACTATTGTAGCTGGAAACGGATGATTTTTATTGTAATATCTACATAGGCGTACAGAGGCCCATTATCAGCAACCATCACTCCTGTGTTCCAATGGAACGGTGTGTTAGCTAATCCAAGTTTATCATTTTAAAAGGCTAATTGATCATTAGAAAACCCTTTTGCAATAACTTTAGAAGAGCTGAAAACTGTTGTACTGATTAAATAAGCAATAAAACTGGTCTTCTTTAGACTAGTTGAATATCTGGAGCATCAAATCAAATTTTATTTGTCACGTACACATAGTTAGCAGATGTTAATGTGAGTATAGCGAAATGCTTGTACTTCTAGTTCCGACGGTGCAGTAATATCTAACAAGTAATCTAACAATTTCACAACAACTCCCTTATACACACAAGTGTAAAGGAATGAATACAAGTATGTATATATAAATATATGGATGAGCGATGGCCGAACGGCATAGGCAAGATGCAGTAGATGGTATAGAGTACAGTATATACATATGAGATGAGTAATGTAGGATATGTAAACATTATATAAAGTGGCATTGTTTAAAGTGGCTAGTGATACATTTATTACATTAAATCTTTTATTATTAAAGTGGCTAGAGATTTGAGTCAGTATGTTGGCAGCAGCCACTCAATGTTAGTGATGGCTGTTTAATAGTCTGATGGCCTTGAGATAGAAGCTGTTTTTCAGTCTCTCGGTCCCAGCTTTGATGCACCTGTACTATACTCGCTTTCTGGATGACAGCGGGGTGAACAGGCAGTGGCTCGGGTGGTTGTTGTCCTTGATGATCTTTTTGGCCTTCCTGTGACATCGGGTGGTGTAGGTGTCCTGGAGGGAAGGTAGTTTACACCCGGTGATGTGTTGTGCGGACCTCACTACCCTTTGGAGAGCCTTACTGTTGTGGGTGGAGCAGTTGCCGTACCAGGCGGGGATACAGCCCGACAGGATTCTCTCGATTGTGCATCTGTAGAAGTTTGTGAGTGTTTTTGGTGACAAGCCAAATTTCTTCAGCCTCCTGAGGTTGAAGAGGCACTGTTGCGCCTTCTTCACCACGCTGTCTGTGTGGGTGGACCCTTTCAGTTTGTCCGTGATGTGTACGCCAAGGTACTTAAAACTTTCCACCTTCTCCACTACTGTCCCATCGATGTGGATAGGGGGGTGCTCCCTCTGATGTTTCAGTCCACGATCATCTCCTTTGTTTTGTTGATGTTGAGTGAGAGGTTATTTTCCTGACACCACACTCCGAGGGCTCTCACCTCCTCCCTGTAGGCCGTCTCATTGTTGTTGGTAATCAAGCCTACCACTGTAGTGTCGTCTGCAAACTTGATGATTGAGTTGGAGGCGTGCTTGGCCACGCAGTCATGGGTGAACAGGGAGTACAGGAGAGGGCTGAGAACGCACCTTTGTGGGGCCCCAGTGTTGAGGATCAGCAGGGTGGAGATGTTGTTTCCTACCCTCACCACCTGGGGTCGGCCCGTCAGGAAGTCCAGGACCCAGTTGCACAGGGCGGGGTCGAGACCTAGGGTATCGAGCTTAATGACGAGTTTGGAGGGTACTATGGTGTTAAATGCTGAGCTGTAGTTGATGAACAGCATTCTTACATAGGTATTTCTCTTGTCCAGTTGGGTTAGGGCAGTGTGCAGTGTGCAGCGTGATTGCGATTTCGTCGTCTGTGGAACTATTCGGACGGTAAGCAAATTGGAGTGGGTGTAGGGTATCAGGTAGGATGGAGGTGATGTGATCCTTGACTAGTCTCTCAAAGCACTTCATGATGACGGAAGTGCTACGGGGCGATAGTCATTTAGCTCAGTTATCTTAGCTTTCTTGGGAACAGGAACAATGGTGGCCCTCTTGAAGCATGTGGGAACAGCAGACTGGGATAAGGATTGATTGAATATGTCGGTAAACACACCAGCCAGCTGGTCTGCGTATGCTCTGAGGACAAGGCCAGGGATGCCATCTGGGCCGGCAGCCTTGCGAGGGTTAACACGTTTAAATGTTTTACTCACGTTGGCTGTGGTGAAGGAGAGCCTGCAGGTTTTGGTAGCGGGGCGTGTCGGTGGCACTGTATTGTCCTCAAATCGATCAAAGATGTTGTTTAGTTTGTCTGGGAGCAAGACATCGTGGTCTGCGACAGGGCTGTTTTTCTTTTTGTAGTCCGTGATTGACTGTAGACCCTGCTATATACCTCTCGTGTCTGAGCCGTTGAATTGCGACTCTACTTTTTCTCTATACTGACGCTTAGCTTGTTTGATTGCCTTGCGGAGGGAATAGCTACACTGTTTGTATTCAGTCATGTTTCCGGTCGCCTTACCCTGATTAAAAGCAGTGGTTCACGCTTTCAGTTTTGAGCGAATGCGGCCATCAATCCACGGTTTCTGGTTGGGGAAGGTTTTAATAGTCGCTGTGGGTACAACATCACCGAGGCACTTGCTAATAAACTCGCTCACTGAATCAGCGTATTCATCAATGTTATTGTCTGACGCTATGCAGAACATATCCCAGTCCACGTGATGGAAGCAATCTTGAAGCGTGGAATCAGATTGGTCGGACCAGCGTTAAACAGACCTGAGCACGGACGTTTCCTGTTTTAGTTTCTGTCTATAGGCTGGTACCAAGAAAATGGAGTCGTGATCAGATTTGCCAAAAGGGGGCGGGGAATGGCTTCGTATGCGTCGCAGAAGTTAGAATAACAATGATCCATGATTTTCCCGGCCCAGGTCGCATATTTGATATGCTGATAAAATGTAGGGAGCCTTGTTTTTAGATTAGCCTTAAATGAGGCTGCAATAAATGCAGCCTCAGGATATATGGTTTCCAGTTTACATAGAGTCCAATGAAGTTCTTTCAGGGCTGTCGATGTGTCAGCTTGAGGGGGGATATACGCGACTGATTATAATCGAAGAGAATTCTCTTGGTAGATAATGCAGTCGGCATTTGATTGTAAGGAATTCTAGGTCAGGTGAACAAAAGGACTTGAGTTCCTGTATGTTGTTATGATCACACCACGTCTTGTTAATCATAAGGCATACACCCCACCCTTCTTCTTACCAGATAGATGTTTGTTTCTGTCGGCGCGATGCGTGAAGAAACCAGGTGGCTGTACCGACTCTGATAACGTATCCCGAGTGAGCCATGTTTCCGTGAAGCAAAGAACGTTGCAATCTCTGATGTCTCTCTGGAAGGCAACCCTTGCTCGGATTTCGTCTACCTTGTCGTCAAGAGACTGGACATTGGCAAGTAGTATACTCTGGAGCGGTGCGCGATGTGCCCGTCTACGGAGCCTGACCAGAAGACCGCCTCGTCTGCCCCTTCTCCTGCGGCGACGTTGTTTTGGGTCGCCGGCTGGGATCCGGTCTATTGTCCTGGTTGGTGGACCAAACAGAGGATCCACTTCGGGAAAGTAGTATTCCTGGTCGTAATGTTGGAAAGTTGACGTTGCTCTTATATCAAATAGTTCCTCCCGACTGTATGTAATAAAACGTAAGATTTCCTGGAGTAACAATGTAAGAAATAATACATAAAAAAACGAAATACTGCATAGCTTCCTAAGAACGCAAAGCGAGGTGGCCATCTAATAGCATTTGTGGGTTCGATTACAGGCTCAAAATGGCCAGAAACAAAGCACTTTCTTCTGAAACTCATCAGTTTATTCTTGTTCTGAGAAATGAAGGCTATTCCATGCGAGAACTTGCCAAGAAACTGAAGATCTTGTACAACGCTGTGTACTACTCCCTTCTCAGAACAGCGCAAACTGGCTCTAACCAGAATAGAAAGAGGAGTGGGAGGCCCCCGGTGCACAACTGAGCAAGAGGACAAGTACGTTAGTTTGAGAAACAGACGCCTCACAAGTCCTCAACTGGCAGCTTCATTAAATAGTACCCACAGAACACCAGTCTCAACGTCAACAGCGAAGAGGCGACTCCGGGATGCTGGCCTTCTAGGCAGAGTTGCAAAGAAAAAGCCATATCTCAGACTGGACAATAAAAATAAAAGATTAACATGGACAAAAAGAACACAGACACTGGACAGAGGAACGGTTATAGACCTACAGTCAGTGCCAGATTTCACTTTTCATTTGAACCATCTGAAGAGTAGGCTACCGTTTCCTTGACGTGGCATAGGCCTATTTGATGTCCCCATCTTGTTGCTGTCGAATTAGTGTAGCGCCTCAGAGTCATCACACATAGACACTGCTATCCTCTTTTACCACTTACCCAAATCTTTCCAAACATAACTTTTCTGGCCCTGCCTTCTCTTTATTTTAAACTCTCCATTTTGCAGATCTCTTATTGAATTAAACTCCGACATTTTACTTTTTGCCTCAGTGGAATTGTTCTGCCAGTTCACAAAAGCATTTGGCGTGAAGGCTATTTGGCATGTGTAAAGTTAGGCCTTAAAGCTAAGGCTTGTGCACTAATGCAAGATAGCCAAAAAAATTATGAAAGACAAATCTCAATGTAGCCTATATTATATAAATTGCACAAGATAGATTTTTTATGGATTGTTTTAATCCAACTCTTTTCCTTCATGAATACACACAGAATAGGCCACCAGTGCAGTTTCACATTAGTGCAGAAGGCTGGAGAAGAGGAGATGCAGCCCATATAAGTGTTGTTATGAGATGTGGTCTAACTCTTATGACTTAAACCAGGCATCAGTCCACAATCCTCATGTACCTCCTTTTTCAACTTAGGTTCATGTTCCACTCTTCATGTCTGTGCCAACACTGCCATCTAGTGGGGAAACAAGTGTCAACCTTTATTTTACAGTAATTACTGTGCTACTATTATTATTGTTGTAACACATTTTGTTCAATGCAGTATGAGCCATGTCAGTTATTTTTTATACAGTCTATGAGTGTAGCTGCAGCCTGCTTTTAGTTGTGGCCTATGGCTTTAATATCAGAGTCCAGAATGTTCCCAGAGATCCAAGTTTCAGTCAATACCAGAATATCCGGATTCGTCTGCATCCCAGATCTTGATGTAATCCAGTTTAGGAAGTAAGCTCCTAATGTTCAAATGCATCAACCCAAGTCCTTTACGATTTTTAAAGTCGCATGGAAACTCAAATTCAAACAAGCTACGTTCAATAGGTTGTTGCAGGGCCTATCTGATGGTATGGCTATACAATTTCATAAAACTGCACCATTTGGTCTAACCCTATTAGTAATTGGAATGACTTTGCCAAGGTTAGCACCATAGGGCCTGAGGCCGCAGCCAGTGTCAATATGAGGAACTCTCAGAGTAACCAATGATGGTGCATAGCCCAAGCCCTCTACGTGATTTGAAAACCAGGGGGTATTCAGGTTTATGGAATTCACACTTGAACTAAAAGCACTGGGTGAGCATGCCACAGTGGGTTCCTCTTTTGAGCTAACAATAGCAGGTCTAAGAGTGGAGTGAATGAGTACAAGACTACAACTGACAACACAACCTGGCAGAATAGACAACAGTACGACCATAACGCTTAGAGAGGACGGGAGGTATTACCTAAGCAGGGCTTGGTCTGTCTCTGAGTCAATATCTTAACGCAGCCTTGAAATATGAAAAGGGTCCAGGCGCCTAGACAGTTTGGGTTGAGTTCATCGTCCCTGTAGAGCATCTTTTGTGTTGAAATTGTCAGTAAAAGTTATGCTAACAGAATGGCAGTAGTCTTTAAGACAGATATGAAGTACTAAGAGCCTGCTAAGACTTTCGCAGCCATTACCCAGTGACGGCACGGGACCAGATTGGATGCTTTTCAGTGCCTTTAAGGGGGTTGATCAGCTCAATAAAACCCTGTTTCATTAGGTCCGGCCGGCCAGGTAGGTTCAGCCGGCTGGCCGGACCTACCTGGCCGGACCTACCTGGCCAGTCAGCTGAACCTACCTGGCCTGTCGGACCTACCTACCTAATTTGGTAGGTAGATAGGTCCAGCCGACCTACTTACCTAGCTTGCCAGCCAGCCGGACATACTTACCTGGCCGGCCGGACCTACCTACATGACCGGACCTACCTACATACCTGGCCGGTCGGCTGAACCTAGGTCTGGCCAGGTAGGTAGGTCCAGCCGACCATTCTACTCGGCTGGCTGGCCTGCCAGATCTACCTACCTAGCCGGGCGGACCTACCTACCTGGCTCGCTGGCCTGCCAGATCCACCTACCTTACTGGCCAGACCTACCTAACTGGCCAGTGGGTCCCATCTGTCTGGCTAGCCGGACCTACCTACCTGGCCGGCTGGACCTACCTACCTACCAGCCTATGTCATATAATTTGACCACATCAGTGCATTTGTTACAACACTAATCCATATAGCTTTAAGTGCAGTAATTTTTCAAGAGGGGTTATTTGCCATGATGTCATCAACAGTGTTGCCAATATTTAGCGGAGTATTCAGACCCCTCTAGCGACACATTTTCGAAAAATCGACTAGCGACTTTTTCTGGTGTTATTGGAGACTTTTGGAGACTGACGTGAAAGCACGTATCGTTATTACTCTTCTCAATGAGCAGCGGGTGCTGCCATGGGCCCCACCCCCCGTCCCAAAGCACTCACAGGCGGCCCAGTCCCCGCGCAGCAGTCCCTCCCAGCTGCAGTCAGAGCAGGAGACGTTCACCCCTCTGCGTCCAGACTGCAAATTAATTGCGCATGTGGGAAGCCGCCGCTGGCTGATCCCGCCCTGGCTTACATTCAGGGCGGAATGTAAATGTAAAAGGTTCTTTATCTAAAATAAATCACTGCACAATAATAAATCACTGCATTTGACTCACACAGCCTCAGACACTTACTCACCTTGTCCACTGTGTGTGTACCTCTCTGTGACATAAGCTAAACATCTAGCTGGCTAGCTCATCATGTCTCAGTCTAAACTGTACACTCAAAAATACAGAAAGGAGTGGGAATCAAACCCTGAATTCAAAGGCTGGTTGAAGCTGTTTATTGGAGATGATACACGGGCATATTGCCTGTAGTGTAAGGCTGATTTCTACGCCAAACTTAGTGATGTAAAAAAAACACATGACAAATCAAAAACATACTCAAAAGGCAAAGCCTTATAACAGTTCCACAGAAAATAATCTTACATTTATGGTTAGAAAAATGTACTCTGCAAAAAAGGCTGAGACCACCATGGCATTAGCTATCACTGAACACTGTTCCATGCTGGCATGTGATCACATTGGAGAAGCATGTAGAGCTGTTTTCTCAGACTCCACTGCTGCTACCCACTTCAAAATGCACAGGACAAAGTGCACAGAAATGATTAATGGTGTTCTAGCACCATACTTTCTGAAAAAGTTGGTTGCAGATGTGGGTGACCAGCGTTTCAGCCTCCTCCTCGATGAGTCCACGGATGGAAGTGTTTCTAAGTACCTGGGGGTTGTGACAAGGTACTTTAGTGACACCAAGCAGACAATTGTATCAACATTTCTGGGGCTTGTTGAGTTGGAGGGTGGAGATGCCAAATCTATAGCCCGTGCTGTTGTGGCTTTCCTCGAGAAGTGTTGTCTTAAAAAAGAGAAACTCCTGGAGATAGGGACTGACAATGCCTCTGTTATGACGTGGATTAACAATGGGGTCCAAAAAGTGCTGAAGGAGGAGTATGGCCTCAAATATCTGGTTCTTATTCGCTGTGTGTGCCACTCTCTGAAGCTTGCTGTAAGTCATGCTTCCAATGACACCATCCCCCGTAGTGTGGAGTACTTGGCACGAGAGACTTATAACTGGTTTTCAGTGTCTCCAAAGCCCAGGGAGGTCTACAAGGCCATATATGAGACCATCAACTGTGGGGAGAAACCTTTACAGATAACCAAGGTGTGTGCCACATGTTGGCTCTCCATTGAACCCGCGGTTTCATGCGTTTTGGACCAGTGGGAGGAGCTTAGGCTGCATTTCGCAGTCACCAAGTGAACACTGCTACATGGCTGAGGTTTGTACTCCATGTACAGTGATCCTCAAAACATATTGCATCTGACTTTTTTGAAGTACAGTTGGCCATCAAGGCTTTTGTGGGACAGCAAGTAGATCCTCTTAAGCTACTTGACAGCTTGGTTAGCCTGATCAAGTCTGTGAGCAGCAGGGTGCTGAATCCATTGGCAAATGTTGATGTGCTCAAAGGGCCAATAGATGGATACATCAGTCCCAAACCGTACCTTGCTTACCTTTTTGAGTCAAAGGCAGCTGAGCTCCACCTTGTGCCTGAGGATGAAAACAATGTCAGAAAGCGGTGTGTAGCCTTCACCATCTCCCTCACTAATGAGTTGAGGGTGAGAATGCCGGACAACATCGAAGCATTGCAGTACATGTCCGTTTTCAATGTGGAGGAAACTCTAAAGCACAATAAGAGCTCCGGGGAAATAGAAAAAATAGCCAAGCTCCTTGGCTACTCCCCTGCAGAGATAGACAAGATTGTCCAGTAATGGCGTGCCATCCATCTTAGTAAATGGAATGAGACAAAAACACACTGGGCTGGGCTTCTGGAGTGAGATTTGGAAGTTCAGGGATGCAGCTGATATCAACCCGTTTCAAGAACTTTCCATGGCTGCTGTGTCTGTGTTGTCCTTGCCACACTCAAATGCTGAAGTCGAGAGAGTATTCAGCCAGATGAATGTGGTAAAAAGCTAACTTAGAAATCGGATGTCCTTGCAGACTTTTAACTCTATCCTGCACTTTTGATATGGACTGAAGCTGTTTGGTGAGGCTTGCTATGAGCACCAGCTGCCTGATAATGTTTTGCAGATTTTTGGCACATCAGCTGCTTACTCATTTAAGTCAGTTGCTGAACCTGCCATAGAGAGCCTTGACCAAAATGATGATCACCCACTCTTTCTGTGAGCCAGCACAGCCTGTGTGTGTGGAGGGGGGTCTGGAAAAAATAAAAAAATAACCTGAATTAGGGCCAGACTATTTACCATAATTTTCTCACATTGCCATTGACAGTTTTTTCTATTGTCTCTTTTTGGTCCATTTAGATTGTTAATGTAGATTGTATACATTTTTTTTTTAAATGTTATGGTTAAAAATTTTCATGTTTTACTGTGACTTGTTGTAGGCTCCTAAGTGGACCATAAGGTTAAAAACCAAACCAAATTAAGAAAACAATTTTTTTTTAAACGAAGTAACTCCTCCAGTGTGTCTCTTTTGGGTCACTTTTGTCGGTCTCAAGCCCGGATAAAGGAGGAGGGTTGGAATTGTGACAAAAAAAACAAGAATCGACAGAAGAAAGTTCATTTGTAGTTCTAAACATATTTAGGGTGTTTTTTACTCACTTTTTGTCTCTCCCACGACGTTATTTCTCTCTCCTACAGCGTCCATCACAATTACATGCACATGGCCAATTATGCAAATTAGGTGATGACGTCATTTAGCGACTTCTAGTGACTTTTAGGACAGCCAATAGCTACTTTCCTTACTGAGGAGTTGGCAACACTGGTCATCAATGGATTCCCAAATACGAACGAGCGAGAGACCGCACCCACATCGCCATAAAAGCATCATCCTAAAAATGATGTGAACAGAAAAGGCTTCCACTCTTAATGTGCAGGTGATAGGTTATATGATGTGCAAAAGACGCGCTGAATGTGGTGGCAAGGTGGTCAGATGTAACCCATGATTCGTTAATTCTGCAGAAGAAGCAATGTTGGCCTATATGCCTACTGGCGGAAGCTGTCGTGACAGCTTTTTGGTGGGAGTTCCCTACGCATTTCAAGTATATTTGCCACTGCTAAAGCAACTTGAATTGTCCTAATAGTCCTCTCTTAGTAGCAAAGTTTAAATTTTTGTTTTTATTGTTGTACTCAATCTCTGACACTAGCACCTCTATTTCAGTCTCAGAAAATATTTTTTTGGTTACACCTTTTGTATATCATGGTATGGCATTGCATATTCCTCGTGGGCTTTAAATTGATGATTTTGACTATATGGTTAATTAGGGAAATTTCTAAATGCAAATAGCCAAGGTAGTGCACGAGCACTGAGAACAATTTGTATTTATCAATGATTATCTCCTACCGGTGTGCGTATGACGCTCATAGGATTGTTTGATAAATCACACTTTTTCTAGGCGTACGAACATTCAAAATTCTGTTCGTAAGTAGTATTTTAGTATAGTTTCAACGCGATATTGATAAATGAGGCCCCAGGAGTCGCTGCTCTGATAACACTTTTGTTGCCTATCATAATACTAGCAGCACTGCCATTTCTGATTCCTCCTTCGGCTCCCACAGAGTAGGAGTGTATCTGGATGGGCCGGCACTTTGTCCTTCTACAGCAAGATTGCCAACACCTTGACCCACCTTCCAAAATATTCACTCAGCCCCACCTCCATATGCTTTGGAATCTTCTTCTTCGGTGGGGTTTATCGGCGGTTGGCATCCAACGTTATGGTACAAAACAAAAAAGAAAAACCTTATTTATATAAGTATTCAGACCCTTTGCCATGAGACTCGAAATTAAGCTTAGGTGCATCTTGTTTCCATTGATCATCCTTGTGATGTTTCTACAACTTGGAGTCCACCTGTGGTAAATTCATTTTCTTGGACATGATTTGAAAAGGCACACCCCTGTCTATATACGTTCTCATAGTTGATAGTGCATGTCAGAGCAAAAACCAAGCCATGAGGAAGAAGGAATTGTCCGTAGAATACCGACAAAGGATTGTGTCGAGACACAGATCTGGGGAAGGGTACCAAAAATGTAGGCAGCATTAAAGGTTCCCAAGAACACAGTGGCCTCCATCATTCTTAAATGAAAGAAGTTTGGAACCACCTCTTCCTAGAGCTGGCCGCCTGACCAAACTGAGCAATCAGGGGAGATGGTCTTGGTCAGGGAGGTGACCAAGAACCCGATGATCACTCTGACAGAGCTCCAGAGTTCCTCTGTGGAGATGGGAGAACCTTCCAGAAGGACAACCATCTCTGCAGCACTCCACCATTCAGGCCTTTATGGGAGAGTGGCCAGACGCAAGCCACTTATTCAGTGAAAGGCACATGACAGCCCGCTTGTCTAAAGAAACCAAGATTGAACTCTTTGGCCTGAATGCCAAGTGTCACAACTGGGGGAAACCTGGCACCATCCCTATGGTGGTCAAATTAGGGAAAGGTGAATGGAGCAAAGCACAAAGAGATCCTTGATAAAAAACCTGCTCCAGAGCACTCAGGACCTCAGACTAGGGCAAAAGTTTACATTTCAACAGGACAAAGACCCTAAGCACACAGCCAAGACAATGCAAGAGTGGCTTCGGGACAAGTCTCAATGTCCTTGAGTGGCCCTGCCAGAGCCCGGACTTGAACCCAATCGAACATCTCTGGAGAGATCTGAAAATAGCTGTGCAACGACGCTCTCCATCCAACCTGACAGAGTTTAAGAGGATCTGCAGAGAAGAATGGGAAAAACTCCCCAAATACATATGTGCCAAGCTTGTAGCGTCATACCCAAGAAGACTTGAGGCTGTAATCGCTGCCAAAAGCTCTTCTACAAAGTACTGAGCAAACGGTCTGAATACTTATGTAAATGTGATTTCAGTTTTTTATTTTTAACACTTTTGCAAACATTTTTAAAAACCTGTTTTTGCTTTGTCATTATGGGGTGTTGTGTGTAGATTGATGAGGGAAAAAAACAATTTAATCCATTTATAATAAGGCTGTAATGTAACAAATGTGGAAAAAGTCAAGGGGTCTGAATACTTTACGAATGCACTGTATATATAGCACTGCAGTGGTCCACAATGCTTGCTGATGAGTGGTTGATTATAAAATTATTGTGGGGGCTGTCTTGTTAGACTTCAGTGCAGCTTATGGCTTTACACCCCCTGCTATATTGTGGATAAAGAGTTACTTGTCCAAAAGAACACAGAGGGTGTTCTTTAATGGAAGCCTCTCAAACATAATCCAGGTATAAACCGGAATTCCCCATGGTAGCTGTTTAGGCCCCTTGCTTTTTTCAATCTTTACTAACGACATGCCACTGACTTTGAGTAAAGCCAGAGTGTCTATGTATGCGGATGACTATACAAGTCAGCTACTACAGCGACTGAAATGACTGTAACACTTAACAAAGAGTTGCAGTTAGTTTCAGAATGGGTGGCAAGGAATAAGTTAGCTCTAAATATTTCTAAAACTAAAAGCATTGTATTTGGGACAAATCATTCACTAAACCCTAAACGTCAACTAAATCTTGTAATACATAATGTGGAAATTGAGCAAGTGCTTGGAGTAACCCTGGATTGGAAACTGTCATGGTCAAAACATATTGATACCACAGCAGCTAAGATGGGGGACAAATATGTCCATAGTAAAGCACTGCTCTGCCTTCTTAACAACACTATCAACAAGGCAGGTCCTACAGGCCCTAATTTTGTCGCACCTTGACTACTGTTCAGTCGTGCGGTCAGGTGCCACAAAAAAGGACGTAGGAAAATTGCAATTGGTTCAGTAGAGGGCAGCACGGCTGGCCCTTGGATGTACACAGAGAGCTAATATTAATAATATGCATGTCAATCTCTCCTGGCTCAAAGTGGAGAGATTGACTTCATCACTACTTGTATTTATGAGAGGTATTGACATGTTGAATGCACCAAGCTGTCTGTTTGAACTACTGGCACACAGCTCAGACACTCATGCATACCCCACAAGACATGCCACAAGAGGTCTCTTCACAGTCCCCAAGTCCAGAACAGTTTATGGGAAGCGCACAGTACTACATAGAGCCATGGAACTCTATTCCACATCAAGTAACTGATGCAAGCAGTAAAATTAGATTTAAAAAACTGAATTTTAAACACCTTATGGAACAGCGGGGACTGTGAAGCAACACAGACATAGGCACCGACACATGCATACACACGATAACATACGAACTATACACACAGATACACATGGATTTAGTACTGTAGATATGTGGTAGTGGTGGAGTAGGGGCCTGAGGGCACACAGTGTGTTGTGAAATCTGTGAATGTATTGTAATGTATTGTAATGTAAAATTGTATAAACTGCCTTAATTTTGCTGGACCCCAGGAAGAGTATCTGCTGCCTTGGCAGCAGCTAAAGGGGATCATAATAAATACAAATTTCCTACCTGCCAGCCCATTAAAATTTTTAAATATTTCAGACTGTATCTAATGACGTTCTACTAAGTATGCTCTTTAAACTCATTTCCTGTAGCTCCTTCTCCCTCATACTGGATCTCAGCCTCTCTTGTTCCCTCTGTCTCTGCTTCCTGGCAATAATCACACTTTCCTGTTGGATGCTTCCTATCACATTTAAAGTCCTATTCAACTGGCTGTGTCCCACCCTTAGTCTTGTACAAATAGCCTCCTCTCTTCTGTCTCTTCCTGCCATCCTCCCCTTCCTGACTTTCCTCTGTACTTGGAATAGATGCCTGCTCTTAGTGTCTCTATTCCACTGTCATCTCTGCACCACCGCTGTACATTTCAGACTTTTTGCCTCTGCCTTGCTCATTGAAATTACAACAACATCCCCACTACTAAGTGCTTGTTTAGCCAGTACATCTGCTGCCTTGTTCCCCTCCACCCCCACATGGGCTGGGACCCAAGTAAATCTTGTCTGTATACCCATCTGTCTAACCCTGCCTTGGGTTTGTAGTACCTCATACAGAAGGTCTTGTCTGCTATGTGAGCTAAAGGACTGTAGACTCACTGCACATGAGTCAGAGCAAATAACTACTCTGTCTTGACTTCCTCCACCCATTGCAAGGCCAACAGTACGGGCATGATGATGATCTCTCAATGTGTTCTGCTCAGGTCGGCCTAGTGTCAAAGTGCACCCCAAGGAACCTGATGGTCCCCACCCTCTCCAAGTTTCTCCCATATAACCTCAAGCGTATCTCATCTCCCACTTTCCTCCTGGTAAAGAACACTGAGTTTTCTCTACAGAGAACCTGAGTCCCCACATTAAGAGGACTAATCACACTCCCCTGCGGTGTACTGTTATCCACCAGGTAGCTGACTGATCGAGACTTCCCCACCTTCACCTGGATAGACCTTCCAAACAGGAAGTCCTTTATCCAGTTGTACGTTCTTCCTTCTACCCCCATAATATCAAACTTCATTATCAACCCCTCCTTCCACATAATATTATACTCCTTCTCCACATCAAAAAAAGACAGCCACAACAGTCCCTTTTTTCACTTGAGCCTTCCTGACCTCTGCTTCTAAGCAGAGCACTGGGCCGTGGTTCCCCTTCTTGAACCAACTCTGACGTGGCGATACTAGCCCGCTGCTCTCCAGGAAGTTAGTTAGACTCTCCATAATCATAGTTTCTGTAATCTTCCATACATGTGATGTTAAAGCTATTGGCCCATAGCATGTTGGCCTCGTTGGGGCCTTCCCTGGCTTCCGGATTGGTACCACTACTGCCTCCTTCCAGCAGTTTCCCCTCCTCCCACACTCTGTGGTACAACCCCAATACCTTATCCACTGCCTCATCTCTAAGACAGGTCAACATGACGTAACACAACTCATCTTTCCCAGCCTTGCCTATTTTTTCCATGGTAAATAGTGCATTCAACGGATAATTTCCATCCTCCCTATCCAGCACTCCAGGGTGCTCCTCTCTCGTTCTCTCTCTCCCCCCATCTGTCCCTCCTCTGACAGATTAGCCGAGCTATACACTTGGACAAACACTTCGGCCATCATCTCTGCCTTCTCATCTGTTACTGCCAAGTCCTCCCCACTCATCAACACTGGATAATCCCACTCCCTTCTGACCCCACTCATCCTCTTGATCATCCCCCACACTTCTCCCACAGGTGTCGCCCTTCCAATGGTGTCACAGAACTGATGCCAAAATGATCGCGTTGCCTGACGGATAGTTCTCCTCACCAGGGCCTTGGCCTACTTATACTGAATCAGATGTTGGAAGTTATTTGTTCTTTTCAGCACTCTAAATGCCCTGTTCCTTTTCAACACTCTAAATGCCCTGTTCCTTTTCAACACTCTAAATGCCCTGTTCCTATTCCTCACCGCTGCGCCACACTCCTCCTCCTCCCTGAACTCCTAGGTATAGCCTCAGTAGCTGACCCCTCCTAGGTATAGCCTCAGTAGCTGACCCCTCCTAGGTATAGCCTCAGTAGCTGACCCCTCCTAGGTATAGCCTCAGTAGCTGACCCCTCCTAGGTATAGCCTCAGTAGCTGACCCCTCCTAGGTATAGCCTCAGTAGCTGACCCCACTAATGCTGTTCTCACCCAGTTATTCATACTACCCACATCCCCTCTCATATCCACCGGAGCCATCACTTGTTCACTCAGCTCCTGAAACTGGTCCCACTTTGCCCTTCCAGACACCCACCTGCCTACTCCATCCACTGACACCTCCTCCGCCCTCCGGGCCTACTGTGCATACTATGTGGTAATGATCACCCCCTACTGCCGACACCTCCCATACCTCCAACTCACAGATTCCTGCCATCGCACTAGACACCGGAGTGAGGTCCAAGGCAGACTTTTCCCCTGTGGCTATATCAATCCTGGTCCCTCGGCCATCATTCAGGCCCACCAGGTCTTTCATTTCCATCAGATTTTCTATCACTTGGCCATTAGTTCGCTACCACTAGCACCCCGCCTCTCAGCCACATCTCCATCATTCTCTTTACAGGCTGTTTCACATATTCCTGTTCAATACCTTTGCCTAACATCCTATAAGGAAGTCCTTTCTTTATGAAGGTGGCACATTCCTCCTGCTGCCCCTACATCTCTTTCCCTATGAATCACCACGGGCTCCCGAGTGGGCAGCGGTCTAAGGCAATGCATCTCAGTGCGAGAGGCGTCACTACAGACCCTGGTTCGATTCCAGGCTGTATCACAACTGGCCATGATTGGGAGGCCCAGCTTCGTTCGGGTTTGGCTGGGGTAGGCTGTCATTGTAAATAAGAATTTGTTCTTAACTGACTTGCCTAGTTAAATAAAGGTTCAATAAAATAAAATAAATATCCCTGTATGATAAACTCCAAAGTCGGTTTGAGACATGTTTCCTGCACACAAATCACATCAGGCTTAGCTGGCATATCCTGCCCATTAGCCAACAGGCTTTGAGCATTTCATTGTAGCATTAACACCATAACTATTATCCAATAATACATGACTCCAGCCTTGGCTGATTGAGGTCATCTCAAACCTCTTCCCATGTCAGCCCTGTCATACTCAGTTGTCTCCCATCCACTTCTACTATTAGTGGAATCCTCTCTGCTTTAGACACTACTTTAGCAGTGCTATTGATAGCTCCTGCTATGAACGTCACCAGCTTTCTCTTATCTATGTATACCACATCTCCACCCACCTGCCTCGTAATCCCCAATCTAGATCCTTCTACCAATCTCTCCCTTGAACCTGTATTTCCCTGGACCTGGACCACCGTCACTGCCTCAGCATATGACACCCTTTTCTCCGCTCTCACTTGTTGCACCTCCACTGCCTGTTTCATTGCTTCACACCCACCATATGCCACACTATGAGCACCCCCACAGCTGCAGCACTTTCTCCTCCACACCTGGCACACCTCTTTTTCTCTATACAGGCTGTTGCCACATGCTCAAACCTCTGTCAGTTATAACATCTTAAATTATTTTGTACATAAGCCCTCACATAAAAAGTTATATATCCTATGGTTACATTATTTGGCAGTATCCTGTCCTTGAAGTGTATTAGAATAGACAGGCTATCTACCTTCACTCAATCCCTTGTTGCTTGCAATCTTTGAACATTCACTAGAGCGCCTCCTCTCACGTTTTTGCGTACCTCTTTAAGCCTAACACTCACAGGCACTCCTGTTATCACCCCTTAAAATCATTCCAGCTGCTCCACACCACCTTACACTTCTCTATTTGCTTCACTCTGAGAGGTTTTTCCCTCTGCGCCATGTCCTTACAGAACACCAACCAGCTCCCATCTCTTAACACTTCAGCATTGACAACTTCCCAATCAACTCTTTTATCACAGCCGTCAACCTTATCGGACTCATCGCCCCAACTCCCCCTTCCTCCCTAAACTTCAGAATCACTTTATGCTCCTCCTCACCTCCATGATCCCCTCGCGACTTAGCCTGCCCTTCCTTCTCAGCACGCTCTACCTCCGAACTGCCGCTTTCGATGGAAACTATGTTGCTCTCCTCAAACTTTATTTTCTACTTCACCTCCGCCTCCATAGACTTATCGCTCCCTTTCAAACCCCTACTCTCTTTCTCTCCCGCTTGCTTTTCTCTTTCCTATTCCCCTTTTGTTTGTACGGCTATGCTACATACTTCCTTTACATTCTTCTCCATCACGATCTACTACCATCTCTGACCCAGTCACAGCACAGTTGTGTCGAACTGCCGCCACACCGAGTAAAGTTTGATTGTTCACTTATTCCCTTTCAGTTGAATTGCAGTGCCATTACACTGATCAAGCCACCAAACAAATGACCAGCCCTCTGTGTCAAACGGATTCTCCTGAGAGAGTTTAGGCTTTGGAATCATTACACCTCAGTTGCCCTTGGCAGGTAGAATAGCTTACTGTGTCCTGGAGCAATTCTTTAGGGAAGTAATTTTTTAAGAAATGTACACTTAAAAATGGTCTGAAGTTACTCATTTGGCCTTGTTTTTTTTAGCTTGCTCAATAATAAACGCAGCGGCCATGACTGAAGTCAAATAAGACTTTAATGTGGGGTCTCTTGTATGTGTGTTCGCAAGTGACAAGGGTTTGCATATTAACTCTGCCGGTCGCTAGTTAGGGACCGCCAATGAATTACACAATGTAAATAGGACAATATTTTCCCAAGGCATACCTTTTAGTTGTCTCATTAACTGCTTTCTATATTTGTATATAAGTTTACAATTTATAGTTGGTTAGAGTTTTTTAAGTCATTGAAATTTGGAGCTATTTAAAAAAAAAATATTGTCCCATGTACATTGTGTAATTTTATTGATGGTCCCTAACTATACTTAATGGGTATTACAATTGGGTCACATGCAGCTGCACTCCGAATTGATGATTACTTGGGTGCTGCCAGCTGTGGGCAGGATTGAAATAAACCCAACCCAAGGAAAATTATGTTACCTTTCATTCATTCTCGTAAATCTCAGTTTTGGACGAGAATTACTTTATGACCAGAATGATCCTACTATTTACACTTTGTAGTCAATTTGGACACTAAAATACATGTTTCTGACTAATATCGATGCCACATAGGCTCACCCTAGTAAAACTGTGTAAACCTGCTTCTAAACAGTTAAACTGCTCTTAGTTTAGTTAGGGTATCCTGTCCAGCAGAAAGCAGGAATCTCAGGCCATAAAAGGGCATGTGTCTCATAGAGATGATGTCATCAGAACAACCATGTGTGCTTGGTCTCCCCTTTCAGTTACACAGAGGGAGGGACAGAAAGAAACAAAGTCATAGCAGCTGTTTCAGCCCATCGGAGGAGAGAGGACTGAGCCAAAGGGAACAGGAGAGAGTTTCTGCGCCATGGGCAAATCAGGTAAGACTACATGAGATTTAATTGTACTTGAATATGACTGTGTGTGTGGTGAGCATGTGTATGAGTAATTACAAAAGAGGCTTAGCTCTCAGTTTGTACCAATGGGCTGTTATCATGCAACAGGAAAAAGGGGTGGATTTTAAAAAGCTGTACATCTTTATTTGACAGTCTTGTAACGTCTATGTGCTAGGTCAGTTTCTTCCCTTCTGCGGTAAAGATGAAACCACTATTGAGAGTATCAGGAATAGCTGTGCTAGCAGGGGAATTCCCTATTTGCAAGTTGTGCCTGGTTATGTGAGTGTGTGTGTGTGTGTGTTCTGATATCGATTGACAGAACATTTTAGGGGCCAGGTTCCAGAACAACATTATCCTCCATTGAAAGTGGTATTTAGTTTAGGAATAAGCTAAGTATGGGTCAAGGATCCAGCCCCAAGGACTGCAACCACTGATCCATCACAAAGCCGTAACATATTACTCGCCAACGTGCAATCATTGGACAATAAATTAGACAAGGTATGATCACGAATATCCTACCAACGGGACATCAAAAACTGCAACATCCTATGTTTCATGGAATCGTGGCTGAATGACGACATGGATATTCAGCTAGCGGGATATACGCTGCACCGGCGACATAGAACAGCATACTCCAGTAAGACGAGGGGGGGTGGTCTGTGTATATTTGTAAACAACAGCTGGTGCACATAATCTAAGGGAGTCTCTAGATTTTGCTCGTCTGAAGTAGAGTATCTTGTCATAAATTGCAGACCACACTACATGCCTAGAGAGTTTTCAGCTATACTTTTCGTGGCTGTTTATTGACCACCACAGACGGATGCTGGCACTAAGACCGCACTCAGTCAGCTGTATAAGGAAATAAGCAAACAGGAAACCACTCACCCAGAGGCAGCGCTCCTAGTGGCCGTAGACTTTAATGCAGGGAAACTTAAATCAGTTCTACCTAATTTCCATCAACATGTTAAATGTGCAACCAGAGGGAAAGAAATTCTAGATCACCTGTACTCCACACACAGAGACTCGTACAAAGCTCTCCCTCGCCCTCCATTTGGTAAATCTGACCACAACTCTATCCTCCTGATTCCTGCTTACAAGCAAAAATGAAAGCAGGAAGCACTAGTGACTCGGTCAATAAGACAGTGGTCAGATGAAGCAGATGCTAAACTACAGGACTGCTTTGCTATCATAGACTGCACCATGTTCCGGGATTCATCCGATGACATTGAGGAGTACACCACATCAGTCACTGGCTTTATCAATACGTGCATTGAGGACGTCATCCCTACAGTGACTGTACGTACATACCCCAACCAGAAGCCATGGATTACAGGCAACATTCGCACTGAGCTAAAGGGTAGAGCCGCCGCTTTCAAGGTGCGAGACTCTAACCCGGAAGCTTATAAGAAATCCTGCAATGCCCTGCGATGAACCATCAAACAGGCAAAGCGTCAATACAGGGCTAAGATTGAATCATACTACAACGGCTCTGACGCTCGTCTTATGTGTCAGGGCTTTCAAACTATTACAGACTACAAAGGGAAGTACAGCCGCGAGCTGCCCAGTGACACGAGCCTGCCAGACGAGCTAAATCACTTCTATGCTCGCTTCGAGGCAAGCAACACTGAGGCATGCATGAGAGTATCAGCTGTTCCGGACGACTGTGTGATCACACTCTCCGTAGCCGACGTGAGTAAGACCTTTAAACAGGTAAACATTCACAAGGCTGCAGGGCCAGATGGATTACCAGGACGTGTGCTCCGGGCATGTGCTGACCAACTGGCAGGTGTCTTCACTGGCATTTTCAACATGTCCCTGACTGAGTCTGTAATACCAACATGTTTCAAGCAAACCTCCATAGTCCCTGTGCCCAAGAACACCAAGGCAACCTGCCTAAATGACTACAGACCCGTAGCACTCACGTCCGTAGCCATGAAGTGCTTTGAAAGGCTGGTAATGGCTCACATCAACACCATTATCCTGGACTTCCTGGCGGGCCGCCCCCAGGTGATGAGGGTAGGTTGCAACACATCTGCCACGCTGATCCTCAACACTGGAGCCCCCCCAGTGCTCAGTCCCCTCCTGTACTCCCTGTTCAACCACGACTGCATGGCTAGGCACGACTCCAAAACCATCATTAAGTTTGCAGACGACACAACAGTGGTAGGCCTGATCACCGACAACGACGAGACAGAGACCTGACCTGTGGTGACCTGACCAGAGGTCAGAGACCTCTGGTCAGAGGTCAGAGACCTGACCTGTGGTGCCAGAATAACAACCTATCCCTCAACGTAACCAAGACTAAGTAGATGATTGTGGACTACCGGAAAAGGAGGACTGAGCATGCCCCCATTCTCATCGACGGGGCTGTAGTGGAGCAGGTTGAGAGCTTCAAGTTCCTTGGTGTCCACAGCACCAACAAACTAGAATGGTCCAAACACACCAAGACAGTCGTGAAGAGGGCACGACAAAGCCTATTCCCCCTCAGTAAACTAAAAAGATTTGACATGGGTCCTCAGATCCTCAAAAGGTTCTACAGCTGCAACATCGAGAGCATCCTGACTGGTTGCATCACTGCCTGGTATGGCGAAAGAAAGCCCTAAAAATTGTCAAAGTCCCCAGTCATAGACTGTTCTCTCTACTAACACATGGCAAGCAGTACCGGAGTGCCAAGTCTAGGACAAAAAGGCTTCTCAACAGTTTTTACCCCCATGCCATAAGACTCTTGAACAGGCAATCAAATGGCTACCCGGACTATTTGCGTGTGCCCCCCCCCAACCCCTCTTTTACGCTACTGCTATTCTCTGTTCATCATATACAGTGGGGAAAAAAAGTATTTAGTCAGCCACCAATTGTGCAAGTTCTCTCACTTAAAAAGATGAGAGGCCTGTAATTTTCATCATAAGTACACTTCAACTATGACAGACAAAATGAGGAAATAAAATCCAGAAAATCACATTGTAGGATTTTTTATGAATTTATTTGCAAATTATGGTGGAAAATAAGTATTTGGTCACATACAAACAAGCAAGATTTCTGGCTCTCACAGACCTGTAACTTCTTCTTTAAGAGGCTCCTCTGTCCTCCACTCATTACCTGTATTAATGGCACCTGTTTGAACTTGTTATCAGTATAAAAGACACCTGTCCACAACCTCAAACAGTCACACTCCAAACTCCACTATGGCCAAGACCAAAGAGCTGTCAAAGGACACCAGAAACAAAATTGTAGACCTGCACCAGGTTGGGAAGACTGAATCTGAAATAGGTAAGCAGCTTGGTTTGAAGAAATCAACTGTGGGAGCAATTATTAGGAAATGGAAGACATACAAGACCACTGATAATCTTCCTCGATCTGGGGCTCCACGCAAGATCTCACCCGTGGGGTCAAAATGATCACAAGAACGGTGAGCAAAAATCCCAGAACCACACGGGGACCTAGTGAATGACCTGCAGAGAGCTGGGACCAAAGTAACAAAGCCTACCATCAGTAAAACACTACGCTGCCAGGGACTCAAATCCTGCAGTGCCAGGCGTGTCCCCTGCTTAAGCCAGTACATGTTCAGGCCCGTCTAAAGTTTGCTAGAGAGCATTTGGATGATCCAGATGAGGATTGGGAGAATGTCAGATGAAACCAAAATATAACTTTTTGGTAAAAACTCAACTCGTCGTGTTTGGAGGACAAAGAATGCTGAGTTGCATCCAAAGAACACCATACCTACTGTGAAGCATGGGGTGGAAACATCATGCTTTGGGGCTGTTTTTCTGCAAAGGGACCAGGGCGACTGATCCGTGTAAAGGAAAGAATGAATGGGGCCATGTATCGTGAGATTTTGAGTGAAAACCTCCTTCCATCAGCAAGGGCATTGAAGATGAAACGTGGCTGGGTCTTTCAGCATGACAATGATCCCAAACACATCGCCCGAACAGCGAAGGAGTGGCTTCGTCAGAAAGCATTTCAAGGTCCTGGAGTGGCCTAGCCAGTCTCCAGATCTCAACCCCATAGAAAATCTTTGGAGGGAGTTGAAAGTCCGTGTTGCCCAGCGACAGCCCCAAAACATCACTGCTCTAGAGGAGATCTGCATGGAGGAATGGGCCAAAATACCAGCAACAGTGTGTGAAAACCTTGTGAAGACTTACAGAAAACATTTGACCTCTGTCATTGCCAACAAAGGGTATATAACAAAGTATTGAGATAAACTTTTGTTATTGACCAAATACTTATTTTCCACCATAATTTGCAAATAAATTCATAAAAAATCCTACAATGTGATTTCCTGGATTTTTTTTCCTCATTTTGTCTGTCATAGTTGAAGTGTACCTATGATGAAAATTACAGGCCTCTCTCATCTTTTTAAGTGAGAACTTGCCCAATTGGTGGCTGACTAAATACTTTTTTCCCCCACTGTATGCATAGTCACTTTAACCATATCTACATGTACATACTACCTCAATCAGCCCGACTAACTGGTGCCTGTATGCAGCTCGGCTACTGTTATAGCCTCGCTACTGTAAATAGCCTCGCTACTGTTTTTTTTTACCGTCTTTTTACTGTTGTTTTTATTTCTTTACTTACCTATTGTTCACATAATACCTTTTTTCACTGTTGGTTAGAGCCTGTAAGTAAGCATTTCACTGTAAGGTCTACACCTGTTGTATTCAGCGCACGTGACAAATTGTGTATTTCGCTACACCATCTGCTAAATATGTGTATGCGACCAATAAAATTGTAGTGTGTGTGTGTGAATCGCCTCATTGTGTGAATGCCAGAGAGAATGGAGAAGTGTGAGTAGGGCTGTGATTGGCACCAGGCTGTGGAGAGGGAGGATGTGTCTCCCATTCATACATACCCTGGTACTGTCTGTCTAGCAGTATATAGACTCAGTCAAGCCTGGGAACAGCCATACAGTGAGGATAAAAAGTATTTGATCCCCTGCTGATTTTGTACGTTTGCCCACTGACAAAGAAATGATCAGTCTATAATTTTAATGGTAGGTTTATTTGAACAGTGAGAGACAGAATAACAACAAAAAAATCCAGAAAAACGCATGTGAAAAATTTTATAAATTGATTTGCATTTTAATGTGGGAAATAAGTATTTGACCCCCTCTCAATCAGAAAGATTTCTGGCTCCCAGGTGTCTTTTATACAGGTAACAAGCTGAGATTAGGAGCACTGCTCCTAATCTCAGCTTGTTACCTGTATAAAAGACACCTGTCCACAGAAGCAATCAATCAATCAGATTCCAAACTCTCCACCATGGCCAAGACCAAAGAGCTCTCCAAGGATGTCAGGGACAAGATTGTAGACCTACACAAGGTTGGAATGGGCTACAAGACCATCGCCAAGCAGCTTGGTGAGAAGGTGACAACAGTTGGTGCCATTATTCGCAAATGGAAGAAACACAAAAGAACTGTCTTCCTCGGCCTGGGGCTCCATGCAAGATCTCACCTCGTGGAGTTGCAATGATCATGAGAACGGTGTGGAATCAGCCCAGAACTACACGGGAGGATCTTGTCAATGATCTCAAGGCAGCTGGGACCATAGTCACCAAGAAAACAATTGGTAACACACTACGCCGTGAAGGACTGAAATCCTGCAGTGCCCGCAAGGTCCCCCTGCTCAAGAAAGCACATACATGCCCGTCTGAAGTTTGCCAATGAACATCTGAATGATTCAGAGGACAACTGGGTGCAAGTGTTGTGGTCAGATGAGACCAAAATGGAGCTCTTTGGCATCAACTCAACTCGCCGTGTCTGGAGGAGGAGGAATGCTGCCTATGACCCCAAGAAAACCATCCCCACCGTCAAACATGGAGGTGGAAACATTATGCTTTGGGGGTGTTTTTCTGCTAAGGGAACAGGACAACTTCACCGCATCAAAGGGACAATGGACGGGGCCATGTACCGTCAAATCTTGGGTGAGAACCTCCTTCCCTCAGCCAGGGCATTGAAAATGGGTCGTGGATGGGTATTCCAGCATGACAAAGACCCAAGGCAACAAAGGCCAAGGCAACAAAGGAGTGTCTCAATAAGAAGCACATTAAGGTCCTGGAGTGGCCTAGCCAGTCTCCAGACCTTAATCCCATAGAAAATCTGTGGAGGGAGCTGAAGGTTCGAGTTGCCAAACATCAGCCTCAAAACCTTAATGACTTGGAGAAGATCTGCAAAGAGGAGTGGGACAAAATCCCTCCTGAGATGTTTGCAAACCTGGTGGCCAACTACAAGAAACTTCTGACTTCTGTGATTGCCAACAAGGGTTTTGCCACTAAGTCATGTTTTGCAGAGGGGTCAAATACTTATTTCCCACATTAAAATGCAAATCAATTTTATAAAAATGTTCACATGCGTTTTTCTGGATTTTTTTTGTTGTTATTCTGTCTCTCACTGGTCAAATAAACCTACCATTCAAATTATAGACTGATCATTTCTTTGTCAGTGGGCAAACGTACAAAATCAGATCAAATACTTTTTTCCCTCACTGTTTGTATGGGGCTTACTGGAGATTTACTACTGCCTAAGTTACTGTCTGATTATCTGCAGCCTACCATTTTATTGAGTTGTATTAATGATTTGAAAGTTTGATTTGTATATTACAGTGAAAACAAGGGAAACAATAGACACTTATCCTTCAGTTTTTTCATGGCATCTAGTTTTATGTGATTCTCTCAGCTTCTAAGCAGTTTTCGGAGGAGGTGTTGCGGAGTCATAATGAGTATCGTAGGAAGCACCAGGCGCCCCCTCTGAAGCTGTGCAGCAAGCTGAGTAGAGATGCCGCTAGGTGGGTCACCCACACATTGGACCCACCCCACACACACTTATCTATCTCCTCCACCCACCACCACCTTTATCAGAAACATGGCCAACTACACCCAAACCCTTACTTCCTTCCACTTCACCTAACCCCACCCATATATCAGCTGTCTTTATCTAACTATTACCACAACTATCTCCACCCTGTAGGTATGCTGAGTCTCTTGCCAGCACACGGATCCTGAAGCACAGTGTTGAGTCCAGTAGGGGGAGCTGTGGCGAGAACCTGGCCTGGGCCTCCTATGACCAACCAGGTACACACACTCTAACCCTATGACTCCTAATGCTATGACCAACCACAAACATTGACATAGCCTGCATATGTGTAGTTATGGAAATGGAGACTGATACATTATTCACTGTGTATGGTACAGATAGTAACATTAAAGAGAGCGATCCAGAGTCTCTGTAGGGTTAGGGTTTAGTTAGGTCTAAACTATAGACTATCCTGTCCAGTGGCGGCCCAGGCAGGAAAAGCTGGGGTCCGTTTCCCTGCTCTGTGTTCGGAGTGTGTTTCAGCAACAAGACTCATAAACCTATGTGTGGTTAGACCAGACCCAACTGAAAGAAGATGGGTGTGGTGTGTTGAAGCTTGGTAAAACAGTTTGTTGAAAAATACTTATTTTCCATCTTAATGCAAATTCATAGATTCATAAACATGTCTCCTATGTATACATACTATCACTGGGTCATGCTCAGTTAATCTCTCTCTGGACTGCTCCTCTGAAACTGGTGTTCTCAAACCTCTCCGTGTTCTTCTGACCCACCTAAAGCTTTGGCAGCTTTTAGAGGGTTAGCATTGTTGCCTTGGACAGCTGCCATCTTGGATAATATTTCCTTGCCACTGTCATCTCTGCTGGCACTCTGCTGGACCGAGTTGCTGTTAAACAATAGTGACAACAAACAAGTATAATGTTATGTGATAACCTGTAACCTTTGTCCTCTCTGTTTATAGGGAAGGATGTGGCCGACCGCTGGTATGACGAGGTCAAACAATACAACTTCAACCGCCCCGGCTTCTCCTCTGGCACAGGTGAGACACGTGCGCACACATGCACACATACACACACACTGACTCAGTGTAGTGCTGCATGCCACAGTGTTGTGTTCACCCAGGCTGGGTTTAGGGTTGGACTGTGTGTTCTCTGTTCTATAAACTTTACATTACCATTCTGTGACTGTGTAGATCTGTGACTCAGCTCACAAACATGCATGGAACACTGCTGCCTGTGGGAAAATCACAGTTCTTTATAGCATTCCCAGTCTTTTCTGTCATTCCTGTTCCCTTCCTGAAGTGTCCTGCTCAGTGTGACCGACCCTGCAGCATCAGGATCACTACTATCAACTCATGTGCTGCTGATAGATAAAGGAGGAGAGGAAAGACAGAGGGGGAGAGATGGGAGTGTGCATGGGGATAGAAGGGGAGGAGATGAATATAGGGTTCTGTAGCTGTATATATTTACAGGAGCAGTGCTGCAGACGGCTTTCTTCGGTGAATGTGTTTAGCTTGTCTCTCTCCTCTCTATTTTCTCTGTCTCTCTAACCAGGTCATTTCACAGCAATGGTGTGGAAGGGCAGTAAGAAGCTGGGTGTGGGGAAGGCCAGTGCGCCAGATGGCTCGTCATTCGTGGTGGCCAGGTACTTTCCAGCAGGGAACATCACCAACCATGGACACTTTGACAACAATGTCCTGCCGCCCAAGGACTGAGGAACATACTGACTCGTCACCCCCATCCCCCAGGAACTGACCATCCAAAAGACATTTGCACTTTGACTTGTGTCCTTGACTTTATATACAGTGGCAAGAAAAGTATGTGAACCCTTTGGAATTACCTGGATTTCTGCATAAATTGGTCATCAAATTTGATCTGATCTTCATCTAAGTCACAACAACAGACAAACATAGTGTGGTTAAACTAATAACACATCAATTATTGTATTTTTCTTGTCTATATTGAATACATAATTTAAACAATCACAGTGTACGTTGAAAAAAGTATGTGAACCCCTAGGCTAATGGCTTCTCCAAAAGCTAATTGGAGTCAGGAGTCAGCTAACCTGGAGTTCAATCAATGAGACGAGATTGGAGATGCTGGTTAGAGCTGCCTTGCCCTAAAAAACACTCACAAAATGTTTGTTTGCTATTCACAAGAAGCATTGCCTGATGTGAACCATGCCTTAATCTCAGATTAAGAATTGTTGACTTGCATAAAGCTGGAAAGGGTTACAAAAGTATCTCTAAAAGCCTTAATGTTCATCAGTCCACGGTAAGACAAATTGTCTATAAATGGAGAAAGTTCAGCGCTGTTGCTACTCTCCCTAGGAGTGGCCGTCCTGCAAAGATGACTGCAAGAGCAACGCGCAGAATGCTCAATGAGGCTAAGAAGAATCCTAGAGTGTCAGCTAAAGACATACAGAAATCTCTGAAACATGCTAACATCTCTGTTAACGAGTCTACTATATGTAAAACACGAAACAAGAATGGTGTTCATGGGAGGACACCACAGAAGACGCCACTGATGTCCAAAAAAAACATTGCTGCACAATTCCTAAGTTTATCAAGACATTTTGAAGTAGAATGTTAGGCTATCTGTCCGCCAATTGGACAACGACCCAAAACACAGATGTAAAATAACATAAGATTTATCAGAAATACAGTGTAGACATTGTTAATGTTGTAAATGACTATTGTAGCTAGAAACGGCAGATTTTTTTAAATGGAATATCTGCATAGGCGTACAAAGGCCCGTTATCAGCTACCATGACTCCTGTGTTCCAATGGCACGTTGTGTTAGCTAATCCAAGTTGATCATTTTAAAAGGCTAATTGATCATTAGAAAACCCTTTTGAAATTATGTTAGCACAGCTGAAAACTGTTGTTCTGATTAAAGAAGCAATAAAACTGGCCTGCTTTAGACTAGTTGAGTATCTGGAGCATCAGCATTTGTGGGTTCGATTACAGGCTCAAAATGGCCAGAAACAAATAACTTTCTTCTGAAACTCGTCAGTCTATTCTTGTTCTAAGAAATTAAGGCTATTCCACGCGAGAAAATGCCAAGAAACTGAAGATCTCGTACAACGCTGTGTACTACTCCCTTCTCAGAACAGCGCAAACTGTCTCTAACCAGAATAGAAAGTGGGAGTGGGAGGCCCCGGTGCACAACTGAGCAAGAGGACAAGTAAATTAGAGTGTCTTGTTTGAGAAACAGGTCCTCAATGGGTAGCTTCATTAAATAGTACCCGCAAAAAAACAGTTTCAACGTCAACAGTGAAGAGGCGACTCCGGGATGCTGGCCTTCTAGGCAGAGTTCCTCTGTCCAGTGTCTGTGTTCTTTTGCCCATCTTAATCTTTTCTTTTTATTGGTCAGTCTGAGATATGGCTTTTTCATTGCAACTCTGCCTAGAAGGCCAGCATCCCGGAGTCACCTCTTCACTGTTGACATTGAAACTGGTGTTTTGCGGGTACTATTTAATGAAGCTGCCAGTTGAGTACTTGTGAGGCGCCTGTTTCTCTGATCATTTTATTGTTATTTTAATGGACAAAGATTGTGCTTTTCTTTCAAAAACAAGGACATTTCTAAGTGACCCCAAACTTTTGAACGGTAGTGTATTTACAGTATATATAATGTTTTACTCATTGTGGGCATGTTTTTGTGAGCTTGATTTAAACTTACCTTTTTTCTGAACTGAACACTTGTTTGACTGTATGTTTTTTTATTCTGTTTGTATTTTTAAGTTTGATATTTTAACCAGTTTTATTTAATAAAAGTGACTGCCTGTAAAATGTCACATTTTCACTATACATACTGGACATGACATGTGCAGTATTAGGGTGGTTAACAGTATCGCCCACTAGTGTGGTTATAACAGACTGTTTATTAGCAGGTAAGGAGAATGCAACATAGCAGCAATACAGATGTGACTGTGGCATTTATGCTTGGGGGGGAGGGGGGTCCTCTCACATTGTCAGCTCCTGTGGGAGAGAAGAAAGAGGGAGAGAATTACTTGGGATTGGATGCGTGACGAGCGTACATTGTTAAGCTTTTTTTTCAAGACCTGTTGAAAAAGCACTGTTGCAATCCTTAGCAGGTCATAACAACATCTGTAGGCCCAACGTGGACATAGTGTGTTACAACAGATTCCTTCCTTCAACACTCCCTCCTCACCATGATAGCGTTAACGATGTCGTTGGTGTTGTGTCTGAGGGCGCGGACAGCTTTAGAACGGGACACGTTAGCCTGGGCCATCACCAGCTCTATATCCCTCTGCTCCAAACCTCCCTCGTCCACCTGACAGACAGAGGTCAAGGTCGAAGTCAGTTGCACTATGGAACACTTCTGAACATGAAAAAGAATGCTACCGTTCTTATTAGCCATCAGGCTAACAATAGTAGAACAGTGGTGTAAAGTACTTAAGGAACAATACTTGAAAGTACTACTTAAGTAGCTTTTTGGGGTATATGTACTTGACTTTAACTATTTATATTTTTGACAACTTTTTCTTCACTACATTCCTAAATAACAGTATGTACTTTTTACTCCATACATTTTCCTTGAGACCCAAAAGTACTTGTTACATTTTGAATGCTTAGCATGACAGGAAAATGGTCTAATTCACATACTTATCAAGAAAACATCCGTGTCATCCCTACTGCCTCTGATCTGGGGGACTCACTAAACACATGCTTTGTTTGTAAATTATGTCTGAGTCTGTAAGTTAAACAAAACAAGAAAATGGTGCTGTCTGGTTTGCTTAATATAAGTCATTTGAAATGATTTATACTTAAGTATATTTTAGCAATTACATTTACTTTAGTATATTTAAAACCAAATACTTTTAGACTTTTACTGAAGCAGGATTTTCCTGAGAGACTTTCACTTTTACTTGAGTCATTTCCTATTAAGGTATCTTTACTTTTACTCAAGTATGACTATTGAGTACTTTTTCCACCATTGCAGTAGAGAGGACTGAAATATAACAACACTAGACATAATTGTTTCATATTAAGATCTAAAAGAACTACTGTACATGAAAGAGTAAGAATAGTGTAACGATTTGTGTTTTTCCTTGACATAATGAGTGAGGATGCATGTCCGTACCTCCTCCTCCTCGCTCTCCTCCTTGATGGTGAGGCTGGGTGGTGCAGGGGGCGCCAGGGGGGAGGGCTCCACCGGGACCTTAAACTTCTCTGCTGCTGCCTTGTGCACCTGTTGAGACAGGTCCTCTATCTAGGGAGGAAATAGGAAGAGAGAGAGAGGTCACCTTGGCCTCTGAACACAATGTAGATGAGAGAAAAGAGAGAGGGGGGATAAAGAGAGAGGGGGTAGAGAGAGCAAGAGAGAGAGTGTGAGAGAGAGAGAAGGTTAGAATGTCACCTTGGCTTCTCCAAACACGATGTAGATGTCTGACGCGGGGCTCTTGAAGACGTCAGGTCTGCTGATGACAAACAAGATGCTCTTCGACTTCCTTATAGTGATCCTGGTCACACCGTGGACCGGCCGCAAGCCCAGCTTACCCATGGCCTAAACACACACACACACACACTGGTTACACCATGACGCGGCCAAACACACAGAATACACACACATTTGCTCTGTGTTAATTAGCTGAATCTGCCGCATGGAGCAGCTCTGTTTTCACATCTCGCCTTGCGGGCCTTCTTCTCACTGCGGCTCTGCTTAGGTCTGTTTATCCCCTCAACAGCAGGAGAGATGTCCTGAGAGAGAGAAGGGAGGACAACAAAATCAATTCAACACATAAAACCTGAGAACATTCTACAGTAGTTTACCCATATCCAGACTGATAATATGGAACAGATCTCTGAAGCTGAAGCTTTGACCCATTCAGAAAATACAGGCCCCACAACACGCATCCTTCTTACCCCCCTACCTAAAGGTAATGACATCAATATGTTATTACATAACACACAGTGAAAGCAAGGTTTCCACCTTTGGAGGTGAGGGGACTTCTAGTGCTCTCTGCCCACACACGGTAGACTCACCTGGGGTTCTGAGGATCTCAGTGGCACCCCCTCTGGTTCTTCCAACTCTGGCACTGATCCCTCACTCTCCGACTCATTGCAGGAGCCCACTGTGGAACACACACTGTTACTCTCAGAGGACTGCATCACATCCTCATTGCTATGGTAACTAATGACTGAGATGTAGATGATGAGGACATGGTGTAGCTCGTTAGCACTCTGGTAATGGGACAGCATCATAAAGCTCTACGGCTAACCTAATCACCATTCTTAGAGAAGAAATAGATCACCTCATTAAATAGCAACGACATTTAATCTCTATGCTATGGAACATGCATGTTATGACGTACAATTACATTCTGTACTACTGTGTTTCAATGCATGTAGCATTGTTCATTATGCTGCAGTGCTACCACACATACAGTACACATAAATTCCCATCCATGATTCTATGTACGTATCATCTGCCGGGAGGTCAGTTTTAGCTAGATTGACTCAGTTTCAGGTTGACTGAGTTGCCCTGAAATAACCTCTATTGAAAGATGTGCAATAACAGTATTCCTCCTGGATAAAATGATCCTAAAATGATTTCTCTTCCACTATTCAGTAGTGTTCTGTGTTTGACAGGGTATTATTGAGAAGCCTTCCTAGAATCTGAAGTATGTCCTTCATCAGGACCATAGCAGGACCACTAGACATATTCAGAGCCATCTGTGTGTGTGAGGAAGGCCATAAGTGCAGTCACTTCTCAGAATCGCTTTCTCAAGGAGACAGAGAGAAAACGACAGACAGAGAGAGAGATATGGATTTGGAGCGCACGTACAGTTGTATTTGAAGGACAGGTCCAGCTCCTGTGAATCCTTGTGGCTGATTGGACAGTCTGTCTGTCTCTCAGTTGGTTGGCGAGAGGAGTGAAGCAGTATCTCTCGCTGATTGGAGGAGCCAGACTGAGTCATGTGATGTCGTAGAGGAACAGCAGTGTCATCGTCTTCACTGTCTGTGTCCATCCCATCTGCAACAAAATCCAAGTTCACACAGGTTGGACTGATTCATGATTCACTGATTCTTGATTACCAAAAATAGAAAATCAAATCACCCCACACCCCTATCTCTCCGGAGTGTAACTCACCGCTGTCCTGTGGTATTTGTGACTGACCTGTCTTCACCTGTCTGTTGGGCTCAGTGAGGAGGTTTGGCTGGGGCTGGGCCTGCCTGCTGTTGTCTAGGACAGGCACTGTGGTTGGAGCTTCCAGCCGTGGCAGAGACTCCTGGGTTGGCTGGGTAAATCTGGGGGTCGAGGGCAGGACTGACATCGGTGGAGATGAGAATGAGGAGAGGGTAGGGGACATAGGGACACTTTTGGTGGGTATAGGGGGGTGCTTAGGAAGGGTGATAGGGGTAGTAGAAAGGGTTGCGGAGGCTGCCTGAAGATTGGTTGATTGAGGCTGGGCGTCTAGGAGTGGGGTGACAGGCTGGACTGTGGTGACGAGAGGCTGGGACTCCTGTATGGGGGTGGGGAGGTCCTCATCTGGCGGCACCGTGAAGGTCCTGGGGGGAGGAGAGGAGGAGAGAGGAGAGGGGGAGAGAGGGGGAGGAGAGGAGGAGGGAAGAGGTGGGGGAGATGAGGAAAGAAGAGAGAAGGAGAGGTGGGGAGGAGAGGAGGAGGGAAGAGGTGGAGGAGATGAGGAAAGAGGAGAGAAGGAGAGGTGGGGAGGAGAGGAGGAGGGAAGAGGTGGAGGAGAAGAGGACCTATTCTGTTCTGTAGGGGAGGCATGGCCACTCCCCACATTGTTATCGTTGATATCCTTCCTGCTTTCTGTCTGGCAGCCAGGCAGCGGCCTGTTATCAAGCGTTTTCTGGTGCACTTCCGTGTTCACGTCCTGGTTGACTAGGAGAGTGGGAGCTATAGGGCAGAGGTTGGTAGGACTAGGGGGAGTCGGGGCACCGGACTCTGCTTCAGGGTTGCCCTTCACAGGTGTCCTCTGTCTGGTATCTGCAGCAGATTTTTGTCCCCTCGTGTTCTTATTCTTTTGCTTCCCTGGTGGGGAGGCGTCTGCTAGGGTCTTGGCAGGGAGAGCTGGTTCCTGTGGTTGATCGGTAGACCCAGGGCCTGACGTAGATTGTCTGCGCAGCTGACTGGGTCTGTCTCTGCTCTGCTTCCTCTGCTTCCCTCTCCTCCCTGGCTGAGAAGGGGTGATGGCTTTCTCTGTGCTCAGCTCTCCCTCAGGTGTCTGACGCTGTGCAGGTTCTGGAACACTCTCTGTTGGAGAGAATCTCTCCTCTGCTCTCTCCTCCACCTCTCTTTCCCTTGAGATACAAACACTGCTCTCCTGCCCTTCTAAGGCCATGCTCATCTTTGGTTGGTCAATGTGCCTGTCAGTCGTCTGACCGCCACCACCCTCTCTTTGGCTCACCGTCTGTGGCTCTGTCTCCTCTGGCTGAGGCTGGGAACAGAGTTTTTTCACACTTTCTACTGTGTCTTTGCCCACTGATAGGGATAGGGAAGATTCGTGGACAACTTGGACCTTCTCTACTGTGTATTTTCTCCCTGATGGGAAAGATTCTTGGGAAACTTGGACTTTCTCTACTGTGTCTTTGCTCACTGATGGGGAAGTTTCTTGGGAAACGTGGACCTCATCTACTGTGTCTTTAACCACTGATGCGGAAGTTTCTTGGGACACTTGGACCTTCTCTATTGTGTCTTTGCCCACTGACGGGGAAGTTTCTTGGGAAACTTGGACCTTCTCTACTGTGTATTTGGCCACTGATTGGGTGGTTTCTTGGGAAACTTGTACCTCATCTGCTTTGTCTTTGCTCACTGATGGGGAAGTTTCTTGGGAAACTTGGACCTCATCTACTGTGTCTTTGCCCACTGATGGGGTTGTTTCTTGGGACACTTGGACCTTCTCTACTGTGTATTTTCCCACTGATGGGGAGGTTTCTTGGGAAACTTGGACTTTCTCTACTGTGTCTTTGCCCACTGACAGGGAAGATTCTTTGGAGACTTGGACCTTCTCTACTGTGTCTTTGCTCACTGATGGGGAAGTTTCTTGGTAACCGTGGACCTTCTCTACTGTGTTGTTGCCCACTGATGGGGACGTTTCTTTGAAAACTTGGACCTTCTCTACTATGTCTTTGCCCACTAATAGGGTCGATTCTCGGAATACTTGTACCTTCTCTACTGTGTATTTGCTCACTGATGGGGAAAGTTCTTGGGGAACTTGGAACTTCTCTACTGTGTCTTTGCTCACTGATGGGGAAGGTTCTTGGGAATCTTGGACCTTCTCTACTGTGTCTTTGCCCACTGATAGGGCTGATTCTTGGGAAACTTGGACCTTCTCTACCGTGTCTTTGCTCCCTGATGGGGATGTTTCTTGGGAAACTTGGACCTTCTCTACTGTGTCTTTGCTCACTGATGGGGTTGTTTCTTGGGAAACTTGGACCTTCTCTACTGTGTCGTTGCCCACTGATGGGGACGTTTCTTGGGAAACTTGAACCTTCTCTACTGTGTCTTTGCTCACTGATGGGGAAGTTTCTTTGAAAACGTGGACCTTCTCTACTGTGTCTTTGCCCACTGATAGGGCTGATTCTCGGAATACTTGTACCTTCTCTACCGTGTCTTTGCTCACTGATGGGGATGTTTCTTGGGGAACTTGGAACTTCTCTACTGTGTCTTTGCTCACTGATGGGGAAGGTTCTTGGGAAACTTGGACCTTCTCTACTGTGTCTTTGCCCACTGATAGGGCTGATTCTTGGGATACTTGGACCTTCTCTACCGTGTCTTTGCTCACTGATGGGGAAGTTTCTTGGGAAACTTGTACCTTCTCTACTGTGTCTTTGCTCACTGATGGGGAAGTTTCTTGGAAAACTTGGACCTTCTCTACTGTGTCTTTGCCCACTAATAGGGATGATTCTTGGAATACTTGGACCTTCTCTACTGTGTCTTTGGCCACTGATGGGTAAGTTTCTTGGGAAACTTGAACCTTCTCTACCGTGTCTTTGCTCACTGATGGGGTTGTTTCTTGGGAAACTTGGACCTTCTCTACTGTGTCGTTGCCCACTGATGGGGACGTTTCTTGGGAAACTTGAACCTTCTCTACTGTGTCTTTGCTCACTGATGGGGAAGTTTCTTTGAAAACGTGGACCTTCTCTACTGTGTCTTTGCCCACTGATGGGGAAGTTTCTTGGGAAACTTGGACCTTCTCTACTGTGTCTTTGCCCACTGATAGGGATGATTTTTGGGAAACTTGTACCTTCTCTACCGTGTCTTTGCTCACTGATGGGGTTGTTTCTTGGGAAACTTGGACCTTCTCTACTGTGTCTTTGCCCACTGATAGGGCTGATTCTTGGGAAACTTGAACCTTCTCTACCGTGTCTTTGCTCACTGATGGGGTTGTTTCTTGGGAAACTTGGACCTTCTCTACTGTGTCTTTGCTCACTGATGGGGAAGTTTCTTGGGAAACTTGGACCTTCTCTACTGTGTCGTTGCCCACTGATGGGGACGTTTCTTGGGAAACTTGAACCTTCTCTACTGTGTCTTTGCTCACTGATAGGGAAGTTTCTTTGAAAACTTGGACCTTCTCTACTGTGTCTTTGCCCACTGATGGGGAAGTTTCTTGGGAAACTTGGACCTTCTCTACTGTGTCTTTGCCCACTGATAGGGCTGATTCTTGGGAAACTTGAACCTTCTCTACCGTGTCTTTGCTCACTGATGGGGTTGTTTCTTGGGAAACTTGGACCTTCTCTACTGTGTCTTTGCTCACTGATGGGGACGTTTCTTGGGAAACTTGGACCTTCTCTACTGTGTCGTTGCCCACTGATGGGGACGTTTCTTGGGAAACTTGAACCTTCTCTACTGTGTCTTTGCTCACTGATGGGGAAGGTTCTTTGAAAACTTGGACCTTCTCTACTGTGTCTTTGCCCACTGATGGGGACGTTTCTTGGGAAAATTGGACCTTCTCTACTATGTCTTTGCCCACTGATAGGGCTGATTCTTGGGATACTTGGACCTTCTCTACCGTGTCTTTGCCCACTGATGGGGATGTTTCTTGGGAAACTTGTACCTTCTCTACTGTGTCTTTGCCCACTGATGGGGAAGTTTCTTGGAAAACTTGGACCTTCTCTACTGTGTCTTTGCCCACTAATAGGGATGATTCTTGGAATACTTGGACCTTCTCTACTGTGTCTTTGCCCACTGATGGGGACGTTTCTTGGGAAACTTGAACCTTCTCTACCGTGTCTTTGCTCACTGATGGGGTTGTTTCTTGGGAAACTTGGACCTTCTCTACTGTGTCTTTGCTCACTGATGGGGAAGTTTCTTGGGAAACTTGGACCTTCTCTACTGTGTCGTTGCCCACTGATGGGGACGTTTCTTGGGAAACTTGACCCTTCTCTACTGTGTCTTTGCTCACTGATGGGGCAGTTTCTTTGAAAACTTGGACTTTCTCTTCTGTGTCTTTGCCCACTGATGGGGACGTTTCTTGGGAAACTTGACCCTTCTCTACTGTGTCTTTGCTCACTGATGGGGCAGTTTCTTTGAAAACTTGGACTTTCTCTACTGTGTCTTTGCCCACTGATGGGGAAGTTTGTTGGGAAACTTGGACCTTCTCTACTGTGTCTTTGCCCACTGATAGGGCTGATTCTTGGGAAACTTGAACCTTCTCTACTGTGTCTTTGCTCACTGATGGGGAGGTTTCTTTGAAAACTTGGACCTTCTCTACTGTGTATTTTCCCAATGATGGGGAAGTTTCTTTGGACAGTCTGCCTGACTTGGAGTTTGGTCTGATTTTATGGCTGAAGAATCCAAACGCCCCACCCAGCAGAGACAGAGCAGGGTCTGCCTGTTTGACTGCTGGGTTAATATCTGTGTTACTGTTGAGTCTGGAAATGGATGCCTCTACTGAACCAGGGCTCTGGTCTGAGACGGTCTGTGGTTTACTTCCTGGTGGTGAGACACGCCCAGGACTTTCCATGGATGAGGAAGCCTGTCTTATCTCTGATTGGTGTGTTGAGCTGTCCGTTGATGTTGTTGGCCTATCGGAGGCTGCAGCAGCCTGTGGTCTCACCTCTGTGAGCGGTATGTTTGAGAGGGACGCCCTCAGACTCACACTCTGGCTCTGGTGTCTCACCTCCTCTGACAGGGCATTCAGAGTCACACAGGTTGGCATTCCAGAGGATAGGAACACTGAGTCATTGTTGTTGTTTTCCTGCTCCTCCTTGTTTTCCGGGTGACTCTGCAGGTTGCTGGCATCATCCTCTGGGAATTGGGAGCTTCCGTCCTCTCCTCCCCCTGCCTCTGATATCTCCTCGATGGACCTCCAGCTGGACAGGTTGGACTCTGGCACTCCCTCTCCCACAAGCTCAACATCTGCCATCTTGTCTGGCCGACCACACAGGCTGTTGTTGTCTTCTTCGTCTCCCATTATATCACCCACCTCATCCTCGTCTGTGCCAACATTGGGCAGCACGGAGAGTGTCTGTCCAATCGTCTGTCCAATTGTCTGTCCAACAGCATGTCCCTCCACCTCACACAGTAACAGGCTCTGTGCCTCCAACCCACAGCCCTGCCCCAGAGAGAGAGCTTGGGCCTCCCCTGCCCCCCAGGCCCCAGCCCCTGCTCCTAACCCTCTCCTATCAGCCCTCCAGCCCCCACCCCCCCTTCTCCCCCCTGCGTCTGTCTCTGAGTTCTCCCTCTTAGGAGAGACAGCCAGGGGTGTGTGAGGGGAGCCCAGGGCCCCAGGGCCCCCATCCTCAGTGCTCAGGGTGTTCTCCCTCAGGTTCTCCTGGGCGGGGTCACATGGGCAGATGTCAGGGGTCAGGGACAGGTTGTCAGCCAGGTCAGGTGAGCTCTCAGGGCAGGAGGAGACAGGGATGTTGCTGGGGTTAGGCTCTTTCGGGTACGAGAGCAGAGGGACCCCCTTGTTCAGGTCGTTGGTGGCAGTGGTCCCTTCAAGGACCTGATGGGAGTCCACACCTTCAGCGGTGCTGTTTTCATTCTTCTGGTCCAGTTCCAGCACTGACACTAGAAGCGGTTTGGACCGGATTGAAGCCACTGCCACCCCAAACACACGTGGGAGGGGCTTACGGGGCTCAGAGGTCTTCTGTTTAGGCCGGGGTGTGTCTGACTTAGAGGGGCGTGGCTTAATGAGTAGTTTGAACGAGTCTCTGTCTGTCTGCTCTGTGTGGTCCTCGTCTGAAGTCTCTGTGCTCTGTTCATCCTTCTCTCTCTCCCCACCTCTCTGTTTGTCCTTCCCTCCCTCCCCACCTCTCTGTTTGTCCTTCCCTCCCTCCCCACCTCTCTGTTTGTCATTCCCTCCCTCCCCACCTCTCTGTTTGTCCTTTCCTCCCTCCCCACCTCTCTGTTTGTCCTTCCCTCCCTCCCCACCTCTCTGTTTGTCATTCCCTCCCTCCCCACCTCTCTGTTTGTCCTTTCCTCTCTCCCCACTGCTCTGTTTGTCTTTCTCTCTCTTTGCACCGCTCCTTTTGTCCTCCTCTCTCACCGTACCAGCCTGTACTTCCTTTGCAGCTGCTTTGGCTCGCCCTGCTTCTGTTGCCAGGGTCACAGGGCTGTTATGGGATGGCAGGGTTTCCAGGGTGACAGGATTGCTGTGGGACGCTGTCTCCTCGATTGTAGCAGCAGGGTTAGTGTTAGGAGTATCAGCAGGGTTTGGGGTAGAGCATGTACCTGGGGTAGTTTTGGGGGTTGAGGCTGTAGCAGGGTTAGTGTTAGTGGTACAGGCTGTAGCAGTTTTAGCGTTAGGGGCAAGAACACTGTTAGTGTTAGGGGTAGAGACCGTGGCAGGGTTCATTTCAAGAGTACAGACAGTAGCAGGGTTAGTTTCGGGGGTGGAGGAAGTAGCAGAGTTATTTTGTGTGGTTGAGGCTGTAGCAGGGTTAGTGTTAGTGGTACAGACAGTAGCAGATTTAGCATTAGGGGCAGGAGCACAGTTAGTGTTGGGGTTAGAGAGAGATGCAGGCTTGGTTTTAGGGGTTGACACGGTAGCAGGGGTAGTCTTTAGGGTAGTGAAGGCTGAGTAAGGGGTTGTAGAAAGTTTCAGGGTAAGGGTAGAGACAGAAGGGCTATTCTGAGAAGGAGCGGGGACAGGAGGTTCAGAGGACTCCATTTCACTCCCACTGCCACTGTTGGAGGACTTGGGGTGGGCTGATTCCGCAAGTTGGGCAGGTGCAAGTGCAGGTTGTGGTTGTGGTGGTTTGGGTCCTGGAGGATCCTCAGGCCGGGGCTCTTTGTCTCCTAGGGGATTGATTAGGCAAGGTCTGCTCTGGAACTGGGACAGTTCAGTGCTGTGGGACTCTGGTCTTGTTTCAGGCTGAGGTTTGGCTTGGTGTGGTTCTGTGGGTGGTCCTGTGGGTGGTCCTGTGGGTGGTTCAGCATGTCTCTCTGTGCTGTACAGCCGCTCATCCTCTTCGCCATTATAAGAGGCAGAGTCTAGTGAGTCGTCAGTGTCGTCATGGAAACAGAAGGACTCATCCAGACCCTCATTGATGGAAGTCTCCGACAGTGAATGAAGGAAAGAGGCCGAGTTGTCCTCTTCAGCTGGGTCATTTACAGCCTTACCCTCACCCTCCTCCTCCTCTTCCTCATCCTCAACATCCTCACCCTCCTCTTCATCCACCTCTTCCTCTATCGCTATTTCTACCTTAGCCTCCTCTATCTCTACATTAGCCTCCACTTCTTCCTCATCATCATCATCTTCATCATCATCCTCCACGTCCCCCTCCTCCTCTCCGGCCGCGTATGCATCCACATCGTTCCCTTCGTTCCTGTTGTTTCCCTCTCCTCCTTCATTACCCTCCTCTGTGGGGAAGAGAGTGATCTCCATGGAGTCTGCCTGAAAGAGGAGGCTGGTGTGGAGGGGAAAGTTAAGCAGAGAGGCTGGGATCATCCTCTCCTCCTCCTCCTCCTCCTCCTCCTCCTCCATCTCTCCATCATCACTGTAGGAGCCTGGGAACAGCAGGAAGGTACCCATCTCTCCGTATGGACTGGAGTTGTCCCAGTCTGACATATCTGGAGAGCAGGTGTCCAGGGTAAGGTTGTGGGAGGCAGGGTTGACACTGGAGGTGTGAGGGCTTAGGTTCCCCATGTCTGGGGCGAAGGGGAAGGAGATGGATGTCAGCCGTGGGGAGTCTGCTCCATCCTCTGGGTTGGTAATGGGAGGGTAAAGCTCCTCAGACACACAGGCCTGCAGCTCCAGCTCCAGGCCTCTTTGCAGCAGGGGACTAGAGTACTGCTGTCCCCCAGCTAGAGCATCCTCTGCTGGGCAGAGCGAGCCCTCCGACTCCCCTCCCTCTTCCTGGGAGTCAGTGCTTCTGCCGCTGCTGCTCCTCAATGGGGAAGTGTCCTCTGTCACCCAGCGAGGACGACAGCTACCCCTTAAGACTGTTGCTTCCTCACTCCTCCTTCCCCTCACCTCCCCTCTCAGCACCTCCTCCTCCAGCATCACAGTCTCTGCTAGACCCTTATAGAGGCAGAACTGCCACTCTGCTGCTCCTCCTCCCTTCTCCTCTGCCCTCTCCCCTACTGCTCCCCTTTCCTCTCCCACCTCGTCTCCGATTTCGGACAGCGAGCTGACAAAGCATGCAGGTGCCTCCTGCACCTCCTCTGCCAGGAGCAGATTGGGGGAGGTGCAGGGGGAGGTGGAAGAGGTCCAGCTGCCCCCCTCCGCCGTGACGTAGGAGCCAGAGGGGGAGGTGAGGGGGGAGCACAGGTCCTCGCTGTCCGAGGGGGAGTTTGGTGAGAAGGGAGAGGCTGGAGAGCCGGGGTAAGAGCGATGTTTGAGGTGTGAGGGGCGAGCAGCCATCTTGATGGGGGTGGAGGGGGCGGTGTAGTATAGGTCAGGATCCAGGGATGAGGGAACACCCACTCTCAGAGGGTCCACGGCATAGGCCGGCTCAGTGAAGGATAGGATAGCAGGGGGATTGGCTGGCTCGGACAGGGAAGGCATGGCATACATGGCACATACAAAAGGCATTTCACCATAGGGAGACAGCCCTGCCTCCAAAGGGCTTAAGCTGCCCATCAAACTAACATCCACTGTGACTGGCTCTGAGGAGGGAGGGGAGGCAGGGATGAGGGGGGTTAGGAGAGGGGTGAGGAGAGGGCTAATGGGCACGACAGGGATTCTCTCATGCTCTTGCTCCATCATTGGGGTCAGAGGTGAATTGTCTCTCTCCTGCCCTGTGTCCAGTTGGGCCTTTTTCCCAGCCTCGGCCTGGGGTTCTGAGGGAGGCTTAGGGACCTCCAAGACTGGGCCTCCGGGCAGGGGTATCGCCTGGCTGCTCTGCCCGCAAGGGCACTTCCCTGTTAGGGTCTTCTTGTGCTTGAGCAGGGCCTCCTGGCCCATCACTACCCGTGTGTCCATGTTCTCTGGCTCCTTGTAGTCGCTCTCCACCTCTGAGCCCATCAGGACCTGGAGAACATAATGAGAACATTGGATGAACATTGGAAAAACATAAAGAGAAGAGGAGAACATTGGTAAACATACACACACACACACACCTTGATTCTCTCCATCTTCACGGGTCCGCTGCGGCGTCCACAGGGTCCGTGACCTCCAAACGTCCCGCTAAGCCGGACCGTGTTACTGTGGCGACGGTCGGAACCTTCAGGCTGGGGTCGCGAGGTCGCGGAGGAGCTGGGCATGGCCCGGACCAGCCGCGGCCCGAACAGAGAGGTGCATGATGGGAGCAGCTTCAGAGGGGTGCTGGGGGATGGACTAGAGCCGCTGTCACTAGGGGTGGAGCCACTGTCACTAGGGGTGGAGTCAGTGGAGGCATGTCTGGTCATGTCTGAAAGAGGAGCGAAAGAGAAGAAACTGCTTCTGTAAGGTTATGTCCATGAGTTCAGAATCCCTAGCTGCTTTATGACGTGGCAACAGTAACTGTAATGGAGAAAAGGCAATTTCATTAAACGTAACTTATTAAAAATAATAAAATAAAAAATACAAATATCTGTAATGGATGCTGTAGCCTCTTTGCCTTTGTTGAATAGAAACAGTCGTTTCAGCTCTCTCCTTGAAGCTTGTTCTCCCTTCATTACCGTTACACACACAGCGGGTTAGAATGTCACCTAAATGTCAGAGAAAACATTTGACTTAAAAGACCACACTCACACCAGAGTACACATCAAGTGGCATCAACATATCAAAATATAAGGCCCCTACTGTTACTTGCAGTCCATCAACTACGGCTGGGTGAATGGAGTCCATTTACTGGCAGTGAGTTCTGAATGAATAAAATGTGTGCTCCCTCCATTTACAGGGCTCACTGCCCAGGGTTGTTCATTACTCAGGCTCTTTCCCCTTCCACAGTAGTGACCCCTGACCCCCAAGGGATTGGAACACACCCTGAGTTTGCTGAAGTATGCATATCTGGCTGTGGTACCTGCTGCTAGGGCAGTAGAGCCCGCACTGTGCATGTTGCTTTCCCCCTCTCCTCTACCCCTCCTCTCATCTTTCCTCTCCCCCTCTCTTATCCTATCAGCAAAGTCAGACTGACAGCTCTGGAGCCACAGGGAAAAGTCAGCAGAACAGACACACACACACATACATACACACACACATACAGCAGAGCAGAGCACATATATTAAAATAAGCAGAGCTCATAGATTCAAGTATACAGTATATACAGTGCCTTCAGAAAGTATTCATACCCCTTGACTTATTCCACATTTTGTTGTGTTACAGCTAGAATTCAATATATATTGAATATATGTTTTATCTCACCAATCTACACACAATACCCCATAATGACAAAACAAAAACTTGTATTTAGAAATGTTTTTAATTGTGCATGTTATTTTGGCATTAATACGTGTCACATGTCAGTTTGCAAACAATGTAAAAAATAATATATATCATGGAGTTAATAAAGCCACATACAAACATGGTATTTTTTTGTTTTCTTGAGTAAGGCAGCTCCAAAATGCAGGTGTTTCAGCCTAGTTCAGTGCTTTCTGTGGTGGTGGGCAAGCCAGCAGAAAATACACAGCGTTGCGCCGTGATTGGCTCAGTGTTCGGTCACTCATGGGGACTTTATGTCACTGCCAAGTGTAAGAGGAGACCTTGAAAATACTATGCCTTCGGGTTTTACATTAGAAGTGCCCATTCAAGAAGGATCAAGGCCATTGGCCACAGATAAAATGACGTCAAATCACGTTTAATGTACAGTAGCTTTGATTGGACTGATCATGTCAACAACAACATACTTTCACAATCTTAGCTAGCAGTCATAATCATGAATCAAGTCGACAATCCACTGATAAATCCTTTTTAATCCTTGTCATATGAAGAGAAATAATGAAGAGAAAATCGGTGCTCATCAGCCATTGGACATAAACATTATACAAAACGTTGGAAATCGCAAATTCAATGAGTGGTTTGAAAGGAATCAGTGACAGTGGCTGTGTGGTCCCAAATCTGGGATTAAGGGGCTCTTTACCAAATTTAAAATGATAAACATTCAACATTGGCCATGCTGTCAATGAAGCATGATTTGTGCCACGCTCAAAACAACTGTTAACTTGGAAATATGAAAAGTTCAAAACAAGTCGACAATAAACGAGTTTCGACTGGGAAAATACATTTTGAATGGTCATCCAACTCGGAATTGTAAATCCGGCCTCCGATGAAAGTACCATAAATCCAGAGAATACCAGACTTTGATGACAAAACTTGCCCACGAAGGACCGCCGTGCCACCTTCCTGTTCAAGTAAGCACAGTGAGTCCAAAAATGTATTGTATGCTGCTGATTGCATGATGTAATATGCCGGGGAGATATGTATACCGTAGCTAAGAATGTAATACTAAGTGTATGTTGTGTAGTAAAATGTTAGTAGCCCATGTGCTTCAACCTAATAATTTGGTCTATTTACCCCTCTTAATTTCACCTACTGTTCTGACTGTTCTAATGTAGCCTATAACCTGTTTTAGAGAAATGTAATCATCGAATATTGTAAGAGCTTTTATTGTCTGCTTATATGCCCCCTTTGTTTATCCTACGGTTCTGACTTGGTGTACAGGGAGAACACTGTAAGAACGGCCCATGATCTGAATTCTGTCGCTGTACATTTCAAAAGTGCTAAACAAATAGTTATTAAGACTAACGTTACGTCTGTCCTAGCTCGCTCATTAATGTCTTAATCAAAATTACGGATTGCCTCTTATCCACTTGTCGTCCCCTTATGCCATAGTTTATATGCCTTGCAAATGAAGCTGAATGAAATGTTTCACTGCCAGACAAGGCTCTGCTGATAGCCAGTTGTGTCAGTGGTAAGATGTTGGGACTGCTGTTGGGACAGCTTTATGTAGGCCCTAACAGTTTGTGGGCACCGTTTGTCACCGTTATAGTGCAATGAGTGTATTGTTTAGTGTTGTGCAGTGGCTTTGTTGGCATGCATCTCACTTTTCTTATTTCTTTTGCTCCACCAAGATTTACATGCTAATATCACCATTGAATGTACATAGGTTTTAACACCCCTGAGTCAATACATTGGCAGCGATTACAGCTTTGAGTCTTTCTGGGTAAGTCTCTAAGAGCTTTGCACACCTAGATTTTACAACATCTGAATATTATTCAAAAAAAAAGTATGAAGAGAGGTACTCGTTGAATATTTTTATTCTGTACATGCTTCCTTCTTTTCACTCTGTCATTTTGGATAGCATTGTGGAGTAACTACAATGTCCGTTTTCTCCTTCTTTCTCACAGCCATTAAACTCTGTAACTGTTTTAAAGTCACCATTGGCCTCATGGTGAAATCCCTGAGGAGTTTTCTTCCTCTCCAGCAACTAAGTTAGGAAGGACACCTGGGATATTCAATGTCTGCTTTTTTTTACACATCTAACAATTATTTGCGAGGAATTGGAAAACCTCCCTGGTCTTTGTGGTTGAATCTGTGTTTGAAATTAACTGCTCGACTGAGGGACCTTACAGATAATTGTATGTGTGGGTTACAGAGATTAGGTAGTCATTCAAAAATCACAAAGTGAGTCCATGCAACTTATTATGTGACTTGTTAAGCAAATGCTTTGTCCTGAAATTATTTAGGCATGCTATAGCAAATGGGTTGAATACTTTTCATTTTTTATTAATTTTAAAACATTTCTAAAAACATAATCCACTTTGACATTATTAGGTATTGTGTGTAGGCCAGCGACACAAAATCTCAATTTAATCCATTTTAAATTCAGGCTGTAACACAACAAAATGTGGAAAAAGTCAAGGGGTGTGACAGAGAAAGGCCAAGCAAGAAAGTGAGAAAAGTAGAAAAAGAGAGAAAAGACAAGAGAGAATGAAAGGAATTGAATAAAGAAGAATTCATATTGATTGATGGGTAACATCAAGAACATGCTGGTCCTGTGTGATATTCATCTTTGATCCTGAAGGGGCACTACATGCAGGGTGTCTTCTTCCGTTGGGTTGCCCTCTTCCGTTGCTTGATCGTACTACAGCTAGCACAGTTAAATAACTTTACAAGCTACTTCATGTACAATTTGAAAATACCATGCTACCACTGCTCTCAGTGCTTGGTTGTAAAATTATGGCCAACATAGTAGCTAGTATATGTGACTCCTCTTATTTGAAATGAGGCTAATTCTGCTAGCTCCCTTGTCTTCTCTTTGCACTTTCGCTCTCTCTCCTCCTGTCCCACCTCATCTTTCTCTCTCTTGATCTCTCTCTCTCTTTTGCTCTCTCATCACACACTCCACTCCAGTGACTATGCCATCATCTCCATAACCTTCAACAGGAACGAAGGATCATTTTGAGAGAAAATGACAGAATGGAGGAGAGGAACTAGGGCAAGAGTGCGAGTGGAGGAGGGAGTCTGGATCAGTCAGAGAGAGAGAGAGAGAAAGAGAAAGAGAAAATGAGAGAGGGGCCGACAAAAGAGGGATTTTCCATTCTATTATGATCAGCTCTGCTGCTCCTTACTGATGTTACGGTTCTTCAGTATAAAATGAAAACAACACACTAGTCCTGTCATGTACTGTGAGTGCACAGACCAAGGTTATTATAGTAAATGAAAACTGAAACGAAAAAGAAAACGAAAACTAATCATGAAAAAACAATTTAGTAACTGAAATAAAATAATTAACAAATCCATTTGAAAAACTACAACTATTCTGAAACTATCTTTGACTCAAAAACGAACTCAAATAAAATAAAACCATGATGAATTATCTTCAGCTTTAGTTTTTCTTCTAAACTTAGGGCATGTACTGTACTACTAAAGTAAAAATTATTGGTGTAATGGCCAAGAGAGAGTTTGCTTCTCCCATATTTTTTGCACCAGTCTTGGCACTATTCCTTTTAAATCCAAGTCACATTGAAATTGACTTTATAATTTAAACCTAACCTAACCTTTGACCTGACCCATCACCTAATGTATTTACCAAGGAGTATCTATATACTGACAAGAGATGGAACTCAATGTTCTAACAATAGGAATAAATGTCCGAAAAGGCAGAAGGCAGGTGGGAGGAGGCGGAAGCAGGCTGGAACATTCTAGCCAATAAGAGAGCAGATTCGCAGTTGAACAATGGGCACATCTCCGATATAACATAAAAAATATATATATAATAATTCAAATGGCTTCAGCCTCACTGAAACCTCCCTAAAAACTGAAACAAAAAAATATACAACTAATACTAAATAAAAACTAGCAAATCAGGTCTGAAAATGAGCTGAAACTAAAGTGAATTGCAAATACAAATCGAAAAACCCATAGAAATAAAAACTCATAGAAAAGCATTAAACTATAATAACCTTGGTACAAACATATGGATATGCACACACACACACACACACGCACACGCACACGCACACGCACACACACACGCACACGCACACACACACACACACACACACAGACACACACACAGACACACACACTTGCTCCACCAGGAACCCAGATATCACTTACTGATGGAGTGAGTGGACTCTCTCTTTACCTCCCTCTTTGTTTATCTCTGATAGCCCATCCTCCTCTTCTTGCTGCATTTCTCTTTGTCCTCTTTCCCTCCCTCCGTTCTTTTCCCTCTCTCTATTTCTTCCTCTCTCTCCTGTCTCCCCCTACCCTTTCCCTTCCTTTCTCTCTCTGTGCCTGTGGTCTAGCTGATAGCTAATAGCGTCAGCACTTAGCTGCACTGTCTCTATCCAGGCCCAGGGTGGGGATGTTTATCACTGGATTGTTATGCTGAGTCATGTCACAGAATTTAAGCCCCTCTGTCACGTGCACGTGCGCACACACGCACTCATGCACTCACTCACTCACTCACCCAGCCACACACACACACACACACACACACACACACACACACACACACACACACACACACACACACACACACACACACACACACACACACACACACACACACACACACACACACACACACACACACACACATTTGTCACAGAGATGATTACAAGGACACAATAAGACAAGTGTCCCACTAAGGTTTCTTTGTTTGTGTGTGTGTGTGCGCATGCGTGTGCAGGCCGCAGCAGGCTGGAGCAGGCTGGAACTGCGTCACAGAGTCTGCTTCCACGGCCTGTCAGGCCCCAGAGGGAGCTTCTATTTCAGCCTTTGCTCCAAGACAGAGTCCCAAGCCTTGAGCCAAACCCCAGGAGCCAACTGCCTCACAATACCTCTCTCCAGCTCTCTGACTCTCCCCCTAACTCCCTCCCTCCCGCTCTCTCTCTCTCTCTCTCTCTCTCTCTCTCTCTCTAACCCACCATCATCCTATTCTGCTGCCTTCTCTACTCATCTAACCACAGCGTTCTCAGTGCAGGATGCACTCGTTTCAAAAAAGTGATGTTTCGGATTAAAAGGCCTTCATTAGAACACTCCAGGTACAGTACAGACAAGACAATGCAAGGATATGATTTATACTAAACCTAAACTAGTAGGATGGGTATTTTACTAGTGGCAGTGCAATAATACATAGACTAGATGTCTTACTCCAAATAGCCGTCTGGATTACATCACAGCATTAGTCCCAGACCAGCAGAGCTGATACGTGCTGTCTGAGACGCACATATAATCCCTTTACTGTACGGCACCTTATACCATAAATCCTTTTACTATACCTGTACAGCACCTACTATACCTGTTTTATTTTTTTTATTTCACCTTTATTTAACCAGGTAGGCCAGTTGAGAACAAGTTCTCATTTACAACTGCGACCTGGCCAATATAAAGCAAAGCAGTGCGACACAAACAACAACACAGAGTTACACATGGAATAAACAAACGTACAGTCAATAACACAATATAAAAAAATCTATATACAGTGTGTGCAAATGAGGTAGATTAGGGAGGTAAGGCAATAAATATGCCGTAGTGGCGGAGTAATTACAATTTAGCAATTAAACACTGGAGTGATAGATGTGCAGAAGATGAATGTGCAAGTAGAGATACAGGGGTGCAAAGGAGCAAAAAAAATAAAAATAACAATATGGGGATGAGGTAGTTGGATGGGCTATTTACAGATGGGCTATTTACAGATGGGGGTGGCCAGTGAAATATACCTGCTGGAGCGCGTGCTATGGGTGGGTGCTGCTATGGTGACCAGTGAGCTGAGATAAGGTGGGGCTTTACCTAGCGAAGACTTATTGATGACCAGTATACAGAATGGTGTCGTCTGCGTAGAGGTGGATCAGAGAACTATCAGCAGCAAGAGCGACAGCATTGATGTATACAGAGAAAAGAGTCTGCCCGAGAATTTAACCTTGTGGCACCCCCATAGAGACTGCCAGAGGTCCGGACAACAGGCTCTCCGATTTGACACACTGAACTCTGTCTGAGAAGTAGTTGGTGAACCAGACGAGGCAGTCATTTGAGAAACCAAGGCTGTTGAGTCTGCCGATAAGAATGTGGTGATTGACAGAGTCGAAAGCCTTGGCCAGATCGATAAATACGGCTGCACAGTATTGTCCTTTATTGATGGCGGTTATGATATTGTTTAGGACCTTGAGCGTGGCTGAGGTGCACCCATGACCAGATTGCATAGCGGAGAACAGACGTGGGATTCGAAATGGTCGGTGATTTGTTTGTTAACTTGGCTTTCGAAGACCTTAGAAAGGCAGGGTAGGATAGATATAGGTCTGTAGCAGTTTGGGTCTAGAGTGTCTCCCCCTTTGAAGAGGGGGATGACCGCGGCCGCTTTCTAATCTTTGGGGATCTCAGACGAAACGAAAGAGATATTGAACAGGCAAGTAATAGGGGTTGCAACAATTGCGGCGGATAATTTTTGAAAGAGACGGTCCAGATTGTCTAGCCCAGCTGATTTGTAGGGGTCCAGACTTTGCAACTCTTTCAGAACATCAGCTATCTGAATTTGGGTGAAGGAGAAATGGGGGAGGTTTGGGCAAGTTGCTGTGGGGGGTGCAGGGCTGTTGACCGGGGTAGGGGTAGCCAGGTGGAAAGCACGGTCAGCCGTAGAAAAATGCTTATTGAAATTCTCAATTATCGTGGATTTATCAGTGGTGACAGTGTTACCTAGCCTCAGTGCAGTGGGCAGCTGGGAGGAGGTGCTCTTATTCTCCATGGATTTTAGTGTCCCAGAACTTTTGGGAGTTTGTGCTACAGGATGCAAATTTCTGTTTGAAAAAGCTAGCCTTTGCTTTCCTAACTGCCTGTGTATATTGGTTCCTAACTTCCCTGAAAAGTTGCATATCGTGGGGGCTATTCGATGCTAATGCAGTACGCCACAGGATGTTTTTTGTGCTGGTCAAGGGCAGTCAGATCTGAAGTGAACCAAGGGCTATATCTGTTCCTGCTTCAACGTTTTTTGAATGGGGCATGCTTATTTAAGATGGCGAGGAAAGCACTTTTAAAGAATAACCAGGCATCCTCTACTGACGGAATGAGGTCAATATCCTTCCAGGATACCCGGGCCAGGTCGATAAGAAAGGCCTGCTCGCAGAAGTGTTTAGGGAGCGTTTGACAGTGATGAGGGGTGGTTGTTTGACCGCAGACCCATTACAGACGCAGGCAATGAGGCAATGATTGCTGAGATCCTGGTTGAGGACAGCAGAGGTGTAATTAGAGGGCAGGTTGGTCAGGATGATATCTATAAGGGTGCCCGTGTTTACAGATTTGGGGTTGTACCTGGTAGGTTCATTGATAATTTTTGTGATATTGAGGGCATCTAGCTTAGATTGTAGGACAGCAGGGGTGTTAAGCATGTCCCAGTTTAGGTCACCTAACAGTACGAGCTCTGAAGATAGATGGGGGGCAATCAATTCACATATGGTGTCCAGGGCACAGCTGGGGGCAGAAGGTGGTCTATAAAAAGAGGCAACGGTGAGAGACTTGTTTATGGAAAGCTGGATATTTAGAAGTAGAAGCTCGAACTGTTTGGGCACAGACCTGGATAGCATGACAGAACTCTGCAGGCTGTCTCTGCAGTAGATTGCAACCCCGCCCCCTGGCAGTTCTATCTTGTCAGAAAATGTTATAGTTAGGGATGGAAATGTCAGGATTTTTGGCCTTCCTAAGCCAGGATTCAGACACGGCTAGGACATCCAGGTTGGCAGAGCGTGCTAAAGCAGTGAGTAAAACAAACTTAGGGAGGAGGCTTCTAATGTTAACACGCATGAAACCAAGGCTTTTACGGTTACAGAAGTCAACAAATGAGAGCGCCTGGGGAATGGGAGTGGGGCTAGGCACTGCAGAGCCTGGATTAACCTCTACATCACCAGAGGAACAGAGGAGGAGTAGGATAAGGGTACGGCTAAAGGCTATAAGAACTGGTCGTCTTGTGCGAGTAAAAGGAACAGGCTTCTGGGCGAGGAAGAATAGATTCAAGGCATAACGTACAGACAAGGGTATGGTAGGATGTGAATACAGTGGAGGTAAACCTAGGCATTGAGTGACGATGAGAGAGGTTTTGTCTCTAGAGACATCATTTAGACCAAGTGAGGTCAACGCATGTGTGGGAGGTGAAACAAACGGGCTAGCTAAGGCATATTGAGCAGGGCTGGAGTCTTTACAGTGAAATAAGACAATAATCACTAACCAAAACAGCAATGGACAAGACATATTGACATTAGGGAGAGGCATGCGTAGCCGAGTGATCATAGGGACCAGTGGGAGGCGAGCTGGAGACACGGCGATTCAGACAGCTAGCGGGCCGGGGCTAGCAGGCTAGCAGAAGGGCCTTAGGTGGGACGTCGCGACGGAAGAAGTCTGTTGTAGCCCCCTCGGACGGTTACGTCGGCAGACCAGTCGTGTTGGATCGGCAGAGCTCCGTATAGGCAGTAAAAGGGTCCAGGCCAATTGGCAAAATAGGTATTGTAGCCCAAGAAATTGGCTGATGGTCCTCTTCAGCTAACAGTCCGATATGCTCTAGACAGCTAGCGGGCCGGGGCTAGCAGGCTAGCGGATGGGCCTTCAGGGGACGTCGCGACGGAAGGAGCCTGTTGAAACCCCTCAGGCGGATTACGTCGGTAGACCAGTCGTGGTGGAATCGGCGGGGCTCCATGTCAGCAGTAAAATGGGTCCAAGCCAAAATATGTATTGTAGCCCAAGGAGTGGCTGATGGACCTCTTCAGCTAGCCGGGAGATGAGCCTAGCATGGGGCTAATTCCAGGCTCACTGATGCTTGCTTCGGGACAGAGATGTTAGCCAGGGGGTAGCCACTCGGATAGCAGCTAGCTAGCTGCGATGATCCAGGTGAAAAAGGTTCAGAGCTTGCAATAGGAAACCCGGAGATGTGGAGAAAGAGCAGTCCGGTATGCTATGGTTTGAAACTTGCTGTGCAGACTGGCAGGAGTTGACCAGGCTAAGGTTAGCTGATGACCGCTAGCAGTGGCTAACTGACTATTAGCTAGTAGCTAGTTAGCTGGCTAGCTTCTGTTGGGGGTTCCGGTTCTAAAGTATAGAAAATAGCAGATACATACCACATTGGGTGAGGCGGGTTGCAGGAGAGTATGTTGAAACTGAGGTTAAAAATCTAAAAATATATATACAAAATATATATGAAGAAGAAAAATATATATATACACAAGTTGAAGACAAAGACGTCTGAACTGCTACGCCATCCTGTACGGCACCTTATACCATAAATCCCTTTACTATACATATACACTATAGAACCTATATCAAGGGCCAGGTGTTTTGGGGCACTTTTTGAGGCATTGTGCATTGTCTACTAAGTGTTGCTGCAGGTAGGAAATCCTAGAAAATGTTATGTTATTAACACGAGTTGTCTCCAATCAATCAATGTCTGGTTGTGCGTGTGTCCAGCGACTGTCAAGCCAACAACTTAATTGTTATGCCAAGAGGTTTGAACCTCTTGATGGGCTCACCAGATGTTTGGTTAAGGTAGCTTCACTAGCCTCTTCGTTCAGGAGAGTATGTCCCCAGACTCCACACATGTGTACACACCTCTTGGATGACCTCACATCCCACTTATGACACCAATGTAGCAGATTTCGGGTGTAGCCCTGACCGGGACTTGAACCCAGATTCAGCGACTGTCAAGGCAGTACCTTCATTGTTTTGCCAACACCAAGAGATTCCTATTGGTATAACAATTAAGGTGTTGGCTTGACAATCATTGGACCTGAGTTCAAGGCCTGGTCAGGACAAGCCTCCTGAATTCACTACAATATACTTCCAAGGTTGGTTTCATTGACTCTCCCCTTTAACTGCCCCTAATTGACCTATTTTTAGCTACAACATTTGATTCCATTCAAGAGGATCAGCTTCAGCAAATTGAGGTGTAGAATCACTCATCTACAAATAGTATTCCCTGCCAAATATTAGGTTTGGTGCGATAAAGATTTGCAGAGCTATGCACAACTAGACATTGATTGATTGGAGGAGACAGCTTGTGTCAATTATCGAACACTTCCTAGGATTTCCTATCTGCAGCAACACAAGTGGACAATGCAGGTAAAAGCACAGTGCCTCAAAACTCCTGGCCCTACCTATACCACATGTTCCTCTACTGTACAGTCTGAACCTACACAGAACCCTGATGGAGAGAAATTGTGGGGGGCCTTGCTCAAGGGCAGGATCAGAGACCAGCAGCCTTCCAGTTCCATTGCCATTTTTGGACCAGAAACCTTTCAGCTGCTGGCCTGCCTCTTCTAACCTCTAGACTACTGTACCTTATACCCCAACTGCCTCTACTGTCGGAGAGATAATAACCTAACACAGGGTTTAACAACTACATTCAACCGCAGGCCAAATTCGGCCGCCATTTGGGGAACCCTGCCCTAACCCTTACACTGTACTTCTACTGTCTGACACATACATTTTATCCCCTGAGTGTATTTATCCCCCTTCACTTCAACACAATTAACTCACAAACACAATACACAGGTAAATGGGAGATGCAACTCCTATACTCCAGCTTTACTGTCAAGTACAGCACCTAACACATAATACATATATTGTCTGCTAGATACAAACCTATCAGATGCAACATAACAACAATACCATAATAACCATATTGACATCAATAGCTATGTTAGCAGTAAGTAACATGTACACACACAGTTCCAGTAGTCGGTGTCTTATCTAACAAGAATACGTTTTCAAATGCTCTGATTTACCCCTACATCAGTCCCTATCTGAATCTGTTCCTTCAATATCTGGCCCTGCTGTTACTGTGTGGATGCTGCTGCTGAGTGCGGTGCTGTGTCATGTCCCTGCATGGTGAGACTGGGGGAAGGTAAGTAAAGTACGAGAGAGGGAGGGAGGAACTGCTCCACTCTGCCCTGAGAAAACACACCGCCACTGGGCAGTGAGATGGGGCTGGGTAGAGAGGGGGGAAGGGTGTGTGGGTATGGGGTTAGTGAGGGGAAGGGGGAATATGGATCTGGAGCTGGGGGTCAGGTAGGGGGAAGGGGATGTTTGTGGGGTTAAGTAGGGTAAGTGTGGATGGGGGGTCTGGGGGTGAAAGCTAAGGTGCTGGAGCTGGAACTAGGACTGGAGTGGGGATCACAGATAGACAGACACAGACAGACATGACCCAGCTCTACCTCTCTAATCCGTCGGTCTGTCGGTCTGTCGGTCTGTCTACTTCCCACATGGCATTATAGAAGGTATCTATTATCCGTCCTTTACCAGCCTCTCTGTAACTCTAACATCTCCTTCTCTCCCTAGTGTCTCGCATAATCCTCACTCTCCCCATCTCTCCTCTGCCACCTCCACTCTACCTTGTCCTCCTTTCCCTTTCTCTTTTCCCCCTCACCCCCTTACCTGGTTCAGGCAGGCTTGTCTGCTCTGCTCCAAGCTCCGGATGTCTTTCTTTGGGGACAGATCTGTGAGAGCTCTCCCCCGGCATGGCTGTCTCTGGATCTCTCTGGCTTTGACGCAACAATATCTCCACACCACCCAGCAGCCAAGGTGAACAGAGAGAGAGTGCGCAGTAGAGGAAGGGGCAGAGAGAGAGAGAGCGAGCGAGAGAGAGAGAGAGAGAGAGAGAGAGAGAGAGAGAGAGAGAGAGAGAGAGGGTGAATGCTCAGCGATCTAGCACTCAGATCTCCTGCAGCACATGTGTGTCTGTATGTGTGTGTTAGAGAGAGAGAGAGAGAGAGAGAGAGAGAGAGAGAGAGAGCAAGAGTGTGTGCCTCTCTCTGTGGTGCAGCAGAGCAGAGCGGTGATGATGCTATGAGTGAGAGTGTGTGTGGGTCTCGCGATGCTGCAAGTGTGTGTGTGTACATGTGTGTGTGGGCGCATTTGTTTTTGTGGAATCTGAGAGGGAGCTGCAGTATTCTCTCTCATTCCCCGGCTGAGCAGCACTGCCTCCCTCCTCCCCTCCCTCTTTCCTTCCCATCCCTCTCTCCCTCCCTGCCTCCCTCTCTCTTTCCCATCCCCTCCCTCTCTCTCTCTCTCCCTGGCGATGACTTGATACTCAGCGATGATGTCAGCAGATTTCTGCTGCTGTCTGAGTGCTGCCCCCATCCTTACTGGAAGGTACTGCAGAGACAGAGGGCTAGAGAGAGGGTGTGCGGAGAAGATGGGCTATTGCAGAAAGAGAGATGGAGGAAATAACGGTAGTGAAAGGGAGATTGAAGGAGAAAGTTACAAAGAAATAAAAGAGAGGGAGACTTTCAGTCTCCTCCTACCCCCTTTCCATTTGTCCCCCAAATCCCACAGATCACTGGCAGTCTCCATGGCAACCCCAAGCTTCCCACGCTGGGTGTGTGTGTATGTGTGTGTATCAGGGGGTTTCTGCCTCTGCTCTGCCAGCTCAACAGAATCCCCCGTCTCCTCTCTCTGTCATTTTCAGCCCGGCTGGCATTCATACATCAGCGGTAATATCCTTCTCTCTCATCTGCTTACTCATATTTCCCTGCTCCTCGCTCACCTGAGGTCAGCAACACACAGAAACACATTCCCCTCAGACAGGACCTGGTCTCTATGACAACAGTCAATACTGGGACAGCTGGCTGGCTGGACTCAGCAGTGATGATCAATCAGTCAATCAACCAACCAATCAATGGAGTTACTTAGCAGCGAACTCTCTATACCGCAACATGAGCTCAACACTCATGGGGCCAGAGTTCAAAAGGAACCATCTGAGCCTTTTTTCATTATAATATTTACGTTCTTTACATATATGTTGGAACTGCAACAGAAATATCATATGTAGATCAGTCATGATTCTCTCATGTCAGTTCTACAGCTAACTACCGTCATGTGTTACATTCTAGGCAGTGGTGTAAAGTACTTAAGTAAAAAATACTTTAAAGTACTACTTAAGTCATTTTTTGGGGTATTTTTACTTTTTATTTTTTTTACAACTTTTACTCACTACATTCCTAAAGAAAATGATGTACTTTTTACTCTATACATTTTCCCTGGCACCAAAAAGTTTGTTACATTTTGAATACTTAACAAGACAGGAAAATTGTCCAATTCAAACACTTATCAAGAAAACATCCCTGGTCATCCCTACTGCCTCTGATCTGTCGGACTCACTAAACACACATGCTTTGTTTGTAAACAATGTCTTAGTGTTGGAATGTGTCCCTGGCTATCCGTAAATTTAAATGTTGCCATTTGGTTAGCTTAATATACATTTGAAATGATTTATACTTTAACTAATATTTTTGTAATTTTTATTTAAACTTTATTTAACTAGGCAAGTCAGTTAAGAACAAATTCTTATTTACAATGACAGCCTAGTGGGTTAATTGCCTTGTTCAGGGGCAGAAGGACAGATTTGTACCTTGTCAGCACAGGGATTCAATCTAGCAACCTTTTGGTTACTGGCCCAACGCTCTAACCACTAAGCTACCTGCCGCCCCATTACATTTACTTTTGATACTTAAGTATATTTAAAACCAAATACTTTTAGACTTCAACTCAATTAGTATTTTACTGGGTGACTTTCACTTTAGTCATTTTTTATTAGGGTATCTTTACTTTTACTCAAGTATGACAATTGGGTAATTTTTCCTCCACTGATTATAGGTGAAACAATACATGGAAACAAAATCTTAAACATCCTGCTTTATCATTATAGCTGTCAGTACACATGCTTCAAATCAGCGCTTAGCAACTCAACATACAGTGCCTTCAAAAAGTATTCACACCCATGAACTTTTTGCACATTTTGTTGTGTTACATTGAGATTGTGTCACTGACCTACACACAATGCCCCATAATGTCAAAGTAGAATTATGTTTTTGACATTTTTACAAATTAATAAAAAATGAAAAGCTAAAATGTATTGAGTCAATAATTTGTCAACCACTGTTATGGCAAGCCTAAATAAGTTCAGGAGTCAAAATGTGCTTAACAAGTCACACAATAAGTTACATGGACATGATATTTGAATGACTACCTAATCTCTGTACCCCACTCATACAATTATCTGTAAGGTCTGTCGTGGAAATTCATACTGAGAGTAATTTCTTCAAACAATCATCTTTATTTAATATTGATTAATTATTGCAATAATGAAACTGGTCAACCCAACAGTCTTGGGCTGAGAGCCTAACCTTTACAGAAATGCAGAGTTCTTTATATAGCTGACACTAACAATGCTTAGTCATGGCTGGTTCCACCCCTCCCATGCAGACCAAGGGCACCACAAGCCACCTTGGGTTCATGTTGTGGTTATCTGCACCTGGTATTGTTTTAACCCCCAACCTGTCTTAGTTTCCCATAACAATAATGATTTTGAGACAATGAGGGATTGTTCTAAACTTTTCCAGGCTCTCTCTATCTTTGTTACACCCACCACATCTTGTCTATGTAATGCAGTCTAACTCATTTGTCAGCTCAAGCCATCTCTAGTGACCACATGCCCAGATTAGCTGCAGGGGACAAGTCTCCACCATAAAAACACAGCATTAGCAGGACAGAAATGTCTTACTATTAGTTAAATATTAATTGCTAACTATTAATATCAAACAGATCAGGTAAATACGTAATTTTTCTATCACAGGTCCCACAGTCGAGCAGTGAATTTCAAACACATATTCAAGCACAAAGACTAGGGAGGTTATCAAATGTCTCGCAAAGAAGGGCACCTATTGGTAGACAGGTAAAAAAAAGCAGACATTGAATATCCCTTTGAGCATGGTGAAGTTATTACACTTTGGAAGGTGTATCGATATACAGAGTCACTACAAAGATACAGGCGTCCTACCTACCTAACTCTGGAGTTGCTGGAGAGGAAGGAAACCATTCAGGGATTTCACCATGAGGCCAATTGTGACTTTAAAACAGTTACAGAGTTTAATGGCCGTGACAGGAGAAAACTGAGGATGGATCAACAACATTGTAGTTACTCCACAATACAAACCTAAATGACATTGAGAATAAAGAAGCCTGTAAAGAATAAAAAAATATTCCAAAACATGCATCCTGTTTACAATAAAGGCACTAAAGTAAAACATCAGAAAATGTGGCAAAGAAATAAACGTTATGTCCTGAATACAAAGCGTTGTTATGGGGCAAATCCAACAACACATCACAGAGTACCACTCTTTATATTTTCAAGCATGGTGGTGGCTGCATCTGGCCATACATGACGTCTTCGTAGGTGGTTTGAAGTCAGATACAAATCTGATTCCTGTCCATGTGACTTGTGTCTGAATGTCAAATCTGATTTATTTGCCCTCAAGTGGCTTTTTAGACAGTTATTTTGCATATCTTGTTGCTAGCTACTCTGTTGACAGTTTGACAGGAACACATGGTTGCTAATTAGCTTGTTAATTGTTTATAAACAAATTAGTAAATGTGCTAGAAAGCTAAAGAGCTACCCAGCTAGCTAGTTGAGTGCCTTGGCTAGCCAAAAAGGACTCGTTATGAAAGTTGGATCATCTTATTCTTTGAGGCTTTAAAAGTGTTCTTACACTAGGATTTTGAATATTCAAAGCAACTGGAAAATAGTCAATGGCAAGCATTGTCACCTTAGATTGCTACATAACTTCGGCCTGACAGGAAGCATGAGCACCACCACCAATCAGCCTACACTACCGTGCACACACCCACCGTTACTATGACAACTAGCATAGCCATGTCATCAAATGACTGCTGTCTGAGCACACACAAATCCGATTTGGTCACTTGTACCTTGCTGTTTGGACAGTCTGTATCCCAAAACAGATTTGAGCATTAAGACCTGCAGTATAAACAAGGCTTTAGAGACTTACCCAGAAAGACTCACAGCTGTAATCGCTGCCAAAGGTCCTTCTACAAAGTATTGACTCTGGGATGTGGATACTTAAGTAAATGAGATATACATTTTAATTTACATGTTTTCACTTTGTCATTATGGGGTAGTCTGTGTAGATGGGTAAACATGTTTTATTGAATTCAGTCTGCAACAACAAAATGTGAATTAAGTCAAGGGGTATGAATACTTTCTGAAGGCACTGTACGGCAGACAACATCAACAGCTGTGTGTGAGCCGATCCCTCTTGGATACATTCAGCACCCCCAACACACACACACACACACTCCACTGACGCATGACGTTTGATAATAAATATTATTAGCTGTAACTTGTGAAGAGAAGCATCCTCAGGCTGAATATCACACCACCATCAGGATGCCAATGATACCATAGAAGCTCATCCAACCCAATGTCCTCTCTAAACACACCAGAGCCATAGATAATGGGCTTGTTCCACATTGCAGGCAGATGATGTCTGACTGATCTACAAATCACCTTGCATCATAAATAACGACTTTTATTGTTATTTGTAGATCAGTCAGTCAGAATTTACCCACAATGGATCACGGTTTTGATGTTCTCCTTTACAGCCAATGCTACAGTCATGGAACATCAGTGCCAACATGGAGGACAGTGTGTGGAACACGTATATATCGAAATTAAAGCGTAAAATCATTTATTCAATCATATCACTCAAAGCTCATATTGATAATTTAATTAGACCAATCTATTCACAGGAGATACACAGCTTTTAACATTCATCGGGGCATTGATTCTATGATGCTGCTCTCTGTTCTCTTTGAGTGTTACTTAGGGACACATCTCCTTAGCAGAGGTCTTTCTTCAATTGCTTTCTGTGCTGGGCTCACTCTCTTTCTCCCTCTCTGTTTGCTCTCTTCAGCATACAGAACTCAGGGGCCGTCTCCATGGTAACAAGGAAAGCCCCACGCATCAGCAAGGCAACCAAAGATAAAACGACAAAGATTTTCCACCAAGCGGCTTGTTTTAGAGTGGGTTGACTAGTGTGTGTGTGTGTGTGTGTGTGTGTGGTTGTTTTTCCAGAGTTGTTTGAGACCAGATTGGTTCTGGTGAGCCATCCTTGGCATCCTGGCTCTCCTCTTTCCAGTCCAGTTGAGTCTAGAACTAAACCAGACTTCTGCTGTTTGGCCTAGTTCACTTCGCCATTTCCTCAGCAATGGCCTTCCCCATCTTATCCTTCACATACGCCCCTTTCTGCCAATCAGACTTCAGCTCCAGCCACTCATAGTATGGCACCTAGAGAGGGACAGAAAGTACAGATTCAGGAGTTTGTCTTTCAATACTGTAGCTGACATACACCCAGTACTGTTTCTATGCAAATCAGGTTTGGAGACAATCTAGAGGGTTCTCTCATTTGGGCAAAAGTACATCCTCAGTCTTCTGTCCTCCGTCCCCCAGAAACCGATAAGTGGTCGAGGAGTGTGTCAATTCGTTAGTAGGAAGAGTGTCCTCCCCTCCTCAATAGCCACCTTTCATTAAGGATACTCATGTGTATCCTACCGCAGAAAAGTTTCGAAATCTGACACCTACTTTAAAATCAGCTTTTGTTTTGTCAGTAGAGAAAAACATGCATATGTTTAAAAACAATATGATAGGGCCTCCCGAGTAGCACAGTGGTCTAAGGTACTGCATCGCAGTGCTTGAGGCAATACTACAGACCCGGGTTCGATCCCAGGCTGTGTTACATTTTTATCTGTTTAACACTTTTTTTGGTTACTCAAAGTCACCATTATTAGTCAGTTGTACAACCGAATGCCTTCAACTGAAATGTGTCTTCCACATTTAACCCAACCCCTCTGAATCAGAGGTGCGGGGGCTGCCTTAATCGACATCCACGTCTTCGGCGCCCGGGGAACAGTGGGTTAACTACCTTGTTCAGGGGCAGAACGACAGATTTTTACCTTGTCAGCTCGGGGAGTCGAACTTGCAACCCTCCGGTTACAAGTCCAATGCTCTAACCACTAGGCTACCTACTACATGATTCCATGTGTGTTATTTCATAGTTCTGATGTCTTCACTATTATTCTATTATGTAGAAAACAGCAAAAATGTAAGAAAAACCATAGAATGAGTAGGTATGTCCAAACTTGACTGGTACACACACACACACATACATACACATACATACATACATACATACATACATACATACATACACACACATATATATATATATTTTTTTTTAAACAATGCTACTAATTCTTTTATTTATAAAAAGTCTTGCACAACTATCTAATTGGTTTTGATCACTTAACACATTTATTTTGGGATCCACCACTGTAAACGTAATTTGCCTAATGACGTGCAAGTGGAGAAGGACAGTCTCAACTGTTTACTAGTTTACCCAGCATGCAACACAGAGTTCAGGCTAATGCAATTGGCCCAGAAGAGAGAAAGCGGTAAGATTGGCTAACGCGATTGTCCTAGATATATATAAATAAATAAATAAATAAAGAGAAAGAGAGCTGGGATTGGCTAAGGAGCTTGGGCTAGATGAGACAGAGCTGCTGCTGCTATTCTCCAGGCTCCTGACTGACTATCAAGCCTTTTTATAACTGGCATCCTTCAGGGAGACACACCAACCTAGCCCTGCATGATGCAGAATTACATCAGCATTAGATCGCTTTCTATAGCATTAGCTAGCCAACTTTAGCATCATACGGTACACCACTAGCCAGCATTAGCCACTTGAGTTAATTTCTTGAGGAAAACTGTCCTAAAGTTGGAAACAAACATTATTATGTCGTCACCCAGAGTCCCATTATTCTATTTTCCAAGCTATACTCACAATATTTTATACAATGAGTGTACAAAACATTAAGAACACCTGCTCTTTCCGTGACAGACTGACCAGATGAAAGCTGTGATCCCCTATTGATGTCACTTGTTAAATCCACTTCAAAATCAGTGTAGATGAAGGGGAGGAGACAGGTTAAAGAAGGATTTTTAAGCTTTGAGACACAGATTGTGTAAGTGTGCAAAAGATTTAAGTGCCTTTGAACGGGGTATGGTAGTGGGTGCCAGGTGCACCGATTTGTGTCAAGAACTGCTGGGTTTTTCACACTCAACAGTTTCCCGTGAGTACTCCCTGACAAAGGCCATGCAGCCGAAACGCGTCATAGTTTTAAAACGTTGTTTCCATTGAACATGCCATACAAATAAAGGCATTTTATTAATTATATGAAAAGTGCCTTGGTCCTCCTTTCTTTTTGTTTCACGTGAGTATCAAGAATGGTCCACCACCCAAAGTGGAGGTGGTGTGTATGCTGTGGTTAGAGTTTGTGTGTGCGATGAACAGTGACTGTCATAATGACTGCCAGAATGTCTCTTTCAGTCCACCGCCATCGCTCCCGCTCTCCTAGTCATCCCTCCATACCTCTACAAGGATAAATCCAGCCAGTTTGAGGTGCCGTCTCATCATGGTGAATCGTCCCAGCAGTTCTTTACTTCTGGAGCCATAGTTAGGAAACTCCCAGGTCAGGAACGCTAACCTGCAAAGAGAAGAACTGTCAGAACACATGCACACACACACTCACACAAACACCCTTCTTCCCTCACCTGCATGCCCCCTCAGGTAAGGACTTGGCTCCGCCTCCTCCAGGCAAGTGAGGGGCCGTCAGGGTCACCAGGTCCATTGGCTTAATTTCACTGTCCACCACCAGCTCTCCATCTTATTGGACACAACACGTCAGTCACCTGTTGTTCCAGCCTTAGTGTTTATGTGTGTGTGTGTGCACTCACCTATGGTCCAGCCGTATATAGTGTTGACCCCGGTACGTAGGGCCTCTGCTTTCCCCCCCACCAGATTATCCAGGGCCCCCTTCAGCCCAGTCTGTAAAGGGGAGAGGGGGGAGTCCCGGCCCAGGGTGGAGGGAAGCAACATGGCCTCTGTAGGCAGGGTGGCGGACAGAGACTCTGGGTGTTCTAACTGGAGGGTAGCAATGATGTGGAGGAGCTTCAGTCGATAGTTCTCCACTCGAGACAGACTGCCTTCTGTAAAACACCAATAGCAACGCAACATAAATCAGCAGAATCTGTACAGCTGAGAAAGCACAGGGATATTAACACAGAACACATGAACATCAGTGGATCGGTCCTCTACTGCCATCTCCTGGGGTGGATCAGTACTAGAGTGTGTGTGTGTGTGTGTGTGTTTACCTGAGAGTTTGGCAACATGTGTGTGTTGAGTGAGGGCCGTGATGTGCTGGGGCTTGGCCTGCTGTAACACACACAGAGACCACACCACGTCTGTCTGCAGGAACACCTCCAGGCTGGGGAGAACACTCTCCAGGGCAGAGTGGACCTACATACACATAGGAGACAGTTGATAAACACGGACTACATTCTGGGAAGGTACTCAAGCCAAAAGCATCTTCCCCTCATCAGCCAAAGTTGATAGAAATGTAATGTGCAGCACTGACATGACTCTACATGACTGAGAACCCAGTCTGTTGAACACAATAATTATCCTTGAGTATCCAGGCTGTTTCACATCCGGCCGTCATTGGGAGTGCCATAGGGAAGCGCACAATTGGCCCAGCGTCGTCCGGGTTTGGCCGGGGTAGGTTGTCATTGTAAATAAGAATTTGTTCATAACTGACTTGCCTAGTTAAATAAAGGTTAAAAACAAAATAAATAAAACAGCATAAGGTAAATAAACAAACAAATTGCTACTCTCATTGTTTACCTTCTTGTAGAACTCCTCCCCCTTGCTGGGCTGGAAGTTGAGCCTGGCCAATGACATGAGCAGGTTACAAAGCTGCAGTGTGCTGTACTTCTGACTGTTCACGCTGTAGTGCTGAATATTTGTTTTTTATCAAACAAAGGAAGAAAATAAGAGAGGATGACTTAAAGCAACATTGGTTAATCAAGAGTGCTAGGCAATGATCCTATCAGTTTAAGATGTGTTTAGCGGTGTCTAAGTATGTGCGGACCTCAGCGAATGCCTCAAACAATGGGAGATGGAGCCACTTGAGGAAGGCTAGTGATTTGGCGCAGCGAGTGACATCGGCAGAACTAATCTCTGGCATTCTAGGTAACAACTCGGCTGCCAATCGCTGGAAGACCTGGGAGTGGTGGAAATTCAACTTCCTGAGAGAGAGAGAGAGAGAGAGAGTGTGTTTAAAGCCCCCAAGCAGTCTTTGTAATTTTAAAATATTATCACTGGGTTCAATTAATGAAAATATATATTTTTCTATTTCCCTGAACCTCCTTTGGCACTTGAAATGATGTCCGGTTGTGTGGGCATTAGAAAATATTAAGATATTTACATACACAGCCCTGATTGGCTGATAGGATGGTCTAGAGCCCACCACTTACCCAGATGAACAATCATTGGTCTATTATAATCAGATCATGATGTGGGCCAAAAGATCCATCCCACCTAAACAGGCTGAATTTCCAGGGGCCTCATTCATTAACAGTGTGAACATTTACTCAATTCTGGTGTACTTGGAGATTCTAGGATTTGCTTGTACCTCAAATTTGGATTTATCAAACTGTCACAGGCAAGCAACATATACACCTTTTCATTCATATATAATCATTGAACACTTATATAATGGCGCCGGAGGGGGATGGCTGACGTTTTACGTGCTCCTAACCAACTTATTTTGTTAGTTTTATCGCATTGTTTGTAAGTTATTTTTTACATAAAGTTGCTGCTACTGTCTCTTATGACCAAAAAGAGCTTCTGGACATCAGAACAGCGATTACTCACCTCGAAATGGACAAATATTTTTTCTTTAAAATTAGTCCGACCCAAAGGATATTCTGCTTCTCCGAGACCAGGCCCAAATCCCTGTCATTCGCGTGAAGAAAAGACAGAAATATAGGGGGCGGAGGTCGGGGTGCCTTGTGAGGATTCGTAGGAGAGTTAGTAAATCGCCACTACCATCAAATCAAAGTTGTCACGTGCGCCAAATACAGCAGGTGTAGACCTTAGTGAAATGCTTACTTACAGTGCGATTTTTAAGTTAAAAAAAAAAGTATAAAATGGTATTAGGTGAACAATATATAAGAAATTAAAACAACAGTAAAAAGGACGGTGAAAAATAACAGTAGCGAGGCTATATAGAGGCACAGGTTAGTCGAGCTAATTGAGGTAGTATGTACATGTAGGTATGGTTAAAGTGACTATGCATAAATGATAAACAGAGAGTAGCAGTAGCATAGAAGAGGGGTTGGCCGGTGGTGGTTGGTGGGGCACAATCCAGATAGTCCGGGTAGCCAATATGCGGGGGCACTGGTTGGTCGGGCTAATTGAGGTAGTATGTACATGAATGTATAGTTAAAGTGACTATGCATATAGGACAAACAGAGAACAGCAGCAGTGTAAAAGAGGGGTTGGGGGGGGAATAGTGCAAATAGTCCAGTGGTAAAAACTGTTGAAAAGCCTTTTTGTGCTAGACTATGTGCTCCAGTACCGCTTGCCATGCGGTAGTAGAGAGAACATTCTATGACTGGGGTGTCTGGGGTCTTCTACAATTTTTAGGGCCTTCCTCTGACACCGCCTGGTGTAGAGGTCCTGGATGGCAGGCAGCTTAGCCCCAGTGATGTACTGGGCAGTATGCACTACCCTCTGTAGTGCCTTGCGGTCGGAGGCCGAGCAGTTGCCGAACCAGGCGGTGATGCAACCAGTCAGGATGCTCTCGATGGTGCAGCTGTAGAACCTTTTGAGGATCTGAGGACCCATGCCAAATCTTTTCAGTCTCTTGAGGTGGAATAGGCTTTGTTGTGCCCTCTTCATGACAGTCTTGGTGTGTTTGGACCATGATAGTTTGTTGGTGATGTGGACACCAAGGAACTTGAAGCTCTCAACCTGCTCCACTACAGCCCTGTCGATGAGAATGGGGGAGTGCTCTGCCCTCCTTTTCCTGTAGTCCACAATCTTCTCCTTTGTCTTGATTATGTTAAGGGATATGTTGTTATTCTGGCACCAACCGGCCAGGTCTCTGACTTCCTTCCTATAGGCTGTCTCGTCACTTTCGGTCATCAGGCCCTACCACTGTTGTGTCATCGGCAAACTTAATGATGGTGCTGGAGTCGTGCCTGGCCAAGCAGTCGTGGGTGAACAGGGAGTACAGGAGGGGACTGAGAACACACCCCTGAGGGGCTCCAGTGTTGAGGATCAGCGTGGCGGATATGCTGCTACCTACCCACACCACCTGCTGGCGGCCCGTCAGGAAGTTCAGGATCCAGTTGCAGAGGGAGGTGTTTAGTCCCAGGATCCTTAGCTTAGCGATGAGCTTTGAGGGTACTATGGTGTTGAACACTGATCTGTAGTCAAGGAATAGCATTCTCACGTAGGTGTTCCTTTGGTCCAGGTTGGAAAGGGCAGTGTGGAGTGCAATAGAGACTGCATCATCTGTGGATCTGTTTGGGCGGTATGCAAATTGGAGTTGGTCTAGGGTTTCTGGGATAATGGTGTTAATGTGAGCCATTAAGTACACCACATCAGTCACTGGCTTTATCAGTAAGTGTATCAAGGACATCGTCCCCACAGTGACTGTACGTACATACCCCAACCAGAAGCCATGGATTACAGGCAACATCCGCACTGAGCTAAAGGCTAGAGCTGCCGCTTTCAAGGAGCGGGACACTAATCCAGACGTTTATAAGATATTCCCCTATGCCCCTGCAACTCTTCCCTCTTCCCCCTATAAAATCAGAGATTTTCCAACCAAATTATGTTTTATATTTTCCAAAATGATGTTCTCTGTTAAATTATTCACTCTTAAAATTACAGTTGTTCATAGAGAAACATCGAAATTGGATGTTCAGAATCCATGTCAATGCTTAAATCACATCAGAAGAAATTTGCGGTGAAGCACGTGAAAATTGCATGTACTTTCAGAATTGTTTGACGAGCTACTCATGTGTGAACCACTAGAAGTTGTGTGCACGCATGGTTTGAGATTTGCGTGGAGATGCACACACTTCCCATCAAGTTCAAAAGGGATAAATACCAACCTTTGTGGGAAAACTGGCGCACACAAGGTTGAGTCCTTTTATTGCGCACGCACCTTGATAAATGAGGCCACATGCATTTTTTTCCCCAAACAGCTCTTACACAAAAAGGGCATATCATCATTTTCACAATTACAGAGTGTTATTTCGACCTCGAAATATGAAATATCATTAAAACACGTGGGGGGAAATCACGTTAACTGCACTGCCCTCTTTAATCAGAAAAATTCACAGCTGAAATATCACTTGACCGCAGGTAGTTTGTTGTTAGGTAGATTGTTAACAAAGATGGAGAATAACAATGGTACCACCATTCAACCCTGTGGCACATCCTTTTACATCTCCAGATTATGTGTGTGTGTGTGTGTTACTGCTGAGAAATTAACAGACATTTCGGTTATTGTTCGGTTTTTAAACTTACTGACCTACATCGATTCAAATTATTTTAATTCCATTTCGTAAAGTTTTTTTTTGTGAGCTCAATGCGCAGTTTCTCTAGAGAAAAAAACAGTATGCCTTATTTACTTTGAAGAACTACCCATTAGTGATTTTGTCAGACAGCATAGGCAGCAGTTCTATGGAGATGAAATCATAAAATAAAACAAAATGTAACATTCACAACAAGTGAAATATTTTAGTCAAGTGTGTGTGTACCATATGCATAGGCGAGGTCCAACAGTAGCGGTGTGGTAAGGTCTGTTGAGGGTTTCTGTTGGAGGTGGTAGGACATAGCTCTGAGCAGAGGCACTGACCGGCGTCCCTGAGACGCCAGAGATACACACACCCTGCGGATATCCTCTGCCCCAAACCCTTCAGCTAGCTCTAACGCCTGGGGTGGGAACAGAGAGGGGGAGACAGAGAGAAAAGAAAAGGAGTGTTGGGTTGAGAAATATTTGTTGATGGTGGCAGTTACAGTTACATATATAGTGTATTTGGATGCGTTTTGTTATGCCCGTTAGTAACTGAATGGTAAATGATGACTGGAGTAATTCTCTGTCTGAGTGAGTAGATAAGAGGTTTCTGAACACTACTAAATTAGTCCTGATAATGACCTGAAGAACTGTAATATCTTGTGTTTCTCAGAAACGGATTCCTGCTTACAAGCAAAAACTCAAACCGGAAGAACCAGTGACACGCTTAATTTGGAAGTGGTCCGATGAAGCTCATGCTAAGCTACAGGATTGTTTCACTAGCACAGACTGGAACATGTTCCAGGACTCATCCGATGACATCTGATGTGGTAAACTACATCGTCACCAGCTTCATTAATAAGTGCATTGATGACATTGTCCCTAAAGTGACCTTACGTACATATCCCAACCAGAAACCATGGACTACAGAAAACATCAGCACTGAGATAAAGGCTAGAGCTACCACTTTCAAGGAGCGGGATACTAACCCGGACGCTTATAAGAAATTCCGCTACGCCCGCCGATGAACCATCAAACAGGCAAAGTGTCAATACAGCACTAAGATTGAATCCTACTACAACAGCTCTGAAGCTAGTCGGATGTGGCAGGGCTTGCAAACTATCACAGATTTCAAAAGGTAAACCCAGCCGTGAGCTGCTCAGTGACGCGATCCTACCAGACAAGCTAAAATGCCTTCTACGCTCGCTTCCAGGCAAGCAACACTGAACCATGCGTGAAAGCACCAGCTGTTCCGGATGACAGTGTGATCACGCTCACCATAGATGTGACGAAGACCTTTAAAACAGGTTAACATTCACAAGGCCACAGGACCAGAGGGATTAACAGGACATGTACTCAGAGCATGCGCTGACCAGCTGGCAAGTGTCTTCACTGACATTTTAAACCTCTCCCTGACCTATTCATGTAGGTATTACAGTTTCAAGTAGGGTTGAGCAGTATCCAGATTTTCATGTCATTGTACCATCCTTTTCTCACCCTGGGATTTACGGTATTACTGGCTTAGTACACAATGGAGCGACAAAAAAAACACACCAAAAAGCCCATTGGCAGTTACCAGAATGCTAACAAAATTAGCACAAGTAATAAATGAATTTCCATGGAGGCTGCTAGCTAAATATGCTAAACGAGCGCAAACTAAAATAAATGTAATTGCAAAGACAGGCAATCCAGCTCATAAAGTTATAAATACAGTGCCTTCGGAAATGTTTAGATCCCTTGAATTTTTACACATTTTATTATGTTACCGCCTTATTCTAAGGGGATGTTTTTCGTCAGCAGGGACTGGGAAACTGGTCAGAATTGAAGGATGTCGCTAAATACAGGGAAATTCTTGAGGGAAACCTGTTTCAGTCTTCCAGAGATTTGAGACTGGGATGGAGGTTCATCTTCCAGCAGGACAATGACACCCTAAGCATCCAACTAAAGTAACACACGAGAGGTTTAACTACTTAGGGAGTGGTGGGGCGTTAAACATTCATCAATATACAAGTGTTGCATAGTCATCAAAAGCTCTGCTTCTTGGCAATATCACAGTGTTGTCAGATTTCAAAAAGGCTTTATGGTCGAAAGCACTACATTTGATTGTTTGAGGGTAGCACCTCCAATATTTCCATTAGCATAAATTCATAAACCATCACTGTTCACACAAAACACATTTCACAGTGAAAACAAATCCCTTACCTTTTGAAGAACTTCTGCTGAGGGCTTCCCAAGTGTCCAACAAAGACAATCCAATGGTTCTTTTGTTAGAAAAAGTCCTTTATTATATCCATAAATCTCAGTTTGGTTGGTGCGTTATGTTCAGAAAATACAACGTCGAATCGCCCATTGAAACGTGAAGAGAACGCGTTCAAATATACCTATAAACCTTTCCTAAACAAATCAAATACCAGTTAAAATGCATCCTTAGCTATCCTTTTATGAATATGAGCGATAATATTTCACTCGGATGGTCACCTAAACATTATATAAGTAAAATAAAGTGGGGCGCGCAGCCAGACTCATGCACGAGAAAACTTGTTGACATCTGAGCTACCTTGGCCATTTCCTGTACCTATTCTTCCAGCCTCCTCCAATCTCTCTGAGGCTTTATTTTTTATATATATATATAAAATAGACTGTTGACATCTAGTGGAAGCCATAGGTACTGAAATCTCGGAGCTGCTTGCCATAGAACTCAATAGGGAGACTGTCAAACAGCGCCCCACTGCTCCCTAAGTAGTTAAAAGATTGATGTACACCAGCGGAACCTTGAAGAATGGGAAAAGAATCCCAGTGGCTAAATGTGCCAAGCTTATAGAGACATACCCAAAGAGACTTGCAGCTGTAATTGCTGCAAAAGGTGGCTCTGCAAAGTATTGACTTAGGGGGGGCGAATATTTATGCACGCTCAAATTCTGTTTTTTGTCTCATTTCTTGTTTTTCCACAATAAAAAATATTTTGCATCTTCAAAGTGGTAGGCATGTTGCATACTTTCGCAAGCCACTGTAGGTGCTCGTTACCTTATCCTCCAGTCTGTCCATCAGTGCAGGACTGAGGTGTCCAGCCCTAGCCATCAGGGTACTGACTGTTCTGGCGTCAGCGATCTCAGTCCAGCGGAGCTCCAGCTGTTTCAGCGCTGCCCTCACCAGCGACACCTCCATCTGACCGTTCCGCCCTGCTCCCCAGTCTGCCAGGTAAGCCAGCTGTTTGTAGGAGAGTCTGCGTACACGCCACAGCACCTCTGTCTGGATGGAGCGTTGTACTGCAGCTGTAGGAGGAACACCCAGAGCAGAGAGGGAGCGCAGCAGAGAGACCAGCGTACCATTCCACACTGATGCTACCTGGGGGAAAAGAGAGACAGTCAATTTACACACACACTCAAAGAAACTCTCAGAGAGCACCGAAAGGTTTTGTGAATATTTTGAGCCGCCCTCTGCCCTAACTGTAACCTGCCCCATGCCTCTTGCTTTCTCCCCTCCTTACCCATCTTCATCCCCTCTCAACCCTCCACTTATCTACCCTCACCTGTCCCCTGCCTACTACACCCTCTCCTACCTGTGCAGTAACTGTTTCCATTATGTCCAGCAGTCTGGGATCATTCAGCAGCTCAAATTGGTCCATTTTAGCCCCACATCTCTCTCTCCCAGCCAATCTGACAAGCTGAACCAGAGTCTTAGCCGCCTGATTTGCCTTTCCTCCTTGTGCCGCCCACGCCTGCAGGACATCCTGTGGAGATTGGGCCTTCTCTAAGAGCTCATCCAGCTGGGTGCGTTTGGGCTCGATAGGATACTCCTCTTTGACCAAACCCCTGCCCTCACATAGCCCCCTTACCACAGGCTGCCGCCAGGCCTGGGCCCACAGCGTCTCTGCTGGCCCAGCTGCAGGGGTAGGCAGGCGGGCAGAGGTGGCTGAGGCCTGGGGGGTCGCCCTGGGGAAGAGACGGGCACATCGGCCCAGCAGACGGCTGGTCATGGAGAAATAGAGAGCAGCACGAGACCAGAGAGAGCAGCACGAGACCAGAAGGAGCAGCACGAGACCAGAGGGAGCAGCACCAGACCAGAGGGAGCAGCACCAGACCAGAGGGAGCAGCACCAGACCAGAGGGAGCAGCACCAGACCAGAGGGAGCAGCACCAGACCAGAGGGAGAGCAGCGAGAATCCTATTCACAACACAGCAGCCAGAGTCACCATGCTAACACCTGAGAGCGAGTGATGAGAGAAAGAGCGAGAGAGAGAGAGAGTTAATTCAAGAGAGTGAATATCACTCAGTGGTTCTCATTCTTTTTTGGTTTCTGAACCTACAATCACATGTTGCTATGCCCCAAAAAAAACATAATGTGCAACGTTATGATAAGGCCTACATATTGTTATTCTCCGTAGTCTACCGGCCATGGACTGCTGTCAACAAGCTTAGCCTAGCTATCTTGAGACGATTTAGCAATTAGTAACAGTAACGCGGGGATTGTGTTGTGTAACATAACATTGTGTCAACAATCGTGTAGCCTGTACTACTACAAGCAAAACATTTGCAGGTAATCAATGAATAGACACGGTTGTGGCAACTAGTCATAGTAGACTGAACTGAATTAACGTTACTAGCAACATTTCTGTCTCAAAAGCTGAGATGCCATCAAGCGTACTCTGACCTTGCCGACTGGGGTTTATGCCGTTCTAGCTATTACAATTATGAAACTCACAGACTGGCAACATTCTCTGTATTTACAAGTACACCTGTGACGGGTCTTGTGGAGACATAGAAATACATGTAGCTGCCATTTCTAGGACTGTTCTTACCTTGATAAATAAGATAGATAGCTAGTGGATGAAGGCGACGTTCACATGGAGCTGTCAGCAATAGTCGCAAGAAAATGACCTCATCAAAGATACCAGTGTCACATGATTGTTGGACGAAGCTGCGATTGGTCCGCTTGTTTCAAGGCGTATTTTTTTATTGCATAACCTGGTCTTTATGTCTATGCGCGGAACCCATATAATTAGATACACACTTTAAAGTACTACTTAAGAACTATTTATATTTTTAAAAACTTTTACTTTTACTTCACTACATTCCTAAAGAAGATAATGCATTTTTTACTCCATACCATTTCCCTGACACCCAAAAGTAATCGTTACATTTTGAATGCTTAGCAAGACAGGAAAATGGTCCAATATATGCATTTATCAAGAAAACATCCATGTTCATCCCTACTGCCTCTGATCTGGCGGACTCACTAAACACACATGCTTAATTTGTAAATTATGTCTGAATGTTAGAGATCCGTAAATTAAAAAAACAAGAAAATAGTGCCGTCTGGTTTGCTTAATATAAGGAATTAGAAATTATTTATTATTTTACTTTTTATACCTAAGTATATTTAAAACCAAATACTTTTTAACTTTTACTCTAGTACTATTTTACTGGGTGAAACACATTTTGAAACACATTTCATAGTCTCAAAACTGTAAAACGTCTCGTTTTCTTCCCTCAAATTGCAAAACCTCTAAAAAAAGAAATGTTATAGTTTCATTTTAATTTCCTATAAGCCACATTTACACATGTAAAAGCTGTTGAGTCAGAAAATTCTAACAATTACTATGTTAAAACACCCTTTTACTATGTTAAAACACATTTTACATTTTAGTAATTTAGCTCTTCTCAAGAGTGACTTACAGTAGTGAGTGCATACATTTTTTTACTTTTTCGTAGATTGTTTCCGCCAATCATCCGTCCCATGACATCCCATGATAATAAAAGCAAGAAACATACACCAGACAGTACCAGTCAAAACATTTTACACATCTACTTATTCAAGGGTTTTTCTTGATTTCAACTTTTTTCTACATTGTAAAATAATAGTGAAGACATCAAAACTATGAAATAACACATATGGAATCATGTAGTAAACAAAAAAATTGTTAAACAAATCAAAATATATGTAATATTTGAAATTCTTCAAAGTAGTCACCATTTGCCTTGATGACAGCTTTGCACACTCTTGGCATTCTCTCAACCAGCTTCATGAGGTAGTCACCTGGAATGCATTACAATTAACAGGTGTGTCTGGTTAAAGGTTAATTTGTGAAATTTGAGCCAATCAGCTGTATTATGACAAGGTATCACTATTTGGTAAAAGACCAAGTCCATATTATGGCAAGAACAGCTCAAATAAGCAAAGAGAAACAACAGTCCATCATTACTTTAAGACATGAAGGTCAGCCAATCCGGAAAACGTCAAGAACTTCGAAAGTTACTTCAAGTGCAGTCGCAAAAACCAAGTGCTATGATGAAACTGGCTCGCATGAGGACCGCCACAGGAAAGGAAGATCCAGAGTTACCTCTGCCGCAGAGGATAAGTTCATTAGAGTTACTAGCCACAGATATTGAAGCCCTAATAAATGCTTCACAGAGTTCAAGTAACAGACACATCTCAACATCAACTGTTCAGAGGAGACTACGTGAATCAGGCCTTCATGGTCGAATTGCTGCAAAAAAAACACTAAAGGACACCAATAATAAGAAGAGACTTGCTAGGGCCAAAAAACATGAGCAACGGACAATTGACCGGTGGAAATCTGTCCTTTGGTCTGATGAGTCCAAATTTGAGATTTTTGGTTCCAACCGCCATGTCTTTGTGAGACACGGAGTAGGTGAACAGATGATCTCTGCATGTGTGGTTCCCACCATGAAGCATGGAGGAGGAGGTGTGATGATGTGGGGGTGATTGCTGGTGACACTGTCTGATTTATTTAGAATTCAAAGCATACTTAACCAGCATGGCTACTACAGCATTCTGCAGCGATACACCATCCCATATGGTTTGCACTTAGTGGGACTATCATTTGTTTTTCAACAGAACAATGACCCAACACACCTCCAGGCTGTGTAAGGGCTATTTGACCAAGAAGGAGATTGATGGAGTGCTGCATCAGATGATCTGGCCTCTACAATCACCCGACCTCAACCCAATTAAGATGGTTTGGGATGAGTTGGGCCGCAGAGTGTAGGAGAAGCAGCCAACAGGTGCTCAGCATATGTGGGAACTCCTTCAAGACTGTTGGAAAAGCATTCCAGGTGAAGCTGGTTGAGAGAATGCCAAGACTGTGCAAAGCTGTCACCAAGGCAAAGGGTGTCTACTTTGAAGAATCTAAAATCTAAAATATATTTTGATTTGTTTCAACACTTTTTTGGTTTCTACATGATTCCATATGTATTATTTTAGAGTTTTCATGTCTTCACTATTATTCGATGAATGAGTAAAATTAGTGGATTCGGCTATTTCCGCCACACCCGTTGATGACAGGTGTAGAAAATCGAGCACACATTCATGAAATCTCCATAGACAGACATTGGCAGTAGAATGGCCTACATTAATTGCTCAGTAACTTTCAACATGGCACCGTCACAGGACGCCACCTTTCCAACAAGTCAGTTCGTAAAATTTCTGCCCTGCTAGAGCTGCCCCGGTCAACTGTAAGTGCTGTTATTTTTAAGTGGAAACTTCTAGAAGAAACAACAGCTCAGCTGAGAAGTGGTAGGCCACACAAGCTCACAGAACGGGATCGCAGAGTGCTGAATTTTTGTATTTATACATTTTCTGTTTAACCTTTATTTAACTAGGCAAGTCAGTTAGACAATCTGGACCTTTTCTTTCTAAAATTATCTGCCGAAATTGTTGCAACCCCTATTACTAGCCTGTTCAACCTCTCTTTCGTGTCGTCTGAGATTCCCAAAGACTGGAAAGCAGCTGCGTCATCCCCCTCTTCAAAGGGGGAGACACTCTTGACCCAAACTGCTACAGACCTATATCTATCCTACCCTGCCTTTCTAAGGTCTTTGAAAGCCAAGTTAACAAACAGATTACCGACCATTTTGAATCCCACTGTACCTTCTCCGCTACGCAATCTGGTTTCAGAGCTGGTCATGGGTGCACCTCAGCCATGCTCAAGGTCCTAAACCACATCATAACTGCCATCGATAAGAGACATTACTGTGCACCCGTATTCATTGAACTGGCCAAGGCTTTCGACTCTGTCAATCACCATATCCTTATCGACAGACTCGACAGCCTTGGTTTCTCAAATGATTGCCTTGCATGGTTCACCAACTACTTCTCAGATAGAGTTCAGTGTGTTAAATCGGAGGGCCTGTTGTCAGGGCCTCTGGCAGTCTCTATGGGGGTGCTGTTAGGGTTCGTTCCTTGTGTCCTTATCAATCATTGGCTCATTGGTGAAATTAGCATTATGACAATATCTTTAATTAAATCATTCAAAAACCTTTATTAATGCAATTGCAGACAGAAGTTGACAAACAGGAACATAGCACGCATGTTTCCAAATAAGTTCTGCACTTTAGGGGAAGTCTAAGTTGCTTTTATCATGCTTGTAGCCAACCCTCTGTGATGTCACTGCGTTAGTTTATTACTCTCTACTTATCAGACCAAGCCCATGCATCCACAGCTGCACAAACATATAGTTCGGTGTTATCTAAACGCTAGGCAATAAATGTCCACTCCCCAAAGTTGATTTGTTGTGGAATGTCTTGAATAGTCTCTTATCTCCCCCACTCCCCTGCAAAGCTATGTCTCAGTCACACATTTCCCATAGGGCTTATTTATAAGAAGCAGAGAGAGAGAACTAAAACAATTGTGGAACAATACTAAAACCTCTACAATTAATATATATTGTTAATCTGTAGTCTAGGAACCTATAAATGTAAGGAGGGAGGGGTCTTATAACCCCTCCCCTTCTATTAATATAACATAAGCATAATCAATTATTATCATACATCAAACATTTAGTACAGCCCTATCATGACCCCTAGGTGATCTTCTAACAGTGCCACAAGATTCAATTCTTGGGCCGACTCTCTTCTCTGTATACATCAATGATGTCGCTCTTGCTTCTGGTGAGTCTCTGATCCACCTCTACGCAGACGACACCATTCTGTATACTTCTGGCCCTTCTTTGGACACTGTGTTAACTACCCTCCAGACGAGCTTCAATGCCATACAACTCTCCTTCCGTGGCCTCCAACTGCTGTTAAACGCAAGTAAAACTAAATGCATGCTCTTCAACCGATCGCTGCCCGCACCTGCCCGCCCGTCCAGCATCACTACTCTGGACGGTTCTGTCTTAAATTATGTGGACAACTACAAATACCTAGGTGTCTGGTTAGACTGGAAACTCTCCTTCCAGACTCACATCAAACATCTCCAATCCAAAATTAAATCTAGAATTGGCTTCCTATTTCGCAACAAGAATCCTTCACTCATGCTGCCAAACATACCCTCGTAAAACTGACCATCCTACCGATCCTCGACTTCGGTGATGTCATTTACAAAATAGCCTCCCAATACTCTACTCAACAAATTGGATGCAGTCTATCACAGTGCCATCCGTTTTGTCACCAAAGCCCCATATACCACCCACCACTGCGACCTGTACACTCTCGTTGGCTGGCCCTCGCTTTACACTCGTCACCATACCCACTGGCTCCAGGTCATCTACAAGTCCCTGCTAGGTAAAGCCCCGCCTTATCTCAGCTCGCTGGTCACCATAGCAGCACCCACCCGTAGCACGCGCTCCAGCAGATAGCCCATCTGTAAATAGCCCAACCAACTACCTCATCCCTTACCGTATTTATTTATTTTGTTCCTTTGCACCCCAGTTTTTCTACATTGCATTCATCTACTGCACATCTACCATTCCAGTGTTTAAATGCTATATTGTAATTACTTTGCCACCATGGCCTATTTATTGCTTTACCTTCTTTATCTTACCTCATTTGCACACATTGCATATAGATTTGTTTCTCTACTGTATTATTGACTGTATGTTTGTTTTACTCCATGTGTAACTCTGTGTTATTGTATGTGTTGCTTTATCTTGGCCAGGTCGCAGTTGTAAATGAGAACTTGTTCTCAACTTGCCTACCTGGTTAAATAAAGGTGAAATAAAAAAAAAGTTAAGAACACATTCTTATTTACAATGACACCCTACCAAAAGGCAAAAGGCCTCCTGCGTGGACGGGGGATAATTCTTTTTTAAATTTTTATATAGGACTAAACACACATCACAACGAGACAACATAACACTACATTAAGAGAGACCTAATACAACAATATAGCATGGCAGCAACAGGGTAGCAACACAACATGGCAGCAGCACAACATGGTAGCAGCACAAAACATGGTACAAACATTATTGGGCACAGACAACAGCACAAAGGGCAAGAAGGTAGACAACAACAATATATCATGCAAAGCAGCCACAACTGTCAGTAAGAGTGTCCATGATTGAGTCTTTGAATGAAGAGATTGAGTGGTAAGTTGATGGTTGGAGATATCCCTCTAGTGGTGTGGGGGCTGTGCTTCGGCAGAGTGGGTGGGGTTATATCCTGCCTGTTTGGCCCTGTCCGGGGATATCGTTGGACGGGGCCACAGTGTCTCCCGACCCCTCCTGTCTCAGCCTCCAGTATTTATGCTGCAGTAGTTTATGTGTCGGGGGGCTAGGGTCAGTCTGTTATATCAGGAGTATTTCTCTTCTCTTATCCGGTGTCCTGTGTGAATTTAAGCATGCTCTCTCTCTCTCTCTTTTTCTCTCTTTCTTTCTCTCTTTCGGAGGACCTGAACCTTAGGACCATTCCTCAGGACTACCTGGCCTGATGACTCCTTGATGTCCCCAGTCCACCTGGCTGTGCTGCTGCTCCAGTTTCAACTGTTCTGCCTGCGGCTATGGAACCCTGACCTGTTCACCAGATGTGCTACCTGCCCCAGACCTGCTGTTTTCAACTCTCTAGAGACAGCAGGAGCGGTAGAGATACTCTGAATGATCGGCTATGAAAAGCCAACTGACATTTACTCCTGAGGTGCTTACCTGTTGCACCCTCGACAACCACTCTGATTATTATTATTTGACCCTGCTGGTCATCTATGAACATTTTAAAATCTTGGCCATGTTCTGTTCTAATCTGTACCCGGCACAGCCAGAAGAGGACTGGCCACCCCTCACAGCCTGGTTCCTCTCTAGGTTTCTTCCTAGGTTCTGGCCTTTCTAGGGAGTTTTTCCTAGCCACCGTGCTTTTACACCTGGATTGCTTTCTGTTTGGGGTTTCAGGCTGGGTTTCTGTACAGCACTCTGTGACATCAGCTGATGTAAGAAGTGCTTAATAAATACATTTGATTGATTTGATTGAGATAAAACTGTCCAGTTTGAGTGTTTGTTGCAGCTCGTTCCAGTTGCTAGCTGCAGCGAACAGAAAAGACGAGCGACCCAGGGATGTGTGCTTTGGGGACCTTTAACAGAATGTGACTGGCAGGACAGGTGTTGTATGTGGAGGATGAGGGCTGCAGTAAAGATCTCAGATAGGGGGGAGTGAGACCTAAGAGGGTTTTATAAGAGGGTGTACAGAGATGACCAGTTTACAGAGGAGTATAAAGTGCAGTGATGTGTCCTATAAAGAGCATTGGTGGCAAATCTGATGGCCGAATGGTAAAGGACATATAGCCGCTCGAGAGCACCCTTACCTGCCGATCTATAAATTACGTCTCCGTAATCTAGAATGGGTAGGATGGTCATCTGAATCAGGATAAGTTTGGCAGCTGGGGTGACAAAGGAGCAATTACAATATAGGAAACCAAGTCTAGATTTAACTTTAGCCTGCAGCTTTGGTATGTGCTGAGAGAAGGACAGTGTACCGTCTAGCGATACTCCCAAGTACTTGTATGAGGTGACTACCTCAAGCTCTAAACCCTCAGAGGTAGTAATCACACCTGTGGGGAGAGGGGCATTCTTCTTACCAAACCATATGACCTTTGTTTTGGAGGTGTTCAGAACAAGGTTAAGGGCAAAGAAAGCTTGTTGGACACTAAGAAAGCTTTGTTGTAGAGCGATTAACACAAAATCTGGGGAGGGGCCAGCTGAGTATAAGACTGTATCATCTGCATATAAAGGGATGCGAGAGCTTCCTACTGCCTAAACTATGTTGTTGATGTAAACTGAGAAGAGCGTGGGGCCTAGGATCGAGCCTTGGGGTACTCCCTTGGTGACAGGCAGATATTCAGACTTTATACACAGCACTCTTTGAGAAAGGTAGTTAGCAAACCAGGCCAAAGACCCCTCAGAGACACCAATACTCCTTAGTATTGGTGTCACAAGAATGGAATGGTCTACCGTATCAAAAGTCAATACAAATATCAGCACAACATTGCTTAGAAGCAAGGGCAATGGTGACATCATTGAGGACCTTTAAGGTTGCAGTGACACATCCATAACCTGAGCGGAAACCAGATTGCATACCAGAGAGAATAGAATAGACATCAAGAAAGCCAGTCAGTTGATTATTGGCAAGTTCTTCTAACACTTTTGATAAACAGGGCAAAATAGCAATAGGCCTATAACAGTTGTGATCAGCTTGATCTCCACCTTTAAATGAAGGACTAACCGTGGCTGCCTTCCAAGCAATGGGAACCTCCCCAGAGAGGAGAGACGGGTTAAAAAGGTTAGAGACGGGCTTGGTGATGATAGGGGCTATCATGTTTCAGGTAAGACCCAAATGCAGACTGTGTTGAAGTAACAATGTTTATTACGGCAACAGGGGCAGGCAAACGACAGGTCAAGACAGGCAGGGGTCGATAATCCAGAGTAGTGTGGCAAGGGTGCAGGACGGCAGGCAGGCTCAGGGTCAGGTCAGGCAGGGGTCGATAATCCAGAGTAGTGTGGCAAGGGTGCAGGACGGCAGGCAGGCTCAGGCAGAGTGGTCAGGCAGGTGGGCTCGGCATCAGGACAGGCAAGGGTCAAAACCAGGAGGGCGAGAAGAGAGAATGGGAAAAAGCAGCCGCAGAGACAAAACGCTGGTTGCCCTGACAAACAAGACAAACTGGCACAGACAGACAGAAAACACCGGTATAAATACACAGGGGATAATGGGGAAGATGGGTGACACCTGGAGGGGGGTGGAGACAAGCAAAAGTGAAACAGATCAGGGTGTGACAGGGGCAGCAACCTTAAAGAAGAAAGGGTCTAAACCATCTGACCCAGATGGTTCGACCGTGATCTTGCAGAGTTACACGACCTCAAAAAACATGTTGAAAAATGTGAGAGCTCACATGCAACTGTGTCTCTCTCTCTCCCTCTCTTTTAAGTGCGTAGGGCGTAAAAATCATTTGTCCTCAGTTGCAACACTCTCTACCGAGTTCCAAACTGCCTCTGGAAGCAACATCAGCACAAGAACGGTTTGTCGGGTGGTTCATGAAATGGGTTTCCATGGCTGAGCAGCCGCACACAAGCCTAACATCACCATGTGCAATGCCAAACATCTGCTGGAGATATGAAAAAATGGCGCCGGAGAAGAAGGCTGACGTTTTACGTGTCCCCAACCGATTGTGTTTTTTTTTGTTTGTTTATTTGCGTTTTTATAACTTATTTTGTACATAATGTTGCCGCTACTGTCTCTTATGACCGAAAATAACTTCTGGACTGCAATTACTCACCACGGACTGGCAGAATCCTATTTTTCCTTTAACGAGTCTGACGAGCCCGACGCGAATGATATAGTGCTTTCTCGGGAACAGGCCCAGATCCCTGTAATTTGCGTGAAGAGGAGGCAGAGAAAAAGGGTCCAGAGGGCAGGCTGCCTTCTGAGAATTCATAGGCGATCGAATAAACCTCCACTTCCTTGCATTCTGCTAGCAAACGTGCAATCTTTGGAGAATAAAATTGATGACCTACGCGGAAGATTAATCTACCAACAGGACATTCAAAATTGTAATATCTTATGCTTTACGGCTGAACAGCGGCGTCTGGTAAGACAAGGGGCGGCGGACTATGTATTTTTGTAAATACAGCTGGTGCACGACATCTAAGGAAGTCTCGAGCTATTGCTCGCCTGAGGTGGAGTATCTCATGATAAGCTGTAGACCACACTATCTACCTAGAGAGTTTTCATCTGTATTTTTCGTAGCTGTTTACAGACTGAGGCTGGCACCAAGACAGCATTGAATGAGATGAATTCCGCCATAAGCAAACAAGAAAATACTTACCCAGAGGCGGCGATCCTAGTAGCCGGGGACTTTAATGCAGGGAAACTTAAATACATTTTACCTCATTTCTATCAGCATGTTAAATGTGCAATCAGAGGGTATAAAACTCTGGACCACCTTTACTCCACACACAGAGACACATACAAAGCTCTCCCTCACCCTCCATGTGGCAAATCTGACCATAATTCTAAGCAGGAAGCACCAGTGACTCGATCAATAAAAAAGTGGTCAGATGAAGCAGATGCTACAGTACTGTTTTGCTAGCACAGACTGGAATATGTTCCTGGATTCCTCCGATGGCATTGAAGAGTACACCACATCAGTCATTGGCTTCATCAATAAGTGCATCGATGACGTTGTCCCCACAGTGACTGTACGTACATACGCCAACCAGAAGCCATGGATTGCAGGCAACATCCGCACTGAGCAAAAGGCTAGAGCTGCCGCTTTCAAGGAGCGGGACTCTAACCCGGAAGCTTATAAGAAATCCCGCTATGCCCTCCGCCGAACCATCAAACAGGCGAAGCGTCAATACAGGACTAAGACCGGCTCTGACGCTCGTCGGATGTGGCAGGGCTTGCAAACCATTACAGACTACAAAGGGAAGCACACCCGAGAGCTGCCCATTGACACGAGCCTACCAGATGAGCTAAACTACTTCTATGCTCGCTTCGAGGCAAATAACACTGAAACATGCATGAGTGCACCAGCTGTTTCAGAAGAATGTGTGATCACACTCTCCGCAGCCGACGTAAGACCTTTAAACAGATGAACATTTACAAAGCCGCAGGGCCAGACGAATTACCAGGACGTGTACTGCGAGCATGCACTGACCAACTGGCAAGTGTCTTCGCTGACATTTTCAACCTCTCCCTGTCCGAGTCTGTAATACCAACATGTTTCAAGCAGACCACCATAGTCCCTGTGCCCAAGAACACTAAGGTAACCTGTCTAAATGACTACCGACCCATAGCACTCACATCTGTAGCCATGAAGTGCTTTGAAAGGCTGGTCATGGCTCACATCAACACCATTATCCTAGAAACCCTAGACCCACTCCAATTTGATTACCGCCCCAACAGATCCACAGATGATGCAATCTCTATTGCACTCCACACTGCCCTTTCCCACATGGACAAAAGAAACACCTATGTGAGAATGCTATTCATTGACTACAGCTCAGCGTTCAACACCATAGTGCCGTCAAAGCGCATCAATAAGCTAAGGACCCTGGGAGTAAACACCTCCCGCAACAGGATCCTGGACATCCTGAAGGGTCGCCCCCAGGTGGTAAGGGTAGGTAACAACACATCCGCTATGCTGATCCTCAACACAGGGGCCCCTCAGGGGGTACGTGCGCAGTCCCCCTCCTGTACTCCCTGTTCACTCATGACTGCATGGCCAGCCGTCTCCCTGTTTCATTACAATGGCCGCCCCATCTGTTAGACCTAGCTGTCTGTCTTTTGAACAACAGAAAGAACTGCTTCTGTTGCAACTAGAGCATGATCGTGTAAAGTATGAAAAGGAATTGGCATTTAAACAGGATTTGGAGCGTGCAAAAATCAAGTTGCAACAAGAGCGGCTACAGTTGGTTAGGGAAGTAAAGCTCTCATGGGAGAGTTTGCTCTGGGAAGGTGACACAGATTTACCTAGGGGTCGCTCCTCTCTCAGCCGTGCCCCGGACTCATTTGATATTGTTGGAAACTTACGGTTGTTGTCCTAAATTTAATGAGTAGGACCCTGAGACATTCTTTTCCTTGGAGGTTGTTGCTGACCATTGTTTATTTTGTTTGGTATTGTCCTGTTCTGTCGCTCCTGTCTGTTCCCTTCTGGTCTCGTTTTCTTCTTTCCTCTTAAAGGTTACTTCCTGTGCGCAAAGGTTGCTGAGGTCTGGGGAGGACGAGGTTGGCTGGGGCAAATGGAAGTGTGAACACGTACACCCTCATGGATTTGGGATGCAGGCTGGGTCATTTGGGACGCAGGCTGGGTCTTCTACTAGGATCCAGGGCAGTATTTCTTTTATTGGTTGATGTGTGACTGGTATGGTGTTCCCGGGGTCCTTGTTGGTCCCCAGTTTTTATGGGGGGGTGACGACCCTCCCACTCTGTCTGCAAAATTCTCTCTTTGCTCTTGTTTTCCTTAATAGGATGTCGGTGGGTGGAGCCGGGAGGGTCGTCAGCAAAATGGGACACACCTGGGTTCGGGTGTGTCCCGGGATAAATACACCTCTTCCCCATTCATTGAGGAGATTTTCTCCATGCAGACACACTGTTGATATTTTGGTTGTGGCATTTTTTGCTTTGTTTGTTTGCTTTGGCACCTTTCAACACCCCTCATTATCACATCTATGCACGCAACCACTCACTTACACTACTGATTACTGACTACACACACACACCATTGTTAATTGTATTTAGGTTACTTCAGTTAATAAATATATTTTTGTTATTCCTTATCTCCACATTGTCTCCCTTTTTGTTACGGACTTCGAGCCTGTTCGTGACATATGTAAATGACATCATGTACCACAAACCTTTTGATTTGCTCATGTCATATGGAGCAAGGGATTTTTTTGACTACATAGTCCTCTACTGTCACTTGATAAATTTAAGCCAGGGCTGGGACTTATGGTTAGGTTGTGAGAAACATATTGGTTTTAATGTAAATGTCAGCATTTTCCAACAAACCTATTGATTTGCTCATGTCATTTGGAGCAAGGAATTCTTTTGACTACATTCTACTCTCACTTGATAACAGTTTAAGCCAGGGCTGGGACATGGTATGGTCATAATAAAGATATTTGAATGTTGAAACAGCTTTGCTTGAGTTTATTGTGAAATTCCAAGTGCTTTTACAAAATATAATTTACATTTACATGGGGGAAGAGTAAATAAATGAACACTGAATAGAGTAAACACATTTTTACTCTAATAGGAGTCACCCTAAATCAACACTAGTGAGTGTCACTATAACACTCAAAGTGTTGATTACCTCTTAGTGTTACATTTTATCAACACCGGCCAGTATAGTGCAGTGTTAACTTTTTGCACTCATCTGTGTTAAATCAACATTAGAAACGTAACACTTTGATCAGTGTCCTTTTTACTCTGTGTAGAGTGTACTCGCTGACAGTGTCAAATTTAACACTTAGTGTTGCTTTAACACTTTCAAATTTACTGTGACCCACCAAGGAGAGACATGACGATCTTTACCGCTGCAGGTGCTGTAAGGAGTACTGTGTGTGGACCAGACCAACGCTGTCTCAACACCCCCGCCTGGTCTATCTTGATGTACACTCAATCTCCAGAATTCAGCCTGTGCTCTTGGTTATCTCTGCTTTCACCTGAGGATATACACACTGCAACACATGGGTCATTTCCTGACAACATACACTCTCCTCTTATGGCAAGATCACTAATTCGTGACATTTGAATAACAGCCTCCCCTGTACTCCCATAGGTCTCCCAGTTACCAGTTGCTAAGCCATGTGGCATGAGTCCTCAAACTGATATCTCAACAATGCTACTAAAGTAACCCCTGCTACTACTAACATGGCCCATGCCTATAGCCTCCTTCAATTACGGTCCCTACATCGACCGCTGTGAGAATAACTCCTGCATGTAATCTGTCAAGTGTTCGCCTGCTGTTAGAAATTGGGAAAGATAATAATTAGTTGGAAGAATATCCAACCTAACAAAACTCTGAGTGACAGTTTCTTGAAAGTTTACCATAGTGTCTGATATGCCACCACTATTTCTATTCTCACCATAACCTTAATTTATGAGCTCCCGCAGATCTCGCCTGCAGTCACGTTCCCTCCCACTTAACAGCCCTATGTAAACATTCTGTCTCAAACACCTCACCTCCTGCTACAGATACACTACCATCTAACCCATAACACACTTGTCACTACTCCTAACGCACTTCTTCAGTTATAAACATACTAAAACATTCTCAAATCAATTAGTCAATATATTTCAGTCCCTCCTCTGTAACAATGTTCACTCATGTTCCACGAAACCTAAAAACATATTGACTTGAAAAGGAAAGAGAAAAAAGTACATGTTTAATAATTTCACACCACCCATTAACGCATTTAACATTCACATTCTGATTACACGGTAAAACAAAAGAGAACAAAAAAGCTTGGGTCAACCATGAAAGTTATCATCCAGTGACTTCTCTAACAAGCCTCCCTTGGCCAAATAAATTTTTGCATCGCCGCCACCCCTCACCGTTCTGTAGCAAATCTCTCTCGCTGTATCCAAATCATGACCAAAATATTTTAGAAATGATCCAACCCAAATTTAAAATGACAGTCCTTAGTGCTTACTTTGAGTATAGGACTCAAATTCCAGCTTCTCAACTGAGCACACATCATCCCTGTTAGAATGTACATTTATAAACTAAACCTTTTATTGCCGGTAATAACTCTTCTCATTACAGCCCCCCTTTGTCCCTGTTTTCCTGTCACGAATGGCCTGGTAATGAAAGATCAGTATCTCAATGCATCCTTAGTCTAAATTGTTTGCAGTGTGTAGACCCCCCCAGTCCCGTCCTTCTACCGGCACTTTTCATTCTAGCGTGTCTTTTTCAGATATTGTTTACAGTTCATCTTCCCAACGGCACATGTAACTCTTGCCTGTCCCATTTGAAGGCCCTTGATGATGTCCCGATTTCAATATCCAAATAGATACATCAGTTTCTCCCACGTACACAAATCTCTCACCTGAGCCGTCCGTTCTCAGCACTGGTTTATGACTCGGACTCAGATAGAAGTGTTAAAAAGTCACTGTCGCATTGCACGCCTTCGTCACTCTGTATTCAGCCGGGTAGGGAGGGTTCACTCACACGGTTTGTGGTCAAATTATTGCTACCAGGCATTAAGACACGATCTGACATCACCTTCCATGATAACCTCAAAAAATCACAGATCAGAACAACAGTTTAGTTCAATTCATTTCTGTTTCAGGAAATCCAGACAAGCATTGACTATATGACGAATTATTACATTAACCTTTCTTAATAACATTATCTCTACGACAAATGTCAAAGAGCATAACAAAATACTGTTATTGCTAAAACCATTTTCAACATTAGTCCGTACTCCCTTATTCTACTGGCGACCTCTCGGAAGAGTTACCAGATCATGAAGTTAGCACCCTAACCCCTCGCATAATCCCACACTTCAGTATACCAATCTGGTGAAATTTGTATCAAAACAAAAACACAAAATGAAATCAGCAATACATAGAGTGGGGAAAAAAAGTATTTAGTCAGCCACCAATTGTGCAAGTTCTCTCACTTAAAAAGATGAGAGAGGCCTGTAATTTTCATCATAGGTACACTTCAACTATGACAGACAAAATGAGGAAGAAAAATCCAGAAAATCACATTGTAGGATTTTTTATGAATTTATTTGCAAATTATGGTGACCCAGGCATTGAAGATGTTAATAAAATATATGTTTGTTATCTGCCCACAGGTGGAACAGTAGGCTACTGTGGCAAATTACAATGATGTGCTGTCTGTCCATCAAATCATGCGGCATTGAATGGTCATTGAGTTGTATGTTGTTAATATGCACATTGTTTTACTCCAATGCAATGTGTAAACAAGGCTGCATGGTAGGCTAAACAGGTTGTCACGTAGGCAGTGTAGTGCTGCCAGAGCACACGTCAGCCAGGCCGAAATATATGACCCCTCAAGGAAGGCCCCAGCGCGACCTGAACTCACAACCTCTGGTTTACAATACCAGTGCACTAACCATTGAGCTATGGAGCCATGACTGAAGCCATAAAACCCAGGAAATCACCACAAAAATGTAACAATAAATATTGGTGTACTTCTGGGTGTTTATGAGAGAGCTTGCATTGATAATGTTAAATGGTAACATGTTACCTGATAGATGTCATTTCTGTGCTGGCTGTTCTGTTGACACGAGACACAAGCTACTACAACAACATAATTCTTCACAAGGTATGTATACATGGGGAGCTGAATTGAACACAAATTGGGATTGTACTGACCTGAATTAAAACATGTGACCCTTTAGTCAAGGCCCCAGCGAGAATTGAACTCGCGACCCCTGGTTTACAAGACCAGTGCTCTAACCACTGAGCTATGGAGCCTTACCTACTCCCACCTTGAGACAACAGGTCATTTACATATCACAATGGATCTTGCCAATTCACAGACAGAAGGCCACACCTCACGCCACTCACCCCACCACACAGCTGTTAGTGCAGTCTGGCCCAACCAGCTAAACAGGCTGTTAGCATATGAAGCAAAGTCAACTACTCTAGGCTTGAGTGTCTGCTGGTTTTCAGTCTTTCCATTACATCATGATCTACATGAGATTTAGACCAGAGAAACATAATACAATATTTGTACATGCCAATTGGACCTGTGCAATAAAACATACACACACACACACACACACACCTGTGGCACTGCCAGGACTTGCCACTAGAGAGCAGCAACAGACCATAAAAAGCATTGCCATTGACAGAGAACATCTACACCTACAAATGATCACTGCATTTTATTGTATGTTGCTGCGCTCTAGTGGCGAGTCCTAGCAGTGCCACAGAGAGTGTATATTAGTCACATGCAAATGCAGGGTACAGTGAATATCTTAAGCTCCAACAGTGCAGGTCAAAGGGAAGTGAATGAAACAATAGCAACATAATAATAAATGTACAACTAACGTGATAAATGTCCATTGGGTGGGGGCAGGTTAAATGTCAGATGAGTTCTCAACAGCAGAGATTTGTATAAACCGGTCTGTCTCTCTGGCCTTTTCAATATTGAATTGCGATCTCCACCGTCCCATATAAAGTGAATGTGTCGGAACGAGACAGACAGCAAATTGAGCTGGTTGTCATACAGTATCAACATGCAAAACCTTTTTTCAGTTGGCTGGCTAAATCGATACTTTGTTGTCAAAACTAAAATGGATGAGTGGAACATTTCTTTTGATCTTTTAGGCGGCATGACTATGGATGATTGGGAAAAAGAGATGGCAATAATACACAGGCATGCAGATTTGGTGGATACGGAATTGAATGACCTAGAGAAAAGCCGCAACGGGGAAAAAAAACACAGTTAAGAATACAAACTGGGCTGTGCGTTGCTTCGAGGGCTAGCATAGAAGAAAAAAAAGTTGTTGACTTCAAAACTGTCACTAAGGAAGAGTTTAACATCGTTCTCCGACAGTTTTATGGAAATGTACGAAATGGGAGCAGTACAGCATAAGTAGCTACCTGGCACTCCGGAGTGGGTTCAACCGGTTTCTAAATGACCCAACCACCAGTCACAGCTAGTGCCTTATGAAGGACACTGAATTTACCACCTCGAATCATGCATTCCTGTCCAACATCAAACAGCTAAGGCAAGGAAAATATCACAAACAGCCACCGTCCCATCAGTGATAAGGACATGGCCCAGCTCCAAAACTTCCAGGCTCTGAATCCCGATACACCAAGGGGTCTGGTCCAGAAAGTGTGGTTCGACCTCCAGTTACATCTGGGTCGAAGAGGAAAAGAGGGGAACAGACAACTAAAACCCAACTCATTCCTCGTAAAAACAGACGAGGACAGTCTAAGGTATGTTGTTCATAGCCTGTTTGTTTGATTTCTAAGTTGCACTCGTAATAGGCTACTGGAAAACAATATTATAAACAACTCATTCTCCGTTTCAGATACGCCACTCTTGCATATAAACGAGGCCACAAAGAATTGTCTGGACCCAAGGGAGAGGGGCAGGGAGTCCAAGAGGGGATTCATGTTTGAGCAGCCAGGGAACCCACTATGCCCGGTGGCATGACTGGAGAAATATCTATCGAAATGCCTGGAGAACACCCTTGCATTTCATCTCCACCCAAGGAGAAGAGTGTATCGGGGACTCAATCTGGTACATGTCAGAGCTGATGGGCATGAACTATCTGGCAGCACTTCTACCCAAGATCTGCAGGGCAGCGGGAACAACTACATACACAAATCACAGCATCGGGACCACGACAGTCCAGAAACTGGCCAATGCTAGTTTAGACGCAAGGGAGATTATGTCAGTGAGTGGGCCGCGTCTCTAGCAACCCTAGATTTGTGTGGGGACTATATCCTGTGGAAGGATGAAAATATGTCGATCATTATTTGAATATGTTGGTAACCCATTGTATAAAAGTGATAACGTCCTCGACGCCAGTGTTCGGCAGATATATTGGGACGGTTTGCCGGCCTGCGTCAAACACCCATGCCAATATATCCTCCAATCACCGGCTTCTCGGGCATTATCACTTAAATGTCCTACAAAGTTTTTGTGTAATTTTATGATTTCATGTCTATTGACTGTTTAGTGATGAACAAAACTAGAAATTGCTTCTCTGATGTTTTCAAGTAGCATCCCTGAGATGACTACTACAAGAAATTATGGACAGTGTAGCTCACACATGCATAATCTATGAGCAGAATTACTGCCTTACCTCAATTAGCCACAAAATCCCTAGTTTGTTTTCTGGAAGCTGTGCCATTCCATTTTCCCTAGATTTCACCCCATGTGGGCCAGCCCCCTAGCAATTCGTGTTCCAGTCAATGAGTTCAGCCCCTCGCTACTTGAGTGACAGCTAGCAAGAATCAGAGAAGAGCGAGAGAGCGCAATGACGTGGAACACACATCTGCACATATGTGATGTAGTACGCAATTGTCAGGGACAACTTTTGGCTCGTGAGCTCTACTTTCAGAACTACTGGCTAAGAAGTATACAAAGGTACCGAAAAATCCCTTTAAACTATTTGTACAGTAGCACCAAATGTTCCAACACAATAACATTCTAAATGTTGATACTTTCGGTGCTTTTTAAAATACTAAATTTCAGTCTAGGTTGCCAAACTCACACAGAAACAAGCCTGGGAAGGATAACAAATAGCTTTAACACGGGAATAGTGTAAAACACACAAACAAGTTGAATCTTGCATCTAATGAAGGAACGAATGAGTCATGGGGGTTCTGGTCCTCAGGGGCCTCAAGGAGGGAGCTGTCGTTTTCCCCCCGTGTTGTCACAATTAAGTGTCACAAATGTATTAACTCATGGCCTGTTTGCAATTATATGGTGTGGTTTAGTCTGGGTATCAGTGATTTACTGTCTACATTGGTCTGGGTTTAGTTCAGCCGTCCTGTTGCACTTACCCAACATGACCACTAGAGGGTACCAAACATCCACAGGAGTGCCTGCTTTCTCCACCACACACTGAATACAGAAAACACAATGTTTTAGGTCTGAAAAATACAATTCTACCCCCAAGGGGGAGAAAAGTTGGAAACGCTTCCGGTTATGCGTGTCATCCTTGCGCAGGGGCCATGCTAATCTTCTCTGTATCGTTCCAATTTTAGTATATGTGCTGCCAAAGCAAGCACAAATAGTCCATATTTACAGATCCTACCTATAGGACCAGACTAGACTAGCAGTCTCATTGACGGTTAATCTCTGGAACCACCCTGATACTCACAATTACTTAAAACACAGTCAACCACCGCTATACACACACACACACACACACACAGCACTTTTGGAGGTACTATCTAAAAGATTCTAACAGATGCCTTTCACCGACCCGGAGAGCAGGCTGGGGGTTATGTAGAGTAGCGGAAGGTGCTGTGATTGGTGTAGTTAGACAAAAACCAGGCTGTATCCCCCCCTCCCTTCCCCCATAACACTCTTTGCTAGGATAGTAGAAACTAAACGTATTTTAAATCTGTATCTAGTGGCAGCTTTTACATAGAGCTATGACAGGTCAGGCTTAGTGTGTGTTCTTTGAACACTTTCACATCTGTAAACAGCAGAAACTCTTACCAACAAGGAGGGGATAAACTAGACATTTGTGCTACACTCACAAGTCGCCATCTTGGATTCTTTTTTTAAACCAGTCTTCTTTCACGTCCGCTGGTGCAGTACTGATTTTGTTCGCCAGATGGGGCTCCATCCACAGCATATAAGACTTTGCAGAGGGCTGATACACGCTGTTCCAACTAGCAGCCAGAAAGTCAAGTCTGTTGACAACAGATGGACATTTTATTAATTTCACACGTTTGACATCAACACATTTCTACAATTTAGGATAAATGACAAAACATGGTCAAATACAACAACCATGTTTTCCCAGACGAATCTATACATTAGAAGACAAAGTTCAAAGTAGACAAACTGACAGACTCCAAAATAGAGGGGAGTGAAACAGTTTTAATATAAATGGGTTGCACTTACAGCAGCACTGAATAAAGTGGTGGTAGTTACATGTGGTAAGTAACAAGATATAGCTAGCTAACTACTCATACCGAAGTGCAGCGGAACGTGTGTAGCTAGTCTGAAGGTGCCCCAGTATCTGCGCGTTAGAGATGTCGACGATGAATATCGACATCTCTAAAGAACAGATCATTGGGCTGTCTGAAGGGAATGCATGGCCATAAATTAGTTAACTTTGACTTTTTCAAAACAGCAGTAGCTATAACATTAGGTATTTTATAAAACCAGAGCAACTCAAGCTTACCTTTCGCAAGCAAGTATATAACTTTCAAGGTGTGGTTCTGGTAGCTGCTAACCCGTATTTTCGACAGCGCTTTTGGGATACTGTAATCTATCATCAGAAATGGCTCTTCATAGTTCAACGCCAAGCAACGCTCGAGGCGCCCCATCACCGCAAATTGTCTACACACTCCTGGAGATGGTTGAAATAAATAGACCCTGCTCTGCATGCATTATGCAAATATCCATGTACACACTAGCCCTACACACAAAATAAAATGTGGTAGTTGTTACTCCAGATATGACGTTTGAGAACCCCGGTAGACGGTTTGAAGAACGTTTTTGAGTAGCGATTCTAGAGGCATGTTTCTAATATCAGTGCGCCATACTATATTCTATCTGCCATTTCCAAAGAGGCAACGTGCAAAAACAACGATATTCCAACCACTCAGACTGACGTCAACATTGAAGGATCATACTTGAAATATTGATGTCATCACGTGAACCAATTTTCAACATAGATGGAAAATCTGAAAAACGCAAGATCAGCTAATGTTTACTATCAGAGAAAACAATAAACTGGGCAAATGTATCTACAGTTGTTTATTCCATTCCAAACCCTATCCTGGCCTGCGTATATACACTACATTACCAAAAAGTGTGTGGAGACCAGCTCGTTGAACATCTCATTCCAAAATCATGGGCAATAATATGGAGTTGGTCCTCCCTTTGCTGCTATAACAGCCTCCACTCTTCTGTGAAGGCTTTCCACTAGATGTTGGAACATTGCTGCGCTGACTTGCATCCATTCAGCTACAAGAGCACTGATGTTGGGCGATTAGGCCTGCCTCTCAGTCGGCGTTCCAATTCATCCCAAAGGTGTTCAATGGGGTTCTGTGCAGGGCTCTGTGCAGGCCAGTCAAGTTCTTCCACACCGATCTCCACAAACCATTTCTGTATGGACTTCACTTTGTGCAAGACAAGTAACAAACAGCAAAATCACTAGCCTATGTCAATCTACTATCCCCCATAGTTGAACAGTTAACCTATTCTATTGGTCAGCTTGTTGAGAAAGAAATAGCCTAATAGTGTGAATGTTTTTTCCCGTAATGCAATTAGCAGGAAAACCTGTCAGAAGCGCGCTGCACATTCAAGCGGTTTCCTATGACAGAGATTCAAATATCCATCAGAAACGTAAAAAGAGTGGAGATGTAATATGCAACAACTAGCATGGGTTGCTAATATGACTAGGATTGTGCCTTTGGCTATGGACAATGAACGAAAGTTGACATAAAATAATTGCCTCCATGGATATGGTCTGATATTGGCTAGGCTACTTTGAAGCAAGGTAAGACCTGCACGTCATAATATGTATTAAACTTTCAGGTTTCAAACAATTAAGTATATATGTTTTCAAAATGCATACTGTCTTCAGGTCATTGCAAAATGGTGTGTGACACGCTGATGAAGCCTGCCTTCCGTTGCCTATGCATTTGCTGTTTGAGATGCTGTAGCAGCACCTCTCACGCTCTCTGACAGATTTTCCGCTCAAAGGCTCTGTATATGTATGCTGTACGAGCGTGATGATACATAACGAATATACTGTACACACGGCAAGTTATTTTTCATAATTTAGTGGAACTAACAGACTGATATGCATGACCAGTCAAATGTACACTGAACAAAAATATGAAATGCAACATGTAAAGTGTTGGTCCCATGTTTCCTGAGCTGAAATAAAAAAAATCCCCCAAATCTTCCATATTGCACAAAAAGGTTATTTCTCTCAAAGTTTGTGCACAAATTTGTTTACATCCCTGTAAGTGAGCATTTATCCTTTGCCAAGATAATCCATCCACCTGACAGGTGTGGCATATTAAGAACAGCATTATCATTACACATGTGCACCTTGTGCTGGGGACAATAAAATGCCACTTTAAAATGTGCAGTTGTCACATGACACAATACCACAGATGTCTCAAGTTGAGGGAGCGTGCATTTGACATGCTGACTGCAGGAATGTCCACCAGAGCTGTTGCTAGAGAATTTAATGTTAATTTCTCTACCATAAGCTGCCTCCACCTCCATTTTAGAGAACTTGGCAGTACGTCCAACAATCTTTCAAATTGTTGCATGTTGCGTTTATATTCTTCAGTATATTTCCATCGATTGGTATTCCATCAATGAATAAGCTAAAAAAACATGTATTATTCTCCCAGATAATTGGCCAGCACCAATTTTAATTATCGCTTTTCTATTATTATTATTAAAATCGGTCAAAAGCCAGCTATTACCGGTTAAGGGAAACCCTGCACCGTGCATTCCATTTGTGCCTTCGGAAAGTATTCAGACCCCTTGACTTTTTTTCCACATTTTGCTACGTTACAGCCTTATTCTAAAATGTATTCAATTAATATTTTTCCTCAATCTACACAATACCCTATAATGACAAAGAAAAAACAGGTTTTTATAAATGTATACATAAGTATTCAGACCCTTTTCTATGAGACTCGAAATTGAGCTCTGGTGCATCCTGATTCCATTGATCATCTTTGAGATGTTTCTACAACTTGATTGGAGTCAACCTGTGGTAAATTCAATTGATTGGACATGATTTGAAAAGTCTATATAAAAGGTCCCACAGTTGACAGTGCAAGTCAGAGCAAAAACCAAGCCATAAGGTCGAAATAATTGTCCGTAGAGCTCCGAGACAGGATTGTGTCAAGGCAAGGCCTGGGGAAGGGTACTAAAAAATGTTTGCAGCATTGAAGGTCCCCAAGAACACAGTGCCCTCCATCACTCTTGAATGGAAGAAGTTTGGAACCACAAAGTCTCTTTCTAAAGCTGGCCGAGCAATCGGGGGAGAAGGCCATTGGTCAGGGAGGTGACCAAGAATCCGATGGTCACTGACAGAGCTCCAGAGTTCCTCTGTGGCGATGGGAGAACCTTCCAGAAGGACAACCAGCTCTGCAGCACTCCACCAATCAGAGCTTTATGGTAGAGTGGCCAGACGGAAGCCACTCTTCTGTAAAAGGCACGTCAGCCCGCTCGGAGTTTGCCAAAAGGCACCTAAAGACTCTCAGACCATGAGGAACAAGATTCTCTGGTCTGATGAAACCAAGATTGAACTTTTTGGCCTGAATGCCAAGCAACACATCTGGAGGAAACCTGGCACCATCCCTACGGTGAAGCATGGTTGTGGCAGCATCATGCTGTGGGGATGTTTTTCAGCAGCAGGGACTGGGAGACTAGTCAGGATCGAGGGAAAGATGAACGGAGCAAAGTACATTGAGATCCTTGATGAAAACTTGCTCCAGGGGGCAAGGGGTTTACATAGAAAGAAAGACACGTTTGCCCCAATGACCATCAGGTTGTCACATATCATACAATGCATTCAACTACATAGAGTTCAAACGCATGCCATCAAAAAACGACAGAAAATAGACTATTAAATATTGTAGAATTCAAACTTTAAGTTTATATAAATGTTAGGTTTTACAGGGTTGTCAGCGGTCAAATGAAGTTTGTGAGTTTTTGTAAACCTTGTTTACAGTAGCTAGCGATCTACAAACGTTGATAAATTACAGTTCGGGTAGCCCCTGTAGTCAAACAAGTCGGTTGACTAGACGTGTTATTGTCATATTTCATCACATTTACTCGTCGATTATTTTTCATTTATTTGAAAACTAAGCACAATTCCCTCATATACTCACCGGGTACCATCAATGTCTGTCAGAAAAGTATTTTATACCATCAATGTCTGTCAGAAAAATATTTTATAGCCAATGCTAACTTGCCTGCGCAGCATGCGGCACCCTATACTATAGGTACATTAGCTAGCGATCTACGAACGTTATTAAATTACACAGTTCGGGTAGCCCCTGTAGTCAAACAAGTCGGTTGACTAGACGTGTTATTGTCATATTTCATCACATTTAGTCGTCGATGTTAAATTCCTTGCAAATTAAGCACAATTCCCTCACATACTTACCGTGTATGATCAATGGCTGCCAGAAAAATATTTTTGTGATGAAGTGACGTTACGAGAATTTCGGAGGACGATGATTAGCTTAAAATGTTTTGGAACAAGCTAGGCTCTTCACTCTTCATTTCTCCAATTTGGAACACGCTGAAGCATCTGATTGGAGGAGAGGAGTAATGAGAATAATTTGGACAATCGGAACATAGGAAGAGTGGGCAGGGATGTGTGTCAACAATGCACATTAAGTAGCCATGTGCTTTGAGCACCAGGGCAAAGAGTGATGACAGACACAGAAGCCCAGTCTAGGAGTTTTAATGGTGAACCAGAGTATACATAGGGAAACAGGATGAAAGAGAGAATTATTGCAATGTAAATCCAATAAAAAATATACATTAAATAATAATGTCAGCAATCTCTATACACAATAACACACCATAATTCCTCTCAAGGGAATTAACATTACAAAACCAACTAGGCTAATCACATAAAAGTAATACATGGTAGGGGAAACTGGTGAATTAATGTAAATACATTTGGCAAGATTCTAAATTCTACAATATTTGTAATCTATGTTGAACATTGGTTGACATCAATATTTTAAGTATGATTCTTCAATGTTGATGTCTGAGGTAAAGGGTAGGTACATTCCAAGGATCCCCTATAGCACAGTTTTTTTTATTTTACTAAACAAGTGAGTTAAGAATACATTCTTATTTTCAATGACGGCCTAGGAACAGAACAGTAGGTTAACTGCCTTGTTCAGGGACAGAAAGACAGATTTTTACATAGTTACCTCGGGGATTCGATCTTGCAATCTTTCGGTTACTAGTCCAACGCGCTAAACACTAGGCTACCTGCCACCCCGTTCTTGCACGTTGCCACAAGAAGGTACGGGGCACTGATTTGAGAAACGTCTCTAGACCAATTACTTTAACCAACTAATGTTACTCAAAACTTTCTTCAAACCACAATAACATTTCCCTCATATAACTCACCGGGTATCATCAATGGCTGCCCCCAAAAGATTTTATAGGCAATGCTAACTTACCTGATCAGCAGCAGGCGTCACCCTATTCTATAGCTACAGTAGCTAGCGAACTACGAACGTTGTTAATAAAATACACAGTTTGGGTAGCCCCTGTAGTCAAACAATTCGGTTTGCTAGACGTGTTATTGTCGTATTTCATCACCGGGTATCATCAATGGCTGCCAAAAAAAGATTTTGTGATGAAATGACAATTTCGGAGTGCGATGATTGGCTTACAACCAATTGGAAGAATGCGCTCCATTGAGTTCTTCATTGCAACCCTGTTTAAATTTGATCTTCTCTTATCTTACTCAAGACACGTGCCTCTCCCACCTACTAGATCTTCCCGACTCAAAGAATATAACAGACGCTTTTATACAAAAGAGACTTAATCATGCATGCATACATTTTATGTATGGCTGTTCCCATGAATCAAACCCACTCTCCTGGCATAGCAAGCGCTATGCCCTACCAACTGAGCTACAGAGAACCACATGATTTATACATGGGCATAAGTGCATCACAAGGAGTTGGCTTTACTCTATTCCCTTCTATTGACTGCTGCCTGTATATAGGCTACTGTGCATATAAACTCAGCAAAAAAATGTGTCCCTTTTTCAGGACCCTGTTTTTCAAAGATAATTTGTAAAAATCCAAATAACTTCACTGTAAAGGGTTTAAACACTGTTTCCCGTGCTTGTTCAATGAACCATAAACATTTAATGAACATGCACCTGTGGAACGGTCGTTAAGACACTAACAGCTTACAGACGGTAGGCAATTAAGGTCACAGTTATGAAAACTTATGACACTAAAGAGGCCTTTCTACTGACTCTGAAAAACACCAAAAGAAAGAAGCCCAGGGTTGATGCTCATCTGCGTCAACATGCCTTAGGCATGCTGCAAGGAGGCATGAGGACTGCAGATGCGGCCAGGGCAATAAATTGCAATGTCCGTACTGTGAGACGCCTAAAACAGCGCTACAGGGAGACAGGACGGACAGCTGATCGTCCTCCCAGTGGCAGACCACGTGTAACAACACCTGCACAGGATCGGTACATCCGAACATCAAACCTGCGGGACAGGTACAGGATGGCAACAACAACTGCCCGAGTTACACCAGGAACGCACAATCCCTCCGTCAGTGCTCAGACTGTCCGCAATAGGCGGAGAGAGGCTGGACTGAGCGCTTGTAGGCCTGTTGTAAGGTACATTAAGTACATTGAGATCCTTGATGAAAACTTGCTCCAGGGGGCAACTTGTTTGTGTGTTTTACACTATTCCCGTGTTAAAGCTATTTGTTATCCTTCCCAGGCTTGTTTCTGTGTGAGTTTGGCAACCTAGACTGAAATTTAGTATTTTAAAAAGCACCGAAAGTATCAACATTTAGAATGTTATTGTGTTGGAACATTTGGTGCTACTGTACAAATAGATTAAATGGATTTCCCGGTACTTTTGTATACTTTTTAGCCAGTAGTTCTGAAAGTAGAGCTCACGAGCCAAAAGTTGTCCCTGACAATTGCGTACTACATCACATATGTGCAGATGTGTGTTCCACGTCATTGCGCTCTCTCTCGCTCTTCTCTGATTCTTGCTAGCTGTCACTCAAGTAGCGAAGGGCTGACACGAATTGCTAGGGGGCTGGCCCACATGGGGTGAAATCTAGGGAAAATGGAATGGCACAGCTTCCAGAAAACAGTCTCTTTCAAGCTAGGGATTTTGTGGCTAATTGAGGTAAGGCAGTTATTCTGCTCATAGATTATGCATGTGTGAGCTACACTGTCCATAATTTCTTGTAGTAGTCAACTCAGGGATGCTACTTGAAAACATCAGAGAAGCAATTTCTAGTTTTGTTCATCACTAAACAGTCAATAGACATGAAATCATAAAATTACACAAAAACTTTGTAGGACATTTAAGTGATAATGCCCGAGAAGCCGGTGATTGGAGGATATATTGGCATGGGTGTTTGACGCAGGCCGGCAAACCGTCCCAATGTATCTGCCGAACACTGTCTTCGAGGACGTTATCACTTTTATACAATGGGTTACCAACATATTCAAATAATGATCGACATATTTTCATTAAAAAAGTTATTTTGATTAATTTATTCATACTATTTCATCCTTCCACAGGATATAGTCCCCACACAAATCTAGGGTTGCTAGAGACGCGGCCCACTCACTGACATAATCTCCCTTGCGTCTAAACCAGCATTGGCCAGTTTCCGGACTGTCGTGGTCCCGATGCTGTGATTTGTGTATGTAGTTGTTCCCGCTGCCCTGCAGATCTTGGGTAGAAGTGCTGCCAGATAGTTCATGCCCATCAGCTCTGACATGTACCAGATCGAGTCCCCGATACACTCTTCTCCTTGAGTGGAGATGAAATGCAAGGGTGTTCTCCAGGCATTTCGATAGATATTTCTCCAGTCATGCCACCGGGCATAGTGGGTTCCCTGGCTGCTCAAACATGAATCCCCTCTTGGACGCCCTGCCCCTCTCCCTTGGGTCCATACGATTCTTTGTGGCCTCGTTTATATGCGAGAGTGGCGTATCTGAGACAGAGAATAAGTTGTTTATAATATTGTTTTCCAGTAGCCTATTACGAGTGCAACTTAGAAATCAAACAAACAGGCTATGAACAACATACCTTAGACTGTTCTCGTCTGTTTTTACGAGGAATGAGTTGGGCTTTAGTTGTCTGTTCCCCTCTTTTCCTCTTCGACCCAGATGTAACTGGAGGTCGAACCACACTTTCTGGACCAGACCCCTTGGTGTACCGGGATTCAGAGCCTGGAAGTTTTGGAGCTGGGCCATGTCCTTATCATAGATGGGAGGGTGGCTGTTTGTGATATATTCCTTGCCTTAGCTGTTTGATGTTGGACAGGAATGCATGATTCGAGGTGGTAAATTCAGTGTCCTTCATAAGGCACTAGCTGCGACTGGTGGTTGGGTCATTTAGAAACCGGTTGAACCCACTCCGGAGTGCCAGGTAGCTACTTATGCTGTACTGCTCCCCCCTTCCCATTTCGTACATTTCCATAAAACTGTCGGAGAACGATGTTAAACTCTTCCTTAGTGACAGTTTTGAAGTCAACAACTTTTTTTCTTCTATGCTAGCCCTCGAAGCAACGCACAGCCCAGTTTGTATTCTTAACTGTGTTTTTTTTCCCCGTTGCGGCTTTTCTCTAGGTCATTCAATTCCGTATCCACCAAATCTGCATGCCTGTGTATTATTGCCATCTCTTTTTCCCAATCATCCATAGTCATGCCGCCTAAAAGATCAAAGAAATGTTCCACTCATCCATTTTAGTTTTGACAACAAAGTATCGATTTAGCCAGCCAACTGAAAAAAGGTTTTGCATGTTGATACTGTATGACAACCAGCTCAATTTGCTGTCTGTCTCGTTCCGACACATTCACTTTATATGGGACGGTGGAGATCGCAATTCAATATTGAAAAGGCCAGAGAGACAGACCGGTTTATACAAATCTCTGCTGTTGAGAACTCATCTGACATTTAACCTGCCCCCACCCAATGGACATTTATCACGTTAGTTGTACATTTATTATTATGTTGCTATTGTTTCATTCACTTCCCTTTGACCTGCACTGTTGGAGCTTAAGATATTCACTGTACCCTGCATTTGCATGTGACTAATAAACACTCTCTGTGGCACTGCTAGGACTCGCCACTAGAGCGCAGCAACATACAATAAAATGCAGTGATCATTTGTAGGTGTAGATGTTCTCTGTCAATGGCAATGCTTTTTATGGTCTGTTGCTGCTCTCTAGTGGCAAGTCCTGGCAGTGCCACAGGTGTGTGTGTGTGTGTATGTTTTATTGCACAGGTCCAATTGGCATGTACAAATATTGTATTATGTTTCTCTGGTCTAAATCTCATGTAGATCATGATGTAATGGAAAGACTGAAAACCAGCAGACACTCAAGCCTAGAGTAGTTGACTTTGCTTCATATGCTAACAGCCTGTTTAGCTGGTTGGGCCAGACTGCACTAACAGCTGTGTGGTGGGGTGAGTGGCGTGAGGTGTGGCCTCTGTCTGTGAATTGGCAAGATCCATTGTGATATGTAAATGACCTGTTGTCTCAAGGTGTGAGTAGGTAAGGCTCCATAGCTCAGTGGTTAGAGCACTGGTCTTGTAAACCAGGGGTCGCGAGTTCAATTCTCGCTGGGGCCTTGACTAAAGGGTCACGTGTTTTAATTCAGGTCAGTATAATCCCAATTTGTGTTCAATTCAGCTCCCCTTGTATACATACCTTGTGAAGAATTATGTTGTTGTAGTAGCTTGTGTCTCGTGTCAACAGAACAGCCAGCACAGAAATGACATCTATCAGGTAACATGTTACCATTTAACATTATCAATGCAAGCTCTCTCATAAACACCCAGAAGAACACCAATATTTATTGTTACATTTTTGTGGTGATTTCCTGGGTTTTATGGCTTCAGTCATGGCTCCATAGCTCAGTGGTTAGAGCACTGGTCTTGTAAACCAGGGGTCGCGAGTTCAATTCTCGCTTGGGCCTTGACTAAAGGGTCACATGTTTTAATTCAGGTCAGTATAATCCCAATTTGTGTTCAATTCAGCTCCCCATGTATACATACCTTGTGAAGAATTATGTTGTTGTAGTAGCTTGTGTCTTGTGTCAACAGAACAGCCAGCACAGAAATGACATCTATCAGGTAACATGTTACCATTTAACATTATCAATGCAAGCTCTCTCATAAACACCCAGAAGAACACCAATATTTATTGTTACATTTTTGTGGTGATTTCCTGGGTTTTATGGCTTCAGTCATGGCTCCATAGCTCAATGGTTAGTACACTGGTATTGTAAACCAGAGGTCGTGAGTTCAGGTTGCGCTGGGGCCTTCCTTGAGGGGTCATATATTTTGGCCTGGCTGACATGTGCTCTGGCAGCACTACACTGCCTATGTGACAACCTGTCTACACATTGCATTGGAGTAAAACAATGTGCATATTAACAACATAAAACTGTTACTTTGCTTCTCAATGATCATTCAACGCTGCACGATTTGTTGGACAGACAGCACATCATAGTAATTTGCCAGAGTAGCCTACTGTTCCACCTGTGGGCAGATAACAAACATATATTTTATTAACATCTTCAATGCCTGGGTCAGGAGCCGGGGCCGGGCGTGTGTGGAGCTTTGTCCCCTGGAGAAGGGCCTTGCTTCAGAGACCAATGCAATCAATGTTGTCATATGAGATGAATGTGTGAAATCTGTGGATGTCGTTGTATTTGATCATGTCACCACTACAGATTTGTTTTGTTTCTGCATTTTATTTTCATTGATCTTTTTCTGGCAGAGATCAATGTATTATGGTATATGGCAGTAGGAAAGCAGTCCTACATGAGCGTTTGTTTCACTCTCCCCTCGTCAGTACGTCCAACGCCTCAGAACCGCAGACCAGGTGTAACCACGCCAGCCCAGGACCTCCACATCTGGCTTCTTCACCTGTGGGATCGTCTGAGACCAGCCACCCGGACAGCTGATGAAAATGTGGGTTTGCAGAACCAAATAATTTCTACATAAACTGTCAGAAACCGTCTCAGGGAAGCTCATCTGTGTGCTCATCATCCTCACCAGGGTCTTGACCTGACTGCAGTTCGTCATTGTAACCAACTTCATTGGGCAAATGCTCACCTTTGATGGCAACTGGCACGCTGAAAAAGTTATCTGTGACCAACAGATGCATATCTGTATTCCCAGTCATGTGAAATCCATAGATTCTATCTATTTAGAGATTGAGCATCATTAATGCAAAAGTAATGTCCCCCTAACCCCCTGTCAGAAGGGTGCAAGCTGTGATTAATGAAATGCCAAAGGTAATATGGAGTTGAGAGGAGAAATGCAGTATGTGCAAATTGTTTTCTTAGATAAACGTTTTACATACAATTTGTGATATGTGTATATAGCTTGTCCTGAAAAACAAAGTAGTTCGCACGTGAGTGAATTGTAATTAGTGGTCTATGCAAGATAAACAAATCAAGAGAGAAGGATTAATTTTCCATTCTTTGGTTACCATAAATTATACAATCAAATCCTTGTACAAATTCCGGGACCTCATTTTATATCCTCATTATGGTCACATCATCAGGGAGTTTGGCGAAAGCGCCGATAACATCTCGCGAGGTTTGGATATGGGATTTGACTTTGCAGTGGGTGGAGACAGGATAGCAAGTAGAATCGAAATCGCCTTTTTGACAGCTAACATAATAAAAAAAAAAATACTGTCTAACTTAAACTTGATGAATGAATGCGTTGGTATTTCGTGCACCTACATCGAGGCATATCGTTAAGGAGGTTCATTCAATCGCGTCAATCCTCTGGAACCTTTCTGCGGAGAGTATGCTCTGGAGCTAGTAATGCTGCCTTAGCTGAAACATTTCAGCTGCAGTGAAGAAAATACCTTTCTGTTTTATCGCAACTCCCCGGTAAGAATAATAAAGACGTTTTATTATCGGTGCATGTCATGTTTTCAATGTGGTGTTTGTTTGAAAACTTTTAGTTTCAGGACAAAGTTTCGAATTCAAAAGCACTGTGGCTCTTGGCAAATTATCTTGACGCTACTGGATCAATGCGTTATGCTCATGGGCATGACACATTATTTATTTTAACGCAAGAATGTAACGTTAACGGTTTGCCTGGACAAGTTACGCCATGGCTTCAAATATTAACAGGACCTGTTGTTTCTAAGTAGCCCATGGATTCTTTATGAATATCAATCAAGCTCATTCCTACAATGTCTAGGTTATACGTGTTCAATCATAACTATGGTAATCTGAACACCGACATTGTTATCAATCGCGATTATTCATGAACACAGTTTTGTCTAGGCCTAAACAAGACCGGAGTAGTAAACACTCATGTGACCTTGCTTTAAATCGGTCATTACTAGGGTTATGTGTGTTCATCTCAATTCTGGATGACTTAAAGGGTAGCTTCTAACACAGTTTGGTCATGTAGCATTGTCTGGTATTTAATGTTTTTCCTTCAAAACATTAATCCTGGACAGATTTAGCTGCACTAGGACAATCACAAACCAACTAATTAATCCCTTAGATTTTAAAGAATTACCTAAATCGCATACAGATAAATCCATGTTTACTGAGGATGACTTTTATGAAAATCCCACCAACTAAACTTGAAAACAAGCATTACCTTGAGGTTTTCATATAGTTTTTGAATATACCTTTTATTTTTTATAAGATTTTATTTGATCTCTTATAAACAATACAACACATACACACAACTACGTCCTACAAACATCACACCTGCCCAGACCCACTTGAATCCCCCTTTTGAATACACATGAAGTTGATAGTTTCACAAATAGGCCTAGCCAACAATATGAATGATTCATTTTTTAATGACTTCTTCTGCAATATGGACCTCTCACCAGTTTCTCTCGGTCTCAGATGAGTGGGTGCTGCTATAGCCTACATATCATGATGTAGCGGGGGAGCATGGTAGTGTCAAACAGCCAACCTGTCCTAAATATGAATGGCAAATTGTCATTGTCTTGGCACTTTTGTTAGGAAGGTCATCGATAATGAGTGGGAGCTTAGCTGGCAGCCTGTAGTTGAGGTAGATGAAGTGGAAGTCTGGGGGAGTTGATGAGAGAAGTGTGTGTATCTGAATATTAGGAAGGTAGCCTATTTGCTGTTAGCTAATTTGTTGGTGTGTTATTGACAATACTCAGTTTCTGCTTTTTAGGAAGATTCCTCTTAGGCCTATAAATGAGATTTCTATTCTTCTAGGCTATTTCATACAATTGCATAACATTTTCTGGCCTTTTTAGGAGTCTGTCATGTGGCTGAATTCTGTGCTATGCTGCAATGTTTCCATAGGATGTTCTGTCCTCCCTTTTGTCTGACATTTCTCCTCACCCCCTGCAGAATAGATGCATCAGCACCCATTTCTCATGGGCCCCTGGGGCAACAATGACTGGAAGCAAACTAGAGGTTGACCGATTATGATTTTTCAACGGCGATAACGATTTATTGGAGGACCAAAAAAAGCAGATACTGATTATTGGAGGACCAAAAAAAGCCAATACCAATTAATCGGCCCATTTTTATATATATATTTGTAATAATGACAATTACCACAATACTGAATTAACACTTATTTTAACTTAATATAATACCTAAATAAAATATATTTAGTCTCAAATAAATAATGAAACATGCTCAATTTGGTTTAAATAATGCAAAAACACTGTTGGAGAAGAAAGTAAAAGTGCAATATGTGCCATGTAAAAAAGCTAACGTTTAAGTTCCTTACTCAGAACATATGGTTCAATATTCCCAGTTAAGAAGTTTTAGGTTGTAGTTATTATAGGAATTATGATGCGTTGACTATTTCTCTCTATACCATTTGTATTTCATATACCTTTGACTATTGGATGTTCTAATAGGCACTTTAGTATTGCCAGCCTAATCTCAGGAGTTGATAGGCTTGAAGTCAAAAACAGCTCTGTGGGTCAAGCATTGCTAAGAGCTGCTGGCAAATGCAGTAAAGTTTGAATAAATGCTTATGAGCCTGCTGCAGCCTACCACCGCTCAGTCAGACTGCTCTATCAAATCATAGACTTAATTATAATATAATAAACACAGGAATACGAGCCTTTGGTCATTAATATGGTCAAATCCGGAAACGATCATTTAGAAAACAAAACGTTTATTCTTTCAGTGAAATATGGAACCGTTCCGTATTTTATCGAACAGGTGGTAACCCTAAGTCTAAATATTGTTGTTACATTGCACAACCTTCAATGTTATGTCATAATGATGTACAATTCTGGCAAATTAGTTTGTAACGAGCCAGGTGGCCCAAACTGTTGCATATACCCTGACTCTACAGTCGTGGCCAAAGGTTTTGAGAATGACACAAATATGAATTTCCACAAAGTTTGCTACTTCAGTGTCTTTAGATATTTAGATAGTGTCAGATGTCACTGGAATACTGAAGTATAATTATAAGCATTTCATAAGTGTCAAAGGCTTTTATTGACAATTACATGAAATTGATGCAAAGAGTCAATATTTGCAGTGTTGACCCTTCTTTTTCAAGACCTCTGCAATCCGCCCTGGCATGCTGTCAATTAACTTCTGGGCCACATCCTGCCTGAGGCAGACCATTCTTGCATAATCAATGCTTGGAGTTTGTCAGAATTTGTGGGTTTATGTTTGTCCACCCGCCTCTTGAGGATTGACCACAAGTTCTCAATGGGATTAAAGTCTGGGGAGTTTCCTGGCCATGGACCCAAAATATCGATGTTTTGTTCCCCGAGCCACTTAGTTATCACTTTTGCCTCATGGCAAGGTGCTCCATCATGCTGGAAAAGGCATTGTTCGTCACCAAACTGTTCCTGGATGGTTGGGAGAAGTTGCTCTCAGAGTATGTGTTGGTACCATGCTTTATCCATGGCTGTGTTCTTAGGTAAAATTGTGAGTGAGCCCACTCCCTTGGCTGAGAAGCAACCCCACACATGAATGGTCTCAGGATGCTTTACTGTTGGCATGACACAGGACTGATGGTAGCGCTCACCTTGTCTTCTCCGGACAAGCTTTTTTCCGAATGCCCCAAACAATCGGAAAGGGGATTCATCAGAGAAAATGACTTTACCCCAGTCCTCAGCAGTCCAATCCCTGTACCTTTTTGCAGAATATCAGTCTGTCCCTGATGTTTTTCCTGGAGAGAAGTGGCTTCTTTGCTGCCCTTCTTGACACCAGGCCATCCTCCAAAAGTCTTCGCCTCACTGTGCGTGCAGATGCACTCACGCCTGCTGCCATTCCTGAGCAAGCTCTGTACTGGTGGTGCCCCGATCCCGCAGCTGAATCAACTTTAGGAAATGGTCCTGGCGCTTGCTGGACTTTCTTGGGCGCCCTGAAGCTTTCTTCACAACAATTGAATCGCTCTCCTTGACTCCTTGAAGTTCTTGATGATCCGATAAATGGTTGATTTAGGTGCAATCTTACTGGCGGCAATATCCTTGCCTGTGAAGCCCTTTTTGTGCAAAGCAATGATGACGGCACGTGTTTCCTTGCAGGTAACCATGTTTGACAGAGGAAGAACAATGATTCCAAGCACCACCCTCCTTTTGAAGCTTCCAGTCTGTTATTTGAACTTAATCAGCATGACAGAGTGATCTCCAGCCTTGTCCTCGTCAACACTCACACCTGTGTTAATGACAAAATCACTGACATGATGTCAGCTGGTCCTTTTGTGGCAGGGCTGAAATGTAGTGGTAATGTTTTTTGGGGATTCTGTTCATTTGCATGGCAAAGAGGGACTTTGCAATCAATTGCAGTTAATCTGATCCCTCTTCATGACATTCTGGAGTATATGCAAATTGCCATCATACAAACTGAGGCAGCAGACTTTGTGAAAATTAATATTTGTGTCATTCTCAAAACTTTTGGCCACGACTGTACGTGCAATGAACGCAAGAAGTGACACAATTTCCCTAGTTAATATTGCCTGCTAACATGAATTTCTTCTAGCTAAATATGCAGGTTTAAAAAAATATACTTCTGTGTATTGATTTTAAGAAAGGCATTGATGTTTATGGTTGGGTACATTCGTGCAACGATTGTGCTTTTGTTAAATCATCACCCGTTTGGCGAAGTAGGCTGTGATTCGTTGATAAATTAACAGGCACCGCATTGATTATATGCAACGCAGGACAAGCTAGTTAACCTAGTAATATCATCAACCATGTGTAGTTAACTAGTGATTATGTGAAGATTGATTGTTTCTTATAAGATAAGTTTAATGCTAGCTAGCAACTTACCTTGGCTCCTTGCTGCACTCACGTAAGTGGGTCAGCCTGCCACGCAGTTTCCTCGTGGAATGCAATGTAATCGGCCATAATCGGCGTCCAAAAATGCATATTACTGATTGTTATGAAAACTTGAAATCGGCTCTTTAATGCCGATTTAATCGGTTGACCTCTAAAACAAACAAAGTACTGTTAACTTAGGCTATTTAGGGATTTATAAGTTATTTTATTTTAGAATTCAAGGGGTGCATTTTAAATGATTGGAAACCTTACAGACTGCAGTGGCTTTAACTGTATCTGGGTTGTTGTTGCAGGCTGACAGTGTGTCCCCAGCAGTGAGAAAGAGAGGGAGAGTATGGTACAGCCACTAATGTTGTGCATTGGGCTGTAGCTCTAGCTAACATGAGTGCTAGGAGGCTTGATCCAACCTGACATGCCACAATTGGGCCAGGAATAAAAATGACAAAGGGGGACGCCTCAAACAAGCCTGGAGGACACAGGCAATAAAGCAGCCGAGAAGAGAGGCCTATTAAGTGGTTCTTTGTGAGAGCGGAGAGGCGAGTAAGTTGTCCTTCAAAAGGATGAGGATGCAGAGCAGGGAGGGAATCTCCAAGGTGATCCTGAAGGGACAAGCCAGCGACAGGCAGTGAGGAGAAATGCCAGAGTAAGATACTAACAGCGCTGTTTGCCTATCGTGGAGCGGGAGCCTTATTAAAATGCATTAGAATCTCCAGGCTGCTCCGCTCTACGCTACTTCTCCCATCCCCATCATCAGGGTGCTTGCTTATCGTCTCCATGGCAAACGGCAGCCAAGTCCTGATAGAAGAGACCTGGCACTCTTGGCCTCAGCTCAGTTGCTACTGCTATGATGTCATCAGAGAGAGGCTTAATAACATTCTCCTTGGTTACTGCTGCTACTGCTCACCCTTTTGTAACCAAACCCATATACACTATGGGTCTCCTGCTCCCATCACTACAAATGTCAGAGGTTTGATCATGTATAGATGAAAGAGATTGGTGACTATGTGAAAAGGATATATTGATTTCCATCTAAAAGAACCCATGAGCCTTTTTTAATTAAGGGATATATACAATGTTTTACAATTTTCCATCTTAAAATGTAGGAAAAAGCAAGGGGTTTTTGGAAAACATCTACCAGAAATAGTCTAAAGGTATTAGAAATACATAACACTCATATTGAAGTAAAAGACCCCCTTGCCAACAAATATCAACACTTTTTATATTTAGTTGTGGATACATTTGTCTGCCTTCTGTAAGTTGAAGAACAATTGCCTTGTGCCTTGAAATTCTGTTACCAAAAACCCACATCTTTAAGATATTTTCTAATTGCTCTCCATCATTAGGAGTGGAGGGTAATGAAAGTTCAGAAGTAACAAATGAAGGCAGATCTATTAATTAGTCAGTGGTTTTACTGATATCAATTTTGTTTATGAATAATTGTGACTAACGTGATTGCTAACTGAATTTCTGCAGTTGAATTGGCTACAATTGGGGAAATCATAATAGTCACAAACCACAGTTGGGTTCACATGTTTGGACATCAAAGTAGAGTACAGAAAAGTATAGCACAGAGCAGTACTGTTCAGTAAAGAACTAGAGTATAGTTCAGTAGAGCACACTAGAGTTAAATACACTATAGTACAGTACTGTACTGTACTCAAATGCACTCTGCTGTGCTGTACTCTACTGAGCTCTATCTATTGTGGAATTGCCCAGATGCTGAATTGTCTTTACTATTTCAAATACCTTTTCAGCTTCCGTGAAACAAGGGCTCTTTTTCAATTGTCTTTCCTTGATTCCTCACGTCCTCTCTCTTCGCCTCCTCAAATGCATTGGAGGAGAAGATTAGACAAAGGAACCTAGGACCTTCTGTGCATTTTGAGGAGGTGAAGAGAGAGGATGTGAGGAATCAGGAGGACAATTGAGAAAGAGCCTTGGGATTACTAGGTCACCCAGGGACATCTCAAAAACATAGAACTACTCCAGGCTTTGTGCTTTTTGTCTTCTCAGAGAGACAAGCAGAAAGCCATTTTTTACTGTAAAAGCATAGAGAGAAGGCCGATGAAACATCAGGCTAGAAAAGTGTTGTCCAGTCTGGCTTGTTTAACAGTTTTTCTACCCACAGCATATTTACTTACTGTACTGCCTGCTTGCTGCCTTCTAAGGGAATATTTACTTTTATTAATGCCTGTTTCATCATTTATAAGCAGCATTCAGTATAACAAAGATTTTGGGACTATTAGGGGAAAGCGTATGTGGGCGAGTTGGTTGACTGAGAAGCGTGGTGGGAGCTCTAGGGAGACTGAATACTGATGAAGTGGAGCTGGAGCGGTAACATTACGCCAGACAGAAATGTAACTTAAATGTGAAGCATTCCCAGTTGTAGCCCTTGTTCATGCATGCATATGATTATGATGGGAACTATGGTGACCTTTCTCCAATTGGATCATTTTACTCTTAAGGCAACATTTACTTCCTCACACGGAAAATGTCAAGCAAAAAGCACTCTGTTTACTCTTTATTCAGTGTGTTATTCCCCGTAGTAATAGAAGTTAGGCTATGTGAGGACATCAGTTTTCAAACAACCTAGGCTCTCAATGTCTATTTAGGCCTAATCATTTGTCTAGTAGAAGTGTAGTTCTACAGTATACAGTGGGGAAAAAAAGTATTTAGTCAGCCACCAATTGTGCAAGTTCTCTCACTTAAAAAGATGAGAGAGGCCTGTAATTTTCATCATAGGTACACTTCAACTATGACAGACAAAATGAGGAAAGAAAATCCAGAAAATCACATTGTAGGATTTTTAATGAATTTATTTGCAAATTATGGTGGAAAATAAGTATTTGGTCACATACAAACAAGCAAGATTTCTGGCTCTCACAGACCTGTAACTTCTTCTTTAAGAGGCTCCTCTGTCCTCCACTCATTACCTGTATTAATGGCACCTGTTTGAACTTGTTATCAGTATAAAAGACACCTGTCCACAACCTCAAACAGTCACACTCCAAACTCCACTATGGCCAAGACCAAAGAGCTGTCAAAGGACACCAGAAACAAAATTGTAGACCTGCACCAGGTTGGGAAGACTGAATCTGCAATAGGTAAGCAGCTTGGTTTGAAGAAATCAACTGTGGGAGCAATTATTAGGAAATGGAAGACATACAAGACCACTGATAATCTTCCTCGATCTGGGGCTCCACGCAAGATCTCACCCGTGGGGTCAAAATGATCACAAGAACGGTGAGCAAAAATCCCAGAACCACACGGGGGGACTTAGTGAATGACCTGCAGAGAGCTGGGACCAAAGTAACAAAGCCTACCATCAGTAACACACTACGCCGCCAGGGACTCAAATCCTGCAGTGCCAGACGTGTCCCCTGCTTAAGCCAGTACATGTTCAGGCCCGTCTAAAGTTTGCTAGAGAGCATTTGGATGATCCAGATGAGGATTGGGAGAATGTCAGATGAAACCAAAATAGAACCTTTTGGTAAAAACTCAACTCGTCGTGTTTGGAGGACAAAGAATGCTGAGTTGCATCCAAAGAGCACCATACCTACTGTGAAGCATGGGGGTGGAAACATCATGCTTTGGGGCTGTTTTTCTGCAAAGGGACCAGGACGACTGATCCGTGTAAAGGAAAGAATGAATGGGGCCATGTATCGTGAGATTTTGAGTGAAAACCTCCTTCCATCAGCAAGGGCATTGAAGATGAAACGTGGCTGGGTCTTTCAGCATGACAATGATCCCAAACACACCGCCCGGGCAACGAAGGAGTGGCTTCGTAAAGAAGCATTTCAAGGTCCTGGAGTGGCCTAGCCAGTCTCCAGATCTCAACCCCATAGAAAATCTTTGAAAGTCTGTGTTGCCCAGCGACAGCCCCAAAACATCACTGCTCTAGAGGAGATCTGCATGGAGGAATGGGCCAAAATACCAGCAACAGTGTGTGAAAACCTTGTGAAGACTTACAGAAAACATTTGACCTCTGTCATTGCCAACAAAGGGTATATAACAAAGTATTGAGATAAACTTTTGTTATTGACCAAATACTTATTTTCCACCATAATATGCAAATAAATTCATAAAAAATCCTACAATGTGATTTTCTGGATTTTATTTCCTCATTTTGTCTGTCATAGTTGAAGTGTACCTATGATGAAAATTACAGGTCTCTCTCATCTTTTTAAGTGAGAGAACTTGCACAATTGGTGGCTGACTAAATACTTTTTTTCCCCACTGTACATATATATTTTTAAAATATTAAAATTATTTAGTCTAGGGATTTTCCAACTTTTCTTGCCCAGAGACCCCCGGCCAAGCAAACCAGGGACCCTCATCATATGTTAGCAAAAATATCAAATCACGTCTCATCAGGTGAATGATAATGGCAAGTAGAAGTAATCAATATTTTAAAGTGAAGAGATTTGGTTGACAGTTATTGTTTTGACATCCCCACAGTTCATTGGAAGAGGAAATGTAAACTAACAGTCTATTAGCTCGAAAGGTATCTTTGCGGCGTAGAGAATTTTGTTGTTGTAAAGCACATTTTCTGCAATTCTACACATTTATCCATTGAGCTGAGAACATTTTGAAGTTTTGAAGCTAATTTCCAGAAATTCTACACAGTTTTGCATGAAGCTGAGACAATATTGCAGTTTTAAAGCTAATTTTCCTGCAATTGTAATACTTATTTCCCTCATTAAAATGCAAATCAATTTATAACATTTTTCACATGCGTTTTTCTTGATTTTTTTTTTGTTATTCTGTCTCTCACTGTTCAAATAAACCTACCATTTAAAATTATAGACTGATCATTTCTTTCTCAGTGGGCAAACGTACAAAATGTATATATTACACACTCATTCAAGGGTTTTGCTTTATTTGTACTGTTTTCTACATTATAGAATAATAATGAATACTTCAAAACTATGAAATAACACATGAAATCATGTAGTAACCCCAAAAAAGTGCTAAACAAATCAAAATATATTTTAAATTCTTCAAAGTAGCCACCCTTTGCCTTGATGACAGCTTTGCACATTCTTGGCATTTTCTAAACCAGTTTCATCTGGAATGCTTTTCCAACAGTCTTGAAAGCTTTGACACAAAGACTTACAGTGCATTCAGAAAGTATTCAGACCCCTTGACTTTTTACACATTTGCTACATTACGGCCTTATTCTAAAATTAAATACTTTTTCCCTCATCAATCTACACACAGTACCTCATAATGACCAAGCAAAATAGGTTTTTCACATTTTTGCAAATGTATAAAAAAAAAAAAAAAACTGATATCAAATTTACATAAGTATTCAGACACTTTACTCAGTACTTTGTTGAAGCACCTTTGGCAGCGATTACAGCCTTGAGTCTTCTTGGACCCTGGGACTAAACAACTAGATCCTACTGATCCTCATCACGGGGGCCCCTCAGGGGTGCGTGCTCAGCCCCCTTCTGTACTCCCTGTTCACTCATGACTGCACGGCCAGGCATGACTCCAACACCATCATTAAGTTTGCTGATGACACAACAGTGGTAGGCCTGATCACCGACAACGATGAGACGGCCTATAGGGAGGAGGTCAGAGACCTGACCGTGTAGTGCAAGGACAACAGGTTTCCTCCAGATGTGTTGCTTGGCATTCAGGCCAAAGAGTTCAATCTTGGTTTCATCTGAGCAGAGAATCTTGTTTCTCATGGTCTGAGAGTCTTTAGGTGCCTTTTGGCAAACTCAGAGCGGGCTGTCGTGCCTTTTACTGAGAAGTGGCTTCTGTCTGGCCACTCTACCATAAAGCTCTGATTGGTGGAGTGCTGCAGAGCTGGTTGTCCTTCTGGAAGGTTCTCCCATCGCCACAGAGGAACTCTGGAGCTCTGTCAGTGACCATCTAGTTCTTGGTCACCTCCCTGACCAATGCCCTTCTCCATGATTGCTCGGCCAACTCTAGGAAGAGTCTTTGTGGTTCCAAACTTCTTCCATTCAAGAGTGATTGAGGGCACTGTGTTCTTGGGGACCTTCAATGCTGCAAACATTTTTTAATACCCTTCCCCAGACCTTGCCTTGACACAATCCTGTCTCGGAGCTCTACGGACAATTATTTCGACCTCATGGCTTGGTTTTTGCTCTGACTTGCACTGTCAACTGTGTGACCTTACATAGACTTTCCAAATCATGTCCAATCAGTTGATTTTACCAAAGGTTGACTCCAATCAAGTTGTAGAAACATCTCAAGGATGATCAATGGAATCAGGATGCATCTGAGCTCATTTTCGAGTCTCATAGAAAAGGGTCTGAATACTCATGTAAATAAGTCATTATAGGGTATTGTGTGTAGATTGAGGCAAAACATTAATTTAATACATTTTAGAAGAAGTAATATAATGCCCTTTTGTGGGGAAAACTAATTCTGGGCCTAGCTCCCACCAGGGAGCCAGGCCCAGCCAATCAGATTGAGTTTTTCCCCACAAAAGGGATTTAATACAGACAGAAATACTCCCCAGCACAAACGATCTTGCAAGTGAAGAAGCTGCATGTGGAGGTCCTGGGCTGGCGTGGTTACACATGGTCTGCAGTTGACCGAATACAAACAGTGTAGCTATTCCCTCCGCAAACAAATCAAACAAGCTAAGCGTCAGTATAGAGACAAAGTAGAGTTGCAATTCAACGGCTCAGACACAAGACGTATGTGGCAGGGTCTACAGTCAATCACGGATTACAAAAAGAAAACCAGCCCGTCGCGGACAAATAACCTCACACTCAACGTCAACAAAACTAAGGAGATGATTGTGGACTTCAGGAAACAGCAGAGGGAGCAGACTCGGCCTACACATCACGGACAAACTGAAATGGTTCAACCTCAGGAGGTTGAAGAAATTTGGCTTGTCACCGAAAACACTCACAAACTTTTACAGATGCACAATCGAGAGCATCCTGTCGGGCTGTATCACCGTCTGGTACGGCAACTGCTCCGCCCACAACCGTAAGGCTCTCCAGAGGGTAGTGAGGTCTGCACAACGCATCACCGGGGGCAAACTACCTGCCCTTCAGGACACCTACACCACCCGATGTCACAGGAAGGCCAAAAAGATCATCAAAGACAACAACCACCCGAGACAGCCTGTTCACCCCGCTATCATCCAGAAGGCAAGGTCAGTACAGGTGCATCAAAGTTGGGACCGAGAGACTGAAAAACAGCATCTATTTCAAGGCCATCAGACTGTTAAACAGCCATCACTAACATTGAGTGATTGCTTCCAACATACTGACTCAAATCTCTAGCCACTTTAATAATACAAAAATAGATGTAATAAATGTATCACTGGTCACTTTAAACAATGCCACTTTATACAATGTTTACATACCTTACATTACTCATCTCATATGTAGATACTGTACTCTATACCATCTACTGCATCTTGCCTATGCCGCACGGCCATCGCTCATCCATATATTTATATGTATGTATTCTTATTCATTCCTTTACACTTGTGTGTGTATAAGGTAGTTGTTGTGAAATTGTTAGATATTACTGCATGGTCGGAACTAGAAGCACAAGCATTTCGCTATACTCGCATTAGCATCTGCTAATCATGTGTATGTGACCAATAAAATTTGATTTGATTTGAAGCCGGTTGGACGTACTGCCAAATTCTCTAAAATGGAGTTGGAGGCAGCTTATGGTAGAGAAATTAACAAATTCTCTGGCAACAGCTCTGGTGGACATTCTTGCAGTCAGCATGTCAATTGTACGCTCCCTCAAAACTTGAGACATCTGTGGTATTGTGTCATGTGACAACTGCACATTTTAAAGTGGCATTTTATTGTCCCCAGCACAAGGTGCACATGTGTAATGATAATGCTGTTTAATCAGCTTCTTAATATGCCACACCTGTCAGGGGGATGGATTATCTTGGCAAAGAATAAATGCTCACTTACAGGGATGTAAACAAATTTGTGCACAAACTTTGAGAGAAATAACCTTTTTGTGCATATAGAAGATTTGGGGGATTTTTTTATTTCAGCTCAGGAAACATGGGACCAACACTTTACGTGTTGCATTTCATATTTTTGTTCAGTGTACATTTGACTGGTCATGCATGTCAGTCTGTTATTTTGCATAATTTAGTGGAATTAAATTGCCGTGTGTACAGTATATTCGTTATGTATCTTATCACAGCATACATATACAGAGCCTTTGCGCTGAAAATCTGTCAGACAGCATGAGGGCTGCTGCCACTGGCGGTTCTGGGGGGGGGCAGTGCCCCTGTGACAACAATTTTGGATCCCCTTGTGGCCCCCCTAAATGTGGAGTATGAAATAATTTTTGCATAACTAATTTTTGCTATCGTTCTTTTTTTACATCCGTTATTAGACAGTGGCAACGTGGAACACTAATTAAACCCACACATTTACTAGAGGGACATGGTATTTTGCCTACTAATGCCTGCAATGAAGTTAAGAAAACAATATGACAACAATAACGTCTAATGTAACTGGCCCCTCTAACAGTACTACTGGCCCCAGCTTGGCCCCCCGGTTGAAAGGGTCTAGAACCTCCACTGGCTGCTGCTACAGCATCTCAAACAGCAAATGCATAGGCAACGGAAGGCAGGCTTCATCAGTGTGTCACACACCACTTTGCAATGAGCTGAAGACAGTATGCATTTTGAAAACATATATACTAAATTGTTTGAAACCTGAATGTTTTAATACATATTATGATGTGCAGGTCTTACCTTGCTTCAAAATAGCCTAGCCAAAATCAGACCATATCCATGGAGGCAAATATTTTATGTCAACTTTCTTTCATTGTCCATAGCCAAAGGCACAATCCTAGTCATATTAGCAACCCATGCTAGTTGTTACATATTACATCTCCACTCTTTTTACGTTTCTGATGGATATTTGAATCTCTGTCATAGGAAACCGCTTGAATGTGCAGCGCGCTTCTGACAGGTTTTCCTGCTAATTGCATTACGGGAAAAAACATTCACACTATTAGGCTATTTCTTTCTCAACAAGCTGACCAATAGAATAGGTTAACTGTTCAACTATGGGGGATAGTAGATTGACATAGGCTAGTGATTTTTCTGTTCGTTACTTGTCTTGTTGACTGAGGAAAAGTAAATGTGGTATTTTGGTATTTTATTAGGATCCCCATTAGCTGGTGCAAAAGCAGCAGCTACTCTTCCTGGGGTCCACACAAAACATGAAACAATACAGAATGACATAATACAGAACATCAATAGACAATAACCGCTCAAGGACAGAACTACATACATTTTTAAAAAAGGCCCATGTAGCCTACATATCAATGCATACACACAAACTATCTAGGTCAAATAGGGGAGAGGCGTTGTGCCGCGAGGTGTTGCTTTATCTGTTTTTTTAAACCAGGTTTGCGGTTTATTTGAGAAATATGAGATGTATAAATTCCATGCAATACGGGCTCTACATAATACTGTACCCTTTCTTGAATTTGGGGACTGTGAAAAGAACCCTGGTGGCATGTGTGGTGTGCTAATAAGTGTGTGTGTCAGAGCTGTGTGTAAATTGACTATGCAAACAATTTGGGATTTTCAACACATGAATGTTTCTTATGAAAAGAAGTGATGCAGTCAGTATCTCAACTCTTAGCCAAGAGAGACTGGCATGCATAGTATTTATATCAGCCCTGGACAGATATTCTAACATCTTCAAAGTGCGCAACAGAATTAGGTAAGAGGGACCACACATCGCTGCATCCTCGACTTGCATGTTCTGTTCATATGAATTACCCTAATCTAAATGTCTGTCATTCTCAGCATTGTTATCAGGTTACGCACCCAATGCATATGGGTCTGGTAAATTTCTCACATTTCCGGTAGATTTAAATGCTGTTGGGCAAAATGTCAGGTGCCACATTCTCCTAACGGAAACCCTGCCATTGTGGTATTCTGTTGCAGCTGGTGCCCCCCATTTTGAAAACCACTGATTTATTCAGATTAGCTGGATTAGATATAGCCTACTTTGTCTGTTGTTCACAAAAACACTTTACACTTTACATAGAAAATGCATTTAGCTACATCTGATGGACTTCAAGGCTGTCTCTTCGTAGTGTGTACCGCAATATTATCTGGAGCACCAGAATGTAGGTTAATTGAAGTCATTGTGCCTGAATGGTTATGACAGTGAACAGTTGTGCAACAAATCTTATCTAGAATCTCTTTCTAGTTCTGTGTTCCTAGTAACAGGATGGCCAAGCTTTTTTTTTAACTTGTTCTGTAATTTCTGCATGCTGGTCACGGTGCCAGAGTCTTTTCTTAGAAAGTTCAGATTTATTGTCAAACTGTGCAGACTTTCCATTACTGGTAACCATTAATAATCCACTTCTTAAATTGAGACAGTGTTCTGTTTTTCCTGAGTGCTAGCATCTCCCAGTACATCCTACCATCCTTTTTTATACATCTGTATAATTCAGAATTGGAATAAGCTATTAAACAACAGGATATTTTAATATGGAAAGCATAATGGGGAGCCTCTGTACAGGGATGCAAACTAGTCATCTTTCGGCGAAATTCGCCGTTTTGGATCCAAAATATGCGACCTACGTGTTCGTGTCGATCCGATGTGAAAAGTTTTGGAGTGGGGGGGCTTTGGATGACTACTGGCTGTATGCAAACGAGTGATGCGCGTTTTGAGCAATACTGGCTGTATCCAAGGTTCAGCCAATCGTTCACATAACAACAGAATGTAGCACACGACTGAAGAGAGAAGAGACAACCAATGTGCTACTTACAGCATCAGCGCGCGCTCTGGAAAGAGCGGGAGAGTGGAATGACAGTTTTTCAGTTAATTTACAGCAGCGCGTCCCTGGCCTTGAACGATGACGAAGCGGTAGGTGAGAAGCCTGACCACGGAGATGGGGGTGAGGAAGCGTTCGTCATGAGCTGTAACCGAAAAACGACTGGCATTTGGAACGTTTGAGGTGAGGGAGAAAGTGTGGTGGAACAAGTATTGTTAACTTTACTTAGCATTTCTATCTTGCTAGCTGGATCGAATTCTCCGTTACCGTTAGCTAGCCAGAGAAATGTTGAGCAACATTAGCCAGTTTAACTGATCAAATAATTTAGTTTATGGTGTGAAAATTTACTTGCTAATAAGGTCAGACAGCTAACATTACAACATCTGTGGCAAACTTCACGTCAAGACAGGCAACCAAAATGAATAATGAATGTATGTGTGTTATGTCATCAAACATAGAGGAGGGAGTGAAATGTAGGCAAGCAATAAACATTTCAGAACAACTACTAGTCGAATAAGACATGGGAGCGATGACGAATTTTGGCAAAGATATTTATTTATAGACTAACAAACTTGAAACAAATAGCCAAATCGAACATTACTAGTGCCACCCCCGCGATCAAACCGACATTAAAAAAAATATGAAACGCAACCGAACGTGATCAGAAATCTCAACTAGCAAGCGACTTGCTTGCTAGTTGAGATTTCTGATCACGTTCGGTTGCGTTTCATATTTTTTTATGTCGGTTTGATCGCGGGGTGGCACTAGTAATGAAGAATTGAAGTGTGTGCGCGTTCACGCGGGGATTCTGGCAGGGGAGCTTTTCGGCACATCACCGTTCCTCAAGTTATAACGCGTTAGTTGCTTACTGGACCCTGGCAAAGCTAACGAACTAACTACTATATGTGAACTAATGTTTTACATCTACAATATGTGGTTAATTTTCAGAATGAGAGAATTAGGTGAAAATGAGGTGTTGCTTGTTAAACAAGTGGATTCAGGGATCAAGTGTAGCTGGAGCTGGGCCTGGCTTAAATTGGATGCCACTAAAGAGGTGAAAGGAACACCACACTCTTTCATACTTCCTCAATACAGTGGATAAAAAGGGGTATGCCAGGTGTACCCTCTGACTGACAGATGTCCACAGGCAGAAAGTGTACAATGTAATAATGTTCAGTGTAGGCCAAAGATTGCTTTTGTTGTGACGAACTTCACAGTAACGTGTGTGAGTGAGTGGGATTATTACTTGTTTTACTCAGTGAATATTATTTTTGCACTCATGTTGCCTTGTGCACTTGATCGATGTCTACTATAGTGGACAAATCTTTTTAGCAAAAATAGAATGCCTATTTGTTTCATTCTAGTTCTACTTTAAGATGTTGTTTTCCCAAGTGCAATATTTAGATTGTGTGTGGTCACAAGCCTTCTATGATAAAGGCTGTCATGGCTAACTGAAATATTAGTGTATTGTTTTTTTTCTCAAGACTTGAGTGTCATTTGCAGTAAAGATGAGGCAACAAATAACATTGGATTGCTTTCTTTTGTTGTTTAATTAGTTAAAACCTGCATTTCCCCCTAGCAGTGGCAAAAAAAAACAAAACTTTTTGGGCCCTAACCAGTTTGCATCCCTGCTCTGTAGGGAGAACACTGGAGAGCGGAGCGGTGGAGTTAGGATCCACATTTTAGCTCACAAAAACTTTCAATCTCAAGCCGAAACCTCAACGGCTCGGTGCAGTGTTAGCTGAAGATGGTGCCATGGAGTTGCCTGCTAATTTATCACAGAGGCAGGCTGACCTTTGGAATGCCCTTCAGTACTTGGCACAGTGGAATTGCAATCCCTATGGGCCGCCTGTGTGCATCAAGGAGAATTAACGCTCACCACTGGCACCATTGCCCTTGTCCTCATGGATTGGAGGGCAATTCTGCTTTAGGTCTTCATGCTGTGACATTTAAGCAGCAAAAAAATGCATTGAGCACTATTAGGTTATTAGTAAAATGAAGTGGTATTGTCTGAATGGCATACCAACTTAAACGCTTGTAGGAATTGGTTAAATGGGTAGGCTAAAAGGGAAAGCTGAGGGGTTTGGGGAAAATGAGAGGTTTGTGCTATCTGCCTATACAGGTACTTCTAAGATTTTGAAAGTCATTTCTGGTCCTAAATCCCACGTAGGAGGCTTGTTCAAACTTCAGAGGAACCATGTAGGTAATTACTTTTTTTAGGGACTGCCAGAGGATGCTTCCCAAATGGCACCCTATTCCCTTTGTAGTGCACTACTTCTGATCAGGTCACATAAGAAGTAGTGCACTGTAAAGGAGATAGGGTGCCATTTGGGACAACTGTGTCCTCCTGATGACACCCATATCATGAAGCCTATAGGCCCAACTGTCAAGGTCATCATCAGTGTCTAATTATGGGCTTTAGCCCCCTGTCAGTACAATATGGATCAGTGGGCAAAGGTGAGTTAACCAAACCTGTCTCCTCTGCCAGTGCCCTTGGCGAATGGCGATCCAAGTCAAACATTTGGGGGAGAGAAGAAAAAAGGAGGCCCGGGTTTAGATGACAAAAGAACAATGGGCTTCACTCAGTTTAACTTCAAATGTAGTGCAGTTCACATATGAGTATTATGAGTACCAGTACGTCTGCATTGCTATCATATTGTATCTATAGATGGAGATAAGGGCTTCCCCAATACTTTTCCCACCTGAATTAGTATCATGCTCTTTTGGTAAACTAAATCTCAAATGGAAAAGCTTGTGTAACTGATCTTTTTCCTGTAACTTAGCTACAACTGCAGGGTATTACCACAAAGACTGAGCCTACTACTATCACTGACATATTGTAGCCTACGTATTTGGATGTCAAAATAGCCTGAGGGCTTTTTTAGCCTGCCTCTATTGCAGCATATGAGAGCAGATATGGAAAGAGAAAATGAGAGCAGCGAGAGAGAGAGTGAAAGAGAGAGCAGGGAGGGAGAGATGGAGCCATTATGTCTTTGTTCAGTCTGACTTCTTCCTCCCGGGCCCTTGGCTTGGTTGGCTGCTAGAGGAGAGAGAGTCTGGGGCTTCAGGAGAGTGTAAGGCTGGCTGTGTCCAATGGGCCCTGGTCAAAAGTATTGCACTAAATAGGAAATAGGGTGCCATTTGGGACCCAGACAGAGTCAGGCCAGAGATACTGGAGTTCTTTATGAGCTCAGTCTGGAGAGGAGAGACAGGAAGACCGTGGGGTGATAGCTGCTCTCTGGGGATGCTTGTGGCAAAGGACGATTCTGAAGGAGTTTTTAGGATAGAGTGATTTGACCGAGGAAAAGCTGAAGAAATCAGAGGTGCATGTGTGTCTGTGCAAATGTGTGTTGGAAGTGGCAATGACCGTTCATTATGTTTCCATGATATCTGCTGTATGAATCTTGTGCTCCATAATGTCTGCTGCTCAAAGCATTAGAGGCATTGAGGTAGGGTTAACTACTTAGGGAGCAAGTAGTTAACACTACCTGGTGAAATGTAAGGCGCCAAATTCAAAATCCAAAAGTTGAATTATTAAACATTCATCAATATACAAGTGTTGCATAGTCATCAAAAGCTCTGCTTCTTGGCAATATCACAGCGTTGTCAGATTTCAAAAAGGCTTTACGGCGAAGCACACCATTTGATTGTTTGAGGATAGCACCTCTAATAGGTATCCTTTTGTGTATATTTGCTGTAATATTTCAACCAGACGATAAAGTGAACGATAGGAAAGAAAAATAAAGTGGTGCGCGTTCACAATCGTGCGCGCGTCAAACCTTGTTTACAAAAATGGTCCCCTGACCATTTCCTGTTCCTATCCGTTCTGCTTACTCCAATCGATCCCAGTCTTTGTATAGAGACTGCTGACATCTAGTGGAAGCCATAAGTACTGCAGTCTCAGTCCTACATAAAGTTGTATGCAATAGGCAACTTGGAGAAGAAGGTCATCTACAAAAAAATAGTACTAATTATGTGCATATCCTATTTTCTGGGCCTGAGTGGCAGGCATTTTACTTTGGGCACGCCAGACTCCAAAACCGTCACCTATGCAGCCGCTCCCTAAGAAGTTAAACTGGACTTCTTTTACTTGAACTGGGATTGAAGGATAGATAGGCTTGGCTGCAAGGTAGGCTTGGGTGGTATCCAGATTGCCCTACCTTCAAACCGGCCAGCACCGCACACAAGGGGCACTATTTTCAAAACCCACTGAGCCTCTGTCATCCCAAGGTTAGCAAGTACATGGAAAATACCATAGTGATTGCTAGTCAAATGCAAACTAGCGCATGCAAACATTTTATACAGTCTCTGATAGACTGTTTGCAGGACAGATATCACAGCTCATAAAATTTATAAAAGTGCTTCTCACAGTTTGCTGCACTCACAAAACTAATATTAGACGGCAAGGTAGGGCTGGGCGAAATGGCCTAAAAACCATATCTAGGTTTTTTTCAAATTTATGGGCGATTCATGACATATCTTGAATTTTGAAACTTTTTCTCTAAGCTTTGTTGCACAATTAAAGGTCAATACACTGGATTTCAAACAGGAATAATCTAATGAATTCAGAGATTTTTAAATTATACCTAGGCTAAATATAAGCCTTTGACAACCATAAGACCCACTAATAATTTAATTATTTTATCAAAATAGTTTAACCTGCTTTTTTGTAATAACTGATCTGGCTTTCAAAGCTTCATATGAAAATGCCCTTTTTGTTAAAAATTTAACCAGAATAATGTACAATACACATCCACTAATAATGACCAACGTCTGGTAGCAGGCATTATAGAACATTTACACTGGTTTCATAAAAAATCTCTCAAGCACAAGCCCACGTGCTAGTGAGTAGCCAGCGAATCTTTATATTTAAAGTCAGCCAACTTGGATCTACAGTGCATTCGGATAGTACAGAGGCCCATTATCAGTAACCATCACTCCTGTGTTCCAATGGCACATTGTGTTAGATAATCAAAGTTTATAATTTTAAAAGACTAATTGATCATTAGAAAACCATTTTGCAATTGTTAGCACAGCTGAAAACTATTGTTCTGATTAAAGAAGCAATAAAACTGGCCTTCTTTAGACTAGTTGAGTATCTGGAGCATCAGCATTTGTGAGTTCGATTACAGGCTCAAAATGGCCAGAAACAAAGAACTTTCTTCTGAAACTATTTACACACCCTCAACTTTTTTATACTGGAATAACAATATTATTTTAATCTCAGCCGCTATTATGGAAAGTGATATTTATAGTATCCTAGGCAGAGGCTAGCCTATAGAAACATTTGTTCTTGTAGCAGTCAACCTTTAGATGACTATTTACCCACATAGTCTGGAAGCAGCTGCTTGGGATCTGAATTAGTGGCGGCATCCCAAATGGCACTGTATTCCCAAGATAGTGCACTACGTTTTACTGCAGCCCTATGGGTCCTGGACTGATCAAAAGTAGTGCACTATATAGGGAATAGCATTTAGGACGCAGATAGTCTGTCTCACCACATGACTCACTTGTTCTCTCAATATGCAGATTAGTGTAGTTTTAAGTGGAACTTTTCTTTTCCCCTTTCTCTCCTCACAATGTCATTCATCAAGACATAACCAGGAGGGGAATGTGATTTGAGGTTCTAGGAATGCCTGTGCTTATCCACCAAGGTAAACAAAGGATGTGTCCCAAATGGCACCCTTTTCCCTAGCCTATACAGTGCACTACTTATGATCAGAGCCATATGGGTCCTGGTCAAAAGTAGTGCACTTAAAAGGAATACTTTGAGATTTTGGCAATGAGGCCCTTTATCTACTTCCCCAGAGTCAGATGAACTTGTGGATACCATTTGTATGTTTCTGCGTCCAGTATGAAGGAAGTTAGAGGTAGTATTGCGAGCCAATGTTAGCTAGTGTTGTTAGTTCCCATAGACTTCCAGTCATTGCCTTAACGCTAGTTAGCCATTGAGCTAACGCTGGTGAGAAACTTGCTTCAAACTGCAGGCAGAGACATAAAAATGGTATCCACGAGTTCATCTGACTCTGGGGAAGTAGGTAAAGGGCTTCATTGCCAAAATCCTGGAGTATCCCTCTATTTGGGACGCAGACAAAGGCTTCTCCAAGGGAAGGGGCTCTGAGCCATGCTTTGATCCTTAAAATTGAAATTGTTCTACCGGTATGTAGACCTTCAGCAAATAATAGGCTTACGCTTTGTTTGATATTATTTCTATGATTAATTTGAGTTTGAATGTAATTTGAATTTGGAAAGTCGGAAATATATTATGTTCAGTTGGAAACATGATATCAGTAATATGCTAAAAATAATCTCTCTCCCCCCACCCCCTCTCTCTCTCCTCTCCAGGTGTATCGGCGCCTGGCTAGCGGGAGTCGGAGCATGCGTGTGAGGTCAGAGATCAGATTGGACGTGGAGCTGTGATGCGTGCGGCTAACTGCAGGATGAACGTGGCGGCCATTCTGAACGGCCTGCTGGTGTCAGTGGTGGCAGCACTGCTCTGGAAGTACGTGAGGCTGAGCGAGCACACTGCAGTACTGGAGGAGGAGCTGCAGCTGACCCGCCAGTCCCAGGAGTTGTCCCAGGCCCGGATAGACTACCACTCCGCTCTGCTGGCCCTTCAGGAATATGGCACCCGTATGGTCTGCACCGGCAAGATGCACACTGATCGCATCTGCCGCTTTGACTACCTGTGCTACTCCACCGAGGCCGAAGAGTTTGTCTTCTTCCACAGCAACTCCTCCTTCATGCTTCCCAACCTGGGGCCCCGGCGCTTCCAGCCGGCCCTGCTGGACCTGTCCTCTGTGGAGGATCACAACACCCAGTACTTCAACTTCCTGGAGCTGCCAGCAGCTGCCCTCAAGTTCATGCCCAAGCCTGTGTTCGTCCCTGACGTCACCCTCATCCTCAACCGGTTCAATCCGGATAACCTGATGCACGTGTTCCACGATGACCTGCTGCCCATCTTCTACACCATGTGGCAGTACTCGGACCTGGACGATGAGGCCCGCCTGGTCTTCATGGAGGGCTGGGGTGAGGGCGCACACTTTGACCTCTACCGCCTGCTGAGCAGCAAGCAGCCACTTCTCAAAGAACAGCTGAGGAACTTTGGCAAACTTATGTGCTTCACTAAGTCCTACGTGGGCTTGTCCAAGATGACCACATGGTACCAGTACGGCTTTGTCCAGCCACAGGGCCCCAAAGCCAACATCCTGGTCTCTGGGAACGAGATCCGGCAGTTTTCCTCATCGCTGATGGAGAAGCTCAATATCACCACGCGAGGAGGAGAGGAGAGCGCGGCGGAGGAAAAGGACGAGTACATCGTAGTGTTCAGTCGCTCCATCAACAGACTTATCCTGAACGAAGCGGAGCTGATCCTGGCGTTAGCGCAAGAGTTCCAGATGAGAGCCGTGACGGTGTCTCTGGAAGAGCAGACCTTCCCCAGCATCGTCAAGGTCATCAGCGGGGCCTCCATATTAGTCAGCATGCACGGGGCCCAGCTGGTCTCCTCTCTCTTCCTCCCCCGGGGGGCCGTCGTAGTGGAGCTCTTCCCCTTTGCGGTCAACCCAGAGCAGTACACCCCTTACAAAACCCTGGCCTCTCTACCAGGCATGGACCTGCAGTATGTGGCCTGGAGGAACATGGTGGAAAAGAACTCTGTGGCCTACCCAGAGAGGCCCTGGGAGCAGGGAGGTATAGCCCACCTGGATAAAGAAGAGCAGGAGCACATCCTGGCCAGTAAGGAAGTGCCCAGACACCTGTGCTGCCGCAACCCTGAGTGGCTCTATCGCATCTACCAGGACACCATAGTGGACATCCCTTCTTTACTAGAGGCTCTCAGAGCGACAGTGAAAACCAGGCCCAACCTGAAGAAGGCCAAGCCTGCCAGCACGGTCCACCCAGGCCAGGTCAGAGAGCCCCAGTGCCAGACGTCGGTCCATGCCACCAACGAGGCCAAGCTGACTGTGTCGTGGCAAATCCCTTGGAACCTCAAGTACCTGAAGGTCAGGGAGGTGAAGTACGAAGTGTGGATCCAGGAGCAAGGAGAGAACACGTACATGCCTTATATTCTCCCCCACCAGAACTATACCTTCTCTGAAAACATCAAACCCTTTACGACGTACCTGGTGTGGGTGCGCTGCATCTTTAACAAAAACCTCCTGGGGCCCTTTGCAGATGTACTCACGTGCAGGACATAATTTGAGTTGATATTTACAGTTTCAAGTATGTGACTGCTTGTTCCAGATGATCAGATATTAGGGCTGTGGATTATTGAAGGTGATGCTAGAAAGGTTCTGTATAATTTCAGCCAGTAGTTTTGAAAGTAGCGCACACGAGCAAAAATGGGTCCCAGAAAATGGTGCACAATTGTATACGACGTCATTCATTTCGTATGATATGTTACGTCCTGTACAATAAATGTATGTTTCCTGCAATTCGTATGATATGTTACGAATTTGTAAGTGCTTAAGATACTGTTCAGTCTCTTTAATAGGAACATCTGTGATTGAGGATAGTCTCCGATTTGAGGACCGTTGATCTCCGATTCCTCTCCGATTTGAGGATGTAATCTGTATCTAGAGTGAGAGACTGTGCTGTTTGATGAGTCAACCATGTCCTCACACAGAGGAGAGTGAAATGCAGTAGACATTCAATGGCATTTAGCATGGGACGCAGGAACATGTGAGTCACGATTTAAGGATGCATTGTCTGTACCTGCAGAAAGTGCTATACAACGTGTCTTTTTGAGATATAGGAATTTCTTTAATATACTTATTTATGAGCAAAAATGTATAGTATAAATTAATGTATGTTTTTTATTAGTCTTAAACACTGAACCTATCTATACCTGTACTTATTTGAGTATGTAATGTAGGTTTTCAGCAAAGCCCAGATGGGACTTTAGGATGACTTGGTCTTGGTTTCATACTTATTTGATTGGTTTGTGATTTGTTATACAGTATCTGATAAATCACACCTTTGTGGCTTAGCCTACCCTCCTGCACAAAGCTTTGTAGCTTTGTAATCTTGCCTTTCTAATTGTCAATTTACATAATTGCAGAATGTTGCCAAAACCTTAAAGGGATACTGTGAGATTCTGGCAATTTTCTACTTACCCAGAGTCAGATGAACTCGTGGGTACCATATTTATGCCTCTGCGTGCAGTATGAAGAAAGTTAGAAGTAGTTTCGTGAGCCAAACCTAACTAGAATTAGCACAATGACTGGAAGTCTATAGGTATCTGCTAGCTGGGTATCTGCTTCAGGCCTGGGTAATTCCAGTCCTCGGGGACCTGATTTGGTGTCACACTTTTCCCCCATCCCTAGCAAACACACCTGATTTAAAATAATTGCGTTTTAACTGAAGCTCATGATTAGTTGACTATTGGAGTCAGGTGTGTTAGCTGGGGAAAAAGTGTGACACCAATCAGGCTCCCGAGGACTGGAGTTGCCCAGGCATGCTTGCTGCAGATACCCATACACTTCCAGTCATTGCGCTAACGCTAGTTAGTAATTATGCTAGCACTAGTTAGCAACTTCCTTCAAACCACACGCAGAGACATAAAAAGGGTATCCATGAGTTCATCTGACCCTGGGGAAGTAGATAAAGGGCCTTATTGCCAAAATCCCGAAGTATCCCTTTAAGAGAAACCAAAGTGAATTTGAAAATATGGTCACTAGTCTACAGTACCATTAAGTATGTGTTATTAGTTGTAATTGGATTATATTGTGCTTCATTAAGGCTTTAATATTTGTCATTTACTGTTTTGAACTATTGTGGCCCATGGATAATAAATTCTTCCCCTTCTAGATTATTTGAGATATTCATTTAAGGCAGATAAAACTTTCAAAGACTGTGTCCAGGAAAATATGTTGCCAGTTTTCTAAAGATACTGACTAAAACATTATTCATTCAAATTTAGCAGTCTTTTAAGAACATGGTTCCTCTAAATGAAAATAAAGAGAATCTATTGTATTTATGTGAAAGGTTTTGTTGCTATGCGGTGCGGTCACTAGATATGCGAGGGGTAGTTCTATTTCTGTCAGAAAAACTGGAGTTTCTTTAATCAGTTTCTTTGTCATTGCCCTGTGTGTCAAAAGATAAATACAAAAAGGTTCATGTCACTTGTTCAATTGTCCTATTTTTTTTTTTATTCATTCGACGCAGTTGCAAAAAATTATCAGAATTCCTTACTTACTATTAATAGGTACCATTTCTGATTGTGATCATTTCAATTTTGCGCAGGTTATATGCATGCATAAACTTGTGCTGTAATTAGCCTGTGATGCTTTTAATTTGAAAGTGTGGTAAAGACTGCTCTGCCCCAAATCAAGCTGGAGGAATAACCCATTATATGGCTCATCAGTGCTGCTAACCATGTGTGATTCAGGGGTTGTATCTAAAATGGCACCCTCTTCCCTTTATAGTGTACTACTTTTGACCAAGACCTATAAAGGTGACCAGAGCCTAAAAATAGTGCTCTATATAGGGAATAGGGTGCCATTTTGGGACTCAGCCCAAGTCTATATGATGGTGTGCAATGCTGCCTGTTACTTTTGGTGTGCAAAACTAAAGTAATGACTAGCTTCCCAGTATGTACCAAGCTCCCAGAGTAAGAGTGCTGATGTAGGATCAGCTGCAGCCCTCCTGTCCTACTAAGCGTATATACATTGCCTTCAGAAAGTATTTAAACCTTTTGACTTTTTCCATATTTTGCTGTTACAAATTGAGATTAAAATGGTTGAAAAAATGTACAATTAAATCCATCTACAAATAACCTGTAATGTCAAAGAGGAAGAAAAATACTAATTTGTATTAAAAAAAAAAATAACATTAATACAGTAAATCTTTATTACATAAGTATTCAACCAACTTAGTCAATACATGTTAGAATCACCTTTGGCAGCGATTACAGCTGTGATCATTTCTGGGCAAGTCTCTAACAGCTTTTCACACCTGGATTGTATAACATTTGCCCCTTATTCTTTTCATAATTCTTCAAGCTCTGTCAAATTGGTTGCTAGACAACTATTTTCAGGTCTTGCCATAGATTTTCAAGCAGATTTAAGTCAAAACTGTAACTCGGCCACTCAGAAACATTCACTGTCTACTTGGTAAACAACTCCAGTGTAGATTTGGACTTGTGTTTTAGGTTATTGTCCAGCTGAAATGTGCATTCATCTTCCAGTGTCTGGTGGAAAGTAGACTGAACCAGGATTTTGCCTGTGCCTAGCTCCATTCCATTTATATTTTACCCTGAAAAACTCCCCAGTCTTTAGCGATTACAAGCATACCCATAACATGCAGCCACCACTATGCTTGAAAATATGGAGAGTGGTACTCAGTAATGTGTTGTATTGGGTTTGCCCCAAGTATAACACTTTGTATTTAGGACAAAAAGTGATTTGCTTTGCCACATTTTTTCAGTATTACTTTAGTGCCTTGTTGCAAACAATGCTTGTTTTGGAATATTTTAATTATGTACAGGCTTCCTTCTTTTCACTCTGTCAATTAGGTTACTATTGTGGAGTAACTACAATGTTGTTGATCCATCCTCAGTTTTCACCTCTCACAGCTGCTCAAAGGGATATTCAGAGGCTGCTTATGGTAGAGAAATTAACATTATATTCTCTGGCAACAGTTCTGGTGGACATTCCTGCAGTCAGAATGCTAATTGCACACTCCCTCAACTTGAAACCTCTGTGGCATTGTGTTGTGTGACAAAACTGCACATTTTAGTAGCCTTTTATTGTCCCCAGCACAAGGTGCACCTGTGTAATGATCATGCTGTTTAATCAGCTTCTTGATATGCTACACCTGTCAGGTGGAAGGATTATCTTGGTAAAAGAGAAATGCTCACTAACAGGGGCTTAAAGAAATTAGGGCTCAAAATTGGAAAGAAATAAGCTTTTTGTGCGCATGGAACATTTCTGGGATCTTTTATTTAAACTCATGAAACATAGGACCAACACTTTACATGTTGTGTTTATATTTTTGTTTAGTATAATTTTGATTTTTTTTTGAAAATCATTATTCCACTTTGACATTATGCTGACTTTGACATTATGCTGTATTGTGTGTAGGCCAGTGGAACAATCTAAATTCAAGCAATTTTAAATTCAGGCTGTGACACAACAAAATGTAGACAAAGTCAAGGGGTGTGGATACTTTCTGAAGGCACTGTATTGTGATCTAAAAGGTTAAATTGTCCTAAATCAGCGCTCCTACTCTGAGACACTTGACATGCGGCCCCAGATCTCTCTGTCCTGGGGTTGAGTTTTCAGCAGAGGGCACAGGTTTGAAACTAGTTTGACGGTTTTTGAGGCAACTGAGAGTGGTGACAGGAATCTGTGAATCAATAGCATTGGATTGGGTTTCTCTCTTCCCCTAAAACGGCACGGGTGATGCAGATTGCCAGTGCCAATTCATGGACTTTGCAATGCGTGCCAATGTTGATTATTGGTGTAATAGTTTAATGGACATTAATGGTGTCATAATAATCAAGGTATTTAAATGCAGTGCTGACTGGCTAGTATGTGAATATCCTACCCATTGTGCTGTATCCATTGAGGTATCCTACTGATGAACTAAATTCCTCATTAACTGGAATTTGTCCCTTTTTGATTGAGATAGTTTCGGTTTAAAAGTCAAAACTTGAACTGTTTAAAAAATATATGTTCTCAAATGCAGTTCTGTCAGTGTTGGAATTCAAGAGATTATTTTGAACTGTTGTTGTTCAATGTGATGTTGTATTTTGTGTGTTTGTAATGCTTGTTAGGTTGTGTATACCACCTCCAGTAAATAAATTATATTTGCTAAGACTGAGTGTGTCAGAAACTAGTGTACATGTATTATGTTTACTATAATGATAAAAAAAATAAACACATTCAGTAATTGTGAGTTATTGAATAAAACAATTTTATATACAGTACCTGTCAAAAGTTGACACACCTACTCATTCAAGGGTTTTTCTTAATTTTTTACTATTTTCTACATTGTATGAAATAACACATGGAATCATGTAGTAACCAAAAAAGTGTTAAACAAATAAAAATATATTTGATATTTGAGATTCTTCAAAGTAGCCACCCTTTGCCTTGATGACAGCTTTGCACACTCTTGGCATTCTCTCAACCAGCTTCATGAGGTAGTCACCTGGAATGCAATTCAATTAACAGGTGTGCATTGGAAAGAAATTCCACAAATTAACTTTTAACTTCTTTGTGCGTTTCAGCCAATCAGTTATGTTGTGACAAGGTAGGGGGGGTATACAGAAGATAGCCCTAATTGGTAAAAGACCAAGTCCATATTATGGCAAGAACAGCTCAAATAAGCAAAGACAAACGACAGTCCATCATTACTTTAAGACCATGAAGGTCAGTCAATCCGGAGAATGTGCAGTCGCAGAAACCATCAAGTGGTATGATGAAACTAGCGCTCATGAGGACCGCCACAGGAAAGGAAGACCCAGGGTTACCTCTGCTGCAGAGGATAAGTTCATTAGAGTTACCAGCCTCAGAAATTGCAGACCAAATAAATGCTTCACAGAATTCAAGTAACAGACACATCTCAACATTCAACTGTTCAGAGGAGACTTCATAGTCAAATTGATGCAAAGAAACCACTACTAAAGGACACCAATAAGAAGAAAATAATTGCTTGGGCCAAGAAACACGAGCAATGGACATTTGACCGGGGGAAATCTGTCTTTTGGTCTGATGAGTCCAAATTTGAGATTTTTGGTTTGACCAAGAAGGAAAGTGATGGAGTGCTGCATCACGACTTGGCCTCCACAATCACCCGACCTCAAACCAATTGAGATGGTTTGGGATGAGTTGGACTGCGGAGTGAAGGAAAATAGTAAAAATAAAGAAAAACCCTTGAATGAGTAGGTGTGTCCAAATGTTTGACTGGTACTGTATATTTTGTCCTTTTTCATAGCTCTGGCAAACATCTCATGAGAATAATTATTCTAAGCAATCAAATCAAAGTTTATTTGTCACGTGCACCGAATACAACAGGTGTAGTAGACCTTACAGTGAAATGCTTACTTACAGGCTCTAACCAACAGTGCAAAAAAGGTATTAGGTGAACAATAGGTAAGTAAAGAAATAAAAACAACAGTAAAAAAGACAGTGAAAAATAACAGTAGCGAGGCTATATACAGGCACTGGTTAGTTGGGCTGATTGAGGTAGTATGTACATGTAGATATGGTTAAAGTGACTATGCATATATGATAAACAGTAGAGTAGCAGTAGAGCCCAGTTAGCCAATGTGCGGTGGCACTGGTTGGTCGGGCCATTTGAGGTAGTATGTACATGAATGTATAGTTAAAGTGACTATGCATATATGATAAACAGAGAGTAGCAGCAGTGTAAAAGAGGGTTTGGGGGCACACAATGCAAATAGCCCGCTTATTTTTAGGTTCTAAATAAGGGCATTACCTTGGTTCATTTTTTGGGGCTGTAAAGATATTTTAGGCCATACATACAGGTTTTTTTTAGTTACACATGCCCCCCAGAACAAACTGTACTGCATCAAAATGTAATTATAACAAACGTCTGAGACAGAAAGTGAGTGCATGTACTCTTGGTCTCATCATCATACGTTGTCCTATAAAAAGTAGACTACCTGCATTTCCCTTGGAAAACAAGTCGCCTCCTGACATCCCTCATTCTCTTCCCTACCATCCTTCCCTCTTCTCCACAGGGCTATTTTCTGCCAGCTTAGCCTGGGAGATGAGATGCGCTCTGACAAGCCCAGATGGGCAGCGCCGGCTTATGGGGGTAAGTGACAGTGGCCTGCCCTCAGAGTGGAGGAGTGGCAGGGGGGAGCCGGGTGGCAGAGCATAGCAGAGTGAGTATGCGTCCCAAATGGCAGCCCTTTCTCAAAACTACTTTTGACCATAGGGCGCTGCTCAATAGTAGTGCACTATGTAGGAAATAGGGTGCCATTTGGGACTCAGCCTGAGTGAATGGCTGTAATGGAGGAAGAATGAGAAGAACTCTCACAGTGGCTATGAAGAACATTCAGCGCTAGAAGTTTTAAGTTTGTCACCTTACCCAGTGTAAAAGCAAGCTGGAGAGACATATCATATAGTGTGACTATATGATTTGTGGGATGATGCTCATCATGAAAATTTTAGGACTTCTCTTCTACTCCCTCCCCATGACGCGAAGCAGCAAGCGAGCGAGCCTGATGTGATGGTAGCCGCAGTGGGGATACACTTTCTGGAAAGCCATTTATCCATGCAGACTTGGTGTCAATCTAAATATAAGAGCGTCAGCCCCATTCTCTCTAATCAGCTAATCACAAAGGACTAGCCTGGGTGTAGAAATGTATTCCTTTTTTGTTTGCTCAAGGTCCCACCAGTGAGCATCACACAAGCCAAGCCACTCAATGTGCAAAATATGTTATTTAGGGAAGTCAGAAGTTGGCAGGTAGCAGCTACTGAATTGCTCGTGTAGGCCTGTGTGTCCGACAGCAGAGGGAATGGATGAGTCTTTCTTATTTGTATTCAGATGGGGTTAAACCAGTGGCTCTTTTTCCTCCAAAAGAGAGCAGTGACTCACCAGTAGTTTTTTAAATATTTGCAGAAATGACCCAACGCTGAAACAAGGGGAGAAGGTTAATCTGCCGGCTTTTGAAGTCAGGGTTATGTCTCATTGACTATACACGAAAGGGAAAGCTACTCAAGGCTGCTTTGAACTCAAAATAATGCAGCTTTTCCATCTCTCTGTGTTTTATCTTTGAACTGCTTAGTAAAGGATTAAGGTGACTTTGGGGATTTAGCACACAACATAATGTAGTGCTGCAGTATACAATAAGTTTCCTCTGTGATATCACAATAATATCCTCATAGTAAACTCAAGGTTATTTTGACAAAATATGTTGCTAACAAAATTGTATAGCAGAAGTAGTGCAATTAACACTTTGTGGCCTGGTTTGGTTTATGTGCAAACCATGTTCAGCCCTTGATATTGAAAGCTTGAGTTGGTTTTCATTTTCACACCTGATATTTTCCCACAGCACACCTGAGAAGTTTCAAAAACATGCACGTTGACATGTTCATTAGTAGAACACCTGAGACCAGTCTGAAGAAGGCCCTGTAAATGATGCTATGGCAATGCACCTTTCATCATTACAGCAACATACCTGAGAGAGGAGCCGTAAAGATTCTCTCATTATTATCACAAACAGTCTCCGACTTGAGAGCCTTGGGTACATTTCCTCACAAAGTATTTATATCCCTTGACTTATTCCACATTTTGTTGTGTTACAGCCTAAATTCAAAATTGATTGAATTTATTGTTTTTGTCACCCATCTACACACAACACCCCATAATGACAAAATAAAAACATGTTTTAGAAATGTTTTAACATTTATTGGAATACAGAAATACAGAAATATCTTTAACCTTATCTACATGTACATACTACCTCAATCAGCCCGACTAACCGGTGCCTGTATGTAGCCTCGCTACTGTTATAGCCTCGCTACTGTATATAGCCTCGCTACTGTTATTTTTCACTGTCTTTTTTTACTGTTGTTTTTATTTCTTTACTTACCTATTGTTCACCTAATACCTTTTTTGCACTGTTGGTTAGAGCCTGTAAGTAAGCATTTCACTGTAAGGTCTACACCTGTTGTATTCGGTGCACGTGACGAATAAACTTTGATTTGATTTGATCTCATTCACATAAGTATTCACACCCCTGAGTCAATACATGTTAGAATCACCTTTGGCAGCAATTACAGCTGTGAGTCTTTCTGGGTAAGTCTTTGTACACCTTTATTGTACAATAGTTGCACATTATTATTTAAAAATTCTTCAAGCTCTGTCAAGTTGGTTGTTGATCATTGCTAGACAGCCATTTCCAAGTCTTGCCATAGATTTTCAAGGCGACTTAAGTCAAAACTGTAACTAGGCCACTCAGGAACATTCAATGTTGTCTTGGTAAGCAACTAGGTTATTTTCCTGCTAAAAGGTGAATTTGTCTCCCAGTGTCTAGTGGAAAGCAGACTGAACCATGTTTTCCTCTAGGATTTTTCCTGTGCTCAGCTCTATTCCATTTATTTTTATCCTCTCCTCTCTATTTTTATCCTCTCTAGTCCTTGCCAATGACAAGCATACCCATAACATGATGCAGCCACCACCATGCATGAAAATATGAAGAGTGGTACTCTGTTATTTGTTGTGTTTGATTTCCCCAAAACATAATGCTTTGTATTCAGGACATCAAGTTTATTTCTTTGCCACAAACAGGATGCACGTCTTGGAATATGTTTTATTCTGTACAAGCTTCCTTCTTTTCATTCTGTCATTTAGGTTAGTATTGTGTAGTAACTACAATGTTGTTGATCTGTCATCAGTTGTCTCTTATCACAGACATTAAACTCTGTAACTATTTTAAAGTCACCATTGGTCTCATGGTGAAAACCCTGAGAGGTTTCCTTCTTCTCCGGCAACTGAGTTAGGAAGGACGCATGTCTCTTCGTATTGACTCTGTGTATTGATACACCATCCCAAAGTGTAATTAATAACTTCACCATGTTCAAAGGGATATTCAGTGTCTGCTTTTTATATTTTTACCAATAGGTGCCCTTCTATGCGAATGATTTGAAAACCTCCCTGGTCTTCGTGGTTGAATCTGTGTTTGAAATCCACTGCTCGACTGAGGGACCTTATAGATAATTGTATGTGTGGGGTAAAGAGATGAGGTAGTCATTCAAAAATCATGTTAAACACTATTATTGCTCACGGAGTGAGTCCATGCAACTTATTATGTGACTTTTTAAGCATATTTTTATTCCTGAATTTACTTAGGCTTGTCATAATAAAAGGGATTGAATACTTACTGACTCAAGACATTCCAGCTTTTCCTTTTTAATGAATTTGCAAACATTTCTAAAAACATTATTCCACTTTAACATTGTGGCCAGTGACACTAAATATAAATGTAATAAATGTTAAATTCAGGCTGTAACACAATAAAATGTGGAAAAAGTCAAGGGGTGTGAACTTTTTGAAGGCACTGTACCTAGAATAATAGAAAGGGAATGAGGTTTTTCCTTTCCCTTTTCTTGCTGTTCTTTTCTTTCATTTGCTTTCCTTTTGCTTTCCCTTTCCATTCCTTTCCCTTCCTTTCCTTTCGTTCCCTCTGTTCCAGCAAGACCTTTTCCTCATCTCTCCTTACTCACCTCCAAGCCGAGGGAACAAGCCCAAAGACATCATCAATAAGACGTGGTGGTGTGCCATTACTAAATCCCCTAATGCAAAGAGAGAGAGTGAAGTCTGTTAAAAAAAAAATCTAAGTGAGGGACAAAGCAAATACCATTGGAAAAAAAACAAGAGCCAGAAAATAGTATTCCACAAACAGGTAGAAGATCACAAAATGGATTCCAAAGGGCAAAGAGTGATGTGTTTGCCAGTGCTACAAAAATTGGTTTAAAATGTTAATTGTTGGTCACGCTTTACATTGCATTGTTGGTATTACTGTTATTACTGTGTTATTAGTGTGTACTTATTTATGTAAATACAGTGAAACAAGTATTGTATTCTATTTACTCATTGTTACTCTGTATTCACACAAGGATGGTGTTAAGGCTTGGGTTGAGGTTAACGGTTAAGGGTTGGGGTTAGGGTTGTGGTTGAGGATAGGTTTAAGGTTGAACTGGGATGTTGACATGAAGCTAGGGTTAGGGTTGTGATTGAGGCTGGGGTTAGGGTTGAACCCTATGTACAGCTGTAACACCAACCCTATCCCTAACCCTAGTTTAGCAATACCTATCATGACCTAGGCCTAGATTCAATCCGTAGCGCGAAATATCAGAGTAAAGCGTGAGTGACATTTAAAGGCAATATTCCTGTGTTTGTGGAGACTGCATTCACGGTAAAAGCTGCGAATGTCGGCTCTAGCCCCTAGCATTATGAGCTTTTGTTGCAAGGTGCCCCATAATATTATATTGTGCTCAGCTGACATAGTCCCAACACTCTTGGGTGCAGTCGGTGCAATTTAGTAACAGGAAACTAGCTCTGCCAGTGCACTGGTTAATATCATCCAAACGCTTCCAAACTGGCAAATATACAGGAATAGTTCATACTTTCCAGAGGGGAGAGGGAGTGAGCAGAATGAGAGTGTACTGTAGGTTGTGAAAATAACATTCTGTTCTCTAGTGTGCATATCTGTCCTGTTGAATATCCTCTTCTTCCAGTTTCATTGGTCCATTAACTATTCATTTAAACCCCTTTCACCATTCCATATACTTTTGATTGTTGAGGTTTACAAAGCTGCATATCTTTACACATATTTTGCTTTAAGCCCTTTTCCATGTAGCCTATTTGGAATTACCTCACATGGTGATTTCAGGTGAATATGGAAGTCTACTTTGACTTAACAAAGTACTAGACTGGTGTTTGGTGTGAGGTTATATTAGTTAGGATCCTCAGTTTTGCACTGCAGTTTTATAGCTTTGCTAAGTGTTGGTTTGCCTGGAGGAATTTCTCTTGATGGGCCTGCCAGTCAGCAGACGCAATTACAAAGAGAACGAAGCCTTAGCTCTCTGAGAGATGTATAATTACCTCAAAGCATCTCTCTCTCTCTCTCTCTCTCTCTCTCTCTCTCTCTCTCTCTCTCTCTCTCTCTCTGTGTATTCACAATATCTGTGTTTATGACAGTTGCTCCCCTAGTTATGATTAATTGAAAGGTTTCCATAAAAATAATTACAAGCTCAGGAAACACGTTGGAGACTTCTGTTGTGAGGACTAAGCTTGACTAAGCTTGAAACCACAGTGCATTCCATTTGGTTGGAGGCTGTGCATTTATTTATGTTATGTCTGATGGTGTGGTTTTTCTCCCCTAAAAGACTAAATGTTAGTTTTGGTAAATAGATCCACTAAAATGCAACTTTTGTGGAAAGGCTTATACATACCCATTGGCAAACAGATGATAGAAAAAGAAGACATGACGGAGGAGATTGAAAATAATAAAAGAGGACAATAAGTCATGATTGCCAGTTGAAGATCAGAGATGAGAAGTGGAGTTCATTGCTTTTTTTAAAACCATTAAAATGTTGCTCTTATCTGAGGCCAAATGACAAAGAGGCCCAATGGCAGAGGATGAGTCAGATTGAAGTGGGAGGGACAGGTGGCTCAGGGCCATGTCTATCTGCAATGATTAACTTTAACATTTACATGCAAATTAACTGGTAAGTGGCAAGTCCTCCGAGCATCAACACTGAGTTAGCCCGCTGAGCTGAAGCCTAGGCATTAGCTCACGGGAGTGAATGCGATTCCTCAAATCTCAGGCAAGGTTAGTCATCAGGCAAGCATGGTTCTGGACCACTTCTTACACAAGCACTCTGCTAGGGTTTATTCGTGGTACATTAACGTCTGTCGAGAAAATTTCAAAAGCTGAAGATGACAGCAAATGTGTTAACAGTCTTTTATTCATGTCTGGGTAGCAGTAATAAGAGCATGCAGGGAATGGACTACCAATCAAGGGAAGATTTCAGGGGGAACGCAGAGATTATAAAATGAGCTGAGCCTAAAGCTTTGCACTGTTGGAATAATCATGATTTAAGCACTGACAAAAATATTTTTTGTACATTTACATCAAACTGACAAGAAAATATGATAACACTCCTGTTATCGTGAATACTTGAAAAAGTGCACAACTTCATTTAACTACAAAATAAATATAGAATTTAGAGATCTAACAGTTATCATTCAGATTCAGGCGTTTCCTCTCATGTTGGAACGATATGGAATCAACGTGAATGTGATTTCAGGAAGCAAACTCAATCACTATTCCTCAATATCTGTGATCCAATTTAATCTTTCCACATGGATTGGGAGTATCACGGTCTGAAGCTTTTAATATTTTTTTGAGGAAGGGTCTACTTAAATCTGTAGATATTATGAAGTTTTTTTTTAACACGTAGCATGCAAGAAAGTTGCCATAAATGTTTTACCAATGATCAGGTTAACTCTTATAATAAGAGTACAACTGTGAACAACTGACTGACTGCTAAGCCATTGGACTGTAGATGGATACCACCATCCATGGGACGGTCCCGAATGGCACAAGCAAGGTACTAAATCCTAATTGCTTCAGGGGCACTGTACAATGGTGACCCTGGCCGTGACCCCATCCCTGCGGTGTCTCAGGGGGGAGTTGGGATATGCAAGAAACATATTTCCATTACACACCTCCCACTGGGCCCTGATCAAATGTAGTGCACTATATAGGAAACACTTTAGTTACCCATTCCATTCCATGTCACAGAGAAAAGACAGTCTTTCTTTATCTTTATTAGATTTTTCTACAGCTGAGTTGGTTCAGTGGCTGGGTGTTCTATTGAATAGTTTTCTATTTTTAATAGAATGGGTAGAATGGATAAAACGCTGTAATAGCCTCCAAAGTGAGAGAATTTATATTGAACACAATCAAAGAATGCAATTTGTGACTCATCTCTTTTAGAGACGTTTTCCAATAGTTGTTGTTTGCTCAGCCTCTTTATGCCTTACAAAGTAGTTTTCCGTCTTATTGTGAGATATTCTTTTCTGAAACAACCTGTATTCTGTCCCCAATTCATACGCATTGGCTATGTAACGATGACTATTCCCCCTGCAGTAACAAAGAAATGGATTAGCGATACACTACAGCTCCACACACAGATGGTCAGTCTGTCATGATGAATAACATTGTAGCTGGGAGGTGATTTTCTCCACTTGCAATGTTGAGTTTTCCTAGCATGCTAGCCCTGACCTGTCTCCTGTTACTTCAATTATGCGTGGAGAGTGCTGTGCTGTGCTCCTCCCTTAAGAATGTGTATGCGTGTTCAGTAGCGGTTCTAGCTTGTATGGCTCCCTGGGCGAACCCCCTGTAACTGTAATTTTTATCCAGACATTTGAAACAACACAAATACATTTAAAACTATATAAATATAAAAATATACATAAAAATAACTCATAAATATCAAAAAGAAGTAACAAAGACAAATAGAAACAAATTTGTGTTGATTTGGCACTCGAGCATCAATACATTACCCATCCCCCAACACTGTCAACTAAGAGTCAAGACTAAATCAATTCACCTTGGTGGTGTGCAGCCTGGTTTTATATTATTCTTAACGATTTTGCACGAACCAGAAAAAAATGCAACAATATGTCCGTGAAACTATATATTCACAGTATTATGAATGAATTGTGGTTTATTTGGTAGCATTTCGTAGTGTGACTTATTTTACTAATTGCAATAGTACTGTACAAAGGGGTTATGGTTCCCCCTCTCCCCCTACCTCGGGCTTCCAGTGGGGAGACCTGAGGTCAACCTACCCCCGCCCCCCTCCCCATCTCATACTTCTGAGTGGGAGACCTTCCCAGGCAGTAGCCTGCCTAGCTCACAAACTAGAATCAGGGCGCCCACTCCGACAAGGTTAATTGACCCACAGTCCACACCGTGAAATGATATCATTGACGTGACGTGCAAATGAGCGATAGAAAACAGATCGCGCAAATGTCACCGTTCCTAATTTTTTGGTGCGGGCGCCCTGTGCCACCCCCGGCAAGATGCCACCCTGGGCCATACCTAAATCCGCCACTGTGCATGTTTGTCTGACATAGCGGGGTTGACAAGACACCAGACCAGAGAGTCTCTTACTCACGACACATCCACCATGATGAGGACTCACCAAGCTATGCATTATAATAATATGACTAAGTCCGTATCCTTAATGTCACCTTATTTCCTATGTAGGGCCTATAGGAAATAGGGTGCCATTTAGGACACAGTCCTGTTTAACATCTGTGTACTGCAGATTCTCAGGGTTAAGGTGCCAACCATTATCTGATCATAGGGAGATACTGTATGAAGGATCTAATCTTTTTTCTTCATCTTTTCTTTCCTGCCCTACCATCCCTACCATCCCTACCCTGATTGGAGTAAACTAACAGACAATACTTCTACTGTTACTTACAGTTCTTTTCTCTCACATCTATGGTACCTGTAGTTAAATAATTATACATAGAGCATATTCCTAATTTCCTCTTTCTTCAAGTGCTCTTCTTTCTTTCACCCACAGCGACCAATTCACCATTCATTTTGATCTTAACTCCAACCTTCCGGATCTAATTGTCTTAACAGTGGATAATATTTTAAGACCACTTGAGTTCTGAATTTGTTGACCAGATTGGTCTCTCTCTCTCTCTCTGACTTTTCTTCTGACAACAGCATGGGTCAATAAATGAAAAACAAGAAGTCATCTTAACAAATACAACTACAGTGCTAATAATAACCATATTTTAGCTAACATGGTGAGAAAAGATGAAACACAGTAGTTCAATATTTACAAAATGTAGACCGAACACTGTGCTTAAAAAAAAGCCCTAATTATCAAATATGGCAACTAAGATATTAGTGGAGAAAGTGTGAAAAATAGAACGGGAATTCAAGTGCTTTGATGTTGTGCCACTTGGACTAGCAACACAGTGGATTAGAGTGATTTGAGGTATTAAAGCTGGAGATGAAGCATGTGCTGTGTCCCAAATGGCACCTTATTCCCTATATAGTGTATTACTTTGCTGGTCAAAAGTAGTGCAATATAAAGGAAATATGGGGCCATTTGGGACGCACATGGATAAGAAGAACAGTACACTCCGTCCGTACGTCATTACAGTCAATTGTATTCATTCAGTAGTACAGAATGAAACGTCTTGTTCATGAAATGCAGGAAAGGTTCATTATTCATAGAACCTTGATAACATGATCACTTCTCAATCACTGTTGGGTACAGTAACTAAATGTGTGATTGTTGTGTGGCGTAAATATAATTGTTTGTTCATAACAGTCAACAATATGAAAACATGTAAATCCTACCATCTGTGCTTGACCCAGGGGAGAACGACTGTCCCCTCTCATTGAAGCCACGGAGGTTCAAGGCAAAAAACAGGATCTCCCATTATAGTGAACTGAAAAATGTCAATCTTCGTGGTCAATCTTTGTGTAAAAAAAATAAATAATCGAAGACAATTATGGTTGCTTCTATTACACCATATGTATGTCCTTAAACCAATTATTTTAAAATCACACGCATAAGAAGTTATAAGGAAAATTTAGTAAGTAATGGCAGCCTGCATTATCCTGGTCATCCTTCAACTTAAATTACTCAATGAGAGAGGCAGCACTAAACTTGTTTGCAATGTCCCTTTTTGGAGTAGCTAAAACTGTGCATGTTATGTCTCCATGAATATCCATCTTAACCAACTACATTTGGCTTCAATTCGCTGATGAGTCTTCATAAAGGAATGAATGGCGTCACGTGATCGATGGCTTGGTCCATTATATACAGTCATTGGCTTGACCTTGCATACCATAACTCCAAGGAAACGCTTTATTGCGAAGAGATTTATCAACATATTCATACTTGCAGACACCAGTGAATTCCTGCCCAAACAAACTCGTTTTTTCCCCTTAAAGTCATATACAGTAAAGTGTACAAAGGATCAATTGTCAAGGAGCCCAATCTTATTTTTTGTGACCAACTTTTTATTTGGTTTGGTAATTTTCTATTTCAAAAGAGGGTTACAGGTACAAAAATAAAAGCATACAAAGATAACCCCGACCCATTCCCACCTCTGTCCCCATCAGATATGTGAGTGAAGCGTAGTTAGAGCTGAGCGTGCCCAATTTGACTGTAGCGTGGGGTGAGATTCCCAAAGGCTGGAGCGTTGGCATTCTCACCCACTCCAATTTTGCTCCAGTAGCATTCCAGTAGTGCATACCCGGCCCAGCATGCATTTGTAGTCTACTTGTGTGCTGCTATAGCCCCTTGCCTGAGCTACTGTCATAGAGTTTGCTTAATGTTTTCATAAAGAAACTAATAAAACACACAGGTGCTAAATCAAGGTGACTTACAAAGATGAGGACCAAGAGCATAAGAGGGAGTGCAATTATTTAGTGTCCACAACTAAAGAATCATTGTGGAATCCCTTTCCCAACTGGATAAAAGGAACACCTATGTGAGAATGCTGTTCATTGACTACAGCTCACCGTTCAACACCTTAGTGCCCACAAAGCTCATCAATAACCTAAGGACCCTGGGACTAATCACCTCCCTCTGCAACTGGATCCTGGACTTCCTGTCGGGCCGCCCCCAGGTGATAAGGGTAGGCAACAACACATCTGCCATGCTGATCCTCAATATGGGGGCCCCTCAGGGATGCAAGCTTAGTCCACTCCTGTACTCCCTGTTCACCCACGACTGCGTGGGCAAGCACGACTCCAACACCATAATTTAGTTGACGACACAACAGTGGTAGGCCTGATCATCGACAACCACGAGACAGTTTATAGGGAGGAGGTCAGAGACCGGGCAGTGTGGTGCCAGGATAACAAGACAAAAGGGCTGATCGTGGACTACAGGAAAAGGAGAGCTGAACACGCCCCCATTCATATCGACGGGGCTGTAGTGGAGCCGGTCGAGAGTTTCATGTTCCTTGGTGTCCACATCACCAACGAACTATCATGGTCCAAACACACCAAGACAGTCATGAAGAGGGCACGACAACACCTTTCCCCCATTTGTTTTTACACTGTTTATTATCTATTATAGAATAGAATCTGAAAAGACACGTGTCCCAAAAGCATGCTATATGCACATGCTAAAAGAAAGGCACAAGGTGTGTAGACAACTAAGTGTGTCATTGTAGAAAAGTATTTATAAACTAAAAATCAGATCTCTTAAACATTTTGTTCATTTTCTTTCTATTATCTACACAATAGGCCATATTTGATTTTGGCCCAATAGGCCTGGCATATTCCCACATTCAAGGAGCTTTTGTTTTGATTAGGTTATTTGCCTAAAAACCTTTAGAAAAATAAATAAAAACTCTGCATCTCTGCCTAGACTGGTAAGTGTCCAAAAGGGTGTTTAGCATCCCCAGTGGCTCTGCAAGTGTGGAGAGGATATTCTCCGCTGTGGGCCGGCTTTCCAGGCACCATCGCATGAGCCTGAAGCCACAGAGTGTTTCTAAAAATGAATTCTAAAAATGAACTCAAAAGCACTAATAATTCACCGCTCCATGAGCAGGATTTCCATCCGCTCAACTCACCTCACATGCTCTGGTCCCCATTCACCCACCCTCATCCTCTCTTCCCGGACGGAAATCATGCTTCCCACCCCAACTCACCCCCCCACCACCCCGAAGAAAGCATGCCTCCAACCACTTCCCATCCCACCCAGTAACCGGGGGTTGCTTATTGCCCTCACCCCCAAAACTACCAGAGACTCCCACCAAACACCTGAAGGTACCACGTTCATCTGTACAAACACTAGTACGCAAGTAAAAACACCATGGGACCACGCAGCTGTCATACAGCTCAGGAAGGAGACACGTTCTGTCTCCTAGAGATTAACGTGCTTTGTTGCGAAAAGTGCAAATCAATCCCAGAACAACAGCAAAGGACCTTGTGAGGTTTTTGGAGGAAACAGGTACAAAGGTATCTATATCCACAGTAAACGAGTCCTATATCGACATAACCTGAAAGGCCGCTCAGCAAGGAAGAAGACACTGCTCCAAAACCACCATAAAAAAGCCAGACTAAGGTTTACAACTGCACATGGTGACAAAGATCGTACTTTTTGGAGAAATGTCCTCTGGTCTGATGAAACAAAAATAGAACTGTTTGGCCATAATGACCATCATTATGTTTGGAAGAAAAAGGGGGAGGCTTGCAAGCCAAAGAACACCAACCCAACCGTGAAGCACGAGGGTGGCAGCATCATGTTGTGGGGGTGCTTTGCTGCAGGAGGGACTGGTGCACTTCACAAAATAGATGACATCATGAGGCAGGAAAATTATGTGGATATATTGAAGCAACTCATGACATCAGTCAGGAAGTTAAAGCTTGGTCGCCAATGGGTCTTCCAAATGGACAATGACCCCAAGCATACTTCCAAAGTTGTGGCAAAATAGCTTAAGGACAACAAAGTCAAGGTTTTTGAGTGGCCATCATAAAACCATGACCTCAATCCTATAGAAAATGTGTGGGCAGAACTGAAAAAGTGTGTGCGAGCAAGGAGGCCTACAAACCTGACCCAGTCACACCAGCTCTGTCAGAAGGAATGGGCCAAAATTCACCCAACTTATTGTGGGAAGCTTGTGGAAGGCAAACCGAAGCGTTTGACCCAAGTTAAACAATTTAAAGGCAATGCTACCAAATACTAATTGAGTGTATGAAAACTTCTGACCCACTGGGAATGTGATGAAAGAAATAAAAGCTGAAATAAATTATTCTCTCTACTATTATTCTGACATTTCACATTCCTAAAATAAAGTGATGATCCTAACTGACCTAAGACAGGGAATTTATACCAGGATTAAATTTCAGGAATTGTGAAAAACTGATTTTAAATGTATTTGGTTAAGGTGTATGTAAACTTCCGACTTCAACTGTATGTGTGGGGCTTTAGCTGAGATTGTTCTTTACAGAATCAAGTATATTTCTCCAGGCCTCAATTGTTGCTTGACTATCATCATTCATTCTCGCTGGTGATAATTCTAATGTTATAACTTCTAATAGTAACTGAATCCACTGGTTAAATGGGAGAGAGTGAGGTGGTTGCCATCTTAGAGCCAACTATTTTTCGCAGCAGTGCTGCCTGCCAGTAGTAATCTTCTGGGATTGATTGAGAGATTCAAGGGGATATCATCGTTAAGTAACATAATAGATGGAAAGCATTGAATATGTAACTTTGCTCCAGAAGCATTTAACTGCAGGGCACTCCCACATCATATGAAGGAATGTTCCTACCTAATTTAGGTGACACAGTGGGGTGACGGGGCAAATTTAATTTTAAAATGTTTACTTGGTGTTAAATACAGTCTGTGAACAAAATGTATAAATTGATGGCTCGGATTATGGGATGCGAAAGTCATATTTTTTCCATATTCTGTTCCAGTTAAAGGGTTGTTAAGATTCAATTAGATCTGTGGACCATACTTTTTTAATGACTAGCTCAGAATATGAGCTTTCCAAAAGTTGTTTATATATTATGAATCAGTCTTTTTGGGAGATTATTTATTTATAAATCCCATCATTGGATGTTTCGGTAGTTGGGTTTCCCAAGGGACACCATAGGCCAGCATAGCTGACCAAAATGATAAATATTATAGAAAAAGAAGTTGCTTGGTAATGTGTATGTATCTCTCACATTTTGGAATGTTCTCAAACCACTACATCGGTAAGGGTACGGATTCCACATTTGGACCATTGGGGTAAAGCAAAAGTGCGTACTCCAGATCGCAAGGCATTATTAAGGAATATTGAAGTATGAGTATGTCATTTTGATTCCCAGTTACATGGTTTTCAATTTTACGTCAAATAGAAATTGTGTGAACAATAACAGGACCAAAGCTTAGTTTACATTGTTTAAGGGATATATCAGTGAAGACCACCTCTTCCAGGGAAATAGGAGACACCATATGCATCCCTATACTCAGCCAGGGGGCAGAATAATCATGTCTAAACCAATTAAGGATGGGGCGAAATGCTAGAGCCTGAAAATACAATTTAAAGTTTGAAACGGATAGTCCTCCTACATCCTTCCCTTTTTGTGAATGTATACATTTTATCTGGGCGGATAGTCCTCCTACATCCTTCCCTCTTTGTGAATGTATACATTTTATCTGGGATAGTTTACCTTGGCATATATCTTTTAAAACCACACTATGAATTTTATCCCAATAGCCAGAAGAAGAAGCCATGGGAAGCATTGAACTATATAAATTCAGTCGTGCCAATATATTCATTTTAACAGTAGATATTCTATCATGACATAATACTGCCCAAATAGCTGTTGTTTCTGATTAAGCATCTAAGATATGTAATAGTCGACAGAGGTTATCCGAGGATAAACACTTTTTAACAAACCCGCTTTGGTCCGTGTGGATCAATTTGGGTAAGTAAGTCTCGAGTTTCTAGACATGGCAATAGTATTATCTAAAGAAGGAAATAGATATAGTCCCAAATATTTTAAATATATTATTACATCTACTTAGGTCACATTGAATTGATTTGAGCATTCTGTTAAAGTTTCTGGCAATAGTATTATCTAAAGAAGGAAATAGATATAGTCCCAAATATTTTAAATAGGAAATGATTGGGATTCCATAAGTAGAGAGAGAGTCCTCCATCTGGGTCTTGAGAGGCAGATGGGCTGATTTGGTTAGATTATTTTTAATTGGATCGCCTTTAATTGTCTGCTGCTTCTAGTGACTCTGAACGAAGCAGAGCATATAGTGCCTGTTATAACTACGGCTGAGTGATTGGCATATATTATTTGAATAATTGGAGCCAATATGTTTCAAAACAGACCATAGATATGACAATTATATTCAATCAAATACTTTTTTCTGTATCAAGAGATAATACAGCCCAAATAGCTGTTGTTTCTGATTAAGCATCTAAGATATGTAATAGTCGACAGAGGTTATCCGAGGATAAACACTTTTTAACAAACCCGCTTTGGTCCGTGTGGATCAATTTGGGTAAGTAAGTCTCGAGACGAGACGACGACATTTTGGAAAACAGTTCAATATCTTTGTTTATCAAAGATAGGGGGTGATAATGAGCACTGGCGGTTCTGGGGGTGGCAGTGCCCCTGTGACAACAATTTTGGACCCCCTTGTGGCCCCCCTAAATGTGGAGTATGAAATAATTTTTGCATAACTAATTTTTGCTATCATTCTTTTTTTACATCAGTTATTAGACAGTGGCAACGTGGAACACTAATTAAACCCACACATTTACTAGAGGGACATGGTCTTTTGCCTACTAATGCCTGCAATGAAGTGAAGAAAACAATATGACAACAATAATGTCTAATGTAACTGGCCCCTCTAACAGTACAACTGGCCCCAGCTTGGCCCCCCCAGTTGAAAGGGTCTAGAACCTCCACTGATAATGAGAACACTGGGTGGCATCCTATCCTTTTTAATAAAAGCAAAATTAGTGCCGTGTTCACATCTCTACTAAATGAACTCTTGTGAACACCTGTATTAATAATTTTGAGAAATAGTGAACCTAATTGATTCCAAAATGTTAAAGGTGATTTTCCTTTATCATGCTTTCCATTGCCCTTTTGAGTTCATTGAGAGAGATTTGGGCTCCCAAATAGCTTCCCCTGTTAAGAGAAGAAGAGTTCTTAGTTATTTTAGAAAGGCTCTATTCAATCAGATCCGCTTTAAGCGATATCCACATAGCGGTTGTTTTGACGGTGTCGGAGGTGGAACTGCGTTGGAGCTGCCACATCCACAAGTGGCTCGTGGAATTATACCTAAAGCAAACATTCTCATTTGCTGCACAAATAAATCCCACGCAGCCTTGTTTACAAGTTCAAACACTTCTAAAAAAAAGCTGAAATGTAATCTACACCTCGATTAGGTCGATAGAAATATTCCTTATTTAGCTGAATGATTTTTCAATTTGAGCGTATATAGTTTACACATTCTGAACTTCTAACTCGAATGGCGCAGGTGTGCTCCGTGACAATGATCGCAAGAGCAGCTGCTCATTGATTCATGCGGGTGTCTGCTATCGCCAGTTAAGGCTTGATCTGATTGAATCTAGTCTGGTTTGGTGTTGATTTACAATCAGAGGTGTACAGTTATTTATAGAAGCAGGAGAATCTTTAATTGATTAATTAATTTGGGTTTTGATAGTAATTCCTCTGTTTCAAATTCAATAGTTGCTGTATCAGCTAATCGATCATTACTGCGTAGTTTGTGGGCCAGTAAACAACTAGGACGATTACCATGGAAGTGATGGTTGAGGCTTACTCGATGGATGGCTATTCTGCTCTCTGTCTTATCAATAAATGTAATTCTGTCTTAACTTTGGAAAGAGTAAAGCCTACCTGGTCTGAAAAGAGTGTTGGTTTAGAACGCTCTAACACAGTTAGCAACATCTTCTTTAATTGTGATTCATTCAATCCAGATGCAAATGCAGTTGCATTATTTTTAATAAAACCTTTGGTGGCATCCAATAGAATCTGGGGGTCATTAACCACAATTGTATTGATCATTATACATTTATTTAGTTCAATTTCAAATTGATTACAGAAAGTAGGATTTTGTAGTAATGAACCGTTGAAACACCATTCTTGTGTTTCTTTTAGGAGATTCTGAAATTTAAAGTAGTAAGTGTGGGGGGTCAGAAAAGCTCATTTGTCGAATTTCTAGTTTCTTGATTGAAGAAAATAGAGATGCCTTCAGAAAGTATTCACACCCCTTGACTTTTTCCACATTTTGTTGTGTTTGTTGTGTATTTAAAATCGATTTAATTGAGATTGTGTCACTGGCCTAAACACAATACCCCATAATGTCAAAGTGGAATAATGTTTTTAGAATTTTTTTACAAATTAATTAAAATTTAAAAGCTGAAATGTCTTGAGTCAATAAGTAGGCTAAAAATAACAATATAAATGCAAGCCTAAACAGTCAAATATCCTCATTATTATTAGCAATGTGGTCTAAATAACCTTAAACATAGAAAAACATGTTAAATAAGTGAATTGTGTTGAAGCCAATGGGACTGGCCATCTATCCTAAACAGTTTAGCCCATAGGAATTCAATGTGCTTTAGCCCCACAAGGAAGCAACCCCAGTCTGTAGGTCACCTCAATATATTGTCCATTGTTGATTAATTGGCGTGGAGTCATCATTGTCTAAATGTCCTGGAACTTAGGCAATAAATCCAATGTTCAGCAATACTAATAATAGTGTTCCTTTAACCCAATTGAGAGGGTTTCCTCATCATTGTCTGAGGAGCACAATTTTACAAAAGGTTTGGTATTTTCTTATCAACAAGACTCCTGGATCCAGTTCAGAAGCTATTCATTTATCTAAAATCTTTCATTTTAAAATTACAGCAACGCTTATCTCATAAAACAAACATCAAATCAATCGTTCAATCTGCTATTTTTTATTAGAAAATACAAAACTTACCTCATAAATAGGCAGCGAAGAAGACGGTGCAATTTCAATAACATAATTTGCTTGGCTTGAGGGATGTTGGCAAGATGTATGGATACAACATGCATGGGAACCACAACCAGCATGGAACAGGCATACTGTATCTGCGGCCCAAAGAGCACCCTCTTCCCTATATAGTGCACTACCTTTGACCAGGGCCCGTAGGGTGTCAATAGACAATGAAGGGCTGTGGTCATATGTAGTGCACTATATAGGGAATAGGGTGCCATTTGAGACACAGCCTGTGTCTTTAGGCTGCCCGGGACCTTGAGGAGGCATCCATGTCTGTCACAGGCACCCCCTGCCTGGATTAAATGAATGTACTGCTGGGTGCTTTCTGGGCCATTGGATTCACAGATCCCTGTTCAGTCTCAGTCTCTTGTCATGGATGTGCTGCAGCAGAATCTTCCCTCTCTGCTCAACAGTGTGGATGAGAGGTTTCAGGCCACGTGCCCCCCCTCGGTTCTCCCAGAATTCCTTGTCCATATACAGGGAGCTCAGGAGCATGCTCTCCAAGCAGCCAGACTGGAGAACTGATACGGCTCTCTCTGGAAACCTGCCAGAAAAATACAGTAAGACTGTCAAATCCAGACAAATACCATACTAAGGATATCAAACCCAATTGACTGAGCATATTGTGATGATGTGGCCTATTTTAGTTTAATCTACCAACAGTTATACTTCATCTCTGAAGTATTCAGAAAGAAATAACAACAATGCATAGCTGGAGTTATGAAGATCCGCCCACTCGCTTCCCTGGATTTAGGAAACACACATTAAGGCTGTGTGATGTGGGGTTGATGTAGGGTTCAACTGAGCTTCTGTACACTAAGGTGCTTCCTAAATGGCACCCAATTCCCTATATAGTGCAGTACTTTTGGCCTGAGTTCTGGCAGACTAAGCCTATTTCTATGATTCTGTCTAGCCTTGAATAGAGATTGGATAACAGATGTTGGTACTCACTCATCAATGCCCTCTACTAAGCGGAAGTTGAGGTTGTCATGGGGATGATTTGGCCTGCCTGCATTGTCTATAAACACCAGTCTTGTAGGCTCTACCCTCCTCACCTGTAGAAAAAAACATAGACAGACACAGTATAGTTTAGCATAAAGTATAATCAACACTATCTGTATTTTTACCTTTATTTAACTAGGCAAGTCAGTTAAGAACAAATTCTTATTTTCAATGACGGCCTACCAGGGAACTGCCTTGTTCAGGGGTAGAACAACAGACTTTTACCTTGTCAGCTCAGGGATTCAATCTTGCAACCTTTAAGTTACAAGTACAACGCTCTAACCACTAGGCTACCTGCCGTCTCTTTGATAGATATTAATATAGTATTTATGAGATGAAGGCTCAGGAGAATATCTTTAAACTACATATGACTTTACTATACCTCACTATATATCAAACTATAAATCAAAGTTTGTTGGTTACATACACAGTTTGGCAGGTGTTGTAGCGGGTGCAGCGAAACGCTTGTGTTATTAGCTCCTAACAATGCACTAAAAATGTCAAAGTATGCACAAAATCATCAAAAACAAAAAAATATGAAATCACAATTGTCAGGACAGATCCAGTTAACTCTTTAGGCATCATCAGCAGTGGTGACGGTTTTGGAGAGTCTGGCGTGCCCAAAGTAAAATTCCTGCCACTCAGGCCCAGAAACTAGGATATGCACATAATTAGTACTATTGGATAGGAAACACTCTGAAGTTTCTAAAACTGTTAAAATAATGTCTGTGAGTATAACAGAACTGAAAACCTGAGGAATTTCTGTCCAGAATAATTTTTTTTGTGACATTTCCTCAGTTTGATAGGCTTCCTATTAAAATCCATGTAAAATAGCTCCCAGTACCTATGGCTTCCACTAGATGTCAACAGTCTTTAGACATAGTTTCAAGGCTGTATCATTGAACAGAACCGAATAGAAGAAGAAATAGTGAAGGGACCACGGATGTCAATAACTTTTCCTGGGCGTGAGATTGTGAGCGCCCCTCTTTATTTTCCTTTTATATCGTTTAGGATATCATCCGTGTAAAATATAATCGTTAATATTCATAAAAGGATACCTAAGGATGCATTATAAATGATGTTTGATTTGTTTGGGCAAAGTTGATAGGTATAATTTGAACGCTTTCTCTTCACTGTACAACGGGCGACTGGATTTTCTGAACATAACGCGCCAACCAAACTGAGATTTATGGATATAATAAATGACTTTTTCTAACAAAAGAACCATGGATTCTCTTGTTTGGACACTTGGGATGCCCTCAGCAGAAGTTCTTCGAAAGGTAAGTGATTTATTTTATCTCTTATATGGGTTTTGTGTGACCCGCACTGGATATGAATTTATGCTAATGCATAAATATGAGAGGTGCTATCCTCAAACAATCAAATGTTGTGCTTTCACCGTAAAGCCTTTTTGAAATATGACAACGCTGTGATATTGCCAAGAATCAGAGCTTTTGATGACTATGCAACACTTGTATATTGATGAATGTTTAATAATTAAACTTTTGGATTTTGAATTTGGCGCCTTACATTTCACCGGGTAGTGTCGGGATTGGGGCGCTAGCGGTTGTAACAACCCAAATAACACTGTATCAGTAATTCAAATGCAATCTATGCGTATATACTGCACATCAAGAAGATAGACTAAGAATTATATGCACATCACAAGATACACTATATTACAGTGAGCTATTTCAAGAATCCAGTATATAGAAACAAAGTCAACTCCTAATCCTTTCTACAACAGCTGAAATAATAAAGCGTAATGTGCTTAATATAATTATATTTGTCTTTTTCAAGAGCGAGTACCAAGTATCAGCAATGAGTTCAGCAGGTTCAGTAGAAAGAGGGAGTAATTTTTCCACAGAGCAGTTGTAAAAGAATAGTGATCATCTTTGTCCAACATTGGAATTCTCTTTGTTAAGAAGAAAAGGTCTGGATAGTAGTAATAATATTAGTAAATGTAGAGGTCTGTTTACATTGTCCTATTAGATTATTTAGACAAGGCTCCTCCTAAACCTCCTTCGGGCTATTATTTTACATTATGTCCAAGTAAGTAAGTAAGCCTTGTCTGAGACAGAATGGCCCATACATTATGTCCATATGATATTTTCTTGGGTGTGATATGATAGTTACCAGGATGTGCACCAGCACTAGATCCTTTGAGTTCCTGCACTTGGTATGTAGCAGGTTCTCCACACATGGTTCTGCTGGGTCAGGCTGGAAACCGCAGCAGTACCGGTCCAGACGATCATTCACCTGCACGGGGGGATGGAAGAAAATGGATTAGTTGGGATTGATCATCAACAATGTCCTTTCCATAGAATTACATACAGAACTGTGATTTATAGCAGGGGTTCCCAATTGTTTTTGTTTTGACAATTTCTGATTGTTTACCGATCTAAAACAACACATAAATATGTGATTCTTTAGGCTAGAAACAAGCGGTACAACACCCAAGGAAGACACAGCTCTGATGCTCATGGGATTATATTTGATTGGTCTCTATGCCATTCAGAAGCTGAGCTACGACCTTCTTAAGTCGAAGAGTGAAAGAAATTGGACTATGCGTCGTTTCAGACTTTGCTTGGGAAGTAATCTTATACAATGTGACTCTGTGGCTGTCAATTGATCTGTTCACTTTCTGTAAAATAGAATGTGAATAATTTAATTGAGTGTTCATATAAATTATCATAATAAAACATATTTGATAACAGTCTAGACTTTATTTTATTTATCCATCATTATGATTATTATCAGTAAAAACCTAGAATTGCAGGAAATTAGCTTCAAAACAGCACCATAGGTCCCACAAATGAAACACATTCAAGCTGGTTGGCATATTTAATATATGCTATCTCAATAAACAGTAATAAAACAAATTGGTGGGGTACATGACATTTCTTACATGTGAAAAAGGGGCCCTAGTGAAAAAATTTGGAGAACTCCTGATTTATAGGATCTCTTCGGTCCTTTCTTTATAAAGAACTTCAGACTCCAGAACAGCTTTCCAAGAGGAAAATCAAGGGTGACTACAAGAAACAAGTAGAAAATGTATTTACTTTCTGAAATCATCAACCATAGCAAATAACTCTTACCGCTTGTTCACTCTGCAGTCATTGATCATTTTGTTGACATAAATCCAAATGCAGCCAAGTAAGGCCTAAGTGTTGATAGAGTTAGTGACAGTTACAGCTTAAGCCTTTGGCATGACAGCGAGAGCGAGATGGAGGTGAGAGGGAGGAGTGGAATGGTGAGGGTCGGAGAGAGGAGTGGTGAGGAGGTAGTTACTTGTTTGAGACAGACCCCAGCGGGAACTTTGACTTTGAGGTCAGAGGTCACTAGAGTTGATTACAGTAAGAGGTGGTTCAGTCATTGTAGGTCAATCACCTGCAGTGAGGGCAAACCAGAGCAAGCTAGCGAAAGCAGTAAGACTGCTTCTTTTGCCACCTCATTTATTGCAGTAAGTCCAATTCTATAAACAAGAATGCTATAGTAAAGCCAAACTTTTAAGTGTACTTTAAATTCATATCTATTGTAACTTCAGGCTGACTTCTCTCCACTTCACCAACTTCAATAATCACTTAAATAAGGAAGCTTTTTTTTTAACACCCATAATTTTATATTTGTTTATGCATGTATGTATTCACTGCATTTTTTGTTGTTGTTGCATATTCACTCAAAAAAATCCCTAAATATAATGACTCAACATCAATACCTGTGGTACCGTTCTCTTCCTCATTATACCTCAGAATAAACCAACTATCAGGGGAGGAAGGGAGCAATGGCATCCTTGTTGTTAAACTGAGAAGTGAAGGCATTGCCACACTCCTCTGAGTGTTACCAACGTGAGATATGCCCCCAGGTCTGTCTGGGCCTCTCTGTGGTAAAACTCACCACACCATTTCACTTCACTTCTTTAGTGCCTTCAGGAGTTCTCACATCCCTACTACATTTCACCCTTACACTAGAATACACTCATTCACGTAGGGACAGAGTACAAGAGTCTCCTGGATACGGTTTCAGTGTTGACATACAGTATTACACCACCACCAAGTCTCTGGGAAACAGGACATGCTATTAAGGTCTATATCACACAAAATAACATCACAAGCAAAACAATAAGCCTACTCACAACTAATTAATAACAATATTGCGGTAGCCTTCTTAGCCTACAATGGCAACTCAAAGCATCCAAGGCAAGGACCAACAACAAGGACACTTGGCGCAAGGTCCTCTGTCTCCTCAGGCGAAGTGTGTGTGTGACTGTGTGTCCTTCACACTGTTCCCCTTGCTAATTGGTGTTAGGTTCCACATCAGAGCCATTAGATGTGTTAAATGAGCAGGTAGGAACAAGTGTTACAGGGTCCCAGTCAGCAATTCCACTGAATCAATACAATCAATACAATGCTATTAGCAATTGGCAATGTTACAGGTATTGACTTTTGCAGGTATTGACTTTTGCAAAGAGACTACTCATGTATTATTCATACAGTGACTCGTCGCATCCCAAATGGCACCCTATTCCCTATATAGTGCACTACTTTTGATCAGAGCCGGTCAAATCTAGTGCACTATTTATGAAATAGGGTTCCATTTTGTATTCAGCCACTATTCTCTCCCCCCACAGTTCAGTTAGCCATTCCATTCCATCTCACAGAGAGATAAGACAGTCTTTCTTTATCTTTATTAGATTTTTCTACAGCTGAGTTGGTTCATTGGCTGGGTGTTCTATTGAATAGTTTTCTATTTTTAATAGAATGGGTAGAATGGATAAAACACTGTAATTGTCATGCGGTGGGTGTAGCTGGTGTAGGTAAGTCAGGCGCAGGAGAGCAGAGATGAGTGGACTAAGAACTTTACTCAGGCAATGTTCAATACAGAACGCAACCGCGTTACAAAACAAATGCGCAAAACCAAGTAAGGCATCACAAAGTACAAACTACACGTACAAATACCGGCTGCCACAAAGCACGGGTGAAAAACATACAAACCTGGCGTAAACCGGCATGCCTACAAACAATTCCCCACACAGACATGGGGGAAACAGAGGGTTAAATAAACAACAGGAATGAGAGCAAATTAAAACCAGGTATGATGGAAAACAAGACAAAACAAATGGAAAATGAAAAGTGGATTGGCGATGGCTAGAAGACCGGTGACGTCGACCGTCGAACGCCGCCTGAACAAGGAGAGGAACCGACTTCGAAGTCGTGACAGTAATAGACTCCAAAGTGAGAGAATTTAGATTGAACACAATCAAGAATGCAATTTGTGACTCATCTCTTTTAGAGATTTTTTTAAATTTATTTTTGCTCAGCCTCTTTATGCCTTAGAAAACATTTTCCTTCTCATTGTGAGTCATTATTTTCTGAAACAATATGTATTCTTCCCCCAATCTGTATTGGCTATGTAACGATGACTGTTCACCCTGCAGTAAAAAAGGAATGGATGGAAACTAAGCCCCACAACATTTTTCTAAATGTTTTGTTTACTATGTGGTATCCTTCATCCCCATACATTTTCTGCCAGTCATAGACCACCCTTTTCAAAGAGCATCTAGTACTAAGTCTCCATGGCCTTGTAGTTTTCACCCATTCAAGCACACCAGTTCACTCTTTATTTCTTCTGTTTTTTTTTTTCTAAACAAAGAAATTGACTTTCTTTTGGCTGTAGAGACAGACAGCGAGAGGAGCAGCTGCTATCACTTTCCTCTCAGTCCCTTCTAATGTGGACTTCACCATCACCATGGCAACCCTGACTTTGACTTCACACTGCCAGCGGCCAGACATTGGGTCTTTAGAGGCCTGATGGAGACCGAGACTGGTGTGTGTGTGTTTGTGTGTATCAAATATTGTACATTGTACTCTCTCTATACCATACGTACTAACTCTCTCTTACTTGCAATAAACATCATTGGGTTGTTAGCTTCATTGCCACCTCTCATTCCCTAATGGCAGCTTAGATATTCCCCATGCAGAGTTAGACTGACATTCTACTCCATTTAGAGTGGCACTGTGGCAGAGCTGGCCTTATCAACCCTGTTTTAATTACATCCTCTCAGGATGTCTCAGCTTTACACACACACACACACACACACACACACACACACACACACACACACACACACACACACACACACACACACACACACACACACACACACACACACACACACACACACACACACACACACACACAATGATCCTCCGTCCGGCTCTTACAAGGACCATCAGCCATCATTTATTACACAATAAAGATTTCCAACTTCATTATAAATCACTGGCAGATCATAAACGAGTTTGAAGCTAAATTAGAGGCAAATGTGCTGATTTTTTTATTGAACTGCGCTGATACACTCATCTACTGTAGTAGGGAGAATGATCATGTTCATTCATCTAGTAGGGAGAATGATAATGTTCATTGATCTAGTAGGGAGAATGATAATGTTCATCCATCTAGTAGGGAGAATGATAATGACTTATTATGTTGTATGTCTAGCAAGCTGACGGAATGCACTCACTACAATACCCTTCTACCTGTGATCCATAAAAAAACATAATTATCTGATAATCAATTACATTTATCGCTCTTTTCATTGGCCGGCATCTTTTAATCAAAGGCAGTTTAGTGAGTAGAGTTCGTCAGATGATAAGACCTTGTCAATACAATCCAGTGCTCAAATAGGCTCATTATCAAGGACTGCCAGCCTACTATTAGATGAGGTCGGTGGATTTCATCCAATGAGAATGTTCTTTAATATAAATGCAAAACAAGAGCTGCATCCCAAATGGCACGCTATTTCCTTTGTAGTGCACTACTTTTGACCAGGGCCCATAGGGCTATGGTAAAAAGTAGTGCACTATATGGGGAATATGGTGCCATTTGGGACGCAACGACGGACCGTTGGCTGCCATGAGTTTTCCCAGTCTGCCTGACCTCATGAGTCATTATCAATTGGGCCCTCCATAGTGACGTTAAGTGAATCACTAGCTAACTGTCAGTTTATACAGTGTACTGGAATAACAACTTTACAAAACTTACATCTCTCAAGGTGAGGTGAGATTTCAATCAGAACTCTAGTCTATGCATTATTTCAATAGGTTGTCTTCACATGGTGTGATTGAAAGGATATAGAATGCTATCAGTTTGGATGTGTACGCTTGAGTGGCAGAGCAGGATAAACATGAGTTAAGGTTATGGTTAAGGTTAGGGATACGGTTAGGAATTAAGACCGGGTTAGAATGCCTGGCATTAGGAGCCATATAAAATCTAACAGTCACCTATCCACCTATCAGTTTTTCTGACCTCTTAACTCTAGCCAATGTATCTCTTAAAAGTTCAAATTAATGCTGTCAATAAGTTAAAAGGGTTTAACAAGTGTGATTGGAGGATACAGAGTGTTATCAGTTGTTATATACCTGTAGGAGGAAGTCAAAGAGTGCCAGGCGCCCCCACTCTGCATGGTGAACCCCCACACAGGGGGTCTCGTTGAGGGCCACGCCGCTGCCGCTGCCACACCTGGCCCTCAGCAGGCTCTGGTACTGGGGCCAGGTGAGAGGGAACGAGTTCTGGTCATTGTCATCATCAGCCAGGTGCTGGATGCCTGGGTCCCACCACACAACGGGTCTGGCTAACCCTCTGGTGTATTTATAAGGCAGAATGTCACTGTGGAAGGCCCTGAACACTGTGGGCAGACTCCTGTTCAAGCCGAGAACACGGTCTAAATGGAAAGCGAAGACTTCGAACCAGTCGTCTGGACGTTTGATCAGGGCACACAGACCCTGTTGGCAGTGCCCACTGTGGTCAGCCAATGGAGCCCCAAGAGAAGGGGGATGATGAGGGGCACCCAGCCCTACATGGAGGACCTGTCCGTGGGCTGGGACCCTGGCCTTACTGACAACCTTGCTGCCCGAGAGGAACTCCATTTTGTGAATATCGTCCTTGCTGAGCCATGGCAGAGAGTCAGTGTCCTCAGTCCTTATTCTCCGTGTGTCAGTGTCTGGAAACTCCCTCTCTCCAGCTGACATCTTACACCAGCGGGCCTCCCCCTCACTCACTTTCTCTGCCTCCGCTGCTGTTTCTGCTGTGGGCCGGGTTTCTTTACGCCCAGACGAAGGCTGTCTGTCACGGTTCCTGAGTTCTCTGGGGACCTTTTTCACAGCCTGCTGCTTGGTTAGGTTCTTCCTCCCTGCCTTCCCTGCCTGCCCTGCCTGCCCGGTGTGCCCCTGGTCCTGTCTCTGTTCATCTGGAGTACATTTATGCTCAGAGTCAGACAGGCCGAGGTCTGCAGTAGAAGGGCGGCTCTGGCTACGAGCTACAGTCTGGGGCACGGCTGGGTGGACCTTCACTTGTCTGGGAAGAGGTGGTGGCTGGGTGGAGAGCTCTGAACCACTGCAGTTGGTTAGATGGCTTCCATCATGCCTTATTAGCACAGCATTGACTGTCAATGGCTGGATATTATGTTGTTTGTCTCTACTAGAATTTGGCGGCATCTCTTTCTTCTCTTTCCTTTTGGAGGCGATGCCCTTAGCTTTACGATTCTTTTTGTAGTTGCTGTGAGTTCTCTCATCTGTCATGCTAGCTGCTCCCCTATCCAGTTTGGGCTGGTCCTTCACCAGGTGATGCTTTGAGGACTCTTTGACTTTGTCACTCTGCTTCCAACCGCCACTGTGACCGTTGAGGGGTAGAGGAAGATGGTGGTGGTGGTGAGGGGCCAATGTGGCCCTTTCCCTGGGTCTAGCCCTCGCTTTATACCCTCCGGCTCCAGCAGAGCTCAGGCCTCGTGAGGGCAGCCTGCGTGTCTCAGAGGGGGGGAAAGGGAAGGTGTTGAGCACCACCACAGACAGGGTAAAGAGGAGGAGGAAGGCCCACACTGCCCACCTCTTGCAGCAGATCTTGGACCACACTCTCAAGGCCTGCATGCATGGGAAACAGGAAACAAAGAGAAAGTTAGGTCTGTAGTTAGGAGCAAAACACCAAAAAGCCATGATTATAATGGAGCAGAGCTATAAATAAAATATAATATATTTACTCTCTAAACTGTACGGTCGCTGGTCTGCCACTTGAACTGAACAGCTCAGATTCCAGTATGTGTTTACAGAAGAGGAAACTTAAATCTTGAGGTTGAGAAATGCAAATATCAGTACAGACTGAAGGACGTGGGCAAACCAAAAAATTAAACAACCTGTGTTTCAAAAAATATATATTTGGTAAGTTATTCTGTTAAAACACAGGAGAGAGAAAGTTGATCCAAATGTATCCGGGCTGCAATGCACAAAAGTGTAAATAAAGCCTTTTTCAGCCAGAGCTGGGCTTTCCTCTGCTTATACTGTAGGAAAGTTACAGTTACTGAGCTGAGACAAATACTATGGCACACACATAGATATTGCAGCATTCCCTTCTGCACGCCAGACCATCCAGAATGTGCTGACAGATACTGCGTTCCAAATAGTATATAGTGCACTCCTTTTGACCAAGGCCCATAGGGAATAGGGTGCCATTTTGGACACATCCAGATTCTGGATAGCTTACTTCTACTGCAGCCTCTGTGATGATGAATTACTTTCCTGTGGCATAGGCCTAAATACAAACCGGTCCCATTCCATAAAGTAACACATCACATATAGAGTATGTATGCCATAGAGATACAGCAATTCAGATTGATCTCTATGTTATATGCTCTCAATATTTTTCAAACCTACTGTAAATCCAGAGGCAGTTATTTATCTGAATCAAATATCAATGAAAGGATTAGACTGTGGTATAGAGCTATAGAGGCTATGGTATAGAGCTATAGAGGCTATGGTATAGAGCTATAGAGGCTATGGTATAGAGCTATAGAAACTATTGTATAGAGCTTTAGAGGCTATGGTATAGAGCTATAGAGGCTATGGTATAGAGCTATAGAGGCTATGGTATAGAGCTATATAAACTATTGTATAGAGCTTTAGAGGCTATGGTATAGAGCTATAGAGGCTATGGTATAGAGCTATAGAAACTATTGTATAGAGCAGGGATGGGCAACTCCAGTCCTCAGGGGCCTGATCGGTGTCACACTTTGGCCTCAGCCCCAGTTAACACACCTGATTCCAATAACCAACTAATCATCAGTAGAATGTAATTACTTTAATCAGCTATGCTTGCTAGGGATGGGGAAAAAAGAGACCCTTCCCCGGCCCCCGAGGACTGGAGTTGCCCATCCCTGATATAGAGCTATAGAGGCTATGGTATAGAGCTATAGAGGCTATGGTATAGAGCTATAGAGGCTATGGTATAGAGCTATAGAGGCTATGGTATAGAGCTATAAAGGCTATGGTATAGAGCTATAGAGGCTATGGTATAGAGCTATAGAGGCTATGATATTAAGCCACACATTATTCTCAGTAATATAATATAGTAATGTAAAAGTGTAATGCAATAATGGAGCAATGTCAAATTGTAATGTTATATATTGAAATATAAATGTATATGTTTTGTATGATGTAATGTTTAATTTCTGTTTGGACCCCAGGAAGAGTAGCTGCTGCCTTGGCAACAGCTAATGGGGATCCTAATAAAATACTAAAGACTAAATATTATGGTTCCATTCAATCTTCACATACTATTATTATGAATATAACTTAGCTTCTTCCATGTTTTTGTTTCTAATCTTTTCTGTTTTGTCTGAGTTACATTTAGATCTTTAACCAAACCGCTCTCTGAGTGACAGCCAGAAACTGCCATCAAGGATCAGCTTTACTGGCCCACAATGCAACTCTACTGTTTATATAACCAATAATAGGGGAAAGCAGTCATCTCTCAGAAAGACAACCTACATCAGCTGTCCCTCTGCCTGCCTCTCTCCTGTCCTCTCTTCCTTCCTCTCTTTCTCTCTGAGGGAATTCAACAGAAGGAATGTTTCAAACTCATGAGATCTTTTCCCAGTCGGTGGCTGACGACAGTTTTACAGCTTTACCAGACCCCACCTGTGAATGGATTTCATTATTCTCTTCTGAAAGAATGTTATGCCAGTAGTTCTGACTGAGTCAGGGGTCCTGATGGGGTTTTAGATGTCCGTGGAGATCCCTGTCTGAATAAGATCTACTACTTACCCAGCTGACTCATAGGACACAAACAAATCAACACCTAACCCCCAGGCATATGATCTGAGATAGTTGGATAGATAGAATATGTATACCACCAGAATATGGTGGTAGCTCCATCTTGCCCTCTGATAGGCCAGGTGAAATTCCCACCATATTGCTTGCACCTATCCAATCCTCTCATATCTAAAGAAGTGTCCATAGGGTGTATCTCTAAGGATTAATTTGCATAAGATATGTCCTGCACCTATACTGTACTGTACATTGTAATAAGCTCCTGAGCAGCAGAGATATTCTTTGGCGGTGGGTGGATAAAGCTGAAGTTTCACTTTGCCAAGGTCCAACACCCTCACTCCAGTGACGCACTGCACCAGCCTCCACCTGGCAAAGCCAGAAGGCTCACTCACACTCACTGATGAAACCTACTCTCCAAGAACACAATATACATGTTCCAACATTCAGGAATTTTGTGGAAGTGACACAGATGCACCCTGTCGCGACCCTTTCCAAATCCTGAACAAAAGTAGTGCACTATATAGGGAATAGGGTGTCATTTCAGATGCACACAGGGTCTATTGTCTTGTGGGTTTTGTGCCACAGGCAGGTGAAGCTCAAAAAGCACCTTATTCCATATTTAGTGCACTACGGCCCTGGTCAAAAGTATCGCACTATCTAAGGAATAGGTTGCCATTCGGGATGTAAGCCAAGTGTCGGCTCAGTGTTCCCAGTGGTTTGTGCGACTGTGTCTGTGTGTCTGTGCGACTGTGTCTGTGTCTGTGTGACTGTGTCTGTGTGACTGTGCAACTGTGTCTGTGCAACTGTGTCTGTGTGTCTGTGTCTGTGTGACTGTGTCTGTGTGACTGTGTCAACATGAAGACACGTTGTTGATTTTTTGTGGCTTTAGCACTTCTCTATAGCAGACATGCACAGCAAGGGGGTATGATACACAGGTCAAAACCAAACCACAGCACAAAAAAACAACAAGACAAATGCCTTGGTGTCACGTTTGATAGGAATTTTAATAATCACAAAACAAAATAGTTTGAAATTGACCCAAAGTCATTGTTGTATTGCATGGCTGCTGTTGAACGGTTGTCAGCTCACATGCTATATGATCTGTTACATGTTACATGCTATATGATCTGTTACATGTTACATGCTATATGATCTGTTACATGTTACATGCTATATGATCTGTTACATGTTACATGCTATATGATCTGTTACATGGCCACACAACACATCTTAGCACCTATGTGACACAAAGAACACTAGAAGAACACAGGCAGTATACAGTAGCTTAACTTTATTGAGTGGAGTCATCCTTGTCAGTTACCTTTCTTGCAGTGATCTTTACCAATAGTTGTTCAGCATTTGTCTGTGTTCCACGTCAGTCTAATGCCAGCTATGACAACCGCGAGGCTGGAATTCTAATAGGCTATAGCCTCCCACTCGTTTCAGCAGGCCAGGTGTCTGATGCCGTTACCTTCTGTTCCATTCTTTTTACATCTCTTCTCCTTTAGTAGACGGAACGCTCGAGGACAGGTTTGCAGGAATGCTGAGACATGCAACAAATGCTTTATAGGATTCAAAAAAGATTAGGAGAAAATCTGTCTCATTATTTTCTGTGTTTAGCGGAAAGGGGGGGAGGGGAGGAGAGGAAAAGGGAGAGAGAAAGGGTGAATACTATAGATGAATAGCACTAATATTACACAGAGAATCGCATCTAAAAAGAGCTCCTGAAGTAGCCTTGTTCAGTGGGAAGAGAACAGACTGGCTTGGTGGTCAGGCTTTAGGGATTGTCACAGTCATATTCTGTAAAAGCACTGGGCTGCAGCTCTATTAGCATAACCACGTACACTAGCATGTGGAGGGAGGCTCTCTCTCTTTACTGCTGATACATTGTAGTTAATCACTCGTTGAGAATGAAACTCCTGCATGGCAGAACGAAGGAGTAAATTCTCTAGCCATTCTACCATGGCAAAATGGATACACTGTGACTACAAACAGAATATTATTCAGTAAATGGGCATGTATGAATTGTACATGTGAAATTGTTGAAAACCATATCTATTCGCATGAGTGCACATGTGTGTCTGTCTGTGTGTATGGGCACAGGAGATTTAGGGGGTATTGACATTTTCTAACATGAAATTAATTTCTTCCATGCTCATGTAGAGTATTATTGTGTGCATTAAATAGATGTTCTAGTCAAAAAGAGGGAATAATTATTGTCTCACATGACCATTCTGTCCCAGTGCTGAGGCAACTTTGAAAGAGAAAAATAAGCAAGAACCTCCCTTTCAATAACCCGCATACAACAAAAAGGCTAACAAAGAATGCAAGAAATCCACTGACTGCTTTGTAAAACCACACAGAACATCACAACAAACAATTCTGCTGTAGTGTTGACTGGTGAGTGGTGAGGGAGAACAAAGTCCATCATCTGACGGTAATATGACATGATGGCATAGAAAAGGCAGCATGAGATCTCTCCACTGATGTCAGACAGGGGAAGACCTTAATTGAATCAGTCACCACATCTCTGCTGCCTGAGAGATCACACTGACCGGAAGTGTTATGGAGCAAAACACAGCAAAACATTATCACAAGATGGCTATACTGAAAGGAAAGGAATAAACTGTGTGGTTGGTTGAACACGGATTCATGAGGGAGAGTGGGAGAGAGAGGAAGTGGTGTTTTGAAAGTGTACTAGAGTGGAAGCAGTAATGCACACGACGCCCTAGGCTGGATTAAAGTAGTCTTACTGGCAACACACACACACAAAACACACACACACACTTACATGCACGCACACACAATCAAACACTCTCTCTCGCTCTCTCTAGATGTATAGCAATGCTGAGTTCCAAGTGACCTTGACAATATCTTATGATGCATATTTCACTGCAACGACCCCATCCCATGGGAAAAGAAACCAGCTCGTCCCAAAGACTGAAATGTGAACTGCTGCTCATCATTCTCCTCCCCAGTCAGCATCAGCAATATCCTCCTTTCCTCTGGTCTCTTACTATACCACAGAGGGCCATTCTCTTAATGGCTAGTCATAGGTCTATATTCTGCTTTATACCCCGGGACCTGGGAGAAAGAGTGGTGAGATAGGGGCCCAAACAGAACAACAGTGCTTTTATTCTCCTCTTTAACCGAGCCTCTCTCTGAGTGACAGCCAGGCTGATGGAGGTGTGCTTCTCTGCTGCACACAGAGAGCCCTTCAGTGTAATGACTTGATGATGTTAATCTACAAAGGGAACTCTGCAGGTGTGTGAGAGAAAGAGAGGACAGATAGAGAGAAAGAGTGAGAGAGTGAAAGAGAGATGGGGAGATAGAGAGGGGAAGAGGAGAAGTGGGGCAACCATCTGCTGCTTAGCCTGTCCTGTGTGTGTATGTGTGTGTGTGTGCCTGTGTGTATACGTGTCTGTGTGCCTGTGTGTATGTGTGTGTGTGCCTGTGTGTATACGTGTACACGATCAGCAACGCCTCTTTGTTATGGCAGAGGCGTCAGTACTCAGTAAAGGAGTGTGACAACAGCCGATCTGCTGCAGTCAATGATTCACTCAGTGTGAGACTGAAGCAGCCAGCCCAGTGCTGGTTATATCAAGTAAACACAGACACAAAAGAGACAAATAGAGACCACTACACATATTCTACACACAAACACATACACACAACCTCCCGAGCAGCGAGCAGAGCAGGGCCTGCCTGGAGAGACAGGTGGGGACAGCTCTGAACCACTGTCAAGATCCTGTTATCACAGTAGTCAAATCACTGCAGGTTTCCTGAATGACAGCGGAAAACATCTTTAAGTGTGACAGGCAAACTGTATGTGCAGTACTGTATGGATGGATGTGTGAGATACAGGAGAGTCATGATCCAAAAATTCACCCAAGGCTATACTGCTGCTGTGTCAGAGGAAAATCTACAGGGTAAAGCCTACAAGACAAGAGGATCAGTGTAGCCTATAGTGAGGTCATCAGTCAGTTACTTTTCAAGATATACCCAAAGAACAATGGCAATTTGAACAGCACACCTTTGTGCATTTATTTGAACTAAATGTCAAATATTGCAGTTATTCAAATGATGTATGAGAGCAGCATGTCCTAGTGTGATTTTGAATTACAAATTGATATCACCCACCTGCAGTATAAACTGCTTTAGGTCAATTGACTGTCTTGTGGCAGCGTGGCTAGCTGCTGATAACATGGTATTCTATGCATGTAAATGAATACCGGCCAAATGACTTCCCATGGGGCACACTGTTGATGCATTTAGCCGGCTGAATATATTTGTGATTTACTACACAGACACACACTCACACAGACACAGAGACGTTAAGCAGGAGCCTTGATATTAGTCAGTGAGGGGCTGCTCTGTGTGTGCCCTTTATAGACCCCATGCCAGACCCTGCCTGCACAGTGATAAATCATGGGACAGACTTGAGAGCATGTTTGCCTTTTCAATTGTTGCAAATTGAAATTATAATCTAAACCTTTCACAAAAAAGCCTGATAGTCGAAACAATTTGATTTAATTCTCATGCTTCCACCAATCACACATGTTAGTAAATTAAGGAAGGATGTCTAGTGATATATGTTATAAACTCCAGGCCTTAGTTACAGCTATGAAAAACATGAATCCCCTAAGAAAGAATGTTCTAACCATATGGCTGCAGTGTGTGAGCACATTTAAGAAGGTCTGCTTTTAATCTGACATACCATGGCAAGAGAGGAACCGAAGAAGAATTACATTTTTGGTGCAAAATTGGCCCAGAATAAGCAAATTCTTTCATCATCGTAATGCAAAAACACAAGACAAAAGCTTGATTTACCAAGCAAAATCACCACTATTTGGTGATAGAAACCTCCTGCCAGACCTCTCCTCCCCTCCCATCCTCTCCCTTCCCCCTCCCCTCCTGCAAATATATTTTCTATGTGGATTACTGAGATTATAAGCAATCTACAACCCATCAGCGTTTTTCCTGGTCCCCAGTTGGACCAACCTGTTTTTTCATCAATAAACACAATCTGGAAACCTCAGTATCACACACAGTCCTGCAGCCACATCCCCGGTCTAATCTTACCACCAACCTTTACCAGGAGCCATCTTTCCCCTAATGCTCTCTGGGACTGGGAGATGTAAAGATGCTCCAGACCCATCAGGCCTCATAAAACAGGAGCTTATAGCCAGAGCTGTTATGACATGTTCCTTCTTCCTAGTGAATAGGTCAGCTCACTAGGTAGAATTCCTGCACAGTGCACACTGAAACCTATGAAAGTGTATTTGTGTATAGGTTGCACTGATCGCACACAAACATTCAAGCACACACAGACATATACACACACACACAGACACATATACTAAAGTACACAAAAGTTCAGAAGCCAGTGTTTGGATGGTAATTTTGCCTACTTCACGCAGTCCTACTACACCATATAAAGAGATCCACAGGTAAGCCTACTGTAGAACCTGTTTAGGACTAATATGAAACTATATTTGACTCCAGTCTTTTCATCACAATTCAATAATTTGAAGTACTTAACGTTATCTTTAGTTTATGGCATAAGGCCAACCTAATGTTAAGTGTTTTCTAAATTGAGAGGGCGTTGTTTTGTCCCCCTGAACTGCAGTGGTGTGGAGTCCTGTCCTCCTAACAGATTTACTTGGAAGCCAATATTACATGGGTCATTCATATTGCATTGAGGCAACAAGCATTCCATCCCGTCTGAGACAGGAACCATGGGCTTATTTGGACTGTTCCGCCCCGAGACCCGATACTGCCTGGAATATGGTATTTGACATCGGTTGGCCCTCCCATTAAGGGCACAAAGTTACGGCGCTGCTTTCACTTTCAAAGCAAACCCAGGAACTGAAATCCCAGCTGACAATACAACCATGGATGGACGGCACTCACAGTGCCTTGTGTATAACCAATATCCTGTGGGGTTTGAGTTCTGTGTGCCTGAGTACAGCAGTGAATTCCAATGGGGCCCCTTTGAATGGCTTGAGGCAGACTTGAGGTTGAGGGTGTATGTAGTCAGTGCATGCTTGTGTTTGAAGAGAAAAGATGCCTCTCTCTACCTCACTTGAGCTTTGAGTTTATGGCTGAGCACAGAAACATTGCATGCAGATGGAGCTGATCACTATTCAAATACAGTCTAGGGTGCCAAACACTTTTTTTATGTTGCCAGGAGTGAAGTAGTGCTCCTCAAAATATAAAAATAACACAATAACTAACAGGTTGTAAAACCCATGACACAATACTCCTTATGCTTCATTTAAGGTCCAATAGATGAGAAGTTGAGTTATTCTTGAATTCCATGGAGCTGTTCAAACCAGTGTGTTTCCTTTCTACATGTATGGAATCAATTAAGAAACAGTGAGACTGCAGGGACTGGCTGGTGGAACTGGGAGACTTGATTCCTGATCACCCAGTTGAAAGAGTGTTTTGACTAAAACTTTTTTTAACTTTCTGTAAGAGGGTTTACTATCAACTTGAATATGTGTAAGGCATGAAGATATACTTTTCTATCAGATTAATATCATACATTCTCCTGCTTTCTCAACATGCAAGATAATCGGAATATAAACGTTTATTACTTCTAGTCTCTCCACTCATTCTACTGATACTTTTACCAGAAGTAATGACTCTTCACACGTTTCTCTGATCAGGAGTCAGTGCACAACAGACAGAATGTATAGTGGAAGTCAGCTCTTGGTGCTGATGTGTCAAAATATGAACGATAACAAATGCTCTGACCTGACCACTTTCTTGCTTCTTTTCCTTCAGGCTCAATAGGATTACAATTCCGTAACAATGAAATAAAGGCACACATAATTTCGACGATACCGTGTAGCCTACAGATAGAATTGATTTAGCTTTTTTAGCCAAACGGTTTGGAAGTTGGCTATTCTGCAGCTTTATCGAGAACAGAATCAACACAATTGTAGCAAGAGTATGCAAATTCAGCACTTTCACGTGGATGAATAGCCAAAACAAAGTTTGAAATTGTGCTATCGGGCAGGAAAAGGAGAATTCTGATTTAAGGAAACATGAACCACACTTACCATCGTTTCCCCCACCCGGGTGCATTCCACAAGGAACGTTTACAGCCTTTATTATAGTGCAAACACGTCCGGTGACACCATGTAGATATGGTTACACAAACTTTATTGAAGACTGGACAGCATTGGTTCTGAAAATGCAGCGTGCGTAAAGTATCAAAGTTTCTCCACAATGCTTTTTCCATATACTATCACTTTTGAATTGAGCTATGTTTCATCTCCATCTATAAGCTACATTGCGGTTGTCATTATTGTAGGGTACCTTGGCATTAATAAAGGTAACAATAAATCTCGCAAATTACAATACTTAAGTAGGCTACAGTACGTTTCAGTGGCTTCAAACTTTTGTGGTAGCCTACTTCTCCAGAAGAAATCCCAACCTACAGGGTTGCTTTACCGCAAAGTGGAGCAAAGGCATATCACAAGCAGCCCTCACTCCCGAGGGACCCGTGCGTTTTGGAAAGTTTATTTCACAGTAAAAGTCCTCTTTCTGGGACTGGATGGGTATTTGGTAGACTCTTGGAATGCGCTGTAATTTGCGCTGTAATTTGAGAGCCGTCGGCCTGCCCGCGCAGCGCTTGCGTGGTCTAGCTGTCCATACATTGGATACAGGCGCATTGAAATTGCAGAGCACGTTTATAAATGAGTCATGAAGCCTAATTTGAATAACAGACACGCACATAGCCTTGATGGATGAGAGCAATAAATGATAAGAACCAGACCCATAAAAACGAATTAGTGTTGCTTTTTATCCACTTTGAAATGTGCTTGAATTGTAAAGTACTAGGCTCACTATCCATCCCCTGGCAAAGGAGTCACATGGGACAGATCTAGCAGATACCCCTTGCCAATTAGGTCTATAACCTTAACTAATAACACACAGGGCTATTTTTTGGGACAAATATTAGGCCTAGTCTTGGACTAACAAACATGCTCAATGGATAGACCTAATCTCCATGAAAATTAGCTTGATCTGTGTCTGGGAAACTGGCCCATAGGGTTCTATCCTCTTCAGGGATGAAGAACAAACTGTTACATTTCTCTGAAGATTAGGTGATTTTCAACCATGAACGGATTAAAAGACAACGGACAAAGGATGTCAATTCTTGGCTCACTAGGTAAATCTTTATGGTCAAGGACTGCCCCCTTCTGGAAGCTACTGACCTAGGGCACATTGTATTGCAGTCAAAAACGGAGAAAAAAGAAAAATGCATCCCAATTCTCCACCCTTTTGAAGAAGAAAGTACAAATGCACGCAAGTGTGGAGAATCAGAACACATACCCAAAGGCTACAGGGGGAAGTAGGCTAGGTGAGGTAAAGAAGAGGGAGGAAACAGATATAACTAGCTGGAGTCTGGAGATGATAACATCATGGGTAATGTTCAGTTTATTGTTAATATGGAACATTCAACCAACAAAAAATGACTGTATGACAAGGATTTGCTGATATAGTACATATAGTACGAGAAACATGCAAGATCTCTGAGGTAGATGACCACATAACCGATAATGCCATTCCATCCAGCAAAATATGTATTAAAGAGATTGTAGTCATTTCAGGTGTTTACCATGCTACCTTCAACCTTCATTCAACCTCCTGATCTACAGTACTATATAGCTGATGACTTAGTGCAAACGGCGAGCATTTATGCTCAGCAGTTCATTACGCAATTAATGCTTCTCTTTTATTTCACTTTAAAGACCAATTGAGCATTTGACGTCACTGAATCTCTTAGAATTGTCTCATTCGTCTGTTTGGGATTAGCCTAAAGCACCGAACAAGATCTTATAATGCATTACTGACCCTCAAGTGAAAACACTCAAACACATGGAATGGAGATGGAATGGAATGGAGATACTTTAAACAGCTTAAGATATGTTTTGTATAATTTCAGCCAGTAGTTTTGAAAGTACCCCAAAATACCCCGAAAATGTAGCACAATTGTGTACAATTGTATTCATTTTGTATGATATGATACCTCTTGCAAAATGTTTTTTTTTTATTCCCCTGCAATACATATGTATGTTACAAATTCCAATTTGTACAATATGCTATGCATCTGTAAGTGCTTAAAGGGGCAGTGCAGTCAAAATGTGATTTCCCGTTTTTCACTATGAGGTCAAAACAACACTGTTCAGGTGGGAGGGAGTGTTTGGCCCACAGCATGACATCACAATCTGATCTGATTATTTTGACCAATGACCAGTCAACTTTTATTAGCATATGTATCATCCTACTTTGAAGGGGTAAGCGGGGTAGGCTCTAGTCTAGAGTCTAGATGATCATATCTGCCAATCAGGGCTGTGTATGTAAATATATTTACATTTATATCAACACACCCACACAATCAGACTGAGCATTTCAATGGCAAAAGGAGGCTCAGGGAAATAAATAATAACAAATATATTTGGAGTTATTTCCATGAAATAAACACACACAGTGATGTATTAGACATATAGTGATGATTTAAAAATAAAATGAATAAGACTCCATGTGGGCTTTAAGATCCTGTTAAATCTCTTCTTAGGGAGCGGCAGTCGAGGTGTCGGTTTTGGAGAGTCTGGCGTGCCCAAAGTAAAATACCTGCCACTCAGGCCCAGACACTAGGATATGCACATAATTAGTACTATTGGATAGGAAACACTCTGAAGTTTCTAAAACCGTTAAGATAATGTCTGTGAGTATAACAGAACTGATATAGCAGGCAAAAGCAGTTTTTTTCGTAGATTACCTTTTTCTCCAAGCTGCCTATTGGATTCAATGTTATGTAGGACTGAGACTGTAGTACCTATGGCTTCCACTAGATGTCAACAGTCTTTATACAGTGTTTGGAGGCTTTAGCACTAAGCAGAACTGATAGGAAGAGGAAATAGTCAAGGGACCACATATGTCAACAACGTTCACGGGCGCGAGATTGTGAGCGCGCCCCACTTTACTTTCCTTTTATATCGTTTATGATATCATCCAAGTGCATTATTATCGCTAATATTCATAAAAGGATACCTAAGGATACATTAAAAATTATGTTTGATTTGTTTGTAGAAAGTTTATAGGTATATTTGAACGCGTTCTCTTCACGGTTCAATGGGCGACTCGACGGTGGATTTTCTGAACATAACGCGCCAACCAAACAGAGATTTATGGATATAATAAATGACTTTTTCTAACAAAAGAACCATTGGATGTCTTCGTTGGACACTTGGGAAGCCCTCAGCAGAAGTTCTTTGAAAGGTAAGTGATTTATTTTAGCTCTTATATGGGTTTTGTGTGACCCGCGCTGGATATGAATTTATGCTAATGCATAAATATTGGAGGTGCTATCCTCAAACAATCAAATGTTGTGCTTTCGCCGTAAATCCTTTTTGAAATCTGACAACGCTGTAATATTGCCAAGAATCAGAGCTTTTGATGACACACTTGTATATTGATGAATGTTTAATAATTCAACTTTTGGATTTTGAATTTGGCGCCTTACATTTCGCCGGGTAGTGTCGGGAGCTGTAACTGTGTCTGGTTGTAACTAACATGTAAAATTGCTGTAACTTTCACAAAATTCCAAGGTTTTCTAGAAATCCCGGTTGGAGGATTCCCATTCCCTCTTGATTCCAGGAATCTTCCAACTGGGATTTCTGGAAAAAACACATTTTGGGAAAGTTACTGTAATTTTGCAACTCTAGGTGTAACTGTAATTTGAACACTCTGCCCTCTAGTGTCGGTCAGTAGCAGGCACGTACAGCCTTGATGATCAGGAACATGACACTGACAATGGTGAGGGCGGTGAAGAGGAAGAGGAGGCCACCGAACACAGAGTTGGCCATGGGCAGACGCACCAGCTTGGCCTCAGCAGGGATCATGTTGGATGTATGTAGCATGTAACCCAGACTCCAGCCTATACTTGTGTTATGCACCTGGAGGGGACAGAGAGACAGCGTGAGGAGAGACCGACAGACACTCACTTAAAACAGACTACTGACCACTAGCCCCTACACCTATCGAATGGGGGTTCCCAGACTTTTTCACTTGGGTCATTTTACCCTCGCGCCTCCCTGCCGACCCTTAGGGGGCACACCACACAGTAGAGGATCGACAAGACAGTTTTAAGACAGACAGATTCATTTGTAATAAACTGTCATAGCACCAATTTAAAAAGTTAATATTGGCCGTTGATTACATCATCTTTTTTGCATGGTGGGGTGGCAAACATTTTATTGATATCAAAATGGGATCACAGGACAAAAATGTTTGGGAACCCCTGTCCTACACCATAGCCCCTACACCAGAGGTGATCAAACTTTTGGACTTGGTGGGCCAAAATGTAACCTGAGTGGTGGGCCGCAGGCCGAACAAATAGAAAATAACTTTTTAGTAAGCAATCATAAAATCACACTTCAAACATGAATTAAATTGTAGCCGTATAACTTGACACCTACCAACACATTCTTATTACCAGTATTAAAGATGTATGCATTTTTTTATCATTGGGGCACAGAAACTGCTACCAAGTTTATATGATGTGCCATTTTGGGGGCCCTAATCGAGATTTGGATGGGAGGCCCACCCACCTCGTGGGCAAAACATTTTAGTGCCCCCTCTTTCCATAGGACGGTGAGAAAATTTTGCAGTTTCAAAGGTAATTTCCTGCATTTCTACACATTTTGCCATGACTTATGCCATGTTCATATGTTTTCTGAGTGACTAACAAAATCAATGGGGGCCCTATAGAGGTCAGGGCTCGTGGGCACATGCCCTGCGTGCCCGGACTGTAATTTGGTGATAATTACTAGTAGAACTGTAGAACTCTTAATGCACTACCACATTTTGAAATTGCACCTTGTGTATTCTACTTTTCTAACTTTTGACTAAGCCCTCCCAAAAATATATATATTCTGGTGGGTCAAACCAAACGTTGGCCCACGGGCACCAGTTTAGTCTGCCCTGCCCTACACCCTAGGTAATCTCTGTTAACCCCAAATGAAATTCTTTGGTCAGCTTCTCGATTAAGTTCTGGGTCCCATACGAAGAGATGAAGAGATGATAAAACAAGGACCGGAACCAGAACGAGGAGCTCCACCCACTCTTTTTGCAAGGTACGGGCAACTCTATTGGCTGAATTTCCCATCTGAATGTCTCCTTACCTTCTGAAATTCCAAAGATGCTAACACCTGCGAAATTGTGATTTGTACAAATAACCAGTGACAAAAAACCTAAGCACCGGAACTATTGCTGTTCGTTAGCCATCGGTGCCCATGTTTAAACATAGCATTTATGTTTATGTTGTCTGCCTACAAGAGATTACACCGTAGGAGATGGACAAGACTGCATGAAGAAAGACAGACTCACTTAAAACAGACAGACTACTGACCCCTAACCCCTACACCAATAGTAATCAAACTTTTTCAGTTGGGACCCATTTTTTTTCACCAGAATTTCTGGGTGCCCCATTTTTTCGTTAGAAATGATGGCGATCCCACCCCACCCCAAATCTAACGATACAACCTGAAAATCGGTACATTTAGATTTTCACGTCAACAAATAACCTTCAATTCATTACATTTTCAGCTCTCTTATAAAATTAAGAGAAGCAATAAATACATTTATTCAATACAATTATAGGTTTCAAATTATCTTTCTTAAAAAACGTTTGTATATTGTCTTATAAAATAGAATGTACTGTTCATTTTAAATTTGGCAATCCCACCTTTGAATACCAATGTCCCCTACACCCTAGGGGACAGACAAGACAGAATGAAGAGGGGATACCTAGTCAGTTGTCCAACTGAATGTATTCAACTGAAATGTGTCTCACATTTAACCCAACCTGTTTGAATCAGAGAGGTGTGGGGGGCTGCCTTAATCAACATCAAGGTTTTTGGTGCCCAGGGAACAGTGGGTTAACTGCCTTGCTCAGGGGCAGAACAACAGATTGTTACCTTGTCAGCTCAGGGATTCGATCCAGCAACCTTCATGTTTACTGGCTCAACGATCTAACCACTAGGCTACCTGCCGCCCCTATAAAGACAGAAGTCCTCATGAATTAACCCCAGATGGTTCAACACAACTGACCTGTTCTCCTTAGTTATATACCTACAGATCCCAATAGTCATGGAATGCGTTGTCTCTGTTTATTTAGTTGAGGAAGCTTAAACCCATCTTTTCAAAACCTCAAATGCTTCACTGCCACACCTATAAACCCCTATCTCCTACACCCCAGCCTATGGGATGAAAAATATTTATGGGACGAACAGACTAAAAACAGATTATTGCTCAATTCCAAATTGTCACCTAGCCTCTATAAAAATTATGCCAATATCTTCATATTACCTTCTGATTGGCTAGGTGGAAATATCTCCTTACTGCTTCCACCTATCCAATCCTCTCTGATCTATATGAGTGGCAGGAGAGTAGGCGCTAGTAGTCGATTTGGAGTTCAGAAATACTGACCCTTTTCCCAATTCTGGCATCCTCTATAATATATTTTTTTGCTACAAGCTCTCACAGTCTCAAATCAGAATTGGACGTTCATCCATGTTTCTCAAACGTCAAATTTCGAAGTTATAGATGCTTATGACCATCCGCCATCCCCGTCCACAACGCCCTAGCAAAACCGAAACCTACTTGAAGGTAACAGCGTTCACTGTTGCCCCTAGTGGCCGGTTTCCACGTCATCTCCCGACATCCTCAGACATGGATGGAAGTTGAATACTGACTTGTATCACGGGTGACCTGCCTGCATTTTTAACATCAATAGTCTATTGGAAAAGGCTGAAAGACAACAATGTATAACGAACATTACAAGTTAGAAGAATGTTTGCCGTTTATAAATAATTGAATCAAGCTATGGGGGAAAATGACTCTAAAATCTGTCTTCCCTTCCACTGAAGAAGTCATGTCTTTCAACCCCCTCTGATGATGGGAGGAAGGGCATCAATTTCTCCTGACACTCAAAACACAAAGGACAGAGAGACAGTAGCTTGCTTGTTTGTAAGAATGAAAAACAGAGAATCATCATCTTGGGATCTTGGGGGACAAATCCCCCATTTTTCATAATGTCAAACAAGTTACTGTAACCAGTCTGTGTTGTGCTTTGATTTTTAAAGAAATACTTAATGTTACACTTCATTGAGTCTAACAGACTGAAAGACTTCAGCTGGAAGTTCCAGTCTGGACTTCCATCACAAGTTCCATTTCCTGGGGGCATAGGAAACGATTTTAGCCACTTCTTTGTCAAGATCTAGGCCTCTGTTAATGAAAGTATACCCAACATTTATATTGGTTTCCAATGGAATGAGTCACTTTCTACTTGTATGTTTCTCTTTTTGCAGTACAGTATAAGACCATAAAAACATTTGTAACTACAAACTATGACAATTTTTGCACTTTCATTTGGAAGCATGTGTTTGGATCCTCCAAGGTACCTGACTGTATTCTGCCACACTTACCTGTTTTTGGAAGTCAATGTGTTTCCAAGTGTCTTTATTGAACTTGTAGCCATTTACAAGTAATGTCTGGATGTAATGTGCTGAATAGCAATAGGACTTTCTGTATTTTTCAGCTATCCAGCCTCTTTTTAGCGTGAGCTAAAAAAGAAGAAAGAAAACAAACATTCCATTTGTCTATCCATGACATTTTCCATGTGTTGAGGCAATTTTCAAATATTTTCTTCTAATGATATATTTCTATTAATACATTGCAATAGCCTAGATAATTGTTTGGCAGCACCCCTGTCTTACATACAATGTATCTGTTGTCTGTGTGTACAGTAGTTCCATTTAAAACACAACCCAGGAAAGGTCCTCATAAATTAACCTCAGATGGTACAGTACAGTTGACCTGTTATCCACTTTTTTATATACCTACAGATCCCAATAGTCATGGAATGCATGGTCACTCTTTCTCAGGTGGAGTAAGCTTACACCACATCATTAAATAGAACATCAATTTACTCGTATTTTACTTCTACACTTACCTCTATTTTAGCTAATGTCATGCTCTTCCTTTTCTCTGTCACAGCTATAAATGTGAAAATTGTGTCATAAATGTGAAAATTGATTAATTTGATCACTCTTTTGTTTCTGAGAAACTTGTAGTGTATTTTAGTTTTAAAAAGGCTTCTAAAGTTTTTCATTTCCACTTTAAAATATCAGGCTTTATTTGCCCTAATGAAAAATGTATAAACCCCTACAAAAAAGACCATTAATTACCACATAATAATTCACATTTCCTGTTGCTGCAGGATTATTTTCCTGCTGTAGCACACTGGCTCAAATTAAGATCCTACATCAGTAGCTGTCAGTGTAAAAGGACTCCCAGTGGGCCAGTCCATGGAGCAGAGTGACCACTACCACCACCACCAACAACTACAACAACAGCATGGACTCACGGTGGGCCAGTCCCATGAGCAGAATTCCCAGGTAGAGGAGTTCCACTGGTCCAGTTGTGAAATGCCTTTCAGCCCGACAGCCTGAGCAGTGTAGAAGAACCCAGCATAGGCCTGAGGGAGGGAACACGGGTTAGTAGCTCAGACAGACACATTCTTTATTGGATAACTGCACAATATGCCCTATATATATAGCATGTCTGTCTGTCCGTCTGTGTGCGTGTATGCCTGTACCAGAAAGTCCCCGGGTCCCACGGATGGTTGGTAGACTCCGTCAAAGGAACAGTTCTTCGTGCAGGAGGTCAGGTCAAATATGGATTGCACCACGTCCCTACAGGCTCTGTTGTCTGATGACCCCTTCAGGGTGATCATCTGCTTGGGGTCGTAGTCGGCAGGCGTCTCTACGCACTCAGTCCCAAAGATGGACTCAGCCGACACAGTCATGTTGTAACCAAGATTGAAGCAGGGGTTGGTCACGTGTGTAGCATTCTCAGAGTTCTGATCAGTGAGACAAAGAGAGTACAGTAAAATTATTTACAGTATGTCACTTTAACATTCATGAAGAAGGAATCCAAAGGATCAATAGCTGAGCTTGAACGTCTTTTCTACTGTAGTAATTACAGCGTTACTAGGCTACACAGGTATAAGAACAACTATAATAAAGTGGGACCACTATTTGCATTGTTGTCTCCTCAAAATGGTTGTCTTCAGTTGTGCATGCATTATCTACCATCCTAGCAAAACAGACACTTTTCGACCAAGCTTGCAAAGCAAACCATATAGAAAATGACAGATCAATACGGTTAATACCATAATGCACTTTGCCTCATCTCCGAGAGACAGTAAAGTGTCAAGGTAATGAGGTGTCCTCAGATTTCTTAGGATGAGGTAATTAGATATTAATGGGTGTTGTGGACTTAGACAGAAGGATTGCATTAATTACAAAAAAAGGCACTTAGCTAAGTATAAAAGCATCATCGTCATCATCATCATCATGTTGACAATGCTGCCAGGAACGAATGTGAGGGATGACATCATAACAGATTCTGGGTTCAAATAGTATTTATTTTTCTTTACTGCTGGAATAGTCCCAAAACTCCAAACCCAGCCCATTTAGCACTCCAGGCATGACCAATCAGGGATTTGGAAGAAAACAAATACTATTTGAAGTAAACCAGATTTCCTCTACACAGTACCTTCACTAAAGCAGCGAGGACTCTCTTCTCTGCCTCGTTCTTCCCATAACACAGGAAGCTGTGAGTGTAGATGTTGTATTCGTAGCCATAAAGGGAGACGCGTACGATGTCTGTTCCCCGGGCGTTGGGATCTGGGAGGGTGAATGCTATCTGGGTGGACGCCCCTCCAAGATCCATGGAGCCCACCATCTTCCCTCCGGCAGGCCGCGCACGCACATGTTCCATATGTTTCTCTACAAACCAGAGAAAAGATTGATGTTTTCGAGTCATTTATGACCTTAATGAAACACAATGATAAGAACTGCACTGTATTATGATAAATGCATTCTGATAAAAACCCTGCAGCGCTAGAAGAAATGTTGCTACATTAAAGGGTTCAATGGCTCGCTTCATACATGGCCCTCAAAAAGGTTCAATATAGAGCCTCAAAACAATCTTATTTTAAGCATTGTAAAAGCTAAGGAACTTGTCTGTCGGCCCTGCATTGAAGACCAAAATTGGTCAAATTCTTTTTTGATCAATAAGAAAATATACCAGTTCCAATTAAGGACAAAAAAATTACAGCTGCGCCATACAGGTTGCAAAATAGTTGGGAAGAGATTTTCGATGTGTTGATTCCACAGCACATGGTTTATTAACTGATATACAAAACAACGCCGGATTCAAAACGTTGAACGTTGAATGATTATACAAAATTCTTGCAACCAATAGAAGGTATTGGGGATACAACCATCCCAACTCTGCAGATTTTGCTGTGAAGAGACAAAATCATTAAGTCACTTGTTTTGGTACTGCATATACTGTATGTAGCTTGTTTTTGGTCGCAGGTTCAGGAATGGCTGAAAAATCACCCCATTTACCTAAAGCTAACTTTGCAAAAAGCACTGATGGGTGACATGAAAAGCCATAGTCATTCGATCAATAATATAATATAACTCTTATTAAAAATGCTCATCTTTAATTTTCAATCTGCAGAAACTATGAGAATAGAAAGGTTCAGAATGTTTGTGAAACATCACAGCACAGTTAAAGAATATATGACAAATAGAAATCAAAAGTGGATGGTTTTCAGAAATAAATGGGAGGGTAGCTGAAGGGTAAAAATTTATAAAATAAAAGATCACTGATGTAAACTGTACCGTATCCGTAAAATGTATATAATATGTATAAGCTGGAAGTAGAAGCCTAAGTATTGTCGGTGGTAGGGTTATGGTCAAATAATAAATAAGTAAAATATATTTAAAAAATAAGAAAGAAATATGTGGGGGATTGGAAATAATTGTCTGCAATCCTCCATATATATATATATACAGTGGGCCAAAAAGTATTTAGTCAGCCACCAATTGTGCAAGTTCTCCAACTTAAAAAGATGAGAGAGGCCTGTAATTTTCATCATAGGTACACTTCAACTATGACAGACGAAATGAGAAAAAGAAATCCAGAAAATCACATTGTAGGATTTTTAATTTATTTATTTGCAAATTATGGTGGAAAATAAGTATTTGGTCAATAACAAAAGTTTATCTCAATACTTTGTTATATACCCTTTGTTGGCAATGACAGAGGTCAAACGTTTTCTGTAAGTCTTCACAAGGTTTTCACACATTGTTGCTGGTATTTTGGCCCATTCCTCCATGCAGATCTCCTCTAGAGCAGTGATGTTTTGGGGCTGTCGCTGGGCAACACGGACGTTCAACTCCCTCCAAAGATTTTCTATGGGGTTGAGATCTGGAGACTGGCTAGGCCACTCCAGGACCTTGAAATGCTTCTTACGAAGCCACTCCTTCGTTGCCAGGGCAGTGTGTTTGAGGATCATTGTCATGCTGAAAGACCCAGCCACGTTTCATCTTCAATGCCCTTGCTGATGGAAGGAGGTTTTCACTCAAAATCTCACGATACATGGCCCCGTTCATTCTTTCCAGTCGTCCGGGTCCCTTTGCAGAAAACAGCCCCAAAGCATGATGTTTCCACCCCCATGCTTCACAGTAGGTATGGTGTTCTTTGGACGCAACTCAGCATTCTTTGTCCTCCAAACACGACGAGTTGAGTTTTTACCAAAAAGTTCTATTTTGGTTTCATCTGACCATATGACATTCTCCCAATCCTCATCTGGATCATCCAAATGCTCTCTAGCAAACTTCAGACGGGCCTGAACATGTACTGGCTTAAGCAGGGGGACACGTCTGGCACTGCAGGATTTGAGTCCCTGGCGGCGTAGTGTGTTACTGATGGTAGGCTTTGTTACTTTGGTCCCAGCTCTCTGCAGGTCATTCACTAGGTCCCCTGTGGTTCTGGGATTTTTGCTCACCGTTCTTGTGATCATTTTGACCCCACGGGGTGAGATCTTGCATGGAGCCCCAGATCGAGGAAGATTATCAGTGGTCTTGTATGTCTTCCATTTCCTAATAATTGCTCCCACAGTTGATTTCTTCAAACCAAGCTGCTTACCTATTGCAGATTCAGTCTTCCCAACCTGGTGCAGGTCTACAATTTTGTTTCTGGTGTCATTTGACAGCTCTTTGGTCTTGGCCATAGTGGAGTTTGGAGTGTGACTGTTTGAGGTTGTGGACAGGTGTCTTTTATACTGATAACAAGTTCAAACAGGTGCCATTAATACAGGTAACGAGTGGAGGACAGAGGAGCCTCTTAAAGAAGAAGTTACAGGTCTGTGAGAGCCAGAAATCTTGCTTGTTTGTATGTGACCAAATACTTATTTTCCACCATAATTTGCAAATAAATTCATAAAAAATCCTACAATGTGATTTTCTGGATTTTATTTCATCCTTTTGTCTGTCATAGTTGAAGTGTACCTATGATGAAAATTACAGGCCTCTCTGCATCTTTTTAAGTGAGAGAACTTGCACAGTTGGTGGCTGACTAAATACTTTTTTGCCCCACTGTATATATACTCCATATATTTATATATAAACATTGATTTTGTGTTAAAATGTCCATTATTTCTTTATGTCTTTATTTTTTATCCCCATTAGCTGTTGCTGAAGCAGCAGTTACTCTTCCTGGGATCCACATAAAACAGAAAACATGCCATAATACAGAACATCAATAGACAAGAACAGCTCAAGGATAGAACTACAGACAATTAACATAAGAACAATAGAACAAAACATTGTTCCCAAATACATTTACACACAATACTGACAGTTACCCACACATCAGTACATATACATACAGTATGCCTAATAGTTATTTAGGTCATTCTAAAGTTATTGTAAACATTTTGAAGTTACTGTAAACAAATTGTAATGTACCTCCAGGAAGTTTCCCATCAGGTAGTTTAAGTTATTGTAAAGGTTTTGAAGTTAATGTTAAGTTGTAATGTACCTCCAGGAAGTTTCCCATCAGGTAGTTGACGGTGATCCATCCGTACAGCCCTTCCTCACCCCCTGACATGATGGAGGCGTGTTGGAAGTTAAACGGCAGAGATTGGAGGTAGTTCTGCAGGTTCCTTAAGATCTCATTGGATTTTGTTTGATTCTGTGAACTTGTAATCAAGAGAGAGATACATTTTGAGGTTGTGTATTATCTACAGCCCCGTAGAGAGTTCAGAGATCAATAATAGGCCTACAGTAGGTTGATTAAATATGGTGTAAAACCTATTAGTATTCTGTGTGTGGGATCAGTATGTGTGTGCATATGTGTGCATGCACACGTCTACATCTGTATCTACCATGGATCCATTCCCAAAAGTGCAACAACAGAGATAGGTCAGCCAGATAGACTATAATGGACTCCATACCTAGAAGATTGGTGAGGTACGCTCACACTGGAGGAAGACAAACCCACAACTCACTGTAGCAGTCTCATCCCAGCAGTTGCCCCAAGATAGAGGACAGTTGAATTGTGTTGGTCTGCGGGGACCATTTTTGTGATGTTGTTCATACATTCTCTGATCGACGCCCAGGACTGTTGGTCCTGTGCATTGTCAACTAACATATCCGAGATACCAGGGCCTAGGGAATCCAATCAGACTGAGCTCAGAGTCATACAATACATATTATCTAAGTCACAAGCAAATTCTGCACTAGATAGCTAGCAAGACTGCATCACTATACAAAACTGGATAAAATGTATAGTGCTTTTAAACCAGGTGCTTAAAGGGCAACTCCACCACTTTTCAACCTCATTTTCATTATCTCCAGCACAATACCAGTTTCAACATTTGTGAAAACGGTACAAGTTTTGCAGAAAAAAAATATTAGGTTAAAAAGTTCTACCCGATGACTTTATCAAAAGTAAAAAACTGTGATTTTCAAACACTATGAGTTTTTCAGTGACAGGTGGAGCAAGAAAATACCCTCCCTTGGTCTAGAAACTTAGGTTGCTGCTTTTGCGAATCACTGTTTTTAACTTTTAATACTACCCTGTGATGTCACAGAGAAGCATTATTTTAGGACCTTTCTTCTCATCTTTTTAACCACAGATCATAGAAACACGCTTTTTTACATACAGTGAGGGAAATAAGTATTTGATCCCCTGCTGATTTTGTACGTTTGCCCACTGACAAAGAAATGATCAGTCTATAATTTTAATGGTAGGTTTATTTGAACAGTGAGAGACAGAATAACAAAAAAATCCAGAAAAACGCATGTGAAAAATGTTATAAATTGATTTGCATTTTAATGAGGGAAATAAGTATTTGACCCTTCTGTAAAACATGACTTAGTACTTGGTGGCAAAACCCTTGTTGGCAATCACAGAGGTCAGACGTTTCTTGTAGTAGGTTTGCACACATCAGGTTTGCACACATCTCAGGAGGGATTTTGTCCCACTCCTCTTTGCAGATCTTCTCCAAGTCATTAAGGTTTCGAGGCTGACGTTTGGCAACTCGAACCTTCAGCTCCCTCCACAGATTTTCTATGGGTTTAATGTCTGGAGACTGGCTAGGCCACTCCAGGACCTTAATGTGCTTCTTCGAGAGCCACTCCTTTGTTGCCTTGGCCATGTGTTTTGGGTCATTGTCATGCTGTAATACCCATCCACGACCCATTTTCAATGCCCTGGCTGAGGGAAGGAGGTTCTCACCCACGATTTGACGGTACATGGCCCCGTCCATTGTCCCTTTGATGTGGTGAAGTTGTCCTGTCCCCTTAGCAGAAAAACACCCCCAAAGCATAATGTTTCCACCTCCATGTTTGACGGTGGGGATGGTGTTCTTGGGGTCATAGGCAGCATTCTTCCTCCTCCAAACACGGCGAGTTGAGTTGATGCCAAAGAGCTCAATTTTGGTGTCATCTGACCACAACACTTTCACCCAGTTGTCCTCTGAATCATTCAGATGTTCATTGGCAAACTTCAGACGGGCATGTATATGTGCTTTCTTGAGCAGGGGGACCTTGCGGGCGCTGCAGGATTTCAGTCCTTCACGGTGGAGTGTGTTACCAATTGTTTTCTTGGTGACTATGGTCCCAGCTGCCTTGAGATCTTTGACAAGATCCTGCCGTGTAGTTCTGGGCTGATTCCTCACCGTTCTCATGATCATTGCAACTCCACAAGGTGAGATCTTGCATGGAGCCCCAGGCCGAGGGAGATTGACAGTTCTTTTGTGTTTCTTCCATTTGCGAATAATCGCACCAACTGTTGTCACCTTCTCACCAAGCTGCTTGGCGACGGTCTTGTAGCCCATTCCAGCCTTGTGTAGGTCTACAATCTTGTCCCTGACATCCTAGAAGAGCTCTTTGGTCTTGGCCATGGTGGAGAGTTTGGAATCTGATTGATTGATTGCTTCTGTGGACAGGTGTCTTTTATACAGGTAACAAGATGAGATTAGGAGCACTTAAGAGTGTGCTCCTAATCTCAGCTCGTTACCTGTATAAAAGACACCTGGGAGCCAGAAATCTTTCTGATTGAGAGGGGGTCAAATACTTATTTCCCTCATTAAAATGCAATTCCATTTATAACATTTTTCACATGCGCTTTTCTGGATTTTCTTGTTGTTATTCTGTCTCTCACTGTTCAAATAAACTTACCATTAAAATTATAGACTGATCATTTCTTTGTCAGTGGGCAAACGTACAAAATCAGCAGGGGATCAAATACTTTTTTCCCTCACTGTATGTAGACACTGGTTGGTGCTGGAGATGATGAAGAATATGAGGTGTAAAAGTGGCGGAATTGCCCTTTAACATAGTATATAACAAGGAGTATGACATACAGTACTGAAAGGCTATATGATGATAAGTGCATTTCACATGCAAGTCCTTTTCCAAAAAATCATGTACTATGGCATCTTCATAAAAAAAATGGAGGACAAGGGCATCCCGAGTGGGGCTACGGTCTAAGGCCTTTGCCTCCCGAGCCCACTGGGGAGTTGCAGCGATGAGACAAGATCGAAATTGGGGAGAAAAAGGGCGTAAAATATAATAAAAAAAATATGAGGACAAGATTGTGACCTGTGTGAGAATGTGTCAGGTTCATCACATTACGATGCAGACTCACCAGTGACATTGCATCTCATTATGAACATACAGATTTAAATGTCAATTATCAACAGAATGTTATACAGCATACAGTATATGAGGCATACAACCATCTCAGCTCAGCAGATTTAGCTGCAAAGAGACAGAATCATTAGATAATTTATTCTGTTTTTTCCCCCACGTAGCTTGTTGTGGTCACAGGTTCAGAAGTGGCTGAAAAATCACAACATTCATCTCAAATTAACCTTACAAATTGCACCATTGGACGATTTGGAAAGCAATAGTCAATATATCAGCAATATAATAATACTACCAGCATAAATATTCATCTTTAACTTACAATTTGTGGATACTATGCGAGTGGAAAGGTTCATAATTGATGAAAGACATCACAGAGCAGTTGAAAAATATATGTCACATGGAAATCAAGAGAGGGTGGTCTACGGATATAGATGGGATGGGCTGAGAGTAGCTGAGGGGTGGGATTAAAAGCTCATGCTCTTTAATAGTTAGGACCGTAAACACTATCATGTACACCGGGTATGTCTCAGCACTATGTATCCACATTTAATGTGTTTATCCCCAAAATATATTTCTGTTTTTGTAATACCGTGCATATATGTAAAATTAATTTTTCACAAAATAGCTGTTAAAATAAAGTTACTTTAGTCCTCTGAAGAGGGTTGGGCCAGTAATTTTTTTTAAAAAACATGCAGACTTACCAGCGACCATGCATCTGAGTGTCTGGCTCACCATTCCAGTGTTATTTTGCTTCTCGGCTGGCCATTGATACAGATGCACAGTAGAGCGGGAGGAGCCTGAGTCGATTACTATGCCATACTGCACACAGAAGAGAGCAGGAAAATCACACTGCATATTCAAGATGCTAGTTTATATACAGATGTTTTGTCTTAATTTGATCACTTTGTTGTCGCAGATAAGCTTTATGATTAATTCACTGAAAACCCGCAGTTTTCTTTCTCTCTTGTCCCTCAAACGCTAAAGCACCAGACAGAATAAATGTCCTACTACTGTAGGTCCTACTTGTGAGACATTCAAATGTACAAAAATGTATCTGAAATGCAGCCATACACAACTTTTGTTCTATATAGCTTAATAACACAAGATAGATATTGATCTCTACTATGATATAGAAGTGTATCCGAAATGCAACCATAGGCTACACCTAAATTATAGCCTACTCTAGCCTATCAAAACTAATTTCCCGTTAGAAATGATCCGTTTTTCTTTTTTTGAATAATCAAGTCCTCCTGCTGCAGGATTATTTTACTCCTGCAACGAAACTGGTCAAAGTCAATTGATACAGCTATAGTGGATCTGAACCTAAGGAGTGAAAACATACTCTTTACTGCTGTCCAAGAGCAGGGGGGATTCTATTAGATCTAGAAATGATGCAGTGGCAGGCACATAATCGTTGTATAACGAAAGGCAATAATATAAAATACCTCACAATTATTGCACTCCGTTCCTGAATGGCTAGAAGCACAATGATTGCACTCTATTATGGTATGATTATTACTTCCATCAAGCTGAGAACACAGACAGAACGTGAACACATAAACATAATGCAGCTACTCTGTAAACACAGGACACACTCACTCAGGCATAAAGACAAATCTACAGAAACGTTTTGCTCTGCCCTGGAACTAGATTCTGGTTCAAGTTTGTCCAAAAGGACTGATTGTGTGTATTTTTTGTGTGTACGTACTGACATGTACTGATAGATGCAAACACATACGCACACTACATGTTATTGTTTTTAAATGTATGTACATTGTAAATGTTGTTATGTGTCAGACCGTAAGACTAGCTGTTGCCATTGGTGTTGGCTAATGGGGATCCTAATGAAATTAAAAAAAGGCAGCAATAATACACATTCCACACCCAGACCTGGATTCAACAGGCCAAGTATTTGCTATCTTTGAGTGTTTGGTTGAAAACAGGCCAAGTATTTGCTATCTTTGAGTGTTTGGTTGAAAACAGGCCAAGTATTTGCTATCTTTGAGTGTTTGGTTGAAAACAGGCCAAGTATTTGCTATCTTTGAGTGTTTGGTTGAGCCTGCCCTGGAGTGCTAGATGGGCAGGGTTTGCACTTTTATGGACTACTTCCATTAGTACCATTCCATTGTGTCAAGCAAGATTAAATAAAGCACAGCAACAAAAAAAATGGAAAGAAAACAAATACTATTTGAACCAACCTCAGAGTCTCAGTTCCTGCAGTGTTGAAGTTAGTTTTCCCTTCTCTTATACAGCACCTGGTGTGCTGACTAAAGGTGATTGGTTTTCATTTCACAGAGTTATTAAACGTTAGTCATCTTTTGATTAATAGGAAATCATGTATTAACCCTGTTACCCAAAGCTGTATCTTGTCAACTAGTCAAGTGTCCCTTCGTCCTTCCTTTTGAGTGTGTCCCACTCGTAGCAAATGTTTCCCCAACACCAACCTCCCTTGAATACAAACCACCCTGGTCTTTATAATGCCATCTATGCTAACTGCCCCCATTCACTGTAGTTTGGCCTGACTCCTAAACAGGCTGTAGCGACCCAGTCTGATCTGTCACCTTCTGTTTGTGATGATTGTCTTGATGTCTGGGTAAATACGAGGTAATACATTTACATTTTAGTCATTTTGCAGATTCTTTACACTGTCAATACCGCTATTTGAGCAGAGAAGGATCAGGAATGTGGTCGTTGTTTTTACCTTCAGACGTGACTCAAAGACACGCTTATGACCCTGGATCACGGATATTGTAATGATGACAGCCAGACTTGCCAGGAGAAATAAGAAAGCTAGATATGTCCCAAACTTGCATGCCATTTCCTGTAGGGCAGAGGACAGCATGTTTTAGCTTTTGGCATTTGACATTTATCATGTTGTCCAGGTCTTACACAGACTGAACAAACCCCAATGCAATAAGCAGGGCTGCTGAACCCGGTTCCTGGAGCGCTACCATCCTGTAGGTTTCGGCACCAACCCTATTATCTAGCACACCTGGTTTTAATAATAAGCTTGTTGATAACCTAAATGCACTGTCTGTTTTTTGTTTTGTTTAGTTTTTTTGAGAACGTGTGGTTATAAACGGTTATGACCCAGTAAATACATGCTTGCAACTGCCGATAAATACAGCAATTATATCACTAGTATCTCTTTCTTCTGTGTGTCAGTGTCATCACCTGTTGTGTACGTCCCAAATGGCACCCTATTCCTTACATAGAGCACTACTTTTGACAAGAGCCCTATAAGCCCTGATCAAGTGAGTGCACTATACAGGGAGTAGGATGCCATTTGGGACTTGTGTCAGCTACAGGACCGTCAGTGGTCTAGTTTAGGCATAAAGTGACTGTTTCTGTTTATCTCTCTGAACAGCACACTGGTCACAGTTTTTCACAGTTTTTCACACCTTGTCAGGGATGTTTGATAATGTTAAATTAACAACGAGTCTGTTGTTCTTTCTTAAAAGAATACTGTAGGCCCCTCAAACTCAACTCTAGACCTCGAAACAAGTTCCACTGTATTTTGTCATTGTTCCCTTCTAATCAGGGAGTGACTTAGACCTGGGACACCAGGTGCTTGCAATTCATTATCAGGTAGAAGAGAAAACCAGCAGGCTCCGGAACTCGTAGGGTAAGAGTTGAGTACCCCTGCTGTAGACCTTTTCTAATTGCATAGCAATCTGATATGTAATGTAGTGCAGTGGTAATATTGGCCACCCCCCAAAAAAACACTCAACTCTAAGTTTTTGCCTGCTGAAAGACGTGAAGTTTCATACAAGGTTACATTCCTAACCTCTAACCTTTTAATTCAGACCATCTTGGTAACCACTGGTGTAACTGCATCCTTATGTCAAGGATGACTACAAAGTAGCCAACAACAGTATACACAAAATCGAGGTCACAAAGCATTAGGCCTACCTGTTTTGAAAGAGCTTACATAATCACTGATTTGAATGAATTAAGATACAAAACACATATTCTTGTTTCAGTCACTTTATCTTCTTACATAGAGATAAGAATACACACCACCCTGGACCTTATAATGCCAGCTCTGCTAACTGCCCCCATTCACTGTAGATAGGCCTGATTCTTAAACAGGCTGTAGATACCCAGGGATCTACTCAATCCGTATCGCAGTAGTTCAGCTTTACAGCACGATTGAAATTTAAAGGCTTTGTTCCCACATTAGCAGAGACTGCATTCACAGTAAGTGGTAAGCTTCAGGGAACCAGACTGAATAGAGCACCCAGTCTGATCTGTCCCCCTCTGTTTGTTATGATAGTTTTGATGTCTGGGTAAATAAAAGGTAATACAGTGTCAATACAAAATCAAGCACACAAAGCAAATACCTGCTTTGAAAGAGCTTACATAATCACTGATTTGAATCAATTCAGATACAGAACACGTTGTTGTTTCATTCACTTGATCTTCTTACATGGAGATAATACAAACCACAGTGTATTAACTGTCCTGAGAAATATGTATACTGAAGCAGAATGCATATCGATTCAGTAGGTTAACTAACCAATACTCTTTCATTGGGAACAGTGAGAATGCATTATACCGCTGCTTTCTATGTATCATGTTGCCTTTAGTGTCTGAGGGTGAGATGTTGACCTACCCCAACCTATTGGCACTGTGCCCCAAGCACCTTACTACTCTCCGTCTCTACTGAGCAGTCTCCACCCCAAGGCAAGGCACAATCTCAGCTATGTTTTTATTCACATGACTTGCTATGGTTAAAGAGTTCCATGAGAACATGCACACCAAGTCAGTGTTTCTTGCTGTGGTGCTGGGAATAAGACAAAACCTGTCCTTCTGCACCTCTTTACCTACTGCGATACATGCATGTTTATTTTGTTAATCTCTTAAAGTTCAATATTTGCTTAGCTTAACATAGTATGGTTTGAAGGTGTATTCCTTCAAAGGACAATAGAACATTGGAATAAAGCGTATTGTTATTATTAATTGATCATTATTACATTACTTTCACTGAAGTACTCGCATGAACTGCAATACACAAAAAAACTTAAATGTGAAAAGTCAGAATGAGTAATCTCAAACAGTATCTTACCCTGCTGATAACAATACATCACCTCTGGTATTTTTCTGAATGAATGAGTAGATCTGTTAGCTTACCTCAGAGTGAGTGTGGATCTTCCTTCGTCAGTTGGAAGCAGCAGAGCATAAGTAAGTGTTCTGAAGAATACAGCTCCTCATTCCTCATTGATCAGCCTAACAAGAGGGAGGGCCTCAAGCAGGCCAGAAACACCAAACAGAGGCCCCTCCCATCTGAGAAGACCAATATCATGAAAGCGGTGGGATGTTTTGTTGAATTTATATTAGGAGAAATAGACAATAGAGAAAGTCTATCACACAACAACCTTTATTTAACTAGGTAAGTCATTGAGAGCACATTCTCTTTTGGAATAACGACCTTAGTTAAATATTTACAGTTGATTACTCTCATACACAGATTGCAGTTGGGTGGGAGGTAGTGTTTAATTTATTGAGTGATTGTTTAAACACAAGGCAGAGGACTTAATGCAAAGGTCTATGGAAAGCCCAGTGAAGAAAACAATGCATGGAACATTAGTTAGGATTCGACCCAATATCAGGTGCACTGTAGCAAGTTGAGTTTTACTGTCCGGTGAATCAACCCAACCTATTTAACATACAGTACAGTACACTCTTAGAATTTGTGGTGACTCGAGGAACCCTGGAGATCTTCAAGGAACCCCTGGAGTTCCTGAAGGAACCATTGCTAGTCACTTGTTCATATTTTCACCTTAGGTTAGTTGAGGGGTTCCTGTAGCAAAAGGTTCCTGGAGGAACCCTGGACTGGAGGTGTGGCTTAGTAGGGGCGTGGATTACAGATAGACCTTTTTTGGCCACACGTTAGAGTAAATTTCATTCCTGTTCATCTGTTCTGTTGTATTGTCATTGCATGTTAAAGTTGAACACTGATAGTTTTGTAGCTTCATTGAGACCTACAAAGGTGTATGCATTCCTCAAGAGCTTATACAAATCCTTAAATTGGAATAGTTACCATTTTATGACAATATGTAGTCAGCAACTGTATTAATATTATATTGGAATATGTAATATGCATAAATATTCAAGGAAAATTGACATTTGCAGCGTACAAACATAACATGATGAATAGGAATGACATTTACTCTAACAGGTGGCCAAAAGTAACTATCTGAAAGCCATGCCTCCAATAATCCATGCCTCCAATCTTCTGATAGGCTACCACCTCTACAATATATTATTAAAAAGGTTCAAAATATAACCTCTCCCATCACAAAAAGGTTGCGGTTTGTACCTTTACACAGAGGTTCCTTGAAGACCCTTCTCAGAGGGGTTCCTCGTGGAACCTTTTTGACCTGGAAAGGTTCCACTGGTGTGGCAATTTTTTTTACCACAAAAGGTTCTTTACTGTTAAGAGTGTAGGGTAGAACCAATGCTGTAATATCCTGATAGAAAAAGTAAAGCAAACAGATAGGCCACTGTGTATGAGCTGCTAGCTAGCTAACTTTACTGTGTAGCTAAGTGAATCAAATATCATCAGCTAGCTAACTTCCTATTAGCTAGCTAACTTGATGTTTTTAGAATTGTAAGGTAAAACCACAAGCTACAAATGCATGTAGATGCCATGGAAGAGGGTGAAAGGACTGCAGCTCCAGCTGTCAGAAAAGGGAGACAGTAGGGTACTGGATACGGCAGGTAATTTTCAAGGAGGACATTGTGAAAAGATTCTCCAGTTCTAGTCTTTAGTAAGGGAAACTATTAGGCCAGAGAGATAATAGCAATATAATATTCAGTGCCTGTCTAATTTTTGCATAATGAAGCCTGTTTCTTTGTGATGCTTTCTGTCCTCTGATCCCGAGAGCTACAGTATGAAAGCCTGTCTTCAGATGAAGAGGTCCCAATGAATGTCCCAAGACATCTAAGGCTATATCCTTGTATACCGGGTTATATGTATACCTACACTCTTAGGAAATAGGTGTTCCTAAAGGGTTCTTTGGCTGTCCCTATTGTAGAACCCTTTTTGGTTCCAGGTAATACAATTTTGGGCTCCATGTAAAACCCTCTGTGGAAAAGGGTTCTACCTGGAACCAAAAAGGGTTCTTCAAAGGGTTCTCCTATGGGGACAGCGAAAGAACCCTTTTAGGTTCTAGATAGCAACTTTTCTTCTAAGATTGTATGTTTCAAAATGCTGTATACAGTTAAAAGTGACACACAATGTATAACCCTATTACAACTGGAGCAGGCCAACCCTACTCCAGGATGTCTGCTGAGTGTGCAGGCTTCTGATAATCAAGTGGGCTATTGCTGGGCTGGAATAGAAGTCTGCTCGCCCAGTAGATCAGGGACCAGTGGAGAAAGGTTGGCCAATGCTGGGGTATACTTTTTTTTGTTCACCTGAAATTTTGATACAGCCCCCCGCTAACACACCACATTCAAAAAAATTATCTGCTCAAAAGGACCTTGATAAACAGACACGGGTGTGTTTCAGTGATGGATCAAAAGCGTTAATCACATGTGTTTTATACAGTAGCCTAACTAACAGTGCAGTTATATTACTTTGTGGGGGGGTGCCTTGCTTAAGTGCCTTGCTCAAGGGAACAATGGCAGGATATGACACATGAATTCAGAGAGCAGCCTCGCATTGTTAAAGGGAAACTTAATAATTGGTCAACTTCATATTCATCATATCCACCACCACCAGAACATCAACATATGTCAAAATGATGCATTTCTATGTTCTGTAGTTAAAATGACAGAGGAAGATGTCTTTCCAATAAAATCATCGGTGTGCATTGTGTGATTTTGACCAATTGTGAGTAGGCATTGCCTACTAATTGCCTACTAATTGTCTACTAATTGGTTGATGATGTCATTGGAAACACTTATCTTCTCTAGCTTTTTTGCTACAAAACATAGAAACTCACCATTTTCATATATGTTGATGTTGGGGTGGTGCTGGATATGATGAAAAACAAGTTGAACACTTTTGAAATGTCCCTTTAACACCACATTTACGCTTACTTTTTCATATTGGCAGGGAAAAACACATTTGAATATAATAATGTAAAGAGTTAAATCCTTTGTTGTTGCTGTAATGAATACTTTACAGCCATGTTTTTTTTTCCCATCTGATTTTAATGACAGTATGTCAATAGGTTTTATTGGTTTAAACTCATTTTTATTGTTTCAGTTACCACTGGACAAGTAGCCAAAATGTACCATAGGACCATATCGTCCTAGTCAAAAAATACCAGTGGTATACAGCTACCACAAAGTTTACCATTACCACAAACATTACCACAAAATGTGGTACCACCAAATTACCACACAAAAACCACAGAATTTGTAATGAGAGCAGGCTGGGCTGCCTCCCATTCATGCTAATGCTAACATGGCTGTGCAAGGGTTGAGTTTCTTCCTTGGTTGTTTGATGGACAAGGTATTTCAAGTTTCTTAATTTGTTCTACTTTATTCTCATTTGAACAAACAAAAAAATAAACAAAAACCAGTCTGCAGTCCTTTTGTCCAGTATTTTGGCACCTTAATAACACCACTCCAGCCGGGCGGTCTCTTTACAGTAACCATTCTAACCAAGATGAAAGATCATTTTATGGGCAACATGAACATGCCTCAGCATGGGGCTGTCAGAAACGACAGTTAACTCATCTGACACTCAAATATGTGTGGCCCCCCCCACACACACAGAAACAGTTGAACACATGCACACATACATGCACAGACCCCTACATACACATACACGCGCACACACATACACGGAAACAGTTGAACATGCACCTTAACAGTGTATTTTGAAGCACTCTGGAAAACCGAGAAGCTTTGCTGCGTTATGATGTGGGGCTTATCTTCTGGGAAATGCACAGACCACATGAGAAAGGACCTGTCATTAGGGAGGGTGCATATGCTGCTGTCCAGATCAATTGACAAATAAACCTCAAACAGTACTCAGAAGGGCAGGCTGGACAGGCTTCCTTTGATAGCCTACAGTAACAGTATGCAGTGTCGAAAATACCACACAAAGACAGCTAACTAGACTACTGCTGCCTGCATTGGAATCCACTAGACTCGTGTGTGGTCCAAGGCTGAATACAATACAAAGCATTGGCCGATGATCAAACTGAATTTGATTTGTGATTCATCATCCAGAGAGATTTACTGGGGTATTTTTAGCTACTGGGAGTGTGATCTGACACCCGTTTGTCTGAGGAAAGCGGAAAGGCAGCCCCTTACAATTAGATTTAGGAGGAAGATGCAGGAAAGCTAGCAAGGCTCCACTATCTCCTATACTGACTAAAGCTCTCTGTCTTCATAGCTCTGCACACAAACAATAGCTCCTGTGAACATCAGTCTTTAAGATTGTGAACTTTAATTTAGTTAGCAACGCAAATTGATGGTGTGTGTGTGTGTGCTCATCTTACACTGTGACAGTAAATCTATTTTTTGCAGTGGTTTTATCATAGTTATTCTAAATGTTAACCCAAACTGAAGTGTTGTCTCACCTCAAGAGGAGTTACGCGGTTGTCTTACAATATTAATACAAGCTCTACCTACAGAAAATGTCTGCAGTAAACAATGCATGCAATGCAAGCATAAAAACTTTGCAAACTGAAATGCAACGTACATTGCAACAATATCTATTGAGAACATCTGTGATTTACTTTTTGGAACATAACTGTTATGATCGCATTGCATCTCAGTTCATCAGCATCAATCTCGCTACAATAACAGGCTATGGGACAGACTTCCTGAATTCAAATCTATCTAAGTTAGGTTACCTTACCAACATTATCTTAACATTGTAGCCTACTAACTCCTGAAAAGTATGTAATGATGTAAGGCAAATGCTACTGTTAGATACATCTCTGCTCTGTGTACATTATTTGTGTCTCCCAATACAAAGACAGTTTTATTAGAGGAGCATTGGATAGCCAGCAGTTCAATGTATCACAAGAAAAGGGCACTGTATATTCCATGAAATACCCAACTACTCAGAAATGTGGAATGACTCAGAAAATACAATTTGTTTGGAGTAGGCCCACATTCCATCCATGATATCCACCAGACATGGGTTCAAATAATATTTTTTATATTTCACATACTTTGATAGTTTGCTTGAGGCTGCCTGGAGTGCCAGAAAGGAGATGTTTGTGATTTCAGGACTATTCCATTGATTTTAATGATTCCATTACGCCAGGAAAGATCAGTCGAACACAGTATAAGTATTTTAAAGATTTCAAATACTATTTGAACCTAGGTCTGATATCCACTAGACATCTACCCCCATTTTAACCGTTTTCTCCTGTTAAATACAATCAGCCATCTGAAAGTATGTTGCTAATGTCCCCCAAGTGTAGATGATGCATTTAAAAACCTGGGGGAGAAACTTGTTTGATGCTAACAGGTTTAAAAAAATTATTACATGTTATGATAATTATTTATACAAGTTCATTATTCTTGTTATAACAGCATCATAATGCATTATATATTTCAGCCTTACTTCTAATATATTACTGAAGCAGCTTCTCCTTAAAGGATGTTACATAATACAATAGGTAATAGGCTTTGCATGTAAAGTTGTGAAATACTAACCTTCATTAGCATTAAATTACTGGGGAACTTTGTACTTATCTCATTTCAATGTGGTACTACAGCAATCAAAGCACATTTCAACACAAGCATTACACGCAAGGTCTGAAACAGGATACGCTAGTTCTCGGATATAGCTATGACTGTAAATTTGATTTGCTTCTTGTGATTTCCCATTCGGGTCTGTGACAGTGTCGAAACACGTTATCTATCTAATCTACTCACAATTAACAATGTCTAATAGGGAAATGGCCACGCTGGATTACAGGGAAATTTGGGATTGGGAACAGTTTTTAATACAACTTTGTGGATGCTGGAAGGCTGTGTGTAACTTACATCTGCATCTATCATTTGCAGTTGAACTTCCTGTGCACAACATAGGAGGTCATAGACCTGGCAGTGTTGTGCCAGGACAACAAACTCTCTCTCAACATCATTAAGACCAAGGAGCTGATCATGGACTACAGGAAAGAGCATCCTGGCTGGTTGTATCACCGTCTGGTATGGCAACTGCACCGCCTTCAACCGAAAGGCAGAGGGTGGTGTGGACGGCCCAGAGCATCAGTGGGGGCGAGCTCCCAGCCATCCAGGACGTACAGTACATGCCAGGCAGTCTGAGAAGGCCCGAAAAATGGAAAAAGACTCCAGCCAACCGAGACATGGATTGTTCTCCATAATCCCGTCCGGCAGGCGGTAACAGTGCATCAAGGCTCAGACCAACAGACTCCTAAACAGCTTCTATCCCCAGGCCATAAGACTGTTAAATGGCTAACAATTACTGCTCTCCCTCTCACACAGACTATCCACACTGACTCTATGCTCATCCACAGGTCCCATGCTCACCCACTCACACACACACCTTCACTGTCACTCTTACTCACACGCGCACACACACATACACCCTCAAACATAACTGACACACAGTTACACCCCCTTACGCTTACGCTGTTTCTGAAATGATTATTGATTTGATATATTACCAGCATTACACTGCCGTTCTTCATCTCTTCAGATGACTTAGTTAATTTATTTTGAGTGACTCTATGACATGCTGGGATTCACAGCTTAAAGGTCTAATCAAATTCAACTGGTTTGTTTATCCAACAGCCCAACATAAACATCATATGATGTGCATACAGTAAAGTACACATTTGAAACACATTCATATTACCTTCTTAAGGAGAGACCCCTCTCAAGTCAATTCCTCCTTGGCTCACTGCTACTGCTGAGGGCTTTACGTGAAGCTGGGTACATATTGTTTTTGTGTCTCTTCAAATCAACTGAGACATTAACTGTTGTCTGAATAATTTATTCATGCACTTCAGGGCAAAAGCCTACTGTAAGTGTTTTAACTGTTGCTCCCATAAGAGCTTTTATTTGTCTCATCATGTGTCTCATGAATTATTATGATTATGATGATTACCATGTATCTATTTATCCTGCTACTAGTCAGTATTACTCCTGTTTACATGTACAGTGCCTTCAGAAAGTATTCAGACCCCTTGACTTTTTCCACATTTTGTTGGGTTACAGCCTTATTCTAAAATCGATTAAATAATTCCCCCCGCTCAATCTACACACAATACCCCATAATGACAAAGCAAAGACAGGTTTATACATTTTTTCAAATTTATATAAAAAAAACTGAAATATCACATTTACATAAGTATTCAGACCCTTTACTCAGTACTTTGTTGAAGCACCTTTGGCAGCGTTTACAGCATTGAGTCTTCTTGGGTATGATGCTACAAGCTTGAAACACCTGCATTTGAGGAGTATCCCATTCTTCTCTGCAGATCCTCTCAAGCTCTGTCAGGTTGGATGGGGAGCAGTGCTGCACAGCTATTTTCAGGTCTCTCCAGAGATGTTAGATCGGGATCAAGTCCAGGCTCTGGCTAGGAGACTCAAGGACATTCAGAGACTTGTCCCGAAGCCACTCCTGCATTGTCTTGGCTGTGAGCTTAGGGTCGTTGTCCTGTTGGAAGGTAAACCTTCGCCCCAGTCTGAGGTGCTGTGTGCTCTGGAACTGGTTTTCATCAAGGATCTCTCTGTACTTTGCTCCGTTCCTCTTTGCCTCGATCCTGACTAGTCTCCCAGTCACTGCCACTGAAAAACATCCCACAGCATGATGCTGCCACCACCATTCTTCACCATAGGTATGGTGCCAGGTTTCCTCCAGAGTTGATGCTTGGCATTCAGGCCAAAGAATTCAATCTTGGTTTCATCAGACCAGAGAATCTTGTTTCTCATGATCTGAGAGTCTTTAGGTGCCTTTTAGCAAACTCCAGGCGGGCTGTCATGTGCCTTTTACTGAGGAATGGCTTCCGTCTGGCCAATCTACCATAAAGGTCTGATTGGTGGAGTGCTGCAGAGATGGTTGTCCTTCTGGAAGGTTATCCCATCTCCACAGAGGAACTCTGGAGCTCTGTCAGATTGACCATCGGGTTCTTGGTCACCTCCCTGACCAAGGTCGTTCTCCCCTGATTGCTCAGTTTGGCCAGGCGGCCAGCTCTAGTAAGAGCCTTGGTGGTTCCAAACTTCTTCCATTTAAGAATGATGGAGGCCACTGTGTTCTTGGGGACATTCAATGATGCAGAAATGTTTTGGTACCCTTCCCCAGATCTGTGTCTCGACACAATCCTGCCTCGGAGCTCTACGGACAATTCCTTTGACCTCATGGCTTGGTCTTTGCTCTGACATGCAGTGTCAACTGTGTGACCTTATATAGAAAGGTGTGTGCCTTTCCAAGTCATGTCCAATCAATTAAATATTACACAGGTGGACTCCAAGTTGTAGAAACATCTCAAGGATGATCAATGGAAACAGGATGCAACTGAGCTAAATTTCGAGTTTCATAGCAAAGGGTCTGAAAAATTATGTAAATAATGTATTTCTGTTTTATTTATTTTTATAAATTTGCAACATTTTCTAAAAACCTGTTTTCTCTTTGTCATTTTGGGGTATTGTGTGTAGATTGCTGAAGAAAACTGTTTATTTCATCATTTTTAGAATAAGGCTGTAACTTCAAGGGGTATATATTATCATTAGTATACTACCATAAGTATTTATATATTCCTACTACCAGTCACTTTTTATGTATAAAGCTACCTCAACAACTCCAGTACCCATGCACATTGAATAAGATACTGGCACTTGTTTGTGACAGATCCCAGAGCTGCTTTTCAATACAGACCAGATCTGGTTGTTGGGCTCCCCTGGTGGGCCTGTTTGGAACCTGGGTGTACATCCCAAATTACACCCCATTCCCTATTTAGTGCAATACTGTTTGGGAATATAGTGCCATTATGGATGCAGACTGGGTATGTTAGGCATTTTAGCTAAAGGTTTCACCAAAGATTTCTATAACAAAACCAAAATAGACCACAGCCTGGCGTTTTCAATGGGAACAAATGAGTCAGAACAAGCAAGGAGGTAGGCAGAGCCAAGCACGAGCTAGTAAGATCCTATTGGCGCGTTCTCGCATGCATCTGCATATTTCCGTTAGGGATCGCCTTCTCTGTGAAGTGCGCTTGTGCAATAACTCAATTTAACCTTTGCATTCCTTCTAAACAACTAAGTCCACTCTGTTCATAACATATTCTAGTTTTGGGAACAGAAAACTGTATTGAGATCAAATTATTAATCGATGAGAAAATGTGCAAAATGTCGCCCAAAATCCATCTCCTCCCACGGCCGACCAGTGAGCTTCCTCTCACTATTATATTCGGTAGTGAGTGGAAACGCCAAGCAGATGCTTCACACATCCGGTGAAATACCGGTCTCATTGTTCTAGCTCTGGGTTTATTTCTCCAACCCTCACTGGACTGTGACAATGCTGCCATCTAGTGGTTTGCAAGGGCGTCGCAACAAAACTCCTAAATATTGTATTTGAAATGGTATGATTTTGATAGTGCTGATTGAGTTTTAAAATAGACTAATCATACATAATCAGTTGTGGGTACCAATGGACCTTTCCAATCCAATGTGAAAGTATGACATACTCAAACACACATTGCAAACATTTATTTTGTTGTGTAAAGAGGACCGTACAATGATGCCACGAGGCAGATGAGTAGCAGGAAGTAACAAAGCCACTCTAAGCATATAAAAGAATACAGTTACACTTAAGGTTTTCCTCCTTCAAAAAACATAGGATTGCACTACCACCTTATCGCCAGGTAAAAGCTGATCAAGTTAACAATACAATTTCCCCCCAGTGTGAGACTGAAGCAGTCAGCCCAGTGCTGGTTATATCAAGTAAACAGACACAAAAGAGACAACTACATATATTCTACACATACACACCCCTCCTCCCCCCTCCATTCCTCATTCAAAAGGCACACTTGACTTGTGAATCAAACCAGGGACAGGGATATTCTATCTCTTCAGATGACTTAGTTAATTTATTTTGAGTGACTCTGACATGCTGGGATTCACAGCTTAAAGGTCTAATCAATTTCAACTGGTTTGTTTATCCAACAGCCCAACATAAACATCATATGATGTGCATACAGTAAAGTACACATTGGAACACATTCATATTACCTTCTTAAGGAGAGACCCCTCTCAAGTCAATTCCTCCTTGGCTCACTGCTACTGCTGAGGGCTTTACATGAAGCTGGGTACATATTGTTTTTGTGTCTCTTCAAATCAACTGAGACATTAACTGTTGCCTGAATATTTTATTCATGCACTTCAGGGCAAAAGCCTACTGTAAGTGTTTTAACTGTTGCTCCCATAAGAGCTTTTATTTGTCTCATCATGTGTCTCATGGGCTATTATGATGTTCAGAACAAAGCTGCTTATGAAACAGGGTTGGGGTCAATTCCTTATCAATTCAGTCGATTATGCAATTAAACGTTTTCGCTCAATGCTTCTCTATGAGAACATTTTGGAATTAGAATTTTAGTTTACTCTCAGAATTGACTGAATTGAAATGGGAATGGCCACAACTCTGGTATAAGCTACCCATGTTTCTGGTATACGATACCCGTGTCTCTGGTATACGATACCCGAGTCTCCGAGATAAGACACCCGACCTGAGTCTCTGGTATAAGATACCCGTCTCTCTGGTATAAGATACCTGTTTCTCTCTTTGGAATAATCTCAACATGCTGTTAATTTCTTTACTTATTTTTTTGGCTTCATGAAAACAGTGAACAGCTCAAACCTTGGAAGGCAATACTTCAGACAAACAGCAAGTGGGACACTAACTTTTTCTCTACTTACTGTATAATGGTGCCAAAACATACAATGTTTTCTGACTATTAAATGTATCATGTGCAATCTTGTTTGAGGGACCTACACTATCCCAATGTTTTAATTAATATGCCACTAAGGGGATAAATAATGTTGTACTGAATATCTCTACAAATCACTCCACTATAGCAGTTAAACACAGCTGAGTGATCAGAGCCTGGATAAACCTCAGGCAGGATAAAGCCCCACATACTAAGTCCTTGCCAGTATTTTTAGCACGCTGGCCTTTCTCTAAAGTGATTTGGATGAACAGTTGGTTGAGAGGGGACAGGGCAGGGTGGGTGAGGGTGGAGAGGGGTTGGAGGAGCAGACTGGGCATACACAGAGCCCCGAGGGGGATGGTGCCTGTCTCTAGCCTGGCCTCTCTCATTTAGCACACTGGTGTGGAGTCAGAGCAGAACTCAGTCAGTCTGGTTTTACATAGAACACATGCTTGTGTATTGTCAGTAAACCCTACACTACAGTAACCTATTAGGCAAAACCTTAACATCCGGATATGATTTACTTCACCCACATGCACACCTTTAATTTATTCACACTCACCCACACAAATTCACTGATTCACATACAACCACACATATGAATACACACATGGGATGAGAGAGCAAAGAGAAAGGGCTGCAGTTACAGTATGCTGATGATGTAAACACAGTGAGATCACAGGAGGTTGGTGCCACCTCAATTAGGGAGGATGGGCTCGTGGTAATGACTGGAGCGGAATGGTATCACATACATCAAACACATGGTTTGATGCCATTCCAGTCGCTCCGTTTCAGCCATTAATATGAGCAGTCCTCCCCTCAGCAGCCTCCATTGAGTGAGATCCAGGCCTGTATTCATACAGCATCTCAGAGTAGGAGTGCTGAACTAGGTTCAGTTTAACCTTTTACTTCACAAGGAATAAGATAACATGGACACTCCTACTCTGAGACACTTTTTGAATACCGGCCATGGTCAGGTGGGGTTAGGGCCCTTAATCATCAAGTGTCTCAGAGTAGGAGTGCTGATCTAAGATCCGTTTCTAGGATCAGTTTAGCCTTTTATATTTGAATGAATGGACAGGGGGGGACCTGATCCTAGACCTGCACTCTTACTCTAAAATCCTGCTTGATACATACAGCTCCTAGTCCAACCCAGCCTGTCTCGTCAATGTGGATGGTCAGTGGGGCAGCTCCTGCATGACCTCTTCGGCCAGCTGTGTGATGAGTCGCCAGGCCTCGCGGATGTGACGTGACTCGGTGGTACGGGCGCAGACGGCGAAGCGCAGCACAAACTGACCAGACAGCTGGCACGGCACCAGGTGGATCTTCCTGCCGTTGTTGATCCTCTTCAGCAAGGTCTCGTTCACCTCGTTGGAGCCCTTTTAGGAGGAAAGGTAAGATAGTTTGCATCCCAAAGAGCACCCTATTCCCTATATAGTGCACCCTATTACCTATATATCCAATTGGGCTCTGGTCAAAAGTAGTGCACTATATAGGGAATAGTGTGCCATTTAGGATGTAACAATGGTCAAATACTTTTTTTAAAACCATGTGAACAATGCATAATAAGCATAGGTGCAAAATGTCAACTAAAACTATATACCATAGACCTAACGAGAAATTGTTTTAGTCTACTCCAGTCTAAAGATGACGGTCTGTTGAACGTTCGATGATCATGTGCTGAACTAACATTCACAGCTGGCTGAATTGTCTTACCTTTAGTCTAAAGCAGACCAGCCCCAAGACGACGTCTGCGCTGATCTCAAAGCGCTGGTCAGCGCGAACCAGGCTCTCAAACTCTTTGGCCAACTCCACATGCTGTGAAGGCAGAGAGACAGTCATTCATTCATACTCAGACAGCCTTCCACTCAAGTCTTTGGTGCTGCTGATGGAAATGCGTAAAGGTGAACCTCTTGATATGGACACTAGGTGGCACCCTAGTAACTTAATTTGAATTAATAATTTTTCCTAGAGGGTGGCATAATATACCTTCAGCAAATGCTGAAACCATAAATAGTAGCTACATTGTCTTTAATGTTCATTTACCCTTGAGAAGGGCTCCATTCTCAACCAAAGGGTTAATGTGATGACATCTGTTAAGACATGTGAAAATACTAGATGAACATTAAAGCACATAGCCCTTTTCATACAACTTCCTGAATCGAACAGAAAATGTATTGTTGTTTAGTATGCCCATGCAACCAGGGATATCTCAGTTTTAGTACGGAAAGCACAAGCTCTTGACAATGAATCTAGTCATAAAAAGGTCAGTATTAGGCCAGCAGATGGCGATATTGAGTCATTTCAGCTTACTGTCCAAAGAGGATCTACAGTATGCAGCCGGCTGTACATTCGTATACCCCGTGGACCACCGGTTAGTACATAAAACAATCTCCATTCAGGCTGCAAAGGAATCGGTTTCCTTTTGAACTTGATTTGGTGGCGACAAAATGGTGGCTAACGCTACTTCCTGACATTGCGTACAGACCAATGGTAAATAACAGTCTGCAGGAACCTGATTGGCTGAACGCGATATACAACATCCGGGAATTGCAATTACCCAAAACGGTGTTTCATAAAGTAAGTATGCATATTTCCCCAATTTTTTTAATGCCTTCTCACCATTAAATCAAGTTAAGAAGCAAATCGATGCCTTTGCAGCCTGAATAGAGATGTTTTATGTACGAACCGGTCCAAGGGGGATACAACTGTATAGCCGGTTGCATAGATTTCCTTTGGACGATAAAATGAAACTCAATATCGCCATCTGCTGGCCTTTGGGCCAGGTAGGTATGTACTTTAATATTTGTACAAAGACATCTGGAAATCTGAAGAAAATAACCATGAAATAGTCATCAAACTGTCCAACCTTCCTTGGAGGGAAACCTCCAAGCTAAATACCATGTCCTATTCCAGCTCACCCTGTTCAAACTCTTATTCACCACAGGATCAAACATCCATTCACTAATCATCAAAGTACCCTGTGTGTGGCATTGAATGCTTAATGAGAATTGAAATGTGTATCATTGCATGTAATCACAATTACACAGTAGTACATCATGATGTACAGTATTTGTAACCAAAGGCTGAGTGAGAACAGCCAGGACAGGACTATTAGTAATAAGTCCAATGCCAACTCACTCATTAATGAGGCCAAAACTCTGGTCCTAACTGTGATTATTAGCTGACCACTCCACTTCCTCATTCCCAGCCAGCAGGTCACCACCACTGTGAGGTTTAATGGTCCGTGTGTGTCCACTATAATTAACGTACTGTTTGTATGTCTATTCAGAAACGGTATGCTGTTGTACCACAATGATAGGAAAAGCCCCATACAGAACCATGTCTATGTAATCTGACCTACAGTAGTCAATGGTCAACTTGATGAATAGCACTGTTTTGTAAAAAGACAACTGTAGCCTACATATGATTGATTACAAACATGCTTTACTGGACTTTTTCTATCTAATATAGACAGTAGATGAATGCAGTATGCCTCAGTGTATGGCTGGAGGCCTTGTGTGTTGCTGCTGCTGTTGCTTCATTTACTGATAGAGCTAGAGAGACACAGACCAGGCTGATTTGATTGACAGACAGAGACAGAGGAATGGAAGGGAACCAAAGCTGTTTCTGTGCTTTGCTGTTACCTTGCGGATGTAGTCCTGAAGGCCTTTGAGCCCATACATCCGGAACACAAACCACATCTTGAGAGAGCGGAACCTTCGGCCCAGTGGAATCTGCCAGTGCTGTGAGGTAGAGGGGGAGATAGGGTGAGGCAGAGGGGGATAAGTGGGTTAGGGTTAGTGGAGCAAACAGAGTGAACTCATCTGATATGACATCCAGCACCACTCTTACACATAGACAGAATATAATGATAATAGATAACCATTCAGCTTACCCTGTAATCTGTGACCAGCCCTGTAAATAAACAGATGAGTCATTTTACTATTAGCAATTCACAGCCAACATTTTAATTCAATGTAGTCCATCACTTATAGTGTGTGTCTATACCATAATTATTAGCATATTATGGAATGTTGTTACCATCGCTGACCTTTATACCAAATCATTACAGCACCATTACTTCTACACCTCTCTCCCTCTCTCTCTAAATTCAATTTAAGGGCTTTATTGGCATGGGAAACATATGTTAACATTGCCGAAGCAAGTGAAATAGATAATGATCAAAAGTCAAATAAACAAAAATTAACAGTAACATTACACTCACAGAAATTCCAAAAGAATAAAGACATTTCAAACGTCATATTGTACTGATGTGCAAATAGCTAAAGTACAAAAGGTAAAAGAAATGAACATAAATATGGGTTTCTGTCTCTCTCTCGCTCTTTCAATTCAATTATATTCAAGGGCTTTATTGGCATGGGAAACAGATGTTAACATTGCCAAAGCAAGGCTCTCTCTCTCGCTCGCTCTCTCATTGCCTCCACATACAGTAGAAAAGCCCTGTTGCAGTGGTAATAACCTGTAATTTCATTGAGCTGGAGCTGGGGGAGCAGTGGCCTTACTGTGAGCAGCCTCCCTCTGTGAGGAGAGGTCGGCCAGTCTTTTGTCTTTCTGTCAGTCCAATTAAGGAGGAGGAGGCTTCAGGCACAGCTGCAGCCTGCCAGAGGCAGACTCTTTTGCTGTGCACAGTGCGTCCCAAATGGCATCCAATGGCCTACATAGTGCACTACTTTTGACCTGAGTCCTATGGGCCCTGGTCAAAGTAGTGCACTATCTAAGGAATAGGGTTCCAATTGGGACACAGTCTACATCTGCATCTAAGATGGGTGACACTCTGTCACAGGCTAACACTGGCAGGCAGCGATGCAACAGGACCATTAGTGGACTATTACAGTGCAAATGTTTTGTTGGGAGGACGTGAGGGACATCAGTAATTGAATTGGATTGTTTTAGAGTGACATATTGTGTAAGACGTGTTATTAGGAGAGCGTTTGGACACCTTATTGTATTAGCTCTCTAACACAAGTACACACAAACATACGGTGCAACTACAGTACATGAACACATGTACACACACACACACACACACACACACACGAGCATACGCACACACGTTTCCACGCTGCACACACACACACACACGAGCATACGCACACACGTTTCGGCACACACACACACACACACACACACACACACACACACACACACACACTTCCTAGCCATATAAAACATGGGGCTATGGTGGTGAGTATTAGTTTATACACCTTGGGTTTATTAGCAAGTCTAAAGCCAGCAGGATGAGGTGAGTAAGCCGACAGACCCTCAGATCCTTGATGTGGCATACTGGGCTCTCACACTAACACCATTCACATCCCATTACATTACAGGGACTCCAGGCATCATCTGCACTTGATCAAATTAAACCACTATACTGTAAATAGGCTGATGAGACTATTGCTAGATTTACCACATTTAAACCTAATAGATTGGGAATAACACAAAAAAGTGATGTCAGTATAGACTATTGTCAGTGTAAAAATATCTACCTGACTCTTGATGATCATGTTTCAGGTACAGAGGATCCATCTTGAAGGCCCCAATGAGATCAGATCTTTTCCTCACCCTATGGACAGACACTGAAACACTTAAACACTGTTACCCTCTGAGAGCTCCCACAGAAAACAGAAGGGTAGGCTAAAAGCAAGATTATTATTTTTTGTCTCTGAGAATGAGTTGAAAGAATTCTGTTTTCACAATCAGTTGAGCATGAAATAAGGAATTAAGATTATTTATTTACCTTTATTTTACTAGGCAAGTCAGTTAAGAACAAATTCTTATTTTCAATGACGGCCTAGGAACAATGGGTTAACTGCCTGTTCAGGGGCAGAACGACAGATTTGTACCTTGTCAGCTCGGGGATTTGAACTTGCAACCTTTCGGTTTCTAGTCCAACGCTCTAACCACTAGGCTACCCTGCCGCACCGGGGTCTCTCACTGACACATTCACCTGACGTATTGTTACAAACTGTTATAAACCAATAACACCATACTACTGCCATTCATAAACTGAGATGCTACAAGTCATTTTAACTTTGTTCCAGTTATTAAAATACAGTATAGCGTCATAAAAAAAAAAGTATACAGCTATTTGAGTATTTGATCCCCTGCTGACGTTTGCCCACTGACAAAGAAATGATCAGTCTATAATTTTAATGGTAGGTTTATTTGAACAGTGAGAGACAGAATAACAACAAAAAAATCCAGAAAAACGCATGTGAAAAATGTTATAAATGGAATTGCATTTTAATGAGGGAAATAAATATTTGACCCCTCTGCAAAACATGACTTAGTACTTGGTGGCAAAACCCTTGTTGGCAATCACAGAGGTCAGACGTTTCTTGTAGTTGGCCACCAGGTTAGCACACATCTCAGGAGGGATTTTGTCCCACTCCTCTTTGCAGATTTTCCCCAAGTCATTAAGGTTGAGGCTGACGTTTGGCAACTGGAACCTTCAGCTCCCTCCACAGATTTTCTATGGGTTTAAGGTCTGGAGACTGGCTAGGCCACTCCAGGACCTTAATGTGCTTCTTCGAGAGCCCCTCCTTTGTTGCCTTGGCCGTGTGTTTTGGGTCATTGTCATGCTGGAATACCCATCCACGACCCATTTTCAATGCCCTGGCTGACGGAAGGAGGTTCTCACTCAAGATTTGACGGTACATGGCCCCGTCCATTGTCCCTTTGATGCGGTCAAGTTGTCCTGTCCCCTTAGCAGAAAAACACCCCCAAAGCACAATGTTTCCACCTCCATGTTTGACGGTGGGGATGGTTTTCTTGGGGTCATAGGCAGCATTCCTCCTCCTCCAAACACGGCGAGTTGAGTTGATGCCAAAGAGCTCCATTTTGGTTTCATCTGACCACAACACTTTCACCCAGATGTCCTCTGAATCATTCAGATGTTCATTGGCAAACTTCAGACGGGCATGTATATGTGCTTTCTTGAGCAGGGGGACCTTGCGAGCACTGCAGGATTTCAGTCCTTCACGGCGTAGTGTGTTACCAATTGTTTTCTTGGTGACTATGGTCCCAGCTGCCTTGAGATCATTGACAAGATCCTGCCGTGTAGTTCTGGGCTGATTCCTCACCGTTCTCATGATCATTGCAACTCCACGAGATGAGATCTTGCATGGAGCCCCAGGCCGAGGGAGATTGACAGTTCTTTTGTGTTTCTTCCATTTGCGAATAATCGCACCAACTGTTGTCACCTTCTCACCAAGCTGCTTGGCGATGGTCTTGTAGCCCATTCCAGCCTTGTGTATGTCTACAATCTTGTCCCTGACATCCTAGGAGAGCTCTTTGGTCTTGGCCATGGTGGAGAGTTTGGAATCTGATTGATTGATTACTTCTGTGGACAGGTGTCTTTTATACAGGTAACAAACTGAGATTAGGAGCACTCCCTTTAAGAGTGTGCTCCTAATCTCAGCTCGTTACCTGTATAAAAGACACCTGGGAGCCAGAAATCTTTCTGATTGAGAGGGGGTCAAATACTTATTTCCCTCAAAATGCAATTACATTTACAACATTTTTCACATGCGTTTTTCTGGATTTTTTTGTTGTTATTCTGTCTCTCACTGTTCAAATAAACCTACCATTAAAATGATAGACTGATCATTTCTTTGTCAGTGGGCAAAAGTACAAAACTAGCAGGGGATCAAATACTTTTTTCCCCTCACTGTATATAAGTCTCTCCTTACATAAGTCATTTCCTTTGTTAAATGACTTTGTCATGGCAACTCACCGGGGATGGAGGAGGGCATTTAGCGTTCTATCAACAAGAAATGTTGGGGTTGTTTGTGGCGTGATGAGAGAGAGGGCAGATGGGATGCCTATTCCCACCCACTCTGTTTAAAGAATGCTTTAGGTGTCTAGATAGTACTTCTGTAGGTGACTTTGTTATGACGGCCCATTGTAGGGTAGTGTAGTCAATAGCCACATTAAGCAACAGTGTAACTAAGGATGGAGAGAATAGTACAACCTTAGAAATTAGGTTATAGACACGTATACAGTTGCACAGTGTCGTGCTGAGCTCACAAGGCAGTTTTAATCAATATTGAAGCCGCTCCCCTCTCCCCATAGAACAGAAAATAAACTAAAGGGTCATACAAAATGTACAAAAAATATATTATACAAATAAAGATTTTACTTAAGGAAGTTTTTATTTAATTTAAAATGACCAGCAGGGAATTTTACAGACTGTCCCCCTGGTCAGATGAAACAACCTGTTCAATAATAAAACAATGTTTCTACAAAGGCTGACTGTCAATCACTTGATAACTTACCACATTGTAGAGCAGTCAAAGTTGACTAACAGCCATTTGTGTGGGTTGAAATTGAAAGAGTCTGCAAACTGAAAGAGATAAATCATTAAAATCAGCTGATTTCAACCCAAATGTAAAGGTCACCCTCTTAATACACAAGCCATTTTTTCGCATTTAATTGTAGAAAAACAGTAGTCTTATAATATATTTGACTTGTCAAGGCCCTTTGCTGGCATTACTAGGTTTGCACTGACTGCAGCTGGCCTACCACCACAACAGATAACAATATTTCACTAGGATGGCTCCAAGTATATGGCGTATCTAACACCTACGCAACCTTTATTTGAAATGCTAAATAGAGCATCTTGCACAATAACTCTATTGTCACCACCTTGGTTCCTCAAAGAGAGAAATCTCCAGTCTAATCTATTTGCTCTCTATCGCTGCTTTTCTAATATCCTTCCCATCTGGCTTCACAGACGCAATAAAAGCAGGCAGCAATAGGAGACAATATCAATCAGAGGGGCTCGTGCCCAGTTGTTACCATGCTGACAGATGCCGGAGCCTGCCTATCACTCATATCCTAGCAACCAGCCTCAGCTGCAGAGGGAGCCGGTGTGCCTGCCTGCCTGTCATTCAGGTGTGTGTGTGTGTGTGTGTGTGTGTGTGCACACCTCCTCTACTACATCCCCCCAACCCCCCCACCCCCTCTCTCCAACATTGTTTGAACTTGTGTCGCTAATAAACAGTGATATTTCTTGGACGAGGAGAGCAGCAGGGTTTTATCTAAAGGTCTGATGATGCCTGAGGAAATTACTTTAGCCTTATCTGTGCTCTCAGTGTGGCGCTCCACTCGGCTCCGCTTGGTTGGAGAGACGCATGCTGTTCAAAAGGCCAATGGATGCCTTTCTAATTTCCTACAGATTTTTGGACATATTACTCATTCTAGCACGCATCCCTCTTGACAGTCAAATTAAGTTATTATCAAACACAAATTATAATGGGTGTAAATACAAATATGTTCACTGACAATTTAACTGGAAGTGTGTGTGTGTGTGTGTGTGTGTGTGTGTGGCTGGTTTCTAACCTCAATGCCATTCAACAGGGGTCTGAATTCAGGACAGATAAAGGAACTCCCAGCATATGCAGCATCAATGTGCATCCAGATTTTCTCTGCATTACCTGAGACAAAAATACAAATGTGTAGAAACAGTCGTCCAGAAACATACAGAGCTGGTCCTGAGACATGGCTGTACAGTAGATTCCTATGTCTTTATTAGTCTACAACCATGTGTCAGTGCTAATAGAAAGCCTTTCAAAGTATGTTAATAATGCTTTGAGAATCGTACTTACATATGGGCCCAAGTTCAGTAATGTGATCAAATGCACATGAGGGAGTGGTCCCAAGAGTAGCACAGAACTAAATGAAAGAACAAAAAATCAACAACTCAAAGTATCATCATCATAACAACAATGAGTGAGGTGTACTGAATTATGATGGTCTGACAAAGGGCTCGAGCATAACTGAAAATATAATGCCATAGTACTTGAACAAAATGGTAGTCATGCCTGTTCCTCCTCTATAGACAGCCATAGAAAGAGATTTGTCCATTCAGATAAACACTGTGATTAGGACATCTTTGTCCGTTGGGACAGACTAGCCTAGTATAGTAATCATTTACAGATACTGATCTCCTGGCTTTTATCATGGGTTAACAAGATCCAGTTTCATTTGGTTTGGCAGAGGAGGCGATTACAAATAACATTTCATGCTATTTAGGCCTCTGGGCATGGTACACAAACAGCAGTGGACGGGGAGAGGAAGATGGGAGAAAGATGTAATTCACCGTTCAACTGTTGCCACTGTGACTCTATGTGTGGGTTCTAGGGCTAAACTGTTGTTTCACTACGCATGTTCTTTCTGGAAATATACAGTACTTTACATTATACTCATAAGAGTGTGTTTGTGGACTATATTGGACTATTGGTTATTTCTGATTGACTATTGTCTGGACAATTGATTGTGGCATATTCTTTATAATAAGGGGGAAATTAATGTGCCCATTCTAAGTGCCAATCTGCCGCCTCAAAGCTTGTCCATGTAAATGGACGTATGTTATGTTCTTCCATAGAAGCGGATGAGTGTTCTGTTTTTCCATAGAAGGGGATGAGTGTGTTCTGTTCTTACATACTGTAGAAGGGGATGAGTTTGTTCTGTTCTTACGTAGAAGGGGATGAGTCCTGCAGCCTTGTCTTCTTTTATCATTCTCCGGAGGGTCTCTCCCTGGACAGCATACTTGTCTGACTGCTCCGTCGGAATCTTCTTCATCCTCACTCCGGCAATCATACCTGCTCGTTCCACCGAGCAATGAGCCTGTTCAAAGAGAGTAGAGTCGAGTTAGCCAACTATCTTGAAGTCACCTGTGTTATGTCACAACCGAAAGAGAGTAGAGTAGAGTTAACACAGGTGACTTCAAGATAGCCAACTATGTCACAACCCAAAAAGGCTAGACGATATAGGTCACTTCAAAATGTAGGTCACTTCAAAAAAATTGAACAACGTCAGACCAAAGAGAGTAGAGCTTCCAAGATAGCCAACAACATCACAGCCCAAAGAGAGATAATGATTTTGGTGACTTAAAGACAGCAAACATCGTCACGGCAAACAGACTTAAGCCAGATGACGATAATAGGTTATTTTACAGCATTCTAAATTATCATTCTATCTCGGCATATAGTACTTTACATTTGGCCAAAGATTAAATAATGTTTGTAGTCCGTCCATCAAGTAAGAGGTTAAAGGACCAGTTGTACTGTGTAACGTCACGGCTATTATCCTCTTCCCCATAAAGGCCAGTGTTGTCCTCGGGGCAGAGCCATAACCTAATCCCATCCTGCTCAGGTCAACAGAGCAGAGCTACCATGACTGTGCTGCCTGACAAACAGACCCGTATCACGAGAAAGGCTTAACAAGAAAAACGTCCAAAATGACTAATTCAAGGCAGAAAGGAGTTGGAGAAAGCAACACAAAAAGCAGAGATGGATTTATTTTAGCTCACTTTAATCCATTGTACAGGATGCAAAACAGGTGACTGACGTTTCAACGTTAAGCTGACGTCTCCCTCAGAGTGACCTGGCCATTGTGATAGTTACCTCCTTACCTCCTATTTATAGCCTAGTGGCCCATTGAAACGAAACAATATAGGGGTCTCCCGAGTGGGGGAGCGGTCTAAGGCACTGCGCCACTCTGAGGTTTCGGCCAGTGGGGCTTTACTTGGCTCATCGCGCTCTAGTGACTCCTTGTGGCAGGCCGGGTGCCTGCTGGCTGACCCCGGTCACCAGTTGAACGGTGTTTCTTCTGACACATTGCTTCCGGGTTAAGCTGGCGGGTGTTAAGGAGCGCGGTTAGGCAGGTCATGTTTCGGAAGACGCATGACTCCACCTTCGCCACTCGCGAGCCCATTGAGGAGTTGCAGCGATGAGACAAGATCGAAAATTGGGGAGAAAAAGGGGGTTAAAAAAAAAAACACAAAAAATAAATAAAATAAACAATATAAAACAATTATGATGATAATATATTTCAAGGTAATTGGCAAATTATAGCACAAAATAATACTAATAAAAATGTGATTTTGAGCATGTACAGTATATGACATTTGGAGGGCTACAATTAATGAAGCTTTGATTAACGAGACATTATTTATCTTATCATTAGTATTATTTAGTACTATAATTTGCCATTTACCTTGAAACATATCATTATTATTATTTGACAATGTTGTGTCTCAATGGGCCACTAGGCAATACATACAGTGGGGAAAAAAAGTATTTAGTCAGCCACCAATTGTGCAAGTTCTCTCACTTAAAAATATGAGAGAGGCCTGTAATTTTCATCATAGGTACACTTCAACTATGACAGACAAAATGAGGAAAAATCCAGAAAATCACATTGTAGGATTTTTTATGAATTTATTTGCAAATTATGGTGGAAAATAAGTATTTGGTCAATAACAAAAGTTTATCTCAATACTTTGTTATATACCCTTTGTTGGCAATGACAGAGGTCAAACGTTTTCTGTAAGTCTTCACAAGGTTTTCACACACTGTTGCTGGTATTTTGGCCCATTCCTCCATGCAGATCTCCTCTAGAGCAGTGATGTTTTGGGGCTGTCGCTGGGCAACACAGACTTTCAAAGATTTTCTATGGGGTTGAGATCTGGAGACTGGCTAGGCCACTCCAGGACCTTGAAATGCTTCTTACGAAGCCACTCCTTCGTTCGGGCGGTGTGTTTGGGATCATTGTCATGCTGAAAGACCCAGCCACGTTTCATCTTCAATGCCCTTGCTGATGGAAGGAGGTTTTTACTCAAAATCTCACGATACATGGCCCCATTCATTCTTTCCTTTACACGGATCAGTCGTCCTGGTCCCTTTGCAGAAAAACAGCCCCAAAGCATGATGTTTCCACCCCCATGCTTCACAGTAGGTATGGTGTTCTTTGGATGCAACTCAGCATTCTTTGTCCTCCAAACACGACGAGTTGAGTTTTTACCAAAAGGTTCTATTTTGGTTTCATCTGACATTCTCCCAATCCTCATCTGGATCATCCAAACGCTCTCTAGCAAACTTTAGACGGGCCTGAACATGTACTGGCTTAAGCAGGGGGACACGTCTGGCACTGCAGGATTTGAGTCCCTGGCGGCGTAGTGTGTTACTGATGGTAGGCTTTGTTACTTTGGTCCCAGCTCTCTGCAGGTCATTCACTAGGTCCCCCCGTGTGGTTCTGGGATTTTGCTCACTGTTCTTGTGATCATTTTGACCCCACGGGTGAGATCTTGCGTGGAGCCCCAGATCGAGGAAGATTATCAGTGGTCTTGTATGTCTTCCATTTCCTAATAATTGCTCCCACAGTTGATTTCTTCAAACCAAGCTGCTTACCTATTGCAGATTCAGTCTTCCCAACCTGGTGCAGGTCTACAATTTTGTTTCTGGTGTCCTTTGACAGCTCTTTGGTCTTGGCCATAGTGGAGTTTGGAGTGTGACTGTTTGAGGTTGTGGACAGGTGTCTTTTATACTGATAACAAGTTCAAACAGGTGCCATTAATACAGGTAACGAGTGGAGGACAGAGGAGCCTCTTAAAGAAGAAGTTACAGGTCTGTGAGAGCCAGAAATCTTGCTTGTTTGTATGTGACCAAATACTTATTTTCCACCATAATTTGCAAATAAATTCATAAAAAATCCTACAATGTGATTGTCTGGATTTTTTTCCCTCATTTTGTCTGTCATAGTTGAAGTGTACCTATGATGAATATTACAGGCCTCTCATCTTTTTAAGTGAGAGAACTTGCACAATTGGTGGCTGACCAAATACTTTTTTTCCCCACTGTAAGTGTAATGGTCTGGTCACTGAAGAAGACATAATCGATTGGGTTCAAGTCCGGGCTCTTGCTGGGCCACTCAAGGACATTCAGCCACTCCTGCGTCGTCTTGGCTGTGTGCTCAGGATTGTTGTCCTGTTGGAAGGTGAAGCTTCGCCCCCAGTCTGAGGTCCTGAGCGCTTTGGAGCAGGTTTTCATCAAGGATCTCTCTGTACTTTGCTCCGTTCATCTTTCCCTCAATTCAGACTAGTCTCCCAATCCCTGTCATTGCCTGGTGCCTGGTTTCCTCCAGACATTACGCTTGGCATTCAGGCCAAAGAGTTCAATCTTGGAATCTTGTTTCTCATGGTCAGAGTCCTTAGGTGCCTTTTTGGTAAACTCCAAGCGGGCTGTCTTGTGCCTTTTACTGAGGAGTGGCCTCCGCCTGGCCACTCAACCATAAAGGCCTGATTGGTGGACTGCTGCAGAGATGTTTGTACTTCTGGAAGGTTCTCTAATCTCCAAAGAGGAACTCTGGAGCTCTGTCAGAGTGACCATCGGGTTCTTGGTCACCTCCCTGACCAAGGTCGACCAGCTCTAGGAAGAGTCTTGGTGGTTCCAAACTTCTTACATTTAAGAATGATCGAGGCCACAGTGTTCTTGGGGAACTTCAATGCTGCAGACATTTTTTGGTACCCTTCCCCAGATCTGTGCCTCGACACAATCCTGTCTCTGAGCTCTACGGACAATTCATTCGACCTCATGGCTTAGTTTTTGCTCTGACATGCACTGTCAACTGTTGGACCTTATATAGACATATGTGTGCCTTTCCAAATCATGTCCAATCAATTTAATTTACCACAGGTGGACTCCAATCAAGTTGTAGAAACCTCTCAAAGATGATCAATGGAAACAGAATGCACCTTACCTCAATTTAAAGTCTCATAGCAAAGGGTCTGAATACTTATAAAAAAAACAGAAATACCGTATTTACATATATACAGTACATGCACACAACACATACCACAAACGGTCCAACTTCGTAACAAAATGTGGAAAAAGTAAGGGGGTCCGAATACTTTCCTAATGCACTGTATATTATATTAAACAATAGATAAAGAGGAACTAATACACCAAATTATAACAATAAAAAACACTATATATTGGTTAATATTGTTAACCAATAGATAAATTAGAAGTCCAAAACCTGCGTTACGGTGGGACTGATTGGGTTAAAGTGCTCTAAAGTGCTCATCTAGTTTTGTGGCCTGACCTGTTCAGGGTAGGAGTAGGATTAATAAGAGTAAGAGTAGAAACCTGACCTGGTCGGAGGAGTAGGCAACCAGCTTGGAGGTAATGCCAGTCTCTGGACGCTGTGGGTCACTGGCCAGGATCATTCTGACCGCCCTAGAGCGGGCAGCGAGGAGAGCCACCAGAGTCGCCTCACTGGCCGTACCCTTCAGAAAGACAGAGGAAAGTTTCGATGACTTCAGTCAAACCAGTAGGCCTTGCAATATCTGGTGTCATAGGGAGGGCCCAGAATAACTGTCTTGGGAAGTTTGGTTAGATCAGCTACCCAGTGCAAAATGTTCTATAAAACACCTCCTTAACATGTAAAATCTGCTCCATACAAACCTGATGGTTTTCAAAGAACTCTTCGCTGAGGCTATTCACTCTTTGCTGAGGCTATTCATATGCACAGCCACTCTAAGCATCATCAATGCCTATTGAGTCAGCTTGTTGTGCTGTTAGAATATCCTTTGATCCTATCTGCTAGCCTGCCTGAAAGCAATATTGTCCACACCTTAATGATTGAAAATAACTGATATGTCACAGACAGCCACAAGTCATTGTACAACTATTATTTAGGAAATTGTATGCGGCACAACAAATGTTCAGATTACAAATATCGACCATGGCCCCTGAACTATTGGAAATATCAAGTTAGATCACGTAAATCAATCCATCCTGATTTTTACAATGGTGTGAAGTGGCGCTCTGGCTTTCAGGAAAGAGGCGGCCGACAAGTTGCTACGGTGTAAAACTCAGGATGAGGGTGTTTAGTCTATTAACAGGGAGTAAATAATAAAGCCGGCAAAAATATACACTATGCAGGCCTACAAAACAGACAATAGGCCTAAACTTAACACTGCACTGTCAAATAGCCTAAACCAGACCTCAATCATGCCTGCATGGGGCTCCTGAGTGGCGCAGCGGTCTAAGGCACTGAATCTCAGTGCAAGAGGAGTCACTACAGTCCCCAGTTCGAATCCAGGCTGTATCACATCCGGCCGTGAATGGGAGTCCCATAGGGCGGTGCACAATTGGCCCAGCTTTGGCCGGGGTAGGCCGTCATTGTAAATAAGAATTTGTTCTTAACTGACTTGCCTAGTTAAATAAAGGTTTCATACCGACCTTAAGCCTGTCTAGTAGATGAATGACAGGTATTAAATAGGATAGCAATCATTAATCATGTTTAATAAAAAAGGGCCTACATGAACATAGGCTCCAAATCATCATAAACATCTTCAGGTAATACACATTACATACTGCAATTAGCCTATACACTTAAATAATATTGTAGAACCATGCCGGAAGCATTAAAAACCCAGGATACATATTTCTCTCCCCGATGGTATTTAGCAACATTGCATTACCCAACACCACAGGATAATTGGCACTCCCAAACTCAGCTTGACAGACCCCCAACCTGAGCATGGTCAAAAGGAACAAACAATTAACCTCTGCTTGAAACATGTTAGTATTACAGACTTGGTCAGGGACAGGTTGAAAATGTCAGTGAAGACACTTGCCAGTTGGTCAGCGCATGCTCAGAATGCACGTCCTGGCTATCCGTCTGGCCCTCCGGCCTTGTGAATGTTGACCTGTTTAAAGGTCTTACTCACATTGGCTACGCAGAGTGTGATCACATAGTCGTTCGGAACAGCTGGTACTCTCATGCATGCTCCAGTGTGATTTTCCCTCGAAGCACGCATAGAAGTCATTAAGCCCGTCTGGTAGGCTTGGGTCACTGGGTAGCTCGCGGCTGTCCACCCTTTGTAGTCTGAAATAGTTTGCAAGCCCTGCCATATCCGACGAGCGTCGGAGCCGGTGTAGTAGGATTCAATCTTAGTCCTGTATTGACACTTTGCCTGTTTGATGGTTTGTCAGCGGGCATAGCGGGATTTCCTATAAGTGTCCGGGTTAGAGCCCTCTCCTTGAAAGCGGCAGCTCTACCCTTTAGCTCAGTGCGAATGTTGCCTGTAATCCGTGGCTTCTGATTGGGGTATGTGCGTACGGTCACCTTGGGGATGACATCATCGATGCACTTATTGATGAAGCCAGTGACTGATGTGGTGTACTCCTCAATGCCATCGGAAGAATCACAAAACATATTCCAGTCTGTGCTAGCAAAACAGTCCTGTAGATTGAGCGAGTCACTGGTACTTCCTGCTAAAGTTTTTGCTTGTAAGCAGGAATCAGGAGGATATAGTTATGGTCAGATTTGCCAAATGGAGGGCAAGGGAGAGCTTTGTACTGGTCTGTGTGTGTGGAGTAAAGGTGGTCTAGAGTTTTTTTTCCTGTGGTTGCTCATCTAACATGCTGGTAGAAATGAGGTAAAACGGATGTTAGATTCCCTGCCATAAGTTCCCCAGCTACAAACCGATGCTGGCACTAAGACGTGGACCGTGCTAGCAGAGACTGGAATATGTTTCCGGGACTCATCCGTTGGCATTGAGGAGTTTACCACATCAATCACCGGGCATCATTAATAAGTGCATTGACAAAATTCTTCCCACAATGACCATACGTACTGTGGCATACAGCAGGACAGCCACCAGGGGGAGACTCGTCGAGGCCTGGTGACAGACGGAATATACATCACGTTGCGATGGTTCCATCTGCTGGACGGGCTCCCCAGCCAGGACTAATTGGGGCTGATTGAGAGTTGTTGAGTAATCAAGGGCTGATTGCTCACCAGCTCTGCATGTCCCATAAAGCTGCCAGAAGGGCAGCACACAGGGAGACTGGGGGAAGAGAGGACTCCCGTATAGCTGGAGGGACGGTGACAGAAGTAAGAGGAGTGAGTTCAGTTTTTGATCCCCACAGGATACAGCAAGACCCGGAGCCCAGAAGACGGTAACCCGGAGAGGGTCTCATGGGGGAGATCTATTCTTTTCTTTTTGAAATTATTATTTTTAATAAACACTTTTGAAACTGAGCTAATCCTACTTTGTCTGTATGTGTGATCTGTGTAAACGTCTTGACCCAAGCCCCTGGTCTGCCACAGTACATATCCCAATCAGAGGCCATTGATTACAGGCAACATCTGCACTGAGAAAGGCTAGAGCTGCCGCTTTCAAGGAGCGGGACACTAACCCGGACGCTTATAAGAAATTCAGCTACGCCCTCCGAAGGACCATCAACAAGCAAAGTGTTAATACAGGACTAAGATCGAATCTGACGCTCGTCAGAGGTGGCAGGGCGTGCAAACTATCACAGATTACAAAAGGTAGCCTATCATACGAGCTAAATGCCTTCTATGTTTGCTTCAAGGCAAGCAACACTGAACCATGCATGAGAGCCCCAGCTGTTCCGGACAACTGTGTTATCACGCTCTCTGTAGCCAATGTGAGTAAGATCTTTAAACAGGTTAACATTCACAAGGCCGCAGGGCAAGACAGATTACCAGGACGCAAACTCAGTGCATGAACTGACCAGCTGGCAAGTGTCTTCACTGACATTTTCAACCTCTCCCTGACCCAGTCTGTAATACCAACATGTTTCAAGCAGACCACCATAATCCCTGTGCCCAAAAACGCCAAGGTAACCTGTCTAAATGACTAGCACTCACATCTGTAGCCATTAAGTGTTTTGAAAGGTTGGCCATGGCTCACATCAACACCGTCATCCCAGACACCCTGGACTCACTCCAACTCGCACACCACCCCAACAGATCCACAAATGACGCAATCTCTATTGCACTCCACACTGCCCTTTCACAATTATGTGAGAATGCTGTTCATGGACTACAGCTCAGCATTTAACACCATAGTCTCATCCAAGCTCATCACTAAGCTAAGGACCCTGGGACTGAACACCTCCCCCTGCAACTGTATCCTGGAATTCCTGACAGGACACCCCCAGGTGGTGAGGGTAGGCAACAACACATCCGTCACGCTGACCCTCAACACGGGAGCCGCTCAGAGGTGCATGCTTAGTCCCCCTCCTGTTTTCCCTGTTCACCCACAACTTCGTGGCTGCGCACCATCATTAAGTTTGCCGACGACACAACGGTGGTAGGCTTGATCACCGACAAATATGAGACAACCTATAGGGAGAAGGTCAGAGACCACACTCAATGTCAGCAAGACAAATGAGCTGATCGTAGACTACAGGAAACGGAGGGCCGAGCACACCCCTATTCACATCGACATTGCTGTAGTGGAGGGGTCGAGAGCTTCAAGTTCCTCGGTGTCCACATCACTAAGGATCTATCATGGTTCAAACACCAACACAGTCGTGACGAGGTAGCTGAAAAGATTTGTCATGGGCTCTCAGATCCTCAAAACGTTATACAGCTACACCATTGAGAGCATCTTGACTGGCTGCATCACTGCTTGGTATGGCAACTGCTTGGCATCCGACCGCAAGACGCTACAGAGGGTAGTGCGTATGGCCCAGTACATCACTGGTGCCGAGCTCCCTGCCATCCAAGACCTCTATACCAGTTGATGTCAGAGGAAGACCCTAAAAATTGTCAAAGACTCCAGCCACCCAAGTTATAGACTGTTCTCTCTGCTACCGCATGGCAAGCGGTACCGATGCACCAAGTCTGGAACCAACAGGACCCTGAACAGCTTCTACCCCAAAGCTATAAATAGTTAACCATTTGGCTACCTGGACTTTCTGCATTGACCCCTTTTTGCACTAACTTTTGCTGCTACTGTTTACCATCTGTCACTTTATTCCTAGTTATATATACATATCTTCTTTAATTACCTTGCACCCCTGCACATTGACTCACTACTGGTACCCCTTGTACAGTATATAGCAAACTTATCGTTTCTCATTGTGTATCTGTTATTACTTTTATTATTACGTGCTATATTTTTCAATTATTTCTCTATTTTCTTTCTCTGCATTGTTGGGAACGACCCGTAAGTAAGCATTCCACTGTTAGTCCACACATGTTGTTTACGAAGCATGTGACGAATAGAATTTGATTTGACAGTATTATAATTTCACCATAAATGCAAATCTCACTCATTAGCTTCTGTTTTAATAAATGCTCCTAAATGCATCTCATACTCTTTCAAATGCTCCTCCGAACATGGTGCAACATGTGAGATGGCAACTTGTCACAGCTCTCATTAGGCTGGCAACAAGTGAGAGGCCTATTTGTTGCCATAGTGAAGTGCACTTAAAACCCAGGCCATAAACAAAACACCCCTAGGATGAGCCATGCTCCTCGGTTGCTTCAATAGAGGGCCAGCCTTTTCTCTCTCTCTCATGCCTCAGCCACCTCTCCTATCTCATCACTTGCTGAGACATTCACCTCAGCTGCACCTCAGTATCCACAACAATAAATGAACGCTGAACGCTTCACCACACAAAATAAGTACCCACACCCCCAACAACCACACACACACACACTAGCCCATCTTTGGCTGACATATTAAAAAGGCAATTTCCTGCTTTTTATTTGTTGCTGTGAGGCGAAAAATAACAAAAGAATATATGACAGACAAATTGCTGGCAGTGACAGAATCGAGAGCAGTCAATTGCTTTTCCTATTTTCCTAGCATCTGCATTGTTTTTAAAGGCAAAGTGGCACGAACTGTAAATATGGTATTGACCCTACTGTGAATGCCATATGTTCTGTACTTGGCTATCCTTACTTTAAATATGACTATGACAAATATCCCATTTAATTTTTCATTTCAATTCGTTAATTGAGTAATTCATGTATTTGAAAGAACACTGTGGAAATGCAGCAATACAACTGTGTAAATAAAACCAATACATTGTCTAACCCCAATGAAATGGTGGGTAGTTTTACCATACCTGGATGACGCCTCCTCCTTGTCCGTGTGTCCCGGCGATGAAGTCCTCTGGCAGCTTGAGCATCTTCCCCAGCCAGTCCATCATGACTGTCTCCAGCTCTGTACACGCTGGACTGGCAGCCTACAGTAACATTGGGTTAGAGACAGGGTCAACACACAGCTCTGCCAATGTGAATTTTGTAATTTGGATGAACTATCCCTTTAATGTCTTAAAATGATTATACTGTTCAAATCACATTCAAAAGAAAGAGAGAGGATGACAGAAACAGATGACAAGGTCATACATACCCAGGAGAATCCAATGCAACCAATAGCTCCAGACAGCATGTCTGCCAGCATGGCCGGGAAGGAGTTAGCCGTGGGGAAGTAGGCATAGAAGTACGGGCTGTGCCAGTGGGTAACCTTAACACAGAGGAAGAGTTGTATCAGGTAGCCTAGAGGTTAGAGGCCGGTTCAAATCCCAGGTGTAACCTGACTGAGAATTGCCAGCACACATCTGACAGGATGTGTGCTGGCAATCAGAGGTTTGCTGGTATCAAAATCCATCTAAATAACACGTCTTGCCATGGTGCCACTGAGCCCTTGAGCAAGGCACTTAACCCCTAAACTGTTCTAGCCCTTGAGCAAGGCAGATAACCCGATAAACTGTTCCAGGCTGAATTTCCATCTTGTGCCTGTGTGGGGCACCAAGCAAGAGGCTGCCAGTGTCCCTGTCTGTCTCCCTTACATGCTTTTCCCATGGTGAGTCATTCATTAGACTAACTGGGCTTATTCCACACTGTTAAAAGCAGAGGTGGTAGAGGAAAAAAAGATGATAATGATTGATAATGGAATAACGGCTTTCATGTTACAGCTGAGGAAAGAGTTTGGGTTGGGAGTCGGGGGCAGATAGATTGAAACTCCTGGTTTCTCTGGTAGTGAGATTATTGTTGTGAGGTTAATCATTCATTTAAAGTCTTTGAACTTTGCCATGTGAAAGGCCACAGAATGCGGGGCATTTTACAACCACTTGTAAAAACAACTATATGGCCGATACGTGTCATATACGGTTAATGTGAGCTTTCATTAACTGATTGCTCAGAACAAACAACAAGGGAACACCTTGTCTCATTAACAAAACGTTCAACACCAAAGCTCCTTACTGTACATCTTCTGAATGATACTGGTCAACAGACCAGACCAAAATATTTAATTCCATATGCACCACCTATTCATAAGGAAGTATGCATTAGAGATTCACAACACCTTTATGAAACCTGTCATAATGAGTATTTCAGTATGATTAATAACAACAATAACACATTTATTCAATATAATTAATTATTTATTGAAATAGATCTTTATTTATCCATTGTACAGTGGAATTCTTCGTGCCATGTAAGAGGTTGGGAGCAGTACAGGGTTAGCGGTTAGTGACTGTGTGCATTGAGTGTTGTGTATGTTCTCGTGATCGTTCAATGCAGCCGGATGCCAGTGGGTAAACACCTCAATATTATAATAATTAATTATGAACTTTTCACTGACGAAATCTGGAAGAAAGCGGATCTCCAATAACAGAGTACTTGACCTAGAGCAAGTTAGGAATACCTTATGTATGCCACCTTCAAGTAAAGTGTTACCGTCATTTTATAGCTGTAATCACCCTTCAATCAATAGTCGCCTCATCTAAAATAATATAATAATCTAAGCCGCCTACCCCAGGCATGATGACTCTCTCAATGTCTTTGACCACGTCTTCATAGGTTTCGGGCTCCTCAGGGGCCTCCTCAGGGATGAGGGACCGCAGGTACCCAGGCTCCACGTCGGGGTACACCGGCCTCTGCTCTATGTTCTCCAGGTAATCTGCTATCAGGTCGACCATCTCCTTCCCTCTCTTCCGGAACTCTGTAGCGTCCATTGTACAACTGGAACAAATTGTACAATCCCTGATTACACACACACACACACACACAATGTATTATTAAGGGAAAGACAGCCACGTTGCGGACATCAACACCTCGCTTTCTGGACAAACTAAACTTCTTCGCCCTGCTGCGAGGAAAGCAACACTGAGCTGCAGACGTGGGCCCCTGCCACTCACGAGGACCGTGTGCTCCCAATCTACGTGGCTAAAGCGAGTAAGACATTTAAGCATGTTTACGCTTGCAAGGCTTCCGGCTCCGATGGCATCCCAAGCCATGTCCTCAAAGCATGCGCAGACCAGCTGGTTGAAGTGTTTACGGACATATTCAATATCTTACTATCCCAGTCTGTTGTCCCCATTTGCTTCAAGATGTCCACTATTGTTACTGTACCCAAGAAAGCGAAGGTAACTGAACTAAATGACTATCACCCCGTAGCACTCACTTCTGTAATCTTTAAAGTGCTTTGAAAGGCTAGTTAAGGACCATAACACCTCCATCTTACCTGACAACCTAGACCCACTACAATTTGCATGTAAGAATGCTGTTCAACTATAGCTCAGCCTTCAACACTGTAATGCCCTCCAAGCTCATCAGTAAGCTCAGGGCCCTGGGTCTGAACCCCTCCCTGTGGAAATTGGGACCTGGACTTCCTGACGGGCCAACCCTAGGTGGTGAAGGTAGGCTACAACACCTCCGCCACTTGCGGCCAGCCACCTCATCTCCTCCCTGTTCACCCACGCACGTCTCCAACTCAAGTTTGCTGACTACATAACAGTGGTAGGTCTGATTAGCAACAATGGCAAGACAGTCAACAGGGAGGTGGTGAGTGCCTTGGCAGACTGGTGCTAAGAAATAACCTCTCACTCAATGTAAAAATAATAAAGGATCTCATCGTGGACTACGGTAGAGAGAGGGTCAAAAGCTTAAAGTTTCTCTGTGTGCACATTGCTGAGGACCTGAAATGGTCCCTTCACACGACATTCGACTCCTTAGACCCTCACGAACTTCTACAGATGCACCATTGAGAGCATCCTGTCAGGCTGTATCACCGCCTGGTACAGCATTTGCCCTGTCCGCAATCTTACACGGAACCCAAACCGGCTGCAGCGCGTGCGCCATCGTACCTAAATTTAACTGCTTCTATAAACCAATGAGGAGCGGGCACGCGCGAGCAGTGTGGGTGCAATAATTTAATAATATAGATTTCAACATTTATTGTATGCCAGCGGTGTAGTCAGCCTGACACGGAACCCAAACCGGCTGCGCGCGTGCGCCATCGTGAATAAATGTATTTTGTCCCACCACACCAAACGCGATCACGACACACAGGTTAAAATATCAAAACAAACTCTTAACCAATTACATTAATTTGGCGACAGGTCGAAAAGCCTTTAACATGTATGCCAATTTAGCTAGCTTGCACTTGCTAGCTAATTTGTCCTATTTAGCTAGCTTTCTGTTGATAGCTAATTTGTCCTGGGATATAAACATTGAGTTGTTATTTTACCTGAAATGCACAAGGTCCTTATTAATTAATACACACATAAAACGGTCAACCCAATCGTTTCTAGTCATCTCTCCTCCTTCCAGACATGTTCTTCTCTTGACTTTATACTGCGATTGGCAACTTTCAAAAATTAAGTGCACTACCGCCACTGACCTCGTTCATCTTTCAATCACCCACGTGGGTATGACCAATGAGGAGATGGCACATGGGTACCTGATTCTATAAACCAACGAGGAGATGGAAGAGGCAGGACTTGCAGCGCGATCTGCGTCACAAATAGCACTTACTTATATTTTAGCCCTTGGCAACGCAGACGCTCGTTGGCGCGCGCGAGCAGTGTGGGTGCAATAATTGAATAATATAGATTTCTAAATTTATTTTGCATAGTCAGGGTATGAGGGCTCTCCAGTGGGTGGTACGGGGAGCACACTGCCTGCCCTACAGGACATCTACAGCACCAGGTGTCACAGGAAGTCCAAGAAGATCATCAAGGACCTCAGCCACCCGAGCCATGGGTATGTTGACCCCACATTTTTTTTTTTAAACATTCTTTACATTTTAGTCATTTAGCAGATGCTCTTATCCAAAGCGCACTTATTGTAGTAAGTACATATATTTTTATACTTTTTCGTACTGGTCCTCCATCTACAAAGCAGACACAATACAGTTGAATCAAAGCTGGGACCGAGAGACTGATAAACAGCTTCTATCCCCTGACTGTTAAACAGCCACCAATAGACGGCCTCCACCCAGTATCCTTCCCTCTGCCCAGTAACCTACTTTACCCCTTGTCACTGTCACTAGCCGGCTACCACCGGGGTACTTAACCCTGGACCTTAGGGAATGCTGCCCTATGTACATAGTCATTGAACGCTGCCCACTTTAATAAAGTTTACATACTATTTATATATCTACTGCATTAAATGTTTTATATATATATATTTTATTTATTATTGTGTGCTTGTTTGACAGTTACTGTATTGATTGATAGGAACATAAGCATTTTGCTGCACCCGCCATAACACCTGCGAAACTGTGTACGCGACCAATACAATTTGATTTGAACACAAGAGCAGCATGACAAATAACACAGACTTATATTGTGAGTTGATGTATTGATCAGATAGATAACATAGTGAGGCTAATACAGTACAGAGAGGTGTTCTGCCCCTGACTGACAACAGTAAACACCGCTACTGATAGTCCCCTGTAATCCGCTCTAATGCAGGTTTGTGTGGTGTGCATGTGTGTGTGTGTGTGTGTGACCCACTAAGTCTACTGCTCTATTTGATTGCTTGACAGAAAATTCCATTAGTGGTGATAAACCTAATCACCATGCTGGTACACTTGCTGGCTCTTTATGCCCTATCCAGACTCCAAAACGTACATCTCTAAACTAGCATTCAGCAAGTGGTTTAGTGCAGGATTTCCCATGCAGCACCACGGAAACAAAGTGGTTCTAATCTGTTTCCGTGGTGGCCTAATCTGAAATTTATGATGAATAACCCATGCAGGCTAAAAATGTAAGGTATGTCAGCAAGATTCTTGCAGTGTTTACATATTGAAGATTTATCAAAATGGGGAACGATAGCCTCCAAAATTCAATACATAAAGCTAACTGTAAAAGAACAAATGCTCTGATTCATGTGACACAGATCAGAGGGAATTTCAAAAGCAATAGAGAAGCAAGAGAGAAAAAACACAAAAGCAATTGCACTATAGTCTATCAAGCTGTTACGAAACACCACAGTACATCTACAGAAGCGTATCATTCTGAATTCCACCCATGCATGCAATACTCAACAAAGACATATGAACATTGCCCTCTTCTCTTAGAACAAAAAGTGCTATCTAGAACCTAAAAGGGTTATTCAGCTGTCCCCATAGGAGAACACTTTGAATAACTATTTTTGGTTCCAGGTAGAACCATTTTTGTTCCAGTTAGAACCCTTTACTACATTTTGGTAAGAATGTACAACCGAACATAGTCATTCAGGTGTTGTTTTTTTAATCAATCCTCTCTGCCAGAGCTGTACGTATCAAGATAAGGACCGCTGATCTAGGAACAGTTTGACCTTTGGACCATAATTACTAAGATTATATATACACTGGAGGGACCTGATCCTAGATCAGCACTCTTACTATGATACTGTACATACAGCCCCTGGTGTGCATGTATACTGCAGTCCAGTAGAGACCTGCAGTCCTGATAAACCCTAAGAATATTAGAGCGGTGGATGGGTAGATGGTGGGTGGTAGTAGGTGGTTGGCGGTGGGTGTACTCACTCACGTTGTCGGGCACAGTCGTGGTCGGGTCCTCCTCTCCTTCAGTTTTCACACACAGCAGCAGTGAGCAGTGGAGTGGTGTACAGCAGGAGCGACGAGCACAGCTCTTTTATCTGCCCAGTGGCCCCCCTCAGCCAGCCAATGGGAGTGTGGCTCCTAGCCAAGGCAGTGTGCACAGGCAGGAAGGGCTGATTCACAAGGAGTTAATGAGATCCTACTAATTTTCCACACAGCCTGATCGACACAAAGGCTTAGCACACAGCTACCTGTTGCACGGCACTGTTATAACTACTATTGTTAATTGATATTACTGTTAGTATTACCACTTACCAATAAAGCCTCATAATCTTGGGTTTTGGCAAGCAGTTAACTGACAAACATAATTTCAACCAATGTGGTATAACTGTTTATTACATACTTATAAACTATCTATAAAGTACTAATTTAAAGTTGACAAACTACTTATAAACCCTGTTATGACTCATTTTAAGTATACCGTTTTGGTTGATATTTGATATAGTTAAATCAATAAACCAAACTCTTTTGTTGATTTGTGGTGGAAATCTGGCTAAAATGGATTACATTGATAAAGTAAATTTGAAATAATGTGAACTATGTCGACTTTATACATTTTTGCCTTCAGGGTTAATATTTTAGACTTAACCCATTGTCAACAAGCTAAAACTAGTTCCAAAATCCATATGGTTATGCATCCTCTAGGGTCTGTGGATATCTTAATGCTTAAATACACATTTTAGTTTGAACAGACTGGCCAGATGTCAATCTGATGAAAGACCTCAAGCAAGATAACCTGATACCTCTTGTCATCTGAAAATCAGAGCACATCTTAATTCTCATCTGCATAACCAGGATGTTGGTTTATCTACATCCTCTTATGGGGCCTGGCTGATTGCTCCATTCTTATGCTGCATTCATAACCAAGTGGCAAAGTGGTAATTACCAATTGTGAAGTTGTGTATACGAGTTAGATGCATTCACGTCCTTTGAACTTGAGAAACGTTGATTGACTAATGGAAAAAAGCCGCATCAACCATAAACTAAAAGTACAGCTAGTGCTCGCAACAAATTATAGTGTTCACAAACCATATTAATAAATAATGTTTTGTTGTTTCATTTAACTGCCGAAAATTCTGTTATAGAGGTTATTTCCTTAGTGGATTACGTCAGAGTTCAGCATGGGAGAAGTCGGAGCTCAGGGATAATAGAACAGTTTCCTAGTAATTACCAGTTGGAGGGGCGGTCAAGTCGATGTTTCTTTACAGTTGTATGCTTGTATTTATGAATTTACAAGATGTTATTACCACAGCATTAGGTCTGTTTAGAGTAAATTGTCCAAGTCAAATTATGTGGTTTAACCGTTTTGTGCCAACATCTGTGATGCTTTTGAATGAATATTGATTGTTGGGACGTGAACAATCCTGAACATTTGAAATATGTTTGTTCATGACATGTGTCCCTTAATTGGGCAATGTGCAGTTGCTACATCATTTTTGGGATTTATAATTAATGATAAGTAGCTTCCCACTGATTCTTGAGGCATTTATAAGTTATATTCTTCATGAGCTTAGTTCAACTGCCGTACCCCCACCAGAACTCAAAATACAAGCTTGTTTTACTTCAATGTTTGTAAACAAAGAAAATGTAAACAAACTACATGGCCTCAAAACAAGATTAAAACTATCATTTCTATATCATGGATGGTCAGTCCTTGCATCCATAGCTCTGTCAATGAATTTGAGAGTAGTTACTCCAGCCCCATCCCTCAGCTTTTTACTGAAACATGGTGCAGGGACTATGCTTTGTTATCGTTTCAACGGATGATTGCCCATTTAAGTAGAGCATTTGATTCGCTATTCGTAGTGGTTGTCTGCCATCTAGTGGGCAAACAGGGTGAAGTACAACCCCATGTACAGTTGAACATTTCAAGCAGACATTTCAAGCTAGATGGAAATATATAACTAAACTCATGGTAAGTTGCAGTGGAATTGTAATGCCATCTAGAAGAAGTAGCATTTGCAATAGTATTCAAAAGAAACAGAATGATTTGCAAATAGAGTACAGTGATTTAAATGCATTTGTAATTACCTTGATGAGGACTTCCCTACCAAGACAATACAGCACAGCTTAAATGAATAGCAATGTATTAATGTTTTATTCTAATTACAATAAACAGAACATATCAGTCCCTTATTTGTACAAAAATACCTGAAAAGGTTACAATTAAGATATATAAGCCATTCAGCTATTTACAGATCGAAGCAAAGCACTGTATGAATACAGGATCTTTCTCTTAAAAAGAGATACAGGTTCTTGTTTTTTGCATTCCCTGAAATACATAATCGTTTATATTTATATAGATCTATATATATTTGCTTTACTCCTTTGTACAGTCACTGTATCTTGCATTATGACAATATATGCAAAGCACAAGAGTCATTATCGATCACTGGAAAAGGTTCCCATGAACGGTCCAAAGTCAGCTCTACTTTAGTGCAGAGAAAAAGGTCATCAGAGGCACCTGCTGCGTTTTAGGCTTCTTGAGACAAACAGACTTACACGAGAAAAGAGGACACCTTAAATCAACTGTGCTGTACTACTGTTTTGGAGAAACTACTGGTATGCTGAAAGAATATCATAAAGGCCAAACTACTTACTAAAGAAAAAATGGTTTGGTGAAATACTATTAACCCCAAGTTGATAAAAAGAACTACACAATGTATTCGTTGCACATACAAAATCTCACTGGTCTGACGATATGACCAGTTTTCAACAGGCTCCATGTCAACCCTGAGCAACCCAGTTACATTCATTTCTCTGACATAAAAAAAGTACATTTACTTAATTCACTTTCATCAGTTCACTACTTTGCAGGTGATTCAATGTCACTAGTAACATTCTACTAGTTCATAGCAAGACATGTGAGAGAACTGGCCTCTGATATGAATGTTTCTGAATAGGAAAAACACCTATGTATCTGTATCTAACTGGCCTAAACAGTTAGTGTTGAGATGTCAGTGATGTCTGAGTAGCTGAAGATGACTTGCAGGAACTATGAAAAGATGCATGCCCAAGCCAACTCCAGTTCCATACCAGCAACATTTCAATATTACAGACATTTGTGAAGAGGTTTTTACATGACAAACATATAAGAAACAAACTCGATATGCACATTAAACCAAATGATAAAAAAACACTAAAATAAATCAAGTCTCTTCATTTCATAAGTAGTTAAGAGTAAGCCAATGCGGTAATAATAGTGATCTGTAACCTAAATACAGTGTTGCATCTACATGGTACATTGATTCAGTACACAACTTTTACATGAGTTGCATATAACATTGTACAGCTAAGATTACCATCGGAGGACGCAATCCTACCTGATTTCTACTGAAATCATTATGACCAATGGGAAGATTTATTGTCCGACGTTTTGACCGAATTTAGCATAGGAGAAGTAAACAGCTTTGGCACCTAACCTGCTCATTGTAAAGTCATAATGATGCCACACCCAGAGCCATACATTAACATATATTATATATTCATGGCTCTGGTCACACCCAATAAACAGTAAAGTGTAGCTCTGAAGTTACTCTCAAAATTCCATGGAAAAGGTACTGCAATGGGCATCTAGTGGTGCCATCACATCCAAGCCTTTCTAATTGGATAATACACTTAGCACACTATGTTGTGGAAAAGACTTGGCTATTTAATGTACTGTACACCAATTTGTTTTTTGCAATTGTGGCTCAAGTATTGTAAAGGTATAGCTTCACTTCTGACACAAGAAACAAAGTTCTGATTAACGCAAAGTTTAAAGAGTGAAAGTTCTGTAAAATGGAAGACAACTAACTGTAATGAAAGGGACAGAGCAACTGAACTGACAGCTCAAAAAACGTTGTGAATTTGAAAATCAACTCATGAATTAAATATCCAGATATGAAATTCATTCGATTCGACACTTAAGAAGATGTCAAATGTCTAAATATGTAAAAAAAAGAATATATGCAATCTAATTCAACCTGTGTGTTTGAAATATTCTTGAGGAGTTCATGTGAAAAGATTTCCTAAATGTAGAAGAATGTGTGAGAGAAAGGCATTTAAACTGAATATCGATGTGAAACGCATTATGACTGAAATATTAGTGACTTTTATTCCCAATACTTTTTCTACTGACACCAATTTGGAATGAAAACCATGACATTAGGGAACACCACTTTCTTTCAACGTTACTTCATAGTAAGTGTTGGTGATAAAATAGTTTGAGTGAAATGAAATATAGGCTATGTAATAGATACTATGTAATAATTATGCGGTTGAATCATTCCATGGTAAAACAGTACCGTACAGCGCTGAGAAAAGAGCTACATTTCAAGTAATCACTCACATCTAGATAAATAAATACATTTTGTGAAACAATACTTGAAATGATTGAGTCATTGCATCTTATTTAAAAAAATGTCATTGTGCAGAACTTGTAGATAGTGTGGCTAATATTCTATATCTGAATCGATCTAGCTTAAGACACCATAAATAAAATAAAAAGATGGCTCTTTCTTAATGTTGCGTTACAGGTAAAAACATCTTTACAAATCTGTGTGTTCACTGCAACCTTGGACAGGGCTGGACAGTAAAAACCCTTCCACTTCAGGGTATCATCCATTACTAGGGCTTCACAGTGTCTGTTCTATAAAAACAATCATTCAATCACATCATGGAAAAGAAAAGCAACAAGTCCAAAATGAATGGAATTGGTTGTGAGTCCCAAATGGCACGCTATTGCCGATATATTGCACTACTTTTGACCAAGCCTTAGGGGCCCTAGTCAAAAGTAAGGTAATGCACTATGTAGGGAATACGGTGCCATTTGGGATGCAACGTTGGATTAAGAAGATGGGTCCTCACAGCCGATGAGTCGATTGATTCCAGTTCCATTCTACAGACAGCACAACAGACAGACCGACCTTGGACTGTACACATCAACTCTGAGCTAGTCAGATCCCTCTAGTGGATCACAAGAAGTTGGTGTAGTGGTTATATTTCCCTGTGTTCTGACGGAGGGAATGCAAACAGGTAGGTTTAAAAGAAAACTGTGGCACTCTCACCAGTGGCCTAAGTTAGGTTTTAGTCATATAATCATAACCATGTCTTCAGAAAGCTTACAACATGGAATTACAGTCCACAAGATGGCCATATGCTTTCCAATGTTTTACATATAGCTTTATTATTGTGCTAACACCAAGAGAGACCCAAGAGCAGAGCCTTCCTTAGCTGTTATGCTGCTTGTTATCACCTGAAGAGCAGCTTGGCAGCCTAGTGCCATTCTGAATATGTACTCTAGCCAACAATAGAAGGGTTGGTTATAGCACACAGTATAGGACTAGGCTATCAGCGTGGACCTCAACAGCTATCTATTACGTGGACTTAAATGAGTGGATGAGATGGGGAGTGAATGAATACCTGTAGTAGTTTATATTTCATGTGGAACACCGGACGGTGGAGCTGATGATGGATTGATTTAACACCGAACTGGATGTAGTGATTGTTGTTGTGTGACTGTTATTAATCTAATTGCTCCAGACTACTCATAAGAAACTAAAACGGACTAAGAACACATTTGATGATGCAGTACTAAAATGTCATGAATTTTCAAAAACCTGTGAGCTCACCAAAGAAAGAAAGAAAGAAAGAAATGAAGAAAAGTCCTATGAGAGTGGAATGAATGGATCCTGTGTAGTCCTTGAGTATCCTTCAGCTCCATCCTAAGTTACCAGCTCCAGCCTCTCCTTTCCTACAGCTTGACAGAGACAGCTGGCCTCGTGATCTGTCTCATGATGTTCTTTTTACGAATATCAGATTGTCCATCCTTCCCTCCAACACAGGAGGGATTTGCCATTGTTGGTAAAGAGAAGAATGAGACAGTAGAGGAATTCTTCTTCGGTCAGTGTGGAAAGGCCTGTTCCCAGTTTCACAAGCGCCAAACTAGAAAATAATCAGCTTTTCAAAAAAAGGTTGTAGTACAGATGATTTGTAACAAAAAAATACTTTCATTATATAAAAAAGTGGCCCAGACTAAACAAAGTCCTGATGATTGGACAAGGAAAATAATAACTACTTTGATCTCAAACTGTCACTAAACCGTGTCAGTGGATCAGAGCTTATTGGTGACTATGAATACAAACGTGAAAATGTTTTTGTTTTTTTATAAGAGTTAATAACAACGTGGTGCATCTTTTTGCTTTAATCTTTGCTTCTTTATCTCCTCCTTCCTTCCGGAACACAGAGGTCACTGAAGTCCACTAGCGTCCATCCTAACCCACCAACCACTCCGCCTCGTTCCATCCGCAGTCTCTGGCAGCTCATGACACATCAACAACAACATGAGTTCATCACATCAGCTTCTCCTAAAGAAAAAGTATCGAGTTTGTTTTTAGGCAGAGTCCGGTCAAGTCATAGGTCAGGAGTCATAAGGCTACGAGGGTGCAGGGGTGCTTGAGTTTACAAGGCAGGACTCCTCTGTTGAGCTGGTAGAACTCCACCAGCTGGATCAGGTCGGTGAATTTGGTGGACCCGTCGTCAAGGCTGAAGAAGATCTGTCCGTCCTCTTCACACTGCAGGACGGACCATAGAGACAACAGTCAGGTGAGAATAAGAGGAAGTAATGAACAACAAAAGTTACTTTACTCCATAAAATTGTTGACTGTTTTACTTGGTTTTCTAGTGTGCCTGTAGACATAAGAGAGAGGGGGAGGTCAAAGAGAGAAAAAGCCCAGAGGCAAGGTAAAGCTCACTTACCGGTAAGATCTGGAAATGCTTGATTTTCTGGTGATGGCACAGTGTGAGGACAAAGGCCTTTGGGTTGCTTTGACTGTCCCTCAACAGAAACAACCTGAGCAGAAAATGGGGAAAATCAGTCTTTGGTGAAAACTTCAACGTCTGTCAAATGTACAAATTTAAATCCAACATATATTGGCATGTGGGCTGGGCATTCTGAAGATGCAAGACACTTCAATAATGAAATAAATCCTAATTAAATATTAGGTTGGCTGTGTGGTTGCAGAGACTGAGGAGCGACTGAGGAGTCTTACCCGTCCACCTGGCCTTGTTGGTGGATCATCCGATGGGACTCTTCTCGCGTTATCCGCCCATGGAACCACAGCTGTGTTCTGTGAATAACTGGACGTGGAAGAGGAAAGGAGAGCTTTAGGACAGGGTCAAGGCTTTATCTACACAGAATGTAGCCAACTCAAATAACAAAGGGATTGTGAGAACTTATGTTGTTGAATTACCTGAGTTTAATAAACAGGGATGTAGTGGACTGGGACTACCTAGAATGTTCATCCGTTGACTTCTCTTCTGAGATACAGAACAAACAAACAAACATGGATTAGTTTGTTAATAAAAGGTTCTTACTCCATTGGCACAGCTGTGTGACGGATAGTATGATAGCTTTGAGACAAGCATGACTCAGAGAAAAGTTGTTGCACTCTTGCTCAGATTATTTATAACTCACCAACTTTTCAGCAGTAATTTTTCTTTCAGACCATAAGGTCATATAAGCATTGTAATATCTTAATAACGTTGTAGTCGCATTGTGGTCACGTAGTAATATTGCTGTAACGTAGTTACGTTGTAGTAAGGTTGTATTATTGTTGTAGAACAATTGTAATAGTAATATTGTAGTAAGGTTGTAGTAATGTTGTAGAAAGAGACTCACCCTCCAAGCATTGCCCTCCTCCATGGCAGCGCTCTGGGCCTCCAAGGGATTGTCGATCACCCTGCCTATCCTTCCTGAGAAATCCATGGCCACCAGAGAATTCTCGGACACACTCCGCTAGGGGGAGACAAAGCAGTGTCAATGTCAATACACTTCCAATGTAGAAAATGCCCTGTTACAGTATTAGGGCTATTTCTCAATTGTCTGTCATTGAAGTCCTCCTCTCTCCTCACTTCCTTCTCAAAATGCACTGGACAGGGAACCTAGCGGTTAAGTGTGTTGGGCCAGTAACCGAAAGGTCGCTGGTTCGAATCACCGAAAGGACACAAATAATCAAGGAAAGACAACCGAGAAAGAGTCTGGACGTTAACAACAGTTTGGCTGGCATGGTGGCTGTAAGGAGCTAATAGGAGAGGCTTACCACTGGTGTTGAAAAGTGTGACAGAGTTTTTCTCTGCTGAGGAATCTTGTAGTTCTGGTAGAGGACTATTCCATACTGTGAAGAATAAGGAGAATATCCACAAATGAAAAGGTTTGCTTTTGTTTGGGTTAAGTCAACCAATAGCTAACCTTCCAAAATATTCATCAAATTCATAAAGATAGATAGTATTCAAATTAGTATGTTATAACTGACTCTCACAACAACCCATGTGAAGTGAACTTGCATCTGATACAACCCTCTGGTATAACTGAGGCACTACTTTGCAGTGTATTGAGGGCTTGTTGCCATGGCGTTGGTACCTTGAAGAGTCTGAAGGCTGTCATCCAGGAAGTTCTGCTCTGTTCGTCTTCAGTACACAACATCCTCAACTCTTTCAGTTCAGTCCTCTTGTTGGGCTGTCAATTAACACACAACAACCAATTAGAGAGACCAAACAAACACCTCATCATTAGAAACAACCATTCAGACAGTATGGTTGTACTAAAACCCTCCTCCCTCGTACACTGACATATCCCATGAGATGATAGTTGATCTTGTTCAGGGTTGGTGGGGGGACTGTAATCCATTACAATACCCGCAAAATATTGTAATCAGATTACACATACTTTTGAAAAAATGAGATGAATACTTCTAGTATTACTTTGAAATTCAGAAATTCTTTGACACCTTTCTGTTGTATCAATGACATTCAAATCAGCATTGAAAAAGGTGCAAGTTTAAGTTTTTCCGCCTGAGCGAGTCTGAGACCACTATGATGACACACCAAATGCATTAGATGGATTGCGGGAAAAGAGCAGGAATGGACTTTTGTAGGCTACAGTCCAAAGATTATCCAACTTGAATAAATGCGTGGAGGTAAGGACGACAGCAGTTGACAGCGAGTGAAAAAATGCACTCCCTCATCAGCTGCATAGAGCGGATCCCAGCCTATGGAATAAAAGTTTGAGTTGCTCCCTTCTAAACTCCTCTGTGGTATTGTGCTCCATACTGTCAAAAACAAGTTTCATTTAAGAAGTGCTCAAAGCATGCCATTCCATGAGAGCAGCATTTATTTTTCTTACTCGAAGCAATGAGCCCAATCAGTCCTCCATGACAACAAAATCCTAAACAACAGAGTAGGCCAAAAGGTCCTTTGTTCTGGGTTGTGCTCAGGTAAAACAATTTGCCTAATCTATACTTCCATATTTCTAGGTCTTATTCTTGAAGATCAAGGTGTATTAAATTCATTGGAATGACTGTAAATACTGTAGCCTAATTGTATTATTATCTGTATAAAAGTAGAAGGAATGGATTATAAGAAGCCAACATAACAAACCCATAAAGTAAAATGCAACATCCATTTATGGCCAGCTATGTAACCTCTGACATTGATTTATCCTGCAATATATGTTGTTCAATTGGTAATATAATGTTTTTTCTTCTTCTAATGAATCTTAAGGGGAAAGTAATCTGCAAGTAATCAGATTACATTACTGAGTTGAGGTAATCCAAAAGTGTCCAAAAGTTATGTTACTGATTACAATTTTGGACAGGTAACTAGTAACTGTAACGGATTACATTTAGAAAGGAACCTACCCAACCCTGATCTTGTTGCAGAATAAAATAGGATTTTGGTTGATTTTGGTTTCATTCTCTATCAATTTATTATATAGCCAGAAAGTGGGTCAACACAGAGCACACACAATGGCAGCGAGGCCTGCCTCTTGTCAAGCATGTCTCAGCAAGATATAGGATGCGTACCAAATGACAACCTATTCCCTATATAGTGCACCATTTGGGAAGCAGACACAGTCTAGACAAGACACTGTTCAATAACTGTAATAGGAGACGGCTTGTCCTCCATAGAAGACAGTGGAATAATAGACAACATATGAGCATCTGAATGACTTGCAATGCCTCGTGTGCAGAGGTTTTTCTTTCTCTTGAACGTACCTTTATACAGAACTCGTAGTCTGTCGGCGCACTGTGTAGCTTCTTGCCTGTTGTTACTGTGAAGACATTGCTGTCCTCCAGGTCTGCTAGTAACTGTAAATGCCTGGGCTCCTGTGGAGGATAAATCAATAGCCGATGTCATTACATCATGAAGAAACTTAAGCCTGGAGGTAACAGATAGCAGAACTCCACTTAAATCAACAGCAGCTTGTGTGGTTGTATGGGAGATAGAGAAGGCAGGCAACTCTGAGCAGCAAGTATGTACACTGATGATTGGGGCAAGCAGCCTCTTAACTAATAACTGAAGTATTAGACTTTGTAGGCTATTACTAGCGCAGTTCAAATGTGGGATATTGGCTCAAGGATTCGGCAATACAAGCCTAATACTAACAGAGTTAGTGTACTAAGCATATAGTAGAAAAGAGTTGGACGTGTACCTTAGACGTTCCTTTCGTAGAAAAGTAAAGTCCTGAGCGTCTAAGGAACACGTACAGCTTCTTCCAGGATTTCCTGCCCATCTCTTTCACGTATAAAAAGCCCTGGATCTCAGGACAACTGCTGGAGTTCAAGAAATTCTGAGAGGAGGAGAGAGAGAGAAGAAGGCTTTAGCACACAGCTATCATAATCAAATATCATCATTATCACGGGGCTCGGAGAAATAAACCTCCACCGCCTTCCTTCCTAGCCAGAAAACACTTATATAACGAACAATCTTGGCATTCTTGTGATAGCAATTTTTATGAGCCACCTTAAACATGGGAGAGAAATGTTCAGACAGATGTTCTGTCTTACGTAACAGTATAAACCAAGACACATACACACTATAGAGACAGACAATTCAACAAGGAGTTCTGATTCTGACAGCAAATTGTTCCAAGAACTGACTGGAGTGATACGATAAGCACCTACTGGTTTTAACATGCCCTGCAGAATACAGAACTCTCTCTGCCCCATTTAGACACTAATTAAAGCTGCAATATGTCACCTTTTGACGACCCGACCAAACCGACATAGAAATTTAAGTTAAGGATCTGACATTCTCATTGAAAGCAAGTCTAAGAAGCGGTAGACGTGTTTTATGTGCGCCATTTCTATGCTTCCCGTTCATAAGTTCCGCTTCTGCGTCTTTCACTCCCGGCTTTGTACACCAGCTTCAAACAGCTGAAAATACATTATTTTTGGTTATGGAAAAGATATTTCACAGCGGTTAAGACAGTACACTGATTCTCTACACAATGACTGAAAGTAGACTAACTATTAGAATTTTTGCAACCAGGAAATAGCGTAGCGATTTTTGCGTAGTGCACCTTTAAGTGATCCACTGTTTATGATCTGCCTTCACTGGATTCCTGGAACCGCCCCCAGCCTGCTCCTTCAATCTGACCATGTCAGGGATGGTATCATTTTAAAAGCTTTCTGCCATATTGGATGGATTCCAGTCATGGCCCTTTTAATAACGCTTTGTCACACTACTACATTTGCAGGCTGAACATGTAAACTTCATTCCATTAGAGCCTCAGGTCTTAAAGACACCATGCATCTACGCTGTGCTGCCTGGTGCAGGATGGGAGAATGATGGCCTGACATGCGGTGCTATAACATTCAGGACGTTCCTTTACTCTCCTCTCACAGTTGCTTCCCTTCAGAAGCTGTAATGTCTGTCTGTCTGTTTGTCTTTCTGTTAGGCGCGCCTGGCCTGCGTGTGCAGAGACACTCGTATGTCAACAGAACATCAAGTGTTACAGCCTGTTCTCTGACAAGACATGCACAAGGAGGTCAAAGGCGAGATTTTTGAAGGAGATCAGACATACAGTACACAACACAGACTGAAGTATGCAAAAGGCTGAGGTAGTGGAGTCTACGGTTCTATGGTACATACCTGTAAAAGTTGAGATGGTGGGATTGCACCATTTGTTTCCTGGCACCATGCAACCATATGCTCGGGAAAGAAATTCTGTTAGTAAGTGAGAGAGGAAAGCAGTCGTTTAGCGAGGAGGTTGATGGTAAAAGGAAACTCAGAAGGATGGAGGTGGAACGCCAAGAGACATTAAATTAATCCCCTTTCCCAAATGAAAATGAAGAAAAACATTCAACAATAACATTTGTCTCATAGCTTTTCAAACTAGTTTCAAACTGTTTCTTAAATAAGTATGTTTAGGGACAGTTTCCCGGACCCTGGTTTAGCCTAGTCTTTCTGAGTCCTGGACAGTTATATCCACCAGTCTAACATTATTATCACAATCTGTTTGTTTTTCTGAGTGTGGGTGTGTACATTCCTATAAAGTGAGTGAAAGATGAGGCCCCCTTGATTGTGAGAGTGTACTAGGATTTTTCTGGGTAATATGCAAAATTGAACAAGCCCAACCAAACATTCTCCACTCATTTATGAAACGCATTGCTTGTAAACAAAAAATAAAATCCAGGCTGTTTAGCTTGTTGTAACTGTTTACACATGTAGAGAATATAAATAGGACAAGCAAAAACTCTGCAGGCGAGCTCTGGGATTCTTTGGAAACAAACAAACAAAAAAACGACCAACCAAGGGATTTCTGAAGAATTCATATTTGGCATAGTTCTTCCTAAACAGAAATCTGCCCTCGCTGGTCATGGATGCCTGCACTTGTACCACCAGCTCATGGTCCTCCAAGCACCTCTCTGTCGAGAGAGAGAGAAGGAGCTAGTTACCAAATGGAAGCCTACAATAAGGACACAATATCTTTAACAAGAAAAATAACAACATTTGTAATACTTTTCATGTCCTGAACATTGGGTGTAGAGCAAACAATGAAAGAACAATCAGTTCAGCCTATGCCCCCTCTCCTCACCCATCCCCACTCCCTGCGTACTCTGCCCACCCCCTCACCCTAACCCTCCACCCCACACACCCCCTTATCTTATCCAAAACTTGCAGACAAATCAGCATGTTCTCACTATATTCCAGGGTTGGGATCAATTCCATTTAAATTCCAGTCATTTCAGGAAGTACACTGAAATTCCAATTCCAATTCTCTTCAATGCTTTTCAATGAGGAACATTTGGAATTGGAATTTGGTTTACTTTCTGAATTGACCCCCCCCTGTCGATGTCTTGAGCATACATTCACTCCCCCCTCTTTCAAACAATTAGTGGGGCTATGCTGCTATGCTATACAGGCCCTGCTGTCTGCCTGGCCCCTGCTCTCTCTGCAGGAACACATGTTTCACATCCAACTGTGGAAGCAGGATTCCTAAATAGATTTTGGCAGCAGGAAAGGAGACACTGGGGACTGGGGAGGAAGGGCCCAGGCTTTCTTGGACATGCAGTAAGATACTTGCACTCATTCAGAGGGAGAGAGAGGAATAGGACAATGTGGACATTTTCAGAAACTATGTGGGTAGTATCATACTGATGTTGCAACCTGGTTGGATTCCAGTCGACTTATACCCCAAAAAATGGAGAGCCAATCCAGTACCTCCTCTACTTTGCCTTTACTGAGGCTCTTTGGTGAGTCACTTCCTCTCTGACCATGAGTCAGTCAAGCCCCTGGCTCACTAGCTTAAAGCCTGTAGAGGTTGTAACCCTTTGTGGGGGAAGCTGAGGGAGGGTCATTGGTCATTATTCTTATCAGCTATTCTATTCACCCGATGACTGACAGTGGCCTTCTCTCGCTCTCTCACTCTCTCTCTTTCTTTCTTTAAGGAAACACCCCCACTGATTGTGGGGTTGTCTTTCAACTATCTCCTCTGGACTCCGCCATTCTGAAGAGAAGAGACGACTCAGTAATGATAGAAGCGTTAGCCTTCTTTATACCAGGGAGTCAGGGACTCCGTCTCCATTTTGGATCTGTGTGTCTCCCTGTCTTTCCCAGTTTCCTCCTTAGTGAGAGGATTGGGAGCAAGTTTGGGAAAGCAACATATCTAATTGGCTGGATGTCATTCTTATACAACAAAGCCCATCTGGACAGGCCTGGTCAGATTAAGGAGCAATTAGGAAGTGACCTTGCCTTGCCTCTAGTGGACTGGACTCACCATAGAGAGCCTGCCCTAGCTCCATTCAGGCAGCTTCTAAAGGTCAGATCAGCCCTGGTTCCTTTCACAACGAATTGAAGTTGCGCCCAAATGGCACCTTATAGAGCAAAATATAGTGCCTTGTAGTTCACTATAAGAAAGGAGTGCCATTTGAGATACATCCACAGTCTGTAGAATTTTGCCATTGTAGAGGGATGATGTTATACTGGCTAGCCCTACTGCACTTAGCACGGTTCTGGCACCGCTGACACCAAACCAATCAGAACAGATCATGTGATGGTATTTTAAGAGCTTTAGAGGCCTGTGCTTCAGATATGTAATATTGTTGTGTTCTAATCAGCATACAATGTTATTAGTTTGAAGATTTTTAAATAAATATGCCATTTCCTTTGGACTATAATGCACTCAGGATATCAAAAGGAAATTGACTTTTAAAAATTAATAAAAAATCGTTCAAAACCTGGATAATTCAGACACACATATCAATATGAACTACACCCTCTTCACATATGCAACATAAAACCTAAATAATTACTGCAAATAATACTGCATATAATTGTTACCCTTTATGTTGTGCGTACATATTGTGTAGCCTATATTTCAGTGTTCAGGCCTAAACATTCCCAGAAATACAGTACTCTCATTTTACCCATCTGCTATAATGAAGATATAAGCCCAGACACAACATGTGTTTTATAATTGCTCATTCCTTAGGGGGTTGAAGTTTGGAGCATTCTGCTTCTCAGAACTCTTAACAAATCACTGCAATGCCGCCACATTAAGCGTTCCACGTCTTGACTTACACAACCTAATATCAATGAATCTAACATTCAGTGAGACTAGCGTTATCCTGTTCAGCTACGGTATAAGCCCAAAGTAAAGTCCCTGTACAAATGTTGACTAGCATGGGGGGGGGAGGGACTATACAGTAACTAGACACAGCAATGTACCTGTATGATCCAGTGATCGCTACTCCTGGTCCAGAATGAGATAATAAAGAACATCTCTTACCATATTATGACACGTGACCATAATATGGTACATTCCTTTCACTAACTGTAAGTGACCGTATATCTGTTCTCAGGTACGGTAACAAACTAAGGTTTGGGAGAGTGATGTCCGGAGGGTTCCCTGTCCTGCACTAAGAGCCCGTTGTCTCAGACTGCGTCTCAAATGGCACTCTATTCCCTACATAGTGAACTTCCTCTAACAGGGCCCATAGCGCTCTGGTCAAAAGTAGTGTACTATATAAATGCCCCATACACCAGACTCTGAAACTGTATAAAAGACTAAGAGCAGGCACAGACAGGCAGCTAACGACTGTTAACCAAAATAATGATATACAAGAGAAAATATAGGCTATAGATGTAGGCTATCTATTATTTATGATGACTCTTGGTTTCCATAGCGAGACCTCTTGACTTTAACATGAGCAGGAGAACATGTTCATTATCCAGTTGGCTTCTCCCAGAGCGAGGGCCGAGGGGGAGGGAGCTCCAGGCGATGTCCTGCCAGCCAGCCTGCCCACCAGCCCACCCATCCAGCGCACTAGGTTGCCACTTACCTAGTCCGAGAAGAGGGTGATGCTCAACAAGTGCCCAACTGTTGTCGTCCACACAGTGGCTTTTGTACACGAGGAGCTGACAAAGATCTCTTGCAGTCATGTCGGCTGGTATTTCCACTACTTTCCCCATGCCGTCCTCGCTGAAAATGTTTATAATCTAAAAGAGGAAAGAAAAGGCCCTTTCATGTTAGAACTATTCCCAGACACAACCTCGTAGGCAGACAGACATAATTCAGATAGATGAGACGCATAGTTCAGGCGTAGACAGGCATAGTTTTACATAACTAGATAGCACAACATTTGCAATATAATACCAAGAGCTAATTCACTTTCATTCATAACCATGCATGTTTGATGAGCATACCAGACATATACAATCCATTCTCATTGGCAGCGGTTTGTGGGAAAATATAGGCTATAAAAACATAAATGTGACACTCATCAGAATCATACTTCAAGCTTAAATACAAAGGGAACTGTTTTAGTCCTTCAATCCACACCACCTGTTTCCATACAGATTACCAACTGACAGAATTAGGCACAAAGATAGTGAATAGAAATATACTATATAGAAAGACACTGTATAGAAAGATACTGTATAGACACTGAAAGATATAGTATAGAAAAATACAGTACATGAAAATACTGTATGGAAAGATACTGTATAAAAATATACTGAAAGATACTGCATAGAAAGATTGTGCATAGAGATACAATGTATATATAGATACTGTATAGAAAAATAGTGTATAGAACAATACATTATAGAACAAGATACTGTATAGAAAGATACTGTAAATAGGAATATAGCGCATTAATAGAAACAATGGACAAAGCCCTAATAATCCCCCTCTGAGCACATATCCTATTTCCTCTGGTTCCCCCAAAGAGATTTTAGTATGAATTTAGCTCCCTTAGCCTTCCCACTTAGGCTACAGTACGCACACTTTGAACATGATGTCTTATAAAAATACACTCTCATTCCCTTCTCCAGCTAAAAACGATTCCTCCTTTCAAGCGGGCTTCGATTCATTCTGAGCCTCTCACATATTCCCTCCTCGCTCGTCATATCTTAAAAAAAAAATACAAATTATCTTCGACCTTTAAAGCGTATACTTTGACCCTCGTCTCAGCTAACCTTTGTCAGACTTCGGAGAAAAAGGGAAAATAGGTTAAATATGTCTCTAAGAGCTTACCTCTACGGCCTGTAATAGGCAGCAGTCCGGAGAGCACGATGGCATTTTTGGAGTGAGCCTGCCTCCGCACAGAACACACGCAGACGAACAACCCTCTCCACAACTTGGTCGAGAAAAAGACTGTAGTACAGCACAGTTCCTTCCTCTCTGTCAGCAGCTGCCTGTTATGGTACCTGTCACATAATCTCCTCTCCTCTCCTCTGCCTAGTGCAGGACAGCGCAAGCAGATGGCACTATTTCCAGTCCGGCTTGCTGACAACTTCCCTCTGCTTCTCTCACAAACGGTTACAGCCATGGGCTTTTAGGTAGTGAATCAAACCACACTTCCTTAACCAATCATAGGGCTCGCTCAGGCTGATGTAATCATTCCCACACAGTCTCTCTCTCTCTCTCTCTCTCAAACACAGACTCTCTCTCTCAAACACAGACTCTCTCTCTCTCTCTCTCTCTCTCAAACACAGACTCTCTCTCTCAAACACAGACTCGCATACACAGACGCACAGTCATGCACAGACACAGTGAACTTTTTCAGGCTGCAGCTCTGAATAGCTTTCGGATTCTTTTTGAGTAAAAGTGAAAATTATAATTTAAGAGGGGTGTGGGGCAGAGCGAAAGAAGCATCGTTTTAACCTCCCAACATGTTCTGAAGTTTCAAGTGAGGGCTTGTTTCTTTTATTTTTTCTCTCCGTGGCTCAGCTTTGAACTTTGCAGTCAGAAATCTCTCTCACGACAGCGCAAGGCTCATTACGGGCTAAATGAAACAAACCTGAGTACTTGAACTTCTCGTTGGCCTCCCCTCGAGTCTAGCTTCATGCCAACATTCTTTCTCTCAAAAGAACAAAACACGGAAACTTAGTGTGTTCACTATTCGACTCGCCCCCCCACCCCCTTTTTTTTGTTTTACTTCAGATACTTAATACCCCACTGACTGGACTGACAAAGGCTCTGCCCCACCCCGTCTGGAGTAGACATTTAGCCGATGTCCTTTCAACATCCTCTCATCTCAATGGGTCAATATCTATATACAAAACACTATGCTGAAGGGAGGAGGAGGATAATGGGAGGTCTTAAATAACAGTTCCCTTCCTTCCAGTGTAGGAAGCAGGAAGCAGCCATAGTGGTCAGAGAGAATGATTTAGGGTTTCACTACTATTGCCACGTTCAAAACAACTGGGAACACGGAACTGGGAAATCTCTGACTTCCGTCTTCAGTGCGTTCAAGACAACTGGGAACTCCAAGTCAGCAACTCAGGCCTCTTTCTAGCGCTCCGACTTTCCGACTTGACGTCACAATACGACCTCGATTTTTTCAGAGTTTCCAGTTGTCTTGAAAGCACCATAAAGCCTTAAAGAGAGCGGGGCTACGGCAGGGTAGGGGAGTATGACCAGACAGAGGAGGGGGTGGGAGGAAGGGAGATAGAGAGAAGGGAACAGAGAGACAGAGAGCAAGAGAAAGAGTCCCATGCCAATAAAGCCCCTTAAATTGAAATTTAATAGAGAGAGAGAGAGAGAGAGAGAGAGAGAGAGAGAGAGAGAGAGGAAAGAGAGCGAGAGAGAGGAAAGAGAGATAAGTAGAGAGGGGAAAAGAGACATAAGTAGATGAAGAGATAGTGAAAGAGAGAGGGAGAGCGGAGGGAGGGAGAGAAATAGTGAAAGAGAAAGAGAGACAGACAATAGTGAGAGAGGTGAGAGACGGAGGTGAGTGAGAGAGACAGTGAGGTGAGAGAGAAATAGAGAGAAAGAGAGACAAAAAAAATTCTGCGATAGTAGTAAGTAGGGCTATGTCCAGTAGTAGTAGGACTATGTGTAGTGTACATGCCACTATACTAGACTTCCAGTTGTCACTGCAGCCACTCCCCTCTCCTCATTGACTTATCACTATCACTTATCACTTATCACTATTGGCCTGCCTGGTGAGTCAGTGGGGAAAACCCCATGTCACATACCTACCATGCTGTACTACAACAGGACACACTACTACTGCCAGCAGCTAACACTCCTTATGTGGAATGAGATAGCACAACCAGTACTACACCACTATGCCTATTACATCACTGTTACATCAAATTATTATCCTAGAATACATACTGTACTGGATATTATGAGGAGAGGAGTCACATGCTTTGACATATGTGTAGAGGAGTTAACAAGTACACACTTCATGGGGTAGAGAATTGGAGCACATGGTCCTCGGAGCATGCGCAGACCAGCTGGCTGGTGTGTTTACGGACATATTCAATAAATCCCTATCCCAGTCTGCTGTTCCCACATGCTTCAAGAGGGCCACCATTGTTCCTGTTCCCAAGAAAGCTAAGGTAACTGAGATAAATGACTATCGCCCCGTAGCACTCACTTCCGTCATCATGAAGTGCTTTGAGAGACTAGTCAAGGATCATATCACCTCCACCCTACCTGACACCCTAGACCCACTCCAATTTGCTTACCGCCCCAAAAAGTCCACAGACGGCGCAATCGCAATCATACTGCACACTGCTCTAACCCATCTGGACAAGAGGAATACCTATGTAAGAATGCTGTTCATCGACTACAGCTCAGCAATTAACACCATAGTACCCTCCAAACCTGTCATTAAGCTCGAGACCCTAGGTCTCGAGTCCACCCTGTGCACCTGGGTCCTGGACTTCCTGACGGGCCACCCCCAGGTGGTGAGGGTAGGAAACAACATCTCCACCCCACTGAACCTCAACACTAGGGCCCCACAAGGGTGCGTTCTCAGCCCTCTCCCGTACTCCCTGTTCACCCATGACAGCGTGGCCAAGCACGCCTCCAACTCAATCATCAAGTTTGCAGACGACACTACAGTGGTAGGCTTGATTACCAACAACGACGAGACGGCCTACAGGGAGGAGGTGACGGCCCTCGGAGTTTGGTGTCAGGAAAATAACCTCATTCAACGTCAACAAAACAAAGGAGATGATCGTGGACTTCAGGAAACAGCAGAGGGAGCTCCCCCCTATCCACATCGATGGGACAGTAGTGGAGAAGGTGGAAACTCAACCATATCCCAGGAGGCTGAAGAAATTTGGCATGTCACCAAAAACACTCACACACTTTTACAGATGCACAATCGAGAGCATCCTGTTGGGCTGTATTACAGCCTGGTACGGCAACTGCTCCGCCCACAACCGTAAGGCTCTCCAGAGGGTAGTGAGGTCTGCACAACGCATCACCAGGGGTAAACTACCTGCCCTCCAGGACATCTACACTCCCCGATGTCACAGGAAGGCCAAAAAGATCATCAAGGACAACAACCACCCAAGCCACTGCCTGTTCACCGAGCTATCATCCAGAAGGCGAGGTCAGTACAGGTGCATCAAAGCTGGGACCGAGAGACTGAAAAACAGCTTCTATCTCAAGGCCATCAGACTGTTAAACAGCCATCACTAATATTGAGTGGCTGCTGCAAACATACTGACTCAAAACTCTAGCCACTTAAATAATAAAAAATTGGATGTAATAAATGTATCACTAGCCACTTTAAACAATGCCACTTTATATAATGTTTACATACCCTACATTACTCATCTCATATGCATATACTGTACTCTATACCATCTACTGCATCTTGCCTATGCCGTTCGGCCATCGCTCATTTATATGTACATATTCTTATTCATTCCTTTACACTTGTGTGTATAAGGTAGTTGTTGTGAAATTGTTAGATATTACTGCATGGCCGGAACTAGAAGCACAAGCATTTCGCTACACTCGCATTAACATCTGCTAACCATGTGTATGTGACAAATACAATCTGATTTGATCCTAACTGAACAAGAACAGGAACATTACCTCTCAACCTCTAAGTGGAAAATATTTCAATCCAACATTACATCCCAATGTGATGAAAGGAACAGAAAGGCATTCAAGTGAGTGATGAGGACTGAGGAGACACGGCACGCTTCCTTGACCTACTCCACTTCTTTGTTATAAAAGAGAAAAGATGTCCTTGTGATTAAGAGAGAGAGGGAAAGAAAGAGCGAGAGGGATGGAGGGAGGGGAGAAAGAGAGAGGGAAAACGAAACGAAGGAAGGGGAAGAGAGGGGAGGGAGAAAGAGAGGCAGAGAAGGAAAGAGAAAGACAGAGAGAGAGAGCGAGATAGAGAGAGGGGGGAGGGGGCGAGAGAGAGAGAGCATGCTGGGTCGTCTTCCTGTTCTTTCTGAACACTATTCTCATTCAGTGATGGGCCTCCAGGATGACTCAGGACTTGTGATGTAATTACCCAGGGACAAGCTGCTGAGAGCCCCAAGCTACACACACACAGGCAATGTCCATCTTTAGCCACTCTCATTCTCTCACAAACACACACACACGCAATGTCACTCTTCAGCCACTCTCACACATATACACATTACAAGTGCATTAAAAGCACAACATTTACATCAGGGATGTGTTAAAAACTCTAGATTACTGGTTATTACTGGATACTAGGGATGATTAACCTCAGTCTAATATGGACTGCAGTAGAAATCTATAAGGTTGTGGTGACACATCAGGTCCTCTCTGCTTATATCCCACACAGGAAAGGAATGGTGAAGCAATATAGAGGGTCATCAGTGAATAGGTTTTACCATGCTAAGTACTGTAAATGGTGCCATTTGGGACGCAGCCAATGAAGATGGCACTGATATCTCATTTGGGTCTTCAGTAAGCAGGCTACAGTGCGGTAGTAGTGGTAATGCCATAGAATTAGAATGCGTAGAACATAGTGCACCCATGAGTTTATCAGTGAAATTGCCAAAGTTAGAGGTTCCAAGTCTATTCTGTTCATTCTATTTCTATGGCTAATTCCTCTGATGGAAACATCTGACCTGATCTCTTTGAGAGGCATTTTATATTTAATATAGCCTACTGTACCAGGCCATATAACAACATTTTATTGGCTATGACATAAGAAGCAAAGAGTAAGTGGTGGAACCAATTGAATAGGGCTGTGACGATACCAGTATCTCAATACTTCCATGGCAAAAATGAAAACATGAAGCAGACCAAACTCTTCGGTTCTTTAAAATCCTGCTGTATGTAATACCTTGTGTGCTATAGCTTGGGAAATAAATACATGTGACTCTGGATGACAACATAAGGATATTTCTTTTCAACATTAGAGCTGTTTTCCTAAAGAAGTTTGTATTTTGTTTCCTTGCCACGATACTGACGAGTATCATGATACTGCTATCTTCCCGGACCTACAATTGAATACCTTTAGGCATAAATCTTCTTCATAAGAAAAACCTGAGTTCAATTAAATCTCTAAGGAGGCGATTCTAAATCTCTGTAGGCTAACTTCATTATCTCCCTAAGTTATTAAAAACCAAAACCAAAGAAGTGGCTCTACTCTCTAATCCCCCAAAAGAACAGCCATTGATTAAACAGTGTTGGCTAGCGGTCGACTGAGCGGTGGTCTCGCCCCCTCTCTGCAACCCACCAACAAACCAGCCCCGTTTACAAGTACCTCTTTAATGAAGCCAAATGTACTGTGTGCTCTGTGTGGTCTCTGAACTGCAGTGGCCATTGACATCCACTAATGAGAATGTGAGACAAAACCTTGTGCAATAAAGACAATAAAGACAAAGCTTGCCATGTCCTGAGCTTCCCTCGCTGCCTGCAGCCTGCTGGCCCTGGGAGAAGTGCTGGGCTGAGTCGGCCTCTAAAGGGAAAGCTACGTAAATACTGCTGACTCATGAGGTGGACATGAACCGCTCCTTGTTGTCAAATTTTTGTGTCAAATTAAGCAACCCCAAAGAGGGGATTTATCCAGGCTCACTATAGCAGAAAAATGACCAGAACATTGGCCAAGGACTAAAATGGGGGCTTTCGGATGCACAATACCAAGTCACTCTCCATCCCACGCAGTTAGTTAGTGAGCTAGGTACAGAACAATAAAACAACAGAATATATAATAATACAGATCATTTGTAAAGTTTTTAAGTACTATCGTGCACGTTTAGCAGTGTATTTAGCAGATGCTGGGGCCAGTTAAAACAGTACTTTGATGCTTTCAGAAGTGGAGAGATGTGGATGAACTAGCGCCATACTGTGGTTAACATCTAGGCCACAGTGACTACTCATCCCCATCGAACTCCCACATGCAAACCACCCAGCTTGTGGCTGAAACTCAACCATATCCCATTGATATAACAAATGTTAGCCATGAGAGTACAGTACAGGGCAGCCCTGTCAAAGACAGTCAGTCTATTGGCTCAAAGGGCATGATGAAAAAACGACTCTCTTTGGGAAACAATGATTAGGTTATAATATATGACTAACTTCGTATATATTTGTAAATAATTCTGGTAGTTTCAGATATCAGCATATGTTCCAAAAATGCAGAATAACTTGACTCATTAACTAAAACTCAACAAGCTACCACTATGGAATGCACCCCCAAAACCAAACAATCCCTCAGTTCCTTAGTCCCTTCAAACCAGAACAAACCACAAGCAAAAAGACCCACGTCGGTGTCTATATATAGATCAAATAGAGGCTGATCCATCGGCTCTGTGCATTCCTCTGGGAAGAATCCCCCCTGAGCAGAGCCTGAAGCTCCCATACCTCCTCCCTGCCACACACATCATATCGGCTCCAGCCTCCAACCCCAACAATCCCCTTTGAATGGACGAGTTCTTTCCCTGCGGCTCCCTACTGAGATCAATCCAGAGAGGAGACAAATATTTCTCCAATAGGAGCAGACTGGTTAATTGCGCAGCAGGGGCCTGGGTAGCACCCTTTCAGGCCACCGCACCGCAGATCATTGTCCCCTTACGGGACTCAGGGACTGCCATTGGACACTCACAAAAGGATGACATCATTCAATTTTGATTACACAATAAAACCAGCCGCCCGCAAGCTGCACTCACTGTACTTCTACTTGCACTGTTCACCCAAGCTGTAAGGCCAGGCCAAGGCCAGCTAGCGGCTGGTGGCGCGCGCACACCCACCCAAAACCCCACCTGCCCACACACACACACACACGGAACCAGCTCACTCAGACTCAATAATGCTCTACTCTGGTATAGGCCTACCTACTACAATACAAGAAGTCAGCAGCAGAATCAGTTTATTAAAGGTGAGTGCTGAGAAACGGTGAGACAGATTTGATTTCAGAGATTTCACATAGTTGTACATTGTGTTCCAGTATAATTAGGTGTTTCTGGAGAGAAGCCGAGATCAGGCCCCATTCCAATGGTGCTGCTCTGCTCTCTACTCTGGACTTTGTCATTACTGCTATTTGAATCAAGCCAATTGTCTGTCTGCAGACAACTGGCTTAAGAGAGTGTGAGAGTGTGGGAGTATTGTTGCATCTCTTTTTTCCTGTTTACAGAAAGCACTTTCCTTGTGTCTGCAGCTTCTCTCACTCTCAACTCTCACTCTCAACTTTCTGCATTTCTCTCTGCCCTGCGTCTCTCTTCCACCCTCTTTCTTTTCCCCTCTCTTTTCCCTCCTCTCTCTGTGAACACTAGTTCCACTTGAGAGAAATCTGAGCTGTCCTACTTTCCTGTATGAGAGAGAGTTGAGAGAGAGGGAGAGGCAGAAAGAGAGAGAGCTAAGAGAGAGGGAGGAAGAGAGACGCAGGGCAAAGAGGAAAGCAGAAAGTTGAGAGTGAGAGTTGAGAGTGAAAGAAGCTGCCCTCTTCTCAGTTTAGAGAGCAAGAGAGTTGTGAGGGAGAGAGGCCTGCCCTGCCCTGCAATGGAGGATTCCATGCAGTCTCCATGACCTACATGAGTCCAGCTGAAGCTTGGCGGGCCCGCTGAGACACTCTACTCGGGCCAGATGAACTAACAGCAACACATTCCACCCTGTCAAGCCTCCATCCTGGACACAGAGCAGGGCAGTTCACATTCCCTCCAGTAAAGTCATGCAATGACGAATCAACTGGTCTTTTCTCACACTTTCAATATAGGCTAAACACACACTTCTATAAATAGATGGCTATTGTATAATGTTCTCAGACTAAAACTGTGGCCCATGCAGGAACTTTGGAAACATATCCATAGTTGCACTGGTGAAAAATGATCCATTTGTGTTTATTACAGACGATCACATTAAAATACTGAAAATCATGGATTAATTTCCCCAAAGACAGTGAAAATCATCAGTCAATTCAAATTGCTTTATTGGCATGACGTAACAATGTACATATTGCCAAAGCTTACTTTGGATATTTACAATATGTAAATAATAAGAATCAAAATTGTAAACGGGACAACAGTAACAACAATAACCAAGGGTCAAAATAACCATACATTGAACAATAACAATACGCATACAGTAGAGGACATGTGCAGGTTGATTGGTCTGTCAGACACTGTCTCTCATCTAATGGCAGGCAGCAATGTAATGCGCTGACAACCCACAGCTCTCTGCGTCCTCCAAAAAGGGCCAATGCAGATAGTTAAATAGTTAACCAAATAGCTACCCGGACTAACTATTTAGCAGTCTTATGGCTTGGGGGTAGTAGCTGTTCTGGGTTCTTTTGGTTCCAGACTTGGTACCGCTTGCTGTACAGTAGCAGAGAGAACAGTCTACGACTTGGGTGGCTGGAGTCTTTGAAAATTTTGAGGGTCTTCCTCTGATACTGCCTGGTATAGAGGTCCTGGATGGCAGGGAGCTCGGCACCAGTGATGTACTGGGCCGTATGCACTACCCTCTGTAGCGTCTTGCGGTCGGATGCCAAACAGTTGCCAAACCAAGCGGTGATGCAGCTAGTCAAGATGCTCTCAATGGTGCAGTTGCAGAACTTTTTGAGGATCTGAGAGCCCATGCAGAATCTTTTCAGCCTCCTGAGGAGGAGGAGGAGTTGTCGTGCCTTCTTCACAACTGTGTTGGTGTGTTTGGACCATGATAGATCCTTAGTGATGTGGACACCGAGGAACTTGAAGCTCTCGACCCGCTCCACTACAGCCAAGTCGATGTGAATGGGGGGGTGCTCGGCTCTCCACGGTCAGCTCCTTTGTCTTGCTGACGTTGAGGGAGAGGTCGTTGCATTCCTATAGGCTGTCTCATCGTTGTCGGTGATCAGGCCTACCACCGTCGTGTCGGCAAACTTAATGATAATGTTGCGAGTTGTGGGTGGACACGCAATCATGGGTGAACAGGGAGTACAGGAAGGGACTAAGCACACACCCTTGAAGGGCCACGTGTTCAGGGTCAGTGTGGCGGATGTGTTGCCTGCCCTTACCACCTGCGGGCGACCTGTCAAGATGTCCAGAATCCAGTTGCAGAGGGAGGTGTTCAGTCCCAGGGTCCTTAGCTTAGTGATTAGAAACAAATCGACCCACAGCTGAATCTAGTTGATGATCCCTGTGCTATAGTAATGAACAGGCCTGTCCTAAGTGAGGGAATTGTTCTGGCTTGTAACTTTACCTGCTAAGAGAACTCACTGTGTCTATCTCAGTTAAGCTAATGACACAACTAACCAGGGTACCGTCTAGCAGTCTCAAAATAAGAGACATAAAACCCAGAGGGACATGAAGGTGTCGACCTAAAACCTTCCGTTCTTGTTTACAGAATAAAGAAAAGAACAGCACAAATCAACCAAGGCATTTAGCAGCATGAAAAAATACACTTTTATATCAACTTCCCTCATAGAAGTTTAGTTAGCGCTTGCCTGTGAGTGACCCAACATCACCTGTACATACATATTGACCTCATCAGCTCATAGAAAATAGGTTTGTTACTTAGTTTGACCTGTGACCTGGCAGGCTCAGTGTACAGAGTGAGGGACCTTAACGTCCTTCTCCCAATGGGGGACCACAGCCAGCCAGTTTGTCCAGGTAAGCTTACATCATAGCAGTTAGCATTTAGCATAGCCTATACTAGCATGGTCTAGCATAGCCTAACTCCCTCAAATTCATATCTGGACCTCAAAGAATATCATTGTTCGCTTCTAATCAGGGACCGATTTAAACCTGGGACATCATGTTGGTACAATTTAATTATCAGGTACATAGAACAGAAAACCAGCAGAAAACCAGCCTGACGACTCACACTAAATTCTTTCGCTGCTCTGTCGTTCACTACATACTTTAGTCTGAGACTGTCATCATTGAACTTGTTTGTGGTGATGAGGGGCGTTGCATCTTTAACCAATCACAGTATCAAAGCCAATTACGCATTTCCCAACCGTGTTCTGGCTCAGGCCCAACCGATCAGTTTCTGGACCAATCAGAGACGGCCGCAGAGGTACTCAGGGACTCATTGCGGAGAAGAAATTAACATCCGTAGGCGTGGCATAGCGTTTGGCTGAAGAAGTAGTCCGGACCTCGGGTAAGATTTGAATACCCTTTGCCTAGCCTAATATAGCGTAGCATAGCGTCTCTCAGTTCCCCAGAACTTAACACACAAAGCAGGGAAAGGCAGGGCTGTTGATTAAAAAGTCACAGATATTTGTCACTGAGTTACTGGTGCACTGGCCAAGTAATCCAAGCAGCAGGTCGTGGCTTGTCTTGCTGTGTAAGTGGAGGGTTAAATATGGCCTGACACATGAGACGTTCCAGAATAAACCACAAGCTCCCTGGCACGCCTCCAACAAGCATTTGTTAACAACACAGTTGCAATTTGTATCTCAAGAGTGTTGCCAGTCAGCGTGCAACACATAGATATACACAAGACAGGTTGGCTATGCGGACACGCACGTACACACACGTATGCAGGCATCACTTTAAGACCTGCAAGTGAACAGCATGCTTACTTCACCCACGTATGAGATTAGATACTGGGCTACAGTACAGCAGCCTCTCCTCTCCAGTACCTCTGCCTGCAACGTGCCTCAATTAATTAAATTGAACCCAAACAATTCTCTTTGGGGGGTTGAGAAAGATCTAGTCAGAGGAATGGAGGAATGTTCTCTCCCAGCAGCAGCACAGAATGCCTAGTGCTGACTGGTCTCATGTAATCCTTCCATGTTCCATTTGGGAACATTCTTTGGGAAGGAGAAACAATAAGCATGCATTGCTTATATACATGGGGCTCTGAACAATTATGGGCCGTGATTACATGATACTTGCCTAAGTTCCAAATGGGACTCTATTCCCTACACAGTGCACACCTTTTTTTTCCCTATGGGCCCTGATTAATAGTAGTGCGCTATAAAGGAAATAGGGTGCCATTTGGCATGTACACTAAGTCAGCCCGCTGTGGGATCTTGGATGTGCTGCTTCATTGTTGGTGTGGTTTAAGAGCCTGTTAAAACAGACTCCCTCTAGTCTAGAAGCGAGGCAGCACATTTCTGGCACTGGTCACTTTGATCTCCAGCGCTGCAGAACACATTAACCTGGAATTCTGTTCCAACGCAATTAACCTAAACACTCCAACAAGCCAACATCAGCAAAATACTAACATGTAGTGAGTTTACTGTGACATTGATGAGTGGCCTCATTTGCTCTGCCATGGAATTTACAACATTTACAATTTTGCACATTATATTAATTCTATGTTCTAATTAGACAATTATTACATTCCATACACAGCCATTACTGTTCATGTGAATCCAAACAATGTGGACGACATCAAGTGGAGACTCCTTTAGCAATGTCAAGTTCTCCTACTACGCCACCAATGTCAAGTTCTCCCACTATGCCACCAATGTCAAGTTCTCCCACTATGCCACCAATGCCAAGTTCTTCCACTATGCAAACAATGTCAAGTTCTCCCACTATGCCACCAATGTCAAGTTCTTCCACTATGCAAACAATGTCAAGTTCTCCCACTATGCCACCAATGTCAAATTCTCCCACTATGCCACCAATGTCAAGTTCTCCCACTATGTCACCAAAGTCAAGTTCACCCTCTATGCCAGCAATGTCAAGTTCGCCCTCTATGCCAGCAATGTCAAGTTCGCCCTCTATGCCACCAATGTCAAGTTCGCCCTCTATGCCACCAATGTCAAGTTCTCCCACTATGCCACCAATGCCAAGTTCTCCCTCTATGCCACCAATGCCAAGTTCTCCCACTATGCCACCAATGCCAAGTTCTTCCACTATGCCACCAATGTCAAGTTCACTCTCTATGCCAGCAATGTTAAGTTCGCCCTCTATGCAACCAATGTCAAGTTCTCCCTCTATGCCACCAATGTCAAGTTCTTCCACTATGCCAGCAATGTTAAGTTCGCCCTCTATGCCACCAATGTCAAGTTCGCCCTCTATGCCACCAATGTCAAGTTCTCCCACTATGCCACCAATGCCAAGTTCTCCCACTATGCCACCAATGCCAAGTTCTCCCTCTATGCCACCAATGTCAAGTTCTCCCACTATGCCACCAATGCCAAGTTCTCCCACTATGCCACCAATGCCAAGTTCTTCCACTATGCCACCAATGTCAAGTTCACCCTCTATGCCAGCAATGTTAAGTTCTCCCTCTATGCAATCAATGTCAAGTTCTCCCTCTATGCCACCAATGTCAAGTTCGCCCTCTATGCCACCAATGTCAAGTTCTCCCACTATGCCACCAATGCCAAGTTCTCCCACTATGCCACCAATGCCAAGTTCTCCCTCTATGCCACCAATGTCAAGTTCTCCCACTATGCCACCAATGCCAAGTTCTTCCACTATGTCACCAATGTCAAGTTCTCCCACAATGCCACCAATGTCAAGTTCTCCCACTATGCCACCAAAGTCAAGTTCACCCTCTATGCAATCAATGTCAAGTTCTCCCACTATGCCACCAATGCCAAGTTCTTCCACTATGCCACCAATGTCAAGTTCTCCCACTATGCCACCAATGTCAAGTTCTCCCACTATGCCACCAATGTCAAGTTCTCCCACTATGCCACCAATGTCAAGTTCTCCCACTATGCCACCAATGTCAAGTTCTCCCACTATGCCACCAATGCCAAGTTCTTCCACTATGCAAACAATGTCAAGTTCTCCCACTATGCCACCAATGTCAAGTTCTCCCACTATGCCACCAATGTCAAGTTCTCCCACTATGCCACCAATGCCAAGTTCTCCCACTATGCCACCAATGCCAAGTTCTCCCACTATGCCACCAATGCCAAGTTCTCCCACTATGCCACCAATGCCAAGTTCTCCCACTATGCCACCAATGCCAAGTTTTTCCACTATGCCACCAATGTCAAGTTCTTCCACTATGCCACCAATGTCAAGTTCTCCCACTATGCCACCAATGTCAAGTTCACCATCTATGCCAGCAATGTTAAGTTTGCCCTCTATGCCACCAATGTCAAGTTCTCCCACTATGCCACCAGTTTCAAGTTCTCCCACTATGCCACCAATGTCACTACTAACTGACTGAGTGGCTACTATTCCAAGCCTCTTACCTCACCATGCGTAAATATGCATCGCCACAGTAATGAGCTCAGAGGCTATTAACCATATTGCTCATCTCTCTCTCCACACACTCCTACTCCTCTTCTCCTTTCAGCGTGCGTGACAGCTGCTGTGTTCACAGAAAGATTTAAAAGGATAAAGCGGCAAATGAAAATCATATGGGCATCGTGTAACAGACTGCGCAGTGATCCCTGACAGGCCAGCCGGCAGCGCAGCGTTCGCGTGCCTCCACTGCGTGGGGGCTGGGGAAGAGGAATGGGAGCCTGTCAGAAAGCGCCCAGAGGTCGGAAAATTCTGTAAACAGCTAACTTCTCACCAGCCCTACTCCGCCAGCCAGCCAGGCCTCCAGGGTCGGCATGCAGGCAGGCAGGAAGGCAAAAAGACGGACGAACAGACAGAGACGATTCTAGAGGACAGGCACTGCATGCTGGGAGAGCAAAGCAGAGCCAGCTGTGGAGCAGTGTCCATCTCTACGACCCCAAACCTCACACGTGCACACACACACACACACAGATGCACAAATGCACGTACACACACACACACGCACACACTCAGACAAACTCACACACACTATGCAAAGGTTTTTAGGCAACATATGTCTTTATCTCAGTATATTGGGCCAATCACAAGCCTGAAAAACATGCTTTAGAACTGCATGTTCTAGCCAAAGGTACATAGTACCAAATAAATATATGGTTATTTTCCATCTCCAGCATCTACAGACTACAGCTCATGCTGCCAGTTCTTACAGACCAGACCTGGGTTCAAATAGTATTTGTCTTCAAATACTTTCATTGAGCCTGCCTGAAGTGCCAGATTGGCTGGCTTGCACTATCCACGGGTTCCATTGAGCCATGCAAGCTCTATCAAGCAGCTAAAAGTATTTGAAAGAAAACTAATACCATTTGAACCCAGGGTCTGCAAATACAGGCTCTGAACCCCAGCGCCATAAAAGTCGAGTCAGGATTAGCCAGGGACTGATTTATTCGAAATATACATCTCTTTTACAGTAATCCTGGCTCTGTTATAGTAATGATTAAGAGTGACTCTCTTCCAAGAAAGAGTTCACCGCAGCCTTCCCACCTCTTTCAACTAAGGTGGGGTAGTGGGCGTGGCCAATGGCATGGTCTCCAACCAAACTTTTTAAAGGCCGTCCTCTTGGCCGCAGAGGCAAAATGTTGCAGTTCTAAAGCTAGTTTCCTGCAATTCTACAAATGCTGCCATGGCTTATGCCATGTTCTTATGTTATCTGACTCAAACGTTATAAAAAAATCTATGGGGGCCCATGCCATGACATTTTTTGAATTTTAGATTCTCCCTGTCTAGTTTTTATTTTGGTGGTTTTAGTTCTCAAAGATTATCTTATTTAAAAACATATAGCTCCATTATCTTTTCTACATACTTTAAATCTGGTTTTAGTCGTTTAAGTTTACACTAAAAACGTTTTACCATCCCGAAAATGTATTTTCAATAAAACAAAAAAACATATACAGTACCAGTCAAAAGTTTGGACACACCTAAGGGGTTTTCTTTATTTTTACTATTTTCTACATTGAAGAATAATAGTGAAGACATCAAAACACATATGGAATCATGTAGTAACCAAAAAAAAATGTAATCAAAATATATTTTATATTTTAGATTCTTCAAAGTAGCCACCTTTTGCCTTGATGACAGCTTTGCACACTCTTGGTATTCTCCAGCTTCATGAGGAATGCTTTTCCAGTAGTATGTGCTGAGCACTTGTTGGCTGTGTTTCTTTCACTCTGCGGTCAATCTGATCCTAAACCATCTCAATTGGGTTGAGGTTAGGTGATTGTGGGGACCAGGTCAACTAATGCAGCACTCCATCACTCTCCTTCTTGGTCAAACAGCCCTTACACACCCTGGAGGTGTGTTTTGTGTCATTGTCCTGTTGAAAAACAAATGGTAGTCCCACTAAGCGCAAACCAGATGGGATGGCGTATCACTGCAGAATGCTGTGGTAGCCATTCTGGTTAAGTGTGCTTTGAATTCTAAATAAAATCACAGACAGCGTCACCAGCAAAACAAAAAAAAAACACCATCACACCTCCTCCTCCATGCTCCACTGTGGGAACCACACATTCACCTACTCTGTGTCTCACAAAGACACAGTGGTTGGAACCAAAAATCTCAAATTTTGAATAATCAGACCAAAGGAAAGATTTCCACCGGTCTAATATCGATTGCTCGTGTTTCTTGGCCCAAGCAATTCTCTTCTTCTTAATGGTGTCCTTTAGTAGTGGTTTCTTTGCAGCAATTCGACCATGAAGGCCTGATTCATGCAGTCTCCTCTGAACAGTTGATGTTGAGATGTGTCTGTTACTTGAACTCTGTGAAGCATTTATTTGGGCTGTAATCTAAGGTGCATTTAACATTAATGAACTTATCCTCTGCAGCAGAGGTAACTCTGGGTCTTCCTTTCCTGTGGTGGTCCTCATGAGAGCCAGTTTCAATATAGGCCTTGATGGTTTTTACGACTGCACTTGAAGAAGCTTAAAGTTATTGAAATTTTCCAGATTGACTGACCTTCATGTCTTAAAGTAATGATGACTGTTGTTTCTCTTTACATATTTGAGCTGTTCTTGCCATAATATGGACTTGGTGTTTTACCAAATAGGGCTATCTTCTGTATCCCACCCCTACCTTGTCACAACTCAACTGATTGGCTTAAACGCATTAAGGAAAGAAATCCTACAAATTAACTTTTAACAAGGCACACCTGTTAATTTAAATGCATTCCAGGTGACTACCTCATGAACTTGTTTGAACTTGAATGCCAAGAGTGTGCAAAGGTGTCATCAAGGCAAGGGGTGGCTACTTTGAAGAATCTAAAATCTAAAATATATGTTGATTGATTTAACCAAATGGTTACTACATGATTCCATATGTGTTATTTCATAGATTGTATGTCTTTACTATTATTCTACAATGTAGAAAATAGTAAAAATAAAGAAAAACCCTTGAATGAGTAGGTGTGTCCAAACTTTTGACTGGTACTGTATTTTGGAGTGGTGGCAACGATTCAGCAGAGGCAACCCGCCACTGCTAAATTAATATAGGGGAAACACTGATTCTAATTTGAGATAATGACCATGGGAGAAAAAACTAAACTGCTGTGGTACTGTAAGACGTACGATACCATACTTTAGTGGCCATTTTCTAGAACAATCTTCATGGTTAGCTAAGCTACCATAGTAAGGAGTGAAGAGAAGGGTCTCTGACTTACGTATGTGCCTGAGGGCTGACACGGAGGTAAGGACCCAGGGCTGAGGACAGGAGAGCCGGAGAGCTCGGGAAAGGGGTTGGGGATGGCCGGCAGAGAGGACGTCCGGAGCTGCTGCTCCTCTTCCTGTAGTCTCCTGAGAATCACAACATTCAGGGAGGACATTAACAAAGTGGGGGACAGACACACAGACAGACTGAAAAAGCTGTTATGAAGCAGATGAATGCAGATCATGAGAACATGAGGACAGTCTCCCCTGATATAAACCCAATGCTTTGTGGCTGAGTATGAATAATGAATAATCCATGGTTTCACAGTGAGAGAGACTGCTGCCGAGCCAAGGCCTCATGCCCATTTCTCTCTGATCACTGCACTGTGAGCTGATTCTTTCTGCCACACCACAGGAAGACTGCCAGCGTTTGAGGAGCTACTAATTACATGCAATATTCATCAAACCATTATTTCATGCAGTTTCAAGAGGAAAGTGCCCATTTCATGACCTGCTGCAAGAGCAACAGCCTGTTCATTCACTGTCTGCCTGTCAATAAGAAACCGACTAGGGCTGCGTCCCAATGGCACCCTATCATTCCATTTATAGTGTATCACTTTTGACCAGGGTTTATAGGGCTCTGGTCAAAAGTAGTACAAGTAGCCCCTGACTGTCAATCCGAAACAGACTAGAGGTTGGCTTGGCTTTATCAGATGACTAGCATCTGAAGTGAACTGCAGCAGCCAGGCAGATAGCCATCATTAGCATCTCTCTCCATTTTCTCCAAACCCAGGCGGGTAGGGAAGGGGAATTCAAAAGGAGAAGCGTTTGATGTAGTTCCATGTGAGGCAGGAGCAGGGTGCTATTCGGAGTTCAGGACTGAATAATAAACTGAACCGTATAATTTCAATCTGACAGAATACACCAACGATACAGCTCATTACCAGCCAGTGCCAAACTTTCTCTAGGGATCCAAAATAATGGATGCTACAACTCTGACAGACCGGTTTAGACTGCATTAAAAATAAAAGTTTCTCTCAGCTTATGGGAGCAGTTGACACCCTGTTTCTAGAATTAAAGAGAATTTCAACTTGGTCTCCCCCTCTGCTAAGCTATGTCAGGACAGGGTAAAGTGACAGGGGGAGAATGGGTCATGCAGAGACTGCTGATAGGCAAAACGATGAACTATAATAAGCACATATACCTGTCCTCACAGAGCATGGAGAACATGGTCCCTTGTTTAGATGTAGAGGAATTGTATCTATCAGGGTGTGTTGTGTGTGGATGCTCACCAACAGCATGCCAGACAAACAACTGTGTCCAGTAAGTGCTGTGTGTGTGTGTGTGTGTGTGTGTGTGTGTGTGTGTGTGTGTGTGTGTGTGTGTGTGTGTGTGTGTGTGCCAACACAGTAGACATACCTGACGGCGAGAATGTGCATGGGCTGGGAGCGTCGGAGTCTCTGTTTGGGGGAGGTGGGGCTGTGCTGCAGCTCGCTGGCGGAGGTGTGAGTGTGGGGGGGCATGGGGGCGCTGCGGTGGTGGTCGCGGTGCACATGCACCTGGCCGTTGTGCTGCAGGAGGGGAACCGACTCAGACTGCACGCTGCTGCATGTGGAGTACAGGCTCTCGAACGAGGAGTTCATGTCATTCACCAGCGCCTCCAGGTCCACATCATCTTCTGTAGGGGGAGGAGGGAGAGACAGGGAGAGAGAGAGTCTGTGTGAGTGATATTTAGAGACAAACACAAAATTGTGTGTATGTGTGATATATCATATGCACATCCCAAAAATCTCTACGGCACCAGGTTGACCTCTACTGTTCACGTGCTTTATTCCTGCATGTAGGTTACATGTGTAAGAATCTACTTCTCTCAATACTCCATGCACACCCGTCATCACCAACCCGTTTTGCAGTGTAGCTGCACACACACACATAAACCCTAACATGACGTAGCTTAATCAGCATTACCAACCTGTCAGGCAGTGAAGCTAATTCAGCTGATGAAACACTCCCTAAGTTAACTACATGTTAATGTTATCAAGGCTCTCTGTATCTCTGGGGAAGACTAGGGAACAAGCCGAGACCTGTAGTCTCAATACTCCCGTCTCCCATCCTTCAGCATAATCACTACTGGCCTCAGGGTTAGAGATCAAACCAGGCCATTGGTTAAGAGGCACAGAGGTCACTCCCAGTGAGTCAATGGTGGATGGAAGTTTTGACAGTTCAGAGTTATGTCCCAAATGGCACCCTATTCCCTATATAGTTCACTAGGTAAGGAATAGGGTGCCATTTGGGACGTATAGTTAGTTTTATTACTGTGGGGGAGTGTCTGCAGGGCATGTCATCTCCTAATAATCATAATCTCTGAGACAATGAACAGCCAGTAATAGAAAACTACTGATATTTTCTCAAGTTTCCCCATTTATTCGCCATTGCTATACTGCAGTTACCTATTTCACCTCTAGATGCTGCTCAACCTCTACCATGCAATTCAGGGATTTGGATGGCCACTGTGGCAATTAGAATGTTCTGCACTGTATGCTATTGTTACCTGGCTGGGCCAGGGGTAAGTAGAAGACCAAAGCAATTCTATGTTTATTCTATGTTGTGGTTTTAATCAATAACTTCGAATGGTGAAATCTATAGCATGTGCAACAGGGCACACCACATTTTCTAAATGTTGCATCATGGTATCGATTGATTTGCAGGCCTAAAAAGTATGAATTTTCAATCCAAATCTTATAATTCCTTCATAATTAACCATTGTACACATTTTCATATATAAAGCATGTAACTATAGCTTAATATTCAAACAAATAATGTGCCATTGAGAACAGTTCCCAGTATCTCCCAACAACCTATGCTGACCCAGTGATGCAGTTGCTGGATCCTACAAGATACTGGAGAGTTAAAGACACACGTAGGCTACAGAAGTGTACTGTACAGTCTAAAATAGCTTTGTGTTAGGTGAATAGTATTCATGTGTTTTGTAACAAGATAACATAAAGTTACTAATACCTAAGTAGTCAGGCATGTTGTCTACATGCCGTTATATGTGGGGGTGAAACTCTATAAAGGAAGATCCAATCCAATCAAGATATTTGGGGGCGTGGTTGGATAATAGCCATACTAGATTGTCAACAATAATCTTATTGCCCAATTTATTAGCTAGAACCGTGACAGGCAAACACTCACGCACGCACGCACGCACGCACACACAGACACACACACACCCCAACGGGGCAAAAGGGCCAGGGTTGTTTATCTTTGACACTGTGTTTAGAAAATAAAAAATTGCACTAGTGGGGCTTGGCAGAAGTTTTAGGGACATAAACATCTTTATTTATGCCTGTCAAACAAGCAACAGACAGCAGGCCTGGCCCTACAATATTACTGCCATAAATTAGACGATCTTAAAATACCATGAGAGCAGACAGCAGCGTTCATCAATTACCTTTGGCTCTGGAGCACGAGGACAACAAGGCAAGACAGGATGGGACAACAGGTAAAGCAAAGAATGGAATGGGGATGAAGCACATGGACAACAAGGCTAGCAGAGCCAGGGATTGAAGGACAGGATGGGATGGAATGGGAAGCGACAGGATGAGGATGAAGCACATGGACAACAAAGCGACCTTAAAGAGACTTTGGGTCATTGAAAAGCGCTGTATAAGTCCCATGTAATATGATTATTAACAAGACAAACCCAGCCAGTGACAGGATGGGTATGAAGCACGAGGACAACAAGCATAGACAGGGATGGAACGGGATGCTCAGGTTCAGGAACAGCAGAGGCTAGTGGGGCACAAGGCTAATAGAAGTCTGTCTGGAATAGAGCCAAGGTCAGGAGTAGAAAGTCTGGTCCGTCAGATGGTAGATGCAGGGTCAGGGGAGTTTAGACACTTAAGCAATAAGGCACGAGAGAGTCTGTTATATGGCCAATATACCGTGCCTAAGGGATGTTCTTAGCACAACGAGTGCCTGGACACAGCCCTTAGCCGTGGTATATGGGCCATATACCACAAACCTCTGAGGTGCCTTATTGCTATTATAAACCTGCTACCTATGTAATTAGAGTAGGAAAAATAAATGTTTTGTCATGCCCGTGGTATGCGATCGAATAAACCAACTCATTTGCAGACAGAGTTCAGTGTGTCAAATCGGAGGGCCTGCTGTCCGGACCTCTGGCAGTCTCTATGGGGGTACCACAGGGTTCAATTCTCGGGCCGACTCTTTTCTCTGTATATATCAATGATGTCGCTCTTGCTGCGGTTGATTCCCTGATCCACCTCTACGCGGACGACACCATTCTGTATACTTCGGGCCCTTCTTTGGACACTGTGTTAACTAACCTCCAAACGAGCTTCAATGCCATACAACACTCCTTCAGTGGCCTCCAGCTGCTCCTAAACGCTAGTAAAACCAAATGCATGCTTTTCAACCGCTCGCTTCCCGCACCCGCCCGCCCGACTAGCATCACTACCATGGACGGTTCTGACCTAGAATATGTGGACAACTACAAATACCTAGGTGTCTGGCTAGACAGTACACTCTCCTTCCAGACTCATATTAAACATTTCCAATCCAAAATCAAATCTAGAATCGGCTTTCTTTTTTGCAACAAAGCCTCCTTCACACACGCCGCCAAACTTACCCTAGTAAAACTGACTATCCTACCGATCCTCGACTTCAGCGATGTCATCTACAAAATAGCTTCCAATACTCTACTCAGCAAACTGGATGTAGTCTATCACAGTGCCATTCGTTTTGTTACCAAAGCCCCTTATACCACCCAACACTGCGACCTGTATGCTCTAGTCGGCTGGCCCTCGCTACATATCTGTCGCCAGACCCACTGGCTCCAGGTCATCTATAAGTCTATGCTAGGTAAAGCTCTGCCTTATCTCAGCTCACTGGTCACAATAACAACACCCACCCGTAGCACGCGCTCCAGCAGGTATATCTCACTGGTCATCCCCAAAGCCAACACCTCCTTTGGCCTCCTTTCCTTCCAGTTCTCTGCTGCCAGTGACTGGAACGAATTGCAAAAATCGCTGAAGCTATCTCCCTCACTAACTTTAAACAACAGTTATCTGAGCAGCTAACCGATCGCTGCAGCGGTACAGTACATAGTCCATCTGTAAATAGCCCACCCAATCTAACTACCTCTTCCCCATACTGTTTTTATTTACTTTTCTGCTATTTTGCACACCAGTGTCTCTTCTATTGTGTTATTGACTGTACGCTTGTTTATTCCATGTGTAACTCTGTGTTGTTGTTTGTGTCGCACTGCTTTGCTTTATCTTGGCCAGGTCGCAGTTGTAAATGAGAACTTGTTCTCAACTAGCTTACCTGGTTAAATAAAGGTGAAATAAAATGAAATATAAATACCACGGGTGTCAGCCAATCAGCATTCAGGGCTCAAACCACCCAGTTTATAATATCTAATAATAAGGTCCATTACTGTCTGTTATAAGGCACCGACTCATGTTGTCTCGAATGATGCATCTTTTTTTACATTTCAGTCCTGAATTAGGCTAGACAGACTGGACTCTCTAAATGATGTTGTGACCACAATTACATCTTGTCTTGCATGCGAGATCTACCAGGAAAAGGAATTCTACTAGTAGTTACACAACTCCCTCCAGTGCCAGTGGCTAACACTAACCTGACATCCCCATGCAACACTGGCTCGCTGGTCTAGAGATCCGTCTCATGCAGAGGCAAGGAGAAAGTTCCATTTCCATAAATGGCTGTCATGCAATCTGAATGCTGAATACCTTATTAAGAGCAGTCGTCTCAGTCTCTGATTAAATCAATCGGCAGAACTTACATTTTGGATTGAGAACATCTCGTTCAGGTCTCAAGCTTATTTTGATATGGCTGAATAATACATTAGAATATAAGAGCCTCTTAGAATTTCTTTTACTATTAAAACCAAAACTTAAAAATAACAGATATTGGCATAAGATGGAGGGAATGTTGGAACGTAACTAACAAAATAACAGTTAACAAATATGTATGCTTAATCCAGTATAAAGTAAAGTATAGAATGTATTATACATGAGACAAAATTCCCAAATTCTACATCACAATGGCAGAGTCATGTCTTATTAAGTGTAAAACTAATAATGACTCAATAATCCATGCCTTCTGGGAATGTTATAAATGCTAAAAGTTATGGGTGGAGTTAGAAAGTTGTCTGTCAGAAGTATTACAATGGAAATGTACTTTAATCCGCCTGTCTGTATATTTCAAGACATAGCATATAAGGGTGCAGGGAGATACAAGACGGGTTGGAGAATACTTTTCTCGTCAGTCATCTTGAAAAAACATATACTTAAATATGGAAATCAACCAATCCTCAAACATTAACACAATGGATGGTAGAGAGTTATGTGGGCTCTCTATTTGTATAAAAGAATATAATAGCCTACATACAGTCCTGGGATCAAATGGTATTTGTTTTCTGTCAAATACTTTAGCTGTGCTTGACTGACCTTGCCTAGCACAATGGAACCAAGGCAATAGTCCCAAAAGAGCAAAGCCTGCCCATGCAGACAGGCTTAATCAAACGCTCAAAGTATATGAAAGGAAACAAATACTAATTGAACCCATGTCATACTCCTACTACTACTTTTACACATATGCTCAGTCAGTCTAGAAGAGCGTCCATCCAACTGTAAGTCTGACAGCCCCTCACTGTCTCTCAGTAGGATAACAACAGTCACAGACAGAGCCCTATTCAGGTTATTGTCTGTCTTATTCAGGGCCTGTCCTGTTTGTCTGCCCTGTTTGTATTCCCTATATAGAACACTACTTTTGACCAGGGGCCATAGGGCTCTGGTCAAAAGCAGAGCACTACATAGGCAATAGGGTGCATTACCAAGGCAATAGGGTGCATTACCTAGGCAATAGGGTGCCAGTTGGGACACACACTTTGTCAGTACCGTAGGGGCCAAGCCGGGGCTGGCTGGTGGCGGGGCGTAGTGGTTAGCATAAAGCCCTCCACCGCAACAGAATGGTTCCCCCGCTCTCTCTCAGCATTCCAGCCCACCTGCTTCAATAGCCAAAGCTTCCCTTTTCACTGTCTATTATTAATTTGTAAAAGGGAAAAGGCTGGCAAGCCCTGGTGATAACTCCATAAAAGCTGTATGGGATGTTTCCGATGCTTAGCAGACCATTATATGGACCGAATTCCATATTGCTTTTCTTTACAACCACTCAGTAATGTATGTATTCATTATAATCTTTCCTATCTGAATTAATTATGAGTGGCGTCGTCTCAACCAAATTACCCCCGCCCTTTCCCAATGTACTGGTGCTACACACACCTACTAAACTAAAGGAAAATAATATGTGTGATAGTTTTTGCCTTAGATAACATTAGTTGCTCTTATCAGGAATTCAGGATAATAAATCAAAAAGTACTTTAGTAAAAGTTATGTGTTGACAACGTAGCCCAGTCCCTCTAACCAGCCACTGTCAATTAGCATTCAAATGTGTAGAAAACAAAGGGGAGCTGGCATGGCTGGGGTGGGTGGTAGTCGGGAAATGGCACAGCGTCCTTGGGATGTGACGAGGAGACCGGACGTTAGGAAGACAACACAGGGAAAAATGGTCCACGTGAAAGGAATCAGCGGACCCATTCTTTTACGGTTGGCACAGTCTTAACTGTACAGCGTCGTTCTACAGTGGCTAGGACAATACGGAGTGCCAGAAAAAGAGAAAAAGCAAAGCAAAAATCAAAGCCCAATCAGAATGAGCAGAAGCCTGTTCTTGGGAAACACTTAATCAGTTTAATCAGCGTATTTAATTTCCATCAGCTACCATAATCTCAAAAGAACCACCCTCCTCACCATTAAAACCTTGTCTTTCATCTGAGGAATGCGTGATTGAATATTGCCTGTTCCAGATTTCTTCAAAACCTGAGCGCCAGCCGGGGCTACAAGCCAGGGCCTATGACTCTCAAAAAGAATATTTTATTTTTATTTTTTACCTTTATTTAACTAAGCAAGTCAGTTAAGAACAAATTCTTATTTACAATAACGGCATACCGGGGAACAGTGGGTTGCCTTGTTCATGGGCAGAATGACAGATTTTTACCTTGTCAGCTCAGGGATTCGATCAGCGCTCTAACCACTAGGCTACCTGCCGCACCAAAGGAATAACTTTGGGAACAGGACTTACATTTTGATACTTGAAATACAAGTTAACTTCTAAACTAGAAAGTTTATTATTGGAGTGCATTGGTACCATTGCTAGGATTTATTACCTAGCAACTGTGCCTGTCTGGGTTTGGGGCAGACACACCCACACTGCCACCAGTCTTGTTTGTCCCAAATGGCACCCTATGGCCCATACTGCTCTGGTCAAAAGTAGTACACTATATAGGGAAGAGGGTGCCATTTTGAGTATAGCCATATACTTTAGTCCTATTGTTCCGCCCTATGATTCAGCCTAGGGTTGCAAAGGGAGGGTATATTACTGGAAACTTTCTGTTTACCAGTAAACTACCAGAATGTTGGTATCTTTCAAGGATGTAAGGTAATCTATCACAATACATCTAGTGGCCGTTTTGGGTACTTCAGATTATCACAGGTGTCTAATTATCTCTGACCCTTTTAACATTATTCACTAAGTTGATGTTGTTAATGCCTCATAGAAGTGAGATAAAGAAATCCAAATGAAGTGTTTTGGTGGTGGGGGGTGGGACCTGGATAAGAATGTCTTGCCAGGCCTAGCCCAACCCCTCCCTGGGCCTGCCGTGTCTGGATCCCAACAACCCTGCTGAAGAGGGGCCCCTGAGATTCAGCCTCAGCCTATAGCTATGTATGTCCTCCAGATTCAGTCCCAAATGGCTCCCTATTCCCTTAATAGTGCACTACTTTTAAACCAGAGCCCTATGAGCCCTATAGTGCATTACATAGGGAATGGGGTGCCATTTGGGACGTAACCCCAGCCTCCTCCACTCCACCATGACTTATAATTTATGGCTGCATTACAACTCTCCACACTTCTCCCAAAGTGTGAACTTCCCCGTCATGGATTTAAAAGCATTGCATTGGTGTAAAGATTGGCTAGAGAGGGAGTGCCCACCATTGTTCAATCCATGACGGGGAGTGTGGAGTGAGCAAGTGGGTAGAGAATGAGGATGAGTGCCCATAAGGCTCCGGACAAAAGTAGTGTACTAAATAGGAAATAGGGTGCCATTTGGGATGCACACAGCAGTGTTTATCTGATCTCTCCTGCTAATCTCTCCCACCTGCCCAGCCCCTCTCATGGGAATGTATGGGAGAGAGAGGAGGAACCAATCATTTTGAAGAAATGGGAGCGTCCCATGGGGTTTCTTTAAGAATGGAACCCAAACACATTATTCACTGCATACCACAGTCCTGTATGATAAAGATCTCATATTAACCCTTCAGCGACCAGACCGAACCTGGCCTTCAGTGTAGCCTAGGTATGAACATATTAAATAGTAAATCAATAGTTAAAGCAACAACACTGAACTAAAGGCAGACTGCAAAGGCTGTGAAAGGCTGCAAAGGCGATGAATACTAGACTACTACTGGACTGGAAAATAGGATTTAAGAAATTATGGAAAAACTACCACACCAGAGACTTAAAACCTTTAGTCCCATTAACAGCACAACACAACACCATGATACACCCACACACAGTACCAGTGCAAAACCCAAATAATATTTCGGACTAGTACTAATTCTCACTACTGATGTATTTAATCATCTGAAAAATGATCTTCTGCAACAGGATTTAGCCATGTCAACAAAACTGCACCTTGACATCAAGACATTTCTTAACACAACAATGTTATAACATCTTATAAGAACATGTCATAACATACCCAGGTCCGTTTGTACAGTACATTTGTGTGTGTTGACAAATTATATCAGTCCTTTTAAAAGCAAACCTATAATAAACTGCTTCAATCCATCTCATTCCTGAAATATCAAATTATTCAGGGTGCCGTTCCAACAAAAGCCTGTTGTTCTTTCTGTCTAAGCACCAATGAGGTTTATGACAAACACACAAAGTAGGTCTTAGCCCTCAGCTCTATTAAAATCCTATAAGCACAAGTGTGGGTTTTGGGAAAAAGGAGGTCGGAATTTCAGAGGATTATAGCACTATAACAATGTCATAACACCAGAAATATGTTCCAGAAATATGTATGAGCTTTGATGTCATAAGCATTGTGCTATGGATTTAGGGATGAGCATGAGTAATTGAGTACTCGAACGGATGTCAAAACTTCGTCTTTAAGAAGAGGCCAAAAAAATATAGAATACTGTGTGGCGACAAAGCGTTAGGCACATCTCTCTTCAAGCACTCTTCCACCAATGTTGTTTATGAATTCCCTGCTATATATCAAAAGTATAACCAGTAGTAAATGTAGGCTAACGTTAATCATTGCAGATAAAAAAAAATGGCCCACGCTACAACAGTCTGTTCATACAAGGACTAATAAAGGCACAGCACTACTTTTGCAATAAAAAAAAAAATTATATTGTTTTTTTTATTCCGATTTTTCAGTGGGTGCTGCAGCACTTTCAGCACCCCTACTTTCCACAGCCAGGCATGTCTGTCTGTCAGGGTAGTGTGTGTAGCTGGTGCGTGAGAGTCAGGCGCAGGAGAGCAGAGATGAGTGGACGAAAACACTTTACTGTGGCATAGTAACAACATAGAACGCAAAGCGTCACAAAAACAAATGCCTACAGAATAAAGTGCGGCAGCACAAAGTACAAATTACCAAGTCCTCTTTTTTTGCATGAAAAACAGGGGGACAACAGCAGCAATCTCACATCAAATATTTTGCCACTGCAAAGCGCAGCTTGGACATACCAACTCATTCAAGGGGTTTTCTTTATTTTTACTATTTTCTACATAATAGTGAAGACATCAAAACTATGAAATAACACAAATGGAATCATGTAGTAACCAAAAAAGTGTTTTTAATATTTTATATTTGAGATTCTTCAAAGTAGCCACCCTTGATGACAGCTTTGCACACTCTTGGCATTCTCTCAACCAGCTTCATGAGGTAGTCACCTGGAATGCATTTAAATTAACAGGTGTGCCTTGTTAAAAATGTATTTATTTCCTTCTTTTGAGCCAATCAGTTGTGTTGTGACAAGGTAGGTGTGGTATACAGAAGATAGCCCTATTTGGTAAAAGACCAAGTACATATTATGGCAAGAACAGCTCAAATAAGAAAAGAGAAACGACAGTCCATCATTACTTTAAGACATGAAGGTCAGTCAATACGGAAAATTTCAATAACTTTGTAAGTTTCTTCAAGTACAGTTGCAAAAACCATCAAGTAGGGCTGGGCGATATGGCATATATATTATCACAATATATATATATATATTCATTCGATAACGATAATTATCACGATATTAATCAAATAATGTTTAAAAGGTGCATATCTGCTTCCAACTCAAGAATGCCTGAACAAGCTGTGGTTGGAGCGTTGGGCCAGTAACCGAAAGGTTGCTAGATTGAATCCCCGAGCTGACAAGGTAAAAAGGCAGTTAACCCACTGTTCCCCGATAGTCCGTCATTGGAAATAAGAAGTTGTTCTTAACTGACTTGCCTAGTTAAATAAAGGTTACTTTTTTTTTTATTATGTGAGCTACACAAAATTATACTTGAAGGAAAATTGTTCCATGTTTCCAGGGAGCATGTACCTGGGGTCAATTAAATTGATAAGCCTCTTGAAACCTTCCTTTTCGACTGTGCTAATTGGTAGCATGTCCTTAGCAGTGCAATGCATAATAGCATTTGTGGTGTCTTTGTCTTTTCGATGTTTGCTTGTATGGCATAAACGCTGTCAGTGTTGACTGCTTCGGGCAAACATCCCAAGATTGGCTGGTGCTTGAGTGGCGTTTATCAATACAGTGGCGCAAACTAAAACTTCCTGCATGTTCCAAATAGTGATTTTGCTTCAGATTTTGAAAAAGTTTGTCGTATTACCAGACTTCGTAGCCACCTGTCTTCGGCACAATTTGAACCGAACATTGCTCTGCTCTTTGTCGGACTTTAAAAAGCCAAACCACTTCCAAATTACTGAAACAGTTTAACCCTGTTTATCAATAATTTCTTTGTTGGAAGCTGCTCCTTCTCCATGGCTATCACTGCCACTGTATTCGCCTACATCACTCATTTTTTGTGGTTAATAGTGGCTACTCCATCACTCGAGGTGCTAAGTGGATTTTAGTGGGCGTATACCTCTCCACGTGCATATTGTCACTTCTCCGCACGTTCCTGCTGCGTCACAGAGGTGAAATGGACTGCTGTACCTAATTATTCTATATCGACATTATCTAAAAATGAATCTAAACGTTTTTATATCGTTATTGAGCTAAGTAATTACCTCGATAATTATTTATATTGATTGATTGCCCAGCCCTACCATCAAGCGCTATGATGAACCTGGCTCTCATGAGGACCATCACAGGAAAGGAAGACCCAGAGTTACCTCTGCTGTAGAGGATAAGTTCATTAGAGTTACCAGCCTCAGAAATTGCAGCCCAAATAAATGCTTCACAGAGTTCAAGTAATAGACACATCCCAACAACAACTGTTCAGAGGAGACTGCGTGAATCAGACCTTCATGGTCAAATTGCTGCAAAGAAACGACTACTAAAGGACACCAATAACAAGAAGAGACTTGCTTGGACCAAAAAACACGAGTAATGGACATTAGACCAGTGGAAATCTGCCTTTTGGTCTGATGAGTCCAAATGTAAGCTGTGTCTTTGTGAGACGCAGAGTATGTGAACGGATGATCTCGGCATGTGTGGTTCCCACCGTGAAGCATGGAGGAGGAAGTGTGATGGTGCTACATTATTATACTACATTATTCCATATGTGTTATTTTATAGTTTTGATGTGTTCACTATTATTCTACAATGTACAAAATAGTAAAAATAAAGAAAAAACCCTTGAATGAGTAGGTGTGTCCAAACTTTTGACTTGTATGGTATATGGGGCAATTTAGCAATTACAACTTGTTATCTGTAATGGTTATGATAAATTAGGAACTGTTGCACGATGTTGGTCACGACTTCCGCCCAAGTTGGCTCCTCTCCTTGTTCGGGCGGCGTTCGGCGTCGCCGGTCTTCTAGCTATCGTCGATCCACATTTCATTTTTCATTTGTTTTGTCTGTTTTCCACACCTGGTTTCAATTCCCTCAATTACATGTTTTGTATATAACCCTCTGTTCCCCCCCATGTCTTTGTGTGGGATTGTTGTTTGTAGTGCACATTATTTTGACTGGTGCGTTACGGGTTATTGTACCCATTTATTCTCGTGTTGTCTGAACCGTTGGGTTGTCTATTAAACGACTACGTTTATTGCCCAGTTTTGCTCTCCTGTGCCTGACTTCTATGCCACCAGTTACGCAATCCCTACACTGTTGGCATATAGATATGTGTGATATGTGTGGGCCTTGTGTACAAAAAATATTGTTTGTTTTTCATTTGAGTACTAAAACAGTAACAAAAAGCCAAATGTCCATCCCTATATGGATATCAGACAATGCGTTATCAAAAGGGTCTATATTAATAATATTGACCAATGTTGAAATGTATAGTTTCAACGGTCTAAACAATGAACAGTTGCCTTTCAAGTACGCAATGGTTATCAACGCATTCCTTGATTAATGAATTCATACCCTCAATCTGATCTTGATATTATGGAGGGACATTTTGGGCCAAATATTTTTTACAAAGCGTTCTTTTCTTTTTTTACCCTAACTCTCATATTTTTATAGATAATTTGTAATGGAATCACTGTGAAAATGATTTGATCTGTCTCCCCATTCATAAATTCCAGTGCAGTGCTCTCCCTTGACAGTGAAAAAATTACAATGTAATTTCTGCTCCATTTATTTCCATGACAGCACCAAGCTTTCTCATCAACTACCAGACAGTTCAAAAACCTTCAAGCTTTACCTCCCATGCTGAGACAATATTGTGCGTAAATCTCATGCTCCGATTATCATGGATGAAATTTGTATAGCACAATTAGATTGAAAGCTTAATTATAATGGCACCCCATGTCTTTACAAATACCCCTTTGAACTGCTGAAATGTTTACAGCGGAAGAGCCCTCGAATATACATCCTAATCTGAACTTAATGAGCGACGGAGCCCTCTGCCATAAAATATGTCAATAGTAACCCCCCCACCCATATCAAAGTGTGCGCGCATGCACACACAAACACTGCACACACACACAGGCGGAATACAGAAAATTAGATTGTTAATTCCCAGATCTGAGATTTGCAATGTGATAAGGATCGTCTGAAGCTGCAATTCCAATACAAATAGGCCGCAGAACATAATCTTGTTAGTGACGTTAGTATTCTCAGACCAAAAAACTGTGATTATTATTATAATACATTTTTTAAACAGTTGTCTTTGTTTTCTGAGGTCAATTATGCAGCCTCAAATATGTTGAATTCTACTTCTGGACCATCAATACTTACACCATATAACTAGTCTACATCTGTCAAATAATTTGAGCAGAGACACAATAATCGAATGAATATTTCTATGACAATATCTAAGCACTGACATTCTTAGAACACCAACCTTGATGGTTAGGAGAGTTCCGATTGGTTGACTTCTGGAAACTCGGCCCAATTAGATCTGCTGGTCTGTGATTGGAGGCTCGGTCTACATTGTCCTGCTGAGAAAAAAAGCCAACAGAGCAGTCATGCCAAAAGCGTTTATTCACAACTTCAGCATCACATCATAACACTGGGTTTGTCTTTGTCTATCTAGTCAAACACGCAGAGGAACATTCATTTGGTTAAGACCGTATTGTATGCAGTATCAATCTGGTCAATCATGAGGTTAAAAAAACAACACAATCTCATTGCAGTACGTGTACGCCCAAGCGCGTGTGTGTGTATGTGTGTGTACAGGCCTATACTTGGCTTTCCTCCTGCCGGTCTAAACCAGAGCATCCCCTCAGAGCAGTGTGGGGCACTACCATGAAGAGGCCACTTTCCAAGTTGCCTCTTCTTCCACCCAACCACCCCATGTTTTAGTCTGGATATGAGATCATGGCAAAAACACAAATGAACTAGAACCAGTAAGGAAGACTCCATACTAAGCTGTTGTCTTCAGTCAAGGCCTAGGAAGCAGTTACTGTGGCAGTAAGCTGTTTCTAGCTAGTTTGTCCTAGGAGATGAACATTGGGGTTGTTATTTTACCTGAAATGCTTATGGTCCTTTTTTTTGCTGGATCTTTGTAAAGTTTTGACCAGGAGTCATACAAAATCGTGTGTTCATATACTCCGATGATTAATCCACAGATAAAAGGGGAAGCCTAGTTAGTTTTTAGTTAGTTATCGTTGATTAATCTCTCCTCTTTCATCTTTCAAGCATGTATGCTTTGTATGCTTGTGAAAACCAATGAGAATGATTGCTGCGTGTCAAGCGTCTCAAATAGAACCAAGATCTATTTTACCGTTCGGCAACGCAGACACTCGTTGATGTGCATGGATAAAATGAGTGAATAACATGTACACGTTAATTTATATTGCAACCCTTGCGCACGAAGCACGGCCGGTCTGGTTTCCCTGTTAGTCCACAGCAGAGGTTTTTCAGTCTATAGGATATTAATTCAGGAATAGAATGTGTTCAGTAGAACGGTGTCCAAAGGAGACAGTACATGTGTGAAAAGCAAAAAAGACAATGTTCAGAGTTCTCCCCAGTGTTTATGCTAGTTGTTCGGTAGATAGGCTATATGTTTTCTTTAAAGCAACGTTGCTTGTTCTGCCTCAGATGTAGGCCTAAACAGCAAGTAGCAGAGAACTTGATACGAATACAGGGCTTCCCACAAAAACACATACTTCCAGAGAACACTGTGTCTTCTTGGACAAAAACATAAAATAAATAAATCACTACAAAACAAGTGTGGGAGATCCATAATGTCAGGACTGATTGGAGCACTCACAGCATGCGGCGGGAACAGAATGTACTGTGGTGGACTTCTGTGTTTGGCTTGCTAGGGTGCTCACAAACACGCACTCATACACACATCAAGACTAAGACCTCGTTTGATACGGCAGAAAAAGCTGTGGCTGTTATAATGCCTCAGTGAGAGAGGTAATATGATTTATGAAATGGTTTTGTTGTGAAATTGAACCGGCTCGAACAATCTTTTGTAATTTTGAACACTGGTTTTCATGATCGATCCTTGGTAAGTATGATTCACAACTTGAAGGAGCCCGCTTCAATAAATAAACTCTACACAATCTTAGTTAGGCCTCTGGCCTATTATAACAAAACGTGTAATAATAACCCTTCGAACCCAAACCGGTTTTTAATACAATCTAAATCAACTCACTGAGAAAAAGCAGCAGCAGTATAGTGGTGGCCCTCTCCAGTCTCGTCCTCCTGACTCCAAGCTAATCCCAGTGCAAAGTGTCTGGACATGGTCGACACCACCAGACTAGACAGGGCTAAATGTCCAGCTACCAGAGTGTGACTGATCCCACCCACCCATCCCCGACCGACTCCCAACCCCCCAAATGGCTGCAGCCAGTGATATGCTTGCTGGGAAGGGGCCAACCATGTATGCCAGTCCCAGCGAGCCCAGGGTTCAGCACCAGTGAGCCCCCCACCCCGACATCAGACGCACCTCAGCCTTTAACGCTGCTACTTTATGCGGCTGTCTGGGACTGGTCTGCTTAGTGCGCTAGACCCTTATCTGCTGGGGACTTAAGGCACTGTCTTCCCCTTTTTCTGTTTAGAAAACATTCCCCTCCCTAAGCCTCCAGGGAAATGAGCAGACCTTAAAAACATACCGTGGGTTGGTCTGGACTGTCAACAAAAAGCCCAACGATCACACATCCTTTGACAGCCCCTTGACAATTGACTGAATGTTAACCTTTTAACATTTGGGAGCACAAAAAATATTCTCAGGTTTATAAAAAGGTGCAGATATAAGGCAGATATGGAACCAGGACTAAGGTAGGGGCCAAGACAAGGTCAGGGCTAAGGTTGGGGGTTTGAACAAGGTCAAGCGAAGGCCAATATTGGGTTTGTGGTGTTGAAAGGTGAGTGTCTGACAGGATAATCACACATGGGTCCTTCATGGGGCTTTGCTAAGAAGAAGCACCATGCTTTGGGATTAAAAAATGTGTTGTGTGCGATAAGCAGAATTCAAAGACTATTGATTTGCTGACAGTCCTTGTCAGGGCTAGTCTGTTAGAATGTTCTTAACTTCTTAGGGCTAGGGTCCCATTTTCCGAATTTTCGCCTGTCTGACGTGCCCAAAGTAAAATGCCTGCCACACTGTCCCAGAAACTAGGATATGCACATAATTAGTACTATTGGATAGGAAACACTCTGAAGTAATGTCTGTGAGTATAACAGAACTGATATAGCAGGAGAAAACCTGAGAAATCATTTTTCTTTTGACCTTTCCTCACTTTGAATGCCTGTTTATTGAATTTTTAGGGAAATAGGACTCAGGTTGCAGTACCCATGGCTTCCACTAGATGTCAACAGTCTCTGGGCAGTGTTTTGAAGCTTTTATAATGGAAGAGAGCCGAAAGGAAGACGATTTTGTATGACATACCAGGAAATTCTGTCTGTCTAGTGCACGAGATACCCGGGAGCGCGCAGCTCGGTGTTTACCTTTTCTATCGTGTAGGTTATTATCCGAGTGAAATATAATAGCCAATATAGATAAATGGATGCCTAAGGATAAATTATAAATTATGTTTGGGCAAAGTTGATAGGTATAATTTGAACACGTTCTCTTCACTGTACAACGGGCGAGTAGACTGAAAATGCTTGGTGGACTATCTGAACATAATGCTCCAACCAAACTGAGATTTATGGATATAATAAATTACTTTTCCTAACAAAAGAACCATGGATTCTCTTGTTTGGACACTTGGGATGCCCTCAGCAGAAGTTCTTCAAAGTTAAGCGATTTATTTTAACTCTTATATGGGTTTTGTGAGACCCGCACTGGATATGAATTTATGCTAATGTGGAAAATATGTGAGGTGCTATCCTCAAACAATCAAATGTTGTGCTTTCGCCGTAAAGCCTTTTTTGAACTCTGACAACGCTGTAATATTAACAAGACTCTAATATTTGCAACCATATGCAACACTTGTATATCCATGAATGTTAAATATTAAGTATTTTTATTTTGCCGCGCTTTGTTTGCTCCGAAAACGAACACGCTCACGGGATCGGATCCGTAAGAGGTTAAACACCCTGAGAGCAATTTGAGTTCCCTATTAGCCTACATACAGTTGAAGTCGGAAGTTTACATACACCGTAGCCAAATACATCTAAACTCAGTTTTTCACAATTCCTGACATTTAATCCCAGTAAAAATTCCCTGACTTAGGTCAGTTAGGATCACCACATTATTTTAAGAATGTGAAATGTCTGAATAATAGAAGAGAGAATGATTTATTTCATATTTTATTTCTTTCATCACATTCCCTGTGGGTCAGAAGTTTACATACACTCAATTAGTATTTGGTAGCATAGTTTAACTTAGGTCAAACGTTTTGGGTAGCCTTCCCACAATAAGTTTGGTGAATTTTGGCCCATCCTCCTGACAGAGCTGGAGTCAGTTTGTAGGCCTAAATTCTCGCACACGCTTTTTCAGTTCTGCCCACACATTTTCTATAGGATTGAGTTCAGGGCTTTGTGATGGCCACTCCAATACCTTGATTTTGTTGTCCTTAAGCCATTTTGCCACAACTTTGTAAGTATGCTTGGGGTCATTGTCCATTTGGAAGACCCATTTGCGACCAAGCTTTAACTTCCTGACTGATGTCTTGAGATGTTGCTTCAATATATCCGCATAATTTTCCTGCCTCATGATGCCATCTATTTTGTGAAGTGCACCAGTCCCTCCTGCAGCAAAGTACCCCCACAACATTATGCTGCCACCCCCGTGCTTTTTCCTCCAAACATAAATGATGGTCATTATGGCCTAACAGTTCTATTTTTGTTTCATTTTTGTTTCATCATCATTTTACCAAAAACTACAATCTTTGTCCCCATGTGCTGTTGCAAACCGTAGTCTGGATTTTTTATGGCGGTTTTGGACCAGTGACTTTTTCCTTGCTGAGTGGCCTTTCAGGCTATGTCGATATAGGACTCGTTTTACTGTGGATATAAATACTTTTGTACCTGTTTCCTCCAGCATCTCCACAAGGTACTTTGCTGTTGTTCTGGGATTGATTTGCACTTTTCGCACCAAAGTACATTCATCTCTAGGAGACAGAATGCGTCTCCTTCCTGAGCGATATGACGGGTGCGTGGTCCCATGGTGTTTATACTTGCGTACTATTGTTTGTACAGATGAACGTGGTACCTCTTCAGGCATTTGGAAATTTCTCCCAAGGATAAACCAGACTTGTGGAGGTCTACAATTTTTTTTCTGAGGTCTTGGCTGATTTCTTTTTATTTTCTCATGATGTCAAGCAAAGAGACACTGAGTTTGAAGGTAGGCCTTGAAATACATCTAAGTGAAATAATCTATCTGTAAACAATTGTTGGAAAAATTACTTGTGTCATGCACAAAGTAGATGTCCTAACCAACATGCCAAAACTATAGTTTGTTAACAAGAAATTTGTGGTGGTTGAAAACTAGTTTTAATGACTCCAACCTAAGTGTATATAAGCTTCCGACTTCAACTGTATATAAAATGTGATATTTCCGTTTTTTATTAAAAGTCAAGGGATCTGAATACTGAATATTTTCAGAACGCACTGTAATAACAATAATAATAATAATTGAAATGGTTATGACGGTTATTTAATTTTCGTGAAGGTCTTCACCCATAATCGTCAGTTACACGATTATATGTTAATTGTGCCAGCCCTATTAAGGGCCACATTATGAACCATCCAAACGTCAACAAGAGCTCACACAGTTAAAAAATAAATCCTGCCTCCAAGAAGTGACGGTTGCAAGAGCAGGCGACCTCTTCAGGCGTTTGGAAATTGCACCCAAGGATAAACCATTTTTTTTTCTGAGGTCTTGGCTGATTTATTTTTATTTTCTCATGATGTCAAGCAAAGAGGCACTGAGTTTGAAGGTAGGCCTTGAAATACATCCACACCTCCAACTGACGTCAATTAGCCTATCAGAAGCTTCTAAAGCCATAACATAATTTTCGGGAATTTTCCAAGCTGTTTAAAGGCACAATCAACTTAGTGTAGTATGTAAACTTCTGACCCACTGGAATTGTGATACAGTGATGTATAAGTGAAATAATCAGTCTGTAAACAATTGTTGGAAAAATTACTTGTGTCATGTACAAAGTAGATGTCCTAATCGACTTGCCAAAACTATAGTTTGTTAACAAGAAATGTGTGGAGTGGTTGAAAAACTAGTTTTAATGACTCCAACCTAAGTGTATGTAAACTTCCGACTTCAACTGTAATTAAGTAAGAAGATCAAGAGTTCAATTTGGACTTTCCTCACTATGCTGTCTCTTTGGAGGCACACAGAGTGAGAAGATGAGAATGAGAGTAGGTGTGACCTATTATTTGTTTCCACAGTAATGGGTGGATATAGAATAGCCTAACAGCTGTTAAGTACAGTAGGCTACTGTACGTCATTCCTGTATTGCTATTGTCCGGCACTAACACACCCAGTACACCCACTACAATATAAAATAAACACAGCCCCTTTCCATTTGCAGGGCTACCTCACTGAACAAGTAGGGGCCTATTCATGTTCAGGCCTAGGTTCTACTCTGGTAGGCATATTCATAATACTCAACACTGATTCACTTTCCTCAATAACTGATGTTGTGATTTTGCATAGTGCATTAATAACTTTCATGGGGCATTTCGTAAATGTTAGCTCTCTATAAAACCAGCATAATCCTCACACTAAGGATCATTTAAATGCTACTTCACATTCCAGAAAAGGTCACAATTTCTCCCACCTTGAACTTCCATTGGTCATGCTATTACGTTCAAAAGTCACATTGTTTAACTCTCCTGAAAAAAAACAATAACAATATGTGGTCCAACTGTCATAGTTACATTTCATTGCATGCTAACCTAAATACAAGTGCATGAATGTATTGTGGACTAGAGGCTAGGGTGAAATGGCCTACTCTACTACTAGATGACATCAAACTCCTAGTCTAGTAGCCTAATTCAGTAGGATAGTTAGCCCTGCAACATCATGGTAAAGTCAAATATACATTTAAATAGTAGATTTTATTGCTGTATGTTTATGTAGATAAGCCTACGGTTTCCTCTGAGGTTTCTCTGGTAGAGAAAGAGGGGCTTGGAAACACTGAACTTCTTTTACAAGTGAGGGCACATTTGTCATGTAACCCACTAGATGCCTAAAATGCATCCTGATTCAACAAACGCAGCTCAACCCAAACCTTTCCTGTCGGTCTGTGTCTCAAAAATAAAGTAAAAAAAACAGATTTTTGAATCTCCCTATTTACTTCCAAGAAAAACCATAACAAGAAAGCTTGACTTCCAGGAACAGGAAAACATATGCTTCTGCCAGAAACATCCCCACTTCATTCACTCTAAAAACACCTACAAAACTCAAGGCGAAAAATGTGTTTCAGGGAATAAGACTGATGTGTTTCAGGGAATAAGACTGATGTGTTTCAGGGAATAAGATCAGCTTTTATGGCTAGCGTGAAGCCAGAGCCTGTGTCCCAGCAGCGTGAAGCCAGAGCCTGTGTCCCAAATGGCACGATATTCACTAAATAGTGCACTTATTTTGACCAGAGCCCTATGGGCCCTGGTCAAAAGTAGTGCACTACAGGGGGATAGGATGCCATTCGGGACACAAACAGAGTCAACATGTCCGCCGACCAGATGATAAACCTATAGCGAACCTATATATATATATTTCTCTCTGCAGAACGTTGACTCATGCAAACTTTGACTCATGTTAAAATGTGCTGCTTCACATCGCCACATTTGCATTTCAAAAAAAGGGGGAGGCTTGTAAGCCAAAGAACACCATCCCAACCGTGAAGCCCGGGCAGCATCATGTTGTGGGGGTACTTTGCTGCAGGAGGGACTGGTGCACTTCACAAAATAGATGGCATCATGAGGCAGGAAAATTATGTGGATATAGACATCAGTCAAGACATCAGTCAGGAAGTTAAAGCTTGGTCGCAAATGGGTCTTCCAAATTGACAATGACCCCAAGCATACTTCCAAAGTTGTGGCAAAATGGCTTAAGGACAACAAAGTCAAGGTATTGGAGTGGCCATCACAAAGCACTGACCTCAATCCTATGGAAAGTTTGTGGGCAGAACTGAAAAAGCGTGTGCGAGCAAGGAGGCCTACAAACCTGACTGGGCCACAATTCACCCAACTTATTGTGGGAAGCTTGTGGAAGGCTAACCAAAACGTTTGAATCAAGTTAAACAATTTAAAGGCAATATTACCAAATACTAATTGAGTGTATGTAAACTTCTGACCCACTGGGAATGTGATGAAAGAAATAAAAGCTGAAATAAATCATTCTCTCTTCTATTATTTTGACATTTCACATTCTTAAAATAAAGTGGTGATCCTAATTGACCTAAGTCGGGGAATTTTTACTAGGATTAAATGTCAGGAATTATGAAAAACTAAGTCTAAATGTATTTGGCTAAAGTGTATGTAAACTTCCGACCTCAACTGTATGTATTCAATGTTTATGTATTCCTATTGGTTGGTTGAATTTACATGTCGATAGTTGCTATACCATTGGTAATGCTTTCAGATAGTGGGAGTTCACTAACGTAAATTCTTCCCAGTCTGATATTGACTTGCAATTGGTAGGTCACGTTCTGAAATACTGTATTCTATTTTCATATTTACAATGTGTACAAGTTCACTAAGTACATGTCTTGATGTATAAATGTGTACGGTGCCTGTTAGATATTGGGGGCATCCTGGGATGTGCTTTTGTATGTATTTGCTGTAAGAGCGAGTTAGCTAGTGCGCTCTAATTGTAATGTTCGCATTGGTTATTTCCATGCTAACAGACAAATCACGAATCTACAGCCATCTAATGTGGTTCCTTGTGTCTATAGTCAGAATAAACACCAATCAACTGGGATCGCTGGCTGGACAGTCCTTTCTTTAAAAAGCTTCCCCAGTGAAAAATGTCTGGCACCGCCAGTGAACTTTCACGTAACTGTCTCACTGGCTTTGTATGTCTGCCGCTGGTGGCAAAACCCAGTTACTCCTCTGGGGATCAATAAAGTTAATTCGACAGACACTGTGACCGAAAGACTGTTAGAAGCCAACCAAGAGTGAGAACGCGATCCATGTGTCCATTAACTACTTAAGATCAAATTTAAACTTAACCCTACATGTAGGCCTAAATGAATTACAGTGGGGTCCGAAATTATTGACACCCTTGATTAAGATGAGTAACAATCATTGTAGAAAATAAATTATTAAAATACTGAGCCACATTGTATGTTCCAAAAATGGGGACATGTTATTATTTTATACTAATTCAATTACTCAGAGAAATAGATTTTGTTTAACAAGTAATAAAAAAATAAAAAAAAAGGTAGTGGGCAAAATTATTGACACCCCTAAATATTCTTACAAATAAAGTAGTCAAAAGTTTAGTATTTGGTCCCATATTCCTAGCGCGTAAGGACTACATCAAGCTTGTGATCTTTGACCCTCTGTAAATTTCTCACTCATCATTATTCACGATTCATTCAGGATTATCCGTAATCATGGTAGCATCCACATGAATGTACAAGTGTTTAGAAACATATTCTATTATTATTCACAATAAAAGTGACTCCAAAATGAAACAATCCATTACATACCATTAATTTCTATTGAGCACAAAATTACCTGAAACACAACCAAAACAAACTGCAAATGCAACCAACAGGTTTGTAGTCACTGCTACTTTATTTATAAGAATCTTTAGGGGTGTCAATATTATTATTTGTTAAACAAATCTAGTTATTTGAGCAATCATATTAGTATAAAATAATATAATTTCCCATACAATATAGTTCAGTATTTTAATTATTTATTTTACACAGTTATTTTGCTCATCTTTATCAAGGGTGTCAATCATTTCAGACCACACTGTATGTACTGCACTATTATATACTGTACCATCTTTGATGACAGAAGTCTATCGATCCATCACTGACTGACCCAACATGGAAACATGATGCGACCCTCCAGATCTACCAAACAAAGAAAACCAGACTTCTGTTCATTAGGGCACGCCACGTAAAACGCTTGAAAACTTTTAGCAACCGAAAATTAAACGTTAATTTGTGTCCAGACCCTCCCTGTTTCAGACCGTTTTCTTCCGTTTCGTGACTAATGAACACGACTCAGAAGATACAGTTCTCCTTCACTGGCATCCCAGACCATAAGCACAAACTCATAACAGGACTACACACCTGACCTTTGACGCACAGTGTTTAATTGAAAGTAGAGCTGGGACGATAAACCGGAAATTATCGTTCACATTTGCTGATATTGTTCATTACTATAAGTAGCCTATACTAGAGAAATGTGAAGTTTAAAATGAAATAAGTTTCCTAATATGGGTGATTTTTAAAATGGGACAATTTCCATCAAACTAGTAGTAGTAGTTTAAAGGATCCTAATTTTTTTTTATAAACGTATAGTTATAATTATCGTTATTGCATCAATTCAGGCAATTTATTGCGATATGGATTTTGGTCCATATCCCCCAGCTCTAATTGAAAGAACAAAAAACTGAGACATTTCCATCCATATAAAACCCAGTTCAATAGTCCTACTAAATACAGTAATTAAGTGGGTAAGCTTTCCTTGGAGTGCTGTGGCAAACCCCCAGTCAGCTCACCCAGCTCTCTCTCCAACACCGCCTTGGAGCTGAGCCCAGAATCCCATAACATTTACTAGTTATATAACCCCAGAATAAAAAGGCTGTTTCTGCCCATTATTTACCAATTAAAAAACTGACAGTGTGAATGAGCCCGTCGAGGAAGAGATCAGATGCATAGGCTAGCTACTTCTAGGAACTGTTAAGCTAGTTGAGATACTTTGTGTTTAGCTGCATGACTAAACGAGTGTGTCTTATACAAGAAAAGTGGACATAGCCTATTCATATTCTATTCTTTAGCCTTAACCACAATGAAAGCCCAAGGGAGAAGGTAGGTGGTGGATGACAGGCTAAAATCCCCACAGCACAGGCTTCCTAAATAGCCCTTTAGGGCTGGATGGGTTGAACTCTCCTCTACAGGGCGAGTGACCAGGCTGATTGATAGTCTATTTCCCACTGGACTGGGGTTGAACTGCTGCACGTGGAAACAAACAATGTAAAAAACAATCCGGTTAATCCATTGATTGAGGCCACTGCTGACGGTCTTACGTCAAGTCCAGATTCCCCATGCTGGGCCATGCACCATGTGAATCACCATCAATGTATTCAGCCCAAAGGAATGTGCGTCCATGCCACTGCCATTCATTGGCTCTTCTGTTTTCATTCATGCTCTGCCACTAAATCTATTGGCCATGACAGGTACATTCACAGCAAGGTTTTTTTGCTACGGCCCAGCTGAGAGAGTGGGGCTCTGGTTTTTACCCCTCACTCCTGTCTTCCCTCAGCTCTGGCTCTGGGGTGAGGGAGGGCTTATGGCAGGGGAAGTGGGAGTGTTTAAACAGTCTTTTCCTAACCACTCCATGTATAGTTTTATATACAGTTCCATATGTTAGATGCATATAGAGCTTTTATTATTTTTACGTTTATGACTTGTGTAAATAAGAGTTCCAAATCCCAAATGGTGCTGCTTCATCAAAGACTAGAATATTACCACAGCTAATAAAGAGCCTGTAAAACATGGCAGACCTGGGTTCAAATAGTATTTGAAATCCTTTCAACACTTTAGCTGTGCTTGCTTGAACTTGCCTTGTGAAAAAGTACCAATGGAATACTCACAAAAGTGAAAACCCCGCCCAAATGGCACTGCAGCCAGGCTCAAGTAAATGCTCAAAGTTACTGAAAGAAAACAAATCATACTTGAAGCTAGGTCTGATAGATGGTGTGGTTAGCTATGGTCTAAGCCAATAGTTTTAACAGAAAACATCACAGTAGTAAATTTGAGTAATTGTAACATTCGTCATTTCTATTCCAAACTAATTGATATATCTGACATATTAAAACATTTGAAATCTACACATGAACACTCAAGACCAAAGACAAAGAGGTCAATGTACTGAAATATAGATGGTGCAAAACATCTCGTAAAAGACGTGTATTATTTACCTGATAATTTGGATGGTGTAGAAAATAATCTGGACATCCGGCTACAGCCATGTTATGGAGATATTTCTCAATCTTTGTTCTTTGGGTTTTCCCATTCACTTTTGATAGATGATGCAAGAACCTGTAAAAGAAAACAGGAGAGATTAATGAAACTAGATATGCAAAAATATAGCTAATGGGTCCACAATAAAACAGTTTTTGATGATCTTTTACAATTATTTTTACTGCATCAAGGATAGCATACACAGACGTTTTCACACTTTCTTCAGTGCGTAGCTTCACGACGGACGTGAATTAAACTAAAATGCTTCAGAAGGAAAAGTAAGTCTCACAAACAGTGGAGACTAATATAGCACATCTTACCCCACATAGTTCTACAGGTCAGTAAACACTAGCCTAAACAGTAAACAGCTTCTAGCAGCAAACAACTCTCAGGTCTTAGTTAAAGGCAATGTTATGATTGTTCAAAAGTTCTAAATTGAAACTACTGTACTCATGTGGTGTGTGGATAGAAATTAAACCGACAGTGAACGTCCTCACTCAAAAAAGCTTTTATGTTGCTTTTTTAATCATTCTCAAGAGGTTTATAGACTACAATTGACCACCTTTATCACGCGGCCTGGTTGGTGGTGTTGATCATGATGAAAACAGATACAAAAGGAAAAAGTTGTTGCAGATCAGATCATGTAGTATTTTGTTGCAACCACTGTCTGAGAATCCTGGTCAGTCAGACAAGATCACATTTAAAACTTATGAGAAACAGAAACAGCGACTGACACAATGATGCTGTTATTCCAAGCCCTTCAGCTAATACTTTGCTGGTGCTTCCTGTGAGTGTTGACATGTAGCTAAAGCCTCGTCCAATCCCTGGGTCAAGACAGGAGAAAGTTCAACAACAAGTTGGACCTTTGGTCTATTTGAACATCTTAAAGTCAGTATCCTATTAACTACTTAGGGAGCAGTGGGGCGACACTACCCGGCAGCAGAGGTGACGGTTATGGAGAGTCTGGCGTGACCAAAGTAAAATGCCTGCCACTCAGGCCCAGAAAATAGGAACACTCTGAAGTTTCTAAAAGTGTTAAAATAATGTCTGTGAGTATAACAGAACTGATATAGCAGGCGAAAACCCGAGGAATTTCTGTCCAGAATTTTTTTGTGTGTGACATTTCCTCTGTTTGATAGGCTTCCTATTGAAATACATGGGGTTTATCTCCTAGATTGCAGTACCTATGGCTTCCACTATAGGTCAACAGTCTTTATACAGTGTTTGGAGGCTTTAGCACTGAGCAGAACTGATAGGAAGAGGAAATAGTCAAAGGACCTCAGATGTCAACAACGTTTCCCGGGCGCGAGACCGTGAGCGCGCCCCACTTTATTTTCCTTTTATATCGTTTATGATATCATCCGAGTGAAATATTATCGCTAATATTCATAAAATGATACCTAAGGATGCATTATAAATGATCTTTGATTTGTTTGTGCAAAGTTGATAGGTATATTTGAACGCGCTCTCTTCACTGTACAACGGGTGACTCGACGGTGGATTTTCTGAACATAACGCGCCAACCAAACAGAGATTTATGGGTATAACAAATGACTTTTTCTAACAAAAGAACCATTGGATGTCTTCGTTGGACATTTGGGAAGCCCTCAGCAGAGGTTCCTCGATAGGTAAGTGATTTATTTTAGCTCTTATATGGGTTTTGTGTGACCCGCGCTGGATATGAATTTATGCTAATGCGTAAATATCGGAGGTGCTATCCTCAAACAAACAATCAAATGTTGTGCTTTCACGGGAAAGCCTTTTTGAAATCTGACAACGTTGTGATATTGCCAGGAATCAGAGCTTTTGATGACTATGCAACACTTGTATATTGATGAATGTTTAATAATTCAACTTTTGGATTTTGAATTTGGCGCCTTACATTTCACCGGGTAGTGTCGGTAGTGGCCCGCTAGCGCGCCGTTTCTCCCTAAGTAGTTAAGAACAGCCGCAATTCGTTGGGGGTACGGACTACAGCGTGTAGCGAAAAAATACACTTGGGTGAGGTTTTTTTCTCACCGGAGTACCTCGTTTCACTGCCAAAAATAAAATGAAACCATCTAGTGTTCAGCGAAATAACAACACAACGTCAAATACAGGTAGTCTAATCAAACAATTAACATCCAATCACATTAACCGTTACTCTCTCATGGGAAACCTTCACTCTTGCGCAGACATTTAGAAACTAAACATGACAATTAGAAAAATAAGCCACTAGTTTTTTGAGCGAGAATAAAGACAACTTTCGAGTAGTAAGACATGTATAAAAGCAACATATACCATTAATAAGAAGGGGCTAGAAGCGTCTTATATGGTGAGCTACCGAGTGGCTAGGACAGGCTAGCCCCTTAATATTGTGGAGGACTTAATTCTTCCTGCTGCCGCAGATATGGAGGTGACAATGCTGGGGGAAAAGGCCAAAAAAACCGACACAGACAAAGCCTTCATCAAACAACACTGTTTTACGACGCATCAGTGACATGGCAGGACGTGTTTTGAAACAATTACTGCTTTGCATACAAACCAGTGAATTATATGCGTTACAACTGGATGAGTCAACAGACGTGGGGGGCCTTGGCACAGCTCCTGGTACAGTGAGGGAAAAAAGTATTTGATCCCCTGCTGATTTTGTACGTTTGCCCACTGACAAAGAAATGATCAGTCTATAATTTTAATGGTAAGTTTATTTGAACAGTGAGAGACAGAATAACAACAACAAAAAATCTAGAAAAACGCATGTGAAATTTTTTTATAAATTGATTTGCATTTTAATGAGGGAAATAAGTATTTGACCCCCTCTCAATCAGAAAGATTTCTGGCTCCCAGGTGTCTTTTATACAGGTAACGAGCTGAGATTAGGAGCACACTCTTAAAGGGAGTGCTCCTAATCTCAGCTTGTTACCTGTATAAAAGACACCTGTCCACAGAAGCAATCAATCAATCAGATTCCAAACTCTCCACCATGGCCAAGACCAAAGAGCTCTCCAAGGATGTCAGGGACAAGATTGTAGACCTACACAAGGCTGGAATGGGCTACAAGACCATCGCCAAGCAGCTTGGTGAGAAGGTGACAACAGTTGGTGCGATTATTCGCAAATGGAAGAAACACAAAAGAACTGTCAATCTCCCTCGGTCTGGGGCTCCATGCAAGATCTCACCTCGTGGAGTTGCAATGATCATGAGAACGGTGAGGAATCAGCCCAGAACTACACGGGAGGATCTTGTCAATGATCTCAAGGCAGCTGGGACCATAGTCACCACAATTGGTAACACACTACGCCGCGAAGGACTGAAATCCTGCAGCGCCCGCAAGGTCCACCTGCTCAAGAAAGCACATATACATGCCCGTCTGAAGTTTGCCAATGAACATCTGAATGATTCAGAGGACAACTGGGTGAAAGTGTTGTGGTCAGATGACACCAAAATTGAGCTCTTTGGCATCAACTCAACTCGCCGTGTTTGGAGGAGGAGGAATGCTGCCTATGACCCCAAGAACACCATCCCCACCGTCAAACATGGAGGTGGAAACATTATGCCTTGGGGGTGTTTTTCTGCTAAGGGGACAGGACAACTTCACCGCATCAAACGGACGATGGACGGGGCCATGTACCGTCAAATCTTGGGTGAGAACCTCCTTCCCTCAGCCAGGACATTGAAAATGGGTCGTGGATGGGTATTCCAGCATGACAATGACCCAAAACACACGGCCAAGGCAACGAAGGAGGGGCTCAAGAAGAAGCATATTAAGGTCCTGGAGTGGCCTAGCCAGTCTCCAGACCTTAATCCCATAGAAAATCTGTGGAGGGAGCTGAAGGTTCGAGTTGCCAAACGTCAGCCTTGAAACCTTAATGACTTGGAGAAGATCTGCAAAGAGGAGTGGGACAAAATCCCTCCTGAGATGTGTGCAAACCTGGTGGCCAACTACAAGAAACGTCTGACCTCTGTGATTTCCAACAAGGGTTTTGCCACCAAGTACTAAGTCATGTTTTGCAGAGGGGTCAAATACTTATTTCCCTCATTAAAATGCAAATCAATTTATAACATTTTTCACGTGTTTTTCTGGATTTTTTTGTTGTTATTCTGTCTCTCACTGTTTTAAATAAACCTACCATTAAAATTATAGACTGATCATTTCTTTGTCAGTGGGCAAACGTACAAAATCAGCAGGGGACAAAATACTTTTTCCCCCCTCACTGTATATGTCCGTTACGTTTATGGGGGATCAATCAAGGAAGCAAACCAGTGGAAACCAGGACATGAGGATATTTTTAAGTACTGGACAGCTTTGTGACATCAAACGGACTTTGGTGGTCAAGATGTGTTGGTATCTGTACTGATGGCACAAAAGTCATGACACGGAGACATAGTGGAGTGGTAACGCACATGCAAGCAGTTGCTCCCAACACTACTTGGGTACACTGCAGCATCCACCGAGAGGCTATTGCTGCCAAGGGAATGCCTGACAGCTTGAAAGACGTTTTGGACACCACAGTGAAAATGGTTAACTTTGTTAAAGCAAGGCCCCTGAACTCTCGTGTATTTTCTGCATTATGCAATGATATGGGCAGCGACCATGTAACGCTTTTACAACATACAGAAGTGCGCTGGTTATCAAGGGGCAAAGTATTGACAAGTTTTTTTTTGAATTGAGAGACAAGCTTAAAGTTTTCTTTACCGACCATCATTTTCCCTTGTCTGAGCGCTTACATGATGACAAGTTTCTCACACGACTGGCTTATCTGGGTGATGTTTTTTTCCACGCCTGAATGATCTGAATCTAGGATTACAGGGACTCTCCACAACTATATTCAATGTGCGGGATAAAATTGAGGCTATGATTAAGAAGTTGGAGCTCTTTTCTGTCTGCAATAACAAGGACAACACACAGGTCTTTCCATCATTGTATGATTTTTTGTGTGCAAATGAACTCAAATTTACGGACAATGTCAAATGTGATATAGCGAAGCACCTGAGTGAGCTGGGTGCGCAATTACGCAGGTACTTTCCCGAAATGGACGACACAAACTGGATTCGTTATCCCTTTCATGCCCTGCCTCCAGTCCACTTACCGATATCTGAACAAGAGAGCCTCATCAAAATTGCAACAAGCGGTTCTTATGTTTAATAAATGTATCGTATAGTGTGTGTGGCAGGCGTACAATGATGGCAAAAAACAACATTCGAGTGCGCTGACCCTGGTGAAAGAGGGGGTACGCAGCTAGAGGTTGAATGGGTATGGGACTATAAAAAGTTTGGGAACCACTGATCTACACTGATTGAAGTGGATTTAATAAGTGATATCAATAAGGGATAAAAGCTTTCACCTTGATCCACCTGGTTAGCCTGTTGTGGAAAGAGCAGGTGTTCCTAATGTTTTGTACACTCAATGTAGATGATATTCCAGAAATACTTATATTAGGCTATTAATTGGTGTTTGGAGTTGTAGTCATGGACTATTTTCAGGAATTGTCAGGATTTTCAGGTTGCCTGGTACTTTTACAGTGCTATTTCCCGTCCCCCTGGCCCTGCCTGATTACATAAGAAAGCAAAAGCTGGCCGCAAGTTTCACAGCCAGCAGGAGCACCACTCCTACTCTTTCCTGCTACACAACAAAATTAAAGGAAGCCCCCTGAAGAATGTCATGGTAGCCATAGATCATGTAGACCATAGTCAGTGCCGAGAGAGAGACAGAGAGACCTCCTTTTGTTAGTAGGTATCTGCTGTTAATTTATCAGCAGGGGAAGAAATACAGTAGCACAGCATTTTCATTCAGCACCAGTTCTGCCTTCCACTCTCATCGGATAGAGAACTAGAGCCAGGCAGGCCCAGGCCTTGATGCTGAGTGGAACTGACTGAACAGTTTGAGTTCCTTGAAAAAGATGTCTGTTCCACTGGGTCGCGGAGGCCCTTGCCAATAGCTTCAACAGAAAAGTAGTGGGTAGATTCCATTAGCTTTTTTCCTCTTTTTTCCTCTCTGAGATTGACAAACAGACTTGGTAGGGTGAGGTAGCAGAGATAAGGTCTGACGTGAGAAAGTACAGAGCGTTTTCTTGGACCTTCATCATCGCCATCTTGAGTAGTCAAGCAAACTTCAGCTAGGCAAACATTTCAATTAAAATATGGTTGTAGCCCAAACAATGATTTTATAGTTTACAACAGTTCCTCCAAGTTCCTCAGAATTAAACAACGGTGTCTTTTCAGCCTTACAGCCCGCCAAACCTGATAATAAAATATGAATTATCCCCAAAATAGAAAAAACTGATAGGATTTTTAATGTAATTTATGTCCAGAGCAACTGTCATCGTTTCCAATTTGTTGAGAAAGCACAGCACGAACAAAGTTTTTAACATGCAAATAATGATCCACTCATGAGTTTATCTGCAATAAAGAGCTTGGCACTTGGATCAATAGAACCACTGAATGGGCTCACTTGTAATTAGTGTGTGTGTATGCGCTCTGTGTGTATCCACCGCGCTTTGAACTGCTATGTGTGTCTCAGTCCCGCTCTGTGTGTGTTGCCCCACCGATGTAAGAGCCAAGGTTCATTTACTGTCACAATTCATACTGTACGGGCGATCTTGAGAACACACTGATCTCTTGCCACTCGCCTATGACACTTAACAGTAAAGCCCTCATCATAAAGCTGGTCTGAGAGGAGAGACACAAAAGGCATACCTATGTGTGATAAACACTCTTTGCTGTGAGATATGGCTGGAAGGGCTTTCCTCCATGAATAAATCAGAACATTCGTTCTATTGTTCTTATGACACGTGCCTTGGGGGTTACTTGGCATAATTGTACAAATTGACAAAAAACATATACCTATGTTTAATCATTCCTTTTCAGAATCAAAGTCATTCTGTGAGGGGGTTAAAAGGGCCTTTGATTTGACTCATTCCACTTGAACAGTATAGTGAAATATGATTAACTGTGACCTTAACGGAGCAATTAGCCCCATAGCATAGATCAACTAGAAATGCTGGGGACTTTAGAACACAGTGTTCCACTGGTACTGTACGCATCTGTACTAATTAGAGAGATTGTTGCTCAAGCTTGCATGAACAAAGAATGTAACTTCAAACAGAACCTTAACAATGGACATCTTAATCACAGCAGGGCCTAATTATTACAGCCGTGTGAGAGCGGAGAGAGCATGCTAACTTTTAGCCTTAACTATTAAAGTAAGGGGTTCTCCTTTTCCACTGGGCTCTTATTCAACAAGACAAATTTCCTCTGTCTGCTTGTGGGATTTCAAGTCAACATTTCTCCATGCCAGGGAGGGAGGGAGGGGTGCAGTCAGAGGTTTGAGGTCTATTCCTCGGGCTATGCTCATGTTTCTCTTGCAGTCGTCACACAGAGCTAGAGAACGGTAGGTCTTTACTGTACGTGACGGTTCAACTATGCTGTGACAATCAATGTCATCTTAACATACGGTGGAAAAGGGGCACCTAACAACAACATAGCTACTAGACTGTACTTGGTCCTTGACAGTATGATGAGAGCTGACTGCATGCATTTCATTGGGATTCATTCTTCATGTGCTATATTGGAACTAAGCAGTAGTCCTACTGTGGCAGGCTCTGGGATGACTTGCTTGGTCATTGTGGTACAGTAACAAGTTCATGTGTGCTGATTCTTTACGTTCTAGATTTCAACCACACATTGACAGTCATACGGTATACGGTGGTGGGATGGCTTGCTTTGCTTGGTACAATACAGTAAGAACTTAATGTGTGCTTACACTGAGGGGAAAGCTTTAATATATCCTGCAGTGATTAGCACCAGAGCAGAGGCAAAGCTCAGGCTTGGGATCATCAAGAGCGCTGGCTATTTAAAGTAAAGCCTAATTGAAACTGAACCAACATTTCCCTGAAGAGAGCTCCTCTTTTGCATGTCGCTGCTGGTTTTAAGGCCCAGGCTGGGACCAGAGATGGGTGTTAAGGAGACTTTAGCCACCACACTAACTGCTTGGTCAGTCAGTGGCTGTGATTCCATGCAAGGTGGAATCTCTCTTGGTTAACAAGCTTCTTAATCGAGCACAGATTTACAAACGGTGTCGTCAACATAATTGCTTCCATTAACACGGACTGAATGAAGGAATGGAACACCAAATAATTTAATTAAGACCTACACTGGTATCAAATAGCCTCAAACTAGAGGTCGACCGATTATGATTTTTCAACGCCGATACCGATTATTACAAATATATATATATATATATATATATTTGTAATAATGACAATTACAACAATACTGAATGAACAATGAACACTTATTTTAATTGAATATAATACATAAATAAAATATATTTTGGCTCAAATAAATAATGAAACATGCTCAATGTGGTTTAAATAATATACGGTAAAATTCGGAAACAATCATTTCTAAAACAAAACGTTAATTCTTTCAGTGAAATACGGAACCGTTCCGTATTTTATCAAACAGGTGGCAACCCTAAGTCTAAATATTGCTGTTACATTGCACAACCTTCAATATTATGTCATAATTATGTACAATTCTGGCAAATAAGTTTGAGCCAGGCGGCCCAAACTGTTGCATATACCTTGACTCTGCGTGTAATGAACGCAAGAGAAGTGACACAATTTCCCTAATTAATATTGCCTGTTAACATGAATTTCTTTTAACTAAATATGCAGGTTTAAAAAATATATACTTCTGTGTATTGATTTTAAGAAAAGCATTGATGTTTATGGTTAGGTACATTCGTGCAACAATTGTGCTTTTTCCGCGAATGCGCTTTTGTTAAATCATCCCCCGTTTGGCGAAGTAGGCTGTAATTCGATGATAAATTAACAGGCACCGCATTGATTTTATGCAAAGCAGGACAAGCTAGTTAACCTAGTAATATCATCAACCATGTGTAGTTAACTAGTGATTATGTGAAAATTGATTGTTTCTTATAAGATAAGTTTAATGCTAACTAGCAACTTACCTTGGCTTCTTGCTGCACTCACGTAACAGGTGGTCAGCCTGCCACGCAGTTTCCTCGTGGAATGCAATATAATCGGCGTCCAAAAATGTAGATTACCGATTGTTATGAAAACTTGAAATCGGCCCTAATTAAATCGGCCATGGCCGATTAATCGGTCGACCTCTACCTCAAACCTCAAGGTAAAAAATATGTACAAATGCCTCCATCAACTACAAACACCCTAATGATATGCATAACATAATGATAAACTTAACATAGGGTAAACAGAACAGCTTAAAATAGATACTTGAGCAAAAAAATATATATATATGGTCCTAAGTGCCTAAACTTCAGGAAAGTAGAAAACTGCTAACACATTCTCTTGAAAAGGCCTACATTCCATTAAATACAGTGTGAGTGGGAAATATTAAACTTTTAACCTCATCTTTCTGGGCCAAGTAATTGAAGTAAAGCAGAAATCTATAAACTTCATGTGGCTCAGGCTGCCAAATATTTCCTTGTAAATGGAGTTGGTGGGTTGGCTTCTCTGGGACCTGTCTGTGTTCCCTCCTCTCCTCACACTGCCCAACTGCATAGCATTCACAGGGCTATACATTCCCCTCCTTTCCAAATTGGGGCACACTTCAAAATAGTAGGGCTATTTATAGTTCTGGCCGTCCAGAGTCATAACAGCAACCTGTGCAGCAGACCTGTACACAAGTCAGTCTAGTCATTACTACCCAGTACGTTTACAGCACTATGCTTACAAGCCTGAGATCTGTGAGGTAGGCCTGTGGACATTGGAGAAAACTTTGAAATGGGCATATAGGCCTAGATGTGTAAACTTGAAATACAAACAATACAAACGCCTAACTGGTTCCTCTTACAGTCTGAGCCTTCAGACAAAAATAGTATGACTAAGATCAAACTGATGGTCAATTGAAGTTGAATTGCTTTCGTGTCTTTTTAAAAAAAAGAAACATTTATATGAAATAGCCTAATTCTGTCCTTCAGTCTTGAAAAACAGTTCAAACACAACCACTGATAGGGCTTGGTTCTCAAATGCAAAGAATAATGGTGACCTTAAGGTCCATCAAAGATAAAGGATTAGTACTAATATGCATTGACAGCCACTTGTTGGGTAGTAACCCTCAAGAGTATGACAATCTTATAGTGGCATTGTTTCTCCAATCAAAACAAAAAGCTTCACTGTATGTTGAACAAACAGTAAATCATGCGACCCTGCATTCTGGCCCACCTAAAAGCCACAATCTGTGTTTCAGCCCATTGATTGAACAGCAGGAAATATCCCAGATTGTGCCTTAAAGAGAATACATAGGCCAGCTTCCACCTGAGCAGATGAGGAGGCCCGGTCTTGCAGCCTGTTACGTTGCATGCCTTACTGTCTGCCTACCAACCTACTACACTGGCTGCCTGCTACACTGGCTGTCTGCTACACTGCCATGCCTGCTTGCAGATCATCCCCTCCATACCACACCACATGATCGCTGGATGATCTCACTGCAGTCCTCTTTGGAATGCTGGGAGCAAATTCTTTCCACATAGGCTATTGGATAGAAAAAAGAGCAATGCCCTGAATGGTATGTACTGTTTTGTAGGCCAAAGAGTAGTGATGAGAAAAGGCCCTCTGGCAGGGTGCGGGCCGGGGCACTGGAATGTGCAGCCCTGGCTTGTTCAGCTGTGGAGCTGAGCTGCTTGGACGATGAGGGAAACAGGAGCTGGGCTGGATGAGAGCTGGGGCTGGGGAGCTGAGCTGCCTGGGAGGGGAGCTGGGCTGAAGCTGCAGGGAAGCTTGGGCTTGGCCTAGGCTGGAGACGCTGGGGTTGGGAGCTGGGACTGCGGCCAGAGCCCCTCAGGGCTGTGTACTTAGTCCCCTCCTACATTTAGGTGTGCCAAGCTTGTAGCGTCATACCCAAGAAGACTCGAGGCTGTAATCGTTGCCAAAAGTGCTTCAACAAAGTACTAAGTAAAGAGTCTGAATACTTACAGTTGAAGTCGGAAGTTTACATTCACCTTAGCCAAATACATTTAAACTCAGTTTTCACAATTCTTGACATTTAATCCTAGTAAAGATTCTTTCATCACATTCCCAGTGGGTCAGAAGTTTACATATACTTAATTAGTATTTGGGAGCATTGCCTTTAAATTGTTTAACTTGGGTCAAACATTCTGGGTAGCCTTCCACAAGATTCCCACAATAAATTGGGTGAATTTTGGCCCATTCCTCCTGACAGAGCTCATGTACAGTAACTGAGTCAGGTTTGTGGGCCTCCTTGCTCGCACACACTTTTTCAGTTCTGCCCGCAAACTTTCCATAGGATTGAGGTCAGGGCTTTGTGATGGCCACTCCAATACCTTGACTTTGTTGTCCTGAAGCCATTTTGCCACAACTCCGGAAATATGCTTGGGGTCATTGTCCTTTTGGAAGACCCATTTGTGACCAAGCTTTAACTTCCTGACTGATGTCTTGAGATGTTGCTCAATATATCCACATAATTTTCCTCCCCATTCTGCCATCTATTTTGTGAAGTGCACCAGACCCTCCTGCAGCAAAGCACCCGCACAACATGATGCTGCCACCCTCGTGCTTCACAGTTGGGATGGTGTTCTTCGGCTTGCAAGCCTCCCCCTTTTTCCTCCTAACATAACGATGGTTATTATGGCCAAACAGTTCTATTTTTGTTTCATCAGACCAGAGGACATTTCTCCAAAAAGTACGATCTTTGTCCCCATGTGCAGTTGCAAACCGTAGTCTGGATTTTTTATGGCGGTTTTGGACCAGTGGCTTCTTCCTTGCTGAGCAGGCTTTCAGGTTATGTCGATATAGGACTCATTTTACTGTGGATATAGATACTTTTGTGCCTGTTTCCTCCAGCATCTTCACAAGGTCCTTTGCTGTTGTTCTGGGATTGATTTGCACTTTTCGCACCAAAGTACATTCATCTCTAGGAGACAGAATGCGTCTCCTTCCTGAGCGGTATGACGGGTGCGTGGTCCCATGGTGTTTATACTTGCGTACTATTGTTTGTACAGATGAACGTGGTACCTCTTCAGGCATTTGGAAATTTCTCCCAAGGATAAACCAGACTTGTGGAGGTCTACAATTTTTTTTCTGAGGTCTTGGCTGATTTCTTTTTATTTTCTCATGATGTCAAGCAAAGAGACACTGAGTTTGAAGGTAGGCCTTGAAATACATCTAAGTGAAATAATCTATCTGTAAACAATTGTTGGAAAAATTACTTGTGTCATGCACAAAGTAGATGTCCTAACCAACATGCCAAAACTATAGTTTGTTAACAAGAAATTTGTGGTGGTTGAAAACTAGTTTTAATGACTCCAACCTAAGTGTATATAAACTTCCGACTTCAACTGTATATAAAATGTGATATTTCCGTTTTTTATTAAAAGTCAAGGGATCTGAATACTGAATATTTTCAGAACGCACTGTAATAACAATAATAATAATAATTTAAATGGTTATGACGGTTATTTAATTTTCGTGAAGGTCTTCACCCATAATCGTCAGTTACACGATTATATGTTAATTGTGCCAGCCCTATTAAGGGCCACATTATGAACCATCCAAACGTCAACAAGAGCTCACACAGTTAAAAAATAAATCCTGCCTCCAAGAAGTGACGGTTGCAAGAGCAGCGTGTGAAACTCAACTGAAAATACCTCCTCCCTCCCAAGACCCTATTGTTTCATTCTCACACCTAAATGACATATGTAACATCCAACTGACACTCACAGGCACAGACTCAGGATTGAGGAGACTGCTGCAATGGTAGGAAGCGCCAGACAATGTACAAGATGCTGTTCTTTAGGGTTCATGGGCATCGGTCTTACCACTAACCTACATCATCATGCCCACATTGATCAGGGAAAATGACAAGAGGTTAAGGCTCAAACAACTGAAGAAGAGATGTAGCCTTGTATTTTCCAGCAGTATTTCAAGCTGTACATGGAACACCATAAAAAAATCTTTAGTCAAGCAAAAACAGAGCAGTCCAATGTTGCTGGAAGACGCACCGTCATGCAAGGAAGATTTTGGTTTGGGACTGCCTGCCTCTCTACAGTAAGGTGACGGTGTAACCTATTTTTAAGGTAGAAGCACTCAAAGGATATTAATTAAGAAAACAGTTTTCTGAGAGACGTGTCTTGAAGGGATGACAACTACTGGAATGCCAGCATTTTTGCAACTTTTCATTTGTTGTGCATGGTAGGCTAGATAAGAAAATCCAGCCAGATTCCACAACTTGATAAGATAAGGGCCATGAGAGGAGTAAATCATCACTTTAAATTGTACAATACACAGTAATCCAGTAGCAATTACACAGTAATCCATAGACAATACAAGCATTTAAGCATAGTTGAAGAATGTAGTAGTTTGCAGTAATTATACATTCAATTAGCAAATGAATGCATATGAAGACTGAAGAGCATAAATAAGTACCTACTTCTCCAATAAGGTTCTTCTGACCGTCTGTAGTTCAGTACAGGCTTTAATTTACTGGACTGAGTTCCAAATGAACCTTGCCATCTCTGTCATGACTGACTATTTTATCAGTGGATGGTTCAGATTGTGGTCACACCTCAGTAGATGTGCTTGTTTCACATGTTGATTCTTCATTAAATGGCAGCTTCATTATTTCGGGGCAGCAGCGTAAAGAAGGATATAAGAGAGAACCTGATGTCATCGTGGAGGGCTGAATAGCAGAAGTCTCTGAGAAAGGCTTTGGGAGACATGGACAATTGCTAATTGGATGAGGATTTCATTGGGCCGGCTGGGAGAAATGACCTTATGCAATGTGCATAATGAATGGCATGGACGGGAGGGAGATGTTATGTTTGTGCACAAGCCTGCTGCCAGGGTGGGCTATGGCTAGGCTATTTTAGTTTTTATTCAACTAAGAACTCAAGCTTTCATCTGTTGGACATGTTATTCAAAAAATGTAAATAAGATCAAGAAGTCTATGTAGAATAAATTATTATTTAGGCTACTGAACAATGGATCAGACTGATCATATGGACATGTGAGAGTTTATAACTAACATTGAATAGCCTGCATTGAGTTATGTAATAAACATGGTATAAACAATAGGGAATTTAGGCTTCATGAGGCTAGAAGAGAAAAGGAAGAATAGGCTTGCTGTATCTATGGTCTTTGTAATTTTTCAACACAACACAAAATTTCATTTTACCAGAAACCCCCTATCCCTATGATAGTAGGGCCTTATAAAATCTGGTGTATTTTGTACCAGATTCCATTTAGTTATCCCCCCCAAATTCAATTTTCTCAGTTTTGTTTTTCCAGGTTTCAGTTTTTCCAACAACAAAAAATCACTCTCAAAATCACAACAAAATAGGATGTTCTAAGTCCACAACAACGCTAAACCCTTTAACATTGAAATGTTTGTTCCAGAATAAATATGAAAAGCATATGCATAAACATGGTAGCAATTGAAAGTGAACAGTTTGCAGATTATGACGTCAATGGCAAACCATTGACATCATGTATAGCTTGTTACTGAACAGCCACTGCGTTCCAATTTAGGCGTTTATCAGTGCCCAAATCTGCCATTTTCAACCTGTATACGGGTATGAGGGTAAAGGGCTACACCACATCAGGAACCCAGTTTTGAGGTCTGGGAAATATCTAAGAAATTTTGAATTTTGACCATTGTTTGGTTAGCGGTGTTTCTGTAGCGCTCATGTGATTTTGATTTCACAAAAATAAGCAGTTTGCAAAACAAATGGAAGCTGGATTGATGCAAATAATCATGATATCATTCTGCCAGGTAGGCATAGGCTACTTTGTAGTTAACATTTAATTGATAAGGTTTTGGGGGAAAGCCTTTCCATCAACCAGCAGACTATCATTAGCATTGTTGCTAACGGCTACACAAAGTGTAGACTAGACAAACGGACGTTCCACACACACACAGACAGGGGCATTCCTGTGCCATTTCAGAAAGTTGCAGGAAAGTACGAATCACAAACCAGGTTTCCATCCAAACTTTTCATGCGAGTAGAGTATATGTTGGATAAACAGACCTGATGGAAAAAGCACATGTTGGTAAACTTTCCAAATGTCAAAAAAACAAAATACACTAAACAATGTGGAATCTTTTTGTGTCTGTAAAATTAATTATGCAAGAAATGATGGTGGAAACATCTTAATGCGCAAATATTGATATAATAACCATCATATCGAAGAAAACTTGGAGTGACGTGATGATGATGTTGTGTGGTCCTCCCACTATGACTTGGGAAAGCATGCAGTTTATTAGGCTGATGAGCTTGATGCTTGGTTGCCGTTTGACCAACAAAAAGAAATCCTTTGCCCTAAATTTCATTATATAGGTAACCTACCTACTACCCACACTGTATCTGCGAGCTATTAGCTAGAGCGCACCAGACTGGGCACATGCGCTATATAACACAATTTCCTTGTGACAAAACCATCAGTAGAGTTAAAAACGAGATGGAAACCCATTTAACTTGTATTTTTTATTCGGTGAATGGGAATTTAACTGCAAAAATTTTTTATGTGCACTACGTCATCACGCACAGACTTTTATCCTCAACAAGTAAATTTGATGGAAACACATTTCTGGTGGGAAAATACGCATATTGTTTTTATTTTAGAATATCTGCATGAAAATCTGTCCCAATTGGATGAAAACCTTGCTACGTATGCATTTTGTTCATGTCTTATGATTAAATTGAGCAAATGAATGCATTTTCCAATAAGTTCAATACATTTAGTTGATTTCCTACGAAATTCAATAAAAAAAAATGATATTGTTGAATTCCGTTTTAATGTCTAGATTCCATGATTCCATTCACATTGTCCGCAACACATATTTTATAGGGCCCTACATACTGTAGGTTATAAATAATTGAAATACCTTTCGCCAAGTTCTCATCACTTATAGGTTTGGTGAAATATATACTGATAATATGAGAAACAATGTACAGATAAAGCCAAATGTCCCATTAAACTCTGAGAAGAGAATACTAATGATGTCCAGGCACAGCGATAAAATTCAAGAGCACAAAATGCCTCTATTGTTCTGAAGTTGCACCGGGGAAGAATGTCACTCAAACCCCTTTTGTTTTCATGAATACATCTCGCCAAGCCCACTAACCCTGGTTTGTTTTAGATTTTACAGCACAGATTCCAGCTCGTAGAGGCTGAATGACATTTTCTGGAACATCGCTATCGTTCTGCACCACTCTCCCTGTTCTTCCTGCACACAAACATACTAGCAGGGGTGTTCAGTTACCTGCTTTAGAAAATACAGCATTCCTGCTTCTCAGGTTTCAGACAGATTTGGACCGCCTCCAGACATTGAGAAATTGAATCCACCGTGCTGTGGTTGGTTAGTTAGACAATCATTGCGTCATTCTGGCTTCTGGGTAATCATGGGTGGATGATGGCGGGTGAGAGTCAAGTATTTATAGGACCAGTAAGCTAAATATATTAAGTTGCCCTTCTATAAATCAATTACAGACTACTTTAGTAAGCAGAATGTAATTACTTAGCTATAACTGAGGTAGCTAGATAAAATAATGATTACATTTAAATGAAAGGTAAGTGACACAGACAAACTAAGGCTTCTCGAGCTGCCGCAAAGCTTTTTCATCTTGTCCTGCTGCCAAGTAATCTAATAAAGGCATTACAACTTTTTCATCCACAAGCTTTGGGGTTCTTCGGAAGTACGTTTATGCTTTGTACAACCATTGACCCCTGCCTACACAAGAAAAGTAGGTCTAGCCTATAACATCCAGTTTTTTTCATGATTCAGCTACTTCATGAACAGCACCTAACGCCACACCCACAGACCAAAATTCTGTTTCAAATTAGTTACTAGAATTTATTTGACAGAATACAGGAGGTGTGTCAACATCAGCTGTGCTCATAACTGATGAGAGAAATAATTTGGGCAATAATAGGACATAATCTAGTATTTGGTGTCATTGATTTAGGCCAAAACTCTGACTCTGCATCCCAGACTTCAGAAAAAGCGCCATGACCAGCTATCAATAAGGGGGTATTGGAACTGAATAGCAAGTGTTATATGACTGCAAACTGGCGCAAGGCCGAATGGAATGCTAGGGACTGGGTGAGAGAGCTCACCACTATGACAGATAACATTATAATAATATAAAATGTATGTGGAAGTACAATTTATATTTCTGCAAGGCCTCTTCAGATTGAAAGGTAATTTGTAATTTCCCTTTCACTTTCCATCCCCTGATAATAAACACAACAAACAAGCTAATAGGCCTGCCTACATTCACTGAATGAACGGCTTGTATGACGAATGGAATAGATTGGAATAACAAATGAAATACCAATAGGATATGATCCAACAAAGCCATTTGTTAGTCAGACTCTTCCAGAGAAGAGAATTGAACCGCCATGGCCAGACAGGTTGCATATGTAAAATATGTGAGCTCAGCAGCTCTGAGCTAGCTGTCTGTCTTCGGCCTCCTAAACTCATGCCCCATCATGTCGGTCTCTTACAGAGCATGGACTTGAAATAGATAGATGGTAGCAGAGGGTGAGAATTTAAAACTAGTTGGTGACACCTTTATATTGGTAACAATTTCTATTAAGTTGCTGTTATACCGGTGTAGTGACGCTGTAATTTCACAAGTAGTAACAATTTTGTATTAACATGTTACATAGTAGGCCTACATTAGTAATGGCATTTTAAGTGTATAGTAAAAATGTAGTTTAGTGGAAGGGGATAGGGACTGTTCCCAAAACGTACTATGCCATTATGATCAATTAATATATTCTTACGGCTCTAACCAACTACATTTCTTAGATGAGCTGTACAGTACACTACTGGGTAATTCTGCTGAATCAGCATTAAGTCAAACAAATCTGTTGTTTTTGGATTACTAATTCGATCACATATCACATCTACAGCATCACATTCGTTTTATTTTATAAAATCCTTGCCAAAAGCCATCCCTGATGTCCCATCCAGTTAAATTTGAAATACTTAGCCTCTGAATAAGCGTACTATAAGTATACTGTATATATTCGCTGCTCGTTTTGAGAGGGGTTGTAGAAGCCAACCACCACCCATGGTTCAGTACACGAGTAGCTAGCTGCCTGGAAAAAACGCCTTTCACCCCACCCCCAAAGAAAAATGAAGCCATGGGATAAGACTGACCCGACTGGTGAAAAGGGTAGGGCGGATAGGCTACTGAGGGTAGGACAGGCAGGGACTTCACCAGGGGCTGCGCCTGGCTGGTAGTTGGATAGTAAGCAGTTATTCAATATCTGTAAACAGTTTACGATAAGCTTGAAATGGGTATGGTCTAATTGACTCAGCAACCAAAAACACATTTCTTAATGAACCAGAAAATCAACAGTTTATTTTTTTAAATCAAAGTTAGCTTGCTAACTCATTGATACCCCTCTGGATTGGTACTTTAACTACCAAACTATAGTAATTTAGTAAGCTTTAGTTGCCCCAATACAGGAGATCTCCTGTCCCTACACGAACGCAGTTTATCTGCCTGCATGCTGTACCGAGAGCGCTGTGTAGACATGTGGCTATATTAGGTTCTGGATATTTAGTAACTGTCATATTTGTGATTAACAATGTTAACCTGTTTTAGACAACAAATTACACTTATTTGCAAAACAAGTTATAACAGCTATACACATCCAAACCCTCCTTACGCTTTCGTGAAAGACAGAGTTTCACGCTACTAGCCACGCTACGTTCCAGTCTCACCCGACAGCAGTTTACATCCAGAGGCACTAGCTAGCTAGCTAGCTAAACTAAACTTTGCTTGCTGTGTTCTAGAAAGTCAAGAAAGATGCATACAAGTACACCCTATTTCAAATAACACAAGACTCCGTTGATCTTGGAATAACACACTCACCTTATTGACAGGTCTCTGTAGAAATGCAAACAATAGCAATCAGACAGCCTTGCACTTGGGATGGGAAGACACTTTTCTTGAAAATAGTAGCTAGCGCAACAGCTTTGCTTTTCTTGCTCAAGACGCTCCAGTGGTCAACATTCTCGATGAGGACAAGCAGCTAGCAGTTTATGTCTCAGCTGACTCCTCAACACACACGAAACAACTCCCCCCTCCCCTCTCGGCTGACTCCGCCCACATCGCCTCATGTCTCTGGGTTCTAGAGGAATATTCAGTAGACTCATCAGCTGAACACACACACAGAGAGAGAGAGAGAGAGAGAGAGAGAGAGAGAGAGAGAGAGAGAGAGAGAGAGAGAGAAGAACAAACACCATTGTAAATGCGACTTCACTTGCATATTGTCGCAACACTGTATATAGACATCATTTGACATTTGAAATGTCTTTATTCTTTTGGAACTTTTGTGAGTGTAATGTTGACTTGTTAATTTAGTGTTTATTTCACTTTTGTTTATCTATTTCACTTGCTTTGGCAATGTGTTTCCCGTGCCAATAAAGCCCCTTGTGTTGAGAGAGAGGGAAGGAGAGCATTTTATTTGATTTATTAAGATCCACATTAGCCAACGCCAATAGCGACAGCTAGTCTTACTGGTGTACGACACATAACGGAAAATACATTATAGGTAAAATACTTTACAATTGACATACATTTTCAAACATTAACATGTAGTGTGTGTGTGTGCAGGGGGGAAACATGACGAGAAGTCCTGTCTGCAGACATTGCACACTGCTGCAAGAATAGACACTTCTACACACAGCAAACCTTTCCCAAATCAGTAGATACAGCCCCATGCTCATTCCCATGTAAATCAGGCACCAGGGTCTCAGATCTCAGCCTGAAGTAAGCATGTACGTGATAAGAAGTGGAGCAGGGACCCTGGAAAGTTCACAGTATTGCTCAGGTTTTATTTCAGTTCCAGCCCTTTGGCCTAACCTTATTTCGGTATATTGTGTCACTATTTTATAGCTTTTCAAACTGTAAATCTATATGATACTTACATAGTGGTCCTGTATGGCTCAGTTGGTAGAGTGTGGCACTTACACCACTAGGGTTGTGGGTTTGATTCCCTGGACCACACATATAAAAATGTATGCACGCATAACTATGTCTCTTTGGATAAAAGCGTCTGCTAAATGGCATAGATTATTATTACATCAAGCTACTGTAAATCAGTGAGTCGGACATAAGCATACACCATAGAATTACATAAAACATTTTATGGTACACTACAAAATGTACAGTTGTTTTTCAATTTCATAATCTCCTATTGGCCCTGTTGCATAAAATTCAAATCAAGAGTTCAGTGCTCTGGAGTTACCTTTCCCTACTCCTATGCAGTGTTTTGGTACTTTCCCCCTCCTAGCACTGTGTTGCAATCGGCCTACGGGGGTTACATGCCCTGAACTAACCTTGGTGGTGAGTATAATTTCCTTCATATAATTGTGCAAATGTAGCAATTGTGCTATTAATATGCCACAGTATGTGATTTATTAATCTGATTATTCTAGTAAGACACCTAAAATATGATTTACTCCATGAACTCAACCATGGGAAATAATTCAGTCTGTAGTGCAAAAGATTGTAAGTCTGGAACTTTCCTCAGCTGAGCCTGCCTAATGACAGGGCAGAGAAGACAGAGGACCCATCCCGGACCTGCAGTATCTGGGTGAAGAGAACAACGGTGGTTCCATACTTCCATAACATGCCACAATATAAAAGGGCATTGTACACAGACACAACATCACATCACACCTTGGATGAGATCTCCTCCCTGTAACATTATTCATGCATTAGGCCCATGTGAACATAACTTCTGTCACAGGCTTTCATTTCGGCCAAACCTGGGAGCCGAGGCTAATGTGAACGTGGTTGCATTGAAAAGATGCATTTGCTCTTTCCACGTTTTCATTAAAAGGATGTTCAGGCATTTCGCTGCAACTTTTATACCTGATGAAAACTGTGTACGTGACAAATAAAATGTGATAAAAGTAACACATGGGAATGGTGTTAAGACACAAAAAGGTATTGACAGCTATCATCCTTCTCAACCATGAATTCTGTGAGTTAACCACTACCTTCTTCTATGCTGTGTCATGAGCTGCCAGTAAGTCTTGATTTAGAAAGAGATTTGTTTTTCTGCATTAACGGTTGTGGTGGCGGTTGGCTTGGAACCAACCAAACACTCGGTCTTGCTGCAGTTAGTTTCATAAGACAGAGAATGGCCACAAATGAGCAGGAATTCTGACCGACAGAGGGCCTGTGGGCCAGCAAGAATTTACAGACCTACAGTGTGGAGAGGATTACCCTCTCTGGTAGCGACCCAAATGACACCCTATTCCCTTTATAGAGCACTACTTTTAACCAGGGCCCATAGGGCAGTAGTTCACTATACAGGCAATAGGGTGCCATTTTGGATGCATACTTTCTCTCTCTGTAGATGGTGAAATCTGGATCGCATTGCAGACAACAGACACATACCCAGAAACCCAATCCCCAGATCACTTACTTTTTGTGGGCCTGCCCGGCCTTTGAGAGAGGCAGATCAGGCAAAGCAGAGCAGGGAGCCTGTGAAGCTGAAGCGAAGGGACATTGTGCTCCACTGACGGTCACAGTTCTCTCACTAACCCCTTCCCCTTGGCCCTAACTGTGAAGATCTGTAAGATGGAATCAGTATAGTGTAATAAACCACCACTACCCTGATTATACCTATACAGACCGTTCAGATCTGCAAACGTTGAAAGGTTAGGGCCCAGGAGTCCATGTATAGGATTTTTGGGGAAACCTAAACCAGTATGGTCAGGGAATACAGTTTAGGTAAAGTTACATGTCAGTTATGCCCACATGATGAGTCATGGTTCAGAGTAGCTTGGAATAGTTGGGAGAGCTCTGATGTGGCAATCCTCTCCAAACAACATGTAAGCCTGGTGGCATCATAAGAAAGAGGTCTGTTTGACATCCAGATTTCATAAGGAGAACAATAACCACAGCCAACAACCAAATAAGAAACACAGCTACTGCATGTTAGATTAACTGCTCCATGACTCAAGAGCTTGCTACACTACCAAAAGATCAATACATAAATATACATACATAAGATTTTACCCTGCAGAGTTATAAGCTCATTGTTACATTGTACTTACACTGTATTTAGGATTAGGGTGAGGGATATGTTTAGGATTAGGGGTCGGAAACCTTCCGGTAAATTTCCCTGAATTTTTCCGGAAATTTTCCATGGGAAGTTAAAGCCCTGGAATTTGTGGAATTTTACTTAAATTCATCCTAAAAGATAGCTTATAACAGTGAACCATTTTTGTGGGACACACAAGGCAATTCTAGGATTTGTGGCATATTTTGGTTAAACTATCCCCAATTTAATGGAATTGCAACCCTCTGCATGCACAGTGCATTCTTCCATCACATGTGCAGTAAATTCTTCCATCACATGTACAGCTGATTCTCAAGATCTTGCACACTAATGAGATGCTGTTGAGCCCACACTACTACACTGTCTGAGCCAAGGACTACATGCTTTCTGGTAAGTTTGGATCACAATACTGGGTGGGGTGAATATATTTTAGATGACATACATAATTTTTTGTTAACTAGTAAATAGTAGCCTACAGCAAAGTGTGTTTAAATCATTTATAAATCTAACAATTTCTGCTTGTTAGTTTTTGCTACCATGTGGGTTTTAGCTTGCTTCAGCCTGTTAACGGAAGTGTTAATTCACCTGTTTCCATACGTTTCATTTTAAAACATTTATCTGACAAAGGAGTTGTTTAATCTAACTGCTTAACTATTTATCTGTACATGGAAATGTATTTGGGTTTTTTACTCATTTTTTCTAATTTTTACAGGAACATGCCACAGGCAATATCTGATGTGTGGAGACATTTCACTGCAGCTAATGTAGAAGGAAAATCTGTGTACATTTGCAAATACTGTGCCAAATCATATGTGAATAATGTAGCAAATATGCAGAATCATCTGGCCAAGTGCCTAAAGTTCCCTCAGCGCTCACAACAAGCAACCTCTGACAAAAGTCCCTCTACTTCTATTCGAGATGAAAATGATGAATCAGACACCTTATCGATAACAACAGCTCATGGTCCTCCTGGAATCAGACGTTTTGTTTTTACTCAATGGAGGAACGTAGTCAGAGAAATGCTGACGAATGTCTTGCTCGAGCTGTGTATGCAACTGGTTCACCTCACAGGCAATGTGTATTGGAAGATATTTCTGAATGTTCTTCACCCAGCATACACCCCTCCAATCATACATGCTTTATCTACTCATTTGCTGGATGCAGAGTTCAACAGAGTTCAAGTGAAGGTCAGGCAAATCATAGAGAAAGCAGACTGTATTGCAATCATCTCTGATGGGTGGTCGATTGTTCGTGGGCAAGGAATAATTAACTTTATCATCTCCACCCCTCAACCAGTACTCTACAAGAGCACAGACACAAGGGACAACAGACACCAGTCTCTACATTGCAGATGAGCTGAAGGCAGTCATCAATGACCTTGGACCACAGCAAGTACTTGCACTGGTGACAGACAATTCTGTGAACATGAAGGCTGCATGGTCTAAAGTGGAGGAGTCCTTCCCTCACATCACACCAATTGGCTGTGCTGCTCATGCATTGAATCTGCTCCTCAAGGACATCATGGCACTGAAAACAATGGATACACTCAACAAGAGAGCCAAGGAAATGGTTAGGTATGTGAAGGGTCATCAAGTTATTGCAGCAATCTACCTCACCAAGCAAAGTGAGAAGAATAAGAGCACCACATTGAAGCTGCCCAGCACCGGGTGGTGTTGTCATCATGATTGACAGTCTCCTGGAGGGGAAGGAGTCTCTCCAAGAAATGGCTATATCACAGTATGCCGATATGGACAGCCCCATCATTATCCTCCTGGATTATGTATTTTGTGAGAGAGTGGTAAGCAGCCTGATACTCCTGAAACCTATAGCAGTAGCCATTGCACGGATTGAGGGAGACAATGCCATCCTGTCTGATGTTCAAACTCTGCTTGCAGATGTAAGAGAAGAAATCCGTACTGCCCTGCCCACTTCACTGTTGCTCCAAGCAGAGGAAACTGCAGTTCTGAAATACATCAAAAAGCGTGAAGACTTCTGCCTGAAGCCCATACACGCCACAGTGTACATGTTGGACCCCAAGTAGGCAAGAGCATCCTGCCTGGAGCAGAGATCAACAAGGCCTATGGTGTCATCTCGCCACCTTGGCCTGGATGAGGGCAAGGTTCTTGGCAGTCTGGCGAAGTACACTTCCAAACAAGGGCTTTGGGATGGAGATGCAAAATGCCAGTCATGCCAACATATCTCATCAGCCACCTGGTGGAAGGGACTTTGTGGATCTAAAGCTCTTTCCCCTGTTGCCTCCATCATCCTCCAAATCCCACCAACATCAGCCGCCTCAGAGCACAGCTGGTCCTTGTTTGGGAACACACACCAAAGCACATAACAGGCTGACCAATACAAGGGTTGAAAAATTGGTGGCCATCTGGGCAAATTTGAGGCTTTTTGAGCCTGACAACGAGCCATCCTCAACAAGGTTGTAAAATGACAGTGAATATAAGGCCTCAGAGTCTGATGTTCAAGAGGTGGACATTGAGGAGGTCAAGGGAGAAGACAACCAGAGAGAGGAAGACAACCAAAGCTTTAGTTTCTAGACTCTCTTTTTACAGATGTATGTTGAAAACGTTTTTGGGAGATGCGATGGATCATTGGGGATCATTCAATATTCCCTTTTGTTGTTCAGTGAAATCATCCCATGTGAAGAGTCAACTCATTGAATTAAAATTCAATTTGTAACTACATTTTTTAAATGTTATTTATATTGGAAGGATTTAATCATTTGCAATTATGTCTACTTATGATAAGGTAAAAGGTTTATGTTTCTGTCTCCATATGATTTGGTAAATATATCCAATGCAAAAAGAATCTATTTAAATGGTATTAATATTAATTTGCATATATTCCCATTAATTCCAAAAGAAAGTTTCCACCTCTGAATATTCCCCAAAATGTTCAACTCTAGTTAGGATTAGGGTTAGGGTTACTGCAAGTAGTTACACTGTACTTACATTATAGCTACAGTGTATTTTAAAGTGCACAGTATTTAAGATCAATGTACAGAAGAAAAAATAAATGTTACATGGTTACAAAAATCATTTATTGAAAAAAAAGTTTAATTTGTGGATAAAATAAAATGTGAAATTCTTCCAAAAACAACGTGCACTTAACATAAAAAAGCATTGGCGTATAAAACTAAATTTGATTGGATTCCTATTATTCTATTTCCAATTTTAACAACAGTTTATTACTGTAATAATTTATCTGTAGTTAACAAAATATACAACTTTCTAGCCTCAAACTCGAAGCCAGTTCCTTTGCTTTTTTTCCATTGTTCCTCTCTAATCAGGGACTGATTTAGACCTGGGACACCAGGTGGGGGAAATGCATTATTAGGTAACACAGAAAACCAGCAGGCTCCAGACCTCATAGGGTAAGAGTTGAATACCCCTGAACTAGAACATAAGTAAACATCTAAACTGAATTTTAAGGAACTGGACAACCTATGAATCCATCTTTTGACAAACCAGTCTAGAATCTTGTGGTCCCTATTTTCATGCTTTACACTGGGTGGCCTTTTAAGTCTATCATTCAGTCATTCCGATCAATATTGATAGTACTTCATTTATAAAATATATTATAATATTCACTTTTGCTTTCTTTCAACTACTATAGTAATGCCATAAAACGTCTAGAGAGACAAGCTCATGTACAGTACTGCACATCAGATCTACTGTTGAATACAATAACAAAAAGCTGTGCACTGGAGCCCCATGCAAACAACATAGAACACTTAATAAACAATAAAATTATAGCAAATATTCATTAGACTTTTTTTCTGAAAATGGAGTAACAGCCCATACTTCTTGTTCATTACTTAAATATCTATTGATTATCATAGTGATATTATTCACCAATAGTTACACATAAACAGAAAATGCTTTTGTAATGTCAAGAAAGGATATGTTTAATATTTTCTCTGAAGATTAAAATTAATATATTAAGAGGCATTATAAATCAAAGAATAAAAACATGTAAAGGTTGAACAGCAGCATAGATGAGATCTAAAAACCCAGAGCTTTGCAAAATAAACTATAATGCGTTCCAAATGGTACCCTATTCCCTATAGTGCACTAGTTTTGTGAAGGGCCCATAAGGCTTTGGTCAAAAGTAGTGTACTATTTAGGGAATAGGGTGCCATTTGGGATACATGCCTAATCACCACCTGGAGAGAAGAGTCCCTTGGAGCCAAATTTTGTCATGCTTGTGTTACTCATTGCACTATATCAAGGAGTCTGATCCATTGAATCCTATTACATGGAATATATGCAGCAAATATGTAATAATCAAATATAACACTGACAGTAAGACAGCATGAGGAATCAATTCCATGTGGACTAGTATTAAAAAGTAAAATAAAAAAGACAAATAATAAAAGAACAAATCATTTCCTCCGATTATTATTATCAGCAAGAGCAGGTAATAAATATTCCAAAGCAACAAAAATTATTGGCACATGCTTTTGTACAGCAATTAATCTTTCGGGTATTGCAACTATTCAAGTACACATAACTGGATACATATACAGTGATAAATTAAGGTGAAACATAACATATATTATTTGGCTGCCTATGACGATTCTAATCAGATGGTTTGCAAGATGTTCTGGAATCATTCTGGAAGATTCTTTATTGTCCTTGTGAGAGGGATGATGCTGCTTGTATAGTACCAAGTCTACCGTTCACTTGAACTGTTTTTGTGGGGGCATTGACCTGAATAAAATAGAACCAGTGTTATTTTTTGCTCTGTACCAATTAAAAAATGCCTGACATGGAGTTAACAGAGTTCAGATCATGGAAGAAGTAGAATATTTTGTAAAGAATGGAAGTGTTTTTATTGTATTTTTCTCATTGATTAATCTAATGGAACAATACATTGATCAAGCAGCACAGCCCCATGACTGTGGAACTGCGTGACGGAATCTTGGTCTCCAGCTAGCACAGAATGTTTCCCAGGAGTTCTTTGTTCCGTCACAGACATGTTGCAACAAAAGACAAGGTAATACTAGGTGAGAAATGGTGGGTAGTCGCCTGGCTGTTGAGTTCCCATGTGAGTATGATCACCTCCATTTGCTCTATCTGAAAACATTGGATTGACAACCTGTAACTTGATGACTAAACTCGCTCCCAATAACTGTCTCCCTCTTTTGTGTGTTGCTAATGTATTGTTAGTGGGGCTGCCTGCAGTACTGAACATACTGTACCTTCTTCAGGCGCTCAGCTGCAGAGCCAGAGCGGATGGCCTCCAGCATTGCATCCCGGGCCAGAGCGGGATTCCCCCCAGCCCCTAGGGGCACCCCCACTATAGTGGGCTTGGGCTGAGTGGAGGGAGTGGCAGGAGGAGGAGGAGGAGGGAGCATAGAGGGGGGTGGAGGAGGGGGAGGCATGGCAGGGAAGGCATCACACAGAGTTCTGTTCTCCTCCTCAGTCTTCCTGAACTTGTCAAGCTCCTCTGCAGCCTGGGACATGGTCTGTGGAGCGTAGAGCGGGGAACAATGGCAGTCCAGATACATAGACCCACTTAACGGCTGCTTTCACATGCATGCACGCACACACACACACACACACAACTTCCCTCTTATACCTTGTTAACCCCAATGGTTTACTAGGCAGCAAAACAAAGGTTTAAAGGCATTTTAAACAGCTTTGCAACTCTAAGTTAAGCTGTCACTAGCCTGGATCTACTTTAGCTCCACCAACTAAATTTGACAGGTAGCTAAGTAATAGAATCAAGAACTCCCATCAAACATTCCATTCTTTTTTTATCAAACCTAAATTCCACGTTATTGCCCTGAGAACCTGATTTAGTAATGAACATTTCTGAGATTCCTGCTGGTGAGCTGGGCAGGAACATTCTCGAGCTCACCACATCGGGCCTCCCTCACAACTACACATTTCCTCCTCTCATTTCACCATGGTCCTTACATGAAAACAAACCACATCACATTCAAGGGGAACGCAAATAGACTCATATATAATAAACATAGTGCTGCTTGTTCTCCTGAAATGTGCTATTCACTGACATGCAACAGATCATCTGTGCTACAGCAAGACATTGCAAAACCCTGTCTGACTCTTGGCTATAACTTACCTTCTTTAGCCCTGCAGAGTTACTTTGGCCTCTAATGGCTGCCAGTAGCGCACATCGCTCATTCTCTTCCTCAACAAAGGACAATTTCTTCAAAGTGCTGCTTGCACTTGAGTCCGATACCTAGTCCGACAGGGAAAATCAGGGAAATTAGAAACCAAACCCATACATTACATGAAAAAGAAAAACAGTGATCTTTGTGAAGATAGCATGACGGTCTCGCTATCTCTCTCACCTTTCTGAGCATCTCCTTCCCATCCCCACACTGGATGGCTGACATCAGAGTGGTGTGTAGTGACGTGTCCATCTGGACCGACTTCATTATCACAGGTTTGAACTTCTTCACCGGCCCAAACAGACTGACCTGCTGGGGCTCTGGGAGGTCGTTGCTGGCAGCAGCTGCAGCCGCTCGTGGTGGTTCAGGCTTCTTTGTCAGGGCTGGATGACCTTTGGGACCTACTGTCTCTGATCTGCTCTGTGCAGGTGGTGGACCCTGCGAGGGCTTGGAGACAGCAGGTACCTGTTTAGTGGGGGATTGTGGTGCTGGTGGTGGGGGTGTCATCTGTGTCTGCTTTCTGGGACTGGGACTGTTGGGCCCATGCTGCGTAGTGTAATTGGCCACTGTATCAGAGTCCAGTGACTTGGAGCTCCCTCCTCCAACTCTCAGGGTAGAACTGCTCCCATAACCACTCCTGTCCACTCCATGCATCGACTCACCAGAGACTACCCGTTTCTCTGCTGAGAGGTAGTCAGGGTAACATTTAGCACCGTCGTGATAGGACCCAGACCTGCTCTCCTTCTTCACTGGTACATTAGTAGATGTACCAGAGGACCGCTGTGGATTTACATGAAAGGATCGACCCTCTTTCTGATAGCCATAACTACCAGTTGGCTTTCTCACGAGGCCAGACAACTCTGCTGGTACTTCTTGGATGTTGTCAGCTTTGGCCATGGTGGGCTTCACAGTGTATTTAGCAATGGCAGAAGCTACGTACTGACTGGATGTTCTCCTGGATGGCTTGAGGAAGGAAAGGTTTCTCTTCTGATCTTGGAGAATACCTGGGTTCAGTTTCATAAGCTTCTGCTGCATAGGCGTCTCTGAAACTGGAACCTTGCCCTCTGCTTCCTGTGAGATGTCCTTTGTTACCTCAACAACATCTTTGCATGTTTCCTTAGGTGTCATCTTGGCTACAGGTGGGTCAGAGGCTACGACCTGAGAGGTGGTTTTGTGGACCTCAGGCTCTGGGCTCTGGGTCTTTGTGAAAGGGACAGGCCCTCTACTAGTGGGGACCGAAGGTGCAGAAGTGTCCTGCTTCTCCGTGGAGCTCCAGAATGCTTTGGCTTTCCCCAGGAGTGGTGAGACGGAGTCATCTTTGTTGATCCCAGACTCAGAGGAACCGCCAAACTTGTTTCGGGCTATGGCCACTTTGACCATGTTACCCTGATCGTCAATTCTAATGGCACCTGTTGTCAGAGTGGCCGGGGCCTCTGCTGGCTTCTGAGGCCAGGTTGCAACTGCAGGCTTGGGAGGGACGATGGTGAATGTCTTCATACCAAATCGGGAGACTGAGCTACATGTGATTTTCGTTTGTGCCTGGGAGGCAGCGTGGCCTCTATAGGTGGGAACCTCTTCCTCAGGGGACTTGGAATGGCTCTCTGGGACAACGAGAGAGCTGTTGACAGGTGAGGCTTTCCTCTCAGCTCCCTCAGTGGACTCCCGTCTTTGAACTTCCACTTTAGTTTTAGAGACCGCTGCTGTACGGTCTTTCCCCATGGTGCCATTGGCAAGCTTCTTCCCTGGTGATTTGAGGCGCTGTGCAGGCTGTGGTTGAGCAGAGCTGACTTTGCTGGAGCCGTCAGACATACAGGCGTTGTTGTTTTTGTTCTGTTTGCCACCAACACTTGAATGATGATGACTGTGGTTCAGGTCTTTATTGTCCATTCTTTGAGAGCTACTCATTAGTGTGGCTTGGTGATGCGTCATGCTCTGTGTCTCGTAGTCCTCCAGGACTTCATCTATGGCTGTGACCGGGACCTCCATATCCACCACAGACACTGGGATGTCATTGCTCTCAGTGGACATCACGTAGGGGTGCTCTTGCACTGAAACAGCATCTATGTGACTTATATCTAGTAGACATGGACAAATTAAAATACATGCGTTAGCCGGCCTGCTTATTGACTATACAACAAATATTTGTTTTGGTCCTGTGCATCCATTGTGGTTTCCAGGATGTCTCCAGCATGTAATTCATGTGCATTTGATGGACAATAAAAAAATAATTTGAATTTATGTTCTACTAAAAGCTCACCTGCTAGATCAGAAACCAGATCAGCCAGAGTCTGGTTGAGCTGAGTGGTGAGCTCTGGGTCCTCTTCATAGATGTCCTTTGTTTTGCCTGCTTTGTCATTGTGGCTGATATCACTGCTGTGTCTAAGGGAGGAGGGGGTAATACAAGTTAAGTTTGGAACTGTTTTGCAGGTAGCATAAAAGGATAACTCAAGTTAACTCAAAAGTTTGAAAGTTACATTTAGGTCATGGTGGAGTCTGCTGCCCTTGAAATATTTATTCATAGTACTTGTGTTTTCGAGTTTATATTTCTTTCACACTTAGTTCAAGGTGTCCACTGAGCATTCCTCTGTTTTATTCATGTTTCTTTTCTAAACTAAAACTAAAAAGGCATGGGGGTTATATTCCTGCTCTTCTTGGCCAAGCTAAAGATAACTTTCCTCCTGCAGACTAGGTAGAGCCTATTTTCCTGAGAAAAACCTCAGAGCCTTCACTTTAGAGCCCAACAGACTTAAGTGACGCTGCAGGCTTTGGAAGGTAGCCCCTTAGCTTCAACACATGTGGACTGCAGTGACTCAGTCAGGAAGCACTGTTGGCGCAGTAAAACAGGCCTTTAAAAACAAGCCGGTGCAGAGACGTGTGAGACGTGAGATAGATTACTAAATAGTAAGAGACTCGAGGCAGAACTGAGAAATGGGAGTGACTTGGTAAATCATAGGGAGGATCTGACTCGTTGGTTGTCTGGGCTATCCAAGACTAGGTACCCTTCTAATGAGAAAAGCAGCTTTAGTTTGGGTCTGCGACAAGGCTAGTAGTAGTAAGTGCATAAGGGTAGGATAACTAAGAAATTAAAATTGAAAAGCAGTGTGAGTTTGATTTTGCTAAGTGTCCACCCTGAACATTGCTATGATAATGCAGTGAGCAGAGAAGGTCAGTGGTAGCACAGCTACAGTACCTGTGTCTGGAGCCCCATGTGGCACAGCCCTCGTCACTATCACTAGAACAGTCCTTGGTGAGGGGATGGATCATGGAGTGAGAGGAGCCAGAAGAGCCCAGGGAGAGGCTCCCGTCAGGGGAGGTAGGGTGAGTGGTGTCGGAGGCCGAGGGGGAGCTGACCAGGCCAGAGTCCTCAGCCATGCCCTCGGAGGCTGCATAGCCCTGGTCCTGGAAGCTGCCACTGCCACTGCTGCCCATGGATATTGTCTCCTCCGCCTCTGTGTCTGGGGTCTGGTGTCCTGCCACAGAGAGCTGCCGAGAGTGCAGCCAAGCTGGGGTCCGGGCAGAGGGGTGGTAGACATGATAATCATCCCCATCATCATCAACAACATAATCATCAGTATTATTATCAGTATTATCAACTGACAGAAGAAAGCTGTATAATGACGCAAAATAAGCTAATCGAGTTATCTGTGGTCTATTGAGAAGAACAGTTCACAGCAACAGAAAAAAAGAGGTTGTACAAGCATGTGCATGACAGAAAGGAGGGAATCAGAGAGGGGAAGAGTGAGAGAAACGTTATTATACAATGTTAGCGAGACACACACACACACACTTGTGGCTCAATGAAACTGCTACGTTGATGTGGGCAGGCTTAAACATACCTTATGATCCTGTACTCAATATTTCCCGTGAACGATACTGACATGTTGCATCACATACCGTAGTCCTATGGTCTCCCACTTGGCTTTGGATCAAAACATTTCGATTGTATAACGTCTCACTTATCTCACTAGCCATCGAGCCAAAAGCAGGAGCATTAATATATACAGTTGAAGTCGGAAGTTTACATACACCGTAGCCAAATACATTTAAACACCGTTCTTTACAATTCCTGAAATTTTATCCTAGTAAAAATTCCTTGTCTTAGGTCAGTTAGGATCGCCACTTATTTTAAGAATGTGAAATGTCCGAATAATAGTAGAGAGAATCGTTTATTTCAGCTTTTATTTCTTTCATCACATTCCCAGTGGGTCAGAAGTTTTAAATGCACTCAATTAGTATTTGGTAGCATTTCCTTTAAATTGTTTAACTTGGGTCAAGTGTTTTGGGTAGCCTTCCACAAGCTTCCCACAATAAGTTGGGTGAATTTTGGCCCATTCCTCCTGACAGAGCTGGTGTAACTGAGTCAGGTTTGTAGGCCTCCTTGCTCGCACATGCTTTTTCAGTTCTGCCCACAAATTGTCTATAGGATTGAGGTCAGGGCTTTGTGATGGCCACTCCAATACCTTGACTTTGTCGTCCTTAAGCCATTTAAGCCAGTATTCTTGGGGTCATTGTCCATTTGGAAGACCCATTTGCGACCAAGCTTTAACTTTCTGACTGATGTCTTGAGATGTTGCTCAATATAGCCACATAATTTTCCTTCCTCATGATGCCATCTATTTTGTGAAGTGCACCTGTCCCTCCTGCAGCAAAGCACCCCCACAACATGATGCTGCCACCCCCGTGCTTCACGGTTGGGATGGTGTTCTTCAGCTTGCAAGCCTCCCTCTTTTTCCTCCTAACATAACGATGGTCATTATGGCCAAACAGTTCTATTTTTATTGATCAGACCAGAGGACATTTCTCCAAAAAGTACGATCTCTGTCCCCATGTGCAGTTGCAAACCGTAGTCTGGCTTTTTTATGGCGGTTTTGGAGCAGTGGCATCTTCCTTGCTGAGCAGCCTTTCAGGTTATGTCGATATAGGACTCATTTTACTGTGGATATAGACACTTTTGTACCCGGTTTCCTCCAGCATCTTCACAAGGTCCTTTGCTATTGTGCTGGGATTGATTTGCACTTTTCGCACCAAAGTACGATCATCTCTAGGAGACAGAATGAGTCTCCTCCCTGAGCGGTATGACGGCTGCGTGGTCCCATGGTGTTTATACTTGCGTACTATTGTTTGTACAGATGAACGTGGTACCTTCAGGCGTTTGGAAATTGCTCCCAAGGATGAACCAGACTTGTGGAGGTCTACAATTGTTGGAAGATTACTTGTGTCACGCACAAAGTAGATGTCCTAACCGACTTGCCAAAACTATAGTTTGTTAACTACTTAGGGAGAAACGGCGCGCTAGCAGGCCGCTCCCGACACTACCCGGTGAAATGTAAGGCGCCAAATTCAAAATCCAAAAGTTGAATTATTAAACATTCATCAATATACAAGTGTTGCATAGTCATCAAAAGCTCTGATTCTTGGCAATATACAGCGTTGTCAGATTTCAAAAAGGCTTTACGGCGAAAGCACAACATTTGATTGTTTGAGGATAGCACCTCTCCTATTTTCCACATTAGCATAAATTCATATCCAGCGCGCGGGTCACACAAAACCCATAGAAGTTTCCAAAACCGTTGAAATTATGTCTGTGGCTATAACAGAACTGATTTGGCAGGAGAAAACCCGAAGGAAATCCGACCAGAAAAAAAAATATTCTGCTCCCATGCTCTTATTTTGAAAAGCAATTGAAAAGCATTGAATCCGTCTACCATTTTCCTATTCCTATGGCTTCCCCTATACGGTAACAGTCTACTATTGATGGCTTTGGGCTTGTATATTTCGTTTTTCGGATATAAATATGTACTTTATCGAACAAAACGAACACCGGTTTTGTAGCTGGGACCCTCCTGGTTGAAAACATCAGAAGATCTTAAAAAGTAAGTGAGTTTTTATATCTTTAATTTGTGATTTTGTGTCGCCAGTGCTGGTTGAAAAAGCTATTTTTGTGAAGGTGCTGACCTCAGATAATCAAATGTTTTGCTTTCGCCGTAAAGCCTTTTTGAAATCTGACAACAGATTTAGATTACCAAGACTCTAAGCTTTGTAACCATGTGCAACACTTGTATTTCCATGAATGTTAAATATTACGAATTCTTATTTTGAATTTGGCGCACTTCGTTTTTTTCGAAAATGATCACGCTCACGGGATCCGTGCGGCAAGAAGTTAATGACTCCAACCTAAGTGTATGTTAGCTTCCGACTTCAACTGTATGTTCCATTTATTAGGTTTACAGTATTATCCAGCCAGTATGCTGAGCACATCACTGAGAAGTCGTTAGAAAGATGCTTTAAAGCCACCTAACCCATGAGTGACCTTGGTCCCAGTATGTCTCCAGTGTGTGTGTGTGTGTGAGCTGGGCCTGGCAACTTCAGGCAAAGATGTAATCGTGAAGAGAGCTTGTTCCTGGAGATCCAGTGACTCACAGTGGCCCTCCCAACCCTTTCCCAGCACTGGCTTAGCCATCCAAAACAAAATTCTATACAAACATGAACTCATGCTTGCTCCCATCACATAAACGCAAACCATGCACAAACCAAGTCAAGACTCTCAGGCAGTAACTCTCTGTGCCAATAACTCTCACCCACATCCAGTCATAGACATCTATCATATCTCTCTATCCACAACATACTGAAACACACTAAGCCACACTACCAGCACACACAGACCAAAATCCCAATCACAAATCATTTCCTCATGGCCTCAATACACGTGGTCTTTAAAGACTTTAATGTCAAATGAAATGATAAAATATTAATGTTTTCATGATTGTCCATTTCAAGGAAATCCTTGATCTCAATGATCTGCCTTGGACGCCATGCTAATTTTGCACTTGTGATGATAAACGTGTTTTTAAAGTGCTTTTTTTGTACAATATAACAATTAAAAACCCACATGAATGCTGATATTGACAAAAGGCACTTAAAGGAGGGCTGAATATCTGGATAAGCCAATACAGAAGAGTTATTTATTTCACTCACTCACTCACTCAACCAACGTAAAAGCTAACAACATGTAAACAAGAGTGACTTCTATATAGCTCACCACTTATATGTTGCTGCAGTGAAGCTGCTTCTCACAAACCCACTAATACTAGCCAATGTCCCAGGAGTTAATCTCATTAAAAAGGATGAACCCTCCACATAAAAAGTGTCATTGATTTATTGGTCACTCCTTAATGGAGTCAACCTAATCAGCATGCAGAGAAATAACAGCCTGGTTTCTAGTTTCTAACCATTACAAACACTAAGTTATAATATAGAAACCTAAGCCACCACCATCAAATCATTGATTTGGAGATATCGTATGACTTTCCTTATACCCTCATTTCAAAATGTCTCAATCAATCACTTCACACTCAATACATGTATGGCTATCTCATCTGCACTTAAACAACCTACTGATCACACACATCCCTGTCCCCATCAGGCCTCACACATCACGCTCCTCTTAGTTCTCTATCGTATCAACCACTGTATAACTAGCTGAAATACAAAATGGCTTATAGTTTATACTGTATATACACACAGACATTTATAAAAACAAGCCGCAAAAACAAGGAAAAGGAAAGACATCAACAATAGAGGGATTAGAAAGTGTAGAGACGGGAAAGAAAGGCAGTTCAAGGGGCAGTTCTAAAAACAGGAAAAGGAGGATGGAAGGAGCAGAGGTCCAGCAGGAAGAGATGAAGGTGCAGAAGATGCGAGGGTGGAGAGGAGGTGGTAGAGCAAGACAGTGAGAGGACGGCAGGCCAGAGAAGTCTGTCTGTGTCGATTCACCGAGGCTTGGAGAACGGGAAACGGACAGGGGCACAGCAGTAGACTGTGGAGGGAAGAGGCAGAGAGAGGGAAAAGAAGAAGACATAAGATAGAAATAGGACAGGGTAGATAAAGGTGTTCTGGAGCCCTGGAGAAAGAAGTTGCAGCTATCGCAGCCTGACAACAGAAACAGAAAATCACAGCCTTTTACAGACAGCATGAGATAAAAAACATATGATGAAAGCCTCACAGGTTGATTAACGTTGCGTCTTAAATGGCACACTATTCCCTATATAGTGCATTACTTTTGAACAGAGCCCTATAGGCCCTGGTCAAAAGAAGAGCATTATATAGAGAATAGGGTACCATTTGGGATACAAGGAACTTCACTGTCACAGCTGATCTTCACCGTCACAGCTGGCCTATCAGCCTGTCTGTTATAAAGGAGGCCTCGTAACTGTTTAACTGACTGTAAAGGAGATGAACCACGTGGCAAGCCTGGACAGAATGTCCACATGAGCCGGACTACACATTAAGAGGGAAAACTGTGATACACACACAGAAATTGATTTCAATTTTTTTGTAATTTAGCAGAAGCTCTGATCCAGAGAAACTTACAGTAGTTAGTGCATACATTTTCATACTTTTTTCTTCTTCTTTGTACTGGTCCCCTCTGGGACTCAAACCCCCAACCTTGGCATTGCAAGCACCATGGTCTACCAACTGAGCCACACGGGACATTCAACATTCAACAACAACTATGAAGTTCAGGGAGGGAAGCAGCACTGAAAAAGGAGAGGAGTTAGAGGAACACATGAAGGTTGGAAGGAGAGTGGCTGGCTGCCGGAGGGAAAGGCAGCCCAATAGTAGAGGAGGTCAGCTGGGATGAGAGACCTACACTGAGGGGCCTCCTCCGTGTGGCTCTCTGGTGAGGCATCGGGGGAGTCTGGGTCTGAGGGAGGGGGAGGGTGCATTGGGGGTGGGGGGATGACTAACTGGGGGGGCTCCCATACTAGGGTTCGCAGAGGTTTGAGTGGCACTGGACGCTCATCACCTAAAGAAAAGGAAGGATGCAGTAAGCACTGGGTGTTAGAATGGGGGAAATCAATAAGCTTGAGAAAGTTTAATTGAAAAACACAAAGTTCTGTATCATCATAAACAAATGTATATTGCCTTTGTTCATCATACTGTGCAGAAAGAAATTACTTATTTTTTTAACATTAAACAATAAGCAAAATACACAAGGCAATTAATGAATGGATACATTAACAAATTACTGCTTATAACTGCTTAATGTATGTGGAGAAAGTACATTAAAGCTACTCGCTTGAATGGAAGCTTCTCAGTGGCAATTGTGTTGCTTGCTGATCAGAGTCTCTAATCAGAGGCCCTTAAGCAGAGCAGAGATAACATCAGACTCTATGCCCCAGACTCCAGCTTGGGAAGATAGAAATGGAGCTTCACAAAACACTCCAGGCCAGGGCCGGACTAACGCATTTGGGGGCCCCCCGTTTTAGAAAAACTGATTATTATTTTAGGAGAATTTCAAAACATTTTGTATCAAAATAATTTGAAGTTTTGTAAAGATGGTCTACACTTTTTGTCATTGGTCAGAGAAAAAAAATTGCTGTTTGATAGCTAATCTCATGCTATTGTTCACATTTTGCCATGAGGCTGAGAGAAAATGTTGCAGCTTTAAACTTTTCACCGGTGAGTTCCAAATATCTCTAACGGTCGCCCCCAGCGTGAGTGGTTTTATGCACCTGATGTCAGAATGCACTGTTCCAAAATGTGATTGATGTGCAACAGGACAGTTAACCCACGCTGCCTGCTAATTATCTATAGGCTGTTTCAACTTGTCAATATCTAATTATTTTTTAACAAGTTTTATTTTCTAACAACAGTTTGAATTGAGGTGTGTTCCGCCTCCTCATTAATTCACATAAAAGTAGTCCATTTCACTGTTGCGGACAATGTATGTTTGAGGCTTTACTGAGCCGGACAAACATCTCTTCGAGGAGAGCCTTTGCACCTCCCCAGTGTTTCCACAGATCAAATATGCAGATATTTGCACAGTCTTGCACGAAACTTTTTCCCCTGGCACATTTTCTGTCTGGCGCTCGCATTGCCTCCATTGTTGTTAGGATTAATGTTGTCTACATTTTCCGGTTTGGATGATTGTGTTATGCTGTCGCTCCTTCTGTGAATGTCTGAACATTGCATCCAAAAATAAGCTGGGTCACATTCAGGACAGAACTTTGTAAGGACTGTGTTTGTGCAAAATGTTTCTGTGAAGAAACAGTGTGGCTAGCTCAAATGCTGACTGAGGCATCAATCGAAACATCCAGGGGGTTTCAGAACAGTAGGCCACTTGACAAAACAAGAAACTCCATATCTGGTGTTTTATGTAACAGTGTATAATCAAAATTAGTCAACAGTTGACTATAGATTTTCAAAATATTGTCATCTTGGATTTACATATTAAAAGGGAGTCTTGCTTTGACTCATATCAGTGATCACATACATAGTATGGGCACACAGCGGCAGTAAACTCAGAGAAACATTCAGAGAAATATTTGTGATCATGATCTCACAGAAAGACTGATGGCACAGTGTGGACTGGAGCTGAACGGCCTGCCACGGGGGTGTAACTGTGTGTTGGTCCTAAATAGCACCCTATTACCTATATAGTGCACTACTTTTGACCTGGGCTCTTGTCATAAATAGTGCCCTATAAGGGAATAGGGTGCCATTTGGGATAAAACCAGTAACAGGCTGATGTTGAGCGATGTGAGCAATATGCCAACGTATGCCTCACACATCCCTTACTCAGCAGCTGATGGACCACATGGAGTAGAGCTGGCCGTGGGAGTGACTAACTCTGAGCCTCCGCCCCTTTAGATGACTGACTGCGTTCCAGGTGTGACAGCTAGTGCCACAAAAATATCTACCTAGCTACAGGACTTAACCACACATTAAAATGAGAGATTCCCTATTGTCAGCACACTGAAGATAACGTAAGACGTAGGGTAAGAAACACACCCTGCAGAGGCTAACAGATGACCGACCTACAGGCCCTTTAAAAAACACTGAGGGGGCATGCGCACACGCACACACACAGCAGAGAGAGAGAGAACAGACGGAAAAAGGAAAAGAGGAAAAGAGAGCACAGAGGAGCAGTGTGCCATGTGAGAGAGGAGAGAAATGTCTGGGTTGCACTATTCCTGCTAACAGAGCCAATAGAGGTTCTCTCTCTTCACACAGCTGGAGGGGCAGGAAACAACTGCACTCACATACATTATAGAACATAAACAATGATTATCTTTAGCCCACAGGGCTAAATAAGGGGAAACATCTAAAATCCCTGTAGTACATAATCCCTAATTGATGCATGTCATCTATTTATTTTACAGACTGTACAACTGATGTACAACCACAAATATACAACTCCAGATCAGAACATAATGATTTGTTTTGTTATGTTTTGGGGAAGTCTAGTTCTGCCTTGTGAGCAATAGATAGGTCTGTCAGGGCCTTCCCAGCAGAAGTCTATTAGATACAGTGCCTTGCAAAAGTATTCATCCCCCTTGGCGTTGTTCCTATTTTGTTGCATTACAACCTGTACTTTAAATTGATTTTTATTTGGATTTCATGTAATGGACATACACAAAATAGTTCAAATTGGTGAAGTGAAATGAAAAAAATAACTTGTTTTAAAAATTATAAAAAATAAAAACCGGAAAAGTGGTGTGTGCATATGTATTCACCCCCTTTGCTATGAAGCCTCTAAATAAGATCTGGTGCAACCAATAAATAATATGGCTGAACTCAAATGTGCTGGTTAATAAAATACCTGTATTTATGGGAAAGATTGAAAAGGTATTTTGTTCTTAAATGACTTTGTAAATTGGAATGGTAGAGTTATGTCCTTCATGGAGTTCAGAATTGCAGTATTCAGAATTGTACAGGAAGGTCTGCTCAATCCAAGAGTACAACCAATTGATTATAGCATTACTCCAAAAATGGAGGAGGCAGGTGGCAGCGGGAGGATGTAGGGAACTGATCTGTCTGCCCAATATAAAGGATCAAAACTGGCGGAGGAATAAAAATAGCATAAATAGGAAAGTATACCAGCTTCATTTGAGGACCAGGATGTTGACAACTGTGCGCAACAGCGGCTTCAGGAGGATGAAGAAATTCAGCTTGCCACCAAAAACACTCACAAACTTCTACAGATGCACAAACGAGAGCATCCTGTCGGGCTGTATCACCGCCTGGTACGGCAACTGCTCTGCCCACAATCGTAAGGCTCTCCAGAGGGTAGTGAGGTCCGCACAACGCATCACCGGGGGGTAAACTACCTGCCCTCTAGGACACCTACACCACCCGATGTCACTGCCTGTTTACCCCGCTGCCATCCAGAAGGCGAGGTCAGTACAGGTGCATCAAAGCTGGGACCGAGAAACTGAAAAACAGCTTCTATCTCAAGGCCATCAGACTGTTAAACAGCCATCACTAACATTGAGTGGCTGCTGCCAACATACTGACTCAAATCTCTAGCCACTTTAATAATAAAAAATTGGATGTAATAAATGTATCACTAGCCACTTTAAAACAATGCCACTTTATATAATGTTTACATATCCTACATTACTCATCTCATATGTATATATTGTACTCTATACCATCTACTGCATCTTGCCTATGCCGTTCGGGCCATCGCTCATCCATATACACTGCTCAAAAAAATAAAGGGAACACTTAAACAACACAATGTAACTCCAAGTCAATCACACTTCTGTGAAATCAAACTGTCCACTTAGGAAGCAACACTGATTGACAATACATTTCACATGCTGTTGTGCAAATGGAATAGACAACAGGTGGAAATTATAGGCAATTAGCAAGACACCCCCAATAAAGGAGTGGTTCTGAAGGTGGTGACCACAGACCACTTCTCAGTTCCTATGCTTCCTGGCTGATGTTTTGGTCACTTTTGAATGCTGGCGGTGTTTTCACTCTAGTGGTAGCATGAGACGGAGTCTACAACCCACACAAGTGGCTCAGGTAGTGCAGCTCATCCAGGATGGCACATCAATGCGAGCTGTGGCAAGAAAGTTTGCTGTGTCTGTCAGCGTAGTGTCCAGAGCATGGAGGCGCTACCAGGAGACAGGCCAGTACATCAGGAGACGTGGAGGAGGCCGTAGGAGGGCAACAACCCAGCAGCAGGACCACTACCTCCGCCTTTGTGCAAGGAGGAGCACTGCCAGAGCCCTGCAAAATGACCTCCAGCAGGCCACAAATGTGAATGTGTCTGCTCAGACGGTCAGAAACAGACTCCATGAGGGTGGTATGAGGGCCCAACATCCACAGGTGGGGGTTGTGCTTACAGCCCAACACCGTGCAGGACGTTTGGCATTTGCCAGAGAACACCAAGATTGGCAAATTCGCCACTGGCGCCCTGTGCTCTTCACAGATGAAAGCAGGTTCACACTGAGCACGTGACAGGCGTGACAGAGTCTGGAGACGCCCGTGGAGAACGTTCTGCTGCCTGCAACATCCTCCAGCATAACCGGTTTGGCGGTGGGTCAGTCATGGTGTGGGGTGGCATTTCTTTGGGGGCCGCACAGCCCTCCATGTGCTCGCCAGAGGTAGCCTGACTGCCATTAGGTATCGAGATGAGATCCTCAGACCCCTTGTGAGACTATATGCTGGTGCGGTTGGCCCTGGGTTCCTCCTAATGCAAGACAATGCTAGACCTCATGTGGCTGGAGTGTGTCAGCAGTTCCTGCAAGAGGAAGGCATTGATGCTAAGGACTGGCCCGCCCGTTCCCCAGACCTGAATCCAATTGAGCACATCTGGGACATCATGTCTCGCTCCATCCACCAACGCCACGTTGCACCACAGACTGTCCAGGAGTTGGCGGATGCTTTAGTCCAGGTCTGGGAGGAGATCCTCAGGAGACCATCCGCCACCTCATCAGGAGCATGCCCAGGCGTTGTAGGGAGGTCATTCAGGCACGTGGAGGCCACACACACTACTGAGCCTCATTTTGACTTGTTTTAAGGACATTACATCAAAGTTGGATCAGGCTGTAGTGTGGTTTTCCACTTTAATTTTGAGTGTGACTCCAAATCCAGACCTCCATGGGTTGATAAATTTGATTTCCATTGATCATTTTTGTGTGATTTTGTTGTCAGCACATTCAACTATGTAAAGAAAAAAGTATTTAATAAGATTATTTCATTCATTCAGATCTATGATGTGTTATTTTAGTGTTCCCTTTATTTTTTTGAGCAGTGTATTTATATGTACATACTCGTATTCATTCACTTTACACTTGTGTGTATTAGGTAGTTGTTGTGAAATTGTTAGATTACTTGTTAGATACTACTGCATGGTCGGAACTAGAAGCACAAGCATTTCGCTACACTCGCATTAACATCTGCTAACCATGTGTATGTGACAAATAAAATTTGATTTGATACAGATTGCAAAATAGTTGGGAAGAGATTTTTGATGTACCGATTCCATGGTACAGGGTGTATGAGTTGATATATAAAACAACGCAAGACTCAGGACTTTGTGCTTTTCAGCTAAAATTATTATATAGAATTCTTGCCACCAACAAAATGTTGAATATTTGGGGCATAAAATCATTGAAGCTCTGCAGATTCTGTTGTGAGGATACAGAATCAATAGACCATTTATTTTGGTATTGCCCTCAGGTAGCCTGTTTCTGGTCTCAGTTTCAGGAATGGCTGAAAATGCATAGCATTGATCTAAAATGGACTCTAGAAATAGTACTGTTAGGAGATCTGGAGAGACCGGGTCAGTCAATTACTAATACTCTTAGTAAAAGTATTTATCTTCAACTCGCAATCTGTGGATTCTATTCGAGTAGATAGATTGAAATTGTATGATAAACATCAGAGCATAGTTAAAGATATGTGTTGCGTAGAAACCCGAAGTGGGTGGCCAGCAGGGAAGCTGAGGGTTGGGATATGGAATTGGAGACAAGTGGGAGTGGAGTTGCTGTGTGAGAGATATGATGATAGTCAAAATTAAAAGTTTTTAAAAAAGTACAAAAAGTCTAAATAAAACATAATAAAAAGTACATTTGAATGGCACTAAGTGGCAGTGTTTTTACAACTAATGCCAGTTTGCCTGAGGCTGATGCCATGCAGGTGTTTGTACACATGCATATACACACACACTCTCATTCAAACAAACACATACAAGAACACACACATATATGTAATAGTGCCAGACATGCACACAAACATATACACTTGGCATTGGTACCTCGCCGTGATCGTTTAGTGGTTAGTACTCTGTGTTGTGGCCGCAGCAACCCCGGTTCGAATCCGGGTCACGGCATTGTGATTTCTCGGCAGGTAGCCTAGTGGTTAGAGCGTTGGACTTGTAACCGGAGGGTTGCAAGTTCAAATCCCCGAGCTGACAAGGTAAAAATCTGTCGTTCTGCCCCTGGACAAGGCAGTTGACCCACTGTTCCCCGGGTGCCAAAGACGTGGATGTCGATTAAGGCAGCCCCCCGCACCTCTCTGATTCAGAGGGGTTGGGTTAAATGCGGAAGACACATTTCAGTTGAAGGCATTCGGTTGTACAACTGACTAATAATGGTGACTGACTACAGCTGAGGTCCTGGCTGCTGCTGATTTTTGATGTCCTTTGTTTTAAATTTATTATTATTATTATTATTATTATTTATAAAAGAATGTTGGTTGTTTGCTGTTTTCTTCTGCCTTTTCCTATTTTCTCTTTAGTTCATTCTCTTGGTTGTTGGTGCATTGGGGGTTCTTGGGGTAGGGAACGGAATTAATTGCATTTTTATTTTTCTTCCTGGGGGGGTGGGGGCTGTGGGAGGGGTCTCGATTGGTTGAGGGACAGCTATTGGGGAACTGTGGTGGGGGATCTTCGAGGATTTGGGTTCATGTTTTTTGGCCTGGTGGTAGATCGGTCAACATGCCCTTGAGCAGGGCATTGACGCTGGATGCTTCTGTGTGTCGCTCTAAATGGGAATCTGTTGGATGACTGGTGTGATGTGGTTGTTGAGCGGCTTCACTGCAAGTATATTGTATGTTTCGAATTTTCAATAATAAATAAATAAATAAAAAAAAAAATAAAGTCCACCTGTGTGCAATCTAAGTGCCACATGATCTGTCACATGATCTCAACACCAAGCAAGCGGCACCATGAAGACCAAGGAGCTCTCCAAACAGGTCAGGGACAAAGTTGTTGAGAATTACAGATCAGGGTTGGGTTATAAAAAAAAAGATCAGAAAGTTTGAACATCCCACAGAGCACCATTAAGTCCATTATTAAAAATGTAAAGAATATAGCACCACAACAAACCTGCCAAGAGAGGGCCGCCCACCAAAACTCACAGACCAGGCAAGGAGGGCATTAATCAGAGGCAACAAAGAGACCAAAGATAACCCTGAAGGAGCTGCAAAGCTCCACAGCGGAGATTGGAGTATCTGTCTATAGGACCACTTTAAGCCTTACACTCCACAGAGCTGGGCTTTACGGAAGAGTGCCCAGAAAAAAAGCCATTGCTTAAAAAAAAAAATAAGCAAACACGTTTGGTGTTCACCTTTCAGCAGGACAATGACCCTAAGCATACTGTTAAAGCAACACTCGAGTGGTTTAAGGGGAAACATTTAAATGTCTTGGAATGGCCTAGTCAAAGCCCAGACCTCAATCCAATTGAGAATATGTGGTATGACTTAAAGATTGTACACCAGCGGAACCCATCCAACTTGATGGAGCTGGAGCAGTTTTGCCTTGAAGAATGGACAATAATCCCAGTGGCTAGATGTGCCAAGCTTATAGAGACATACCCCAAGAGACTTGCAGCTGTAATTGCTGCAAAAGATGGCTCTTTGGGGGGGTGAATAGTTATGCTAATAGTTAGTTTTTGTTTCACAATAAAAAATATTTTGTATCTTCAAAGTGGTAGGCATGTTGTGTAAATCAAATGAGACAACCCCCCCCAAAATCCATTTTAATTCCAGGTTGTAAGGCAACAAAATAGGAAAAATGCCAAGGGGGGTGAATACATTCACAAGCCACTGTAGGTCTGCGGGTCTGACAGGGTCTTCCCAGCAGAAGTCTATTTGTTCTGCACAGTGTCTTGGGAATAGCAGAGGGGAGGGAGGCACACCCAGGTCTATAAATCAACTCCTCAGAGCAGTCTGCTTTAAGTGTGTCCACTGCACTAAACACTTCATCCCTCAACCTCTCTCATCCTCGCCAAGCTAAATAAATATTGTCCACTTCAACCCGTTTCAAGAAAAGACACAATCGATATAACTCTAGTCTTGTGCATGTTGTTCCTTTGTTAGATTAGGTAGCACAGTGATTATTTTAGGATGGAGAAATGTCATATTCTACACTACAGTGCATCAATAGGAATAGTGAGGCTAATAGCAATGCTATTTCACCTGGTTTTCTGAGGACAGATTGGTTGTTACACTGTTATATGACTGCTATGACAAACATTTAGTGAGTTAGTGCTGAATGTGCTGCTAAGCACGTTCTGTCCCTTCATCTACCGCTGAACACTGTGACTGGAACAGCCTGTGGGTTGACGGGAGAGAAAACTCAATCGGCCGCTTTACATTGACTGTATGTGTACTGATAATACTGACCCATGGCGCTGTGTCTGTTGTTCTCCGTCTCGTCTAGTTTCAGGCCAAGAGCAGACTCTCTGGTCTCCTCCGGTGTGGTGCTGCGGGACGAGTCGGGGGTGGGCTTGGCCTTGTCAGCATTGCTGCAGGGGGCGGAGTCAACCTTTTCAACCTTGCTGGTAGGGGCGGAGTAAGGGGCGACATTGACCATAGTCTTGCTCCTGGGGCCGGTGTCAATCTTGCTGGGGGCAGAGTCTCGGGAGGAGTCAGCCATGGCAGCACTGCTGCTGGGGGTGGAATCAATGCCGGGCTTGGACACATCAGCCCTACTGGAGGCTGAGTCAGAGTCGGCCATTGAGGTGTCAGCGACAGAGGTGCCGGCGGCGACCCCACTACTGCTACTGCTGCTGCTGTAGACAGACCCATTGCTCAGCTCAGAGCCAGAGTCCTCCTCCGCAGGCAGGCTGGGGTTAGGAGAGCTGGGGGCTGGGAAGGGAGAGGGGGCCATCTGCACATTGGTGCGAGGTGCTGGGGTGCTAGGAGCTGGGGTGACAGAGGCAGCAGGGGTAGGAGGGGGTGCCGGGGCCTTTCTCTTCCTCAGTGTACTCTCTGAGTCAGGAGCCACCTGCGAGAGAGCGAGAGAGTAATGAGTCTCGGGCTTAACAACTCCCCCTAGCCGTGACAATATACCCTATAAACCATTTATTCTTGGACATCATCACTGCTCATTATCATTATTAAAAAGGTGCACTATGCAGAAATCGCGCCTCCATTTCCTGGTTGCTAAAATTCGAATCTGTTACAAAACAAGCAATCATTGTGTAGAAAATCATTGTATCATCTAAGCCGCTGTGAAATATCTTTTCCATAACAAAATACTGTATTTCCAGCAGTTTGAAGCAGGTGTACAAAACCAAAAGTAAAAGATGCAAAAACTTAAGAATGGGAAGCATAGAAATAGAGCACATAGAACAGATCAACTGCTCGTTAGACTTGCTTTCAAGGAGAATGACATAACTAACATTTCTATGTGAATTTGGTCGGGTCGCCAAAAAGTTACATATTGTAGCTTTAAGACATTAATATCTTAAGATGAAATGTATTGTATGGATTACGGAACTTTGCCTGTCAGTCAGACTATCAGTCAAAATACCTAAGTGTTCCATGTTTATTTGTATGCTTTACTGAGAGGTATTATTGCTTCCTTATACAACAAAACAACGTGTGACCCATTTAATCTCAACATGTCCTCTGATCCTGGAGGCATGGACATAAAAACACTTTAAACGTGTTTGGTGGCCACTTCAAATCTTTGCATGGGAATCAAATCAAATCAAGCTTTATTTATATAGCACATTTCAGACATGAATGCAACGCAGGGTGCTTCACAGGAAAAGCACAAATAAAAAACAAAAACAAATATTTACGACAACAAACATGAGTATAAAAACTAAAAGAAGAACAATAAAAACTGAAACGCTAAAAAAGCATCCAAAGGAAAAGGTGTGTTTAAGGTGTGTTTTAAGATCTCTTAAATATATCCACCGTTTTGGACCACCTCATGTTCTCTATCAGGCTATTCCAGAGGCTGGGGGCATAGTAACTAAAGGCTGCCTCTCCAAGCCTCTTGGTCCTAGGCTTTGGGATAGTTAAAAGGCCAGTGCCAGAGGACCTGAGGGACCTACTGGGTACATAACTCAAAGCATGTCTGACATGTATTGTGGTGCACAATCGTGGTTTGATTTAAAAACCAATAGAAGAATATTCAAATTAATTCTAAAAAACTCACTGGCAGCCAGTGCATTGACTTTAAAACCGGTGTAATGTGTGCTCTCCGTCTGGTATTGGGCAGAACCCGTGCTGCAGCATTCTGTATGTTTTGCAGTTGACCAGTGACTTTCTTGGGTAGACCAGACAGGAGAGCATTACAGTAGTCTAGCCCGCTTGTAACAAGTATGGATGAGTCTCTCTATATCATCCTGAGATGGACACACCTTGGCAACGGACACACCTTGGCAATGTTCCGCAGGTGGTAAAAAGCTATTTTTGGTCACATTCTTAATGTGTGATTCGAAATTTATATCAGAATCGAACATGACCCATAGGTTTTTTACCTGGTGTTTTCTTCATTGCCCGTGAAACCTATTTCACCGTAATGTTGTATGTGACCTAAAGCTATACTCCACAATACTTATCTAATTGACAAAGTGAAAATATGTAGAGAATAAAAATATTTCAAAACATGCATCCTGTTTGCAACAAGGCAATAAAGTACAGTGGGGCAAAAAAGTATTTAGTCAGCCACCAATTGTGCAAGTTCTCTCACTTAAAAAGATGAGAGAGGCCTGTAATTTTCATCATAGGTACACTTCAACTATGACAGACAAAAGGAGGAAAAAAAAAAATCGAGAAAATCACATTGTAGGATTTTTAATGAATTTATTTGCAAATTATGGTGGAAAATAAGTATTTGGTCACATACAAACAAGCAAGATTTCTGGCTCTCACAGACCTGTAACTTCTTCTTTAAGAGGCTCCTCTGTCCTCCACTCGTTACCTGTATTAATGGCACCTGTTTGAACTTGTTATCAGTATAAAAGACACCTGTCCGCAACCTCAAACAGTCACACTCCAAACTCCACTATGGCCAAGACCAAAGAGCTGTCAAAGGACACCAGAAACAAAATTGTAGACCTGCACCAGGTTGGGAAGACTGAATCTGCAATAGGTAAGCAGCTTGGTTTGAAGAAATCAACTGTGGGAGCAATTATTAGGAAATGGAAGACATACAAGACCACTGATAATCTTCCTCGATCTGGGGCTCCACGCAAGATCTCACCCCGTGGGGTCAAAATGATCACAAGAACGGTGAGCAAAAATCCCAGAACCACACGGGGACCTAGTGAATGACCTGCAGAGAGCTGGGACCAAAGTAACAAAGCCTACCATCAGTAACACACTACGCCGCCAGGGACTCAAATCCTGCAGTGCCAGACGTGTCCCCTGCTTAAGCCAGTACATGTTCAGGCCCGTCTGAAGTTTGCTAGAGAGCATTTGGATGATCCAGATGAGGATTGGGAGAATGTCATATGGTCAGATGAAACCAAAATAGAACTTTTGGTAAAAACTCAACTCGTCGTGTTTGGAGGACAAAGAATGCTGAGTTGCATCCAAAGAACACCATACCTACTGTGAAGCATGGGGGTGGAAACATCATGCTTTGGGGCTGTTTTTCTGCAAAGGGACCAGGACGACTGATCCGTGTAAAGGAAAGAATGAATGGGGCCATGTATCGTGAGATTTTGAGTGAAAACCTCCTTCCATCAGCAAGGGCATTGAAGATGAAACGTGGCTGGGTCTTTCAGCATAACAATGATCCCAAACACACCGCTCGGCAACGAAGGAGTGGCTTCAGAAGAAGCATTTCAAGGTCCTGGAGTGGCCTAGCCAGTCTCCAGATCTCAACCCCATAGAAAATCTTTGGAGGGAGTTGAAAGTCCGTGTTGCCCAGCGACAGCCCCAAAACATCACTGCTCTAGAGGAGATCTGCATGGAGGAATGGGCCAAAATACCAGCAACAGTGTGTGAAAACCTTGTGAAGACTTACAGAAAACGTTTGACCTCTGTCATTGCCAACAAAGGGTATATAACAAAGTATTGAGATAAACTTTTGTTATTAACCAAATACTTATTTTCCACCATAATTTGCAAATAAATTCATTAAAAATCCTACAATGTGATTTTCTGGATTTTTTTTTCCCTCATCTTGTCTGTCATAGTTGAAGTGTACCTATGATGAAAATTACAGGCCTCTCTCATCTTTTTAAGTTGGAGAACTTGCACAATTGGTGGCTGACTAAATACTTTTTTGCCCCACTGTAATACTTCAAAAAATGTGGAAAAGCAACTTTAAAACTTCAATTCTAAAGTAGTCATTAACCTTTTGCCCTGAATACAAAGAGTTAGGTTTTTTTTTTGCATTGTTGTTTGCTGTTTTCTTCTGTCTTTCCTTTTTTCTCTTTAGTTCATTCTCTTGGTTGTTGGTGGTTGTTGGGGGATGAATGTAATATAAAAATATATATGTTTGGGACAAATCCAATACAACACATTACTGAGACCAATCTTTATTTTATTTACCCCTTTTTTCTCAAAAATCTTGTGCTATCCAATTGGTAGTTACAGTCTTGTCTCATCGCTGCAACTCCCGTACGGACTCGGGATAGGCGACGGGCGAGAGCTGTACATCCTCCGAAACACAACCCAACCCAACCCGGAAGCCAGCCGCACCAATGTGTTGGAGGAAACACTGTACACCTGGCTACCGTGTCAGCGTGCACTGCGTCCGGCCTGCCACAGGAGTCCCTAGTGCGCCAATGGGACAAGGACATCCTTGCCAGCCAAACCCTCCCCTAAACAGGACAACGCTGGACCAATTGTGAGCCGCCCCATGGGTCTCCCGGTCGCGGCTGGCTGCGACAGAGCCTGGACTCAAACCCAGAATCTCTAGTGACACAAATCCTAGAGGAAAAGCTGGTTCAGTCTGCTACCACCAGACAGCGATTAATTCAACTTTTAAGCAGGACAATAACCTAAAACACAAGTCCAAATCTACACTGGAGTTTCTCACCAAGTTCTGACTTAAATCTGCATGAAAATCTATGGCAAGACCTGAAAATGGTTGTCTAGCAATGAACAACCAATTTGAGAGAGGTTGAAGACTTTTGAAAATAACAAATGGGCAAATGTTGCACAATCCAGGTGTGGAAATCTCTTAGAGACTTTCCCAGAAAGACTCACAGCTGTAGTTGCTGCCAAAGGTGATTCTAACATGTTAGAATCACCTTTCACCTCAGTATGTTAGAATCAATATTCTTCATATTTGTTTTAACAATTATTAAACTTTCTCCCACTTTGACAGTATTTTGTGTAGATCATTGACCAAAAAATGACAATTAAACACATTTTAATCTCACTTTGTAACACAACAAAATGTGGAAAAAGTAAAAGGGTGTGAATACTTTCTGAAGGCACTATATACAGTATGTTCCATTTATTAGGTTTACAGTATTATCCAGCCAGCATGCTGAGCACATCCCTGAGAGGTCGTTAGAGAGATGCTTTAAAGCCACCTAACCCATGAGTGACCTTGGTCCCAGTGTGTGTGAGCTGGGCCTAGAAGCCCAGCAACCCGGAGTCGCCTCTTCACTGTTGACAAACTAGACACACTAATGTACTTGTCCTCTTGCTCAGTTGTGCACCGGGGCCTCACCTCTCCTCTTTATTTTCTGGTTAGAGACTGTTCTGTTCTGTGACGGGAGTAGTACACAGCGTTGTACGAGTTCTTCAGTTTCTTGGCAATTTCTCGCATGGAATAGACTTCATTTCTCAAAACAAGAATAGACTGACGAGTTTCAGAAGAAAGTTATTTGTTTCTGACCATTTTGAGCCTATAATCGAATCCACAATGCTGATTCTCCAGATACTCAACTAGTCTAAAGAAGGACAGTTTTATTGCTTCTTTAAATCAGAACAACAGTTTTTATCTGTGCTAACATAATTGCAAAAGGGTTTTCTAGCTAACACAACGTGTCATTGGAGCGCAAGCGTGATGGTTGCTAATAATGGACCCCTGTACGCCTACGCAGATATTCCATTAAAAAAAAACTATAAAAAAAATGCAGTTTTCAGCTACAATAGTCATTTACAGCATTAACAATGTTTTCACTGTATTTCTGATGTTTGATGTTATTTTATTGGACATAAAATTGGATTTTCTTTAAAAAACAAGGAAATGTATAAGTGACCTCAAACTTTTGAATGGTAGTGTATATATATATATTATATTTATTTTGCTAGGTAGCATTAGCTTGCGCTAGTCGGCTGTACTTGCGCCAAAAGTCCAGTATTTTTCATCAAATAGCTTGTTCTCCAACTTCTTTTTAAATAGTGAGCCAACATGTTTTCAGCTATTTTATTTCCATGACTGATCAAAACTCGTTTTCTTATGCTCTCTTGTGTCTCTCTGCAGCAGACATATAGTGAGCAATATGTTTGGAACATCAAATCGCAATATCGAATTGCAATACTATAGAATCGTGATGTTGTGGAAGATTTTGCCACCACAGTGAGAATTGCAATACATATCGTATCGGCACCTACGTATCATGATATTACTGTATCATGAGGTCCCTGGCAATTCCCAGCCCTAATTAAAATGGGTCAACACTTCCTTATATCTTCGACTAATTTTCCCCCTGCTACAAACTGTCTGTACTACTACTGTCATCTGTCTGCATGTCAACTGGTGAGCTGTTTATGAACTCAATGACCAGGCCTGCAGTACAGAGACCATAGATATGGAAAGACAGCACAGCATGGGCAGCCCCATTGCTTCGTATGCTCTTACTGGGATATTATTGCTTCCTTATACAACAAAACAACGTGTGATCCCTTTAACCTCAACATGTCCTCCGAGCCTGGAAGCATGGACATAAAAACACTTTCAACTGTGTTTGGTGGGTTCTTCAAACCTTTGCATGGGAATCCTATTTGACCGTAATGTGTGTGACCTAAAGCCTTACATTGAACAAAAAGGTGTTGCGTGAGTTGGGGGTGGGAGTGCATAAACCTTTTCACAAAGGCGTCCCTCGCCTTTTCTATGGTTGCACATATCATCTACGCAAGGGTGAACTTTGATGTCTAAATATTTAATGTGTGTGACAGCACCGATCAAGTTCGTGAAGAAATAAATGACCATATATTTGCATCAGCCTCAACTCTATTTGTGTGTGTGCAACTTGTGCAAATCTGATACAAAAGGTAAAGAAAAACATTGACCTCAAATGTGAAGACAAAGTATTAAAATGGGTCAACGCTTCCTTCTATCTCCGACAAATTTGCTACAAACTGTCTGTTCTACTACTGTCGTCTCTCCGCATGTCAACTGGTGAGCTGTCTATGAACTCAATGACCCAGGCCTCCAGTACAGAGACCATAGATATGGAAAGACAGCACACGTTCTATCCTTGCAAATGGCATCCTCTGTGACAGCATGAGCAGCCCCATTGAGGGCTATCTCCATTTTAAAGTAGTCATCCAGAGCCCTCTATCTTCATGGCAGAGACAGCTATTCACTCTACCACTGACAGACTAACTCCCCATGCTCCCTCATCTTACATGCTCCATTAGATCCACAAAGTTGACCTGACAACTCACTGTCTCAAAACTATGCAGCAAACGTATGGTCCAATGAGAAATATTCATCACTCGCTAAAGTGTGCGTGCAAACGGTTTATATTGCTGTCGTTATACTTCCAACATATATATCAGATTTAGACGGGAGCTAATCCATTGCCATGCAGGGTTATTAAATATACTAAGCAAGGGAAGCTTTGGTCTCCATTTGGCCAATCTTATGTACATGTTCCCCAGACTTAAATTGCCTCCTCTAAACACCAAAGTGCACCACTCAGTCACTTTAAACCGTAATCCATAGCTGAGCAACACAATCAATTCCCTTGGTATGTTTACACTCCAGTACAACAGTAGTATGGAGCATCCATAGAGAATGGCCTGATTACAGTCTGTGAGAGGACGCCGTCGCTTATTGTCTTTCACTCTGAAGAGCAGCCAATGCACACACAGTCACACACGTGCACCCACACATGGTCATGCACACATACACACACATCCATCTTCATATCCCAGTCAGTCCTCCATTACAGATTCAACTTTGCCCCACATGCTATGGTATGCCAGAGAACCACAAGTATGAACGGTGGTGTGATGGTGGAGGTGCATACACAGTTCAGGGAGTTTACGCAACTCTACCTGTGTAAAGAAGTGCAAGGTGGCGGGCGGTAAGTAACACAGCGCTGTAACCACAATGACTCAATCCCAGAGAAACACCAAGTATTTTCTTAGAATATAAAAATAAAACAAGGACATTCGGACTTACCACATTCAAGGAATAAAAAAAAAAAGTTCGACAAATCATTTGTTATGGCTTGTTGCTACTTTCATCGCAATTTCAAGCCTGAGGTGATTTTCCATGAGCCATGCCCAAACTGCTGTGCACTCTCTCACCCAACCAGACTCACCTACCTACCACTTGCACAACCCATCTCCTGCAGTGCTCTACTAACTCTACATCACAGACTGCATCAAATCACATTTACTATACACTGATGTGCTGCCACTCAATGCTATCATTCAGTCAAATATTTCTATAGCTTTTCTACCACCTAATCCTGCAGGAATGCTAGCTCACTCCTTAATGGTTGACTTGGTCTATGTCCCAAAAGGGACCCATAGTGCACTACGTTAGACTAGAGCTCTATGGGCCCTGGTCAAAAGTAGTGAACTATTAAGTGAATAGGGTGCTTATTGGGGATGCAGGCTCAGTCCCCTGGCTGCCAAAGCTCCAGCTTTTTAATTACTCAACACAGCACACCACTCCAGAGCTGGCACAGTGAATTTACAGGCTCTTTATGGTCAGACCACACACACACACACACCTGTAGGTACGCGCACACAAGTACATGCACACACATACACAGATTTCAAAGAAAAAGTATATCAGTGCTCATGGCATAAGTCCACTTCAATGAAGTGTGGACTACTCTGTGCCAACTGTAGTGAAAATAGGTCCATTATTAATCTTATCAGTGCTGGATATTACTTTGTCTGCTAAGGTTAAAATTACATTCCAACATAAAACCACAACAAGGCCTAGATTTTTTTGTCATTCTGAGGTACAAAACAATTCTTTAAAAAACTTAACTGTGAAACTGATTTGGAAAAAATAATGATTTAAAATGTGAACATAAACACAGCTCCAAACAAGCCCCATTATCTCCAACAGGAGGAGAGAAACCCTTTAGAGCCAACATAACATGGTGAAAAAACAACATTCCCCACAACATTTCCGTGAGAAGACGCCACCACTACTTCATTACACACACACACACACACACACACTAGACTACACAGTTCCAGTGGGCTGTTTGTTTGGGCATTAGGGGCCTCTTCCTTTGTTCCTGAGAACACAATATTTTCTTCCTTAGGAAAGAGGAAAGGAGCATGATAGAGAGACTCCCAAAATGCACCCTATATCAGTGTTTCCCAACCCTGGTTCTTGAGTATCCCCAACAGTACACCTTTTCATTGTAGCCCTGGATAAGCACACCTCATTCAACTCATTGAGGTCTTGATGATTATTTGACAAGTTGAATCCGGTGTGCTTGTCCAGGGATACAATAAAAATGTGTACCGTTGGGGGTACTCGAGGACCAGGGTTGTGAAACACTACCCTATACCGTGCCCTACTTTTGACTAGGGCTCTGGTCAAAAGTAGTGTACTATATAGGGAATGGGGTGCCATTTGGGATACAACTTAAGTCTGCACTCAAAACTATTTGAGCTGCCCGTGATTCCGTTTCCCACTTATTTTAATCACACTGTTCCACAGTAGAGCTTGTCACACTGAAACATCCGCAGTGTTGCCTAATCACTCATACATACACTAGCAAGTTTGCATGAAGTGAAACAAGAGAACCTAAAATAAACTGCATGGCCTTATGTGATAGAATATAATTTACAGAGGGTGTTGATTAAAGGAAATGGAGGTCTTGTTAGCAGATGAGCTGAAAATCCAAGGCAGGCCACTTGAATAGTCCAATTCAGAGAGGCGTTGAGTAAGTTAAGGCTTCCGAACCAACCATTCTCACTCTAACAGCCACATGGTTTACCTGCGTAGCAATCATGTAGGCCTAACTGAGGGATTAGAAACATATGACTCAGATCACAAGCTTCCTCTTAAAGGCATAATGTGTGACCTTACAGAATGTGGAACATTTCAAAAAAACACTTCTAATCAAAACTGAGGTTTCCCACATATTCAAGTTTTTTGTTTTAGAAAAGGTCCACAACTATTATTGAGAATGGTATCATCAGCCCAACGTAGAAATATCCAAACCACGCAAGATTGTAAACAGATTGTAAACAGACAACTTGTATCTTGCTAAAACAGATTAAAACGGTAGGCTACATTAAAGTGGATTAAAAGCGCTGCAGTACAAAAAGCCAATGACGGATTGCTATGAAAGACTGAACCCCTCTTGGTTCAGATGATGCCATCTCCCTAAGGAATGGTTTATGCAGGTAATGCTAGCCATCTCAATCAATCACACTTAGCCTGTGCTGCCAGCATCCCCTTGATGGGATGGAGTCTGAGGCTGCATCCTAAATAGTACCCTATTCCTTACATAGTGCACTTCTTTTGACCAGGACCAATTGGGATGCTGCCTCAGACTGTACTGCTTGGCAGGTCCAACCTGAAAGCAGAGCCAGGAGTCGATACATCAACATCACTAAGAGCCATGCTGCAGAGAAAAACAGAGGATGTTCAGTAGGCTCCATGACATGTGTCCCGTTGATTTAAATACTTGAGAATAGATCAGGTCAACTACTGAGATTCAGAGAAGAATAACACTCCTTAGAGTAGGATTGGAAAATTCTGGTAACTTTCCCAAGTTTAGCAGAAATCCTGGTTTGAAGATTCCCAGCATCAGGGAAGAAAAGGAGCAAGGAATCTGGAATTCTCCAACTAGGATTTCTGGAAAACCTGGACATTTTGGAAAAGTTACTGGAATTTTACAACCCTTCCCTGGAGTGAGCAGATTGAACCCCCCAAAAATGGAACCATAGAAACCATATTACTCAATGTCTATTACAAAATGTATTGAGCGTGTACCGACTATATTGATCACAGTAGGCTCCAAGTCTCTTAGACCAATCACTATTCTAACCTAACCTATCCCCCTTCCCTTTCAGTGGTCTTCTGAGTTAATGCTATCTCATCCAAGAGATACTTGTTGAAATGATTCAAACATTTTTACAGCAAACTTTTGTCTCGTTTGTTGAACTCTCAACCTCACCTGTCCTCTGCTCTGACTATGTACAGTAACACTGGCATAAAGAGCCTGTCAAGCTGACTTCATGCCTGTCTGCCTCTGGAAACACGACACCCCACTTATACATATTTGATGTTGTGCCACCAAAACACACCTAATCCACTGCTGCATTACTACTGCAATCTCAGAACCAAATCTGGCGTTTATGTTAGCAGTCTGTCTGTCACTAGAGACTACTGTTGCATAAGCCAGATGTTACCTTTTCAGCATGCCAAACAGGCTTACACAAGTGTGCCTGCCTGCATCAAACCTATTACCGAACACTGAAGCGGAAAGCTCAGGATGACAGGCTAGGCCATGTCACAAAAGGCATTCTAAACATGACCTCTCACATGCTGACCACACCACTCGCGTTGCGTGCGTAAGCGCTGCAATCATTGTAGCCACACTTTTTGCGCACGTCAACGAGCGTCTGCGTAGCCAGGCGCTAAAATAAAACTTGGTTCTATTTGTGACGCGTGACATGCTGCAAGTCCCGCCTCTCCCATCTCCTCATTGGTTTTTAGGAGCATATACCACGTGTCATCTCCTCATTGATTTTTAGGAGCATATACCCACATGGATGACTGAAAGATGAACTGAGGTCCACACTCCAGTCCAGTCGGTAGTGGCAATGCACCTTAAAGTTGGTTGCCAACCGCCATATAAAGTCCAAAGAAGAAGAAGAAGCCTGAAGGAGGAGAGATTACTAGAAACGTTTACCCTTTTATCTGTGGAATAATTGTCGGAGTAGAGGACCTTGTGTATTTCAGGTAAAATAACAACCCAATGTTTATATCCCAGGACAAATTAGCTAGCAACAGTAAGTTAGCTAGCTAAATTGGTATCAATGTTTAATGCTTTTCGACCTGTCCCCAAATTAATGTAGTTGGTTCAGAGTTCGTTTTGATATTTCAACCTGCGTGTCCTGATCGCGTCTAGTGTGGGTGGACAAAATCAACATGCGCTCAATGTCGCGCCGGTGCCGTCTCGTCAGCATGTTAGCCTACTCCTGTCCAAATCATAATGTCAGCTATTTGCCTAATAAAAACTTTAAACACTCCTTCAGCACAAGATGTTGGATGCATACCAAATGACACCATATTCCCTTTGAAGTGCACTATAAAAGGGAATATGGTGCAATTTGGGAAGCACCCATTGACCCCAGATAAACCCAGCTGGCTATTTGATTGAATAAGGCCTTGGGCTTGACTATTGATTGTAAATTGATACTGTACTGAGATCAATAGAGAGTCATAACTAGTGATGGGGATCGATAGTTACCTATCAGGATGTTATTTTTTATTTATTTTGTAGTTTCACCCCTTTTTGTCCCCAATTTTCATGGTATCCAATTGGTAGTAGTTACAGTCTTGTCTCATCGATGCAACTCCCGTACGGTACGGAGGAGAGATGCTGGGTGTCGGTGGAGGACGTTTTGGATCCTTCGATGCTGCAGGAGTTCCACCGTCTCCATCCGGATCGCCCTGCGCCTCGTCCTCCGGGTCGTCCCAGAGTTCGAGTCCATGACTGATCAAAACTTGAAGTAGTGCAAAGGAGGTAAGGCTGACCGAGACCCCCAGACGTTCCATGAATGCCCTCCAGACTCTTGACGTGAACTGGGGACCTCGATCAGATACTATGTCCTCAGGCACCCCGTAGTGCCGGAAGACGTGTGTAAACAGGGCCGCCGCAGTTTGTAGAGCCGTAGGGAGACCGGGCAAAGGAAGGAGACGGCAGGACTTAGAGAACCGATCCATAACGACCAGGATCGTGGTGTTACCCTGTGAGGGAGGAAGAGCCGTGAGGAAGTCCACCGACAAGTGCGACCACGGCCGTTGTGGAACGGGTAAGGGCTGTAACTTCCCTCTGGGCAGGTGCCTAGGAGCCTTGCACTTTGCGCACACCGAGCAGGAGGAAACATAAACCACTTAGCCAAAGTGGACCACCAGTACTTCCCACTAAGACAGCGCACTGTCCGACCGATGCCAGGATGACCAGAGGAGGGTGACGTGTGGGCCCAATAGATCAAATGGTCACGGACAGCAGACAGAACGTACAGGCGCCCAGCTGGACACTGGGGGGGGAGTGGGCTCTGTACGTAACGCCCGCTCGATGTCCGCGTCCAGCTCCCACACTACCGGTGCCACCAAGCAAGAGGCCGGGAGTATGGGAGTGAGAGAGCACGGCTCCTATTCCAGCCTCGGACGCGTCCACCTCCACTATGAACGCCAAAGAGGGATACGGATGAGCTAGCACGGGACCCGAGGTAAACATAGCCTTCAAGTGACCAAAAGCCCTGTCCACCTCAGCTGACCACTGCAAACGCACCGGTCCCCCCTTCAGCAGTGAGGTAATGGGAGCCGCTACCTGACCAAAGCCCCGGATAAACCTCCAGTAATAGTTGGCAAACCCTAGAAATCGCTGCACTTCATTTACGCACGGCTGAAATGCGGTCACTCTCCATCTCCACCCCTGAAGTAGAAATGCGGTACCCTAGGAAGGAGACGGACTGTTGAAAAAACAGACATTTCTCAGCCTTGACGTACAGGTCATGCTCCAACAGTCGACCAAGCACCCTGCGTACCAGAGACACATGCTTGGCGCGTGTAGCGGAGTATATCAGAATGTCATCAATATACACCACTCCACCCTCCCCGTGCAGGTCCCTGAAAATGTTGTCTACAAAGGCTTGGAAGACTGATGGATCATTCATCAACCCGTACGGCATGACGAGGTACTCATAATGCCCTGAGATGGTACTAAATGCCGTCTTACACTCGTCTCCCTCCCGGATACGCACCAGGTTGTAAGCGCTCCTGAGATCCAATTTTGTGAAAAAGTGCGCCCCGTGGCTATGAGAGGTAGCGGGTAACTGTACTTCACAGTGATCTGGTTGATGCCTCGATAGTCAATACACGGGCGCAGACCTCCATCCTTCTTCTTCACAAAAAAGAATCTTGAGGAGGCAGGTGAAGTGGAGGGCCGAATTTACCCCTGCCCCAGGGATTCGGAGACATATGTTTCCATAGCCGCCGTCTCCTCTTGCGACAGGGGATATACGTGACTCCTGGGAAGTGCTGCGTCTACCAGGAGATTTATCGCACAATCCCCCCGTCGATGGGGTGGTAATTGAGTCGCCTTCTTTTTACAGAAGGCGAGAGCCAAATCGGCATATTCAGAGGGAATGCGCACGGTGGAGACCTGGTCTGGACTTTCCAACGTAGTAGCACCGATGGACACCCCTAAACACCTCCCCGAGCACTTTCGTGACCATCCCTTGAGAGCCCTCTGTTTCCACAAAATAGTGGGGTCATGACAGGCTAACCAGGGTAGGCCCAGCACCACGGGAAACGCAGGAGAATCAATAAGGAAGAGACTAATTCTCTCCCCTTGACCCTCCTGCGTCACCATGCCCAGTGGAGCGGTGACCTCCCTAATTAGCCCTGACCCTAATGGTCAACTATCTAGGGCGTGAACTGGGAAGGGCATGTCCTCTGGAACAATAGGGATGCCTAAACTATGGGCAAATGAACGGTCAATAAAATTCCCAGCTGCGCCTGAATCTACGAGCGCCTTATGCTGGGAATGCGGGGAAAACTCAGGAAAGTTGATATACAAAAACATGTGAGCAACAGGGGGCTCTGGGTGAGCCTGGTGCCGACTCACCTGGGGTGACACGAGAGTGCCCTGCCTGCTGCCTCGACTCCCAGAGAAACCTCCCCAGCACCGACTGGCAGTGTGCCCTCTGCGGCCACAGATGGTGCATGGACCGGTCCCTCCTCCGGTCGCCCTAAGTGCAGCACCTCCCAGCTCCATGGGCGTCGGAGGGGTGGTGCTGGGGGATGGAACCGACAGGCCCCGATCTGGACGTCCGCGGGTAGCCAGCAGGTTATCCAGCCGGATGGACAGGTCCACCAGCTGGTCAAAGGTAAGAGTAGGGTCCCTGCAGGCCAACTCCCGACGGATGTCCTCTCGTAAACTACACCGGTAGTGATCGATCAGGGCCCTGTCGTTCCATCCCGCGCCGGCGGCCAGGGTTCTGAAGTCCAAGGCGAACTCCTGTGCGCTCCTAGTTCCGTCTCAGGTGAAACAGACGTTCACCCTCTTCAGCGGAAGTCGCGACAGTATTGTGAGGTCCCTGGTAATTCCCAGCTGAACATTCTTTGAAAAATAATTTTTGGTTTCAGGGAGAACCCTTTTTGGTTCCATAAGAATTTGACCTGAGAGAACCTTTTTTGGAACCAAAATAATTCTCCCTGGAACCAAAAAGGGTTCTTCAAAAGGTTCTTCTATGGGTACAGCCGAAGAACCCTTTTAGGTTCTATATAGCACCTTTTGCTATATAGAGTGTAGTCATACCGCAGGGGAACAGATTGTCATCACTACAACACTAGCCAATCTACCAGTAGCTCAGGCTCATGGAAAGGAGACCTAAGAGCAGCCATCCCATCCCTCAGGCACTCCGTCCTCATCTAATCTCTCTGTTCTTGTCTAACCCTCACAAAAGGTTACATCAGGCCCATGTGCCATGTGTCTCAACATGCAGCCAGCCATCTTCCAAACACAATGCTTGTCTCATCCGTGCTAGCGAGTCACGGCACAGCAAGTGTTGCTTATCTCTGGGTGAACGGACTGATAAAGACGTTATAAGTGTTGTGTTTCTGAACAGTGTCTAATACCCTTTTCAGACATATGGAATAATCCGCCTTGAAAGCGCCTCGGCTACTGCATGTTTGTTTGTCTGTAAGGGTACACTACGGCTTTTTAAATGCAGACACGAAACCCTCTCTCAAGATAGCTTCGATGCACCACTGAACAGGCATTTTAAATCAAATAATCTCGAGCTGCCTGTGTGCAACCTGGCTGCCTGCTGCCTGCGCGCAGACCACTTTACCCTAAAAAAGTATGTTAAAGTTCATTAAATACCACGATTTACCAAGACGTTCAGTAAAAAGAAAACACATCTAGCTACCCAACCATAAAAAATTGCATAAATACAACAGCACATCAATCAGCTACTTTTATTGAACACTTTTGATGCGGCACTTTATTTAATTGTCTGAAAGGCTATCAATTATAAAGGGTATAATAAGACAGGCGCAAGAAAATAAACTGCGAGCCACGACAACATAAACCCAAATTAAATCCTGATTGGAAGAACAGCGTGAGTAGTACACAGAATACTGTGTGGACACCTTGTGCTTTTCTACAGGAGTCTCTGTCCAAATGGCACCCTATTCCCTACATAATGCACTAGTTTTAACCAGAGCACTATAGACCCTGGTCAAAAGTAGCACACTATATAGGGAATATGGTGGCATTTAGGATGTAATCCATTTCACAGATTAACAAGTGTGTTCCTGTTAGTAACGGTCACTATGACCACAACACACAGTTCCAGACAAACCCCATTCTCTCCAACAGGAGGAGAGAAGACCTTTAGAGCCAACATAACATGGTGAAAAAACAACATTTCCCACAACAACACCACGAGAAGAGAAAGAACACTACTACTATTGCTTTTAGATCCACAAGCAACACAAGGAGATTAGAGGAAATGTTTATCCATTGTTGCAATAGTTGATCTAAACACAGGTCACCATGACCTGAAGTGTGTGTGTGTGTGTGTGTTGCCCTCTCACCTGGTAGGCCTCCAGTGTGTAGCGGCCCTGGCAGGGTGTGGGGGCCGGGGGGGCCCGCCTCTTCTTAAGCTCTATCCTGGGGGGACATCCTAGAGATGTTCATGACGGACTGGGACTGGCCCAGGGTGCTGGGCCGCGCGTCCACACAGGGCACGATGGACACCGTGGACAGGCCCTGGATGAGGAGGGAGAGAGAAGGGTTAATGCAGAAGAATGACACAGACAGATAATGTGACACATTCACACAAACAGATGTGTGAGTACACACACACACAGAACAGAGCTGAATATGATCTGAGTGGCATTTAAAGGTCAGGTAATTCTAAATGGTCTCAGAAACCCAAAATAACAGGTTGATATGGTGGACAGTGGAAATGTCAAGGGCCAGTCCTGAAGGGTGAGCATGGGTCATGGCCTTTATTCACTAACGCTGTGTCCCAAGTGGCACCCTATTCCCTATGTTGCGCACTACTTTTTACAAGGACACATAACACTATATAGAGAATAGGGTGCCATTTGTGACTCCGACTAACAAGGACTCAGGACTGAATCTAAAATATCAGCATATCTTCATCATAGTCTGTTATTGCAGTGGTAAATTAAGCCAATGCAAAGCTTAGGGTTGGGTCTGTCTCCTCTAGTCTGCAAGAGGAGGCACTCAGATCCCTGCTGAATCAGGATGCTTTGTGACAGTTGTGATAGCTGCAGTCAGCTTTATTACCATTCTGTAGCTACGCCGCCTCGCTAATACACCGTCTGTCTGTCTGGAAGGGATGCTGCTGAGCAATGGGGAACGATCAAAGAATGATCAAAGGCTTTCCTAAGCATCTGAAGCTTAGCCTGGTCCCAGATCTGTTTGCACTGCCTTTCCAACTCCTATGGTCAATGTCGTTCCAAGTGATTATAAAAAGGGAGTTGGCAAGACAGCACAAACAGATCTGGGTCCAGGCTATCTGAAACATCCTAAGCTTCTGTACTGTAGCACAACTAGGAACAAAGATATGCATCTTTAAACGATGGTGGGGGTTTAAAGAAAAGAAAGGAAAACATTAAGTCAAAATGACACAGCATTTCAGACAATTCCTGGGCAGAGGATCAAAGTATGCATGAAAAAAAGTTAAAATGACTAAAACATTAAGTTCTAGTCATTAGAGGTAATCAGTGAACCACGCACTTCTCACAGTGGGGAGAATGAATAGAAAATGTGTGGGAGAGAAAAGCACTCAAAAAGGTATTCAGACCTGGGCATAAATAGTATTTGTTTTCTTTCAAAAATATTTTTGATCATTTGATTGAGCCTGCCTGGAGTGCCAGATGGGCATTGTTTGAACTTTTGGGACTATTTCATTGGTTCCATTACACCAGGAAAGCGCAATCAAACTAGTCTAGTCTACTAAGGAGAGTCAGTGTGGCTTTGAGGGAGATGTGCGTTGACAATTTCTTGCATATTGCATAAGCTTGGAAAAGCAGACCGAGCTACTATACACTAATGTAGAGCAAAGAGAAAAAGACATATGTAACAAGAACCTAGCTGGAGTCTTAGAATCCTACAGTAGATTTACTGCTGCCCCTCTAAGAACAGAGCCTGGATCAACTAAGTCGACACCATTCATCTTTATGACCTTCACATCCTGTTTAACTTTGATCTTCTCTTATCTTACTCAAGACACGTGCCTCTCCCACCTACTAGATCTTCCTGACTCAAAGAATAAAACATCTTGCAGACGCTTTTATCCAAGAGACTTACAGTCATGCATGCATACATTTTACGTATGGCTGGTCCCAGGAATCAAACCCACTCTCCTGTCATAGCAAGCGCCATGCTCTACCAACTGAGCTACAAAGGACTATTTGATTTATACATGGGCATAATTGCATCCCAAGGATAGATGACATGGCATACTTTACACAGTGCACAGTTGGCTTTACTCTATTCCCTTCTATTGACTGCTGCCTATATATAGGCTACTGTACATATAAACTCAGCAAAAAAAGAAACGTCCCTTTTTCAGGACCCTGTCTTTCAAAGATAAAAAAATCCAAATAACTTCACAGATCTTCATTGTAAAGGGTTTAAACACTGTTTCCCATGCTTGTTCAATGAACCATAAACAAATAATGAACATGCACCTGTGGAACGGTCGTCAAGACACTAACAGCTTACAGACGGTAGGCAATTAAGGTCACAGTTATGAAAACTTAGGACACTAAAGAGGCCTTTCTACAGAAAAACATCAAAAGAAAGATGCCCAGGGTTCCTGCTCATAGGAATGTTGCAAGGGCAATAAATTGCAATGTCTGTACTGTGAGACGCCTAAGACAGCGCTACAGGAAGACAGGACGGACAGCTGATCGTCCTCGCAGTGGCAGACCACGTGTAACACCTGCACATGATCGGTACAACCGAACATCACACCTGAGGGACAGGTACAGGATGGCAACAACAACTGCCCGAGTTACACCAGGAATGCACAATCCCTCCATCAGTGCTCAGACTGTCCGCAATAGGCTGAGAGAGGCTGGACTGAGGGCTTGTAGGCCTGTTGTAAGGCAGGTCCTCACCAGACATCACTGGCAATAACGTCGCCTAAGGGCACAAACCCACCGTCGCTGGACCAGACAGGACTGGCAAAAAGTGCTCTTCACTGACAAGTCACGGTTTTGTCTCACCAGGGGTGATGGTCGGATTTTGCGTTTATCGTCGAAGGAATGAGCGTTACACCGAGGCCTGTACTCTGGAGCAGGATCGATTTGGAAGTAGAGGGTCCGTCATGGTCTGGGGCGGTGTGTCACAGCATCATCGGACTGAGCTTGTCATTGCAGGTAATCTCAACGCTGTGCGTTACAGGGAAGACATCCTCGTCCCTCATGTGGTACCCTTCCTGCAGGCTCATCCTGGCATGACCCACCAGCATGACAATGCCACCAGCCATACTGCTCATTCTGAGCGTGACTTCCTGCAAGACAGGAATGTCAGTGTTCTGCCATGGCCAGCGAAGAGCCCGGATCTCAATCCCATTGAGCACGTCTGGGACCTGTTGGATCGGAGGGTGAGGGCTAGGGCCATTCCCCCCACAGAAATGTCCGGAAACTTGCAGGTGCCTTGGTGGAAGAGTGGGGTAACATCTTACAGCAAGAACTGGCAAATCTGGTGCAGTCCATGAGGAGGAGATGCACTGCAGTACTTAATGCAGCTACTGACTGTTACTTTTGACCCCTTTGTTCAGGGACACATTATTCCATTTCTGTTAGTCACATGTCTGTGGAACTTGTTCAGTTTATGTCTCAGTTGTTGAATCTTATGTTCATACAAATATTTACACATGTTAAGTTTTCTGAAAACAAATGCAGTTGACAGTGAGAGGACGTTTCTTTTTTTGCTGAGTTGCAAATATTCCAGTAAATCCAAAGCCTCAATCTTCTGCCGGTTGATCCCATGCCACGAGCGAGAAAGGGCTGAGAGAGAAAACCCTACATTTTTAGAAATCAGACAGCCTTCAGCAGGGACTGGGGAGTGATTCTTGGCCAGCGGCCAACCCTCTCCTCCCCTGATGAACTTTTCACACTGCGCTAATGTGTTCATGGCGACCTTCTCACATGAAAGTGAGTGTGGCTAAACTGTTAATATTCCAGCTCTCTGAGAGTCCCTCAGTACATCCACTGCATGTTCAATTATGAAAGACCAATAAAAAACATGAGCTGGCGCACACCCAGAAAATGTATTTTGTGTGGAGGTGCTGACTAACGGCGAATAAACTATAAAAATAAAAGAGTCGCACACTCCATATATAAACTCCCAGTAATTTAATGGGTAAATCACCAACGTTTAGGCATCACTGTCCCTTCTGCAGCGTAAATACTTGAACCAGGTTATGTAGACAAACACTGCAAGTAGTGCAACCAATGACAATAGTGAGGGGTTTGTTATAATGAATAAGTTAATTAGAATGAATTGAGTGAAACTGTTAAAAAACAATAGTTTATGGCATATTAAATATATTTGGCTATTGTTATTAGGCTACATTAGCGTATTGCCAATCTAATTGAATATTGCACATAATGTTAGCATCAACATACATTATTGTTTAATTCAATTTCACATTTAAATTGTTTCCCATTTCATTTGTTCCATGTAATCTTTGGTTCAACCTTAATGCATAATAAGCATCATCAACAGGGGGAAGATATTAGGTGTACGCTGATAAGCTGTAGAAAGAATATATACATTTACAAGACTTGTTCATAAAAGAGAGAATTGTTCATAAGAAAGGCCTGAGATAAAAGTCAATATTCAGACCACTGGGGATCAATGTTTTAGATAGGATATCCAGTAAGCCTCCCTTTGTAGTAGTAGGATCTCGATGTTACCTCCTCTCCTTGGTAGAGCAACATGCTCAATGCCTGTGTATTTGAGGGAGGAGTGTGGCTAAACTGTTAATATTCCAGCTCTCTGAGAGTCCCTCAGTACATCCACTGCATGTTCAATTATGAAAGACCAACACAAACACATGTTCCAAATTTAGGGAGAGACTACGGTAACTTTCATTTGGGATCCATGCTGTTGTTGTACTCAGCTGTTGGAACGGAATGTTCCATGCAGGGAATTGCCATGAATTCGTAGCATACGTTATGTAATCTTAAGTCAGTTACAGAACAGAGCCAAAAAAGCTATTGGGTCCTTCTTTGTTATTAAAGTTTGGGAAAAGTTCACCTGAACATCTGTAATTCCATGCTGGAGGAAATCTGAGAGCTAACCACAATGCCTATCACTCATGCATATCCACGGTGGAAATACATTTTAAGTGGAGTACTCACTGCCAAAACTAGAGACAGATAGAACCGAACATGGCCATCTATGATGATTTATAGGCAGCAGACGCCCTTATTGTCCTCTCCAAGGACAAAATGTGATCCGAAAGTTTCATTCTGTACAATAAAAAAAAAAAAAAACTGGGAAAACAGACAGGATCATTTCTGGCATGCCATAGCATCTCTAGAACTGGGTCTCATAAGCAAAGCAATATCGTTTTCATTCCTTTAGATGATACACTATGTACACAGTCCTCAACATTACGGTCCATCAGTTTGTCCAATGTAGGACTGTACACTGTATCAGATGCAATACTGTTCTATTTCAGTCTGTGCTATGAACAGTCCTCAACATATCTTTCCACCTGGTTGGCCAATAATGGTATCCAGATATCAGAGTAAATGTAGCCAGGTATAGTTTGATGATGTAACATAATTGCTAAGGACACAGTGGGTGTGTGTGTGTGTGTGTGTGTGTGTGTGTGTGTGTGTGTGTGTGTGCGCCCCCCTGGGGCTTGCCTCAAATGAGCAAGAGAGATCCACCAAGGTCTTATGGGAAATCCAATAAAATACCCATATTGATTTGAGGTGTATCCCAGATGGCTGCCAGTAATAGATTCCTCTATAATTGTATAAAACTGATTCAATTACCTTCCAAACAGATAGAGCAAACATTGAACAGGCTAATATAATAATGTTTTAGCACACATGCACACCACATTCAAAGAACTCCACGATGGAGGCCATGGTGGCAAAATAATTACAATATAGCAATTAAACACTGGAATGGTAGATGTGCAGAAGATGAATGTGCAAGTAGAGATACTGGGGTGCAAAGGAGCAATATAAATAAATAAATAAATAAATACAGTATGGGGATGAGGTAGTTGGATGGGCTGTTTACAGATGGGCTATGTACAGGTGCAGTGATCTGTGAGCTGCTCTGACAGCTGGTGCTTAAAGCTAGTGAGGGAGATAGGAGTCTCCAGCTTCAGTGATTTTTGCAGTTCGTTCCAGTCATTGGTAGCAGAGAACTGGAAGAAGAGGCGGCCAAAGGAGGAATTGGCTTTGGGGGTGACCAGTGAGATATACCTGCTGGAGCGAGTGCTACGGGTGGGTGCTGCTATGGTGACCAGTGAGCTGAGATAAGGCGGGGCTTTACCTAGCAAAGACTATAACTACTATTGTTTTACAAACTTACTATTAAATACATTATACATGTCACTGAGTAAAGCTGATCAAAGAATAAGAAATAATTCAAGGCTTTAATTTATTTCAGGTTGACTTGCTGCAGAAACATTAAATTCGTCAAGGTACTGTAATTGACTAATGGGAATCAGAAGACGTGGGATCAGCTTGTCAAGTCTGCCCTCTAGTGGTACATGAGCAGAACAACAGACAATCAGCTATATCGAGAGGAGGCACAGGCTGAAAAGTAGGGTTGCAAAATAATGGTAGCTTTCCCAAAATTTCTAGGTTTTCCATAAATACTTCTGGATTTCCTGCTTATGCACTCCTGATTCTTTTAATTGTACAACAAAGATTTCTGGAAAAACTGGGAATTTTGTGAATGTTATGGGAATTTTGCAACGCTACTAAAAAGAAAACCAAAGTTGAGGTCATGTGCTCAAATTTTTGGGGGCATAAAACGCTATCTATTACAAGAAAATCTACAATAGAATAGTACTCAAAAGCATAATTTATCTTTCTGCTAAATGAATGAGATTGCACTTATTGAATGAGATTTGAGTAATGAAAGAAAATATAATACAAGATGTCAATTACCACACCCAGACATTTCAGAGGAGGGTTAGTAGTACTTACATTGTAGTGTTTTTCAGTATTTTGAATAATATTATTATCAAGACCATCCATGTCCAAAGTAGGCGACTGTTCTTCAGTCTGAAATGGAATGTACATCTAACATGCAATACATCAGAATGCAACTAAAATACAAGCATGACATGTAGTTATTTCAGTTATTTGACAGATGATAGCAGTATTCCTGCAGTGCTAGGGTTAAAAAGCCCTTTCCACGGGGACAGTAAAATCTATAAGACTAATTATTTTTATGGAAAGCCATCATATGTTGAGCTCAAGAATAACAGTAGCTATTTAAGTAGAATATTTAAGTATCAAATTAGTCCACTCAAACACAGAAAAATATGCTTCATTTTCCTGCATTTCAACATACATTAGTAGTAAGTCAACAGTTTAAAGTCAGATTGATCTGCAGACACACTCTGTTAGTGAGTAGCCTATGCATGGTGCCTTGTAGTATTTTCTAGATTGTATTATGGTGTTAAGTTAGCCAAGCCAATGGGATAAATGTCACTCTGTTGGAACATAAGGGAACTGTGCCGTCTTACCTTTGATTTCCTTCTGTTGAACTTAAAGAATCCAAGCAGACCTTTCTTCTCGGCCCCACCGACACTTGAGGTGTTGGAACGGAAGTATTCTAACAATGAATGGACAGACAATAGGTTTCAGTTCACTCCTAAATGAATGGGTTGGCTCACTGAGCTAAAAATATAGGTTTTCATTCATGCAGTTCATTCATTAACCAATGGGATGAAATAAACAACAGCTAGAACTATACTACTACATCACATTATGCAAGTCATGTCAGTTATTAAAAGTTTAACCCATGCATACAACAAAAAGTATTCTCCATAAACACACACACTCTCAAGCCTCTATCTACAATCAGGCAGTTTCAACAGTAGATGGCACTACAACTAAACTTTTCCAATATGCATCTATTCTTCAACCTCTGAAAATCAATCTAACAAACAGTCACAACACACTGTAAGCCAGAAGGAAAGGGAAATAATATTGACTGTATCTTATATTTGATCTAAGATATGTAAAACAAACAAACGAAACAAGCGAGATTGTCCCACGAGGAGAAACGGAACGGCAAAGCGGGGTTAATGTGACTGGACAAGTGACTGTTAAGCTACGGGTAATGCCACTACAGCATTGTGGATGGGAACAATAAGCAGCATACAGACAGTAATACCTGAGTAATTTAGAGCAGGTGCAGAAGCCATTTTAGGTTGACGAACTGGAAACAATCACAGGATTTCAACAACATTAAGGGCCCTTGTTGCATTGCAGACTATCCTTAACTAAACAAGATTATCTCTTTATCAAAACTATGCATCATTTCCCATGTCATTGGCTATGCAATCCCCCCACCCCTCCCACCCCCTGACTACAGAAAAGGGGGAAACAGTGAAACTGCCAACAACACTGACTATGGTATTTGACAACTGCCTCAAGCATTTAACTCAAGCATCAGTACATCTCACTAGGCTTTGTAGGTAGTGTTCTACTGACTAACCATCTATATTGCCTCTCTAAGGGCAGAGTCATAGGGGGCAGAGTACACACCATGGAAGGCATGTGCTTATCAAATATCATTTAACCACTTATTTATTCTGCAGCGCAATCCTGATAAAATGAACTAGCCCAGACTGAATTACACCCCATGTAAACATTACAGGCACAGATGTAGCTAGCTGCAGTAAGAAAGTAATGCATGTTACTTTGATTCAAAACAATCTCACGTGTGAGTGCTGATTATAGATGCAATCAGGGTGTAAAAGCGTGACAGAAAACAACGGAGGGAGCTCAAATTAAATATACGATTAAACAGGTTGAGAAGAATAAAAGGAACAGTAACAGTTTGTTAACAGAGATAGGTTGGTACAGTTAGTCTGGTCTCAGATCTGTTTGTGCTACAATGTCAACTGCATGGTCGGAACTAGAAGCACAAGCATTTCGCTACACTCGCATTAACATCTGCTAACCATGTGTATGTGACAAATAAAATTTGATTTGATTTGATTTGATTTGAACTCCTTAACATTCCAAACTTGATTTGATCTGGGACCAGGCTAACACTGTAGATATCTTGTGAGGACATGGAATAGCCTGGTCCCAGATCTGTTTGTGCCGTCTTGTCAACTCCTATAGTCATTGTCGTACCAATGACCATAGGATGACCATAGGAATTAGCAAGAAATGTGTCACCATTTTATAGGAAGAGGTGGAGGGAGATGGGGGTATAAGGTGGTTTATGTACCAAGAGTCTGGTCCAGTACGTAGAGCTCTCTGATGCCTAGCTCGCTCAGACACTTGTCCAGCTCCAGCTCGTGGTTGCTGACATTGTCCTTCAGCAGCAGGACGTGGGCCGGGTCAAAGTCACACTTCTCACAGATGGCTGGGACCAGGCTCTCCAGGGGCGCCAGGGGACTCACCCTCACCACCGCCTTCTGGCTCCTAAGGTAGTTCACCACCAAACGCACCGTTTTCTTTACAGGAAAGACAGAGTGACTTTAGTGCCAATGGATGGATACAGTATTAGAGAGTATTAGAGAACCTCCTAGGTTCAAATAGTATTTGTTTGACCTTGAGCTTGCCTGCAATCATGCCGATCTGGCACTTCAGGCAGGCTCAATCAAACGCTCAAAGTATTTGAAATAAAATATACAATTTGAACCCATGTCTAAGTTCAGTAAATAAATGTGACTTGAAAGTAAAGATCTCAGCAGTACACATCCAATGGGAAAAACTAGGGTGGAAAATATTGAGAGAGAAAAAAAGTTGGTGTCAGAATCATAGGATAAACCATGATTAACTAAAAACGTCACTCCACCTCACTTAAAAGAGGTTATGCTTTACTTTCAGCTTTTCCCTTAGAACATAGACATTTGTTGACAGGCCGAGGGGAGGGTGGTGATACTGGGGGTCATTCAAGACTAGCACTCTAAGGTAACGGAGGCTAGCACTCTAAGGTAACGGAGGCTCGGAGCCAAGTCAAGGCCTGACAGAGAGGGCCTGTGTGTGGGCAGCCAATGCCTGGTCAGTCCCAGGGTGTTTGGTGTACCTATAGAGAGGGATCATAACAACAGTGCCAGCAGCGCTAAGAGGGTTGAGAGAGAAGACACTAATTCCCTATATAGTGCACTACTTTTAACAAGGTCCCATAGGGATCTGGTCAAAAGTAGTGCACTATTTAGGAAGTAGGGTGCCATTTGGGACAAACAACAAAATATACTGTTATCATGGAGGCCATGACGATCACACAACAGTACACAATGTACAGACTCTCCTTCTGAAAACATAATGTCAACCACTTACCAGTCAAGGGTGTGTAACAATCACAAGCACAACTGTTTTTGTGTGTGGCTCTTTGCTAATACTTACTGAGGCAAATTATAAAGAAAATGCTTATTATAAGTCATAAAATGCATTACAACCACATCATAATGCATTATACCGGTTGGCTTTAAGTAAAGTGTTACCCACAATTTGGGTAATGCAAAGTGAAATAGTGTCAGACTATGGCCATCAGCCAAAGGGAGGTCAAAGGGAGATAGGGGGAGCAGGGCTACCAGGGCCAGTGAGGCCTGAGAGTAGAGTAGAAATAATGCATGGTAACTAAAGGTAAGGCACTCATGAAAAATTCACATGCTAGGTAGGTAGAAGGAGACACTGGAGACAGAGAGAGAAGACACTCAATCAGCCACCAAGAGCCAGTAATAATCCCACTGGTTTAGAGACTGTCTCTACCATACCTGCTGCCTACCTTAGCATGAATCCTTTTTGGTTTTTGTGGCCTTTCCTGCTGCAACGATTTAGTGCCAAAAGGTAAAGAAGGGCGATCGCACGGTTACATAGAGAATCATATATCACATTTCCCAGGTGTCAAAGGTTAGGTTCAATGAATGCTGAAAACATCTTATTCATTGTATCACAAAAACAGTCAACAATACCCACCAGTGCACTACAACAGCAGCAAAAGGCCCAGACCAGAACAAACTCATTTCCAATAACTTAATGAAGTGCAACATACATGTGTATTCATGGAAGACTAAACAGAGGATAACTATGAATCCTCAAGTTACAATAAACACAGCTATTTGCTTATTCAGTCACAATGCAGCTACATATCCTCAAATCAGTAGGACAGTATCAAACACACACACAGAGATCTCTATATCAGGGTCAGGATCAGCAGGCACTCACCTCTGGCACTTTAGGCGGAGGTTTCCGCACCACTTTGTCCTGCAACACTTTCTCCCTGATGCTTATGGCAACAACGTCCAGGGACCCCAGCAGGCTGTTGGGCTTGAAGGCTAGGGACAGGCCCTCGCTGGACAGCAGCTCCAGGGTGTGATAGGCTGGGTTCAGGTGGTACCGGCTGCACAGATCCACCAACAGGTCCATGAGCGCCTTGCTGCACAGAGAGAGGCAAAAGCAGCACAGGAAGCCAGGCTGAGTCACAGAGAGGAAGCCAGGTAGAGGTAGAGTCACAGGCTTGTCAGAGTAGAGAAGAGCGGAGCAGGACAGAGTAGACCAAGGTAAGTCCCTATTCCCTGGTTATAGCGCGCTTCTTTGACCAAAGACCACTACTTTTGACAAGACCGCAATGGGCTCTGGTCAAAAGTAGTGCACTATTTAGGGAATAGGGTGTCATTTGGGATGTGACCTAACTGATAGATAGGGTTACCTCCTTTAGCTCCAATAGGAATACCTGTAATTACACTGGGTGATGCACAGGCAGACACTCATGCCGCTCGGCTTTCAGCATTAGATATGCCTGCAAATTGGTACATAAAAGGCTGATTTAATGATCTGAACCCAGTGACGTTTTAGAAAGTTAAATGAATTACAGGTAGGAAATCTAGCCTTAGTCAATTGACAATAAATTACCCATCTGGTCTACTTATAATATATGTATGCAGGGATGGAAATTAAGCTAGTCTGAGGCTAGTAGAAAATGTGCCAAACTAGCCCGTCAGGCGAGTGACATTTTGTATTTCAAATGGCACAGATCTGGCTAGAAGAATGTAACCTGGGCTAGTAAAAAGTGCAGTCTACTAGCCCGACTGGCCAGTGTCCTAAATCCTTCAATTGAGAATGTAGAATGTCTAAATCCTGATACAATGTTCTGTTTTTGAGCGTCATATGAAGTCCCATGTCATGTAATACAGAACGTCAACTGACGAGGTGTCAAAGGGTAACTGTCAATCCAGGACAGAGAGAAACGCAAGGATGCTTTCTACTGCCTGCTGGGAGAAGACAGCTCATATGACAAAACCGCTAAAGGGCTGCTCTGAACAACCAACACGTAATGACCAGAGCAAAGTTCACTCTAATCACAAGTCTTACAACTGCATCATAATGCATTACACCTTAGCTGAAGGATGGAGAATTATGGTTCATTTGAAAATAACAATGTAATAATTTATACTACAACCTTCTTCTTAGAATAACATCTAGCTAGCAAATGAGGCTTTGACAAGACACTGGAAACACAACACACTGATCTGTATTCCCTAACATAATGAAAACAGTGTGACAAAACCCTTACACACCATAATGGAGAGGGTGTTGTCTGTCTGCTTCGTGCACACACGAACCAGGTGATTACAAGACATTTATGACACCTGGATGAAACTCCCTTGGGCTTTATCATGCACTGAGCCAGCAAAACGGATTTCCCATAAATCAAATGACGGTCACACACACTTAATTTGGATTGTCCAGATTTTTTATCTGTAAATGCTCTACAGATAGTATGACCATCTGTTAATAAGCAACTGTACGCTAAGGTTACGGTTAGGGTTAGGTTTAGAATAAGGGTAAAGTTTAGGGTTAAGATAAGGTTTAAGGTTAGGGCTAGAGATCTGAAATGTGATTTGTGCTCAGTAATGTGTGAATCTATACTGAACAAAAATATAAATGCAACATGGAACAATTTCAAAGATTTTACTGAGTTACAGTTCATATAAGGAAATGGATATGGATCAGAAAACCAGTCAGGATCTGGTACGACCACCATTTGCCTCATGCAACACGGCATCTCCTTCACATAGAGTTGATCAGGCTGTTGATTGTGACCTGTGGAATGTTGTCCCACTCCTCTTCAACGGCTGTGCAAAGTTGCTGGATATTGGCGGGAACGCTGTCATACAAGTCAATCCAGAGCATTCCAAACAATGGGTGACATGTCTGGTGAGTATGCAGTATGCAGGCCATGGAAGAACTGGGACATTTTCAGCTTCCAGGAATTGTGTACAGATCCTTGCGACATGGGACCGTGCATTATCATGCTGAAACATGAGGTGATGGCGGCGGATGAGTGGCATGACAATGGGCCTCAGGATCTCGTCACGGTATCTCTGTGCATTCAAATTGCCATCGATAAAATGCAATTGTGTTCGTTATCCGTAACTTATGCCTGCCCATACGATAACCACACTGCCACCATGGGGCACTCTGTTCACAACGTTGACATCAGCAAACCGCAAGCTCACACAACGCCATACACGTTGTCTGCCATCTGCCTGGTATAGTTGAAACCGGGATTCATCCGTGAAGTGCACACTTCTCCAGCATGCCTGTGGCCATCTAAGGTGAGCACTTGCCCACTGAAGTCGGTCAGTCAGGTCAAGACCCTGGTGAGGACGATGAGCACGCAGATGAGTTTCCCTGAGACTCTTTCTTACTGTTTGTGCTGAAATTCTTCGTTTGTGCAAACGAAAGGGGGCTCCCGAGTTGTGCAGCGGTCTAAGGCTCTGCATCTCAGTGCAAGAGGCATCACTACAGACCCTGGTTTGATTCCAGGCTGTATCACAACTGGCCATGATTGGGGCCAGTTGTGATACAGGGCGGCGCACAATTGGCCCAGCGTCGTCCGGGTTGGGGTTTGGCCGGGGTAGGCCAACATTGTAAATAAGAATTTGTTCTTAACTGACTTTCCTAGTTAAATAAAATAAACATATATAAAGTTTCATCAGCTGTCCGGGTGGCTCGTCTTAGACCATCCTGCAGGTGAAGAAACCGGATGTGGAGGTCCTGGACTGTCAAGGTTACATGTGGTCTGCGGTTTTGAGGCCGGTTGGTTGAACTGTCAAATTCTCTAAAACAAGATTGGAGGTGGCTTATGGTAGAGAAATTAAGATTAAATTCTCTGGCAACAGCTCTAGTGGACATTCCTGCAGTCAGTACGCCAATTGCCCGCTCCCTCAAAACTTGAGAGACATCTGTGGCATTGTGTTGTGTGATAAACCTGCACATTTTAGAGTGGCCTTTTATTTTCCCCAGCATCAGCTTCTTCATATGCACACCTGTCAGGTGGATGGATTATCTTGGCAAAGGAGAAATGCTCACTAAGTGACGTAAACAAATTTGTGCACCAAATTTGAAAGTAAAAAGCTTTTTGTTCGAATTCAAATTTTGTTAAGTATTAGATAGCTAGTTGAAATGTTACTGATAGTCTAAAGATGGATTATCCAAATGAAGTGTTACCCAAATTACTTGGCAAAGATCATCACTTAGAGTAAAAGGCAATGGAAAAGACGGCCCTAAGTGAGAGAGATGACGACCACTGTACGAGCCTGATCCCAGATCCATTTTCTCTGTCCAGAGCAGTTGGCAAGACTTCACAGACAGACCTGGGATCACGGTCCTATATTTGGTTCACAAAAAAATTATGTTAGAAACTCTCACATGCCACTCATTAACAGCATTAACAGAGCCCCTTGTCTTTTTTTCTGCTTGAGGGCTGGAGTCCTGGATGGCCTGGTCTGATTCAATCACTACTCCAGCAGAAAGAGAGAGACACTCATTAAGGCCAGAGAGGCTCTGGCAGGTCAGCTTCTCACAGCATGCGCGTACACACACACAAACACACACTGATTCACACACTGATTCTGGGCCACTGAGAAAATCTTGAAAAGGCCTCTCTGATCAGATACCAAACAAGGCCACATACACGTACATAACTGTCTGTGAATTGAGGGTCGAAGGGGTAATGTACGTGTGCATATGCATATGTGTTGCCTCTCACCTGCCGTCCACTGCGCTGCTGGTCTGGTAGCCTTGAGGCAGAGTGATGTGGAGGTCTACGCTGGTCCTCATCATGTTCTCCCTGGTGTCCATCACCATGCTTCCCATACTGCCCTGCGCTGAGCCTCCCCCGTCAGGCACGGCATTACGGAAGATTCTCCTGGGGGCGGGCTCGGGGGCCGGGGGCGGAGGGGGCTCTGGACTTCATCCTCTTCCTGAGGGACGGACAGAGGTTAGGCATAAGGTTAGGGATAGGCATAAGGTTAGGGGTACGGTTAAGTTTTGGGTTAAGTTTAGTTTTATAATCAGATATAGATCGAAATTGTCCTTTGCAGATTGGGCTGATTGTGGCAACCTAGAGAAATTAATTATGTTGTTTTGTTTACTCCCAGAAAAGGCAGTCCAGTTGTCATGGTGAATCCAAGGGAAATAGAATAGACAAGACTTTGCACTACTTTGCTGTTTTGCACTGGGATAGGTGACAACAAACATAACAGAGGCAACCTGAATGGCAATGACTTTCTGGCTTTCAGCGAGACTACATAAGCAAGTCTGTCTCCAGATATGCAAAGATTGTTTATTGGTTGGCAGGGTCACAGTGGTCCGTGTTGATGTGATGTTCCATTCAAATCTGACACCAAGGACTTTCCTTATCATGATTTGTTCATTATTGTAAAAACTTTATGCAGTTATCTTGTTTTATAAATACTTAAAAAAGGGAGGTGCTCTACAAGCCTCTCTGGGTTCTTAACCCCTCCTGCACATGCTCTTTTCGTTTGCCTTTTAAACCTTTATCATATTGTTTCGTAGTTTCTTGTGTGCAAATACAGTTGAAGTCGGAAGTTTACATACACTTAGGTTGGAGTAAATAAAACTTGTTTTTCAACCACTCCACAAATTTCTTGTTAACAAACTATAGTTTTAGCAAGTCCGTTAGGACTACTTTGTGCATGACAAGTAATTTTTCCAACAATTGTTTACAGACAGATTATTTCACTTAAATCACAATTCCAGGGGTCAGAAGTTTACATACACTAAGTTGACTGTGCCTTTAAATAGCTTGGAAAATTCCAGAAAATGATGTCATGGCTTTAGAAGCTTCTGGAGGTGTACCTGTGGATGTATTTCAAGGCCTACCTTCAAACTCAGTGCCCCTGTGCTTGACATCATGGGAAAATCAAAAGAAATCAGCCAAGACCTCAGAAAGAAAATTATAGACCTCCACAAGTCTGGCTCATCCTAGGGAGCAATTTCCAAATGCCTGAAGGTACCACGTTCATCTGTACAAACAATAGTACACAACTATAAACACCATGGGACCACGCAGCCATCATACAGCTCTGGAAGGAGATGCGTTCTGTCTCCTAGAGATGAATGTACTTTGGTGCGAAACAACAGCAAGGGACCTTGTGAAGATGCTGGAGGAAACAGGTACAAAGGTATCTATATCCACAGTAAAATGACTTCCATATCGAAATAACCTGAAAGGCTGCTCAGCAAGGAAGAAGCCACTGCTCCAAAACCACCATAAAAAAGCCAGACTACGGTTAGCAACTGCACATGGGGACAAAGATAGTACTTTTTGGAGAAATGTCCTCTGGTCTGATGAAACAAAAAAAGAACTGTTTGGCCATAATTACCATCGTTATGTTTGGAGGAAAAAGGGGGAGGCTTGCAAGCAGATGAACACCATCCCAACCGTGAAGCACAGGGGTGGCAGCACCATGTTGTGGGGGTGCTTTGCTGCAGGAGGGACTGGTGCACATCACAAAATAGATGGCATCATGAGAAGGGAAACTATGTGGATATATTGAAGCAACATCTCAAGACATCCGTCAGGAAGTTAAAGCTTGGTCGCAAATGGGTCTTCCAAATGGACAATGACCCCAAGCATACTTCCAAAGTTGTGGCAAAATGGCTTAAGGACAACAAAGTCAAGGTATTAGAGCGGCCATCACAAAGCCTTGACCTCAATCCTATAGAAAATTTGTGGGCAGAACTGAAAAGGCATGTGCGAGCAAGGAGGCCTACAAACCTGACTCAGTTACACCAGCTCTGTCAGGAGGAATGGGCCGAAATTCACCCAATTTATTGTGGGAAGCTTGTGGAAGGCTACCCGAAACGTTTGACCCAAGTTAAACAATTTAAAGGCAATGCTACCAAATACTAATTGAGTGTATGTAAACTTCTGACCCACTGGGAATGTGATGGAAGAAATAAAAGCTGAAATAAATGATTCTCTCTACTATTATTCTGACATTTCACATTCTTAAAATAAAGTGGTGATCCTAACTGACCTAAGACAGGGAATTTTTACTAGGATTAAATGTCAGGAATTGTGAAAAACTGAGTTTAAATGTATTTGGCTAAGGTATGTAAACTTCCGACTTCATCTGTAAATTAATAAATAAATACAAATTATTTTATACAGTATAGAGATGATGTAATCGTCTAAAAACACAAGGATAAAAGATAACCAGCATGCATTTCAATTAATCCAAACTCATATCTGTCATTATACTGTATAATGCTTCATGCTTCAATATAGAAATTAATAAATAGGCATAAAATAACTTTTAAACTCTCTTTTTTTGAGCGCAGATGGCAGCTCTGCACTGCACCAAAATACATGGCGCTAACTGCACTGATGGCAGGACTTTGAGAGAAGATTATGTAAATCATTAGTGGTCCTAACTTTCACTACACCTGACTCTGTATGTATTTGACACATGTCAGAGGAACAAATTGTAGCTTTGTCTCAGCACACACCATTATCTTGACTATAATATATAGTTTACAATGATTAATGCTTTTTTCCTTCTAGGTAGGTTCAATAGCTGCCCCCTTTCTCCCCACTGAGCAAACAACAGTATGAGATAAGTCTGCACCACTCACGTCAAGTCAGTCCTTGGGCTTTTGATTAAGCATTCTGAATATCAGTCCATGTTTATGCTTATAAATCCTTCCCAAGGGCTACAGGGAAAAGGTCTCTTCTAGGAGCCTTGAAGACAACTTGTTCTGTGAAAGTGGAGAGTAGGCATGTATATGAACATTCAAAAAACCACCGTGCTTAGACTCTAACCTCACCTAAGTTAATTATTAATAACTAAGACCGGCATCCATCCAAAGCCACAATGCAATTGAACCACAATTGTTCAAAACACTACAGAGAGGGCGCAAAAAATGAAAAGAACTTAATGATCAAAACCAGTGTACTGCAGTATACCACTATGAATGGGTCAGGGAGACTGCACCTGTGTGTTTGATATTGGGACAACAACTCATACACCTCCGCTCGAGACTGAAATCTAGTGTGCCCTTGTCTCCAGAGTCAGCCAACGCACACACTTTTAGGGCAGATAGAGAGTCTCCTAAAGAGAGAAGAAAACTCAGTTACTGAGCTGGGCAGTAAGTGCAGCTTCCTCAGTGACTGGGTTACAAATGGACCTTTCACAGAACCAATCAGTCCGCTCTCTCCACTTCATTGGCCAGTTGTGAAAGGAATCAACCCGAGATATTATTTTTTAATTGAACACACAATCCAATGGAAACACATACAAGATTTTGTTGAACGACTGTGAGAAGGTCACTTCTGGTGACTTTAAAGGACATTGTACTCCAAAATACATGAAAATTAAAGGATGTTCTCTTCCTTCGAAACTCATCTGTAAATCAAGGACAGTTTAATTTTCTCTCTTGAACTCAGTGACATCACCAGCCAATTCTATATTAACCCCCAAAATAATTTAGCTAGCTTAACGTTACTGTATCTTAGCTAAGAATTATAATTTGGTTAGCTATACTTCCAGGATTACAAGCTATCTAGCTAGTTACCTTGGAGGTTTCTTGGACGATCTGATGAGAATCTGAGGACGATTTCTAACTTCCCACTGGGCATAGATGTCAATTCAGTGACTACTCCACATTGGTTCAACGTCATTTCATTTAAATTATGTGGAAACAACGTTGATTCAACCAGTGTGTGCCCAAAGCGCGTCTCAGCAAAATAAAACAAATACTACTACTAATAAAATAAAAGGTTAAAAATGTTTTTGTGGTGGCAACGATTTAGTAAATACAGTGCCTTCAGAAAGTATTCCCACCCCTTTACTTTTTAAAAAAGTTTGGTTATAGCCTGAATTTAAAATGTATTAAATTGAGATCTTGGGTCTACACACAATACCCCATAATGTCAAAGGGGAATTTTGTTTGTAGAACAATTGACATAAAAAAGTAAAGCTGAAATATCTTAAGTCAATAAGTATTCCACCACTTTGTTATGGCAAGCCTAAGTAAGTTCAGGAATAAAAATGTGCTTAACAAATCGCATAATAAATGTTGCATGGACTCATTCCATATTCAATAATTGTGGTTAAGATTATCTTCTTAATGACTACCCAATCTCTGTACCCAACACATACAATTATCTGTAAGGTCCCTCAATCGAGTAGTGAATTTCAAGCACAGACTCAACCACAAAGACCAGGGAGGTTTTCCAATGCCTAGCAAAGAAGGACAACGTTTGGTAGAGATGAAAAACATTTTTTGTTGAATATCCCTTTAAACATGGTGAAGTTACTAATTAGGCTTTGGATGATGTATCAATACACCCAGTCACTACAAAGATACAGGCTTCCTTACGAACTCAGTTATTGGAGACGAAGGAAACTGCTCAGGGATTTCACCATGAGGCCAATGGTGATTTTAAAACAGTTACTGAGTTTAATGTTTGTGATATTAGAAAACGGAGGATGGATCAACAACAGTGTAGTTACTCCACAATACTAACCTAAATGACAGAGTGAAAAAAACATACATCTGGTTTGCAACAAGGCACTTAAGTATTGTTGCAAAAAGTGTGGCAAAGAAATGAACATTTCATCCTGAATTCAAAGCGTAATGTTTGGAGCAAATCCAATACATCACTGAGTACCACTCTTCATATTTTCAAGCATGGTGGTGGCTGCATCATGTTATGGGTATGCTTGTCATCGGCAAGGGGTAGCCTAAAAGTTGCATACCACGATGACATTATATGTTCCTGAGTGACCCCGGTTACAGTTTTGACTTAAATCAGCTTGGAAATCTATAGCAAGACTTGGAAATGGCTGTGTAGCAATCATCAACAATCAATTTGAATAATGTTTCAAAGAATAGTGGGCAAATATTGTACAGTCCTGGTGTGCAAAGCTCTTAGAGACTTACCAAAAAAGACTCGCAGCTGTAATCATTGCAGGATTACATTGCAGTAGGGATTGTCAGAGATCATGTAACCATAGTGTAACTATGATATGGTCAACAACATCACCCCACAGTACAGCACAGGGGACTACAGTAGGGAGAAGCCAGTGACTGACTAACCAACCAGCTGGGTGTTGAGAGGAGTGGCCTACTACTGCTATAAACTTAACTTAGCGGTTTAGACCCAGTGGGGGTGTGTAAGCATCAGAACAAGGCCTACAGCACAGGAACCGCAGTAGCTGTAGGGTATCTAGCTAACCAGTGAATAGGTACTACTTATATAATCTGACCTGGCAGTTTGTTACCCTGGTGTTGTGTTAGACTGATTACGAGATTAGTCTGTGTGCATGGGACTGTTCATATTCCAAGGCCCAAATAAGACTCTGCCCCCCTCTAGGCAACTATCCAGTTAGAATAAGTCAACCCCTCTGTGCTCTTTCTGCCACAGGGCTCAAGTTCATATCAATAATGCTCTCTGTTGTATTGGACAACAATAAAGGAAGCAGTGAGTCAGTGAGCGATACAACTCACTGGCTAACTCTGCAAGGAAAGACTGATGAGTGCTTGTACTGAATGAGGTTCATAAGTTATCCTGCCAAAATAATTATGAAAACATAAATATTCCTTCCTTCCCTGGGTATTATTAAAATAGTGGAATATGTTAGTAGAGTTTGGGACTGTAGTGTAGTGTATTAGAAGCAGGAGCCAGTTTAGACCTGATGAAGACGTACACAATGACGACCTGTCATTTTAGAAGTTGAAGGAACGGGAAACACTAGCTGCATCCCAAATGGCACCCTAATCTTTATATGGTGCATCACTTTTGAGCAGAGCCCTATAGGCCCTGGTCAATCTAAAGTAGTGCACTATAAAGTGAATAGAGTGCAATTTGGGACACAGACACTCTGGTGAGAGACACCGGTCATGGCTCGTTCTATGCAACACAATGGGATTAGACCCAAACAATGGGAGCACTATCCTCTAAAAAGTAGGCACTGTGCATTTAGGCATACAATGGAGTAATAAAACAAAAGTGACCCATTTCACTCCAACAGACATTTATTTTACTGACCATAATTAGCATATGAAATACCTGCATGTTATTAGTAACAACATACTATACTACATATGAACTAGGATCCTATTGGAACATACTGCTATTTGTGTACTGTGTGTAAGGTAAAGGAAAATCGTAATAATCTATTTCCTGATATTATAGTGCTTTTCTTAGCATACAATACCATAAAGGAACTGATCAAAATATATACATTGAACATTTGATTTAAATGTTTTTATTAATAACAATACTAATAATATGAAGGGACAAAGAGGAGAATAAACAAGTAAATATCAGGAAATAAAATACTTATTTGGATAATTATATAGTCTACCCATTGTGCCTATTGTCTGCTAAAGCAGCTTGATCTGGTTTTAGAAATCTTTGGCCATCTCATTTGGGATCTTTCAATACCACAACAGACTAGCTATTGATTAAGGACTGAGGAAGAAAAAAAATCTTCCTTAATTTGGAGGGTGTCCAATTACTGAGAGAGAGAGAGAAAGAGAGACTGTCAGCACACATCAAAGAGAGACTGTGGATTGCTACTAGTGTTCCCATAGACTTCCAGTAATTGAGCCAACGACTATTTACATGTATTTAAAAGCACATCTCGGCAGAAATATATATAAAGCCTCCTGAGTGGCAGGGTCGCATTTTCGGAGGACGCATGGCTCTCGACCTTCGCCTCTACCAAGTCCATATGGGAGTTGCAGCAATGGGACAATCACGAAAAAGGGCAAAAATATATATATTTTTTAAATAAACAAATATATACAGTTGAAATTGGAAGTTTACATACACTTATTGAGCAGAGTACAGACAGTGAATACCCTCACCCTCAGCCACTCCACACAGCAACAATGGCAGCATGCTCTCTGAGAGCCATATGTTCTCATAGCAACCTATATTTACACTACTAGGAGAGAGAGACTTGCTCTCTATTTGGTAGCAGCTGGGTATTTATGACTGATAGATAGAAGTATGCTGCAAAAGTGAATGACCCACATGCATCTAGGGGACATTTGAGCTCCACAGAGGCATTTGTTTGCAGTTGCTAAGAGCATGCAGCGTCCTAATTCAGCATATGCCCCGACTCTCAAATTACAATCCATTCGACGGGTAGACTAAAGCCCACCCTGTTTTATTGCTGAGATGGCAAGGTCTTCATTGGCTTTCTGATGATAACAACCTGGCCTGTGCACTCTGAAGTGTCCATTTAAAACTGTATTTGGCTCTACTACAATACAATACCCAGTTCTCTGAGCACAGTAACACAGAAAACACCAACAGGTAGCCAAAAGTCAAATCAGTATAATCAAATAATGTACCAAGAAGTAGATCACGAAGGTTGTATTGGTTTTTAAAATGAAAACATAAGCCCATTAATATTTTCATATATTTGCCTTGTGGTTTTCATTATGTTTAGGTTTTGGTTCACAGTGTCTCCAAAGTTTTTGGGGGTGTATTATTTTTGTTGCGTATAGATTTAAAACGTTTCTCCTTTTAGATAATGATAGCGGTAAGTCACACCCCCCCAACGACCTCTTCCAAAATGCCATGCTCTATCATTACCCACCCACACACGCTACACCATGCTCAGAATACTCCGGCTCTGCTAGCCTTGACCATTACACACCCACACACCATGCTCAGAATACTCCAGCTCTGCTAGCCTCGACCATTACACACCCACACACCATGCTCAGAATACTCCAGCTCTGCTAGCCTCGACCATTACACACCCACACACCATGCTCAGAATACTCCAGCTCTGCAAGCCTCGACCATTACACACCCACACACCATGCTCAGAATACTCCAGCTCTGCAAGCCTCGACCATTACACACCCACACACCATGCTCAGAATACTCCAGCTCTGCTAGCCTCGACCATTACACACCCACACACCATGCTCAGAATACTCCAGCTCTGCAAGCCTCGACCATTACACACCCACACACCATGCTCAGAATACTCCAGCTCTGCAAGCCTCGACCATTACACACCCACACACCATGCTCAGAATACTCCAGCTCTGCTAGCCTCGACCATTACACACCCACACACACCATGCTCAGAATACTCCAGCTCTGCTAGCCTCGGATCGTTCCAAAGCTGCTGGTTCTGGGAGGGACAGGACTGTACTGACTGTAACCACATCTCTGGGGGAACAAGTGAACACAGCTCCTTTGGCTCTAACAAAGGTGCCTTCTGGGATCAATTACTCATTAGCAGCAAGAGAGAGAGATACATGTATAAGAGAAGAGCATCTCTGGGCTGCCATTCTCTCTGACATCCACCTAAGGGAGAGGAAGAAGCACCACTTGTCGTACTGTAACAAACCAGACACCACCCCTCTTCCCTTCACAGTAGTCAGAGACATGTAAGCTAGGTGCCTAGGCCTAGTCATCTGCTCCTGGTTGGTTGGTGACTCAGGGCTGCCTGGTCTATGTATGACTGAAGGCGAGACATCGCATAAGTTATTACAGCCACAGAAAAAACAGTCAACATATTCACTTCAACTACACACTCTTAGAAAACAGGGTTATTTGGCTGTCCCCATAGGTAGGATCCTTTGGGTTCCATGTAGAACCCTCCGTGGGTAGGGTTTTTACATGGAACCCAAAAGGGTTCTAACCTTCTTCAAAGGGTTCTCCTACGGGTACAGCCCAAAAAAACTTTTAGGTACTAGATAGCACCGTTTTTTTAAGAGTGTATGCATGCCGCCTACCTAGTGAACAAATAATTACAAAGCATCCTCACTTCAAAGTACCTCAGGAATGTCTTAATGCAACTATTAAAAATAGCAAACACCATAGAGCAGTGCTCTGAAGTCATTTCAGAAGTAGGCTATTGACACAACAAATGCATACAACTATAGTTTACTTATAAGACACATGGCTGAGTGGACCATACAAAGCCTCTGAAGCCAGATGGTGCAGTGCTAAGTTAATAGCATCCCATATTACTGCAGATGTCAGTGTCCCAAAGGACACCCTATTTCTATATAGTCCACTACTTTTGACCAGGGTCCATAGGGCTTTGATCAAAAGTAGGGAACTTTGTAGAGAATAGGTTGCCATTTGGGAAGCAGTCTAAGTCTCTGCTCTGATCCACTGACCGCTTCAGACCACAGCCTTAGGTCATGGCTAAGTGAGAGTTGTTAGTCTATGTCATGAGAAGACCTGTCCCCTTTAATAGAGACAGTGCTCCACGTGTGTCTGGACAGGATTCAGTCTCTCTCAATCCCAGACAGAACCTAATCTTTGAGGAGAGGATTGCACATGCCAGTGCAAACAAGAGACCCCTATACTGTATAGCCAACCCTTAACACCAGGTCTGCATCCCTATAGTATATAGTGCACTACGTTTTACCAGAGCCCTATGGGCCAAGGTCAAAAGTAGTGCACTATATAGGGAGTAGTGTGCCATTTGAGATGCAGACCAGGATTATACAGTATAACCTGGCCCTCTAGACCAGCTGCTGTGTGTGTGTGAAACCATCCCTGGTGGAGGGTAATATCCCACAGGACAGGGAGTGGAGCACTGAGCAGTGGGGACTGGGGAGGGAGAGAGGGCACAGAACAGCAGGAAATAACAATTAGCTTGTTCCATATTCCCTAAGCAGCTCCCTCAATTAACAAAGCTCTGCTGCAGGGAAGGACTCAGAGAAACACGTATTATACCACTCCTCTTTTAGCCATAGACACTTCCAGTCACAGAATGAGACTAAAATATGATTATGGTATTTGTTAAATAAGGGGAGGCTACTGCCGTAAAGGTGTGAAAAAGGAAATATAGATGTAAACAGTGGTAAACTAGTGTCAGTACTAGCATCACCGTATGATAACCTAAAGCATCACTAGAATCAACAGCTGCTCTTCCTCTTACTCAGAGTCTGCCATCCACAGTGTGATGGTGCAGGTGAAATAACAATCACAAACATCCAAACCAACCAATGTAAGAACATGGTTATTAATGAACACAAAATTACTACCACACCTAACCTAATATTTGTGGCTCGTCTCAACTGTACACTAATCAGTCTTCACCACAAACCCACCTACCACACAATCCTCTGACTACACAGTCTGACAGTGGCCCAAAATAGGACCTGTAGCTTAGTGCTCAACTTGTGTTCAAACAGCCCCTCATATCCACCATGCAGGAGAGGACAGCACAACTAGTCAACAGACTGCTGTAGAGTAATGACACACTTAAAACGTGTTCATGTTGCCCTCTTGACTACAATAATTACATTTAAAAGAAATGAATTCCCTAAAATGGTATGCATGTGTGTCTACATAATTATGATGTAACCTGCCAATAAGTTGAAACGTATTCTCTTCAAAACTATTCTTACTTGAGTTGTAACTGTGTAAACAATAGTAAAACTAGATATGGCAGGCCCAATACAAGTACAGCATATGCACTGAAGAGTCCATGGAAGTAATTCATCTGCTGCGTGTGGTGGCAGCCAGAGAACTATTTATAAAGACTAGTGCCAGGCAGTCAGGTCATTTTAAACCCGATGGCCAGTAAAACAGGAGTAGTTATTTCCAGCCATATACCACCGCCAACAATACATCACTTCTCTGTCATCTTGCAAAAAGCTTAAAATGATATTCTCTTGATAAACAAATAGAAATGCCTGCTCTGGAGACAATTTGGGCTGAGACCCATTACTACACCCTTATAGATGGTCCCTTAGCTCAGACACAACAACACCAGGCCCAGGCATTTACAGTAGTAAACACACACACACACACACACTGCTAATTAAGACTGTTGGCCTAGGTCTGTACACTTTAGCCTTTTAGACCTGGGACTGGAACTGCTCATAGCCCCTAAAACACACACATTGCTCAAATTCACACAAAAGAGAAACAACAAATAGACTCAAACCAACTCCAGAGCAGTTATAGAGTAACTGTATGTCACAATATACAGTGATAATCCACATGGTTGAAACACAACGAAATAGTAAGCGGGACTATTTTGCAATTGTGTCATCTTCTATATGACAATGTGCAAAATAAATATACACATAAAATTAAACACATACTGTTGTGATCAGGATTGGACTCCCTATAACGTCCTATAGCACAGTAAGGCAGAGCAGGGCTAGGAGGAGCAAGGCTCTCTGGGCTAGCTAACCAAAAAAATGCTGGCTGGTGTCTCAGGATGTCTGAAAGTTTCATCCCAAATAGCACCCAAATCCCTATGTAGTTTACTACTTTTGAACAGGGTCCATACACAGCCTCAGACATGAATTACAGACTGCCAGTTATCCACCTGCCTGGCCTTTACAGGGCTTCATTTGGTAAAGTCCTTCATCACTTTGAAACCACATACTGTTTTAGTAGCCTCCACTGAAATTGCCTGCTCAGATTTCAAAATCTAGTCACCCAGGTACCAAAAATGAGCATTTAATCTCCTCAGAAGTGGACTGTGTCCCAAATGGCACCCTAGTCCGTTGACAGGGACCATAGGACTCTAGTCAAAAGTAGTGCACTATACTATATAGGGAATGGGGTGCCATTTGGGACATAGCCCATCTCCTCAGAAGTGGACATTCTTACCTCCCTGTGAGTGTTTTATGGGCTCCGTTTCACTTTAAACCTCCCTTCTTGTTCTTGCCATGTAAAATAATCCTGCTAACGCCTCTGTGATGACATTACTGACAAAATGAGAACACCCTAACAAATAGCAGTTGTCATAGTAATCTAAAGATAACCTTTTTACCAACTGGTAAAGGTGCTACCTTCGACATGTTCCGTTGGGATTCTTTTTAAATTATTAATCTAACAACTGAGTCTAATAACTGAGTCCCCGAAATGAGTGCTTTTTGCATTCTTTCATATTTTAAGAAGAAATTGTGGACAAATATTGAATTTGAAAAACCTGTTATATTAAATGAAGTACCCTTCAATATAGAACACATAGAAATTCAATAAATCAGATTTTTTATATGACTAAAAACTATTAGCATTTTGACATGTCCCTCTGTGCATCCTCTGTGTTTTCACCATCATTGTAAAGCCCTAGTTTTGTTGCTTTGATAGTCATTTCTGAAAACTATTATTTATCTAATGTGATTAGGGATTCATTTTAAGGTGGCCATTTTTTTTAAGGTAAGCCCTGTTGAACTCTCCTTTTCATTATTATTTTTTTTAACATTGATCATCTAATAGTCAAATCATAGTCTAAAAGCAAGTGAGCTGGTTCTACCCTTTTTAAGATTTTCTGGTGTTTTGTGGTGGAAAACTGAGCGGATCGAGCATAACACATCAACCTTGTTACCCAAACTAGAAATGTTATACAAATGTTTTGTTGTTGTTGTGAAGCTTGCATTCAATTGTCCCTCCCTGTTGCACACAACAAGCTTCCATTCCCCCTGTCATGTTACAGTCAACCCTGTTAATAGGCACTTTCTAAAGTAATTTCTTCATTTAATCTCTTGATGGGAAAACATGTTTTTTAATAAGTTGAACGTGCTCTTTACGACATAAAATAAAAATGAATTGCCAAGTTACACTACTCAAAAGGCACCTAATCAATGGAATGACCCAACTACTGCTTTTCTTGGCCAGGCATCACTTGAAAAAGAGATTTGAAAAATGTTCAGTCAATGGGAACAACCAAGGAAATGGCACCATTGGACTCCAGAGGGACAGCAGAGCAGAGGGGAATGTTCAGCAACTGCTGTCTTTAAATAACCACTATTCATCATGTGCTTTCTGCAACATGTCATAGGAGGTGATTATATAAAAGCCTTCAGCAGGGTGGAGGAGATGCAGGACCATGGGTGCAACATACAAATGATTTTGTTTACTTGCAGGTAATAAGGGTTGTGGACGTCAGCCTCCCACAACAACACCAGTAAATAGATTTCTGCACAAAAATATATAGAATAATAAGTATAAAACAATCCCATACAGTACTGAAGTGTCCGATTTACGTCTGTAAGAAGATTTGCAATACACTATATGATATAATTGTGTAGATTTGGATAGATTTAAATTGCCTAAACAGTGTAACCTAGCAGTTTTAGAGATTATGTTTTGTGTTGCCTTCGCCAATGGGAAGGAGATGCAGCATATTGAGTCAACAACAACAGAGGTGACAAAAGAACTACAGAGACAGTAAAAATCCAGTAACTGCCACTGCACAAAAGCTTCTGTTGTGGACTGGCCCACAGTTGTTTTCCAATCAGGGGTCATGCAAGTTTCTTTCCATAAAATTCAACTACACTGGAATTCTCTGCCTGTCAATACATACAGTGCTGTATGCTATGGCTTTTGATGTGTCTACTGGCAACTACATAGAGAGAAAGACTGTTTTAGGCATACAACAATTCCTGAAGTGTATACTTTTTTTAAAGAATATAGCCTCATATATATATATATATATATATATATATATATATATATATATATATATATATATATATATATCACACACACACAGCGGCCTGTTAGGTGGCAAATAGGCATTCTCCATGTTTCTCTTGTATCAAGTCACCTTATGACCAAGTCTGTCTCCATCACCATTCCTTAATATTATGATAATTGGATTGTTTGAACAGTTATTCAAACACAATACTTATTTACATACACATTTGGAGTGGGAAAGACAAACAACAGTTATTAGAGACTTCAAATTCCTCACACTTACCCGATTGGAGGTTTTGTGGCTGTGTTGACTTCTCCAATGTCCATCTTCTGCATGCGGCACTGACTGTTTTTGCTAACATCCAACTTCAATGGTAAACGTTCGGCTATCCTCAATATTTTCCTTCTGTTCTGTCATCAAGGACACCAAAGCTCTACTGATATCTAAGCCCATTGATATCCAAATAACCGATAGAAAGACAAAAACAAACAAAAATGTGTTATTTTATCATTTATAATTCTTAAACAAAATATGGGTGCTATATTTCTAATTAAATAATAGTTGAGAATTTTGTTTGGTTACTTCTAGGCAACCATGCAGTCAACACAATGTCAGTAGGCTAGGCTATTTAAAAAAAATACACATTAGTTTCACATTAATTACAAAATAGGATTTATAGGTCTATACAAAAGTGACTGCTCAAATTTGACAGTCATTTGCAGACTAAACACAGTAACAGCTGTCTTCACAACAGAAAGTCGCAGCGCAGAGATACAAAGTAACCGCATAAACATTCAGGGTGTGATAGGTAGAATAGTTTACTTACGTCGACTCAAACATTGTTTTAATTCTCATAGCAGGTAATTGCAAAGCGATTTCGGAATAATCTGTGTACATGCCTGTTGTCCCTGTTCTAGTCTGAGCCCGCCTTCGTCAGCACTCGAATGTCAATCATGCTCATTGAGAATTCACTGCCACCTCTTGCCAGCTCCAGAAGGCGAGCGAGGAGTAGGACTGGGAAGGCAACAGTTTTCATACCGGTCAATTTTGTTTTTTTACTGAGACCCATATTTAACTTAAAACACACTCACGTTTTGATCGCTGTTTATACATTAATAAAACGATTCTACTAACTCTGCAATATGCTAATAATTGAATGTAGCTCCGTGGAAAGAATGAGGGCATTTTATAGTCAGGCAGTAAAGTGACAATATCTGGACTTGGTGAGCATATTAATTAAAAAGTTATTTCTATTGAGTTAAACGAACGCATCGATAATGAAGAACTCACAGTTGCCAATTTCATAAATCTCTGCTTTATCATATTGAAAATCCAACTACTTGAATTTAAACCCTGGATCCCAGCATCCCTTGCAATAATTAATTCACTTAAACCCCGCCCCTTTCTTTGCACACAACAACAGCCTACAAGTCGTGGCCAAAAGTTTTGAGAATGACACAAATATTAATTTTCACAAAGTCTGCTGCCTCAGTTTGTATGATGGCAATTTGCATATACTCCAGAATGTCATGAAGAGTGATCAGATGAATTGCAATTAAATGCAGTCCCTCTTTGCCATGCAAATGAGCTGAATCCCCCAAAAACATTTCCACTGCATTTCAGCCCTGCCATAATTCTCTCGTTATCACAGGTGTGAGTGTTGACGAAGACAAGGCTGGAGATCACTCTGTCATGCTGATTGAGTTCGAATAACAGACTGGAAGCTTCAAAAGGAGGGTGGTGCTTGGAATCATTGTTCTTCCTTGGTCAACCATGGTTTCCTGCAAGGAAACACGTGCCATCATCATTGCTTTGCACAAAAAGGGCTTCACAGGCAAGGATATTGCACCTAAATCAACCATTTATCGGATCATCAAGAACTTCAAGGAAAGCGGTTCAATTGTTGTGAAGAAGGCTTCAGGGCACCCAAGAAAGTCCAGCAAGCGCCAGGACCGTCTCCTAAAGTTGATTCAGCTGCGGGATCGGGGCACCACCAGTACAGAGCTTGCTCAGGAATGGCTTGCTCAGGAATGAGTGCATCTGCATGCACAGTGAGGCGAAGACTTTTGGAGGATGGCCTGGTGTCAAGAAGGGCAGCAAAGAAGCCACTTCTCTCCAGGAAAAACATCAGGGATAGACTGATATTCTGCAAAAGGTACAGGGATTGGACTGCTGAGAACTGGGGTAAAGTAATTTTCTCTGATGAATCCCCTTTCCGATTGTTTGGGGCATCCAGAAAAAAGCTTGTCCGGAGAAGACAAGGTGAGCGCTACCATCAGTCCTGTGTCATGCCAACAGTAAAGCATCCTGAGACCATTCATGTGTGGGGTTGCTTCTCAACCAAGGGAGTGGGCTCACTCACAATTTTGCCTAAGAACACAGCCATGAATAAAGAATGGTACCAACACATCCTCAGAGAACAACTTCTCCCAACCATCCAGGAACAGTTTGGTGACGAACAATGCCTTTTCCAGCATGATGGAGCACCTTACCATAAGGCAAAAGTGATAACTAAGTGTCTCGGGGAACAAAACATCGATATTTTGGGTCCATGGCCAGGAAACTCCCCAGACCTTAATCCCATTGAGAACTTGTGGTCAATCCTCAAGAGGCGGGTGGACAAACAAAAACCCACAAATGCTGACAAACTCCAAGCATTGATTATGTAAGAATGGGCTGCCATCAGTCAGGATGTGGCCCAGACGTTAATTGACAGCTTGCCAGTGCGGATTGCAGAGGTCTTGAAAAAGAAGGGTCAACACTGCAAATATTTACTCTTTGCATCAACTTCATGTAATTGTCAATAAAACCTTTGACACTTATGAAATGCTTGTAATTGTATTTCAGTATTCCATAGTAACATCTGACAAAAATATCTAAAGACACTGAAGCAGCAAACTTTGTAGAAATTAATATTTGTGTCATTCTCAAAACCTTTGGCCACGACTGTACATTACACACATTGCTGATCATCCAAGAATATCTAGAGAACATTAATATTTCACTGTTCAAATAAAAAACTGAAATGAACAGAACAAAAAAATATATTTCTAACTTTACAATAACGTAATTCTAGTGTGAGATACTTATCATTGCACAAAGATGATGGAATGATTTTAGTCTTCAGATCAGATATGGATCGATCTGTTTGAGGATTGCAGGAAATCATGTTCACTTTTAACAATATGTATTGTGTAATTATCATACTTTTATTAATGGATAGTGATGGAGTTACATCTTTGTCACAAACTCTGCCCACAGGATGTCACTGTGTGACTTCAAATCACATAATATTCTGTAGCCTAACCCATTTCCGCTGTGATAATACTGTAGTAAAGAGGAGAGAAACATTATCTGTGTGTGTAAAAGACTTGATTTCCATGAATTACTGCAGTGGGCAAAATCGGTGTCACAGTGTTTCTTGGTCTTAAATAAATGTACTTTGAAACTAAAGTATACACCTTACACAAATGTCTATAATTTTGAGTTTGCATCCCAATATTACACTTTATATATATCACAGAAGACTGAAATATAATAAAATCGTTTGACATAGAAACACCAGATTTTTTGTGTGTTTACATTTTTTTTAACTGTAATTTGGTAATTTGACTGCAGAAAAGGGCTACATACAGTCCACATAGGAACGTTTTTTGGTTCCAGGTGGAACCCTTTTTGGTTTCAAGTAGAACCATTTTGGGCTCCATGTACAGTGCCTTGCAAAAGTATTCACCCCCCTTGGCGTTTTCCCTATTTTGTTTTATTACAACCTGTAATTAAAATGTATTTTATTTGGATTTCATGTAATGGACATACACAAAAGTCAAAATTGGTGAAGTGAAATGAAAAAAATTACTTGTTTCAAAAAATCTAAAAAAGAAAAAACTGAAAAGTGGTGCGTGCATATGTATTCACCCCCTTTGCTATGAAGCCCCTAAATAAGATCTGGTGCAACCAATTACCTTCAAAAGTCACATAATTAGTTAAATAAAGTCCACCTGTGTGCAATCTAAATGTCACATGATCTGTCACACGATCTCAGTATATATACACCTGTTCTGAAAGGCCCCAGAGTCTGCACCACCAAGCAAGCGGCACCACCAAGCAAGCGGCTCCACGAAGACCAAGGAGCTCTCCAAACAGGTCAGGGACAACGTTGTGGAGAAGTACAGATCAGGGTTGGGTTATAAAAAAATATCAGAAACTTTGAACATCCCACGGAGCACCATTAAATGCATTATTAAAACATTTAAAGAATATGGCACCACAACAAACCTGCCAAGAGAGGGCCGCCCACCAAAACTCACGGACCAGACAAGGAGGGCATTAATCAGAGCGGTAACAAAGAGACTAAAGATAACCCTGATCCACAGCGGAGATTGGAGTATCTGTCCATAGGACTACTTTAAACCGTAACCTCCACAGAGCTGGGCTTTACGGAAGAGTGGCCAGAAAAAAAGCCATTGCTTAAAGAAAAAAATAAGCAAACATATTTGGTGTTCGCCAAAAGGCATGTGGGAGACTCCCCAAACATATGGAAGAAGGTACTCTGGTCAGATGAGACAAAAATTTAGCTTTTTGGCCATCAAGGAAAACGCTATGTCTGGCGAAAACCCAACACCTCTCATCACCCCGAGAACCCAATCCCCACAGTGAAGCATGGTGGTTGCAGAATCATGCTGTGTAGGTGTTTTTCATCGGCAGGAACTGGGAAACTGGTCAGAATTGAAAGAATGATGGATGGTGCTAAATATAGGGAAATTCTTGAGGGAAACCTGTTCTCTTCCAGAGATTTGTGACTGGGATGGAGGTTCACCTTCCAGCAGGACAATGACCCAAAGCATACTGCTAAAGCAACACTCGAGTGGTTTATGGGGACACATTTAAGTGTCTTGGAATAGCCTAGTCAAAGCCCAGACCTCAATCCAATTGAGAATCTGTGGTATGACTTGAAGATTGCTGTACACCAGCAGCTGGAGCTGGAGCAGTTTTGCCTTGAAGAATGGACAGTAATCCCAGTGGCTAGATATGCCAAGCTTATAGAGACATACCCCAAGAGACTTGCAGCTGTAATTGCTGCAAAAGGTGGCTCTACAAAGTATTGACTTTGGGGGGGAGTGAATAGTTATGCACGCTCAAGTGTTTTTTGTCTTATTTCTTGTGAAACAGACAAGATGTAAGACAAAAAAACTGAACTTGACTGTCCTTTGGGGACAGCCGAAGAACCCTTTAGGTTCTAGACAGCAAATGTTTTTTCTAAGAGTGTAAACCCAAACCTCAGAGTCTAAAAATACCAGTATGAAACAAACCCAACTTCATTATAATAAGTTCACAGTACCTCCTTCTAAGGGAGGTGGAGGAAACTGCAGCAGGAGTACTATAGGCTATTGTACAACAGGATAATACACACATCTTCAAGTGACTCAGAGAAGAAACACCAACGAGCTAATTGATCATTAATCATACCTGGTGAGTACTTTGTCAACATCTAGAAACCTATTGAACATATAAATCTATACCTATTTCTAAGAGGTAACACAACAATTATTTATGCTTGTGACATTTTAAGCATAAATAAAAGGGGGGAAAATTACTTAATTACTTGAAGTGATGAATAGAGTTAAAAAATATAGCCGTTGGATTACCGTACTCAATTTGTGCCCTAATTTAAATACACTTTTGTTAATATACAATATAGTATGAATTATAGACTACTTACAGGGCACACCAACCCTGTTTCTGGAGAGCTACCCTTCTTTAGATTTTCAATCCAACCCCAGTTGTAACTAACCTGATTCAGTTTATCCACCAGCTAATTATTAGAATCAGCTGTGCTAGATTAGGATTGGAGTGAAAACCTACAGGACAGTAGCTCTCCAGGAACAGGGTTGGAGAGCCCTGGCTATGACTTTCTAGATTTCTTTGACTGTGCAGTGAACACCTATAAACGCCTGAAGGTGTCAGAGCAGCTCCGTAATCTGTATAATCAGCCTGTATAATAAACTAAATATGCTTCTCTGCTAAAATCTGGGTGAAAGATTTAAATTAATGTGAGTCTTATTCAGCACATTTAGTAGTCTACTAACCTGGCCAGCAGCCATGCCAGCTAAGATAGTTAGACAAACTAGCTACTCTAACCTGATTGATAGCCTGAAATGTCTTCTTGATAGCTAGTTATGAGGTTGGGAACTGGGCTAGCTAAAGCCAACTTCATAAAATTGCTAGGTGGCTAGTAGTATTACAGAGAAACAAACAAACAAAATTAACAAAAAAATTGCTACCAATTATTTTTATAAAACAGGACAAATCTGAGGGGAAAGGGAAAGAGGGCATGTGCCCCTGTGGTGCTATCGGCATGACGCTTGTGTTTGTGTGTTTACTTGTTTGTTTATTTGGTTGTTTGTTTGTTTTGATGAATATTCAGTACAATGATAATATTTCAAAGGAACAACTTAAAGGGGACATTTATGATTGTTTTTACATTTAAATTAATGATATATAACCATTGATTTGTAGAGAGCATATATTATCATTCATATAAACTGTTGTACACCAACAGAAATCTAAAATATAAGATTGTTTCACTCCATTGTTTGTAAACAATGTAAACAAACACTGTATAGCTTAAAAAATATAATGTTGATCTCATGGATGGTCAGTCCATAGCTACAGTATGAATATGGAGCCAAGGTTAAACATTTGTCGCAGTGCCCTTGAGCAAGACACTCAATTGCTCCAGGGGCCCGGGATAATGTTGACCCTGGCCGTGACCTCACTCCCTGCGTGTTTCTCAGGGGGAGTTAGGATATGCAAGAAACAAATGTCCATTACAAACTTGAACAAGTAAAAAAGTATTATTAGAATTAGTGGTTACATTTCTCCAGCCCCATCCCTCAGCTGTTTAACCAAACAGTGGCGGGGTGGCTCTTTTTTTAATGTTTTAACTGCAGATTGCCACATTGACTATTCAGGTTGATTTTGAATGAAAGCCTTGACTAATAACAATACTATTTCGGTCTTTCTACAGACAAGGATATGGAGCGAACAACAGATGATAACTATTCTGACTACTACAGCGAAACAGAAAGCTCAACGCCATGCAACAATGCCAATGTGAAGGAGTTTGGACAGGTGTTTCTGCCTACACTCTACAGCCTGGTCTTCATCGTGGGCTTCATCGGTAACGGCCTGGTGGTCTGTGTCCTGGTGAAGTTTAGGAGGATCAGAAGCATAACAGACCTCTGTCTCTTCAACCTGGCTCTGTCTGACCTTTTCTTCGTCATCTCCCTGCCTTTCTGGTCCCACTACGCCACCGCAGCCAATTGGCTCCTGGGGGACTTTATGTGCCAACTGGTAACCGGACTGTACATGCTGGGGTTTTATGGCAGCATCTTCTTCATGGTGATCTTGACAGTGGATCGCTATGTGGTCATAGTCCACGCTCACACCATGGCCAGGCCCAGATCAGTCAGAGTAGGGGTCACTCTGTCTCTGTTCGTGTGGGCTCTCACTCTCTGTGCCTCTCTGCCTACAATCATCTTCACAAAAGTAAATAATGAGTCCGGGCTTACAACATGTAAACCAGAGTATCCAGAGGGTAGCATGTGGCGCCAGGCTTCTTATTTAGAGATGAATATCTTGGGTCTACTTCTCCCTCTCTCCGTCATGGTGATCTGCTATTCCAGAATCGTTCTGATGTTAGTCAATATCAAAACTGCCAAAAAGCACAAAGCCATCAAACTGATAATCATCATAATAGTGGTCTTTTTCTGCTTTTGGACCCCATACAATGTGGTCATTCTCCTGCGTTATCTGGAGACACAGAACTATTTTGCGGACTGTATAATTCACAATAACATAGATCTGGCAATGCAGTGGACAGAGGTGATAGCGTTCACACACTGTTGTTTTAATCCGATCATCTATGCCTTTGCAGGGCAGAAATTCATGAGTCTTGTCCTGACGTTACTAAGAAAATGGATGCCAAGGTGCTTTGCAAGGCCTTATGCTAGTGAGTCTGAGCGAAAAATCTCAGTCTTTTCCAGGTCTTCTGAAATATTTTCTACAAGACTGCTGTAGCTTGACTTGTATACAGGCACAATTCGAATATAAAAACTCTGAGAAGGGAAAAGACAGTAAAAAATGTGAGGAAAAACCACAAACAAATGTAAGGGGGATTTCTTTGAAAGTGTGGCACTCAGCCACCCTAGCTGTGAATCTATGCTTACAGTAGACACTGAAGATATCAGTTGCTATTTTGTATCTTCACATGCTCCAATGCCTTTGTTGATAGATCCCTTTAAAGAGTGTTAGTTTAGTCCTCGTGGTATTGTGTGAAGTGTGAAAAAAAGTTACGAAATTGACAGTATGTTCAGTGCATTCGGAAAGTATTCAGACCCTGTCCCTTTTTCCAAATGTTGTTACGTTACAGCCTTATTCTAAAATCAATTAAATCAAATGTTTTCCTCATGAATCTACACACAATACACAATAATGACAAAGTGAAAACTGGTTTTTAGACATTTTTGCTAATTTATTAAAAATAAAAACAGAAATACCTTATTTACATAAGTATTCAGACCCTTTGCTATGAAACTTGAAATTGAGCTCAGGTGCATCCTGTTTCCATTATCCTTGAGATGTTTCTACAACTTGATTGGAGTCCACCTGTGGTAAATTCAATTGATACAACATGATTTGGAAAGGCACACACCTGTCTATGTAAGGTCCCACAGTTGACAGTGCATGTCAGAGCAAAAACCAAGCCATGAGGTCGGGCAGGATTGTGTCGAGGCAGAGATCTGGAACATTTCTGCAGCATTGAAGGCTCCCCAAGAAAACACTCGCCTCCATCATTCTTAAATAGAAGAACTTTGAAAACACCAAGACTCTTCCTAGAAATGAGCAATCAAGGGAGAAGGGCCTTGGTCAGAGAGGTGACCAAGAACCCATTGGTTCTTGGTCACCTCTGACAGAGGTCCAGAGTTCCTCTGTGGAGATGGAAGAACCTTCCAGAAGGACAACCATCTCTGAAGCTCTAAACCAATCAGGCCTTTATAGTAGAGTGGCCAGATGAAGCCACTCCTCAGTAAAAGGCACATGACAGTTTTCTACTTGGAGTTTTCCAAAAGACACCTAAAGGACTCTCAGTCCATGAGAAACAAGATTCTCTGGTCTGATGAAACCAAGATTGAACTCTTTGCCCTAAATGCCAAGCGTCACGTCTGGAGGAAACCTTCCCTACAGTGAAGCATGGTGGTGGCGGTATCATGCTGTGGGGATGTTTTTCAGCGGCAGGGACTGGGAGACTAGTCAGGATCGAGGGAAAGATCAACGGAGTGCAGAGAGGTCCTTTATGAAAACCGCCTCCAGAGCGCTCAGGACCTCAGACTGAGGTGAAGGTTCACCTTCCAACAGGACAACAACCCTAAGCACACAGCGAGGAAAAAGAGTGGCTTCGGGACATGTCTCTGAATGTCCCTGAGTGACCCAGCCAGAGCCCGGACTTGAACCTGATCTAACATCTCTGGAGAGACCTGAAAATAGCTGTGCAGCAACGCTCCCTATCCAACCTGACAGAGTTTGAGAGGATCTGCAGAAAATAATGGGAAAAACTCCCCAAATACAGGTGTGCCAAGCTTGTAGCATCATACCCAAGAAGACTCGAGGCTGTAATCGCTGCCAAAGGTGCTTCAACAAAGTATTGAGTAAAGGGTCTGAATACTTATGTAAATTAGATATTTCAGTTATTTAATTTTTATTTGCAATAAAAACTGTTTTTGCTTTTTCATTATGGGGTATTGTGTGTAGATTGATGAGGGGAAAAAACGATTGAATCCATTTTAGAATAAGACTGTAATTTGGAGAAAAAAATGTAAAAAGTCAAGGGGTCTGAATACTTTCCGAATGCGCTGTACATATAGTTATATTTGTTAAAAAATGTAAATATTGATTCACCTTTTTTCTTCCATTTTTGAGTTTGTATATTATAGCTTTTTTCTTCTAAGAATGTGACAGAAACCTGACTGGAGAATTTTCTTTTTAACAAGCTAACCACAAAGCTATGCTGTGCTTTTTTGGGGGGCACTAATAAATGTCTGCTGTCAGTTTAAAAAAATTCACAAATAAAAAAGCTGAGACTGCTGGTTTGTAAATAGACAACACAATAGGACGTGGCATGAAACTTATATACTGTATACATGACTGTATAGGATTTGTGATTACCTTGTCTTAATTTTTTTCAATAACATGTTTTCTTTTTTATTTCAAACCACACTTTTGACAGTTTGTTCATGGTATAAGATATTCTGTATGTCATGGGCATTTAGAAAATCTTGTTCAGTGACATTTCCCACCTGTACCTTTACTTGATGTTGACTTATTCAGCTTGGTCTACATGCACAGAGAAACATCACTTCACACCAAAACAACTAAAACAACACAGGGACATAGCCTTGACATACCTTACATGAAATAAGGAAGTGAGACTCAGAATCAGAAGGCAGAAGTGTCAAAGGAAGTAAATGGCCATCCACTTTTGATTAAACCACAGAAAATGCATTGTTAAATGAATCTTTCTAGGAAACGCATATTGTCAAACGTCATCTAATATGGAAGCAAATTATTGTAAGATAAGCACAATAGGCTGGAAAAAGCCCAGTGCCCCTAAATCGTGTAAAATATTAAGTGCCTTGCTCAAGGGCACAACGGCAGCAGGCGGCACATGAGGTTCTGATGTCAGCAACTCTGTGGTTGCCTGCACACTCCCACCAGATTTCCCCATCAGCCCTGGGATTCATACCGGCAACCCTTCGGTTACCAGCCTACCTCTCTAACCTCAACCTCTTTCAACTACTACAAACATAACCCACACAAGGACTACTTCCATGTATGAAAGTTACGGAATTAACTTTTTAAGTTGTTTAAGATGTACTCTATTCATTTGTATCTTTCCATCTGAAAAGCAGTTCAAAGCAGCATCTACATGCATGACAGATATCTGTATGTTTGGTGATGTTTCCCTCACCAACACTCATTCCCAGACATTTAGTTATAGGGCCATTACAGGAAACCCACATTCACACATCAGCCTGCTCAATGCAGCAATGCGAAGAAAATAGTTATCTAGAGCACACCTTACTAGAAAAAAGTTGCAGTCATTGGTACAAAAGAATAGAGTAGAGAAAACCTAAGAGTAGTTTCCCGACCAGACTGTTTCAACCAGCACACACGTTATCACCAGAGGGAGGGTTACAGCATTCAATCTGTACATCAGAAAAGAAGAGACTGGGGTAAATAACATATATTTTCACTTCATAATAGCCTGCATATACACATACAGCCTACAAATATACACGCAGGCACAGACAGTCTGTGAAAGGGTGTTAGCCTCACAGGAACTACAAAATGGGGTCTGTAAACAGGGGGTGTCAGTATTTAACAGGCGATGGTGGGTGATGTGTGAGATCATATGGGTTGTGGTTTGATTCTGGTTAGGATTAAAGAGGATGTAGAAATAGTCTTTAGATTCAATACTTTTTTGGTATCTGTCATTGTGAGGGGAAAAGTATAGTTTTTTTAAGAAGACATTGTATTAGTACATTAACATGGCCCTACGGGGAAATAGCTTTAAAAATAAATAATGAGCTTGTCAAGGCTTTTTAGCTGTTGTTCTTTGAAAAAAATAAATTCAGTATTCAGCTTACATAACCTTGACAACGACAGTAATAAATGCCTTGTTGTTAGACATAAGATTTCCGTAGATGTATTATAAGGGGCTGTTTCTTTTTTATCTCCATCAAGTATGTAAATTAGGTTAATTCCCACAGGTTTTTTAAAATTACCCATTTCTCTTCATATCAGTCATCATCATGCTTTAAAGTGTATCATTACACTCTGTGATTCATTTGAAAGCATTATAATTCATTTGAAAGAATCATTACCCAAGTTAAAACACAGTTACCATGGAAACTGATGGATTACATGTTGCTAAAGTATTAAGTAATACAAGTATGATGCCATAATGGAGTACATCGGAGGATGAGTGACAAATAATAGCATTAACATTTGAAGTAACATACGATTTTATAATCTCTGGCAGTGTGCAGGTAACCATTCAGAACAAAAGGCATAGAATTAGGAACTAGAACACCAGAATGGACATTAACCTTCTAATGATGGGATAAAAGTCAGCCATTTTGGTCAGGGGGGATAAGATATTGTGTATAATAAGAATTTGAAGAACGTTTCTGCACTGTATGTTTGTTAGCTAGCTAGCCAGACAGTTTTAGAGGAATGATTCCATACATTTTTTAAATTCCATTCAAACAATGCAGTCAATCTACAGCCATACACTGGCTGATATCAGTTGTTGATAGGACTTAGACATGTTGTAAATGCAACAAGTGCGTATATTGTATCATATAATAGCACTCCTAGCTTTCCAAGAAAACAAAAACTGTTTTAAGTTTTATTGTCACGTGCACAAGTACAGTGAAATGCCTTTCTTGCAAGCTCTTTCTGAACAATTCAGTAATCGCTACCAGTAGTACCATAAAAGTAAAGTAGAACAAAAACACACGAGAAATAGAAATAAGAAGAACACGAGATTGTAAGTTATATACAGGGTCAGAGCCAATACCATATACAGTATACAATGTGCAGGGATACTGGAGTGGTAGGGGAAGATATGTGTACAGTGCCTTGCAAAAGTATTCATCTCCCTTGGCGTTTTTCCTGTTTTGTTGCATTACAACCTGTAATTTAAATTTATTTTTATTTGGATTTTGACTATTTCATGTAATGGACATACACAAAATAGTCAAAATTGGTGAAGTGAAATGAAAAAAATGAAAAAACTGAAAAGTGGTGTGTGCATATGTATTCACCCCCTTTGCTATGAATCCCCTAAATAAGATCTGGTGCAACCAACTACTTTCAAAAGTCACATAATTAGTTAAATAAAGTCCACCTGTGTGCAATCTAAGTGTCACATGATCTGTCACACAATCTCAGTATATACAGTGAGGGAAAAAAGTATTTGATCCCCTGCTGATTTTGTACTTTTGCCCACTGACAAAGAAATTATCAGTCTATAATTTTAATGGTAGGTTTATTTGAACAGTGAGAGACAGAATAACAACAAAAAAATCCAGAAAAACGCATGTGAAAAATGTTATGAATTGATTTGCATTTTCATGAGGGAAATAAGTATTTGACCCCTCTGCAAAACATTACTTAGTACTTGGTGACAAAACCCTTGTTGGCAATCACAGAGGTCAGACGTTTCTTGTAGTTGGCCACCAGGTTTGCACACATCTCAGGAGGGATTTTGTCCCACTCCTCTTTGCAGATCTTCTCCAAGTCATTAAAGTTTCGAGGCGTTTGGCAACTCAAACCTTCAGCTCCCTCCACAGATTTTCTATGGGATTAAGGTCTGGAGACTGGCTAGGCCACTCCAGGACCTTAATGTGCTTCTTCTTGAGCCACTCCTTTGTTGCCTTGGCCGTGTGTTTTGGGTCATTGTCATGCTGGAATACCCATCCACGACCCATTTTCAATGAGGGAAGGAGGTTCTCACCCAAGATTTGGCCCCGTCCATCGTCCCTTTGATGCGGTCAAGTTGTCCTGTCCCCTTAGCAGAAAAACACCCCCAAAGCATAATGTTTCCACCTCCATGTTTGACGGTGGGGATGATGTTCTTGGGGTCATAGGCAGCATTCCTCCTCCTCCAAACACGGCGAGTTGAGTTGATGCCGAAGAGCTCCATTTTGGTCTCATCTGACCACAACACTTTCACCTCTTGTTGTCCTCTGAATCATTCAGAGGAAATCAAATGATATAACCCCCCCAAAAATCAGTTCATATAAGGAAATCAGTCAATTTAAATACATTTGTTAGACCCTAATCTATGGATTTCCCATGACTGGGCAGGGGCGCAGCCATGGGTGGGCCTTGGAGGGCATAGACCCACCCACTTGGGAGCCAGGACGACCCACTGGGGAGCCAGGCCCAGCCAATCCGAATGGGTTTTTCCCACAAACGGGCTTTACTACAGACAGAAATACTCCTCAGTTTCATCAGCTGTCTGGGTGGCTGGTCTCAGTGTATTTTAGAGGCTAGCACCAGAAGCACCAGTGAATCGGTCTATAAAAAAGGGGTCAGATGAAGCAGATGCTAAACTACAGGACTGTTTTGCTATCACAGACTGGAACATGTTCCGGGATTCTTCTGATGGCATTGAGGAGTACACCACATCAGTCACTGGCTTTATCAATAAGTGCATTGAGGACATCACCCCCACAGTGACTTTACGTACATACCCCAACCAGAAGCCATGGATTACAGGCAACATTTGCACTGAGCTAAAGGGTAGAGCTGCCGCTTTCAAGGTGCGGGACCCGGAAAGCCTACAAGAAATCCTGCTATGCCCTGCGGCGAACCATCAAATAGGCAAAGCGTCAATACAGGGCTAAGATTGAATCATACTACTTCGGCTCCGACGCTCGTCTTATGTGGCAGGGCTTGCAAACTATTACAGACTACAAAGGGAAGCACAGCCGCGAGCTGCCCAGTGACACGAGCCTACCAGACGAGCTAAATCCCTTCTATGCTCGCTTCGAGGCAAGCAACACTGAGGCATGCATGAGAACATAAGCTGTTCCGGACAACTGTGTGATCACGCTCTCCGCAGCCGACGTGAGTAAGTAAACAGGTCAACATACACAAGGCTGTGGGGCCAGACGGATTACCAGGACATGTGCTCCGGGCATGTGCTGACCAACTGGCAGGTGTCTTCACTGACATTTTCAACATGTCCCTGATTGAGTCTGTAATACCAACATGTTTCAAGCAGACCACCTTAGTCCCTGTGCCCAAGAACACAAAGGCAACCTGCCTAAATGACTACAGACCCGTAGCACTCACGTCCGTAGCAATGAAGTGCTTTGAAAGGCTGGTAATGGCTCACATTAACACCATTATCCCAGAAACCCTAGACCCACTCCAATTTGCATACCGCCCAAACAGATCCACAGATGATGCAATCTCTATTGCAATCCACACTGCCCTTTCCCATCTGGACAAAAGGAACACTTATGTGAGAATGCTATTCATTGACTACAGCTCAGCGTTCAACATCATAGTACCCTCAAAGCTCATCACTAAGCTAAGGATCCTGGGACTAAACACCTCCCTCTGCAACTGGATCCTGGACTTCCTGACGGGCCGCCCCCAGGTGGTGAGGGTAGGTAGTAACACATCTGCCACGCTGATCCTCAACACTGGAGCCCCCAGGGGTGCGTGCTCAGTCCCCTCCTGTACTCCCTGTTCACCCACGACTGCATGGCCAGGTACGACTCCAACACCATCATTAAGTTTGCAGACGACACAACAGTGGTAGGCCTGATCACCGACAACGACGAGACAGTCTATAGGGAGGAGGTCAGAGACCTGGCCGGGTGGTTTGTGTTTCTGATATCAAATTTCCGCATATGTAAAATCAGGATTATGCCTCTACTACCATTCATTCCAATTAGACTGGTTTGGATTTCTCCTTGACCAATATGGCTGCCATTTTAACCCCATTCTGGAACTTTGAGCGTTTATGACAGTAATTTAATAGGATCTCCATGACAATAGGATGCACACAATACAGCATTGATTGTTAACTAACACTTCACACTATCCTTTTTTTTCCTCAGTAAGATGAACACAACCGAGGCCACCAGCACAGACGATTACTATGGCGATGGCAACTGGGACAAGATGAACAGCCCCTGTAGCACTGGCACCAGTCTAACCCAAGGGTCCAACTACCAGCCCATTCTCTTCTACCTGGTGTTCACCCTGGGTCTGACAGGCAACAGTCTGGTGCTCTGGGTCCTCCTCAAGTACATGAAACTGAAGACCATGACAGACATCTGTCTGCTGAACCTAGCCCTATCTGACCTGCTCCTCGCCCTCTCCCTGCCTCTCTGGGCCTACCACGCCCAGGGTCATGAGTTTGAAGGGGACAGTTCGTGTAAGATCATGGCTGGTGTCTACCAGGTGTGCTTCTACAGCAGCATCCTGTTTGTGACCCTGATGAGTGTGGATCGCTACCTGGCCATCGTTCATGCCGTGGCCGCCATGAGGGCCAGGACGCTGCACTATGGAGCGCTGGCGAGCATCATCGTCTGGGTAACGTCCATCGGCGCTGCTCTCCCTGAGGCCATCTTCACAGCGGTGGTGAGGGAGAATGACGAGAACAGTGGTTCAAGTTGCCAACGGATTTACCCAGAGGACACAGAGAAGACATGGAAGTTGTTCCGGAACTTTGGTGAAAATGGAGTGGGGCTCGTTCTATGTCTGCCCATAATGGTCTTTTGTTACATCAGTATTCTCACTGTACTACAGAGGTTAAGGAACTCCAAAAAAGACAGGGCCATGAAACTGATATTCGCCATCGTGGGTGTGTTTGTAGTCTCCTGGGTCCCTTACAACGTTGTGGTATTCCTCCAGACCCTTCAGATGTTTGACATTGGGAATAGCTGTGAGGCTTCAACACAGCTTGATACAGCTATGGAGGTGACAGAAACCATAGCGCTGACTCACTGCTGTGTCAACCCAGTCATCTATGCTTTTGTAGGAGAGAAATTCAGAAAGTGTTTGGGCACTGTGCTCTCTAGATATGCGCTGTGTAAAAAGCTTAGCAAACATGCAATGGTGAGCAGCAGAGGATCAGAAAACGAGACTTCTAACACACCTGTGTGATTGTACTGCTGAAAGACGATACTTCCACTGCTGAAAACCTATTTGATGCCTTTTCATTGACAAAAAACACTTCAGTTGGAAAGCAGCAAGTAGAGCAGAAGACCCATTTCTGTGTCGTATGGAATAATTAAGTATTCTTCTGAACACAGACTTGCAAATAAATGAAGTGTAACTGTATAATATTTAACTTTAAATGTATTTTGATGAGCTTTGACTATTTGCTTAAGGGTGATGGGCTGTTTATGTTTTGATTACCCATGTACTTATTTCATGTACAGTACAGGCCTGCACACATTTTTCTATAGCATAATATCACTATGGTTTGCATAGAGATTATCTCAATGTTTATTCTTATTGTATGCACAGGGGCAGGGTTGTGGACAGAGGACTGCTGCTGGATGGATCTGGCTACCCATTGGCTACATTTTGACACTCCTTTGATTGAGGACCTGTTTTGGTATTAACTTGAACTTGGACATCAAGTCAGGAATTTGACCTTTTGGATTATTTTGAACTTTTGTTGGCTGAGTAGGTATTTGCGTTCCTTTCTGGGGGGTTTTCTCAATAAATAAGCCTGTGAATTTTGTTGTGCTCAAATATATTTGTTCTGCATTGTTTTATCATTTTATGCTGCTGCTGTACCCCCCTATAATCCAATCTGCTAAATTCAAAGATGAGACAGACAACAATCCTGCTATATCTGTCAATATGTTCAAATCTTCTTTACAGTAGGTTTACTTAGAATTGTTTGGATCCAGAAAACACACATATCAATCTAGTCATCATACAATTTATTTTTTATTGTTCAAAGACAGGAATTATATCAACAGTCACCATATTTTGACAATTGAGTGCTAGCAATGATGCTAGAACTAAGACATCTCTCAGTCATGATGCAAATTTATTTCAGTCTTCAGCTAACCACTTCTCAGTAATGTTAGTTGCTTGAGCAACACTGAGTTTGCATCATCTACAGGATATCCTGCTTGGTGGTTAACAAGTCTGCAGCACAGATCAAGCTTTCGGGAGTAGTAACACTCCTCTGTTCAAATAAGATAATACATTAATGATCTTGAAAAAGGGTCCACAGTGTTCAATTAACTAAACTTGCAGCATGGATTCCTCCAGCTTCCTGTAGTGTTCCAAGCATTCATGACGCACAGGGGATGTGCAGGTACAAATCATGCCATTTGGACTTAAATCTGCACTCAGCTATGCAGTATAGTTTGGCCACATCTATCCACCCACACCTCCCCCCACCCCTGCCAAATACATCTGTTGGAGAAAACAAAACTGCAGACAATAGGTTCCCTTAATCACCCACCGTGTTAAGAGTCCCTGCAGCCCCCAGAACTACTGTCACACCAGAGTGTATAACCCCCAGAGAGACAACTCAACCCAGTTTGACAGTAAGTATATGATGCTTACTGTATGTGAGGGTTGGCTTTAGGATTCTTTGTTGTACAGCATCTTGAATCTTCAGCATAGTGTTTCTGCAGGCTTCCGCCTCTTGCCATTCAAGTTATTTATTTTTTACCGAGTTTTATTAGTACATTTCAGAAAATGAATGGCAGTCCTGTAATTAACAATGAATACATCAAAACAATTTCAGTGGTAATTTTTTATATTTTATTTCAGGGATGAATATCACTGGATATCCTGTTCACACCATGGCAGGGTGGGGCTTTATATTTTATATTTTACAAATAGCTCTATTTGAATATTAATAGTGTCATCAATTAATACATTTATCATAATAACTTTTAATAATTACATCATTGCTGTAAATACTGTAATGTCATATGTTATACTGTACAAAATGGGCCATTGATACATTCGCCTGTAATTGAGAAGCTCGAATCATTGGTAATGAATTTCAGGGAGAGCACCACATCCATTCCCTTCACCGTGTTGAGTGTTGAGAATGGGAATTCATCCAGTTACTCATATGAGAACTCATCCAGTTATGCATATGGGTAAGTTAAGGTCTAAAATGTCTTGACTTTTAGAAACAGACATTTTGAGGTGTGAAATTGGTGTTACAAGATTTCTGCCCCAATCTTCCAATCATGTTTTAAAAAATGAAATTTTGCTCATAGAAATAAAGTGGTACTTGCATTTACTCCATTGTACTGTACATATTGTTGTTAGTGGACCACATTTTGATAATAAGCCCAACTTTCAGATTGTGGCTTTAAGAATGTTAATTCTTATCATTGTTGCTTGGTTCATTCTCCTCGTCTGATCTTTTACAGCACACATTTTGCAGACACATTTGAAGTAAGCACATATGACTATAACTTTGACGATGCCACTTGCAAGTACAAGCCACACGGAGCCAGCTTCCTGCCAGTTCTGTACTCCCTCTTCTTCATCCTGGGGTTTCTGGGGAACGTTCTAGTCCTGTGGGTCATCCTGCTGGGGGGTGAGACTATGCAGCATGACTGACGTGTGTCTCCTGAACCTGGCCTTGGCTGACCTGCTCCTGGTCTGCACCTTGCCTTTCCTGGCCCACCACGCTAGAGATCAGTGGGTGTTTGGTGATCATGTGCAAAGTGGTCCTCGGCGCCTACCACGTTGGCTTCTACAGTGGCATCTTCTTCATCACCCTGATGAGTGTGGACAGGTACCTGGCCATAGTCCATGCTGTGTACGCCATGAGAGCCAGAACACGGAAGCACGGGGGCATCGCTGCCGTCGTGACCTGGCTGGCTGGATTCCTGGCCTCGTTTCCTGAGGCACTGTTTTCTAAAGTGGAGAAACACAATGAGAAAGAAAATTGTCGCCCTGTCTATGATGGACACGGTTTGAGAATTTTTGGCCTTTTCAAAATGAACACACTTGGTCTGCTAATCCCCCTCGCCATCATGGGGTTCTGCTACACACAGATAGTGAGAAGGCTGCTCAGTGCTCCATCATCCAAAAAGCAGGCCATCAGACTCGTTCTCATTGTGGTTGTGGTGTTTTTCTGCTGCTGGACTCCGTACAACCTGACGTCATTTTTCAAGGCCTTGGAGTTAAGTGAAGTCTACCTAAGCTGTGAGAGAAGCAAAGCTATCAGACTCACTCTACAGATCACAGAGGCCATGGCCTACTCCCATAGCTGCCTGAATCCCATCCTCTATGTGTTTGTGGGGCAAAAGTTTAGAAGGCATCTCATAAGACTGATCAACAAGGCTCCCTGCAGGATGTGTCAGTTCCTAAAGAACTACCTGCCCCGGGACTTCAGAGCCTCGAGGACAGGATCTGTCTACTCACAGACCACCAGCGTGGATGAGAGGTCTACTGCTTTGTGATCAGCAACTTAACTGCAAAGACAAATACATCTGACATCACATGTACTGTTCATTCCAATACATATGTAAATACCAAATCCAGTTTCAAATGCAATCAACCCGAAAACAGTAGGTTCTGATCCAGGTGCATGGTGAAGTCAGGAAATTGTCACTCATCTCAGAGTTTCACACCAGGGAGTTGATTTTTACAGAAATCAACCCAATCAATATAAATTCCACAAACCATTTAATTTCCATTGGTATAGCATTTCGTCTAGTACAGTATGTCTATTGAATGTCTTTGGCACATTTTGCAAAGTCATAATTTTCTTTTAATCTGCTTGCACACGCTTACTACGTAAATACAGTAATACGTTTTGATTCTATGTAAATAAATGTATTACAGTAACTTCATATACTCAATGACCTAGATGTTCCCATGTGTCAGTGCTAGAGAATATGTGAATGATAGTGCCACCACAGACCAATTACTCCTGTTAGCAATCTATCTCACCACAAAGAGTGAGAGACACTGCTTGTGCCTTACAATGTGTACACAAAATGTAATCCTAATGTGATTCACTGCAGTATTGTAACATGTTTTATATAACATGTTTATATATCATTATAATGGAGATGCAGATGACATTTAGACTTTAACACATCCGTCTGATTTACCTGCTACGATATGTAATACTTTAAACAGCGCTCTGGACAGAAGCACACACCAACCTTAAACCAACCTTTTTTTTCTTGAAGTGAGTCAGTAAATACCTACAGTAAAACAATACAGGGCTGGCTCTAGCATTTTGAGGGCCCTAAGCGAGATTTAGTTGGAGGGCCCCAAACTTCGCAACAAAACATTTTAGTGGCCCCCAAAATGTGGAGAATTTTTTTGTTGTTTTAAAGTTAATTTCATGCAATTCTACACATTCTGCCATGGTGTATGAAGAATATGTTGCAAGCTTTCTGCTATTTTGCCATTGGGCGGAGAGAAAACGTTGCAATTTTATAACACATTTCTTGAAATTATACTCACTTTGGCATGGGTAAGAGAGAAAAAAGTGCATTTGAAAGCAAATTTCCTGCAATTCAACCCATTTTGTAATGACTTATGCCATGCTAATATCATATCTGAGTGAGAATGACTAAGAAAACCTATGGGGTTCCCCTGAAGGTCAGAGCCCCTGGGCAAGTGCCCTGCATGCCCGGTCGGTATTCGGCCATGATTACTACAAGTTTAGATAGCTGGCTAGACTAACTATCCCAAAATTGGTAGCTGGCATGGCTGATTGAGTGATTGTCAGTGACTGACATAACAAGAGAAAAACTGCCCGACGAACAACCAAATTTCGAAAATGGACCTGTTGTTTTCTACGATCATTACTCTCAATATTAAGTTGAGACCAGAGTTCCTAAACCTTTTTTTTATATATAAATATATATACTGTATATATACAGTGCATTCGGAAAGTATTCAGACCCCTTGACTTTTTCCACATTTTGTTACGTTACAGCCTTGTTCTAAAGTGGATTCAATCGTTTTTTTTCTTCATACATCTACACACAATACCCCATAATTTTTGCAAATGTATTAAAAATAAAAAAACTAATAAATATTCAGATCCTTTACTCAGTGATTTGTTGAAGCACCTTTGGCAGCGATTACAGCCTCAAGTCTTCTTGGGTAAGACGGTTCAAGCTTGGGACACCTATATTTGGGGAGTTTCTCCCATTCTTCTCTGCAGATCCTCTCAAGCTACAGTATGTCAGGTTGGATGGGGAGTGTCGCTGCACAGCTATTTTCAAGTCTCTCCAGAGATGTTCGATCGGGTTCATGTCTGGGCTCTGGCTGGGCCACACAAGGATATTGAGACTTGTCCTGAAGCAACTCCTGCATAGTCTTGGTTGTGTGCTTAAGGTCATTGTCCTGTTGGAAGGTGAACCTTCACCCCAAGCTGTGACAGGAAGGGAACGATAAGACCGGAGTGATCTGGAGCAGGTTTTCATCAAGGATCTCTCTGTACTTTGCTCCGTTCATCTTTCCCTCAATCCTGACTAGTCTCCCAGTCCCTGCTGCTGAAAACATCCCCACAGCATGATGCTGCCACAACCATGCTTTACCGTAGGGATGGTGCAAGATTTAGTCCAGACGTGACGCTTACCGGGGGCCCTAAGCGACCGCTGATGTAGCTTATGCCTGGAACTGGCCTTGAAAGGAAGAAATTATTAACTGTCCTTTGGTATACTTAGTTTTATTAGAATAGGCTCACCTACTACAGGGACTGCGGCTACAGTCTAAAACACATACAGATAGATGGCCTAGATGGCGATATAAAACCACAACTTCACACATATGACACTATTATTGACAACAAGGTATTTTTTTGGTTGAGCCAGCCAGCCAGTTTTGTGTAAACTGAATATAAAATGGGAGGACTTAGATAATGAAAATAGAGGAACACAAAACCAGAGGATTGTGCCATGTACATTTTTTTACACAATTTAGCAATAAGCAGTATTACTGAACTTGTTTCAAAAAGAGCTAATTGCAGGCAGAGCTTTTAAATCTGTGGGAAGGCCATGCTCTGATACTGCTAATATAATTACAGATAGCCAACAAAGAACCCTAACCAACAAAGGACAAATCTTGCACACATCAACAACTGACAACCTAAAAGCATTGTTACCCATCGCTCCACAAAAGCCACACAAGGGCAGGATATGGGAGCGGGCACAAAGGACAATTGGGGTTATCAGGCGTGAACCATTCATGAATCAATTGCCTTAGATGTCCGACCACTTGGGTACATTTATCAATTCATGAGATAGCTTTCCAAAGAACATCAGGCTAGGTCGTTCATACACCACTGAACTATTTTTATTTTACACCTGTTGTATCCTGTGCATGTGGAGATTAAACGTTGAAACTTGAAACTTTGGCTTATAGGAAAGAGGTGGAATATTACAATTTCATAAATTCATACTCTTATACAAGAATTGTATAATTTGTGAGTCAGCCCCACAATATGTAGCTACTGCTACTTGTACTACTATTACATTTGATCAGCCAGCCTGGTCTCATAGACTAGACGTAACATAGTAAATGTAATTCCGGGACACCCAAATTAGTATGATATGTATCGTTTGGTATGGTTACATAAAACAGACAGTTACTTAAGGCAAAAAAGAAAGTAGGGTGGATGGGTGTGAGTTTGAATCTCATCTAGGACAATTTTAGCATTTTAGCAAATTAGCAACTTTTCAACTACTTACTCCTTTTACCTACTTTGCAACTGTTTAGCATGTTAGCTAAGCCTTCCCCCTAGCCCTAACCTTAACCCTTTAACCTAACTCCTAAACGTAATCCTGACCATAACCCCATAACCCTAATCCCTAGCCTAGCTAACGTTAGCCAGCTGGTGTCATATGTTTCAGAAATTCGTAACATATCGTAGCTTTTGAAAATTCGTAACACATTGTACGTTTTGCAAATTTATAAGATATAATACAAATTCTAATTTGTGTAACTTGTATCTGTATAGGGTAAACTCAAAATTACTCTTTATAACATTTTTGTTGTTATTCTGTCTCTCACTGTTCAAATAAACCTACCATTAAAATTATAGACTGATCATTCCTTTGTCAGTGGGCAAACGTACAAAATCAGCAGGGGATCAAATACTTTTTTTCTCTCACTGTAGAAGCCGGACAACATAGTTTAAATTAAAGCCTTTAAAATTGATATTTCAATGTATCCTCAAGTAACCCGGGAGAGAGTGAGGGGTCAGTTATACACAACAGCGAACCAATCTGTGAGTAAAGCAACGCTTTGGGTGCTTGGCGTGAATGGATCACAGCAGGATCTTCAGCTATGCCATCGGATCAGCGTGAAGCAGAAGAACGCTAAACACCCTCCCATGGTAATCTTTAAGCTGTGGAACTATCAGATCAAAGCCAACATTCCGAGGGCACAGGGGGGAAAGGAGATTTAGGTCCAGGGCCAGTCCATTCGATTCGTCCGGAACCTGTCTGCTAGGCTGAGGAAAAACCACCAGCAATCAGACAGTCACTGGAGTAAAAAGGAATTAACTCTCAACTCCGATTCCCAGAAGTACTGCGGGTATGGAAGGGCCAAGTGCTGATGAGGCCCTGAACATTATAGGAAACATTTCCAGTTGAAAGAGAGCTCAGTGCACTGAGGAGAGGCAGAAGCGGATAAAACGGATAAGCACCCTAGGCTACATACAGCGATGCCCAAGACTAACTTATCGTCAATTGAGACAATGTTCCTTCTCCCTTCCATCAATACAATCTAGACTCTATTCTCCCTAAGTAACTGTTCTTCTATAGGAAGTAATGATAGAATTAGCCGATGCCAATGACCTACATGGACACTGAAAAGACAATATAAAAGAGGAAATATAGCATGTAAGTCAATAATTGTCATAATTGTTATATGGATGTGTGTGTGTGGGGGGCAAGAGGGTGTGAGTGGGTGTATGTGTATGTGTGGGTATGTGTCTGTGCATATGAATGGGAGCGTGAGGGATGGTGAATATGAATGCGTGTAGGAGGGCAGGAGAGAATGGGTGTGCGGAGGCATAGGGTGTATGTTCTGTGTGAATGAAGGAGAATTGATGAGTAAGTAGATGTATAGAGGGGTGTACATGTGTTTGGAAGAAGGGAGGGGGAAAGACAGGTGGGTAAGGGAGGGCAAGTAGGGGAGGTGGTGATACGCTTGGCTTGGGGGGGCAAGGGTGGGTAAGGATGGGATGGTGGGACAAGCTTGGCTTGGGGGGTAAGGGGAGTAAAGATGGGAGGGGGATAAGCTTGGCTTGGGTTGAGTAAAGAGGGGAGAACAAGAAGGGGGTGGTGGTATGGGATGGATTTGGTTTGGGAGAGAGAGAGAGAGAGAGAGAGAGAGAGAGAGAGAGAGAGAGAGAGAGAGAGAGAGAGAGAGAGAGAGAGAGAGAGAGAAGGATAACTTAATTATACTCCAATGTAATTGTATTTATTTTTTACGAGTTGTAAACCTGTTGTAAAATGAATATGAGTGCTGGACAGATTAGGAAAGGATGAAAAACTCATTATTATTCCTTGTTTGTCATTACAACTAAGATTTAATGGTGGTTATTGGTGAGAATGGAGAGGGGCTTTATCCAGGGGATTGGGATGGGGTGACAGGGAGGGCATCAGACACTTGAGGTGTGCGTGGGGCCTCCACTCATCCCATTTCAGAGGACCCACTCACCCTAAGTAGATCCCCACCAGCCACTATACTTAATGTATAAGGTAATACAACCAACCACAGTACTTACAGTTGAAGTCGGAAGTTTACATACACTTAGGTTGGAGTCATTAAAACTCGTTTTCAACCACTCCACAAATTTCTTGTTAACAAACTATAGTTTTGGCAAGTCGGTTAGGACATCTACTTTGTGCATGACACAAGTAACTGTTCCAACAATTGTTTACAGACAGATTATTTCACTTATAACTCACTGTATCACAATTCCAGGGAATCAGAAGTTTACATACACTAAGATGACTGCGTCTTTAAAACACTTGGAAAATTCCAGAAAATTATGTCATGGCTTTAGAAGCTTCTGATAGGCAAAATGACATCATTTGAGTCAATTGGAGGTGTACCTGTGGATGTATTTCAAGGTCTATCTTCAAACTCAGTGCCTCTTTGCTTGACATCATGGAAAAATCAAAAGAAATAAGCCAAGACCTCAGAAAAAATATTGTAGACCTCCACAACTCTGGTTCATCCATGGGAGCAAATTCCAAACGCCTGAAGGTACCACGTTCATCTGTACAAACAATAGTACGCAAGTATAAACACCATGGGACCACACAGCCGTCATACCGCTCAGGAAGGAGAAGCGTTCTGTCTCCTAGAGATGAACGTACTTTGATGCGAATCAATCGCAGAACAACGGCATTGTAACGCCCAGGCCTGGGTTTACAGGCTAGAGCATTTTGGGTTCATTTTGGTTTAGGGGTTTTCACAGTTCTATGGTGTCTAGTTCTATGTTGGGTTAATGGCTCCCAATTAGAGGCAGCTGAGTCTCGTTGTCTCTAATTGGGAACCATTTATATGTTTGGGAATTGCACCTTAGTTTCGTGGGTTATTGTATGTTCATGTCATGATTATGTTAGGTTCAGTCGGGTTCTTGTCTAGTTAGGTTTCGCCGTTCGAGGTTTAGTTAGGTTTCTTCCGTCGTGGTTAGGTTTAGTTATCTTTGTGTTAGTTTAGCATTTAGCGTTAGGGCTCTCGTCTTGTTCATCGTTTTCTTGTTTTGTTCCGTCTCGTCTCGTCTGTGAATAAATCATGTATTCTGGCTACATCGCTGCGTCTTGGTCTGTCCCCTCAGAAGTGAATCGTGACAGAATAACCCACCAAACAAAGACCAAGCAGCGAGAGACCCGGGAGTTCTGGACTTGGGAGGAGATATTAGCTGGGAAGGGACCTTGGGGGGAAGACAGAGGATTATCGTCACCCCAGGGAGGAAAAGGCGGCGAAAAAGGAGCAGCGCAGGTGTGCGAGGACTGAGCGTGGGAGCTATGAGGACTTATATGGCGTATGGACCTCCGGAGAGAAAAGTTCATTGGAACTCGCCTGGCACGGAAGCCCGTAAGGCAGCCCCAAGAAACTTTTGGGGGGGGGCACACGAGGGGGTTGGCCGGTTCAGGAGGGACTCCTGAGCCAACTCCTCGTGCTTTATGGAGAGAGCGTAGAGGAGAGCGTCGCAGCGAAGGGAGGCCGTGCTATGCAGTGTTGCGCACGGTTTCCTATAGGGATTCAGAGGCCGGTGCGAGTGATTCCCGCTCCACTCATCAGTCGGGGAAAATAAGGGTGCAGCCAGAAAGAGTGGTGCCATCGCTGCGCACTAAGTCCCCGGTACGTCTCCTGGGACCCGGATATCCTGCTCCAGTTCCGTGTGCGGTGTCTCGATGCGTGTCCGCAGCCCAGTGCGAGAGATCCCAGCGCCACTCATGGGTCGGGCCGAGGTCTGTGTGCTACCTGGGAGAGTGGTGCCAGCTCTGCGAGCCAGGCCTCCAGTGCGCCTTTTGGGACCAAGCTATCCTGTGGTCCTACGGGCAGAATCTCGATGCGCATCCACAGCCCAGTCCGAGAGATTCGGCTCCACTCACCCGTAAGGCCAGGGTTAGTGAGCTAGCTGGAGGTATGTCGGCTCTCCGTATCAGGTCCCAGGTCCGTGTAGTGGTTTCTACACGTCCAGTCCCTGCTCCGCGCACCCAGCTCCCCGTGCGCTCAGAGAGTCCAGCACGTCCTGCTCCGGCTCCGCGCACCCAGCTCCCCGTGCGCTCAGAGAGTCCAGCACGTCCTGTCCCGGCTCCGCGCACCAAGTTCCCCGTGCTCTCCGAGAGTCCAGCACGTCCTGTTCCGGCTCCGCGCACCAAGTTCCCTGTGCGCTCAGAGAGTCCAGCACGTCCTGTTCCGGCTCCGCGCACCAAGCTCCCCGTGCGCTCAGAGAGCCCAGTTCGGCCTGTTCCCGCTCCCCGCACCAGAGTGCGCGTCCCGAGCCCAGTTCGGCCTGTTCCGCTCCCGCACCAGAGTGCGCGTCCCGAGCCCAGTTCGGCCTGTTCCCGCTCCCGCACCAGAGTGCGCGTCCCGAGCCCAGTTCGGCCTGTTCCGCTCCCGCACCAGAGTGCGCGTCCGAGCCCAGTTCGGCCTGTTCCCGCTCCCCGCACCAGAGTGCGCGTCCCGAGCCCAGTTCGGCCTGTTCCCGCTCCACGCACCAGAGTGCGCGCGTCCCGAGCCCAGTTCGGCCTGTTCCGCTCCACGCACCAGAGTGCGCGTCCGAGCCCAGTTCGGCCTGTTCGCTCCACGCACCAGAGTTCCAGTGAGCATCACGAGTCCAGTACTGCCAGTTCCTGCTCCACGCACCAGAGTTCCAGTGAGCATCACAAGTCCAGCACTGCCAGTTCCTGCTCCACGGACCAGAGTTCCAGTGAGCATCACAAGTCCAGCACTGCCAGTTCCTGCTCCACGGACCAGAGTTCCAGTGAGCATCACAAGTCCAGCACTGTCAGTTCCTGCTCCACGCACCAGAGTTCCAGTGAGCATCACAAGTCCAGTACGACCAGTTCCTGCTCCACGCACCAGTGTTCCAGTGAGCATCACGAGTCCGGCACTGCCAGTGCCCGCTCCACGCACCAGAGTTCCAGTGAGCGTCACGAGTCCGGTACGACCAGTTCCTGCTCCACGCACCAGAGTCCCAGTGAGCATCACGAGTCCAGTACTGCCAGTTCCTGCTCCACGCACCAGAGTCCCAGTGAGCATCACGAGTCCAGTACTGCCAGTTCCTGCTCCACGCACCAGAGTTCCAGTGAGCATCACGAGCCCAGTTCGGCCTGTTCCCGCTCCACACACCAGAGTCCCAGTGAGCATCACGAGTCCAGTACGACCAGTTCCCGCTCCACGCACCAGAGTCCCAGTGAGCATCACGAGTCCAGTACTGCCAGGTCCTGCTCCACGCACCAGAGTTCCAGTGAGCATCACAAGTCCAGTACGACCAGTTCCTGCTCCACGCACCAGTGTTCCAGTGAGCATCACAAGTCTAGTACGACCAGTTCCTGCTCCACGCACCAGAGTTCCAGTGAGCATCACAAGTCCAGTACTGCCAGTTCCTGCTCCACGCACCAGAGTTCCAGTGAGCATCACAAGTCCAGTACTGCCAGTTCCTGCTCCACGCACCAGAGTTCCAGTGAGCATCACGAGTCCGATAGGGCCAGCTTCTGCTCCACGCACCAGAGTTCCTAGAAAGGGTCCAGGGCCTCCGTCGTGACATCAGACCAGCACGGCCAGCACCGGAGCCCCACCTGGGACAAAAGGAACCCACCTAGATCCCCCCACAGGCGTTTGGGGCGCGTCGAGTCCGCGCCTTTGGGGGTACTGTAACGCCCAGGCCTGGGTTTACAGGCTAGAGCATTTTGGGTTCATTTTGGTTTAGGGGTTTTCACAGTTCTATGGTGTCTAGTTCTATGTTGGGTTAATGGCTCCCAATTAGAGGCAGCTGAGTCTCGTTGTCTCTAATTGGGAACCATTTATATGTTTGGGAATTGCACCTTAGTTTCGTGGGTTATTGTATGTTCATGTCATGATTATGTTAGGTTCAGTCGGGTTCTTGTCTAGTTAGGTTTCGCCGTTCGAGGTTTAGTTAGGTTTCTTCCGTCGTGGTTAGGTTTAGTTATCTTTGTGTTAGTTTAGCATTTAGCGTTAGGGCTCTCGTCTTGTTCATCGTTTTCTTGTTTTGTTCCGTCTCGTCTCGTCTGTGAATAAATCATGTATTCTGGCTACATCGCTGCGTCTTGGTCTGTCCCCTCAGAAGTGAATCGTGACAGGCATGATGCTGGAGGATGCTGGAGGAAACAGGTACAAAAGTATCTATATACACAGTAAAACGAGTCCTATATCAAGCCACTGCTCCAAAACCGCCATAAAAAATCCAGACTACGGTTTGCAACTGCACATGGGGACAAAGATAGTACTTTTTGGAGAAATGTCCTCTGGTCTGATGAAACAAAAATATAACTGTTTGGCCATAATGACCATTGTTATATTTGGAGGAAAACCGGGGAGGCTTGCAAGCCGAAGAACACCATCCCAACCATGAAGCACAGGGGTGGCAGCATCATGTTGTGGGGGTGCTTTGCTGCAGGAGGGACTGGTGCACTTCACAAAATAGATAGCATCATGAGGAAGAAAATTATGTGGATATATTGAAGTAATATCTCAAGACATCAATCAGGAAGTTATAGCTTGGTTGCAAATGGGTCTTCCAAATGGACAATGACCCCAAGCATACTTCCAGAGTTGTGGCCATCACAAAGCCCTGACCTAAATTCTATAGAAAACTTGTGGTCAGAACTGAAAAAGCATGTGCGAGCAAGGAGGCCTACAAACCTGTCTCAGTTACACCAGCTCTGTCAGGAGGAATGGGCCGAAATTCACCCAACTTATTGTGGGAAGCTTGTGGAAGGCTACCCGAAACGTTTCACCCAAGTTAAACAATTTAAAGGCAATGCTACCAAATACTAATTGAGTGTATGTAAACTTCTGACCCACTGGGAATGTGATGAAAGAAATAAAAGCTGAAATAAATAATTCTCACTACTATTATTCTGATTTCACATTCTTAAAATAAAGGGATGATCCTAACTGACCTAAGACAGAGAATTTGTACGAGGATTAAATGTCAGGAATTGTGAAAAACTAAGTTAATGTATTTGGCTCTGGTGTATTTAAACTTGTAAACTGTATATAAACTCAGCAAAAAAATAAACGCCCTCTCACTGTCAACTGCATTTATTTTCAGCAAACTTAACATGTATGAACATAACAAGATTCAACAACTGAGACATAAACTGAACAAGTTCCACAGACATGTGAGTAACAGAAATTGAATAATGTGTCCCTGAACAAAGGGGGGGGGTCAAAATCAAAAGTAACAGTCAGTATCTGGTGTGGCCACCAGCTGCTTTAAGTACTGCAGGGCATCTCCTAATCATGAACTGCACCAGATTTGCCAGTTCTTGCTGTGTGATGTTACCCCACTCTTCCACCAAGGCACCTGCAAGTTTCAGGACATTTCTGGGGGGAATGGCCCTAGCTCTCACCCTCCGATCCAACAGGTCCCAGACGTGCTCAATGGGATTGAGATCTGGGCTCTTCGCTGGCCATGGCAGAACACTGACATTCCTGTATCGCACAGAACGAGCAGTATGGCTGGTGGCATTGTCATTCTGGAGGGTCATGTCAGGATGAGCCTGCAGAAAGGGTACCACATGAGGGAGGAGGATGTCTTCCCTGTAACGCACAGTGTTGAGATTGCCTGCAATGACATCAAGCTCAGTCCAATGATGCTGTGACACACCGCCCCAGACCATGACGGACCCTCCACCTCCAAATGGATCCCGCACCAGAGTACAGGCCTCGGTGTAACGCTCATTCCTTCGACGATAAACACAAATCCAACCATCACCCCCGGTGAGACAAAAATGCAACTTGTCAGTGAAGACCACTTTTTGCCAGTTCTATCTGGTCCAGCAACGGAAGGTTTGTACCCATAGGCGACTTTGTTGCCGGTGATGTCTGGTGAGGACCTGCCTTACAACAGGCCTACAAGCCCTCAGCCCAGCCTCTCTCAGCCTAGCCTATTGCGGACAGTCTGAGCACTGATGGAGGGATTGTGCGTTCCTGGTGTAACTCGGGCAGTTGTTGTTGCCATCCTGTACCTGTCCCGCAGGTGTGATGTTCGGATGTACCGATCCTGTGCAGGTGTTGTTACATATGGTCTGCCACTGAGAGGACGATCAGCTGTCCATCCTGTATCCCTGTAGCGCTGTCTCACAGTACAGACATTGCAATTGATTGCCCTGGCCACATCTGCAGTCCTCATGCTTCCTTGCAGCATGCCTAAGGCATGTTCACGCAGATGAGCCGGGACTCTGGGCATATTTCTTTTGGTGTTTTTCAGTCAGTAGAAAGGCCTCTTTTTCAGAACTGTGACATTCATTGCCTACCGTTTGTAAGCTGTTAGTGTCCAAACGACCGTTCCACAGGTGCATGTTCATTAATTGTTTATGGTTCATTGAACAAGCATGGGAAACAGTGTTTAAACCCTTTTACAATGAAGATCTGTGAAGTTATTTGGATTTTTACGAATTATCGTTGAAAGACAGGGTCCTTTTTTGCTGAGATTATATATATATATATAAACTCAGCAAAAATATATATTTCATGGTTCATGGTCAGCAACTATACAACAAGATACAGTTATAAAGACTTCCATATGTTGTTACCATCCAGAGCGTCTTGCTTTAATTGACTGACACAAGGTTCAGAAATGTCATGATGCACTTATTAAACACCAGCTCAGTATGCCCCCTAGTGGGGAAGCCCATGTGTGCGTTTGAGTGTGTGTGTGTAAACATTGGTAACAGGATTCGGTCTCACTACTGAGATAAAATCTCTGAAGATCACCTGAGCCTGCTGAGATGCCTCAGTAGCTGTGGTTGCATGCAAAACAGCTGCTACTTTCGCTCCAAGAACAGCTCTGTTGATTTCACACCTGATAAGGCAGAAGGGAAGAACATGCACCACACCTTGGTTAAATACAAACACAGGAACCAACCCTCAAATGTGTAACTTAAAAAACATCCACACTTGATACATTGCTACAAGAATATTGAGTTCAATTTCATTTTTTTCTGCATGAGCAACATGATTAACTGAACGATACATATAACTCAAGATCAATTCATAATTTGAGCAATCAATACGGTTAAGCAGATGATTTTGTACATTAATAGTTAATTGACAGTTGCACAGTTTTTTAAGTTAATAAAAAAATGACTTGAACAGCCAAACCCAAGGATGGGGTTAACATCTATAATATTTTCCGGTATAAAACATTATAGTTAAGTCCGAGTGGTCTGAAAGGGAAATGTACATTACATCACACCTACATGAATTGGTAATCATTCTAAAAATCATGAATGACCTTGGTTTGAAGCGCCTGTTGAAATAGAGGTGGGGGAAAGAACAGTTCAGTAGTTTTTCAAACAAAATTTCCAATGAATAATCTTTGGTGCAAATTGACTGCACAATGCCTGCACCTTGGAGATAAGATCACAGACGCCCACTCTGGTTTCTCATATCTTGTTTATCATGATAGAGATCTGATTCTGATGAGAAACATCCAGTTATTGTGGACACCATTCACACCTCCTATTCCATTTCCTTCAATAATTGTCAACAACTGTCAACAACCACGTTATCAACCATGTTGATCTTAGGTTATAATTAGGCAAGTCTGCACCACTTGCAGTGCCTTCACACCACTTGACTTTTTCAGTGTGAATTTAGTATAGATTCAATTTAGATTTTGTGTCACTGGCCTACACACACAATACCCTATAATGTCAAAGTGGAATCCTGTTTTAGAAATGTTTACAAATTAATAAAAAATGAAAAGCTGAAATGTCTTGAGTCATAAAGTTTTCAACCCCTTAGTTATGGCAAGCCTAAATACGTTCAAGAGTAAAAATGTGCTTAACAAGTCACATAATAAGTTGCATGGACTCCTTCTGTGTGCAATGATAGTGTTAACATGAGTTTGAATGACTACCTCATCTCTGTACCCCACACATACAATTATCTGTAAGGTCCCTCAGTAGTTGAGCAGTGAATTTCAAATACAGACTCAACCACAAAGACCAAGGAGGTTTAACAATGCCTCGCAAAGAAGGGAACCTATTGATAGATGGGTAAACATTTTCAAAGGCAGACATCCCTTTGAGCATGGTGAAGTTATTAGTTATACTTTGGATGGTGTATCAATACACCCAGTCACTACAAAGATACAGGTGTCCTTCCTAACTCAGTTGCCAGAGAGGAAGGAAACCGCTCAGGGATCTCACCATGAGGCCAATGGTGACTTTAAAACAGTTACAGAGTTTAATGGCTGTGAAAAGGAAAAACTGAGAATGGTTACTCCACAATACTAACCTAAATGAAAAGATGGAAGCCTGTATAGAAGTTTGCAATAAGGCACTTAAGCAAAAAATGTGGCAAAGAAATTAGCTTCATGTTTTGAAGCGTTATGTTAGGGGCAAATCCAACACAACACATCACTGAGTACTCTTCATATTTTCAAGCATGGTGGTGGCTGCATCACGTTATGGGTATGCTGGTCATAGGCAAATATCGTACAATCCAGGAGTGCAAAGCTCTTAGAGACGTTCCCAGAAAGAGTCACAGCTGTAATCGCTGCCAAATGTGATTCTAACATGTATAGACTCAGGGGTGTGAATACTTATGTAAATTAGATATTTCTGTATTTCATTTTCAATACATTTGAAAACATTTCTAAAAACATGTTTTAACTTTCTAATTATGGGGCATTGTGTGTAGATGGAGTAAGGTCTAATCTATTTTGAATTCAGGATGTAACATAACAACATGTAGAATAAATAAATCATGGGGTATGAATACTTTCTGAAGGCACTGTACATACATAAATATTAAAAAAAAACTTCCAAGGGTATGTTCCATACGTTTAATGGCAAAATAACTGAGGACTAAATAAAATATTTACAGCAAGTAATGTGTAAACATAATTTCTGTACAAAGAAATATACATGCAAAAGTAAAAATAAGTCATTTAACATTCAAAATGACGTAGTATGTATTAAATATGATGAGGTTACATCCAGGTTCCCATGTTCGTCGTCCATGTCTATACAGCTTTACACTTGAATAAATAAGAGGACACATAATGGGACTGTACAGGTTAACAAACACATTTCATTGTATCACTGTGACTACTGCCTTAACATAGACATGAAACTTTGATAACTTTTTCAAGCTTAAAAGGAAATACAGCTGCTTCGTTCGCCTCTCCAGATCAATTGACTGGTACTTTAAAATCAGTTTGAACTCATACAATGATTAATTTACTGAAAACAGCTAGGTCATGGTCACTCTCAGATAAAGGTTAGGGTAATAGCGCCGCAACGTCCATGCACAATTATTGTAACGTTGGTACAATGTTGTGGGCAGTTTTCTTTTCTTCAAACCAAAGGCTTGGCAAAGAATGCTATCCCAAGTTTATCTTCAGTTAAACCAAGATGTTGATCATTGCAACACAACGTCTAGCAAAATACATAACTTAAAAAGTCAAACAAACTAACACCGCAATCACCACTTTGTGCACAGCTGGATAAGAGAAGTGTTTGAAATGTTAATTAGGTATGCAGTAACAACCAACCACTAAACAACGTTCTTACAACGCTAATAAATAAAGCCACTGTGAACCAATGTAAACATCTATCTCTAGGTTCAGCATGGTTTTCATAACTTAACATGGTACATTATATAACACATTTAAAGAGGGTAAAGTACAGTTAACTTTGGTATAGTTACAGAAAATAAAACAAAAACAATGACAAACTGAAAGCATAAGTGCCAATATAGATACAAATCTTTTTTCCTATTTTACATTATTTACGAAACCTGCATTTTAGGTTTCCAAGATATTAATACTGAACTTAATACGGAAAAGAGCAACACAATACATACATCTACTGCAGTACCAGGTACGTCCATGCCTTTTTAGATTACGGGTACAACACAAGTCTTCATAAATAGTTGCATACATGTTAAAGCTGCAACATTGCACATGAGAAATTAACGCAAAAAACGAGTGCATTTATAGAAGTATTTCTGGTAGTGAGGGTTTAAGTAATTTGTTTGGCATGAGGAGGAGCTAGTCTCCCTCATACATCTCTTCCATTGGCAGGACTTACTACTCAGCTAATGAAACAGCATTTGAGACAAATTCTTCAAAATGAGAATGAAGGCAGGAACACATTATTTACAAAGTAAGGCGGATGTATCAGAAATCTAAAGAGCTTTTCCAATAGTGTTATAGCTTTTTGTTGTTTGTTTGTTTGCTTGTTTTTTTCTCTGCTGAGGTCTGACTAAAATAGCATAATTGTACTAACTGTTACAGGTCCATACAATAGCAAGGCCAGAACAAAGCATTTGCCGTTTTATTGTATGTTAATCATCTACAACTACAATGAGTTTGGTCTCCAACTGGTTCTAGAAGTAGTGTTCTGAAGCAACGACCCTGTGGTGGGTCGGTGGTGCTTTGTTCATTTGTCGCATTCATTTTTGTTTTCATTCTTTTTAATAACCTTTGTTTTTGAAAAGGTATATGAATAGGCATTTCTATGTTTCTTCACTATACATTTTCTTTACAAAAAGAAATCTCTCATTACAAAAACTATTTTCTTATATTCAACCAAAAGTAACCCGATATTACAGTAATACTATCCAAACACAAGGCTTACTCTCACTGGCTCTCGAGAAAGCTTTGTTCTCCCTGTTAGTGAAGTTTGAAATACTTTCAAACAGTTCATACTTTTGTGCAGGCATATAGCCATCATTCATACAAAGGTGGGGATGGAAGGGAAGTATCTAAATATCTTAGGGGGAAAAATCTCAGTCAAAAATATTCAAAGCAGTCAGCAGCAGCAGGATGCTGGGTAACGTTGTTCTAAGGAAGTGGCGTAGCCGGCTGAGAGAGGATGAGATCATCATTGTGACTCGGTGGTTTCTGGGTACTGTAGTCCTCTAACCTGCTCATATCTGGTTGAGGAGTCTGCTGTGAAGGAAGGTCTTGATGCTGCCCACGGGCCTAACGTCGTTCTGGTGTTTCCGCCGCTCGATGAAGGAGATGAGTCTGGAGGTGTCGATGCAACCTGGGTGCTGGTTTTGTTGCTGGTGGGAGTCCCACGGCTGCAGCCATGGCTCTTGAAGGCAAGCGGCGGCTGAAGGTCTCCGGTCCGGCTCGCCCTGTAGGAGGAGACACACAAAGTCCCTGGCCGCCTGGCTCACACCCTGGAAGTAGTCATGGGGGAAGCTGAAGTCCAGACGACAGATGTTCAGGCATGTCTCCTCAGCGCTCTCGTCCAGGAAGGGAGATGCCCCGCTCAGTACCACGTATGTCACAACCCCCAGGCTCCAAAGATCAGAGGTCAGGGAGACGGGCTGGCCCAGCACCAGCTCCGGGGCTGAGAACTCTGGGCTGCCCAGTAGAGGGTGGATGTAATGGCCGCTGTTCAGCTGGACGGCGTCTCCGAAGTCTGTCAGCTTGACCACGGGCTGGGCAGAGTTCTGCTCCACTAACACGTTCTCAGGCTAAAGGGATACACACCGATACCCAAGCAGATACACACACAGATACACATGCAGATACACGCAAAAAAAGATATGATTAAGAATTTACCCATGATGGGAGTATTAGCTTTGCTTAAGAACAATCAGTTAGACATCATACTGTTTCAGTACAAAATCAAATTTAACTCCTACTCTACATGTCACAGCCTTTGTGACTCACCTTCAAGTCCAAGTGAGCTATCCTCCAGCTATGCAGGTAGTGTAAAGCTTCTAGAATATCCCTAAGGTACAAGGCCACCTTCTCTTCAGTGAGGTTACCCCAGCTGACTATGTAGTCCAGGAGACGGCCTTGATCAGCCCTGCAGACACAAAGCACCAGAGCACCAGAGAGAGACATTAGCCCATGTACAAGAGGGCTGCTTGAACACGATTTAAAAGCACAACACAGTGAATAAATAAACTACAGTAAAATATTGTTCAAAACAGTAATCAATTCTATTTCAATTCAAGAATTCTAATTATAGTTTTCCTTAATAATCATAATACATACAGTGTCCCAAATGCTACTTATCCCTCTGTAAGGTACTACTTTTGATCAGTTGTAGGGAATAGGGTGCAATTTGGGGCCCATCCACAGTTTTTCTAACGTACATCTCCAGCACTAGCACGTAGCTGGTGGCTGTCTCGAAGGTGTCTAGCAGGCCGACCAGGTGTGGGTGTTCCAGACACTGCAGTATCCTCAGTTCCTGGAGCACCTGCTCACGCCGCATCAACCGCTTGTTGACATGTTTGGCTGCTACGGCGCGCTTGCTCCCACGCTGGTCACAGCGCTTAGCCACTGAGAACCTTCCCCTGCCCAGTTCTGTGACCTCTGTGTAGAAGGACTCAAAGTTGTTCTTCCAGATTACTTCACTCCCATCGTCAGAGGCCTCTGGGAAAATAGAAACATTGAATGTTAAAATGCAAAAGTACTGAAGACTTCATACACTGTGTGTAAGTAGTGTGAATATAGAGGATATACTGTACCCCCACAGGAGTCTACAACTCAACTCAACTTAATGTAACTCAACACAGTGACTAACCTGAGACTCTGAGGCTGGCGGAGGATGACACGCTGCCCACCACGTTGGTGGCAACACAGGTGTACACCCCGTCATCCTCCACAGACACACCCATGATGAGGAGAGTTGCCTCGCCCGTGTCACTGCAGAGAGAGAAGAGAAGTCACAAGGTAAGTTTCAACAATAGCAACATTTACTTTAATTCAACATCAACAGAACATTGTCTTCCAACGCGTTGCAATGATCACTGCAAGTCCCTCTGGAGAAGAGTATCTGCTAAATGACTAAAATGTAACGTAAAATGTCATCACTGCACCTGTAGGTGATGCTGTAGTGTCCGTCGTTGCTCAGAGTGCTGTGGTCAGGTCCTCTCCAGGTGACCGAGGATTTGGGTCTTCCGCAGACCTTACTCCTCAGAGTGACACTCTCCCCCAGGTTACAGGTCACATCACTCAGGGGCAGCAGGAACTCTGGGGGTACTACAGAGGTGACAGGCAGACAGACAGACAGACAGAGGACACGTGAGTTTGACTATGTCACATGCTAACTAGCCTTGCGATATACTAGCATCCTGTCCATAGGGTGTACTTTCTTTTTTCCAGCTGCCTCACGCTACAGAAAAAGGAGACAGGCTGCTGCCCTACACACTGCTCTGGCTCGGAGGACGATACTTACATGCAAACTACACAATTCCACATCTGAGCTACCCAATAGACAATAGAAAGTATGCAGTACAATACAAGACAATAAAAACTTGTCTTGTTGAACCCCTACTATGTGAAAATATAGATGTGTCATTAATTTACTGTATAGTAAAGCCCAAGCAAAATCATTTAAATGTATACATACCATCATAGATGTAGTTGGGGTTTAGAAGCTGAAAGAAAAATATGAACACAAATAAGTTTCTTCTCCAAATTAGTTTTACCACACAGACATAATTACAACATGAATCCATTAAATGAGGTTAATGTAGAGGGGCTTTAAGTCTTACAGCCACACTGAGGTTAATGTAGAGGGGCTTTAAGTCTTACAGCCACACTGAGGTTAATGTAGAGGGGCTTTAAGTCTTACAGCCACACTGAGGTTAATGTAGAGGGGCTTTAAGTCTTACAGCCACACTGAGGTTAATGTAGAGGGCTTTAAGTCTTACAGCCACACTGAGGTTAATGTAGAGGGGCTTTAAGTCTTACAGCCACACTGAGGTTAATGTAGAGGGGCTTTAAGTCTTACAGCCACACTGAGGTTAATGTAGAGGGGCTTTAAGTCTTACAGCCATACTGAGGTTAATGTAGAGGGGCTTTAAGTCTTACAGCCACACTGAGGTTAATGTAGAGGGGCTTTAAGTCTTACAGCCATACTGAGGTTAATGTAGAGGGCTTTAAGTCTTACAGCCACACTGAGGTTAATGTAGAGGGGCTTTAAGTCTTACAGCCATACTGAGGTTAATGTAGAGGGGCTTTAAGTCTTACAGCCACACTGAGGTTAATGTAGAGGGGCTTTAAGTCTTACAGCCATACTGAGGTTAATGTAGAGGGGCTTTAAGTCTTACAGCCATACTGAGGTTAATGTAGAGGGGCTTTAAGTCTTACAGCCACACTGAGGTTAATGTAGAGGGGCTTTAAGTCTTACAGCCATACAGGTGATTATCAAATCAACTCTACCTTTACAGAAACTTTATTAGTCAGACAGTCTTGAGACTTGCGGTAGCCGTTTTCCATCTTATTTTCCTTCCTGGTCTCTTTGTCTCTTTTCTCAGACTTTCTCCTGATGCGGAGTGCTGTGTGCCACGAGGATGACTTCCTGCTCCAGACAAGAGAATGAGAAAGAAAGGGGAAAAGAGAGAGAGAAAGAAAAAGGAAGAAAGGAAGAGAAAAGTTTAACTTGTGATTTCTACATCTTTGTCTACTGTTTCACTTTTATGATGGCAGAGCTCATGATGTGAAAATGGAATTGTCTTTGGGATAATAAAGCTTTTCATTCACTCAGGTTGGTACATGGAGTAGCAGCAGTGTCTGTCTCTTACTTGATGGTTCCTTCAGGGAGGTCGGGGATGATGGTGGAGGTGTGACCCAGTACGTAGCCGGGGATCCAGCCCTCGGCGGCAGGGCCCTGCTCGGTGGCAGCCCGGAACACCAGGAACATGTTCTGCTGATTGGAGGCCAGCATCTGGACCACCTCGCCCTGGGAAACACTGATCTCATCCTCCTTCAGGGCCATGTAGTCCTGGGTCACCAGCATGGTGCTGATGCTGCTGCTGCTACTGCTTTCACTCTGGAGGAGGGGGAGGCAGGGGAGGATGGTAGGCAGGGGAGGAAATGGAGTCAGTAAGGGTTTATAGGTAGGGTTACACAAAGAGAGAGAGAGACAGACATACAGACAAATGCACGCACACACAAACACACACACAAAGCATTCTGTAATAATGACTCTAAAAGACTAAACAAATTCAAATGTTATTGATTTGATTGCCCATGAGCATCATGTTGTTCATCTGTTTATATGCTAGAGCTCATGCACAAAGAAGGACTCATTTCAAAGCATTCATTACAAAAGGTTCAGAAAGAAGAGTGAGGAAAGTCATACTGTAGCAACTAACATCTGGTTACTACATGTCTCATAACTAGACCTTCTCATTTGTAGAAGCGAAGACAAGGTATCCAGAAGTCAGAAAGACAGAGTAGAGTTAACATGGAGTGGGTGTCTCTCAAAGACAGTGAGAGTAGAGAGGAAACAGTCCGTTTCAGGAGAGACCGAGCCTGAAATAAAGTTTGAAGTGAGTCAAATGTATTCAGGGGCAAGGCAAGGAGAGAACGTGAACAAGGATGTGTCATCAGTCCCACAGAACCAAGACGGAAATGAAGCAGCATGATCAGAGCAAAAAAAACAGGAGAGACGGCAAGCGTTTCTTTCTACATCAGAGCTCCTCTTCTTGCAGGCAGGTGAAGTCGAAGTCAAATATCAATCTTCCATTACATCGGCATTCATTTGCATTTAACCCATAAATGCATTAGTGGTTTTTCAGATCAGACCACAATAGGCTGAAGCAAAGGGACAGCAAAAATTCAGGTCATGTCTAGAAAATGTTAGAGCCAAGACTAAGCTGGGTGTGGGAAGTTAGGGAAGTAGAGGCAGAGAGTCATACTGGAAACACTTACCAAGGGAGAGGAGAGGACACCAACATACAGTACAGCAAGCAGAGTTACTGAAGCAGTTAGCTGCTGTACCAGCCAAAAACACACTATTAGTAGAGTCTGAAAGAGAGCAGGAAGGATGAAAACTCACACCATAGGCACGTTAGTGTCCTTAGATAGTTTAGTATGCACTTGTGGTTCAGATGACCCAGGAGAACTTCTGGTCAGCCAGTAAGGTTAGTAGGGACTAAGCCGGACAGAAGCCTGGGACTCGAGTAGGGCTCTTACCCCATTGCTCTGCGTGGACTGTACGGACTGCTCACTGGTGGAGGAGCATGTGCTCATGCGGTCTATATCCTTGCTGTGGGTGGAGTGGCGGTGGCTGTGGCTCTCCCTGTGGCCCAGGGTCGAGTCTCCACTATCACTGTGGTAGGAGAAGGAGCCAGGCCGGCTAGCTGGGGAGGCTGGGACCGCGGTGGTCCAGAAAAAGGAGCCTTTCTGGGCTGGGCTGCCCGGGATGAATTCCTCCTTTATGAGGCAGGTCAGTGGAGAGACTGTCCCTATCCGAGGCTTGGCAAGATTCAGAGGGGCCACAGCCAGCCGTGGGATGGGGGTCTGAGGGTCCTCCCCAAGGTAGCTCTCCTTGATGCTGCCCTCAGCAACGCCCAAGGACTTGCCATTGCTGTTGCTGCTGGTTCTGCTGCGGGGCCGGTGACCCTCCAGCGCTCGCATCTTGGGAACATCTTGGGGCCCCAGGTCCCCCTCTGCATGGTCAGGAGGGCAGGGGGTCTGGGAGGAGGGGGGTTGTCGGGACCACGTACCTGCTGTTCTGTCCGGGCCGCCAGACCCCGGGGGGTGGTGGTGGTGGACAGGCTGTGGGATACGGGAGGAGGGCTGGGGGATGCGCGAGGGCCGGCGACTCTGGGGGCCACACAGAGAGTTACTCCCAGGGCCCACTGCGGAGCTGCTGCAGCCACCTCCTGCCAGGCCACTGCTGCTGCTGGGGGCCCCCAGGCCTGGTCCACTTGCCCCCACGTGGTTCCTCTGGTACTCGATAGGGGATGTCAGTGCTGGGGGACAGAGAGAGAGAGAGAGAGAGAGAGAGAGAGAGAGAGAGAGAGAGAGAGAGAGAGAGAGAGAGAGAGAGAGAGAGAGAGACAGACAGACAGACAGACAGAGAAAGAGTCACCTCAGTGGTATGAGTACACACTGTGTAGCTATGAAGCAAAAATATAAAAACGTTCTTTGCAATTTGCATTCCAGTACATCATGCTATAGTTCATATTATTGTGTGTAGTTCATATTATTAATGTTGATACATTCTATGGAGTGGATGACTACACAGGGAGACTGATGAAACATTGTAATCGTATGATATGAATACCTGGGAGAAGCTAGCATAATATCACTACACAGTTACACAGATGAACCGTGATGTGTCTTTTTTTACCATTGAGAAAGTTGCGTTGGCTCTCCAGGATATGGGTGATCTGGTGGACCCACATCTGGCTGACTCCAGGGTTGGCTGAGTGCATCACGTAGGTCTCCACACCGCCACTGGATGACCGGGAGGTCAGGGTGAACTTACAGGGGTCGTCTGTGCTCTCCTCCAGGCCCAGCCAGCTCACCTGGACACACACACACACACACAAGATACAGGGGAGAGGAGGGGATGTGAGTGTTTTCAGAATCAGACAACTATTCAAACGACTTTGGCCCTTAGGGCAATTACTATCCCAGCAATGTCCAGCAAAACAAAATCCATCCACTGTAATATGACTTAAGTGGATTGACTAGGGGAGATGATCACGATCGATGCTCCATACCTTAACGCTGTTCTTGAAGAGGTATCCCGGTTGGGAGTAGCCTTTCTTCTTGTCCAGGGGCTCGCTGAAGATGACGATCTGTTCGAAGAGGAACACCCTCCTCTCCTTCATCCTTGTGAGTAGCCCCCCGTCCTGATCTGATACCATGAAGGTATCCTGGAGCAGCAGTCTGCCTTGGGCCACAATCTTGCCCTGCATGGGGGAATACCAATATTTTGCCTGCCTGGTTAAATAAAGGTTTAAGGCCCAATGCAACCGTTTTGTATCCATATCAAAATATTTCTGGGTAACAAGTAAGCATCTTACTGTAATAGATTTCCATTCAAATTGGCAAAAGTAGCTTTTAGCAAAACACTATTTCTCAAGCAAGAATTTTGTCAGGAGTGTCTGGGAGTAATCTAAGTGGGGAGGGGAAAACTGAAAACTAGCGGTTATTGGCAGAGAGGTTTGGAACTCTCTTTGTTATTGGTCGATTAATCAATTTACGCATGGTGATGTCACCATAGAAAGCCAAAACTCCAACACATGCAAACCTGTTGATTAGAAGGTCCTGTGTAGATTGTGTTTTGAATCAGCAACTATCAGGAAATAACACTGATCAAATTTGTTCACACTTTTACAGTGTCAGTTTAATATAAAAAACAGGAAAACTGAATTTTGACTGTACTGGGCCTTTAAATAAAATACATACAAATAAAAGGAGGGAGGACAGAGGACAGCCTCAGACTCATTCTTAGCCACTCAGATGAAATATGCATATTATATGCATGCTATTATCATATATTACAACGAGTGAAAATAGAGAGAGAGACCGCAAACCCAAGCCATTCTCCCATTTATCATATGATCCATGTGAATAACGGCTGAAATAAAATTCAAGTAAGCTATTTTGAAGAATTTGTGACCTCCTAAACTGAGACAGATCGAACTGAAAGACTACATTCTCTATTCCCTGAAGAAGACAAGCGCCCGTGAGTCTTACGTCGAAACCTTGGAGACGCCCCAACGTTCATCATGTCGTTGCATCTCTTGGGCACAACACACATGACCTCCACTGCTTTCTGGGAGAAACAGAGAAGATAGAAAACACAATTTTAGAGGGAAAGAAAAGATAATCACAGCTTTAGAACAAGAATAACTTTTAGATATAAACAAAGTCATAGCAATATTAATGCTCGTCCATGTTATTAGAGATGGAAGGTCATCAAATCAAAGCCAGATAGTAGTTCTTACCTCCAGCTCAGTAGTATCTACTGCAGCCTTTTTGGAGAACTTAAGTAAATCCTTCAGTAGGAGCTGGTACTTCATGATGCGCTGCACAGGCTTAATGAGAAGATCAGTGATCTGGAGTCTGTGGCCCAGACGCTGCTTGAGCTCCTAAAATACACAGGGAGCCATTTGACTTAGTTGCACACAGTAAAAACAAAGGACTGCGTAAGAATATAACACAAGGTATGAGAACAGGAAACAATTAGGCTTATGATGAAATATGTGCTCTGTTCGAGACTGGAATAAACCCACTTGTGGGGTATGTGTGGGGTGGAGGGAGTGTGTATTCTTACCTCAAAGTAAGTGTCTATGTACTCAGAAACGATGTGCTCCGATTTGGGCTTGTTCTGACAGTACACAATGTACATGTGTAACCGTCGCTCCTAGCAGGAATACAAGGAAAAAAACAAGGGAAATGGTGAGGAAGTAGTATTATGGTCTTTGGTATCTGGAATCCTTGGGATGTCCCTACCCCATTTCATTTAAAATTAGGGGTTATGGTTACGGTTAGGGGTTAATGTTAGGGTTTAGCACCAACCTTGTTATGATGCACAGCGACATCCACTACTGATGGTATATTTTGGCCAATGAAAATCATCAAATCTCTCTTACTTGTTTGACGAACAGGGGAGCCAGCCTATCAGGATCCTCCAGGCACTTCTCTAGCTCTCCCAGGAAGAAGCTGTGGCCAATCAGAGAAGAGTATGAGAAATATTAGTATGAGAAATATACTAATATAAAAGTCAAACTAATAATAACGCTAGTACTGTAGGTAGGCACTATTCTCATCTTACTCTCTATGCCAGTCGTAGATCTGGTGGATATTCCCAAACACTATCTTGTCTTTTCCCCTCATGTCGTCTGGCACGCCGTCCTCCTTCATTTTGCTGATGTAGCCCTGAAGGGGAGATTCAGGTGACCACAGGACTAGACACAGTGCTAAATTCAGCCAATACTATTCCATTGCCCTGTCCACAAACAACCTCTGCCCCTTAGGGCACTTGTGGTGATCTGATAGGTATATGCACTAGAGGGCAAGGTGGAGCTGTTACCATATTGCTTTTACCTATACAGTTCATTTCGATTTATATGGAGAGCCTAGGGGGTCGTAAGGATTAGGGATTGTTTTGTGGACGGGACCTAGCACTTTGACCAAGTCTAGAACGTGAAAAGAGTTTGATGGAGAGGAGTCATTGATTATGGGCCTACAGTAAAGTAAGAAACAATGTGTTCTCACCTCCACCACTGAACCCAGGTCTCTAACATAGTCCCTCTCTGTCTCCACCAGCTCCAGTAACACATAGCTGTAGGGGAGAGAGGTGAAGTAAACAATGAGAGGATTGTTTAGCTAGACCACCACAGGACAGTTTTATCTGATGGCTCAGGGCATATTGTAGGCTTTGAGACCCTAGAAATAGAATGACTAGAAAGGGGCCTTCACCGGTCCACCCATTACGGCCTCATTGGCTTGAATGAGGGCGACCCTTCTAGTCATTCTATTTCTACATATGAGACGTTGTGGAGTGAAACTGAACTCACTGGCGTCTCTTGAGGAAACCCGACTTGCGCTCGTCCATCTCATCGATGGGGGAGGAGGAGGACAGGAGGGAGTTGTCGGAGGGGTTGAGGGAGGGGCTGCTGCTGTCCCCTTGTTCCACAGAGAGAGAGCTGGGACGGTCCTCCAGGGACTGAGAGAGAGAGAGAGAGAGAGAGAGAGAGAGAGAGAGAGAGAGAGAGAGAGAGAGAGAGAGAGAGAGAAAGATAGCAGTGGTGTTGCTGCTATGAGGGTGTGACAAAGTATGGCAGCATTAACGTGCTGTGCCATGTCTTATGTAGAGAAGGAGTCAGTTGGAGTGGTGACTCAAATGGTTCACAGATGACTGGTGGGCCATGGCACCATCACACGTCACATCCACCCTGGCACCAGACTGGCCTGAGCTGAGCTGGCAGTGTGTGTGTGTGTGTGTGTGTGTGTGTGTGTGTGTGTAACTGACAGCAGTGTGGTAGACTGATGGATGGCTGGGTCTTACCATCTTACTCTTGACCAGCTCCTCGATGGCACTGACCAGCTCAGCCGCACTGGGTGTCTCTGAACTACTGGGTCGGCCCGATAGACGAGAGGCCGCCTGGAAGGGAGGTAGAGAGACAGAGTCAGACAGACACAGAGAGGGACAGAGGCAGAGAGACAGAGACAGAGACAGACAGACAGAGACAGAGAAAGGAGAGCGAGCGTAAGAGAGACAGAGAAAGTAGAGAGCATGAGAGCGTTCAAATCAAATCAAATGTTATTTGACACATGCGCCAAATACAACCTTACAGTGAAATGCTTACTTACAAGCCCTTAACCAACAATACAGTTGTAAGAAAAATAAGTGTTAAGTAAAAAATGTATAAGTTAAAAAAAGAAATAAAACCCCCAAAATATATATACGTAAAATAAATTATGTTTACACTCTACATTTGATTAATATTTTCTGGAAAGTATTTGTCACTGTATTAAAGATTTTTCTACATATTACTGCACATGATGACATCAGCGCATCATACATTCATTTCTTAGAGAAGCTCACCATTGACGTGTTTTGACACCGCCCGACATTCCAAATGTCCCCATAAGGAATGGGTGTGGTCTCCCTAATCAGGGCCAAATAGGGGCCTAGTGGGGGCCAGGCTAGCATGGAGGATACAGGGGACGAGGCGGGGGTTTGGGTTGGTTGGAGCAAGGTTCTGAGCACTGGCACCACAGTGGAGCACATGATTGAACAATGTATATGTGCTGTTAAATACTCCATTACAACAGGGGTAACTTGGGCGACAAGCCAGTCACAAACACAGCTAGTCTGGCTAAACAATAGCAACAGGCTAAACAAGGCCAGGTCTTTAAAGGGGTAGTCAGTCAGTTCTAGTCAAACTTCACTAACTACAGCAAATGGAGTATTCGTCACATCCGCAACAATAGTCCTAGAAAAACATAGGGCAGCGAGGGTGAGGAGATAGCATGACTGAGGATGGATGGCTGGGATGTAAAATAAAGACTGGGCTGGTTGGCTGGTTCGGGGAGTGTGACTAGAGCGTAGGCAGTTACATGGAGAGGTACGGGAACTGAGACAAAACAGAGGCAGAACAAAAATCAACATAAAGCTATGGTAAAGTTAAAGCAAAGTTAAGAAAGAAGAGAAAACAATGATATTAGTGTCAAAGAAACGCCTATCGCTTTAGTTACAATAACTGTTATGTGATGATGAGTGAATGAAGCTAAACTGCATAGGTATAAAATATCTACCTTTTCAGACAAACTGGTCTAAAAGAAATACATTCATTGATTTCCCAATGTCTTTTTTTATTTTCCAAAAGATTTTACAGGAAAGACGATTGTCCCCTCTTTGATATACTCTAACTAAACCTCTTGGAAGCCTGTTAAGTGTGTGTGAGTGTATGTGTCTCACCTTGTCGTCCTGAGAGTCAGCCTGCAGCAGGCTGTGTTGTTGGATGGCCATGGGGGGAGGCAGGGGTACAGCATCAGCCCCCTCCTCTCCCTCCTCCTCCCCACAGCTCTGCATCCCAGAGGAGGAGGACTTGGACAGAGTCCCACTGCTCAGCCCCTCGTTCCTCATCCTCTGTGGAGGGACAACGACAACGGAGTTTACAACTAAATAGAACACAATCGGCTCAAAATAAAGGAGAGAAGGAAATTAGGGAGATATTTCATGTTGAATAGATCATGTAAAAGAGAAAGAAAGTGATATATGAGTGATGGGGTGACCAATCGAACGGACCTCCTCGATGGTCTCGTCCTGTGGCGTGGCGGCGTTGTCGTCCGAGTCTTTATTGGAGCCGGCGGAGTCTGCGTTCTTGCTGCGTCCGTCGCGGTTCTTCTTGTGCTTGTGGGCCAGCTTCTTGACGTGTCCGTCGGCCTTGCCGCTGCTCAGGCGCCTCACTGGGCTGGTCAACCACTTCCTCAGCGTGTTGCCCGGTCGCTTGGGCCCCGGGGAGCTGTGGAAGCTCAGGGTGTGGCTGGCGCCAGGCTGGATGGCATCGTTACTGGACACAGACAGGGTGTCTGCAGGGGAGAGAGAGAGAGAGAGAGAGAGAGAGAGAGAGAGAGAGAGAGAGAGAGAGAGAGAGAGAGAGAGAGAAGGAGAAGTCAGTCACAGTGCACAGTATCTTGGGAATGGGTCTGAATTCAGCTATGAGGGTACCAAAGAGATTAGATTCACTTTTGCAAGGTACTTCATTACCTAGGAGGCATAATTCTTTATGTATCTATACTCAGACATTCCATTTTAGTACATGATGGTGGAGCATTGCATCCTAACATTGGGTGTCCACCCTCTCGATGGATTTTCCTCCTTTGAAAGTGAACTGGATGACCCTATTTTAAAAACCGTGGAACACAAAACATTATATAAAAGTTGCATAAGCTATTCTCTGTGTGTGTGTGTGTGTGTGTGTGTATCTACTTTAGGCTGAATGCCCACCACCTCCCTCTTCTGTGGTTCTATCTCCCCTGAGAGGTGTGGGAGAGGACTTGGCTGAGGCTGTGGGTTTAAATGTGGTGCAGTGTGGGGTGCTTCTGCTGATGTAAACTGAGGGATGCTACTCAGGGTGGATAGATTGCCCAGGTTCCGGCTTCACAGAAATGTTGTAGCCTTCAAAAACAGGTTGAGCCAAAGGTTTGTCTACGGGGGCTCGCCTCACATGTTGATGGGTGACGGAGATGACCGAACTGAACTTCTGATGAATAGACGGATACGTAGTGCATTCTCCATGGGTTTCTTCTGTCTCTGTGTGGCCGGGTTCTTAGCCCACTGACGGCAGTAGAGTAAAGTGTCCAGTGAGGTGACCGCTGTGTTCTCAGCGGCTGGCTCTGTCTCTCTGTGAACTGAACTCTGTGTGACCAGATCCTCCTACTGATCTGATCCAACCACAACAGCTTCTGACAGGGCATGATGACCATCCTGGAAGTGTCAGGGTTCCCCAACAGTGCACCATTCCCTCAGTAAAAATAACATGTACCTACAGTATGCTGCCATGAGAAAAGACGACAGGCCTTTTAAAGAATCTTAGAACTTCTAACACTGAGAAACTAATCAATTCAAAACAACAACATATGAGCTGAGAAATCTCTAACAATCCTATAGAACTCTGAGTAGGATAGAAGGTGATGGCTCTGAATTGACCCCATGTACTGATCAGGCCTAATCACACACGCATTACTAACAGGGTGCTGCTGCACTAGTGCATCGTAAGGCAGAGTGGGTCTCAGCAAGGAGAGAGGAGTGTGTGACTTTTCTTTTTCATTTGTACAGTAAGACTCAGGCCAAAAGGAGGATACACCCATGGCCATGTCGAAAGGGTTTCTCTTAGCAGCCAAGAGCAATCTCAGGAGATGTTCTCAAGCCAGGCCATGGATGATTTCATGAAGTCTCTACAGCTGTTTTCCTACAGCTACAGCACAGTAAATTACTTCCACACGGTTCTAAAAAGTTGCGCAAACAAGTCAGGATGAATGGTGCGCCAGATGAGAGACAGTGTATGAATAGAGTTAATAACCTTCCCTTCAGTTCCAGATGTATTTGATACTATGTTGGACTATGCTGTTTTAAGACGTGTTTGAATAGACCGTTTTAATTCAGCATTCCAGATGGCACTATGTTTGCTACAATCATTTTGATGTGCATGCAAGGGTGCCATTTTCACAAAATGATTCAAGGTGTCATTTGACTGCTTTATGATGTCACAATAGGTCTGCTGAGATGGTCTGGGGCTGCATTTCATTGGCTCAGGCTTTGATACTCAGGCAGGGTTGGATTGTGACATCATGACAGTATAATGATGTCAAATGACACTCAAATGATGTCACAATGGGACTGCTGAGGGTGATCTGAGGCTGCCACTGGCCCATGCCTTCATTCGTTCCTCAGACACGGTTGAATCAGACTGACACATCTCTAGACCTACAAAGAGCCCAGGAGCAAATAAGCCCAGAAGCCTTTTGTGGCTACTTCATCCTCACGTTTAGCCTTCTTCTCAAGATGGTGTGCATTGACATTGGCGTGCAGCACTGCAAACTCCCAACCTGGTCCAGAGTTGGCATGGATATCACACCAGACGAGTTGAGACATGTGGTGGAGAGAAGGGAGGAGTACAAGACCTCCATCCTGGACTCCATAACCATGCCTGATGTGGACTGCACCATCCTGGCCCTCGGGGGGGCCTTTCTGGTCATCTGCCTGGTTCGCCTGTGGCTCAGCAGGAGGAAGTGGACAAGGCAAGGCCAAGGGAAAGGAGGACTGCTCCAGTGCCAGGCTAAAGGGGACAGCAACAAGGCTTTTCTGATGATGGAGCTTCAGGAGAAGGTTCTGCTGAGGATGGAGGGCATGGAGGAGCGCCTCGACGCTATGGAGGACTTCATCAGGTCAGTCTCAACTCTTAGCCTCATGCGTATCTAAATTAAAGGGTGCTTGGAATCGAAAATAGATCACGTCAACTATAGATAAGGGCCAGAACTCACTTCCATTTAAGATTAAATTGAAGGTTAAATGTTAATCTCATAGCAACATGCATTAATAGACCATACTGATTGGTACGTTCCGTCTTGTGCCTTCCTTAGCTGCATGGGGAAGAAGAGGACCATGGAGAAGACATTGTACGGCAAGCAGGAGGCTGCTGGTGACAAGAGTAAAAGGGATGCCCTGCGCTTCTCTGACTGCTCTGACAACTCCAACTAATGTCTCAATACCTCAAGACCTGATTATGAACACTGCATTTCTATAAAAATAAATAAAAGATGTGAAATTGAAAAAGAAGTAACTCTTCCTCTCCTCTTTTCACTCTGTGGGGAATAGCATTGTATGTAGTTACAGTATATTCTGATAGACACTTCACATGTGGATCTTTCGTGACAGCGAACATGTGTGTCACAGGGTGGGGTGGATGGTGGGGTTTGAGGGGGATCACAATCTTTAGTTAAAATGGCTTCAGGAGACCTATATATTGTAGTGTAATATCCTGCTGATATAAAGCATGTGTTCGCTTTACTCTCGGTCTAACCCAGCTGTGGGAGTCCGAGCCAGAGAGCCTGAAAAGATGAGGTGTTCACACAGCCCTGTACTTTTCTGAAATTGTGTTCTGTGTCTGCAGGGGAGACCTGAGGGCTTTCAAGAGACATAGAAATAACTCGTAGCAGCATACCATGAAAACCTGACTCCATTTATCAAATGTGTTGCAATATTACTGGCATAAAGGAAGGTGCCATTACGGGCTGTTTCAGTCATGCTTCAGGGTCCTATTGACCAAGTGGAGCAGTAGAAAACTAGCAGGATCATGTGTTACAGTAACACTGGATGTGTACAGCAGACTATGCCTGACCCACTAGGTAGACACCTCCGGGCCTGCCCAGCCTTACCCATCCCCATCCTCCATTCTGAGAGGAGGAAGGAAACAGGCATCAAATCTCCACCTGAACAAACCTAGCCTTCTAGTACACCCCAGAGACAGGGCTCAGTCTGTCCCTCCCCACAGGCCCACCTTCCCTCTACTTACCTGAGGGAAGTACACTCATGCCACGGTGCCCAGTAAAACTTTCCTTCCCTCCAATACTGTACAGAGCTGTTGCACAGTGTATCAGTGTGATTACATTGAAGGAGACACACAAACAACTTACTCTGTGTCCATATTGTCTCGTCTAGCTGGCTAAAAGGGTACTGTTATAGTATATCTCTCACATTTACATCAACTGCTTTTGAACTCTTCCATTAAAAAGCCCTGTCTGCCAGTGGGTTAGTGGCAGGGAACTCAGTCTGGTGCACAGCTCTACACATGAGTGTCTATCCACTCCACATATTGAGCAAACAGGACAGAGGCATGCAAGGGGCCTGACCCCTGGTGTAACAGCGCTATTTGAGAGTAGGTCTGAAGAGCTCTCACAGGCTGCAGGCAGCCCATCAATCATCTCAGAAAGTGGGCTACAGGGTCTCATGTACTGTATGAAGGAAAAAGAACTAGCCTGGCTGACTGGGACACCAAAAGTATTTTCAGTGAAGAACACAACATAACTTCTCTTTTAATATTGTATTTGTATTAATGTATTTTTGTGTGGTTGAGACAAAGATGTCCAAGACCAATTTCCCCTCAGGGACAATTATCTGATCTTACAGTCCTGTCACAGCTACGAAGCAGCGTCACTAGCTAACTTTGAAGTGCTGCACTGAGAGGTGCCTCCTGGGGCGAGATATAATATTGGTTTGAGAGGTCTGCATGTCCTCGTAGACGTAGACAGTGATTTAACAGAAGGAGGATCACCAGCCTTGACACATTCCTGTCCATTGTTTATTCAGCGGGGTGTAAAATAACCCCAGACAGCACAAACATGCCCCCTGTGGGACACTGTCTCTGTGTCCCAAATGGCACCCTTTTCCCTATTTAGTGCACTTCTTTTGACCAGGTAGTGCACTATACAGGGGATAGAGTGCCATTTGGGATGCATACCGTCTCTGGGTAGTGGGTAGGAAAATAAGCACTGTTGTGACCTCACTCTGTTCTCCCACTAGGGGGTGCTTCATCAGTCACTTCAGTCACTGAGCTCACTACTGCTATCTGTCCCAAACCCGGGTCTGCTGTGACTATGTGAGCCCGCTGAGCTAAAGCCTAGGGATTAGGAGACACAATAGGTTCTGGCATGACACATACAGTACGTTCAAACACATGTAAATATGGTATCCCTGTCTCCCTAGTACATTTCAGGTCACTATCAGCATGAGTATGAGACAGAATGGGGGTGAGGAGTAGTGCTGTCATGGAATTTTGGATGACAGTTATTGGCCAGCCAAATACCAGCGGTCACCATAATAACCGTTCGAATAGCAAAAAATAAATAATAATAATATATATTATTATAAATTTAACACATTTGTTTTTCTCCTCCGCTCCTGGCTGCATGTGCTGCCATATAAATAGAACAGGCGTCCCCAATCAAGTCAATGATGGACTGGCAGCCATTGCAGATGTACTTATAGAAGCAACACAGGAAGTAAAAGCAAGAACTAAAAGCAGGAAGTGTACCATTAATATGTGCTGTGATTTGTTGATTCAACTCAACTGATATTACAAAAAATATAATCCATTGCATGAGCCACATCATGAATGAATATTCTACATTACCATGGAAATTATTGCATGACAATTAGGACTGTGGCGGTCACGAAATTTCGTCAGCTGCTGATTGTCAAGCAAATAACTGCTGGTCCCACGGTAATTGACCGTTAATTAACCTAAACACATTTAGCCTTTCCTGGCTTCCACACATGGTCTACAAGCCACTGATGCAGATTTTTGGAACATCTACATTTAATAAATCCATGTAATATAGCCTACACCTTCACAATAAACTGATTATTTATTTTAGACAGGTCTAAAGAAACATGATATTAAGAAAATGTAGTCTATTTCAGAGGAACAGAATAGCATACTCTGAGTTGTCCTTATGTTAGGTCCTGATCTGGCTTTGCCATATGGTTGCGGGCTATGTTTAATTTAGAGTTATTACGTAACTTTAGTTGTGATATTTGAGTTTTAATACATTCTTAGGCTACATGATGCGACTCTAATGATGATTTGAAAAAAGTTGCATTAAAGGCATGAGCTCTGCTTAGTTTTTTGTGCAGGCTGTACACACTTCATCAGTCTCCTTCACAATTTTACAAGCACTTGATAATGTCTCGAATTACCCAGCAGCATCCCCTTTCTGTGGCCGTAATGCCCCTTAAAAAAAGACATGCCTTTTGCGGACAGTGGCCGTTGTGCCATTGGGCTGAATATAATAACTGTAATTCCCTTCTCCCTGCGTGCTGTGTGCTCCGAAGCACCTCTCACTCACATTGCTCTCCTTCACCTCATGCCAGTTAGGCTCTACACCCCTTGTAAAGCAGATTAATGTGCTTAATTTTAAGAAGTTATTTGGCCACTTTTGTTGTGATACAAACCTTATCAAAACATACAGGCCCATGGGATAGGCTACATAAGGTGTGGGACTATGATTTGAAAAAGTCACAAAAAAAAGGTATGCATTGTTTCTTGCCTTACCCTGGGTATCATTCACAAGTGGTAATATTTAATTCACAAGTGATACGCTAATATTGTCACCCATCAGACTATTCTTGATTTAATCTAGTCTTTACCTATACTAAATAATGTGTGTGAAATTTGTTTTGATTTGGAATGCACCATTATCATGCACATGTCTCAAAAACGCACTTAAATAGCAAAGGACGCTTTTCCCGTGGTTCCTGTTGTTAAGAGAAGCATTGTGCTTAATATTAGGAAAGTTGAGAAATAAATATAGTAGGCCTAGCCTGTAGAAAGCTGATGGGATCCTCTTCACTCTGTTTTCTCAGGCAATTGTTTGCCTATAGAAATGTTGCGCAACATGAGCTTATGGGCTCTCATGAAGTGTTTGATTAGATTTTCGATTACATTTGCATTGATGTCAGAGTGATTAGAGGGACAATAGAGTGCTGAGTACAAGGCAGTTAGCACGTTTGGTAGGCTACCAATGACCATCAGCAGCATCAGAGCTGGGAAAGCCCATTTAATGTGAATAAAAAGGTCACGTGGAATTTGACTGCCTTCATGACTTGTGATTGCCGGTGTGGCGGTAATATGGCCACCATAGCAGCCCTAATCACAATACCAGGCAGCCATTGCGAGTGTACCTATGAATTTTCCAGGGTTTGCGGTTCCAAGGATGTTTTATTCATTCTATTTCTATGTTAGCTATTTCTATGTTTGCTGCAGGGAGCAGCAACGTTTTATTATGTTGTTAATTGTCCATGTTACCGCGGAAACGGACTCAACCACAAGAATGCTCAGCAGTCCCATCTCTCTCCCGTGTTCGTTCCACAAAACCAAAAAATGAATGATTTTTAAAAAACAGTTAAGACCAATATTTTATTCTCACGACGGTCTTCATCCATAACCGTCGATTACACGGTTATATGGTAATTGTGCCAGCCCTAGTGAGGAGACATGTGGCACAGTCCAAGCCAATCAGAGTGGTGGCTCACTGTCCTCTGTCACAATTGGATTAAGATGTCTGGCCCACTTCCTGGGAAACCTAACAAGGCTAATCAGACACAGGACAGGAGGGGCACACAGGCCAAGCCAGCTGTGTGATGGACTGTGATATACAGTGGGTGATACTGTGTGTGTCTGTCTGTTCTCCTCATGTCTACAATAACAAGAATATCACCAGAGGGGTGGATCATCACAAAGCAAGGATCAATCAACTGGCTAACATGAATACACATTCAGATGTAACTGTTTATCAGGTGTATTAAGAAAGCTATGGGTTATTGATCATGTCAAGTTATACCATTTCAAGTCACTCTTTATCTATGAGCTTTACAAACTATTGAGTTTTTAAAGATGATTTCAGGAAAGTAAGCTGGCTAACTATTTGATCCTGGTGAATGGGCGAGGAGGAGGATAGGGCTTGTACAGCACTGGGGTGGGCGGGATGCACCAGGAACAAACACAGTTACAACAGCTGTATAGACTGTTCATTCCGTCAACAGGTAGTAACATGGCTGATTCAGTCAGTCAATCAGTCAGCCAGCCAGCCTGCATGCCTTCCTGCCGGTCTGTTTCTCTCTCTGTCTGGTTGTCTGTGTCTGTCCCACATGTGACTCAGAAGCTCTTAATCTAGTCCAAAGCGTGCCAGCTTTAATACGGTATTTCAATCATTTTTATGCACCAATATAATCCAATCCATAACACCCATTCAATCAATATAATAGTCTACTGTACTTATCCCCCAGGCTCTCACATACAATACAGACGTTATTGTTGATATGTACTCTACAGTAGGCTGTGAAAATAACTTATGCTAAAGGTATGCTGCAAAATAATGTAAACAATAATTAAATGTTTTACTTGATTATACCAATGATCACAACAATAACAATCCATTACAAAGTTGGAGCCTGTTCTACACTGTTAATGGACTGGAACACTGGTTCTATGTAGGTCCTATACAGTATCGTTACATACCCAAATCCAGCAGCCAGAATTTGCAGTTTTCCGAGGGTCCCGCTTGAGAACTCATATGGTACAGAGGACTAACAGCAAAAATAGACCGTATTCCATTTGCCATGGCAACCTGCCCTGGTACTATTCAAGTTCTCACACTGTTTAAAATCCAATTCTTCAAAATAATTGTATAAAACAGATAAAGAATCATGTAGTTTAAGAAAAAGCTAAAGGAAGTAGCTGTATCCTCTGTGTTAGTGGGATGGGATCTGCTCTCTCTTCTCTACTCTCCCAGAGAGTGGGCTGTTGTGCTGTGAGGGCAAGCCTCCTCTGTCCTAAAGGAACATTTAGAATCAGAAGGCACACTTTACCGTAAAACCCCTAGTAGAAGCTCCAGTCCTCAAACAGCATGGGCTCAGTTTCCACAAATCAAATCAAACTTTATTTGCCACATGCACCGAATACAACAAGTGTAGACTTTACCGTGAAATGCTTACTTACAATCCCTTAACCAACAGTGCAGTTCAAGAAGAAGAAAATATTTACCAAGTAGGCTAAAATAAAAAGTAATAATAAAAAGTAACACAATAAGAATAACAATAACGAGGCTATATACAGAGGGCACCGGTACTGAGTCAGTGTGCAGGGGTACAAGCTAATTGAGGTAATCTGTACATGTAGGTGGGGGCGAAGTGACTATGCATAGGTAATAAACAAACAAACAGCGAGTAGCAGCAGTGAACAAGGGGGGGGTCAACATAAATTGTCCGGTGGCGATTTTTACGAATTTTTCAGCAGTCTAATGGCTTGGGGGTAGAAGCTGTTGAGGAGCCTTTTGGTCCTAGACTTGGCGCTCTGGTACCGCTTGCCATGCGGTAGCAGAAAAAACAGTCCATAACTTGGGTGACTGGAGTCTCTGACAATTTTAGGGGGTTTCCTATGACACCGCCTATTATCTAGGTCCTGGATGGCAGGAAGCTTGGCCCCAGTGATGTACTAGGCAGTTCACACTACCCACTACCCTCTGATCCCGAGCAGTTGCCATTCCAGGTGGTGATGCAACCGGTCAGGATGCTCTCGATGGTGCAGCTGTAGAACCTTTTGAGGATCTGGGGGCCCATGTCAAATCTTTTCACCTCCTGAGGGGGAAAAGGTTTTGTCGTGCCCTCTTCACAACTGTTTTGGTATGTTTGGACCATGCAGTATGTACTGTACAAATGTAGCATATTTAGTAGCAGCTTTACTTCAGCACAGATGCAATGTCCTTATTTAAGCTAAGCTCAATACACTTACATTCATTTTATTGCTGACAAAAACAATGCACAAAGAGAACTTTCAGCAGTGTGACTGACTGTAGCTGCTAAGGTGCCTCTTACACATTTGTACAGTCAGATCTCAATCTACCCTGCAGTGCATACAAGGCTGGAGGAGTATAACAGGCAGCCCACACAAAGCTCTCCCTGTTCAACTGTGTGTTTTCTCATCAGGATCTCTGAGCACTAACCACAGAGCCTGTTTCCTGTAAGAACCAAACACACACACATACAGTCGTGGCCAAAAGTTTTGAGAATGACACAAATATTAATTTCCACAAAGTTTGCTGCTTCAGTGTCTTTAGATATTTTTGTCAGATGTTACTATGGAATACTGAAGTATAATTACAAGCATTTACTGACAATTACATGAAGTTGATGCAAAGAGTAAATATTTGCAGTGTTGACCCTTCTTTTTCAAGACCTCTGCAATCCGCCATGGCATGCTGTCAATTAACTTCTGGGCCACATCCTGACTGATGGCAGCCCATTCTTGCATAATCAATGCTTGAAGTTTGTCAGAATTTGTGGGTTTTTGTTTGTCCACCCGCCTCTTGAGGATTGACCACAAGTTCTCAATGGGATTAAGGTCTGGGGAGTTTCCTGGCCATGGACCCAAAATATTGATGTTTTGTTCCCTGAGCCACTTAGTTATCACTTTTGCCTTATGGCAAGGTGCTCCATAATGCTGGAAAAGGCATTGTTCGTAACCAAAATGTTCCTGGATGGTTGGGAGAAGTTGCTCTCGGAGGATGTGTTGGTACCATTCTTTATTCATGGCTGTGTTCTTAGGCAAAATTGTGAGTGAGCCCACTCCCTTGGCTGAGAAGCAACCCTACACATGAACGGTCTCAGGATGCTTTACTGTTCGTATGACACAGAACTGATGGTAGCGCTCACCTTGTCTTCTCCGGACAAGCTTTTTTTCCGGATGCCCCATACCCCAGTCCTCAGCAGTCCAATCCCTGTACCTTTTGCAGAATATCAGTCTGTCCCTGATGTTTTTCCTGGAGAGACGTGGTTTCTTTGTTGCCCTTCTTGACACCAGGCCATCCTCCAAAAGTCTTTGCCTCACTGTGCGTGCAGATTCACTCACACCTGCCTGCTGCCATTCCTGAGCAAGCTATGTACTGGTGGTTCCCCGATCCCGCAGCTGAATCAACTTTAGGAGACGATCCTGGTGCTTGCTGAACTTTCTTGGGCGCCCCTGAAGCCTTCTACACAACAATTGAACCACTCTCCTTGAAGTTCTTGATGATCCGATAAATGGTTGATTTAGGTGCAATCTTACTGGCAACAGTATCCTTGCCTGTGAAGCCCTTTTTGTGCAAAGCAATGATGACGGCACGTGCTTCCTTGCAGGTAACCATGGTTGACCAAGGAAGAACAATGATAGAACAATGATTCCAGCACCACCCTCCTTTTTTAAGCTTCCAGTCTGTTATTCGAACTCAATCAGCATGACAGAGTGATCTCCAGCCTTGTCCTCGTCAACACTCACACCTGTGTTAACGAGATAATCACTGACATGATGTCAGCTGGTCCTTTTTGTGGCAGGGCTGAAATGCAGTGGAAATGTTTTTTGGGGATTCAGTTCATTTGCATGGCAAAGAGGGACTTTTCAATTAATTGCAATTCATCTGATCACTCTTCATGACATTCTGGAGTATATGCAAATTGCCATCATACAAACTGAGGCAGCAGACTTTGTGAAAATCTATATTTGTGTCATTCTCAAAACTTTTGGCCACGACTGTACATGTGTGCAACGTGCACAACACACGCACGCGGAACACACACACATGCACCACACCAAAAAAAGGTAATGCCTCCCTGGTACCTTCGAGAAGGTAACCGTTATAAGCTGAATCAGCAACTGAAGGGAGGTGTTGCTATTGTCTCTTTAGCAAATTTTAGAAATACGCTAAACTTATCGATGGTCCCTATTCCCCTTACTGTACACTTTGGTCCACACTGACCTAGCTGGGGACACACAGTCATAGTGGCATATCCTAGTCCAACTAGATTCAGCCTCGGGCCAATTATTTCTTGGGCGGATGGTCTGGGGGCCGGAACATAATAAAAAAATATATATATTCAGACTGCAAACTGCCTGCAAGAAACCTAAACAGATATAATATTTGACAAAAATATGAACATAATTTCAAACCTTGATTGAACATTGTCTTGCGTAGGGTGCTGTATTTCAGATGGGATGTTAAAAAGGGTGTCCTGACCGTGTTCACCCCGGTTTCATGGCTAAATTCCCAACCTGGCCACATTCCATCATGACCACCTAATCCTCCTCCTCATTCCTAATTGGCATATATCACTCCTCACCTCTACACCTGATAGCTGATGTGTGGTGAGAGTTCTGGCACAAAAATGGCCGCCATGCATCACTGAGGTGGGTGCTACACATTGATGGTGGATGAGGTGAGTTTCCACCTACTATGTAAAGCGCTTTGAGTACCACAGTTGGTAGAAAAGTGCTATATAAATCCAATCAATTATTATGAATTATATTTATTTGTATACGATCACAAAAGTCTCTCTATTATGCGTGGGAATACTTGGGAACATATTTACAAAATGTCAATCACTTGGAGATGATTTTCTGGTGTTTTTTATGTCCAACATAGAAAATTAAACAAAAAGATAAATAAATGCATATATATATATTTTTGCTCAGAAAACCTGGGGTGACAAATAAAACCACCCGCATGCCGCCAGTTGGAGAACCCTGTCCTAGTCCATTGTCCTAAAGTTGGAAAATACAAAAATAGCCAAAAAGCAGTAGGTTAGTCTAATTCAGTTTACAAACTTAATTGCAAAAACATCACAGGAGTCACATCAACAGCATTTTCTGAGAACTTGTGGGGTTTACACAAGGCATGACAGCTACTAATTCACCACAGGCAACCAGCCAGCAAGGTCTTTGTTCTAAGTCCAAGGGATGGGGAATACAATGAGCAAAAACAACAAATTAATAGTCTTCCTGTGAGTTAGTGAGACACATCCATGCATCTGGGTGACAGCACCAGTCGGGAGTAGGAAGAGAACTGTCCTGAGAAAAAGGCCTAGGCCTACATACTCTGGTTCAAGGACAAAGCACCACAAAGACAAGGGGAGCACCAAGGACATGTTCATCCTCCTAGTTCTAAAAAAGCCCTGCTGAGGGGAGTCTTCAGTCTACAAAACAATTCACTGGCCACTACAGAAAATAGAAAAACTATGGCGCTGCTCGGGTATAAGAACGGACCGTCTAAGAAGTTCTGATGCTCCTATAGGCACTTAGGAAAAAAAGCACACATGAAACTTGAAGGTAGCAGAATAATAAGAACTGGATGGGAAATCCTTTAGTGTGTTATTAGTTAAAGAAAACCATCCAAGTGTGCAACATGCATCAAACACTACCTGGTTTAAGCCAACAGAAATACAGGATTCCCCACTCCCCTATAAAATGATGAAGAGCCTAATGTTTAGGAAACCTATCAGAATATATTTTTTTCCTTTAGTTAACTAGGTAAGTCAGTTAAGAACAAATTCTTATTTACAATGAAAACCTACCGGGGAACAGTGGGTTAACTGCGTGGTTCAGGGACAGAACAACCGATGTTTACTTTGTCAGCTAGGGGATTCAATCCAGCAACCTTTCGGTTACTGGCCCAACGCTCTACCCACTAGGCTACCTGCCGCCCCAGATAGCCTAGTGCCGCCCCATGGAAACCACCAGTATACAGTACACAAACATTACCTCTATCTTATTAAAGACCAGGACAGGAGGAGGGCGGGCCGTCTGACAGGAACAAAGCTTTACTGAGTGACTCAATCAAGACAGAACAGAAGCTCCAAGTGCCACCCAGGTTTCTTTGATCTCATCCCCAGCGGTCTGGAATGGGCTCAGGTCAGTTTTCTTCCGTTTGGTGCCTGACGAATATGAACCATGAGAGACAGGCCATGTATGCATGTATGAATTTCCAGAGTTAGTCATGTCTATATGAATTCCCACAGAATAATGTAGGTGGTAATCAATATGTTTTCCACAGCAGCACGTGAGTCATCAACACCTCCTCTACAGACTGCAAACCAGGGAGCATCTGGAATCCTTCACTGGCTGCAAGTACACACTCGCCCACTAGAACCCCCCTGGGACCAAGGAACAGACGGTGCCTGTGTGTGTGTGTGTGTGTGTGTGTGTGTATATTTTTGTGTACATGTGTGTGGTCCAGACCTAACGGTAGATTGACACCAGACATTTCTTTTAAACTTTTGATCTCCAGCACCTGCTTAGAACCATATGACGTGTGCATGTAATCGTTTCCTGTACTGTATTCCAGGTGTCTCACAACAGCAAGGCTGACAGTGTGTCTATGTATCTGTGCCAGTGTATCTGTGTGTGTCTATCTGTGTGTGTTCCAGCCTTCTCAGTCCCAACATCAAGGCCTACCTTTGTGGTGGTGGTTGAAGAGTCCTTCCATCTCCATACTGGAGCGTGAGTGAGCGATGCAGAGCATGGAACAGGGTACTATTCCCTCCTGGGCAGGGGAGCGGTCTGTGGTCCTCACCAGGCACCAGTCTGGCTTGTCATGGAGCCTCTCCAGCACCTCCACCGTCTGACCCCTCCGTACAGTCAGCTCAGAGCTGCTGCCATTACTAGCCACAAAGTCATGGATGACCACGGTCAGCTCACAGCCACCAGAGAGCTGGAGAGAGGGAGGGATGGAGAGGGAGAGAGAGAGGGAGCGAGTGAGAGAGAGTCTGTCAGATTTACATAAACATTACATTACATAAAGGAATAGTTTGAGGTTATGAAGAAACAGCCTGAATGTATTTATGTTTAGAAGCAGTATCATAATGAGGGTGTGAAATATAACTACATGTTATTAAATGGTGAGATTCTTAGGATGTACTTATCAGCAATAGCGAGTCAACTATTAGCATGTCAACAACAAGTTCTTATTTGGGTTTGGAGGTCCCCAAGTCCCCCTGAGAACTGCTGATTTGCCACTTGTCAGTCATTCGGTTATCCCTAGACCCAGTCTCAGTCACACGGCTAGAGTAAGAGTTTATTCCGATGGCCATTAGAGCAGTCGCTCAGCACAGTGCAGGCTCCAAACCAACCACATACTGTAGCTACTGTAGTTCAACTGTACTGAGTTGTACTGTAAACATGTCGTTCTGGTGAGTCACTAGCCTCACATTCAGATGCCTCAACATGACTCAAGAAACGCTCTGACATTCTAAAGCAGTAGATGCAGGGGAAGAAACGTCCATTAAACTGCCATTCAAATATGAATTTACGATGATGGGTACATCAGGGACGTTTCAAACAGGGAAATCAGTTACAGGAGAATGACGATCAACCTCGGCAGTTCGACACTGACAACACGTGCTTCAAATTACTATCAAATCAAACCAATTAAGGACTCCAACCAACATACAACCGACATGGCTAGTTAGTAACTGCTAGAGATCCATACATACCCATTGGTAGTGAGGCAAAGCCAGCGAGTTCAAAAGCTGAGCCACCGGACCTGAGTTTTTATTGTTCTCCATGATTCTGTCCTCTGTCCTCGTCTCCTTCATACTCTGATGCTCCTGATGCTGAATCTAATCCATTGACGCGACACAAGGTTAAGTTAACACTGAACCACACTGACCTGAGGTAACACGCAGGCCCACCTACTCTCATATCCCTCCGCCCGATGGCCCTACGATGGTATCTAGGTACTATATACCAGAGCCAAAGCACTCCCTTCCTTGTCTACTGTACCAGCTGTGCCTTCTCCAAGGAGAGGCTGGAGATATGACACTGACACAGAGAGTGGTACAGCTAGTGGGAGGCTGACACACTCGTTGACGCGTCGCCGACACACAACTCCACTCTGTCATTGCCTCTCACAGATCTCACAACACCAGGCGAAGAGGCAGAGAGCGAGAGAAAGAAAGACAAAAGAGAGAGAGGCAGAGAAAGAGAGGGAGAGAGAAAAAAAAAAAAGAGAGAGCGAGAAAGAGAACGAGTTGACTGTGAGTGATTGGGCCCTGCATTAAAGGAACCACAGCCCATTAGTGTACATGAGAGGACACAAGGACTCTCCCTCATCACCTCTGCGTGACCTTGACTGACCCTCTCTGTGTTGTTTTCTGTACCCTGACCCAGAGCTACACTGTGTCAGGAAGGACACTTACAGAAAGGAACATACTATGCATGTCTTCTAAATGTCACCATATTAATTTAGCTGTGCATAATTTTTAACCAGGAGTGCACTATAAAGGGAATAGGGTAGCATTTGGGACTCAACCACTGTGGCTAAGTCAATTTGAACCTAATTCCTTGAATTATGAGCATAGCTGCATATAGCAGAATAACTGCAAGTCCAGCTTTGGCAGGGAAACATGGTCCCTAAAGAGCCGGAGTGTTTGTGTGAGAGAATATAGCTCTGACTGTGAGTAGGAGTGATGTCCTTCTGTACTGTAATTGCCTGCTAAAATAACACTATCTGTTCCTTCCTGAAGAAGAGCCATGTTTCTCATGTTCATCTCTGAGATGGAAAGGAAAAGTCTAACGAAGGTTTGGTTTTCAGACAGTCCCTTATCAGTCAACAGGTTCACAGGAAGCCAGTCCAAATTAAAAGGATGTCTTACTAATTACTCATTTCTAATTTACTTGTCTGGTTGCGGTCTCTCCTAAAAATGGCTGGATTTAGAGGCTACAGTTTGAAATGCTGTTAAAAAGACTGCTCTAGAGTCTAGCGCATCAAATGATACTGTGAAGACCTCCGCTGTTCCACAACAGAGACCAACAGCCATCGTTGGTGAAGCCCTAAACTGCAGGGGTTGTAGCAGCAGACCATTACATCAGATAGAAGACTCCGGAGTTGGCAACGTGTCGTGTTTGAATGGCGTAGCTGTTGGAAGGCAATGGGCAGCATGACTCACCTTGTCGCTGTCCAGTGTGTTCTGAGAGGTACGGGAGGCGATAGAGATGGTGTCTGGCTGACTGCAGGCATCACCCTGGCTGTCCAGGTCATCTCCATGACTACAGAGGGACAAGAGGAAGAAGACGTCAATCAAGATAGGGCGGGGCAGCTCTCACAATCATATACAGTTGGGGCACTTTAATGTTAGGTTGTGCTGCGGTATTGACAGAACAAAAACTGTAATGTATAAAACCAATGTTCAATGCAGTTGGTCTTGTATGGTCTGTAAGAAAGGCTGTGAGAAGTGATGAGGTTGATACAAGGTGGAGCACTGTACCTTCTGCCCTTGTGTTTGACTGTGGTGGCCTTGGGGATGTGAATGGGCTCCTTCAGGGCTCCTCTCAGGTGAATGGTACGCTCCTGGATTACCTCACGGATGTGCTTGATCCAGTCCTGCTTGTTCTCTACGCTGGACGCCTGAGGGGACAGACGGACGGACGGTCAAGACAGACGGGCGGGCAGAAAGATCTCAGTCCACACATTCCCAATATTTCCACACTATCTATGATGCAACACTAACTCTACACTCAGAGCTGTTCAGTCAACACAGTCAACCCTGATGCCTTCATTGATGCGTTCACTGAGTCACAGTAACTATCCCAATGCTTACTATTTTTACCGGAGTACATTGACAGAACACACAAAGGACATTTTGTCATGTTCCTGTCATTCAGTAAGACCCTTTCAATCGATTACAGTATGTTTCACAATTGAGGAATTCCGAGGAGCCATTTAAAGGGCCCTTCAGTGCTATGTGAATGATGTGAATGCGTGGACACATAATTAGCATATGACTCACTCATGTTTTCATGGGAACTATGCAACAATAATCAAGAGTATGCTGCTGTTATATAACGGACAGATTAAGATGGTCAGTATGCCATTATATAATGTGTATAATATATATATTGCATGTGTGTGTGTGTATGTGTGTGTCGTGACTCACAACGCATCAACACGCAGATATGTCTCTAAGTGCATGAACTGTTATGCAAATCTTCCAACTTGAACACATAGGCCTGGTAACGCCCACTCAAAGAAATACGTTTTGGTCGGAATTGAAGGCGTACATTTAGTGGTCATCAAATCTTAGTGGGTTGAACTTAAATCTTTAAAACACACTGGAACACCCACTTAAGGGAATACGTTTTGGGCAAAAGTGGGAGTAAATACATAAATATTCATTGTACTTGATTGTTTGCTGGGTTACTGTTAAGTCATAATGTCCCAGTTACCTTCAGCACCATCTTGTTGTCTGAACTGGGGGTCCTCCCAACCCAGAGAGCAAACTTACACGGATCCCCCTCCACATGCTCTGTGACACCCAGCTCTGAAGTCTTAGGAGCAGAGACAACACAAAAACAGAGTTAGAGAAAGTATAGGAAAGGAAGAGAGTAAATATAGGGTTGATAAAAAAGTACTGACTTGAGATCTGCGCAGGCAACTATTTTGGTAAATTATTATTCATTGATGTGAATGGGAGACTTTCATTTAAGATAAGTGTGCAGATCTCAAGTCTGAGTTCCAACCATTGTGATGAGAGAGTGGAAAGGTTGTGCTTACAAAGAGCTTGCTCTTGTAGAGGTACTTGTTGCGTCCGTTAGAGTCCTTGACCTCCTTGCTGAAGACCAGGGACATCTCAAATAGGAAGAGGTGGCGCTCACGTCCCTTACGGATCAGAGTCTTGGGATCCCACACCTGGAAGGACTCCTGCAGGATCAGCTCTCCTTGGGAGTCAATATTCCCATCGAACCCTGGAGGGGGGAAGAGGAGGAGGAAGAGAGGGGACTGTCACTTGATTCAAATAACAATTTCTAAACCTACACTACCGTTCAAAATGTTGGAGTCACTTAGAAATGTCCTTGTACATAGGCATACAGAGGCCATTATCAGCAATCATCACTCCTGTGTTCCAATGGCACAAGTGTATCATTTAAGGCTAATTGATCATTAGAAAACCATTTTGCAATTATGTTAGCACAGCTGAAAACTGTTGTTTTCTAGGCAGAGTTTCTCTGTCCAGTGTCTGTGCTCTTTTGCCCATCTTAATCTTTTCTTTTTATTGGCCAGTCTGAGATATGGCTTTTTCTTTGCAACTCTGCCTAGAAGGCCAGTATCCCGGAGTCGCCTCTACGCTGTTGACATTGAGACTGGTGTTTTGCGGATACTATTTAATGAAGCTGCCAGTTGAGGACTGTTTCTCAAACTAGACACTCTAATGTACTTGTCCTCTTGCTCAGTTGTGCACCGGGGCCTCCCACTCCTCTTTCTATTCCGCTAAGAGACAGTTTGCGCTGTTCTGTGAAGGGAGTAGTACACAGCGTTGTACGAGATCTTCCGTTTCTTGGCAATTTCTCGCATGGAATAGCCTTAATTTTTTTAGACCAAGAATAGACTGACGAGTTTCAGGAGAAAGTTTGTTGTTTCTGGCCATTAGGAGCCTGTAATCGAACCCACAAATGCTGATGCTCCAGATACTCAACTAGACTAAAGAAGGTCAGTTTTATTGCTTCTTTAATCCAAACAACAGTTTTCAGCTGTGCTAACATATTTACAAAAGGGTTTTCTAATGATCAATTCGCCTTTTAAAATTATAAACTTGGATTAGCTAACACAACGTGCCATTGGAACACAGGTTTGATGGTTGCTGATAATGACCTCTGTAGGCCTATGTAGATATTCCATAAAATGTCAACACTTTATTTCTGATCAATTTGATGTTATTTTAATGTACAAAATTGTGCTTTTCTTTAAAAAAGAAGGACATTTCTAAGTGACCCTTAACTTTTGAACAGTAGTGTATATTCCATGAAAGCTTCCTGTGAGTTAGCCTAGCCCTGCTCCAGTAAGTCAAGGCCTAGTCCACCTACTACAGATAAAAGGGGAAACCTTAGCTAGTTCTAAGTATATTTGCTCCTACCGTCCATCATGCTGAGGTGCATGGCGTCGTTGGCTCTCTTGGGGACACTGAGCATCACCTCCAGACCATCCTTGATCTCCCCCTTCCCCTCCTCACAGCAAGTCAGCAGCTCCTGAAGAGGAAACACACACACACACACAGAGAGAGTTAAACAAACACAAAACTTCAGTTGCATTTCACACACCTCAAGGTCCAACACAAGATAAAGGCTGTAAAGGATTGTGTTCCATGCAATATGCAGTTAGCTTCCAACACTGTAGCTTTGCTGACGACTAACGATGTGTTCTACAATAAACACGATCATTATACAAGCTAGACTACAGAGGGTGAGAGAACAGAGGGCGCACCAGAACCTCCTGTGTTGTATGCTACATACTTATTACAGAGAGTCGTCTAGCGACTGTTTCTATTTCGCAAGTGTACAGTACCTTGAGAAGCAGCTGATACTTGGTTATTCTCTGGACAGGCTTGATGAGGTATGAAGATATGGAGTTGGCCAGCCGGTGCCTCTGTTGAATTTCCTGGAAAGCAAAAGACAGAGACGTCTTAAAGGGCACAGAGATGCCGAGGCAGCAGTCGCCAGCGTGACCCTGCTCCTAGACCTAGACAGACAGCACTGATGGAGAATGGAGATACCCCTCTCCTCAGAGCTGGAAGTCACTGACAGCAACATAAGGTCAATCTTCTGTGAGTAGGCTTCATCTACCCCTCTTCCTCCCTCCTGTACTACCACCACAACTCCTGTTAAGATCAGCCTCACTGCCAAACACCCAGAAATCATCCGGATAAGCCAGATTTGGAGGCTACCGTCATAACTGATATACCAGCATAATATTGCTTCCTTGCATTTATTCAAAACTATTAGCATAAATAGTACTTCAAAGGATCTGATTCAAAAGACCACATAATAAGACCTCGCAGAATTTGATTAGTGGTTCAACATTTGATGCATTAAGTATTTATAGAATGCCTAAGTTGGTACTCATCTACATGTACATCAAAATAGGGCCCTGCATGCTCCAGAATGAGCTGGGTAGAGTCTGGTTTGTTCTTGCAGTAGTTCACATACATCTGGAACTTATCTGCCTGCAAAATGGACACACAAATGTTAAGAGACACAATATTCCCGCGACATCTCAGCCACGTCAACCTATGTCAGTGGTGTAAGCTGGCTTGTCCAGACAGTGGGACACTCACCCAGGTGACAAAGCAATGACCCACATCCTCAGGTAGCTGTTCGTATTTCTCCAACTCCTTCAGGAAGATGCTGCACAGAAAGGGAGAGATCAGGGTTGTATTCACTAGGATCCGAACAGAACTAAACGGGGCAAAATGAGGAGGGACTACCTGAACTTGCCCAATAAGAAATGCTTGTTTTCATTTTTATTTATGGTGTGTACTAATGAATAGGACCCAGGTTGAGTTACTACAGACCGGCCTTAGGTTGACCACTCCAGTGCATCTAGAAGGCAATGGGAGTCTGGTGTGGGTAACTCCAGTACAGAACACTAACTTGTGGTGGAACTCGTAGAGGTCCAGCATGTTGCCAAAGATGATGTGCTCTTTGTTGACGATGCCTGGAGGGATCTCCTCAACACCGCTGGTCATCTCCCACAGGTAGGTCTGGAAACCACACAGAGAACAACACAACGTCTTTACCTGGTTGTAATCCTGACATCTGACATTTATACAACCAGAAAACCACCAGATGAAAAACTTGTGCATTGCCCTTGGGCCTTGGTTTACATAATTTTTTCCTTTCAACAAATCAATCCCTTAGGGGCCACGGTATAGTTTGTCAGTGAATGAGTGTGAATGTGTCACAGGTTGAATGGAGTGGTGGTTTCTCAGTACTTACATCTGTACACTCCCGCAGGTCTCTGACGTAGGCCTTCTCTGTCTGAATGAGCTCTGCCATTATGAACCTGGAAAAAAAACATTCAACTTGTGGGAATTGCAGCAGAGAGAGAGAGAGAGAGAGAGAGAGAGAGAGAGAGAGAGAGAGAGAGAGAGAGAGAGAGAGAGAGAGAGAGAGAGAGAGAGAGAGAGAGAGAGAGAACTATCTATGTGGGTACCAGAAGTCCTCACAAGGATAGTAAAACAAGGAACATTTGGACAAGTGGGGACATTTTGCTAGGAAAAAAAATGCTAGGGGTTAGGTTTAGGGTTAAAATTAAGGTTAGGATTAGGGGTTACGGTTAGGTATAGGTATAGTTTTAGCGTTAGGGGTTAAGGTTAGTCTTAGATTTAGGGAAAATAGGATTTTGGATGGGAATCAATTTTTTGGTCCCCACAAGGATAGCAATACAAAGGTGTGTGTGTGTGCAGGGCTACAGCCCAGATCTACAGGGTAAGGTAGGTAGGTATGTAGGTAGGGAGGTAGGGAGGAGAAAGAAAATGAAGAAGTGCACTATTTAGTGAATTGGGTTCAATTTGGGATGCACACATACAGTACAGGAAAACCCCTGAAAAATATTGTTTTATTGTCAAATACACCAGATAGGTGCAGTGAAGTGTGTTGTTTTACACAGTCAGCCATATTAGTACGGTGCCCTTGGAGCAAATTAGGGTTAAGTGCTTTGATCAAAGACACATAGACTTTTCACCTTGTTGGTTCAGGTATTCAAAACAGCAACCTTTTGGTTACTGGCCCAATGCTCTTACGATTAGGCTATCTGCCGCTCTTAAAGGTGATAAAGGGAAAAGGGGACGAGAATGAAAATGCTCTAGCTGCTATGCAGTTTGAGGTGATAGTATGACCTTATTCTCATGGTGATAGTACAACCTTATTCTCATGGTGATAGTATGACCTTATTCTCATGGTGATAGTACGACCTTATTCTCATGGTGATAGTACGACCTTATTCTCATGGTGATAGTACAACCTTATTCTCATGGTGATAGTATGACCTTATTCTCATGGTGATAGTATGACCTTATTCTCATGGTGATAGTATGACCTTATTCTCATGGTGATAGTACGACCTTATTCTCATGGTGATAGTACGACCTTATTCTCATGGTGATAGTACGACCTTATTCTCATGGTGATAGTATGACCTTATTCTCATGGTGATAGTATGACCTTATTCTCATGGTGATAGTATGACCTTATTCTCATGGTGATAGTATGACCTTATTCTCATGGTGATAGTATGACCTTATTTTCATGGTGATAGTATGACCTTATTCTCATGGTGATAGTACGACCTTATTCTCATGGTGATAGTATGACCTTATTCTCATGGTGATAGTACGACCTTATTCTCATGGTGATAGTATGACCTTATTCTCATGGTGATAGTACGACCTTAATCTCATGGTGATAGTACGACCTTATTCTCATGGTGATAGTATGACCTTATTCTCATGGTGATAGTACGACCTTATTCTCATGGTGATAGTATGACCTTATTCTCATGGTGATAGTATGACCTTATTCTCATGGTGATAGTATGACCTTATTCTCATGGTGATAGTACGACCTTATTCTCATGGTGATAGTACGACCTTATTCTCATGGTGATAGTATGACCTTATTCTCATGGTGATAGTACAACCTTATTCTCATGGTGATAGTATGACCTTATTCTCATGGTGATAGTACGACCTTATTCTCATGGTGATAGTATGACCTTATTCTCATGGTGATAGTATGACCTTATTTTCATGGTGATAGTATGACCTTATTCTCATGGTGATAGTACGACCTTATTCTCATGGTGATAGTATGACCTTATTCTCATGGTGATAGTACGACCTTATTCTCATGGTGATAGTATGACCTTATTCTCATGGTGATAGTACGACCTTAATCTCATGGTGATAGTACGACCTTATTCTCATGGTGATAGTATGACCTTATTCTCATGGTGATAGTATGACCTTATTCTCATGGTGATAGTATGACCTTATTCTCATGGTGATAGTATGACCTTATTCTCATGGTGATAGTATGACCTTATTCTCATGGTGATAGTATGACCTTATTCTCATGGTGATAGTATGACCTTATTCTCATGGTGATAGTATGACCTTATTCTCATGGTGATAGTATGACCTTATTCTCATGGTGATAGTACGACCTTATTCTCATGGTGATAGTACGACCTTATTCTCATGGTGATAGTATGACCTTATTCTCATGGTGATAGTACAACCTTATTCTCATGGTGATAGTATGACCTTATTCTCATGGTGATAGTACGACCTTATTCTCATGGTGATAGTATGACCTTATTTTCATTTCAATTTTGCATGGCCTAAATTTGTAAGTCTTACACAGAGCAACATCAAAAGGAAAGGGCAACTAAATTAGCTCAGACTTTTTCGACATCCTCATTATTTCAATAACCTTCCAGTGGCTCTGACTTTGAAGTTAGATACGGTATGTCATATATATGTTTTTTTATCTGAATATTAATGATCAGATATCATGAAAATATCTTCAATAAAATAAATGGTAAGTGTTAGACAATACTAATGTTAATTACTGCAGTTTCAACACATTCAATATTTTGGTCACCCGGCGCAAACTTTCCTGTCTGGTATTCCCAACTGCCAGTGCTTTGAATGCGTTAATAACAATGATGCTTCTCCACCAAACTGTGTAACCACTGTGTATGTGAATGCTTACTCTTTCCTCCTTGCAGACTTCCTCTTCTCCTCATTGAGTTCGTGGGCAGCATCCCTCAGCTTGACCTCTGACCCTGGGACGCTGGCAGGGATGATGTCCAGCTGCAGCCCTTTACTCTGTAGGACAGACAGGGGACTTTACGAGGCACCGCCGAGGGGACACGGGCACAGACACACACAGATACAGACTCACGCACAGACACAGAGACACACACTCTCACACATGAGCGTGAGCACGCAAATACACACACACTCACCACCTTTCATCTGTTTCACACACAACCTCCCCCATCCCACACATACACCATCTTTCATCTCAACCCTCCACTCCAACATTCCTCCACCCTCTCCTCCAGTACTCACGGCCTTGTTGGAGTCAGAGGATACGATGCCCAGTGCTTTCTCCAGACAGGACCGGTACTTGTCCATGCGGAGGGAGAAGTCTCTGTAGCGCTTGTCCACAGAGGTGACCCATTTCTTTATCTCCAGCGCATGGGCGTGCCCTTTGTCACAAAAGCCATCCGCCAGCTGGATCAACAGTTTAACCCTCTCTTTGGTTTGCTGTCAATACAAAGAAAGAGAGAGAGAGTGAAAGAGAGAATGAACTGGGGCTGTGGGGTGTGTGTGTGTGTGTGCGTGCGACTCAACCACAGGAGCCAAATCCCACTGTGCCAGGGGTTCATGACTACAATAGAGTTTTCTGCCACACAATAACTTAGGAGGCCAGAACATCCCTGTGACAGGGCCTCATAGATACAGCATCATAATACCTAGCACAGGGCCACAAACAGGGCAGGGCAGCAAAACACACTACCCGGCAGTGTCCCAAATGGCACCCTGCTCCCTAATAAAGTGCACTACTTTTGACCAGGGTCCATAGTGCTCTGGTCAAATGTAGTACGTAGGGAAGAGGGTGCCATTTGGGACATGTCCACACAGATGGCCAGTACCCTGCACAACCTAAACAGAACCTAGACAGCCCTACGCTGTGTATGTATGGGACAGGTTGACTGACATTAGTCCCTTTCCATCTCAACACACTGGCTAAGGTTCTTACAGGCATCACAATCTAAACAACCCATACAGTCTGATTCAGAACTACAAAGGTCAGTGTCTGTGATAGAAAATACATAGATTACATCCAGTAGATGCCATTCGATTGTGTGAGGTGCTTTGATAGTGTTGACACTTTGATAGTGTTGGACACTGCTGGAGGGGACCTTCACCTTGGCTGTGATCTGGAAGTCTTCGTGCTCCTTCAGCAGCTCCTGTGTATGGTGGATACTGGATCCGGTGGAGGTGTGTGTCGACAGGTAGAACTCTCCCGTGTCGTGGATCCACTCCAGAGCCTGTGGAACGATCACAACGAGACGAGGTCCAGATCATTTATCTGTCATCACACTAATGTTTTATTCCTATTCCCTAACCTTCACTCTTTGAGGAAGTGTGCACTTGTTCACGCCCCCTCATGGGTCCTTAATTGAAACAATATCAAATCGGACTCCCTGCCCCTGTTTGGCTAAACAACTGAGGGATGGGGCTAGAGAAATGTAACCACTCTCAAATTCATAGACAGAGCATCGGATGCAAGAACTGACCATCCATGATATCAAGTGTATAGTTTTAACTATGTTTTGAGGCTATACAGTGTTTGTTTACAAGTAAGTTGTTTACAAACATTGTAGTAAAAGAAGATTATATTGTGGGTTCCTTACACCATCCTATACATTTTACATCCATGAGGGGATGGGAAGATGCACTCTTCACTGCTGCCTCTCCAGACCAGTGTAATGCTAACATCAGGCCACATGGGGGAGAAAACAGCACACATTTGGTCTGTCAATCAGCACTGACTAAATGAGAGGAGACGGTTTGGAGAGACTGAGGACAAGAAAGACACTGCACTACAATAAGCCAGTGTTAAAAAGTAGGGCATGTAATTGTAGCTGTGGCAACACTACTGTTGTGTTGTTACCAGTCTACCTGGAACGAAAGCAGATTTGGAGGCTCTGGTTTGGTCAGCCCCTATGTTACGCCTACTTTTCTAGCTTGTGTGTGACCGCGTTGTTGTAGTCATGAATGTTACTGTTCTGGTATAGTTCTCCTTGAGGAGCAGCACTGACCTGCTTGGCGCTCCGTTCAAACACCACATACTGCTGACACTGGTCTAGTCTCCTCTTCCTCATTGTCCAGAAGTGCAGCACCCGGTTCTCTCTCTGGAGCAGCTCATTCAAGATGTCTGGCAGAACCACAAGAGACACGTTATCATTTAAACCATGGCTGTGTAACAAAAGGCTACTACTAAAGCACTTAAGTAGGGCACTATATAGGGAATAGGGGGCTATTTGGGGACACGTCCCATCTGTCTAAAAGAAGGCACCTGAAAGGAACACCACAGGAAAGAACGATCAAAGGTGTATTTGATTGGGAAGGAAACAAAGAGCCACTTACTTTTGACCTGTGTTTCAGGAGCCTTGACGTGAGATAGCATCCCTGGCATGTTGACACTGTTTCTGTGCAGGTACTTCAGGAAGACGTCAGCGTTTCGCCTTGCTAGTGTACAAGCCTTGAGGAAGGCCTCCTTCTGCTCCAGGTGTTTGCTGATCATGGGTGTGACATGGTCTGACTCACTGTTAGGGCCCAGTTTATCAGCTCCCCCACACCAGTCCTCCTCACGCTTATACTCCTGCTCCAGGCTCTCCAGCACACTGCACACCTACAGAGTAGCACACAGCACCGGTCAAAACTACACTACCCACAATGCACCACAGAGCCCAAGCTAAGTACATGAACGCAAGTACATGGTAAACTGCAGTGTAATAACATATAATTCCACCCTATCTAGAGTGGTTAATATACCCTAATCAGGGCCATATTACTGGGCTAGAGGCCAATGGGCCTCCTCTGGCGGGTTGCCATGGAAACAGTTAGCGATGTCCCACCCACCTGCTCGGAGGTCTTGTAGAAGGCTACAGAGGCGTTGACCAGTTTGAGGCGGTCCTCCATCTTGAGCATGAGCTGCTGCCAGTGGTCGGCCACCTTCTCTGCACAGTCCCGGATCATATCCATGTCGTAGTGGTTGGCTTGGAGTAGGGCCTCAGCCTTCTGCTGCACCTGCAATGCACTCTGGTGGGTTTTCTGAGGAGAGTGGGAGAGCGAGAGGGAGGGAGGTGATTAATAAGTGTTTCCACTTCATAAATATTAACATCTTTGGAGGCCACGGCTACAGGAAAGGAGTCTGAGTGTTACATACTATGTGAGTCTTCTGCTACCATGACTGTTAACACACCACAGCATTAGACAATATCATTACAATCCCATAATCAAATCGATCGAGTAATTGGGACTAATAATCTCCAACAGGGTTTTTTCCTCTCCTTCCACAGTGAGTAGATGACTCCAGAAACCTGCCTGCATAATATCAGCCCTGTAGAATGTAGTCCTTTATACAGGACGGCTGCATTTAAAATGAGCCCTGCTCAGAAGAGTTCAAAGGAAACGTGTTCTGGGGTGAAAACAGGGGCCTGTTTCTAGTGAAAGACAGAGAGGGGGGTGATTTATGACCAATAGAGGATGAAAAGAGGAGTGGGGGAGGTTCGGGTTTTTACTGAGGTGTGTAGGAGGAGGGTAGAAGGAAGGAGAAGAGGAGGATGAGAATGAGAGAGAAGGAGGAGAGGAGAGGAGTAGGAGGGGAATTTGCTGGGTGCTTATATTTGTCCTATTTCACACATGTACAAGTGTGAATGAATACGCATGTGTGAATCGGAAGTGTGTTTTTACATATCCCACTCTCCCTGAGACATCCTCGGGAAGTTGGGTCACGGGCAGGGTCACGGAGAGGAGGAAAAGAGGAGGAGGAAGTGAAGGAGTGGAGAGGGATGGAGAAGAAGAGGAATACATGAGAGAGATGGAACAGAGAGTTACCTCTATGGCATGTTGGAATTGCTCGTGTTCCTTCTGTAGCTGTTCTGCCTCCTGTAGAGAGCTGGCTGTGATCAGACCTGCATTCAGCATGGACTCTCCATTACGGATCCAACCCAGCACCTGAAACACACACACAAAGAGAGAATTAGTAATGGGTCAGACTAAGATAAACAGTCACACACACAGCCCCGACATTAACCACAGACACGTTGTTAATGGGCATGGTAATCATCATCACAGATAAGAACAACCTCCAGTATACAGGCCTAACCCACCATGTTGTCACCACCCTGACACACACACCCACACAAGGGAATACATCAAGCGTCAGGGCAAGGTCAAGTCAGCTGTGAAGCGTCACCCCCGACACTTTCGCCTCCCCACCTCTCCCCCTCTCATCCTCCTCTTTGTCCACACAGGGACGGCCTGCCAGAGGCCCCAGGGAGGATTCCACACAGTCTCCTCCTCCGGGCTCCGCTCTGAGTCAGCACTGCACACCTGCTGTGTATCTGACACATGCTCTGTGCTATCACTGCTGCCAAACTCCTAGCTCAGCATAGCGGCTGTGTGAGGGAAGGGGCTAAACGCTGCTCAGTGAGTAACAGACAGACAGAACAACTACTGCTGCATTCTGCCTGGCCTGCTCTCTCAGCTTATAGCCACAAAAAACACACATAGGCCTTTCTTCCCTTCCAGGACACGGGTAATCTCTCGCTCTACAACAATGACCGAATGAGGAAAATGAAATAAATGAATAAACAGAATAAGATTAACAGATGATGCTCCTGCTGGCCTAGTTTCTCTTTTTCCTCATTTTCAGGCCGTTGGTCATCTCTAAAGGACTGCTCTACTTTCCCAGCACACATTGCAGTGTTTCAGCCTTTCAGAGAGTGACTGCTGGCCAGTTTAGTTCAGATAGAATAGAACAGAAGAAAGGTGTTGTGTGCTATTAATGTAGAGAAGAGATGCTAACTGATATATTTATTGGCCTTTGAGAGTTTATCTATCTTAACTGTCTTTTTATTTGTATTTTATTTGAAGAAGATCCGGGTTCCAATCCCCTTACGTATTTGATTGTTTTCTTGATGGGACAGGTGTAAGTACAGAGTGGGAGATAGACATGGAGAGGGGTACAGAAAGTATCTTCAATGAAGATATTCTAAAATATACTGTACATGGTCAATGTCATAAGTCATGACAATATCGACTGGTCTCATATTTCCCATTGTACAATCTAATAGAATCAACCATGTAGATACAAATACATCTGCTTGGAAAAGAATTTCACGCTTACAGTTTTTCTCATTTGCTAAGACACACTAAATGAAACTGAGATCCGCTTGATCTTCATCATCACATTTTTAGCACAGCAGAAGTCTTCTCTTGCAAATGTTTTAACACTTTTTCATTTGTTTCACACATTTTTCACACCCTTTGTCAAAACAGTTACATCTGATCTCATTGAAAGACCCCGAACTCTATTGGATTCACTGTGTTGAACAAAAGGAAAACATCTATTCACAGCTGATAGAAAGTACCTGCATAATTCTAAATCTCTATGCACCTGTGTGAAACTCATTTGCACAACTCTTCAATCAGCAATCAGTCCTCATCCATCTATAAAAGATGCCACCTCTGTGTTGCTATTTGCAAGCATGGATCAAAGAGGCCATAGGCACGGAAGGAGACCAAGAGGCCATGGCAGAGGGGCCCGAGGAAGAGGAGTTTGTATGCGTGGTGGAGGAGCTGCAGCAGCAAGAGGACGAAATCGAGCTCAAGTTTCAAATGAAATTCGGGCAACAATTATTGACCATGTCATCAATCATGGCTTGTCCTTCAGAGAGGCTGGACAAAGGGTCCGGCCCATTCTGAGTCGGAGCACTGTGGCATCTATTGTCAGGCTTTTTCGGAATGAGAACAGGTAATTCACAGTGTTACTGTAATGTATACCACTGTGTATTTCAGCTTTACTGTATTGCCCTGTTAGCAGAACAAACTGTGTCTACAGTAATGCAGATGTTTTATCAATCCCATTTATGTGACTGTCATACAGTAATGTCAATTTTGACATGCTTTTTGCTTTTACTTTATAGAATCCACACATTACCACACACTGGTGGCAGAGGAAAGATATTTAGTATTGAACAGGAGTCTGCCATTGTAGATATGGTAGTGGCAAACAATGCAATCAGACTGTGTGACATCCAGGCAGCAGTAATTGCAGATCAGGGAGCATTTATAAATATAAACAGTGTGAGTTTGGCAACTATAGATCGAGTCCTTAAACGAAACCATGTCAGAATGAAGCAGCTGTACAGAGTTCCATTTCAAAGAAACTCTGACATCGTAAAGGAGGCACGATTCCAGTATGTGCAGGTACAGATTTTTATTGTAATACCTTGTTTACCATAGTTACATGCGACTGGAATAATTTGCTTTATGAATTTGCTCTTTTTCTTAGAGAATAATGGAGCTTGAAGCTGAAGGGGCACATCACAAATTCATTTTTGTGGATGAAGCCGGCTTCAACCTCTGTAAAGTGAGGAGACGCGGGAGGAACATCATTGGGCAGAGGGCCACTGTCACAGTGCCAGGTCAGAGGGGTGCCAATATCACCATGTGTGCTGCCATCTCCAATGATGGGGTCCTTTGCCACATACCAACTATTGGCCCATACAATACAGAACGCCTCATCACATTTCTTGATGCATTGAAAGAAATACTGATTCCACCCGATGAGAGAGGGCTGTTGAGGCCTGGCATGACTCTGTATGTCATAATTTGGGACAATGTGGCGTTCCACCACTCTCGCCTTGTGAATGAATGGTTTGCAGCACAGCCTCGTATTATGATGCAATTCCTCCCTGCATACTCGCCTTTTCTGAACCCAATCGAGGAGTTCTTCTCTGCTTGGAGGTGGAAGGTGTATGATCACCGCCATATGAGCAGATGCCCCTCCTGGAGGCAATGAATGCTGGTTGCCTGGCAATAGGTGCAGAGGACTGCCAGGGATGGATACGCCATGCAAGGAGATATTTCCCTCGGTGCATTGCAAGGAAAACATTCAATGCGATGTTGATGAGAACCTGTGGCATAATCGTCAAGAACGAATGGACTAAATGTGAAAGATAAAATATATATATATTTTTTTTGAAAGGTATTTCCACCCATAAGTTTCCTTTGGTAGCTTTTTTTTCCGGTATCCATTTGAGTTTGTAAAGTATCATATTTCATATTGATGGCTGTATTTTGTTGTCCATTGTGTAATGATTGATTGAAAGAATAAATTAATTTGACCACAAGTTGTGGTGTTTGATGGAAATATTTGCTTATGTTGCATGTTTTTAATGTTTTGTGAGTGTTAGAGCATTTTGCTAACAAAATGAGTCCTTTTGGCCATTGAGCTTCAGTTTTATCCTGTGTGTTAACTGTTTTGAAAATGTGATGTCAGAGTGGGCAAATGTGTTTAAGCAATCGAGAAAAACTGTAATATTACATGCACAGAAAGCAATCTATTCATAATCACGCGCTCTTCACATAATACTACACAATCACTTCTTTCACAACAACAGCATCTCATGGTTGTCATCCCACATTCACTAATGTACGTGGAAAGAAAAAAAGAACGAACGAAAGAGAAAGAGACAGAAAGACTGTGTGTGAGTAACGGAGTGAGAGAGGGTGCAAATGAAAGAGAGAAAAAGTGAGAAAGCGAAAGAGAGAAAGACACAAGTGAGAGCAAAAGTCAAAAGTAAGAGAGAGGGAGAGAGAGAACACAAGCAGGAGAGAGAGAGAGAGAGAGAACACAAGTAGGAGAGAGAGAGAGAGAGAGAGAGAGAGAGAGAGAGAGAGAGAGAGAGAGAGAGAGAGAGAGAACACACAAGTAGAAGAGAGAGAGAGATCGAGAGAGAGAATGACGTGTGTTTACCTGTTTGACCTCGGCCTGAAGGTGGCGTAGCTGGACACATTGTTCCAGATGCCTCCTGTGCTGCTCGGCCGCCACGTCCAGCTCCTGCTGCTTCTCATGGAGGAACTCCAGCAGGTCCTGAACACGTGTAGCCATGTCCACATCCCTGTCACACAGCAACTCCACACCTAGACAGAGAGAGAAGGGGGGAGAGAGTGATAGAACAAGAGAGAGAAAGAGAGAGAGAGAAACAGAGAGGGAGACAGAGAAGGAGAGTGAGAAGGAAGAAGAGAGAGAGAGCTCATCAGCTACTGCAGCAAATCCTGAAAACAACACAAAGAACAAGAGCCTAACAAAAATATTAAAAGACAGAAAGAAGGTCTCTCTCTCTCCTCATACAAGACAATCAGTCTCGACTACATGTAAAAGATTGACAGTTAGATAAGCATACAGACATACATCAGTAACGCCATATGGCCAGACAGTCAGACACACAGGAACGAATCTGCCATTAACATTATATTACTTACATTTCACTCCGGTGTTCCAGACCTGCATTGGGCTGCATGGAGTACAGAGTCTGTGTGTCATAGAAGCGCTGTGTGTCTGTCTCTTTGGTGTCCAGTAGAGAACTGCTCTGGGATGCATTCCGATTATGCAAAATCTCATCTGTGCATGTCGTCATTGACGTGTGTGTGCCAATGCAGCCTGTCGTCCTGCAGCACAGCCTAGTGGTTTTACTCAGCGACATGAGTCCATAGGATTACCGTGAAATCTGCTTGTCTGGCCTTGGCCTGCTGCCGTTACTGTGCTGAGTTCTCCAGCGCCCGATAGCTGGGTTAAACGGCCCTCCCCATTCCTCCCCTATCCCTATCTCCTCACCCTCCTCATCTGCCCTGGCAGCAGCAGCAGGGCTTTGGCCCATCCGATGTGTCGGTGTGTGTGAGTGTACGACAGAAAAAGTGCATGTGTGTGTGCATCCGTCCGTGTGTGTTTCTCCACTACTCACCACTGGCCTGGACCTCTGTAACGTACTGCAGCAGCTCCTGTCCCTGGTGGATGACGTCGAAGGTCAGGTTGTTCATGGTGAGGGCCTTGTCAGCGTGGTGCTGGAGCCTCTGCTCTGCCAACGTCAGGTCCTCTGTATCAAACTCACCCATCTGCTGGGACAGCTCCTCATTCCACGACTCCAGGTCTGAGATGATCTGGGAGTGTGTGAGGGAAGGAAAAGGGGTAACACTTTATTTGGATAGTCCCCTACAGAGGATCTATAGATACTCAAACTATCAACTGCAACAACAAACTATCTACTGCAACGAAAGTGTACAAATAAACATAGAAACACTGATCACAGGGATCACTGTAAATTTGTTTGAAATAAAGGTGACATAACACGTACAGGACAAACACATGTACAAACACACACACACACACACACAGAGGATCATTCCAATCCTCTAGGTGGAATATGACCTGAGAGGGATGTAAACTAAATCTGCGTCAGAATGAAAGAATTTGTAATGATATCAAAACACCAGCCAAGCTGGTCTTAGAGACAGTAGCTAAGTGTTTAGTGTTTTCTAGAATGATACACTTCTCCCTTGGTTATAGAGGGACTACCCAGACTTGCTGGCATGACCGTAGGCAACACTGTAGATGGAGCTTCTGCCTGTGATGTTAGCACTTGTTTAAGGACCCACCCACGCACACTTGCTGAAGGAGGGTGAATCATGATGCCCATCCACCCTGGCACAGTGATGGGTACTGTCAGTCTATTCTCTATGATGCCAGTGTGGGCTGGGCCTGACTGGGCTTACCTTCCCTAACCTACAGCACTGCTTCACTGTTGCCCTCCATTTCATTGGAATTAAGTCAAAATCATTCAATCTATGTAGTGACCAAGGACCAAGAGGGAAGATGCCGGGTGGTGATTATTTTTGTTGCCAAACCTATCCGAAATATCATGGCTGCTCACAATGACTGGCTTTTCCCATTTCAATTTGTCTTTATATAATACAAATCCAATGTCTGTTTTACAGAATCGCTTTCCTGATGCTTCAGAGGGAGACAGCCTGGCACTGGTCTCCATTCCACACATGGATCACAATCCCATTCAGCTGCTGCTCAGCCACATACTGAAGAGCTAAATGTAAAGAATGTGTCCAATGGAAATTCAAGGCGTCCAGAGTGATGGTCGTCGAGGGGAAACTATGGAAACGTAATACGGGTCATGAACTAAAGCGGTGGCTGGCTATCCAGCAGACGTAGTAAAAAAGAAATGACTGGGATGAAATTGAGAGGCTCTTACAGCTGCCTGCATCCATTCACATGAGCAGTGAAATCAAATCTCAAGGCATCTGACAATGAAGAAGAGAAGAGGAGTCAGAAAAGGAATGGGAGAATGACAGGGTTCCGAGTCAGGAATGGGAAAATATTAAAATCCAAACCGCAGTACTGCGTATCGAAATATTCTTGATTCTCTCCACTGTGCCATTTAATTTCCTCTGGATGGCCCTCTGCTCTGCTCCTCAGGCTCCAGCTGTACTGTACTGTACTGTATTGTATTATCTAGTACTGAACTGTATTGTCTAGTACTGTACTGTATTATCTAGTACTGTACTGTATTGTCTAGTACTGTACTGTATTATCTAGTACTGTACTGTATTGTCTAGTACTGTACTGTAATATCTAGACTGTACTGTACTATATTATCTAGTACTGTACTGTATTATCTAGTACTGTACTGCACTGTACTGTATTATCTAGTACTGTACTATATTATCTAGTACTGTACTTTACTGTATTATCTAATACTGTACGTACTGTACTGTATTGTCCTCTGGGGGAGAACATGTGAGTGAGGAGGTGGAGGGGAGGGTTTCATGTGGTAAGGGGCTAGCTCTAACTGCTTCATGGAAGGGCCAGGCTACAGGGGGCTTAGTAGTGTACACTCTCACTGTTTATGTACAAGTCAGAGACTAAAACGCGGTAGTAATTAACAACAAACTCCCTTCAGCTATGATCCATATCCTAATCCATCGCTCATCACTGTTTAAGATCTTAACCTGGAGATAATGTAACAGCAAACCAAGCTTTTATCCTCTAGCCTAAGCAATTTGATAACTGAATCAATTTAGTATGATAATAGTTTTTCAAATAAACAAAACATAGACCTATGGAGATATAGGATGTGGATTGTTGGCTTCTCATGATTATCATCATGTAATAGTAGTTCCTTGGCAGTAGTATTTTCTGTCTATCTTTGAGATGGTTTATGAATGAAACATGCGACAGAGCTCTATAGTAAGCAACCTGTATGGTCAACCAAATATCTTTAATAATCCATAATCCAAGAAGCTGTAATACTGAGTTCTACACCACCTCAGTCAATAACAGAACAGTTCTTCTTTTGTTTTTACAATATGAGAGAGAGTCATGGCTGCTACCACAGGAAGGCACAAACACCATTATTTATACAGCACTTCTGAGGTTGAGAACGGCCCATTCTTTGCACAAGGCAAAGAGCCAACAACAACTGTCATAACAGAAAGGACTGATGAAACCTCAGTAAAACACTCCTTTAAGATATGAGAAAGAAGAGAGTCTAACAAAACAGCAAAGCAGACAAGGTAACGTCAGCAGTGTAATGTACAGGTAATAGTTGCTCTGTGGACACAAAGTATTCAGCAAGCATGTACTAACAACCATCTGAAGACATGTACATACGACATCAAAAGATATATGTACTTCCAAGATTATTTCTCCTCAATTCTGCTCAAGAACTAGTGATGGGGAAATTCGATACAGTTACATATCGGTTTATTGTTTTTGACGATATATCGTACTGTGTCGTTTTGACAATATGCCAATATTATTTTTGCACTAGTTGGCTACACTGCACCAAATCTCCAGTATTTTTCCTTCATAGCTTGTTCTCCATCTTCTTTTTAAATTGGGAGCCAGTTTGTTTTCAGCACCTTTATTTCCATGACTAATCAAAACTCGTTTTCTCATGGCTCTCTTTGGTCTTTCTGCAGCAGACATACAGTATGGTGAGCAATATGTTTGGAACAAATCACAATAAAATCACGGTATCGAATCTCAATACATATAGAATCGTGAGAATCGCAAAACATATCGCATCGGCACCTAAATATCGTGATAATAAGTATCGTGATAATAAATATCGTGATAATAAGTATTGTGATAATAAATATCGTGATAATAAGTATCGTGATAATAAGTATCGTGATAATAAATATTGTGATAATAAGTATCTAAGTAGCTTGAGTTCCCTGGCAATTCCTAGCCCTGTCAAAAACCCTTCTCAAAACATTACAATCCAGTCCAGTGCTACAACTCCAAAAATCCCAAACTCACTAATCTCACTAAATGTCTTGCTGACTGTTCTGTAGGAGTCATATTCACTTAACTCATAAGCACATTACAGAAGGCTGAATGACAGCGAGGCAAAGCTCCCAGGCATAAATACCACAAGCCTTTAGTCCTTCTAACATCTTTTCTTCCCCCGCCACTCTCCTCTTCTCTCCTGTTCCCTCCTTCCCAGGCGCCAGGAGCCACTTACCGGGCCGGGCTGCTCTCACAAAGTAGAGTTGAAACCCCTCTCTGAGTCTAAGCAGACACACCATCTTTCCCTCCACCTGACTCTTGGAGAGGAGACTGGCTCCGTGAGGACAGGAATCCTGCTCTGGGACTGACTGGGACACTGCGTGCCTCTGCCTCACCTCAAACCTGAACCTGAACCAGCGTGTTGCTGCCTAACCCCTCAGTGGGAGCCAAGAAGGAACAGCGTCCCGGGGGAGTGGAGGGAAAACAACCTCTCCCTCCCTCTCTCCTGTGTCATATTAACTGACTGACTGACATGCATGCCGCTCCGTCCCTCCCACAGGTCACAGCTAATGTGAAGGCTTTACTGTACTGCACCTCTGAGGTGAAAAAACTGTACCAGTCTGGCTGTGGTCTCTTACCACACAGACTAGTGTGTCTGCTGCACTACTATTGTGACATTACACCTCAGTGTGAGATGGGCTGCATGTGCAGACAGGCAAGGGGCAGTGTGTGCCAAGCAGGGGTCGATGTTTCATTCACTAACTGTAGGTTTCCACTTGGGAGAGACATGTGAGACATCTTTATGAGAAAATGAATAGAAATACGGATGCAATGTCATGTGATTTGTTGTAATGTCAAACTGCACTGTAGTCTACTTAATGTGCCGAAAAACAAAACGTCCTCCTCCTCGATCCGATGACCCTGTTATTGCAACACACACACACACACACACACACACACACACACACACACACACACACACACACACACACACACACACACACACACACACACACACACACACACACACACACACACACACAGCCTGAGTCATCACCTCAGTACAATAACTTCCCAGAAAGGGAAATGATTACTTCATGAATATCAGTGGTCCAGGCTTTATAATTTCAAAGGCTGCTGTAGCAAATGCTTCATTTCTGGGATGTGAATCAATATCATTAATCAACCACTGTACTGCTTCAGTCCTTTGATGGTGTAACAGGAAAGAGAGAGATTAGAATAACAGCAGCAGCAGAAATACTCCTTTGAGTCTCTCAGCAGGGACTGAAGGCCTTACACTATCAGATAAAACTACTATAGAAACACTGACTGTGAATCATTCAATCTCTGGAAAAGACACCAGTCAGATACAGGCAATAGAGGACATGATAGATTGGTTGATTGATAGATTAACCGATATGAACTTTATTGACATGCGGGCCACTTACGTCGATGGCGTCCCTCTCGAAGATGCGTAGCTGCAGGAAGAGTTCCAGTTTGATCTTCCTCTCCTGAAACAGCTCTTCCATCTGAGCCTGGGCTTCGTCCAGCTGCTGTAGGACACTCTGGATGTGGGCCATGGAGCTGTTGTGGGGAGTCTTGTTACTGGAGATAGCAGAGTCCCTGTGTGGAGGCCGGAGTCAGAGGTTAGATAGGTCAATAAACACATTAAATACACTTGTTTCAATATCATGAATGACATGTAACACTGTAGGTGGTGGAACAGCTAGCAGGGTTTAATTATGTGTTAGACGGCATGTTCTTAGAAGCTTCAAATGCACCTATGTTGCCAGTTAGTAGCGTGCAGTGCTGCTATCAATGTCTCTTAATGGTAGGGTAAATTCAGACTAGGGGAACAGTAATACTGCTCTACAATGCTGCACAGTTCTAAATAAACACAAAACTACCTTTATTACTTGGTAAATTAGCTCAGATCTACAAAAGTAGAGGGGGTAGCATATTTCTATGGCGGGTAGGGGCTAGAAGGAATTGATTTAGGATGGAGGATGAGCGCTCTGTGAGCTACCTGAGCTGCTGGATGAGGTCCTCTCCCTCCTTGATGACGTTGACAGTGGCCTGCAAGGTGGTCTGCTGCTGCTGGCCGAAGCGTTTGATCAGGTCCTGCACCGCCTCCACAGACTCAGCATACACATCGTCCAGCAGCTCCTTCTGCAGCTCCTCCAACCACGTCCACAGCTGCATGGGCACACAGTGACAGACAGCACAGGCGGCCAATCAGAAATACAGTAAGAGGTCTGCCGGCCAACTTGTTACGCTACAAACACACTAGAAAAGTAAAGGAGCTGACTGCTATCACACAGAAAACCAGGTAAAGAAGGACAAATGAAAATCAGAGGAGAGAGGGAGAGAAAGAGGAGTGAAGGAGGGAGCTGCATTGAGTCATTGTGGCAGGATTAACCATCTGGTTATATTGGCATGGTGGCCCAAACCAAAGCACCCGTACCAGCATGTTGGACCCTCCCTGCCCAATCTACTACCCACCACTTTTTCAAATGGCACCCTATTCCCTATATAGTGCACTACTTTTGACCAGCTCCCGTAGGGCCCTTTTCAAAATAAGTGTGCTATGTAGGGAATAGGATGCCATTTGAGACCCAAAATGTGTTTTGTTCCAGTTCATACAGCTCTATTTTTCCATAATAACACACAATGACAGGCAAACACAACACAGGCTAAGAACAGAGGAGGAAAGTTGGAACCGTGCCTAATCCAACCACCTCTATACAACAGATGGGTATTATTACACCATATGGACGAATAAAATAAATGATGAATAAATATGAATATCAGGCCACCACCAACCACTGTGTGAGTCATGTACTGTAAAGATGATATCAATGTCAGCACACAGAGTAAAGTACAGCGCACTGGCACATAACCTTTATAGAAAGGTTAATGATGTTCATTAATGCCTAAACAAATGACGTTGATTGAAACAACACAGATTGCAAGTTAACGTTCTCATTAAAGATTAATGTTGTTTTTAGGAGACTACAGTGAAGCACCACCTCTATAGGTAAACCTGCCACCTCTCTCTCAGCCACAACATTGAACAATGGGAAGAAGCACTCATTCCAAAGGTCTTCCTTCTTGCAAGGGAAACCTTTCAAACACAACACACATGTAATCTTCACCACAAATAAAGGCATGACAAATTACAGCTTTGAATAGAAGGCATTTCAGAAACAGAACAGCTTCTTAAATTGTGGCAATAGCTAGAGGCTCTAGTCTAGTGGAAGAGAGTAGTAGAGGGGGAGGAAGGCACTGTGTTTAGACTGTTGGAGATGTGTGTTAGGTCAGGAAAAGACGCCTATATATCAGTGTCAGAGTCACGTTGGTCACATCCGCTGTCACAGGACACATCATTAAGTGATGATGCCCGAGAATACGGTGTTTGGAGGATATATTGGCACAGGTGATGTTAGAGTGCCGGCAAACCGTGACAATTTATCCTCCAAACACTGGCTTCGAGGGCATTATCACTTTTATATTACGGGTTACCAACATATTCAAATAATGATTAACATATTTTAATTAAAAATGTTATTTTGATTAATTTATTCCTTCCACAAGATATAGTCCCGACACAAATCTAGGGTTGCTACCCAAGCCGGCTGGTCGTTCGTTCTATCGGTTCGGTTGCCAGAGACACAACCCACTCTTAAGGATCAGCCTCTTTTTTTCAATTTTCGCCTAAAATGACATACCCAAATCTAACTACCTGTATCTCAGGCCCTGAAGCAAGGATATGGATTTTCTTGGTACCATTTGAAAGGAAACACTTTGAAGTTTGTGGAAATGTGAAAGGAATGTAGGAGAATATGTAAAAAAAACATTATTTTGTATTTTCTTTGTACCATCATCTTTGAATTGCAAGCGAAAGGCCATAGTGTATTATTCCAGCCCAGTTGCAATTTAGATGATTTTGGCCACTAGATGGCAGCAGTGTACGTGCAAAGTTTTAGACTGATCCAATGAACCATTGCATTTCTGTTCAAAATGTTGTATCAAGACTGCCCACATGTGCCTAATTTGTTTATTAATATCGTTTTATGTTCAAAATTGTGCACTCTCCTCAAACAATAGCATGGTATTCTTTCACTGTAATGGCTACTGTGAATTGGATAGTGCAGTTAGATTAACAAGCATTTTATCTTTCTGCCAATAGTAGATATGTCTATGTCCTGGAAAATGTTATTGTTACTTACAACCTCATGCTAATCGCATTAGCCTACATTAGCTCAACCGCCCGTGGACGGGACACCATTCCCAAAGAAGTCTTTTTGTTCTGTATCCATGGACGTGACCCATTCGTTTGTTCTAAACCTTCCATTGACATGACATACTGGCTGGCAACATTCATTGCTTGCTAGCTAGCCAATAACGGCTAACTTACAGTCACATCAAACAGTGCAGCCAGAATAACAACAAAGTAGCTGCATTTGCATTTGTTTAAGCTATTCTAGTGACATTTATTTGGATACATCCATAACAATGAGCTAATGAGTGTGGTGTCGGGGGTGGTGTCAGGAAAATAACCTCACACTCAACGTCAACAAAACAAAGGAGATTATCGTGTACTTCAGGAAACAGCAGAGGGAGCACCCCCCTATCCACATCGACGAGACAATAGTGGAGAAGGTGGAAAGTTTTAAGTTCCTCGGTGTACACATCTCGGACAAACTGAAATGGTCCACCCACACAGACAGCGTGGTGAAGAAGGCGCAACAGCGCCTCTTCAACCTCAGGAGGCTTAAGAAATGTGGCTTGTCACCGAAAAAACACTCACAAACTTCTACAGATGCACAATCGGCATCCTGTCAGGCTGTATCACCACCTGGTACGGCAACTGCTCCGCCCACAACCGTAAGGCACTCCAGAGGGTAGTGAGGTCTGCACAAGGCATCACCGGGGGCAAACTACCTGCCCTCCAGGACACCTACACCACCCGATGTCACAGAAGGCCAAAAAGATAATCAAGGACAACAACCACCCGAGCCACTGCCTGTTCACCCCGCTATCATCCAAAAGGCGAGGTCAGTACAGGTGCATCAAAGCTGGGACTGAGAGACTGAAAAACAGCTTCTATTTCAAGGCAATCAGACTGTTAAACAATACTTATTTCCCTCATTAAAATGCTAATCAATTTATAACATTTTTCACATGCATTTTTCTGGATTTTATTGTTGTTATTCTGTCTCTCACTGTTCAAATAAACCTACCATTAAAATTATAGACTGATAATTTCTTTGTCAGTGGGCAAACGTACAAAATCAGCCAGGGATCAAATACTTTTTTCCCTCACTGTATGTATATACTGTATTCTATACCATCTACTGCATCTTTCCTATGCCGCACGGCCATCGCTCATCCATATATTTATATGTACATATTCTTATTCATTCCTTTACACTTGTGTGTATAAGGTATTTGTTGTGAAATTGTTTGATTACTTGTTAGATATTACTGCACAGTCGGAACTAGAAGCACAAGCATTTCACTACACTCGCATTAACATCTGCTAACCATGTGTATGTGACCAATAAAATTTTATTTGATTTGATGATGCGCGATTTCACCCAGCAAAGAAAATGTGCTCTCTCGTCAGGACACTGTTGTTCAGAGGAGCTAGCCTACAACACAGCTAACTCAATCACTTCAAACAGAAGCTGGAAAGACTGCAAACTAGCTGCACTTCATTTCGTTTTACCTGTTTTCAATTGATATTTCTTTGTATATATCCATAAAATGTATGCCGATTCATGATTTCGACTGCCTGAAAAAAGTTGCCTGTCTGTCTCATCCCAACATTCGACTCCCGACACCTTCATTACTATGTGACAGCTGGAGATCGAATTTGAAAATTGAAACAATGTGGCAAATGTCGGAGAGACATAAGGCAAGGTTTATACAAATCTCCTCTGTTGAAAACTAAATGTTAGTCTAAAAGAAATGTGAGATAATGTCTAGATGCTTTTTATAGTGGAGATACATTTTATAAATTGCCTGGCTGGGCTGATGAGACAGTGGACTGCGCAGTCAGATGGAACAGAGTAAGTAGGCATTTTACCGTAATAGCCGGTGATAACTTATGGAAAAGACACTGGCTGGAATGCGGTTTTAACCAATCAGCATTAAGGATTAGACCCACCCATTGTATAAATACAATATAATGCACACAAGCACACACACACTCACACTTCTACTCTTCAGTGTGTGGGCGGTGTGTTGTGTGGCAGTACTGATGTAATCAATTGTTCATGCCACTAAACTCCTGTACCTCTTACTACCATGGCTGGCTGTCATCTCTTTCACAACACTAACTGGGCTGGGGCGAGGGGGGAGGTTGAACTCCTTTAAAGGTTGAACTTAAACTTTCCTCAGGGTGAGCAGGGGAGAACCCTCACACAGCCCTACCACGAGAACATCTACACCAGATGTCATTACCACCTCCAGAGGGGTATCAATATTACAACAGCTAGCTGGCAGGTCTCAATACACACAACCTTCTTTAACAGTTAAAAGGGTTGAAAGTTGTTTCACACTCAGATTCATGCAATTTAGTAGACTATGAGGCATATCCCTGACTAGAGACATACTGTAGATCGAATACAACAATAACTTTCATTAGTACAGTTTTTTCAACAGGTACAGATCTACTGTATAAGCCTATAAGGGGACCCAGGCTCGTACCTCTTTGACGTGAGTATGGAAGGCCACAGACATGTCCAGGAGGACCTTACGTTGCTCCACGCGACGTACAAAGTCCTGGATGCGGTCCTCTAGCTGGTGGGCTGCCTGGTAAATCTCCTCTGGATCACATTCTCCTGTCTGGGCCAGCTGCTCTGCTGCCTCCAGCAGCTTGTCAGCATTAGTATAGGTGTTCTGGACAGGGGGACATTAGAAGAGACATAATGCAGACTGACACATTACAGGTAATCATAAACTCAGCAAAATAGAAACATCCCTTTTTCAGGACCATGTCTTTCAAAAATAATTCGTAAAAATCTAAATAACTTCACAGATCTTCATTGTAAAGGGTTTAAACACTGTTTCCCATGCTTGTTCAATGAACCATAAACAATTAATGAACATGCACCTGTGGAACGGTCGTTAGGACCTTAACAGCTTACAGACGGTAGGCAATTAAGGTCACAGTTATAAAAACTTAGGACACTAAAGAGGCCTTTCTACTGACTCTGAAAAACATGAAAAGAAAGATGCCCAGGGTCCCTGCTCATCTGCGTGAACGTGCCTTAGGCATGCTGCAAGGAGGCATGAAGACTGCAGATGTGGCCAGGGCAATAAATTGCAATGTCCGTACTGTGAGACGCCTAAGACAGCGCTACAGGGAGACAGGACGGACAGCTGATCGGCCTCGCAGTGGCAGACCACGTGTAACAACACCTGCACAGGATCGGTACAACCGAACATCACACCTGCGGGACAGGTACAGGATGACAACAACAACTGCCCGAGTTACACCAGGAACGCACAATCTCTCCATCAGTGCTCAGACTGTCCGCAATTGGCTGAGAGAAGCTGGACTGAGGGCTTGTAGGCCTGTTGTAAGGCAGGTCCTCACCAGACATCACCGGCAACAACATTGCCTATGGGCACAAACCCACCGTCATTGGACCAGGCAGGACTGTCAAAAAGTGCTCTTCGCTGACGAGTCACGGTTTTGTCTCACCAGGGGTGATGGTCGGATTTGCGCTTATCGTCGAAGGAATGAGCGTTACACCGAGGCTTATACTCTGGAGCGGGATCGATTTGGAGGTGGAGGGTCCGTCATGGTCTGGGGCGATGTGTCCAGCATCATCGGACTGAGCTTGCTGTCATTGCAGGCAATCTCAATGCTGTGCGTTACAGGGAAGACATCCTCCTCCCTCATGTGGTACCCTTCCTGCAGGCTCATCCTGACATGACCCTCCAGCATGACAATGCCACCAGCCATACTGCTCGTTCTGTGCGTGATTTCCTGCAAGACAGTAATGTCAGTGTTCTGCCTTGGCCAGCGAAGAGCCCGGATCTCAATCCCAGTGAGCACGTCTGGGACCTGTTGGATCGGAGGGTGAGGGCTAAGGCCATTCCCCCAAGAAATGTCTGGGAACTTGCAGGTGCCTTGGTGGAAGAGTGGGGTAACATCTCACAGCAAGAACTGGTAAATCTGGTGCAGTCCATGAGGAGGAGATGCACTGCAGTACTTCAAGCAGCTGGTGGCCACACCAGATACTGACTTGTTCAGTTTATGTCTCAGTTATTGAATCTTGTTATGTTCATACAAATATTTACACATGTTAAGTTTGCTGAAAATAAACGCAGTTGACAGTGAGAGGACGTTTCTTTTTTTTGTTGAGTTTATGAACATATGGCTAATTATATATAAATGAATAAGTTCACAAACTATAATAATATATTTTTCTCTGTGTGTGTGTGTGTCCCAGCTCACCTGGGCCACCTCCTCAAAGTCCTCGTGTCTCTTCTGCAGGGCCCGAGCTCTGTGTAGGGACTTCCCCACTCCTGTATGCTTACTGAGGAAGGCTTCACCATGGTTCTCTATCCAGTCCAGCACCTGCACACACACACACACACACACACACACACACACACACACACACACACACACACACACACACACACACACACACACACACACACACACACACACACACACACACACACACACACACACACACACACACAGGGGCGAGAGAGTGAGAGACTGAAATACACCGGTACAGAGAGGGTTTGCCAGAGTCGTGTCTAATGAAGGACACTAGAGTGGACACTAGAGTGATGTAGCACATGCTCGATCACAACATCTGTGTACAGAGATATGCCTTAGGATAGTCGCTACTTGGAATCAGATACGTTGAGCGTTTGATTGAGCCTGCCTGGCTACAATGGAACCAATTAAATAGGCTAGTCCCAAAAGAAAGTGCAAACCCAGCACTCCATGCAGGCTCAATTAAATTCTTGAAGCATTTGCAAGAAAACAGATACTATTTGAACCCAGGTGTGGTGACTACTAGCCTATGAACAGAGATGTTATTGGTATGTACAGTGAGGGAAAAAAGTATTTGATCCCCAGCGCCCGCAAGGTCCCCCTGCTCAAAAAAGCACATATACATGCCCATCTGAAGTTTGCCAATGAACATCTGAATGATTCAGAGGACAACTGGGTGAAAGTGTTGTGGTCAGATGAGACCAAAATGGAGCTCTTTGGCATCAACTCAACTCGCCGTGTTTGGAGGAGGAGGAATGCTGCCTATGACCTCAAGAACACCATCCCCACCGTCAAACATGGAGGTGGAAACATTATGCTTTGGGGGTGTTTTTCTGCTAAGGGGACAGGACAACTTCACCGCATCAAAGGGACGATGGACAGGGCCATGTACCGTCAAATCTTGGGTGAGAACCTCCTTCCCTCAGCCAGGGCATTGAAAATGGGTCGTGTATGGGTATTCCAGCATGACAATGACCCAAAACACACGGCCAAGGCAACAAAGGAGTGGCTCAAGAAGAAGCACATTAAGGTCCTGGAGTGGCCTAGCCAGTCTCCAGACCTTAATCCCATAGAAAATCTGTGGAGGGAGCTGAAGGTTCGAGTTGCCAAACGTCAGCCTCGAAACCTTAATGACTTGGAGAAGATCTGCAAGGAGGAGTGGGACAAAATCCCTCCTGAGATGTGTGCAAATCTGGTGGCCAACTACAAGAAACGTCTGACCTCTGTGATTAAAATTAATTTAAAATGTATGTATATTAAAATGCAAATCAATTTATAACATTTTTCACATGCATTTTTCTGGATTTTTGTTGTTGTTATTCTGTCTCTCACTGTTCCAATAAACCTACCATTAAAATTATAGACTGATCATTTCTTTGTCAGTTGGCAAACGAACAAAATCAGCAGGGGATCAAATACTTTTTTCCCTCACTGTATGCGCTGATCTTATGTGCTGCGCCACAAGGGGGAGCTTTGGGACTTTTAGCTTGGCGAACTGTGTCTGAGACAGCTCTATAGATGGCCCTGTTCTGTCCAAGGCTACTGCCATAACATAATGCTTTCCCAGTTCAGACCCACCCTCTGCTCTGCATCACTGTGCCAAGTCTGGGCCTGCGTCTCAAATGGCCCCCTATTCCTAGTCCACAAGGTTTTGGTCAAAAGTAGGGCACTATATAGGGAATAGGGTGTCATTTGGGACACAGCCTGGCACTTTTAATAAGGAAACATGGATGAAGAAATCCATAATCCACTACAGACCAACGTGTCAGCCTTTCTATGGACTGTGATAATATATATCTCAGTTAATAACGGCCTTATTATTTATTGAACAGATGGGTGGCCAGCTGCCTCATCTCACTATTATTGCTGAATAGAAGAATAAACAGGATTTTGATTGTGGTTTTTCAAGGTCTCTCCTCTTACAGCGCATCATTCTATGGGACATATGAAACACGCAACACATTATGTGGCAGTAAATTGGATTACCATGGCAACTAGTACGTATCGAGAGTGAGAGAGAGAGAGAGAGAGAGAGAGAGAGAGAGAGAGAGAGAGAGAGAGAGAGAGAGAGATACAGAGATACAGAGAACAGCGAGCGTGTCCACAGGGCACAGAGTAGAAACCAGCTCAGTTCTAATCACAAGGGTCTGTCAGCCACTCACACAGATATGTTTTCACTCAGAAACCCCAGGAGCCATCGAAAACACTTTGAAGAAAGTGGAGATGTAATGTACTGTACTCCGCAAAATTACAACACGGTTCTCTTCGGTTTTGAACATGCATGAAATTCAGGTTTTAGATGAATAAAACACTGTACAATAAGTCAAATGGTCTCTGACAATGATGGTAAGGTGTCTGTGTATTATGTATTCTGTATGTTTGTTTGTGTGTGAGTGTGTCGTTGTGTGTGTGTGCCTGCGTCTTCCTAAGCGTGTGTACCTGCTGGACGTCCTGTTGGAAGACACAGAGCTGCAGGCGCTGGTGCAGCCGGACCTTGCGGTGTTGCCAGATGTTTTCCAGTTGTCTCTGGTGGTGTAGCACCTCGTGGATGATGTCCAGTACGTGGTGCACCGCCTTGGAGTAGTTGGCCGAGGCCATCAGCGAATCAGCACTGCCCGGGGTCAGGGGCCGCTGCAGCTTGTCCAATAGGGACTTCCCGTCTTGGCTCACCTGGAGAGGAAAGGAGATAGGAGAGATCCCAGGTGAGGTGGGGAAAAGGTTGGCAATGAACTTTGAAAACACAACTGAATCAGAATTCTGCAGGATTACTTTAGTGCATGTTGCAGATTTATTTTACTTTAAAGAACAAAAAGTGCTAAATCACCGACTAATCCCTTCAGTGCGTGATCACTGGGCACTAGAATGTGTAGTGACTGCAGGCCCCATAGTACCTCAGTGTAGGCAGTGGTGATGTGTTCATAGAGTCCTGTGTGATGGTGGATGGTGTCCTCCAAGTCCTGTAGCTCAGAGGGCAGGTCTCCTTCTCCACACGCCTTACACCACGGCTCCACATTACTCATGTACTGGAGGAGACACACACACATGATCACACATTATAATGGTAATCACAAACGAGTGTGTGCATGGTGGTGTATGGTACAGGAAGAAAAGAGACCAAAACCTATAGCAGGTTAAAGGTATATTATGCTAATTCTAAACAGCACATTAGTTCCACTACTTGAACACTTTTCTATTTTAGAAGGGTTAAATAATGTCATGACTACCTAAATGTACCACAGAATTTGTATGTGCAATCATCCAACCACAGTAACTAGCGCACACAAAAACACTTATACTTGTCCTCGTGTCTGTCTATGTCTTTCTAACCCTCCTTCTCTGTCTGTCTGCCTCTCTTTCTGTCTGCCTGGCTGTCTGTTTAGTATATCAGTCAACTACACATTCATGGCAGGGGATGAAGGCAACACATTGCCTTGCAGGCAGCCCTAGCTAGCATTATTATAAGCTCGGCATCATCCCAGCAGCGTACTACAATGCCATTAAGAGATAGGAACTATTTTCATCTGTTCCAGTGGGAGCTGGCCAGGGAGAGGAGGAGAGGAAAGTAGAACAGAAAGTTGAGGCATTTCAGGAGAATAATGATACAAAACAAGTGATTGTTCTAGAAATGGAGGGACGAAGATAGCGGAGATAAAAGACATAGGCATCATCTCATAAAAAAAAATTCTGTGTGTGCGTGTCTCTCTCTCTCTTTGTGCTTCTCCTCATTCGTCCCCAGACTGACAGAGAGGTCTCAGTTTACCGCAGCTTCACTAGAACCATGGTAAAGAAACACAGACACACACAAGCACAGAACTCAAACTTAGCTTCACATGCCAACCGCAAACAACCAAACATCAGATACGATACACCTCCACTTGAATCAGTTTGTTGGAAAACATATGACAACAACTAAATCCATATAGAAAATGGGCTTACAATCCAGCCTCTACCAAAGCAGGGGAAGATTCAATCCATGGAGTAGCTTCAAATCCTTGGGGATAGTAAGGTACACCTGTAGTCTATAACAATACCGCCCAGCCTGCTACTCTGGACATCTGGTTCAACCTGACCTCATGCACTACAATATAGGTGAGGAGAGAAGAAGGCAGAGAGGTTACAGAGAGGGAGGAGGAGAAAGGAAGACAGACGGGAAGAAAAAGCTTAAGTGATGAAAGACAGAGAAAGGAGGGGGAGCAAATCGAGGCAGAGAGAGGAAAATAACAAGAGTGTGGGTCTCTGTAGGAGCACACCGCTGGAACAGGTAGTAGAGGGTCAGAGTGTTTTGGCCCTTTCCTGTTCAATCTGGAAAATCCCAATGTGGGTGTGCGAGTGTTGTTGTGTGTGTATGTGTGTGTGCTTTCTCCTCACCTGGTCAACCTTCAGGTGGAAGGCAGCAGACATCTCCAGTAGGGTGGAGCGTTCGTCCAGGGCTGCAGCGAAGGCCTTCCACTCCTGCTCCAACTGACCAGAGATCTGCTGGATCTGCTGTGACGCGTAGTGCCCAGACTCCAACAGCCGGTTCCCCACAGACATGATACGGTTGATATTTACATAGACATTCTGGAAGGAGAGAGGAGGAGACATATTATATATTCTGTAAGAGGGGAGAAGACATGACAAGGTTAATAGTTACATAAATATTCTGTAAGGAAAGGGAGGAGACATGATAGACATTCTGTAAGGAGAGGGGAGTAAAGTGTTTCCAATATTTACATAGACGGAGGTAGGGAGGTAGACAGAGATAGAGCGGGAAGGAGAAAGAGGGAGTGAGACAGACAGACAGACTGAGACAGAGAGGGAGGGCGACAGAGAGGGGCGGTAGACGGACAAGCATAAAGACAGACAGAGACAGAAAGAGAAGGAGACAGAAACACAGACAGACCGGCAGACAGAGAGGGAGGGAGACAGACAGACAGAGAGGGTTAGAAAGACATCAGCATAGGGTGGGCCATGGCTAAAGACCCAGCCACAGGAGTGCCTACGTCTATAGTAAGGGCTTGGGAGGCTGGTGAGAAGTTAACACAGGACACACACAACACAACCTACTGTACACACACACAACCTACTGTACACGCACACACTCAACCCAGTCCAAATCAAACACAAACACCCAGAGAGACTATTACTCACTGAGAAGAGAACAGACCCCTCCAGTTCAAACCTAAACACCAGCTAGCCTCGGCCTCTACTCTCTTACGTTACAGTGAACAGAGGGGAGGTAAACTGTCAACTGGAAACAGCCAATAAGGTGACTACTACCAAAGTGCTAAGTGCCTGTATTGTGAAACCAAACAAAGCTGCATCCTGTCGAGAAAATACATAGAATGGTCAAGTCAAAAATGTGTTCAGAATTGAGAATATCAGTGAAGTCAAAATAAAAAAAATATTTAGCATTTTCAGTGAAGTAAAAAACACCCAACTGCTGAACCAACAAACACAGCTAATCAAAAGCTTAAGGAAGTGACGGTGAGTGTGCAGCAGGCAGCTGATGTTAGTTATCCTGTGAAGCGTAGCGAGCCGAGCGGAGTGGAGGGACTACACCCGTGGGAGAGGAGGAAGTCCCTCTAGTCTGACCACATGTCCACATGCTTCCACTCAGCCAGCTCGAGCCAGCCCCGACGGACGCCCACAGCACTGTGTGTGGCTGGGTGGGGAGAGAGAAGGGGAGGGGAGGTGAGAATAAGGGCAGGCATAGCAGGAGATCCACCCAGACAGAAAGGAGGTTCAGTCACGGGTCATGAGTTTCTCCCTCTCCATTATCACCCATATCACAGTGATAATCACAGGGCTTAAGGCTACACCGCTCTCTGCCTGCCTGCTGCTCAAAACGGAACCCTTTGGATGGGTTTGATTGTAGTAGTACAATTTCCAATCCAAAGAAAAGTGAATAGGGGGATCTAGTGTATGGTACAGTCACACACAGGCTGTGTTGTACTAAAACAGTGGTCATTACTTTCGAGTCCTATTGGATCTAGTACAGCTCAACAATGGCCAAGCTTCCCCTGTCTGAGAAGCCCTTTTAGTAGGCTTCCTCTTTCATGTGGTCAGAGCTACAACGTTATCCCAATGGTTTAATGAGGTGTTTATGGGGGACGAGCTCTCGCTGCCAGCTGTAGACACACACACACAGTTGATGAGCTCTCGTTGCGTGCTGTAAAGATCTACGGCATGCTGGGTAAATAGCGTCTGTCGGTTAGGGATCGATACCCTTCCTGACGCTGTCAGCGTCATCCTACTACTCACACACTAAAACCAAAACAACACCAAAACAACACCATGTCCCTTTCACTTAGGTCCACAAAGCTGTTGTGACAAGATAGACATTGATCAGAAAACACAAATTAATTACTCAGATTTACATGCAGGACTGTTAGCATTGAATTACACCTGGCTGAAACAATTACAGGTCTTTGTAGCCTGTTTTTTATCTAAAAGAGAGACTTTAATGAATCACACAAAACCGCAGTGTGCTCTGAAACAGAGGTGGGTGAAACTAATCCATAGCAAGGAAACATCAATGGACCAATGTTCAACATCTCTGTCCGTCTGCAAACACTTTTTAAACTGATGAGAGTTGTGAACACCACAAGGGGACAAACAGACAGACATACGGACGGACAGAACGGACACACACAGGGCTGAGCTAGATAAAGACATCTGCCCTCCTGAAAAACGACAAACGCCTCTGACTCCAACGACATCTGTGAAGCATTAAAATGCGAGGCTAAATAACATTCTCTCTCCACTACATGGCTTCGTTCCTGGATGTAAAACGACAGACAGCATGGCATCTTAGCCGGGGGAGCTAGACAGAGGGCAGGCCTAATGTAAAACTCCTGGAGGACCCGGGTTAAAGGGAAAGTAAACACTGGGTCGGGCCTCTGCATAGTATCCATTGACTGATCACATTACATACACCACCAAGGCTTACCCACACAGCAGCATACCACAGAACATTCCTCTGTCTCTCAAGTATCACACATACTGAGCACTTAGAGCAGGGAGGGTCCACTCCACAGAGGAAAATACTGGCACTTATACTGCTGTCATGAAGCCCATTTTTGCATGGCAAAGATATGAAGTGTGGCCGCTTTCCATCTCCACATCCCAGACTTGTGGAATTCAAAACAAATGCAATCAAGAGTTATTTGTCTACGCCAAAGGGACTGGTCCGACACCGGGTGTATAGTGACACATAAGAACATGATAATGATAGTGTTTCCATTGTGTTTTCGGTGTAAACAAACAGGCAACATTACAGATAGGAGATAGGATCAGGATGGAACAAGAATAACTAATCAATGAGACTGACACAGTAATGGAGGACTTGGCATACGCCAATAACCCAAGTCTGCATCCCAAATGGCACCCTATTCCCTATATAGTGCACTACTTTTGACCTGGGCCCATATGGATCTAGTCAAATGTAGTGCACTGTGTAGGGAATAGGGTGCCATTTGGGACACAACGCTAGGCTCAGAGACCCTGAGAGGGTGAGGGGGGAGCATGTCTTGAACAGGAAGCACCTGGGGTTACTGGCTGGGGTTCTCCAAAATGAGGAACACGACAGAAAGGCTATTTTTATTTCATATTTACCTTGTTTTAATATTCACACAGAGAGGAGACACTAAGAGACTAGGCCACAATAACATCACATGTCCATTCTATCATTACCATTTCCATTATGTGTTTCAAAAAGGCTTCCATTGTGTCGCTATCGGATGGCCATCTGCTTTTCTATTGAACTGGTTTAGAATTTCTGTCAATAGTCAAGGGCGCGTTCCTCCCCAAAGTGGAACCATAGAGTGTAATGTTACAACACCCCAATAGGGGGCAGACTACCATCACATCTCCATACTTTTCATTTGCATATTACAAATGACATAATTATAGATGATCATCATCAGCCCCAGACTAAATGGCTGAACTCCAGTCTAGCTGGGGAATCGGGGATATTGGGATATCTACTCAAGGTGGCAAAAAGCAGATTTATCACAACAGTGAACGCATTAACACATTGTGATTACTACTGCTGCTGTCCATGATGCTTTCATTGTGATAATCTGCCTATTCAAATGCACGCGCGCACACACACATTTTACCCTCACAGTATCATCAGCAACTAGCTCTACTTCCCAAATATGATCCTGGCAGTCACACAGTCTTTCTAGTCAACAGGAAGCATGGCATCCTGGGGAAAAGGAGGCGTCAGTCCCTCTGTTCCAGAGTCCCCCTGCCTGTTGTTGACACTGCACACTGATGGCTAAGTCATGCACAATAATGCCTGTGTGACTGTGACCAGGGCTGGGTGATCCCCTTGCCTCAATGGGGCCTGTCTGTCTGTCAGCTTCTCAAAACAAGCTTGGCTGGCTCAGCACAAAATAACTCAATAAACCTCTTACAAGCAAGATCATACTAACAGGCTGCCATGCCTCAGCTGGTTCGATAGGCTGCCATGCCTCAGCTGGCTCGACATGCTCCCATGCCTCAGCTGGCTCGACATGCTCCCATGCCTCAGCTGGTTCGATAAGCTGCCATGCCTCAGCGGGCTTGATAGGCTCCCATGCCTCAGCTGGTTCGATAAGCTGCCATGCCTCAGCGGGCTTGATAGGCTCCCATGCCTCAGCTGGTTCGATAAGCTCCCATGCCTCAGCTGGTTCGATAAACTGCCATGCCTCCGCGGGCTTGATAGGCTCCCATGCCTCAGCTGGTTTAATAGGCTCCCACGCCTCAGCTGGTTCGATAAGCTGCCATGCCTCCGCGGGCTTGATAGGCTCCCATGCCTCAGCTGGTTTAATAGGCTCCCAAGCCTCAGCGGGCTCGATAGGCTGCCATGCCTCAGCTGGCTCGACAGGCTGCCATGCCTCAGCTGGTTCGATAGGCTGCCATGCCTCAGCTGGTTCGATAGGCTCCCATGCCTCAGCTGGCACGACATGCTCCCATCCCTCAGCTGGCACGACATGCTCCCATGCCTCAGCTGGCTCGATAGGCTCCCATGCCTCAGCTGGTTCGATAGGCTCCCATGCCTCAGCTGGCTCGACAGGTTGCCATGCCTCAGCTGGGTGAACAGGTTCTCGTGCCTCGACCGAGGCAACCGTGGAGGTCTCAGCCGGCTCATCAGGCTCTCACGACTCAGCCGGTTCGTCAGGTTTCTGCTCCGGTCCGCTCCTGATCCCCAGGATCGTCCCTGTGGTTGGCATCCTGCGGCTGGAGTCGCCTGTCGGGGAGGGGGTACTGTCACGTGTGCTCCCTCTACGGCCTCTAGGTCACCAGGCTGGTGATTATGGCGCACACCTGTCACTATTGTTACGCGCATTATGACACTCACCTGGACTCCATCACCTCCTTGCTTACCTTCACTATATATGTCACTCCCTTTGGTTCCTTCCCCAGGTGTCATTGTTTCTGTTTCATGTCTGTGTGCTGTTCGAGTTTCTTGTTTTGTATTATGTTGCATTTATTTATTAAAACACTCACTCCCTGAACTTGCTTCCCGACTCTCAGTGTACGTCGTTACAAAAATTGCAGGAAATAAGCTTAAAACCTGCAAAATTCACTCCACCATAGAAATAGACGTGGTGCGCGCACAGGTGATAGGCGCGGGATGTTCCCCAATGCTGGACTGGGTGAAAAGGTTTGGGAACCCCTGGTATAGATGAATATGTCCAAGGAAACAATGTCATACAGAAAGAGCACTGCCACTTAGTGTAAATGTATTTTACAGTATTAGACCACCATACAATCTAGAGCTAGGTTCCCCAACTGGCTGCCTGCGGGCTGAATTCATTGTTAAACATAAAAAACTGTAAAAACACCACGAAATTAGTTCCAAGTGATTTTAATTTAGGAAATCTGTTCCCAAGTATTTCCATGCATAATAGAGAGATGTGATCATATACAAACGTAAGCAAGGTTTGAAATGATTATGTTTTACTCAAAAATGATATCTGTTTGGGCTTCTTACAGTCAATTTGTAGAAATGATTTGTAATTACTGTATATTCCGGCCCCATGACAATCCGCTCAAGAAAATGATCGGCGTGCGGCTGAATCTAGTTGATGATCCCTGATCTAGAGAATCCCAAAAATACAGTACAACAAACATCTAGGGCTTCAATTCATGCCCTCATTTCTCCCTGTTTGTTCCCATGAGCAGCAGAGAGTAGATGGGTGCCGGAGCTAGGGCCCTGTACTGACTACTGACAGCCAGGGCAAGGCACAGGAGAGGGCAAGGACGAGTGGGGGGAGGGAGAGAGGGCAGGGAGACCAAGTGATTCATCATCTTCCCCTAGAGAACATAGCAAGGGCCTTTTAACCCTGCAGGCAGCCAGGGAGGTTCAGGGCGGTCAGCACACACATACACGCACACATACAGACAGACACACACAAACACACACATGCAGGAGATGGACGGCTTGTCTCAACCTGTGGTAGCTACTGGGAGGACTGTTTAGTTTAACCCATCCTTATGTGGCCCTTTTAAGGGGTGACTATAACTAAGCTATAGATGACTATAAATAAGGTATAGATGACTATAAATAGATGACTATCAATAAGCTTCAATGTATTTTAACACAAAGCTGAGGGGTACAGTAGTTTATGGTAATTGGGTTACACCATTGACATTGAGTCAATCAGTAATGTATAAGAGTGTATTCCTACCATACAGTTCATGGCAAAGTGGTTGTGCTGGGTCTGCAGCTCCCCGGCATGCTGGTGGTTCCCTCCTATCTCTGTGTAGCTGGTCAGGAACAGGCCCTTGTTGTGCATGATCCAGTCAAACATCTGTGGACGGCGCGACACACACAGCCATGGGCACACAAACACACACGCAGGCACAAGCACACAGAAGAAGATCTCTATTAGCAGGTACTGTATCTTACAGCTCTGGAGGGGTGAGAGAGAGAGACATAGAGGGGGGTGGGGCTAAAGGCTGATGACATGGATGTTTGGACTCTCAGGAAGGCAGATGGAATGACTCCACTCCACTGTATTGAACTGTGTGTCAGCCTGACCCTAGTGTCATGTTGTCATACTGCCTAGACTCGTGATGTTGCCACTGGGAGCACCAGACAGCTGGTTGAGGTTCGTATCACCCTGGAGTGACCTCTAGCTAACATGACAAGAAACCTCAGCGTGACAGCTACCATTTCAACTTGACCTCTGAGACATGCTTTAATAACCGGGGTCAATAATAACATGTCTGGGGAGGATGAGGTGGTGGTGTAGGAAGAGGAGGAGGAAGAGGAGGTGGTGGTGGGGAGATGTAATTAAAGATTTGCTCTGACTAACTGACAAACATGTCTGTTTCCACAGCAGGGAGGCATCACATCACCATCTGGCTGATAGCTGCATGACATCCATATAACTGTAGCTGGGTCTATGCACACTGACAGGCTATGGGCCATTACAGTATACTGCAAACAAGCACCATTACTCCTGCAGCTACTTATCGAATTCTGTTTGCTACAAAGAGTTTTTTCTCAGTGCAAATCCCGACTTCACTGGTGAGTTTGGGATGCTTTCTTTCTAGTTATGCTAGGATGAGAAATATGGACCAAAATGTGAGTCGTTTCAATAGAAACAACCCTTGTTCTATTAACACAAAAGTGAAAGTAGTGTGTAGTTAGTTCATAACATACCTTCTCTGCATCCTGCTCAAACAGCCGCAGCTGGAAGCACTGGTCCAGTTTCAGCTTGCGCATGTGCCACAGCTGCTGCAGGTGCTGGCGTGTGCCATGCAGCTTGTCCAGCAAGGCACTCACTTTTGGCACCAGGTTGTGGGCATCTGGGTGGCCTGTGAGCCCATCGTTAGCATCCGTTCCCCCGCCGCCGTGGTTAGTGTAGCCTCCAGGGGTGACACTACCCTGCTGAAGCCTCTGGAGCAGTCTGCGACCCTGTGTGTCCAACTCCTCCACCGAGGCCTTGGTGGCCCTCTTCTTGAGCGAGGCGTGTTCCTCCATGAGGCGCCGTGCCCCCTCCAGGTCGCGCGGAAGGTCACGCTGCGCCAGGGTCTCCTGCAGCTCCTCCAGCCGCGCCAAAGCCCGGGCAGCATCGCCGGCGAAGTCCTCGAAGGCCACGCGCACCTCGATCCACTCGTCGTGGTCGTACTCCAGGCTGCCCTCGAAGTCTGACGTCAGCTGGGAGGGGTCCACCACCTTGGTCAGGCCCTCGAGAGACACCATGACCGTCTGGAGGAAGAGGGGGGGAGGATTCAGACTTGAGATGCAGATATCATTATTGATGACTATCATGTTACTAAACCAGTTGAATAGATTCTGTTATCAAAATTCTATAACCAAGATAATTAAACATGGATTATGAGGAGGGGTTAACAACAGATCTATTACGTCCAATGTTCCCTTGAAAAGGTGGGCAAAAACATTCCAGGAATTTCAGCTGCAGCCATGTTACCAGTCATAACACATCAAATCCCTATGAGATAACATCAACACATGCAGTATCCACAGCTCTTTAAAGCCCATTCATGTGTATGTTGTGTATTCTTCAGCAGTGTGCTCTGACTAACGTCAATCTGGATGTCGCTAATCAGACTGCCCTCTTTACTGAGACTCTGCTCTCTCTGAGGCCCATATATCCTTGTTCCACACTAAATAGGTCAGAACTAAATTTAACAGCTCCAGCTTCCTACCCACACGGGACTCTCTCTGTCACAGCTTTAATATCACTTTCCAATTCCACACACCACTTCCAATTCCACACACCACTTCCAATTCCACACACCACTTACAATTCCACACACCACTTCCAATTCCCCACACCACTTACAATTCCACACACCACTTCCAATTCCCCACACCACTTCCAATTCCACACACCACTTCCAATTCCACACACCACTTCCAATTCCACACACCACTTCCAATTCCCCACACCACTTCCAATTCCACACACCACTTACAATTCCCCACACCACTTACAATTCCACACACCACTTACAATTCCACACACCACTTCCAATTCCACACACCACTTCCAATTCCACACACCATTTCCAATTCCCCACACCACTTCCAATTCCACACACCACTTCCAATTCCCCACACCACTTACAATTCCCCACACCACTTCCAATTCCACACACCACTTCCTAGGGCTCCTAACGACATCTTGGAACACTTATACACAACTTTAATTCAATTTGAAGGCAAACAATTCATTTGAAGAAAAACGAATAAAAACATTCACATTGCAAACTAATTTCCTCATGCATTACAACTCCAGAGACTACAAAGATATTCTCAGTATAGCCTAAAGATGGTTGAGACATTCAATCTCCTCAGACACTTTTTGGAAAAGATCCACATCTGAGGAACGATTCAAAGCGGTTGAGTCATAATGCTATAGTACCATTCTCAGAACCCATAAGGCAATCTCGCGCTAGGTAGCTCGCTCGCTCAAATGATTCTGTATGAATGTCATCACAAGAGACTATCCAGGGTGGACTTACCTCAAATTCAAACTTGGAGCTCCCGAAATTGGTCCTCTGTTTCTGCCAGAAGTTGTCTGGTTTGATGATGAGGGCGACGTGGATGCAGGAAGGGAAGGACTCCTGTAGGATCTTCAGCAGAGGCTTGATGCTGTCCCACTTAGAGCCTCGCATGTCAACGATGACTGTGAAGCCATGTCTGCTCACCTCCTCACTGAGACAAACCAAGACAACAACCACAAGCAGCCATGAAATTCACAAATCACCACTCAAATATTTTGTTTACTTCCATGACAAAAAACTATTGTTAATATTCAATTGAAAATGAAACGGGTGGTGAAAATCTCTTTCACCAGGTGCCTCAGAAAAAGAAAAGAAAAATGTAACCGTTGAGATGTTCAATGACTCCGAAAAGTGTCCTGTTGCAAAAGTACCATAAAAGGATATCCCCAGTGTTTAAGGCTTAACGTGAGTGTCTCACAGCGCAGAAGGAGGCCCTGTGCTCTGAACTTAATCACTATGACTTCACTCTCGGAAAAGACCAGCCCAGCCGTCTCCCCGAGAGAAACAATAAGAAAACAGTGGGAGAGAACGAGTGAACCGGAGACAGAGCCAAATACAAAGTGAGAGAGAGATAAAGTGAGAGCGAGAGTTTGTTTGTGTGTATAAAAGAGAGAGAGTGTAAAACTGCCCTCCCGCTGAGCGGACAGTACAGACAGTCTCGCCGAAGTAACGTTCCACTAGCAACTCCGCTAGCCAACCGCCCACGCCACCCACGTCCTAGTCCAGACCGACGCCCCTTCCCTCCGGATGCCGCCCGCACCAGATCCCCTAGGCTGTTTTCCTAACCACTAGTCAGCCTCTAGGCTAGTATCCAAGAACACTGAAAACAGACAGAGAAGAGGAAAAGCTTGCCTGCAGCTAAACAGCACAGAGAGAGAGAGAAAATTAGATGTAGCCTGAGAATATCTATCTGCAGTTAGTTATTAGTAAATGACCCACTCTGCTGTGCTCTCCTCTGCTCTACTCTGCCTGCCTGCCTGGCTGGCGTCATCAGCCCCTACAGAGAGAGGCCCAGGGGGAGTCTAACCTACATACAGCCCTGGACTGCACTGCACTGCACTACACTACAAACACGCACATGCGCACACACACACACATACATACAGACAGACACACGCAAATGCATACAGACACACACAGACACACACACACTGTATACTGAGTAAACTATGTCAACAGTCAGTGGTAACGGTACTGCACCGGGCTGAGGGCTGGAGTATAATATTCTCCCTAATGCTGCACAGGGAGGTGGCTGCTTAAAAGGAAGAGTCTATTTCAAATAAAGCAGAGAGGGAAATCACGGTTGGGGAGGAGTTGAATTTGAAAACACACAGCGATACACAGGTGGTAGTCTGGGAAGGGTTGCCTCGTTCATGCTGGACTCCAATAGAATGTGACACGGAGAAGAGTCAACGAGCTGGTTTTCATTATCCACGTTTCAGAGTTAATACTGTGTGTGTGTGTGCGTGTGTGTGTGTGCGTGCGTGTGTGCGTGTGTGTGTGTGTGTGTGTGTGGTGCCAGGAAAGGAGGCTGGGCTGGGTTCAGATATCATTGATTTATAAGAAACAGTACCTGGGGATACCAGCGAGGTAGGCTATGAGTCTGCGGAGGTCCTCTGTTCGTATTCTGTCATGGTTACTCCTGGCTGGGAAGGTAAGGACGGGACCTCCACGTCTATCTCGGCCACCTGGGGAACACATGAACCAGTACCATGAGAAACACACAACGGACAACTAAACAGGGATTTACAAATTCTGCTAGTTGTCCTCACCTTTTACAGTATAATGGACTCTTATCGTAATACCGGCAACTGAAGAATGCATTACTATTTTACAATAATAGCAGTACTTTGAGGTAAAATCCTTCATCATATTTATAGCTGTCTACAGCATACTTTATAGCTTTTAGTTAGAGGCAAGACTAAGTCATGAGTCTTGATATGACTAACTCATGTCAGCAGTAAGTCACAGCAGGTCATGGCACGGTTCACACAGAGAGCTCCACTCACAGCTTAGCTGAAGCTACATCTCCCTGTAGAGGAAGCCTTGCCAGCCTGATGTTTTCCCTGTGTTGTGTTGTAGGCAGTTGTTCCCACCGTAATGTGCTGCCTATTCCCAGTGCTCTGTAGTCAATGTAGAGCTGCAGTGAATCATGTGAGGCCGTTTGTGTGTGTCTGTGTGTGTGTAATGGAGTTTACATGACATTTTACAGACCATGTAGAATGGTAAACCCCATGGATCAGGGACATTGTGTTTCTCACCTGATATGAAGGCAACCTTTTCTTTTAGGATGGGCAGAACGTCTATGGCCTTCATCTCCTCATTTCGATGAAACCCTGAAATGAACAGAGAAATGCAGTCAGTCAGAACAGTAAATCAGACCATCAAGGTTCAGTTTTGGATTGAAGTTGACTTGATAGCATGATGTCAGTCAATCAGTCATGTTCTCATCACTACTAATACACAACCTGCTTTGTGTTAGGTCTGAAAAGGTTCAGAACCACAGAGTGTACTAGTCTGTTAAAAATCAGTCTGAAGTTGACCCAAATCCAGCAGCAGAACCCTGAAATGAGATTAAATCAACCATCTCTTTCTCATTACAACCATATGACAGGTTGAACTCTTGAGAAGCCCTAATAGGAATTCAGGATGGTGACAACCACTAATAAGAACAAAAACAGACCATAGAAGTTATGAGTATTATCATGAACAGAGTGGTTACATCCTTATTGTACAACCAAGCAGTCAAAGCAGTGACTAGATAGATAGCATCATAGCTATAGCGCTGTACTCTGGTCTTAACTCATATCCTCACCTACTCACCAGATGGCTTACACTCAATATAGAGAGCAACCCACACGTGTATGTACGACCACACACACACACCTTTACATTGTGTCATAGCATCATAGCACAGCCTGTACATTTTTTTACCTTTTATTTAACTAGGCATGTCAGTTCAGAACAAATTCTTATTTACAATGACAGTCTAAGAACAGTGGGTTAACTGCCTTGTTCAGGGGCAAAACAACGTTCTTTTACCATGTCAGCTCAGGGATTCGATCTAGCAACCTTTTGGTTACTGGCCCAACGCTCTAACCACTAGGCTACCTGCCACCCCAAATAAGTAAATCCTGTAGTCATACAGTGTAGTAGTAAACTCAACAAAAAAAATAAACGTCCTCTCACTGTCAACTGCGTTGATTTTCAGCAAACTTAGCATGCGTAAAAATGTGTATGAACATAACAAGATTCAACAACTGAGACATAAACTGAACAAATTACAGAAACATGTGAGTAACAGAAATGGAATAATGTGTCCCTGAACAAAGGGTGGGTAAGAATCAAAAGTAACAGTCAGTATCTGGTGTGGCCACCAGCTGCATTAAGTACTGCAGTGCATTTCCTCCTCATTGACTGCACCAGATTTGCCAGTTCTTGCTGTGAGATACCCCACTCTTCCACCAAGGCAACTGCAAACTCCCAGACATTTCTGGGGGGAATGGCCCTAGCCCTCACCCTCCGATCCAACAGGTCCCAGACGTGCTCAATGGGATTGAGATCTGGGCTCTTCGCTGGCCATGGCAGAACACTGACATTCCTGTCTTGCAGGAAATCACGCACAGAACGAGCAGTATGGCTGGTGGCATTGTCATGCTGGAGAGTCATGTCAGGATAAGGCTGCAGGAAGGGTACCACATGAGGGAGGAGGATGTCTTCCCTGTAACGCACAGCGTTGAGATTGCCTGCAATGACAACAAGCTCAGTCTGATGATGCTGTGACACAGCGCCCCAGACCATAATGGACCCTCCACCTCAAAATCGATCCCGCTCCAGAGTACAGGCCTCGGTGTAACTCTCATTCCTGCAACGATAAATGCGAATCAGACCATCACCCCCGGTGAGACAAACCGCAACTCATCAGTAAAGAGCACTTTTTGCCAGTCCTGTCTGGTCCAGCGACGGTGGGTTTGTGCCCATAGGCAATGTTGTTGCCGGTGATGTCTGGTGAGGACCTGCCTTACAACAGGCCTACAAGCCCTCAGTCCAGCCTTTCTCAGCCTATTGAGGACAGTCTGAGATTGTGTGTTCCTGGTGTAACTCGGGCAGTTGTTGTTGCCATCCTGTACCTGTCCCGCAGGTGTGATGTTCGGATGTACCGATCCTGTGCAGGTGTTGTTACACGTGGTCTGCCACTGCGAGGCCGATCAGCTGTCCGTCCTGTCTCCCTGTAGCGCTGTCTTAGGCGTCTCACAGTACGGACATTGCAATTTATTGCCCTGGCCACATCTGCAGTCCCCATGCCTCCTTGCAGCATGTCTAAGGCACGTTCACACAGATGAGCAGGGACCCTGGGCATCTTTCTTTTGGTGTTTTTCAGAGTCAGTAGAAAGGCCTCTTTAGTGTCCTAAGTTTTCATAACTGTGACCTTAATTGCCTACTGTCTGTAAGCTGTTAGTGTCTTAACGACCGTTCCACAGGTGCATGTTCATTAATTGTTTATGGTTCATTGAACAACCATGGGAAACAGTGTTTAAACCCTTTACAATGAAGATCTGTGAAGTTATTTAGATTTTTACGAATTATCTTTGAAAGACAGGGTCCTGAAAAAGGGATGTTTATTTTTTTGCTGAGTATATTAAGTTGAGTATATTAAGTCTACTGCACTGACTAGAGCTGCAGCTTACTGTGTTAGACCTGGTAGAGCAGCAGCTTACTGTGTTAGACCTGGTAGAGCTGCATCTTACTGTGTTAGACCTGGTAGAGCAGCAGCTTAATGTGTTAGACCTGGTAGAGCAGCAGGTTACTGTGGTAGACCTGGTAGAGCAGCAGCTTACTGTGTTAGACCTGGTAGAGCAGCAGCTTACTGTGTTAGACCTGGTAGAGAAGCAACTTACTGTGTTAGACCTGGTAGAGCAGCAGCTTACTTTGTTCAGACCTGGTAGAGCTGCAGCTTACTGTGTTAGACCTGGTAGAGCTGCATCTTACTGTGTTAGACCTGGTAGAGCAGCAGCTTACTTTGTTCAGACCTGGTAGAGCTGCAGCTTACTGTGTTAGACCTGGTAGAGCAGCAGCTTACTGTGTTAGACCTGGTAGAGCAGCAGCTTAATGTGTTAGACCTGGTAGAGCTGCATCTTACTGTGGCAGACCTGGTAGAGCAGCAGCTTAATGTGTTAGACCTGGTAGAGCTGCAGCTTAATGTGTTAGACCTGATAGAGCAGCAGCTTACTGTGTTAGACCTGGTAGAATTGCATCTTACTGTGTTAGACCTGGTAGAGCAGCAGCTTAATGTGTTAGACCTGGTAGAGCAGCAGCTTACTGTGGTAGACCTGGTAGAGCAGCAGCTTACTGTGTTAGACCTGGTAGAGCAGCAGCTTACTTTGTTCAGACCTGGTAGAGCAGCAGCTTACTGTGGCAGACCTGGTAGAGCAGCAGCTTACTGTGTTAGACCTGGTAGAGCTGCAGCTTAATGTGTTAGACCTGATAGAGAAGCAGCTTACTTTGTTCAGACCTGGTAGAGCAGCAGCTTAATGTGTTAGACATGGTAGAGAAGCAGCTTACTTTGTTCAGACCTGGTAGAGCAGCAGCTTACTGTGTTAGACCTGGTAGAGCAGCAGCTTACTGTGGTAGACCTGGTAGAGCAGCAGCTTACTGTGGTAGACCTGGTAGAGCAGCAGCTTAATGTGGTAGACCTGGTAGAGCAGCAGCTTAATGTGTTAGACCTGGTAGAGAAGCAGCTTACTGTGTTAGACCTGGTAGAGCAGCAGCTTACTGTGGCAGACCTGGTAGAGCAGCAGCTTACTGTGTTAGACCTGGTAGAGCTGCAGCTTAATGTGTTAGACCTGGTAGAGAAGCAGCTTACTGTGTTAGACCTGGTAGAGCAGCAGCTTACTTTGTTCAGACCTGGTAGAGCAGCAGCTTACTGTGTTAGACCTGGTAGAGCAGCAGCTTACTGTGTTAGACCTGGTAGAGGTGCAGCTTACTGTGTTAGACCTGGTAGAGCAGCAGCTTACTGTGTTAGACCTGGTAGAGCTGCAGCTTACTGTGTTATACCTGGTAGAGAAGCAGCTTACTTTGTTCAGACCTGGTAGAGCAGCAGCTTACTGTGTTAGACCTGGTAGAGCTGCAGCTTACTTTGTTCAGACCTGGTAGAGCAGCAGCTTACTGTGTTAGACCTGGTAGAGCAGCAGCTTACTTTGTTCAGACCTGGTAGAGCTGCAGCTTACTGTGTTAGACCTGGTAGAACTGCAGCTTACTTAACTACTAAACTGGAGAGAGGAAACAGAAACAGAGACAGAGAGAGGGAGAGAGAGAGAGAGAGAGAGAGGGAGAGAGAAAGAGCGAGTGGGAGAGAGAGAGCGAGTGAGAGAGAGGGAAAATGAGAGAGAGTGAGGGAGGGAGAGGTCTATTTCAAATAAAGCAGAAAAGGAAATCACGGTTGGGGAGGAGTTGAATTTGAAAACACACAGAGATACACAGGTGGTAGTCTGGGGAGGGTTGCCTCATTCATGCTGGACTCCAATAGAATGTGACACGGAGGAGAGTCAACGAGCTGGTTTTCATTATCCAACTTTCAGAGTTAATACTGTGTGTGTGTGTATAGTGTATAGTGTAGGGAAAGGAAGCCCGAGGCCTATGCTCTTACTCTGAATATTTTATGGACATGCTAATAGGCAGCAGCTAGGTTTTATCTCCTGCAAAGCTGCAACGTAATATACTGTATTTCCCACTCACTGTTCCACCCCATTGGGAGAGATGGTTTGTGTCCCAAATGGCACCCTATTCTACATGGGTTCTGGTCAAAAGTACTGCAATAAATAGGAGATAGGGTGCCATTTTGGATGTATTCATGGTCATATTACCATATCAAACCCCTCCTCGTAGTCTCAAACTGCAGTCCCCTGTCCCCAACCCACTTTGTCACATCTCAATGGATTTGTTGTTGTTGCAATTATCCAAAATTGATTATTAATTATACTGTAACACAATTATACTGTTTCACAAGGCATTGCATGATATGATTAATAGCATCCTATCAAAAAATATGGCCGACTCAATAAGTGTGAATGCAGATTAAAAATACTAGTTCATTCTGAGATGAGGTTAAAGCGGAGACGGAGAAAAGAGTATGAAATAAAGGTTGTCAATCACTCTGTCTTGATAATGCATGAATAATCACTCAGTGTGCTGTCGTGTGCCCTTTAAAAACAACTGCATAGAAACGGCTTTATCCAATTTCGGCCTACTACTGTGCCTCGCTGGAGAGAAAATGTAGCTGTTTAAACGTGAATGGTTAATGCCAAATGAGGCCAATGGAAGGTCCTTTAAAGATGCCGCTCTCATCATTCTGTAAGATCTGTTCTTGAGGTAGCATGTAGTACTGAGTAATGCAGTCTATACTCAGATGCGTTCGTTTCTCGGCATTTGCCCTGTGTTTGAGGCGTGTTTGCCTTTGTGGGCTAATGAGTCGATTTAATCTATTGCTATTGGCCAAATTCGGTATGTTTTAATGAAGTTATGTATTTTCCCCTAACCAGTGTTACCGTTTTCCTCATCTGTCTGTTGTGTATTTTGTCAATATAACACTGGATCCAGTCCTCTCGGTCACCTCCACTGTAGGCCTAGGCTACACTCTTAGAAAAAAAGGTGCTATCTAGAACCAAAAAGGGTTCTGAACAACCCTTTTGTAAACCTTTATTTTAAGAGTATACAACCAATTACACCTGATCTACTGACTCTGTTGTAACTGTTGTAACTGTTGCTGCTCCACACCAACTAGATAGGATGGAGGATGCAGCAGTCTAACACAGGTCTACTGTAAGTACCAGAAAGTATCCAGAGTCATCAGAATTTTCTTAGATAATATTATAAATAGACTACCAGGAAAGTAGGCTTGCAGCTTTCACCATCGGTAAAATAAAGTGTTACCGATGATTCTACCAGTTTGTTGCTGCTGATAAAAATATGACTAAATTCTGAGAGAGGCTAAAAACGGTTGTCACAGACAAACTGCGTAGATTAGACCAAGGTAATAGGACAAAGATGATTCCACCAGTCCGTTTTAATATCTGATGCCAATTAAATCCAGCGGGGAGGTCTGAGTGAGTCGTGCTCTGGGAGAGCAGAGGCCAACCGATTCAACATGGCTACTTCCATATTGATTCTATCCCACATCTTACCCAGTCAGCACTAGCCAAGCCTGACTGGACATCATAACACATTATGTAATAAAAGGAGATTGCAGATTAGTGTGTCTGTGTGTACCCTCATCCAAAGAGCAGACACCATAGGTGGGTGAACTTCAGGGCTGTGTGTGTGCGTGTGTGCACATGAATGCCTGCATGCCTGCATGTCTGTGTGCATGTGTGTACTCACCCCCATGTCTCATTCCAGTCAAGTTGAGAATACGAGCAGCGTACTGCTCTGATCAAACTAAGGAGGAGAGGTGTGAGCATGACAACAATACCACCATAGCTGTTCAGCTGTCTCCCTCCCTCCCCCCTCCTTATCGTCCACCTCCCTGTCATGATCTGACACACGCATGTCAGCCCAGTCTAAACATTCCTGCAGCATCAAGCGGGAGTGTAGACGTGTGTGTGTGTGGTACAGTAACACAGGGCATGGGCCTCACTGGAAACACAACTCCTCTGTTTCCTGTCAAGTGTGCCCCCTTTCTCTCTCTCTCTCTTGCTCTCTCCCCATCTCTCTCTCTCCCCCCTCTCTCTTTATCTCTCTCTCTCTCTCTCTGGTGTTTTTATGTAACAGCCTGATAATGGCCCACATCCAACACTGATCTCCGCTGCACTGCTAGAAGCACCGAGAAGGGTCAACACCACACAACACACACACACACACACAGTCATAGCCTACCTCGCTGGCATCCCCAGGTACACACACACACACACAGTGCTCTGAACCAGAACATGTAGAATCATCAAATTATCCCAAGCAATTGAAGCATATAAGCTCATTTTCACTGCTAGGCCTACATGTTCAGCCTGCTTTACATGAGTACAAACACCAATATCCCAGCACCTTCACTGCAATATCCCTCCATACAGTAATTGGTGAACAATCATTATAACCCAGGCAGAACCACGCAGACTTCATTTACAAGTATGCCAAGCATGAAATGAAGGTTGTCAATCACTCATCCTTGATAATGCATTAATAATGAGGGCAATCCATAATACTCACTCAGTGTGCTGTCGTGTGCCCTTTGGAAACAAACTGCATAGAAACGGCTTTACACAATATAGTCCTACTACTGTGCCTCGTTGGAGAGAAGAAAAGGAAACACTACTTGTGTTATCAAATCAAACTTTATTTGTCACATGCGCCTAATGCAACATGTGTAGACCTTACCGTGAAATGCTTACTTACAAGATCTTAACCAACAGTGCAGTTCAAGAAAGAGTTAAGAAAATATTTACCAAATAAACTAAAGTAAAAAATTATAAAAAGTAACAATAAAATAACAATAACGAGGCTATATACAGGGGCCACCGGTACCGATGCAGTGTGCGGGGGTACAGGTTAATTGAGGTAATTTGTACATGTAGGTAGGGGTGAAGTGACTATGCATAGAAAATAAACAGCGAGTAGCAGCAGTGTACAAGACAAATGGGGGTGGGGGCGTAATATAAATAGTCCGGTGGCCATTTGATTCATTGTTCAGCAGTCTTATGGCTTGGGGTAGAAGCTGTTAAGGAGCCTTTTGGTCCTAGACTTGGTGCTCCGGTACAGCTTGCCGTGCGGTAGCAGAGAAAAGAGTCTATGACTTGGGTGACTGGAGTCTCTAACTATTTTGGGCTTTCCTCTGACACCGCCTAGTAGATACAGTGGCAAGAAAAAGTATGTGAACCGTTTGGCGTTACCTGGATTTCTGCATAAATTGGTCATAAAATTTGATCTGATCTTCATCTAAGTCACAACAAAAGACAAACACAGTCTGCTTAAACTAATAACACACAAACAATTATACGTTTTCACGTCTTTATTGAACACACCGTGTAAACATTCACAGTGCAGGGTGGGAAAAGTATGTGAACCCTTGGATTTAATAACTGGTTGACCCACCTTTGGCAGCAATAACCTCAACCAAACGCTTTCTGTAGTTGCGGATTAGACCTGCACAACGGTCAGGGGGAATTTTGGACCATTCCTCTTTAAAAAACTGTTTCAGATCAGCAATATTCTTGGGATGTCTGGTGTGAACCGCTCTCTTGAGGTCATGCCACAGCATCTCAATCGGGTTGAGGTCAGGACTCTGACTGGGCATGTTTAAATTATGTATTCAATATAGACAAGAAAAATACAATAATTTGTGTGTTATTAGTTTAAGCACACTGTGTATGTCTATTGTTGTGACTTAGATGAAGATCAGATCAAACTGTATGACCAATTTATGCCGAAATACAGGTAATTCCAAAGGGTTCACATACTTTTTCTTTCCACTGTAGGTCCTGGATGGCAGGAAGCTTGGCCCTAGTGATGTACTGGACCATACGCACTACCCTCTGTCGCGCCTTACGGTCAGATGCCGAGCAGTTGCCATACCAGGCGGTGAAGCAATCAGATCAGAAATATTCTATTCAAACAATGGCAAGATCATATGACTTATTCATGGAGTCTGATCTACTTCAGGAGATGACAGCTGCTGCATCATCAACCATTCATTGGCAGGAAATGAACGGCTCAACAGACCCATGATGGTGATGATAGGACGGCGGTGCAGCAATTGAGGCTGTCGATGTGTTGCCTTATAATAGATGATGTTTCACAATGCACACACAATGTTGACTTGAGCTATGGTGGGATGTTGGCTGATGTAGCTAATAAGTGTTGTCCTCAAGTCACTAAATGTCATGTGAGGCAGGTAAATTGTGACTTGAGTCATGGTTTGAAGGATATACATACCTTCCTTTGTCTCAGCTAGGGTTCATTCCCCCCACCCCCACATCGTAGCAGTGGAAGTATTGCACAAACTGTAAAATTTGGGTACATTATCATGTAAAAAAATTGTGCTCCCTCCCTCCCGTAGATGGAATTACAATGTAAATTATGAGGGAGCAGAAGGAGTGCCACTGCTGACAGATTTACTGAATGAATAAAACAAAAATCCTTATGGCCACACAGTCTGATGAAAACAGCACTGTGCAGAATACAGCCACACTCCACCAATACCTCGGCATCCTGTACACAAGTTCCTCTATATCTGTTTTATTACGTGGATATATATCACTTTGGGAGCTCTAGGAGTAATTGAAAAAGTTGAACTCTCACACCAACAGTATGACCGGGTGAACGGACAAATGGAAAAACTGTAGATTGAACAGAAAAGAAACTCCACCACTCCAGCTCTTTGAGAAAACATGCAGAAATAAGATGAATTTAGAGAGGATTTGGACCCACAGCACTGCGTATGCTACTCCACTAAGTTGTCCATGTCTGCCTCCCAAATGGCACCCCATTCCCTTTATAATGCACTACCTTTGACCCTCAGAATGGGAAGTTGCCCTGTGCTGTGCCTGGTCTGATCTACTGAAGCAAACATAGAGCCAGGCCAGCAGCTATCTCTAGTCTATAGCCTGTAGCCTCACAGCAACCTCTCTCTCACCAGGCACCAGGCACGGTGTAAGGAAAGTATGTCAATCCCCTCTTCAGTCAGTTTAACAGCACTTTACTTACAAGGACCACAGCTGCTTCACATGGTCTGTCCCCAAATGGCACCATATCTCCTTTATATTGCACTACTTTTTACCAGGGCCCATGCAGTGCACTATATACGGAATAGGGGGCCATTTGGGCCAGAGACTTTTAGCCTCTCAGAGGACTGACTTCCACACCAGTATGATAGTACACAAGTCCTCACTCTTCCCCAGTCAGTCATGTTCATCAGAGTGCTCTGCCCCGAATAGGATGTTTTGTTGACGACCTTTGTGGATGACCCATGCTGCTACAAGGAGAAAAAGGGTTTAAGTAAGTAAGTAGCTTGAAAAAGCCAAGCACAGGACAAGTAAGTTCATTTTGGGCTAGAGGAGGAGGGTAAAACCAATCAATAAGGACATTCTGGCCAGAATAATTTAGCAGCTAAGGCAGGCCTACTACTTCCCCAGCCCTGATGTTATACAGTAGCTAAACCCCCAAACAGTGAACAAACAAATGGAATTAAATGGTTCATCCACCACTTCCCTTATTCATCCTAAATGCATTTACTGCCCTGGTGCAAATGTATGGGGATGATTTCTGATGTGACGAATCAGACCAGCGTTCCTGGCCACAGCTGCAGGACCAGGATGTAGAGCTTGTCTGTTTCCCAAACGGCACCCTATCCTTACATAGTGCACATTTTTGACCAGAACCCTATAAACGAGTGCACTGTATAGAGAATAGGGTGCCATTTGGGATGCAGGCCCTTGTGTAAAGAAAGCCATGGCTAGGGCTGTGATGGGAGCCATTCTTCACAGCTCAGCTTGACTCTGGAGCGCTTCAAATCCAGAGGAAGTGTGGGTGTTTCTCTTCACCCTGCAGCTCCAGTCACAGAGGCCTCAGACACTCGAATCTCGTTTGGATGGAGAGGGAAACTTTGCCTGTATGCTGTGTGCTTTGGCCTGGCTCTGCTCTGCTCTGCAGCACCGACACCCTTTTTCAAGGGGGTTTAAGTATAGCATTTCCTCTGAGTAAACGATGTGCCACTTTCTTTTGCCAGTTTTTGAGACCCTAAATAAGCAGAAGGCAGAACAGAAACAGGACACAGTCCTGAGTGACCAGGTCTCTCAACACTACAGAATGTGTCAATGCTGTTTTCTGATCCGGTTCTGCCGTTAGTACATAGCAGACCTGGGTTGAACATTTTGTTTTATATTATATTTTAGGTGCGCTTGATTGAGCTTATCAGACATGCTGGGTGGGCACTGGGCAGGGTTTGGATTCATGGTGAAATCTGAGGTATATAAACTGATACATTCTTAAATCCAGGTGTCTATGCTGTGCTTTCTGAATATTGTTGGACCAGTCATAGACGATTAAAGACCAATTACATGGTGCTGTTGATATGTTGTTTTCCATCTCTCCAGTGTGACAACCTACACTATAATAACAACAGTCTCATGTTCCATTAGTACCAGGGGGAGCGGTGAGACCAAACAACTAAAGAGCTGTACGACCTTCCCAGTCATTTGGAAGAGACCCAGCCTTTCTCAGTTCAACAGATTCACAATCTCTTTCATTGTGCTGTTGCAGCTTCTTTAAAACAATGTTACTAAATGAAAAACACTAGGCTAGGCTTCTTCAATGCTGTGTTGTACTACGTAGAGAAATTCACAGCTGTGTTCTTACTGTTAGTTATTAAAACACCACTCTGCCATATAAAACATAATTGTAATCAGTATGTTAATGTATTTTCCGTGCATCACCCCAAGAAGCCTATAAACTAGGGAAAATACCCTTTTCTCCCTCCCTGCTTTTAAAGGTAGCGCTGTGGCCATCTGTCGACTGATCCCTCTCTTACACAAGACGCTTCCAATGCTGTCCTCACCTCATTTATTTTACGGCTCCCTCTCCTTCTATTGACCGTGGCATTGTTAACTCTACCATTGGCCTCTCCATGGGCAACCCTCTCTATGTTGTGTGTTCACCCTTTGATCCATCCCTCTATATCTCTTCTATGAGCCTGGATCACGAATCACAAGTGCAATCCAAAGACAATGTGTAATGGTGAACACTAAGCTATAGTCTACAGGTTAACACTTGGCCTGTACAGGATGGAGAATGTAGCCTGTGTCCGTTCTCCGTTCTATACAGGGCAAGGCCAACACTAGACTATACCTTACATCTGTTCTCCCATCTTCTCTAGTATCCCACCTCCACCTGACAACAAGCCCTCTCAGAGGAGTGTTATGATGAGACAGAGACAGGCTAAGGTGATATGGGACAAACAGGAGACCAGGGTACTGTCCCAAATTGCACCCTATTCCCTATATAGTGTACTGTACAGGATTAGGAGGTGCCATTTGGGATGCACCTGTGACCAGTGGTGAGGTAATAAATGCAGAAGAATCTGTGGCGCTCCTGGTTCCTCCCTACGAGGGGACAGGAGAAAATGAAGGCCATTTGTCATGAAGATGGCTGAGAGAGAGCTACGGAATGAGATCAGGGTCTACTGTAAATCTCCACCATCTCAACCTGTCACTTCTTCTTCCAGGGGCTTCTCATTACAGCCCTGGGTTGCATCCCAAATGGCACCCTATTCCCTATGGGTTCTGGTCAAAAGTAGTGCACTATATAGGGCTCTGGTCAAAAGTAGTGCACTATGTAGAGAATAGGGTGCCATTTGGGATGCAGTTACAGTCTCCAGGCTGGACAATAAACCACAATGAGTTTTGTCTGAGTAAACAAGCAATCCCCCCCCCCATTTTTACTCACACCGGTCTGTGTCTTCTGTGATCAAAAAGAGAGTCAGTGCATGGGCTTGCTTAGCCAGAGTCCACATCGAAGCCTTGATGGTCATTCAATTCACTGTTTTCAGATCGATATCGTGAGCCCCACATGATCCCCCTATTCCCTATATAATTAACTAGTTTTGATCAGAGCCCGGCATGGTAGTAGTTCACTATATAGGGAATAGGGTTCCATTTCGTACACAGACATAGCCTATAGCTAATACATAAGGAAACTACAGCATAGGGGCTCTGGTAGATTAGGTGGCTGGAGCCACAGAGCTTCATAAGTCAAGGACACTCTACCCTCCTCCCCGCTTCTCTGAAAGCTGATAGCACCTAATACTGCAGAGGGAATCTGAACAGCAAACCACACAACTAGAGACTAACGTACCTTAGCAATACAGTAATGTACAGAAATAGACAAACACAAACCATTCACACAAATTACATTGTATTTACCAAAACAGGAAAATCAACTAGGTTCCCTAATCATGCACCAAGACAGACACAGAGAGCAACAACAGGGTGAATAATAGTATCTGAGATGACCACTGTAATGTTACCTGACAGTTGGATGAGAGTACTCCCTGCCTGTGCATACTGCCAGCTGTGGTTATCCAACACCGCCATCATGACAGGTACCACGTTAACTCCTGATTGGACCTTTCTCCGTCTAACAAAGGAAGCTAGTGAAATCCTAGGTGGGCAGCCGACCGTGCCTGTAGGTCTGGTTAGGCAGGCCCTGTATGTCAGGAAGAAATCGGACAAAATGCCTCTCTGCCTCCCGGGAACCAAGCTTTACTACGAAGGCAATGCCAGGTCTTTTGACCAATTGGAGCTTTTCTTTCTTGTCCCCTGTTGCCCCCCAAATAAGATTTACTGACGAGGAGTGTTGCTTTGAATTAAGCAGTTCTCCCCGGCCGCCTGCCTCACTCCCAACTCCATGGAAAAAAGTTAAGCCGGACCAAACAGTTGTCGTACATGGATTTGCGGTTGAATAGGCTTTATTGATGATTGTTTTGAATCCCCTCTCTAATTCCTGGACCCCTGTCCACTACCCAGCGAAATGCAGCCATTTACATCCCACTTATAACTAGGGCTGGGCGGTATACCTTATTTTACTATATATCGGTATTGATACAGGAAACGGTTTGGGTTTTACTATAATGATATTTCAATGTTTGTTTTGTTAAATGTGATATGCAACTCCAGCACATGTAATGTCCTTTTTTATGGTTTACTCAGTTTGCTACATGAGTCATCTCTCGCTCCCGCTCCTCCTGCTGAATGCTGCTTCCCTTCATTCTGGAAGTCTGCATGATCAGATGCAAAACTATGTTGGTGACAACAATGCTGCTTTCTGCAAGCGTTCTATAATGACACTATTAGTTAGTGTATCATACTGTCTGCTAGTATTTGTTTTCTTATCAAGTTCCAGCTAAAATAAATTGCGTTAGCTGCTAATACTAATCGCTAGTTAGCTGGTTACCTAGCTTGCTAAATGTACTAAGTCAGAGCAACCTTTGGTAGCTAATACAGCCTGCTACTAGTGCTGATGTAGGCCTAGATAAGCATGTTGTTTGTGCAACGGTATCTTCCAAATAAGAGAGGAATAGGCGAAGCATGAATATGTTAGCTAGCTAGCTACATGAGGTAAGAAAACACGTTATGTAACATCTAATTAGGGTCCCCTGGAAACACTTTGGTTCCTACCCTGTTGATAATTCCTCCCTGGCTTATTCCTGCATTGTCATGTCAAAGAATGTATTCAAGGTGCTGCCCACTATATTACAACTATAGAATTAGATTCATCATTCTATTTCCATGATTCCAACAGTTCACCATTTAACTAGGCCAAGATGTTTTCCCATAATATGCAGCTCTGTGGGGCACAGTATGGAAATTATAACAAAAGTGCTGGAAATGCAGAAATTGTTTGAAGTTGGATTGAACATTACAAAACATTCAGAATGGAGAAAAACCCATTGAAATCACTTATAATTTGTGTTTCCACCCTTGGGTCATGAACTATTCATAAAGCATATAACATAAAATACCATCAATACTGTCAAAAATGTGAAAAATATCATCATATGATATTTTGGCCATATAGCCCAGCACTACTTACAACCAATGTTACATTACATTTTTTGGGGCACTGGGCAAATTTGAGGTATTATGAGCGGAAACTTGAACGTTGTGACAATTTCCGGTACACATTTGTAGTGAACACTGAGGCTGTGCCCTTACAGTTTTAGACAGTAGCCAATAGGCTATTGTGGCTTTTTGAGCATAATGTAGGCCTACCAACAAAACCAATGGAGCAAATCCCATAACATTGTCACATGGAAATAGCTTTAGATTTCTATGATATAGCCGACAGTAACCAATATGTGGTGTTCAATGCTGGGCTACATTGCATGAGACTTTAAAAAAAAAAATACTTTACAGGGGCTTGACATTAATTTATGATTTTTCACTTGATCTGTAACACCATGGGCCAAATAGGTGACTGTATATTGACATTGCATTGTATTGTGTTGTATGATGTAATATGCAAAGTAATTATTATTACCATACAGAGAATTAGACAATGTAGGCTACCCCTCTCCCTATTGGCTTATTTGCATAGTCATGCCTGTCTCAACATACAACACTGCCCTTTTAATTAAGACATAAGCTTTTCACCTGACTGGCTTTTCAAAGATTAGACCAGAACCAAGAACTCATTGATACCCCTATTATAGCCGGTATCTTTAGTCAATCAGAGAGAGGCTGTCCAGCAGGCAGATTATCATGTAGCTAGGTTTAAAGCTTTTCAAAGGAAAGTCGAGGGGAATTGCCGTTTGTTTCTCTTAATAGGGGAGAAAGCAGAAGTAACTTGGAGTTTTTTTTTTTTGCCTTGGCTCACAAAAGCAAATGATCTGTAAAAGGTCTTTACTTACAGCCAATAACACACAAAGACAGACCACCTGAATGACGTAACGTGGCGCTAACACAGAAAGCATATAACATAGGTGAATCAAATTCAATCACATTTATTTATAAACCCTTTTTGCATCAGCAGTTGTCACAGAAGCCCAACCTACAACCCCAAAGAGCAAGCAATGCAGATGAAAGGGCAGGATATGACATACCATTCTCTTCAGAAGTTTGACTTTGGTCCGTTAGCGCCAGTCTCCCCTGCGGTCTCCCCTGCTGTCTCCCCCTGTCCCTCAGAAAGCCCATGTAGAGGAAGCGAAAGAGAACTGTGAGTCCTGCCATGACCAGATCAGATCTGAGATCTCTCTACCAACTGGAGATGACTAAAACCAGTCAAGTAAAGTTGGCTCCCAGTCTAGTAGCTGGCTGCCTGGATACTCCAGCCGTGGCGACTTTGGAACAACAAGGCTCTTCTCTGAGGTCTGTCCAGGGTGGTCGGTCGGTCTGTGGTCAGGCACGTATCTCACTAAGCCATCAGGAATAAATAACTGGGGAGGCATAACAGTCCTCTGGAAGAGGGGGAGTCAGGGGGAGTCAGTTGTCTGTCAGAGAGAGTGAGAGAGAGAGAGAGAGAGAGAGAGAGAGAGAGAGAGAGAGAGAGAGAGAGAGAGAGAGAGAGAGGGGGTAGGGGGCAAATACTGGCAGTAGTGGTGGGGTGTGTGAGGTGGCACGACAAAGATGAGTTGTGGGAAGACGGGTGTGGTGGTGAGGTCGGTGCCCACAGCTGCAAAGACATGGCAGCAGCAGCTGTGCCCTCCCGTTCTTAACCCCCCACCGATCCATTTCACCAACCCCCACCGCCACATGCCAACACACCTCTACAGTATCCACAGATGCGCTCCTGCCATCCTGAGTTAGTCAGGTGACCAGGGTGTAAACAGCCGCCGTTGTTTAATTATAACCCCTATTATACCACAGTGGGATTTAGCCTGGCTGTCCTATTCCACTGTGGCGAATCAAACCAGATCATGCCCAGCTCCTCTCACTGCCCCCCTCACAACAGAGGGCAGAATACAGAGACAGGAGAGAGAGAGGGTGAAAGAGAAAAAGAGAAAAGGAGAGAAAGGGACAGGGAAGAGAGAAGGAGAGAGTGATTAGAGAGGGAGATAAAGAACACAAGCCGATAGAGAGAGAGTTTATAAGGCCTTCACAGAGTCACAGTGCTGCAAACTGGGCAGCACAGCACAGCAGCTGAGGCCAAACGATGGAGGTCAGACAATGGAACAAGTGCAGAACTCAGTGAGCTCTGAGAAGCCTATTCATTTGGACATTCTATGAAATGTAGCTTCGATTGTGAGGCGGTAACAAAAGCAACTCAATAAACCAATCGGAATGAAATAACACTCGACAACCAAGCACAGGGGAGAGAAAGGAGATTTCTTTGTGGACGGTTTCCAGACAAATGCAATGACTCTGTAAGAGACATGGTCCTCTGGCTCCAGTGGTCAATACAGAATGTGCCTTTTTAACGGTCAGCCGTTGGTGCTTTCCTGATGTATTACACTAACAAATACACAACAACAACTATTTCAACAGCTTATTTCTAAGAGTCAATGTGCACCATGTAGTAGATACAAAAGGAGAGAACACATGCTTTTAAAAATGGTTATGCAGTAAGCAATACTACCTGTACACCCCGTAATGTCACATCCTAACCTTAGCACATCGTATCGTTAGCGTGTGTCTGAGTGGGCAGCATGGGTTGTAGAAGTTTGCGTTGTGGCCCTGGTGGCCTATCTAATGTCTAATGATGTGTGAACCAGTCTGTGCTGTTGTGACCATCCCTGTCAGCTCAGCTGCTCTGGGGGAATGAGCAGTTGTCAGGCCAGAGACAGATGGGAGGAGAGATGGTAGACGTCACAACTGTACACATGCACGCTATGGACCAAGCCTAAATTCTTCACCACATTCTACAAGTAGGGTCATTAACAGCTGACTTCTGCAGCGGTCTCCAGCAGGAAGACCTGGGAGAGTTGATTGTTGGTACAGCATTGCACAGTGCCAGTTAGCTAATGAACTACATTCATCTGCAGTCCCTTATGCAGGTCAGTGTATGCATCTTTTACTTCACCTTTATTTAACTAGGCAAGTCAGTTAAGAACAAATTCTTATTTACAATGACAGCCTACACCGGTCAAACCCAGACGACGCTGGGCCAATTGTGCGCCACCCTATGGGACCCCTAATCACGGCCGGTTGGGATACAGCCTGGATTCGAACCAGGGTGTCTGTAGTGACGCCTCTAGCCCTGAGATGCAGTACCTTAGACCGCTGCGCCACCCTGTTCTTTTTATGCCTGCTGAACTACATATTTTTGGTGTGAGACATCTTATTGTCTTTTGAGGCACCAGCCACTGAGATGAACCAATAAAGTTTTGTGTGGTGTTCCCTGAGGTGAACTTAAGGAGGAGGAGCGGGAGGAGGAAGAGGGGAGGAGGAGGGAGGAGCGGTAAGAGAGGAGGAGGGAGAGGGAGAAAAAGGAGGAGAAGGAGAAGTAAAAGTAATTTATTTTCCCTTTCGTACTTTAACTATTTGCACATCACTACACCACTGTATATAAACATAATATGACATTTTAAATGTCTTTATTCTTTTAGAACTCTTGTAAATTTGTATTGCTTATTTCACTTTTGTTTATTATCTATTTCACTTGCTTTGGCAATGTAAACATATGTTTCCCATGCCAATAAAGCCCCTTAAATTGAAATTGAAGTAAGAGGAGTAATTTCCCACTGGACAAAGATGTCCGTACACTGCTAAATAGTGTATACTTTTGACCAGGGCCCAGGGTTCAATGATGTCTGTATTGAACCACAAAAAAAACTTGGGGTTCCCAGAACCCAACCAACATCAGCCATTGTGTAATAAAACACTGGCTGTCAGGGCAGATATATGAATGCATACCCAGTTATTGTGGACTGACTGGTCTTAGTGAGCTACTGACTGCCTGTCTGTCTGCTGCTCCTCTGTTACATGAGTAGCATGTTAACAACACACAGGTTGTTTTTCTGGATCAGAAAGGGGCATAGGTGTGGGTGCGGCAGGGGCGTGGCAATGGGCACAGCTGAATTTCCAACACCCCCCATCTTGGAAGTGTAGAGACATTTCAGAATTTTTAAGACAATTTGCTGCAATTCTAAAATGTCTCCATGGAGCTCAGAGAAAATTGCTGCAGTTTTATAGCAAATTTGCTGCAATTCTATGCCTTTTTCCATGGAGCTGAGCGAAAATTGTTGCAGTTTTAATTAAAGGGTACTTCCTGCAGTTCTAAGCACTTTACAATGGCTAATGCTGTGTTCTTATGCTCAAACATAATAACAAAATCAAAAATGCTAAATTCATTCTATTATATTTTCTACATTTTTAGTCATTTAAGTTTTTACATCCAAACTTTTTATTACATTTTTTACACTGTTTGGACTTGTGGCCCAATTTAACACTTAGGCGGCCCACCCAAGGATTACAATGGCAGAACAATCTCGACACACACACACACCTTGGGGTTCAGTCAGCCAATCAGAGCGGTGATAGCCCTTGTTGCCATCTCAGGAGTGAAGGCTTCATCTGACCTGAGTTAAACTGCTGGCTGCAGGATTGTTATCCAATCATGTAGGCTATGATCTCTTGCACCCTCCAATCATTGGTGATGATAGGAGGGGTGGTAGGTGGGAGCTTAAGGAGGCAACATTACTCAGCCAAGAAGACAGCACAGATGAGCTCATTTAAACATGGAGGTTGCTAGTTTGACCAGGGCTCTGGTCAAAGTGGTACACTATATAGAGAATAGGGTGCCATTTGGGAACCAGTACTAGTCTCTGATGGGAGTATTGCATGCAGCTTTGTTACATTGATACTAAAAGCCTGGCTCACATCCTCTCACGTTACCTTTTCATTTCACTGTTTTTTTTAAATGTATTTTTATTTCACCTTTACATCGTAAATATGGTACTTGAACTGACTTTAAAAAAATATTTCCTGTATATAGTATGCTTAATTACTTACTTTATTGTGTATCTCCCTCACTAGCTTTAAGCACCAGCTGTCAGAGCACCTCACAAATCACTGCACCTGTACATAGCCCATCTGTAAATAGCCCAACCAACTACCTCATCCCCTACCGTATTCATTTTTTTATCTTGCTCCTTTGCACCCCAGTATTTCTACTTTGCACATTCAACTACGGCACATCTACCATTCCAGTGTTAAATTGCTATATTGTAATTACTTATTTATTTCCTTTTGTTCCTTATCTTACCTCATTTGCACACATTGTATATAGATTTGTTTTTCTACTGTATTATTGACTGTTTGTTTACTCCAATGTGTAACTCTGTGTTGTTGTTTGTGTCGAACTGCTTTGCTTTATCTTGGCCAGGTTGCAGTTGTAAATGAGAACTTGTTCTCAACTTGCCTACCTGGTTAAATAAAGGTGAAATAAATAAATACAAATTTAAATATATATATATATATATATATTTCTTATTGTGTTTTTTTCAAGTAATACATTGTTATTGTTTATTGAATTTTTGGGTTTTGAGTTTGCAAGAAAGGCATTTCACTGTACTTGTGCATGTGACATTAAAACTTGAGACCAGCTGGGTTCAAATAGTATCCCAAATCGTTTTATTGGTCTATTTCTGTCAATATAATCATTTGACTAGACGATCCATTTCAGATAAAGTGCATAGGTCTAAACAGGGTCAACTTCCGTGCTAGTTCCTGCCTGAGCAATGGAAATAAACTGCTCAACATGGGCCACGTCCCAAATGGTCCCCTTTTCCTTATATAGTGCACTAGTTTTGACCAGAGCCCTATGGGGTATTGCACTATATAAGGAATAGGGTGCCATTTGGGATGTATCCTTGATGTGGACATAGACCAGGCGAAATCTCAATGTCGTGACTGAGGGGGATTACAACATTGACAGCAGTAGAGATGCTTGGCTAAAACACTATCTGCCTAACTAACAGAGAAACATTCCAAACCTCACAATGAAAACGCCAGTCTGCCTCTGCAAAATACTGACACTAGCTAAACATAGTGAAATAAAAAGATAATGTGAGAGGATGTGAGCCAGGCTTTTAGTATCTCTGTAACAAAGCTGCTGCCAATACTCCCATCAGACTAGTACTGGGTCTCAAATGGAACCCTATTCCCAGAGCCCTGGTCAACAGTAGTGCACTATGTAGGGAATAGGGTGCCATTTGGGATGCAACCAATGTCAATTCCAATGCAGAATCAAAGACCAGTCCCAGCACCCCACTGCTCATCACTATGAAACACCCACAGACACATCTTCCATATTCATGTCTTCATTGAATTATATGACACGGGGCCAGTCACCCCTCACCCACCTTATTACCAGACCAGCTGGGTTCAAAAAGTATCTGTTTTCTTTCAAATCCCTCTTTGAGTGTCTGCCTGGGGTGCCAGATGGGCGTGGTTTGCCCTTTGAGACTATTTCATTTGTTCTATTGAGCCAGAAAAGCTTAATTAAGTGCAGCTTAAGTATTTGAAAGAAAATATCTTTAATTATTTTTTACTTTTATTTCTTATTCTTATTTTTATTTAAGGTATTTTTTATCTTATTTTATTTTTAAACTGCCTTGTTGGTTAGGGCTTGTAAGTAAGCATTTCACTGTAAGGTTGTATTCGGTGCATGTGACAAATACAATTTGATTTGATTTGAAATCATATTTGGACCCAACTACCTGAGGGGAATGACTGAGAAAGCTCTGCAGGTGTTACACCAGAGGGTCAGTTGATATATGACAGACCATTGAGACATACAGCAGGTAATAGACCCCTATTATTAACCCTGTCCCAGACAATGTTTACTGCAGGGTGAGGTCTCTCCCTTGGGCAAACTCATGTCAGGCTCGGTAGAACACTAGGCTAAAGAGCAGGCCTGAGTCGACCTAACAAGGCCTGTCAAGCCATTCACAGACCACCACACATACAAGAAAAAGACCCCATATGCGTCCCAAATAGAAGCGTTTTCCCTTTATAGTGCACTACTTTTGACCAGAACCCTATGGGGAATGGGGCGCCATTTGGGATGCATCCTGTCTCTCTTATCAGCTGCAAACCAAGCAGATAACCTTGGATAGCAGCTAGCTAGCATACCAGAAGAACAGCCTGAATTCCTGTATTTTAGAAGTAAAGAAGACAGTTTTACAATGTCAATGGAATGATCAATTCTCAAAACCAACAGATAACAGTTTTGTCAGCCTCTTTCTGTCAATAGAATCATTTGACTGGACAATCCATGTCAGATAAAGTGCATGAGTCTAAACAGGGTCAACTTCTGTGCTAGTTCCTGCCCGAGCGTTGGAAATAAAGCTCTCAACATGAGTTGTGTCCCAAATGGTGCCCTTTTCCTTATATAGTGCACTAGTTTTGACCAGGGCCCATGTAGTGCATTAGTTATGATCAGAGCCCTATGGGCCCAGGTCAAAAGTAGTGCACTATATAGGTAATAGGGTGCCATTTGGGATGCAACCACGAAGAAGAGCTAGCTAGCAGGAGAGTGTGTGTTCAATCCAAACACCTGCAGGGCTGTGAGTCTGTTAAAACCCTGCTGGTTCCTGTTTACAAGCTTTGGAGTCACAGCTTGCTCCCACAGGAACAACCATGGAGGGCTTTCAATAGTCTACTAGTCTACACACACACACACACACACACACACACACACACACACACACACACACACACACACACACACACACACACACACACACACACACACACACACACACACACACACACACACACACACACACGAGACAGACAAATAGGCGGTAATAGCCGGATTTTGGACAGGTTGTTTTTTTAAGCCATATAAATAAAACTGACGCTGGCCAATTGAAAAAAATCCCATTGTAAAATAATGCTTTTAAACCTATTCATTGATGGAAATAGCCACAGGATGGTTTTTCAACACCGTCAATAACGTTGAAACTATTTAATTTATGTTTTTTTTTATAAATGGGAATATTTGTATCTACATTTAAGTAAATACCTGCAGTGAACTTTGCGAAGATTGCGTTCTTCATTTCACCTGTCACATAATTTTTCACTATGAAGTAGAGGTCGACCGATTAATCGGCATGGCCGAAGTTTTCATAACAATGGGTAATTTCACTGAAAGAATAAACGTTTTGTTTTCGAAATTATCGCTTCCAGATTTGACGATATTAATGACCAAAGATTCGTATTTTTGTGTGTTTATTATAATTAAGTCTATGATTTGATATTTGATAGAGCAGTCTGACTGAGCGGTGGTAGGCAGCAGCAGGCTTGTAGACATTCATAAAAAGAGCACTTTACTGCGTTTGCCAGCAGCTCTTAGCAAAGCTTGATGCACATTGCTGTTTATGACTTCAAGCCTATGAACTCCCGAGATTAGGTTGGCAATACTAAAGTGCCTAAAAGAACATCCAATAGTCAAAGGGCTGGCCAACAGGTCACTCACTGTTGGCCAGCCAGGTGATCTAGTTACAGTATGGAATTCACAACTAAAAGATAGGTTCTAACTATTAAGTTAACTGTTTTGAAATTTGCAAAATGCTCTGCAGTTGTGCATTTGTTTTTCTAATTAAGTAGCTAGTTAGCCATCTAGCTAAGTGGTTAGCTTCTTCCAAAATCATGTTTTGCTTGGTAACAGCAGAGAATCCCCCCCCCCGAATCAAAAATAATATTTGTTTTGTGCGTGCAGCAAACTGTGAGTAGCATTTTTTAGCTACTTGTATAACTTTATGAGCTGGGATGTCTGTCCTGCAAATACTTTAGGTCAGAGACTCTATAAAATGTTCGCAATGCGCTTGTTAGCATCTAGTTAGCATTCTCTATGGGATTAGTATTTAGTATTGCTAACCTTCTGATTTCAATATCGCCCCCCTGTGTTCAGTGCCGGTATTACCGAATATCCCAGTTTGCACAAGGTCAGTATGAAGGTATGACAATCTGGATACCGCCCAAGCCTACGGGTGTCTATTTTCGTTACTCGTTTGTTTATCACACACATACACAAAGTATGCAGATACAAAGCCTATGAGCGGAAATCTGTCAGACAGCGTGAGAGCTGCTGCTACAGCTTCTTAAACAGCTCAATAATTGCTGCTGGAGTGAAGCATGTGCATTTATAAGCCCAATCATTGCGTAACAATTCTAAATGAGATTGCGTGTTAAAAACAATTTAAAAAAAAAGCAATTATTTTTATTTCTCAACTGGTAATTGAAGCACACTTCCCATTCGAGCATCACACACCACTTTGCAATGAGCTGGAGGCAGTAGCCTGTGCATTTTCAAAACATATACTTACATGTTTGAAACCTGAACGTTTTACTTCATATTATGAGACGTCTTACATTCTTACACTCATGCTGCCAAACTTGCACTAGTAAAACTGACTATCCTACCGATCCTCGACTTCGGCGATGTCATCTACAAAACAGCTTCCAATACTCTACTCAGCAAACTGGATGCAGTCTATCACAGTGCCATCCGCTTTGTCACCAAAGCCCCTTATACCACCCACCACTGCGACCTGTATGCTCTAGTCGGCTGGCCCTTGCTACATACTCGTCGCCAGACCCACTGGCTCCAGGTCATCTACAAGTCCCTGCTTGGTAAAGCCCTGCCTTATCTCAGCTCGCTGGTAACCATAGCAGCACCTACCCGTAGCACGCGCTCCAGCAGGTATATCTCACTGGTCACCCCCAAAGCCAATTCCTCCTTTGGCTGCCTTTCCTTCCAGTTCTCTGGAACTACAAAAATCACTGAAACTGGAGACACTTATCTCCCTCACTAGCTTTAAGCACCAGCTGTCAGAGCAGCTCACAGATCACTGCACCTGTACATAGCCCAACCAACTACCTCATCCCCTACCGTATTCATTTATTTATCTTGCTCCTTTGCACCCCAGTATTTTTACTTTGCACATTCATCTACTGCACATTTGCCATTCCAGTGTTAAATTGCTGTACTGTAATTACTTCGCCACCATGGCCTATTTATTGCCTTACGTTCCTTATCTTACCTCATTTGCACACATTGTATATAGATTATTTTTTTTCTACTGTATTATTGACTGTATGTTTACTCCAATGTGTAACTCTGTGTTGTTGTATGTGTCGAACTGCTTTGCTTTATCTTGGCCAGGTCGCAGTTGTAAATGAGAACTTGTTCTCAACTTGCCTACCTGGTTAAATAAAGGTGAAATTTTTTTTTTATAAATAAACATTGCTTCAAAGTAAGATCTGACCATAGAAACGTGGTGGAAATTATTTTTATAAAGAACCAGTAGCCTATTTCTCTCATGTTCGATTGGTTTTCAAATCAGCTTTCTTTCATTGTCTAGCAGTTAAATTCAAATGCTGCCGGTCAAATGTCCGGCACCACATTTTCCTAACGAAAACCCCGACACACACACACAGAAACAAACACAAACCCGCAGCTTCTAGCATAAAACAATAAAACCTGGTACTGCCAAATCTTGTTATTTACCAGTACTTTCCGAAAGAGTCTTGTTACAGAGGCATTTTCTTTCACAAATCCAATCAGTGCTGTTGTTTATCCTTGTCCAGTCAGGATATGGGATCTTGTGTTACTGTTTGTGTGTACTGTATGTCTCTGCGTGTGTGTGTTGCGCATCCAGTGGTGCATAGACCAGCGTTAGTGTTTATGAGCTCATGATATCCCCAGGCAGTGCAAAGACAGCCCCTGCCCTCTCCAGCTCTACCACTGAATTGGCTTTCACTACACTTCTCCCTGACAAAAAAAACAGCCAGTCCTCTGAATACACAGACTGGACACCAGAGTACATCTCATATGTTTTCCTCTGGATGGAGGGTCACATACTATGCCCCAACACTGTTGTTGTAGAGCTGGAAAGTCAAACACTCCTTTTATAAACAGTAGCCTTCCACCAACAGCCTCTATCTGGTGGAATATCAGATGGTCACAGCATAACAACAAATACGGAAAACAGACAGCTACAGCCACACTATTAGCTATCTGTATGTACTAGTGAGCCTCCTCTTGACAAGGGGTGTGGACATATTTAAAGCACCTCAAAATTAGCAAAAGATTGCACGGCTATTTAGATCATTGCCAATTCGATTTTCTTTCTCGGTTCTGCTGCAGATCCTATCTCAAGGATTAATCTGCCAGCTGTTTATTTTGGTCGAGCTGAGAGCTCTCCACTATCTTTTACATTTAAAAACATGCCACGCAGCGGGAAAGAAGCTGTAGTTCCTAATTGTGGATGTTCTACTGCTCTTATTTGGCTAATTGTAGGTCTTTTGGAGTTAGGTTTCCATTCAAACACAGCGCATAACCACATCTGAATGTGTACTCTGACTCCACCCCATCTTTGAATGGAAATAAGACTACAGTACCATAGGGTGGAAAAAGCCTCTCCTTCCCAGTCACAGTGCTAGACAGCCAAGCATGTAAACAGTGACTTAAGATGCTAAATGCAGTGTAAGGGCAGAACGTGCCCCCTTCTTTCCCCAGCGTTTACTAACAAATTCAAACTGTCCTCCTCAATATGGCTGCCTGTCACCAACATCCGGGTAACCAGGGCAAAGAAATATCAAGAATGCACATCATGTGAATAATGTGTTTATGTGAGACAGAAAGAATACTGTCCACATTACCATTTTATACCAGTGTTAAAACCGGGTCAAAAGTAGTGCACTATATAGTGAATAGGGTGCCATTTCAGATGCAGCCCAGCGCCTGGTTCCTGCAGTCCGTGGTCCCTCCCTCCCAGTCCAGCAGGTGTCAGTACACACTGCCCAGTCAGTCACAGTGAGGGCACAGGCACACTAGGCAGGGAGGGAACCATCCCCAAATCCTACATCCGGTCTCCACTGCCCCAAGGGGGGAGAAAGGAAAATAGGGCACAGCTTAGACGAGAGGTCACCTTCCGTTGATTCTTGAAGTTATTATAACAAGTGAACTAATGTTACAACATACTCAGTGGGACGGTAAAGCTTTGCAATTCCAATTCATATTCACTATACTGGTGTTTTCTCTTCCTGACTTACTTGGCTTAAACTTCCACCATAGCTCTCCACATGGCTTGAATAAAGGGGGTTTATTCATTAGACCTACATCTAACCTTCCACACACTGTCAGTTCTTTATAACAAAGATTAGACGATCAACAGCAGAAAGGCACACTCACATCCTCACTACTAGGGCCTTAATGCTACTTGAGACAACTGACAGGGAAAAGGGACACACCTGCCAGTCTGTCTGTTTAGAGAGACTAGCGAAGAGCTGACCCAATCCAAGGCTTACCGTAGAGAAGCAAGGTATTCATAGGGCAAAACAAATGTTTCAATGGGGATTCTACATTGAGCATGCTTTTTAGTCAAGGAAACGTGACTTGCCCAAGAAACCAGCCCATAGAATCTAGCCCGAAAACACCCCCAAGTAGAATATTCATTTTTTAATATGTCTTTTTTATTTAACCGTTATTTAACTAGGCAAGTCAGTTAAGAATAAATTCTTATTTACAATGATGGCCTACCAGAAGGCAAAAGGCCTCCTGCGGGGACGGGGCCTGGGATTAAAAATTAAAATACAGGACAAAACACACATCACGACAAGAGAGACACAACAACACGACATAAAGAGAGACACCACAACACTACATAAAGAGAGACACCACAACACGACATAAAGAGAGACCTAAGACAATGACATAACATGGCAGCAACACATGACAACACAGCATGGAGGCAACACCACACGACAACAACATGGTAGCAACACAAGCAACACAACATGGCTGCAGCACAACATGGTAGCAGCACAAAACATGGTACAAACATTATTGGGCACAGACAACAGCACAAAAAGGCAAGAAGGTAGAGACAACAATACATCACGCAAAGCAGCCACAACTGTCAGTAAGAGAGTCCATGACTGAGTCTTTGAATGAAGAGATGGAGATAAAACTGTCCAGTTTGAGTGTTTTTTGCGTCTCGTTTCACTCGCTAGCTGCAGCGAACTGAAAAGAGGAGCGACCCAGGGATGTGTGCGCTTTGGGTACCTTTAACAGAAGGTGACTGTCAGAACGGATGTTGTATGTGGAGGATGAGGGCTGCAGTAGATATCTCAGATAGGGGGGGGAGTAAGGCCTTAGAGGGTTTTATAAATAAGCATCAACCAGTGGGTCTTATGACGGGTATACAGAGATTACCAGTTTACAGAGGAGTATAGAGTGCAGTGATGTGTCCTACAAGGAGAATTGGAGTCAAATCTGATGGCCAAATAGTATCAAATCAAATCAAATCAAATGTATAGTAAAGAACATCTTGCCGCTCGAGAGCACCCTTACCTGCCGATCTATAAATTACGTCTCCGTGATCTAGCATGGGTAGGATGGTCATCTCAATCAGGGTTAGTTTGGCAGCTGGGGTGAAAGAGGAGTGATTACAATAGAAGAAAACACGTCTAGATTTAACTTTAGCCTGCAGCTTTGATATGTGCTGAGAGAAGGACAGTGTACTGTCTAGCCATACTCCCAAGTATGAGGTGACTACCTCAAGCTCTAAACCCTCAGAGGTAGCAATCACACCGGTGGGGAGAGGGGCATTCTTCTTACCAAACCACATGACCTTTCTTTTGGAGGTGTTCAGAACAAGGTTAAGGGCAGAGGAAGCTTGTTGGACAATAAGAAAGCTTTGTTGTAGAGCGTTTAACACAACATCCAGGGAGGGGCCAGCTGAGGTTAAGACTATCATCTGCATATAAATTGATGAGAGATCTTCCTACTGCCTGAGCTATGTTGTTGATGTAAATTGAGAAGAGCGTGGGGCCTAGGATCGAGCCTTGGGGTACTCCCTTGGTGACAGGCAGTGGCTGAGACAGCAGATGTTCTGACTTTATACACTGTACTCTTTGAGAAAGGTAGTTAGCAAACCAGGCCAAAGACCCCTCAGAGACACCAATACTCCTTAGCCGGCTCACAAGAATGGAATGGTCTACCTTATCAAAAGCTTTGGCTGTCAATAAAAAGAGAGAATACTATAGACATCAAGAAAGCCAGTCAGTTGATTATTGACAGGTTTTTCCAACACTTTTGATAAACAGGGAAAAATAGAAATTGGTCTATAACAGTTAGAATCAGCTTGCATCCCAAGCATTCTTATGTTCTACCTACCAACCTTTTTTCTATAGTCATCCCTGTGTTAGAGACACATACATACGACAGCCTCTTGAAATATTAAACATTTTAATGCCAGTGCACTTTTTCTCAACAGAAATGTCCATCCTACTTCATTCCTTTCCACTCAGGCCTGGCTACATCGCAGACATCTGAAACAATCGATAAACATTTTTAAATCTAATTGACAACATAATGGTGCAGACCTGTGTATATATCCTGTTTGGAAGAGTCATTACAATTATCTTACAGATCTGTCAGTTACAAATTAAACCATGACAGTAAATATTCTTACAATCTGTTGAGTCAGACACCCACTCCTTCGCCCTCAGATTCAGGCAGAAGGACGTTCACGGTCTGGGTATGTTATCTGGGCCAAAGTCAAAACTCTCTCCAAGCGTCTTTATACAGACTAGTTCTGCATAATGGGTTGTGGTGTCCACACCAGATGAGAGCCTTGTGTTGTAGCTAGCAGCCAGGATGCCTTTGGATTACCTTAGCCAAGATAATGGTAATAGTGATGGCATGGTACTGGAGCAGGTCCAAGTCGACACAGCCAGAGATTATGACCTCCTCAGACGAGCTGAGCTCTTTCTGGTCAGTTACGCTGTCCTGCCCTTTGGACAGGTTCAGTCTACAGCTATCGCTCCCCCAGAGGGACAAACAAGCCACATCACACCAAATCTTCACAGCATGGTGAGATAAATAAAGCATAACAACTATAACCCCCCCAAAAAAAAAAAAGACATAGCCTAAGTATCACATCTACGGCAATAAACAAAAGCTTTGCCCTCACCATGTCTGCAGCAATTACTTTAAAATGTTTAGAAAATAGTCCAAAATAGCTCCTTAGTCATTCAACACATGACCACCCGCTTTGCTCTCAGCTCGGTGACCTAATTTGCCACTAGAGGATGAAATGAAAGGACCAATTATCTACAGGGATCTCTGAAAGGAGAGGAGAGCAGTGGAGGACAAACAGTATCAAGTGTCATGATTAAAGAAAGACTCCCAACACCCAAGGAGAACATGAAGACTGACCAGACCAATCCACGTTCCAAACTAAATGACATAGGTCATGTTCAGTAGGGCATACTGTAGCAAAACTTTTTGAAATGGAAAACTAAAATAAGTGTTTCTTATTGGATAATTTCATGTAGTCGTTCCCCTTGCATCCCTCTGTTTTGAAAATGTTTCTCCCTACTGGAAAGTGACACAATCATATTAGCCTCATGATAACTGAGCTAATCCCATTCTGATGAGCACAGTCATAATCAGCCAATTGTAAAAACGACTGTTACAAGGGCAGCAAGCACAACTAAACAGATGAATCATAGAAAAATACATGACAATATCAGAAATAAATAGCTATTTGAGAATGTCCTGATTCAGCACTGACTGTCTCCATAACTAGGCCATTGTTTGGTGAAGAAGGAAGAGAGCCTCACAAGCCATGCAACCATCAGGGATGAGAATATCATTCCACAAGGTAGCTACTTACTGAGTCCTGTGGAGAGAGTCTGCATGGCCATGTCTCTTCCCTTCTCACACCATTCAGCTCATGAACAAGTCAGGTACCAGCAGAGAGGAACGGCTCTCACTAGAATAGCTTTAGCTCCATGGACCAGGGACCAGTGAGGACTAGTGAGGAAGGATGGTGCTTGCTATCTGCTATCTTCTGTGTTCTCCTCAGTGCTCTGTATGAGCATGTCAACAGGCCCCTGTGCTAAGAGCTTTGGAATAGAACCAGCCAAGCCCCATCCAGCTCCCTTTACATTACAGTCAGTGCATCACCACCACCTCCACCCAACCCAATCTCTGGACCATGAGAGCTATCTCTGCCTCCCTATTGGTTGGTGTGGGGGAGGAGGGCCCTTCCAGAGGCTGATGATGTGAGTGTGATGGACTAGAACCTCTCACATGCATCAGTGCTCTCTAGCAGCAGAACCGGCAGTGCTCTCTCTGAGGTTGTGTCCCGCCCCTAGTCCGTCCTCTGAGGTGTGTGTGTGTGTGTGCATGAATGCGTGTGTGTGAGGGGGGGTTGCATCTCCCCCCTGAGGGCACTGCCTGCCGTCAGGCCTTGTTTTGTCATTCTCAAGGCAAGCTAGACTGAGTGCTGCTGCCTGTGAACTGACTGACTCTGGGAGGGACATTGGGGCCATGGACACAGCAGCAGAGGTCTGGACAGGTGGCTTAAACACCCCAGAAATGACCGCCAGACACTGTGTGTCCCAAATGGCATGCTATTCCCTTTATAGTGCATTACTACACTCACTCTCTCTGAACTACAAAGTACTGTGAAAGGTGTTATGTTGTAACTTGTAACAACTGCAAGCCAGTACATTAACTTCAGCTAGATCCAGCTTTCCTGAAACAATGTTCCTTTTGGCAGCGCACCACATTAACTCATCTACAGTAATCCATTCATACTGACCACATTGCACTAAAGAGTCAAATCCACAGGTAACAAGCTAATCCAGAGGAAGTGGTAACCTAGTAACATGGATGTGTTTTAGGTAAACTAATAATACACAGGTTGAGGTTGCTGTGGCTGGAACGAGGTGTGATGATGAGTTGCCTTTCCTAACACCCAGGGTTAGTCTGGTTGAACCAGGCTGAAACAGCGGATAATGCATTGTTCAGTCTGGTTGAACCAGGCTTACACAGAGAAAGTGAGAAAATGAGCAGAGCCTCAGCGGCAGGGCGTATTAACAGGCGACCTGGATCACGACCATGCTGAGTCTCTGAGTCTGATCTGAGACCAGTCAGTGTTTGGCTTCATCAATTCATCAACATACTAGGACTACAGTCTCAATCAGCAATAATGGACGTTTGAACCACAGCAAGGCCTGCGTTGTCTCTGTCTGAAAAGACTGTTGGTTTCTTGCAAGTCATTTGATTACTTATATTATTATATATATAAGGCTCAGTGCAGTCAAAAACTAGATTTTCCTGTGTTTTATTAATATTTCCACAATATGAGGTTGGAATAATATTGTGAAATGTAAAAATATATAATAATGCAATTTTATTGTAATAGCTATTCGAAAAGACCGCCTGAAATTTCAGGCGGGATGGAGTTATGGCATGACTGGTGACATCACCAGGCGGTCAGTTAGTTAATAGACTGCTGCGTCAAGGCTGCCTATTCCTTTATGACATTAGGTGATGCCTAATGCTGTCCGTAATATGGATGTGAGCTTTCTAAATCCATTAGCTCGATGAGAAGGTAATAAATGATTGTGCTTTCACTGTCAGTTTTGATTTGCAGTTTCGCTGCTGTAGCTAGCTGTAGCTAAATGCTGTAACAGGCTCAGCTAGCTGGCATTGACTGGGTCTTTCTCAATATTTGCCACTTGGGCTTTCATTCACATTCTAATTCTGCATATTAAACTCTGAACTATCCTTTGTCCTGTTCGAACCACACAGTGTGGTTCGTCCTCCCGTTGGATCTCTCTGTCTGAATAATAATAACCATGGACATGGCCTCTTGACTGGCGTAGTGGTCTAAGGCAGTGCTAGCTGTGCCACTAGAGATTCTGGGTTCGAGTCCAGGCTCTGTCGCAGCCGGACACGACCGGAAGACCCATGGGGCGGCGCACAATTGGCCCAGCGTCGTCCGGGTTAGAGGAGGGTTTGGCCGGCAAGGATGTCCTTGTCCCATTGCGTGCTAGCGACTCCTGTGGCGGGACGGGCGCAGTGCACTCTGACACGTTGCCAGGTGCACAGTGTTTCCTCCGACACATTGGTGCGGCTGGCTTCCGGGTTATGTGGGCATTGTGTCAAGAAGCAGTGTGGCTTGGTTGGGTTGTGTTTCGGAGGACTCTGTGCGGGAGTTGCAGCGATGAGACAAGACTGTAACTACCAATTGGATACCACGAAATTGGAGAGAAAAAACATGGTAAAAATATAATAATAACCATGGACAGGGCTGCTGGGCTAGGGTTGGCTCAAACAGTCTGACAGATCCTGATTCCCGCCAGCCTCCCAAGCCTTGGTCTGTTTTAACCAGAGAAGGAAGTGGTTTCTGGAGCTCATTTGATATTCTGTTATACTCTGCTCCACAGAGAGAGGCCAGGGTAGGGAGGAACTAAGGGAGGGGGAACTGGGTTGAGGTGGTGACACTTCAGCTTTCATTACTGCTCATGAATTATTTCCATGTCCCTTGCGTATGAAGACGCACGGAGGCAATTAAGGAGTGGAAACGGAGAGACTCAAGCAAGCAACTGCTCACAGCCAGCGGCCCGGAAGCGGAAGAGGAGGCAAGGAGAGAGGAGGAGAGTGGAGGCATGTTAACTTAACAATTAGCATTAAGACTAGTTGTAATGGAGGAAAGAGCACTGCTACAGTAGGTGGGCTGTGGGACTGGGTCTGTTGTGTTGTGCTGAAGGCAGGAGAGACAGTGGGACAGGGGGACAGGCAGACAGGGTGGGACAGGGGAGCAGGGTCGAGGCATCATACAGGTTGTCACAGCCTCTTACTGTTAGGGGCCAGGGGGTGCAGGGGCGTAGGGAATGGCACAGTGGGGCCAATTGGACAATTGAGAAATTGAAATTGAGGTTGTGGACAGGTGTCTTTTATACTGATAACAAGTTCAAACAGGTGCCATTAATACAGGTAATGAGTGGAGGACAGAGGAGCCTCTTAAAGAAGAAGTTACAGGTCTGTGAGAGCCAGAAATCTTGCTTGTTTGTATGTGACCAAATACTTATTTTCCACCATAATTTGCAAATAAATTCATAAAAAATCCTACAATGTGATTTTCTGGATTTTTTTTCCTCATTTTGTCTGTCATAGTTGAAGTGTACCTATGATGAAAATTACAGGCCTCTCTCATCTTTTTAAGTGAGAGAACTTGCACAATTGGTGGCTGACTAAATACTTTTTTCCCCCACTGTATATCATCTTTGCACTAGTACTACTTTTCTGTTCAGAATAGCTGTACTATTGAAAATGCTGTTGTGAGCTCACACATGACCACCAGGCCTGCAGGCGGAGGGTGGGACTAAGTCAATTACTGGGTAACATTACTTCCCTCTTCCCTCCCCCACAACCACATCACTCTACCACTGTCTGTAGCATGCAGTCCTCCCTGGAGATTGAACACTGCTGACAGCTAGGGCCTATCAGGGATATATGGAGAATTATATAGGGCAATAAACAGTATAGTGTGATATATCATTATCATACAGTGCAATATTGCACTGGTCATGTTAATGTCTTCACAACACTGGTAGCTCAAGAGGCAATACCAAGGTACCTATTGAGATGGGATGATAATCTGCTAAGGGCCTTCTATTGTGCTATTTATCAATAGGAGTCATCCTGACTGGCCAGCGGTTTAAGGCACTGCATCTCCGTGCAAGAAGTGTCACTACAGTCCCTGGTTTGAATCCAGGCTGTATCACATCCGGCTGTGATTGGTTGTCCCATAGGGCGGCGCACAATTGGCCCAGTGTTGTCCAGGTTTGGCCGGGGTAGGCCATCATTGTAAATAAGAATTTGTTCTTAACTGACTTGCCTAGTTAAATAAAAAAGAACTTTTGGTGACTTGTGCTGCACTTAAAGACTATTCTGCATTATCATTATAATGTCATAGAGTATTATAATCCGTTATTTGTTTGATGCTATTTTCCATATTACAAAAGCTTTTCATTTTCTAAATGACATTCTGTATATTGTGGGCAAGTTTAAGCAAAAGATCTATGCGGCTTTTGAAGCATGTCTTCCTGAGTGTGGTGATACTGACAAACTGTCGTCCAGGACATTTATCTAGATGCAAACAGAGAACCAAGCTGTACTGCTGCTGTATAAAATCAGACATTTATGGAAATAGGGTTCTCCATCTGCTGTACATCGCTCCCTGCCGCGTAACAGAGAACAGTGAACACACTCTGGACTCATTCTGTGTGTAAACACGAGACTTAATGGTCCTCAAAGGGATTTCCTGGAATTGCTCTCAGAATAAAGATGGCAGCCAGAGATGTGTCTCTGTTCTTACTATAGGGAATCCTAAAGTCCTGCTGCGGCATCTGAGATGCATTTGGCTGTATATATGTTTAATGACAATAGACCATGGGCAAATTATTCACAACGTCTATTGTTGCTACTCACTTCATACTGTATGATCGTATTCATCTCAGTAATACAGTCTGAGGGAGTATGTGAACGAGAGCTAGCGACCGTGCCTCTCCTCTCCTCCTGCTTCAACAGACATGAAAGGAGTGCTCTCATGTTTTAATTCATGGCCTATCCTAGCCCTCCTAGCCAAGCCCTCCTAGTCCAGCGCTTCTAGCCCAGACCTCCAAGCCCAGCCCAGCCCTCCCATCCCTCCTAACCCAGCCCTCCTATCCCAGCCCTCCTATCCTAGCCCTCCTAGCCCAGCCATCATAGCCCAGCCCTTCTAGCCCAGACCTCTTAGCCCAGCCGCCGCAGCCCTCCTAACCCAGCCCTCCCATCCCAGCCCTCCCATCCCAGCCCTCTCAGCCCTCCCATCCCAGCCCTGTCACCATAGCAGGTCTGATCTCTACTGACAGCACAGGCAGAGGTTTGGCAGCAGCCAAAGACAGGCCCTCCTCTGGAGAGCAGATATGTTTGTGTGTGTGTGCCTCTGTCTCTCCCACAGGAACACAGAACAGAGCAGAACTGCTCCTACTGATCCTGATCCACAGCAAGCCCCAATTAAGGGAGAGACAGTTCTGTGTTCTGCTGGGAGATTATAGTAAGGTGTAGCCTATACACTTCAATCACACACAATCTTACACTTTCTGTTCTGCTAAGATCTTCCAGAAAAAGTGCATTGCTATTAGTAAGAATGACGGGCAAATAATGATCATAATACCTGCCTGAAAGACATACTGATGTTCTGTACTAGACTGATACAAGCATATCAATATGGAAAGAGAATTGTAATTTGTTCAAAAGAACATGACACCTAGTGCAGATGTTTGGCAACCAGCAGAAGGTAAGGAAAAATAATCATGACATAACATAGCCTACTTCTTCTACCTGCGTAGCATTCAAAATATCCAAAGGGAATTTTCAGCAGATAGAAAAATGTTTGGTCAACTTTATTGAATAATTCACACATAAACCGTTTTCCCCTCTAGCCAACACAGGCCATCTTTAGTAACAGCAGAGTCAGCATATATCTTCATTTAAACTCATTATTAACCCTATATAACTAACTTGGCACCTGAAACACCTGCAAATTAATGTGCAGCCTCTAACAGGTTCATCATAGTAGATACATATGTGTTAAATATTTCACTTCACCTAACAGAATGTGGAAAACAGAATATGCTATCGATCAGTAACCAGTCCATCTAAGTGTGAAGTTTGGACTGTGTGTGTTTTTAAACACAGGCATTCTGAACATAAAGAACATGTAGAGCCTAATAGGAAATGACTACACACAAGAAAGCATCCATGATGAAAAAAATACACTGGTAGGCTCTGATGGCACTGAGTCAGTGATGAGGACCTTCAGTTAAACCAGACCCTCTGTACTTAACTTTCACTCTCAATCAGCTGGCGTGCACTAAGAGCAGGTCACTGGCAACAGCAGAAATGTAATATACTATATATAGTAGCTGTGTAGGTACAGTATACCCATGTACCTAAGCAGAGAGATAAGGGGAGCTCAAATCTCTCTCTCATAACGAGATATGATAGGACCGGTTTCTGTTTCTTCCCCAAGCAAAAGAATGAAGTAAATGAATTACCTGCTTGTTGACTGGGTCCATCCGGTTTGGGCTCACATTTTGAAAGAGGGAGAGAATCTAGAAAATGAAGATGAAAAAGGAAAAGTCAGCGAAAGAATGCAGTGGCAGGGCTTTGAGAATCGCTTCCGACCTTGAGCATGTGATTATTGCTGCTTCGATCCCAGTATCTGGCTAGTCAAAGACATGAAACAGCATGAGACATGGGCTGTGTCACAAATGGCACCCTATTCCCAATATAGCAGTAGTGCGTTATACAGGGAATAGGGTACCATTTTAGACGGAATTGAACATGAAGCCACCAAATGACTTACAGCTGACAAACTGGTACAGGAATGAATCATGATATAGAACCCCTGAGCGGGAATCCGTAGATCTTTCTACCGACCACCCGCCTGAAAAAGTTTTTATATTTGAAGCTGTAATGCTGGATAATTCACCTGTAGTCATTAAAGTTAATCACAGTCTGTCATCGTCCGCTCTGATTTTTACAGTGGCACATTACAGTGGGTTAAGTGAGGCTTTCTCTTCATTCTGACTGAGACTGACTCACTTCTATGTCTATGGCAGTACTATGGTGTTGTGGGCTATTGGCAGTACAGCCCTGTTTTCTTTCTGGGTAATTCATCTATCAGTGGCACGGGATAGCTACAGCTTAGCTCTACTTTGCCTGCTTCTCAAAAGACAAACCAGCATATGCTGCTGCTAGGGATTAAATGGGCGGAGAACTGCAGTGGCTATTTGATGTTAACGGCATTGTGGATTTGATGTTAGGCTATATTAAGGTCACAATTAAAGTGTCTTGAAGACATGTGACGGGGAATTCACATGATGATGATCTGACAGAAACCTCCCACATCCACCCCCCAAAAAACTTGCCTTTCTTTAACTAACACTTATTTATTAAATTTACTTACTATGACTGTTTGTGGTTGTCTCACCTAGCTATCTTCAGGTGAATGCACTAACTATAAGTCACTCTGGATGAGAGCGTCTGCTAAATGACTAAAATGTAAAAAATGTCATGTAAATATAGACTAGAGGGTCCTCTGCTGTGAGACGAAGCCTTAGGTTTTGTAACTGGCATCCTACATTGTATCTCTGGCATTGTATCACTGGTATCCTACTCTTGCCTATTCACCTAGAGGCTTTCTAATATGGAAACGGCTATGAGTTACAGTCAGTTACATGTCTAATTATCCATTGTTTGACATCTAAAAGTGGAGCAAAACGATGTCTCTCATACAAACAAACACCAACTTCAACAGGGTGAATGAGATAGACAATATTGTATTATGTGGATTTTAGTTTAGTTTGCTTGTTTCTATACAAATCTGAGCAGCGGCACGTGATCTATTTAAACCAGGCGACCACTGGCAGAGTGCAGCACGAGGAGGATCTAAACATGTTAGTGTCTTCAAAGGGGAGAGGATGTTCCGCTCCGTGTGGAGTTCCTGTTTGACAAGCTGTGCACAGCTGTTCACTGGAGACAAGCACAGTGAGGGCACACAGCTGCAACCACACCACACCAAACATCCCCTAGCTCAATCCCACTATGGGCCATGCTGCTTTGATTCCCAAACTGAGCCCTGTCTGTGTGTGTGTGTGTGTATGTGTGTGTGTGTGTGTGTGTGTGTGTGTGTGTGTGTGTGTGTGTGTGTGTGTGTGTGTGTGTGTGTGTGTGTGTGTGTGCGTGCACGTGCGCGTGTACATGTACGTGTGTGCCTCAACCTCATTAAAAAGAGGAAAGGCATGTTCTCAAAACATAACAAAGGCTTTTAACAGTACATGATTTTTAATATGCCATCCTGTATGAACGACAGTGTGTGTGTGTGTGTGTGTGTGTGTGTGTGTGTGTGTGTGTGTGTGTGTGTGTGTGTGTGTGTGTGTGTGTGTGTGTGTGTGTGTGTGTGTGTGTGTGTGTGTGTGTGTGTGTGTGTGTGTGTGTGTGTGTGTGTGTGTGTGTGTGTGTGTGCATCTGAGTTTATTATTACCATCAGAGAGAAGATGGGTGTTAATACATAAGCTCAGAAACACATAAAACCCTGCTGCGCTGTTTGATATCACAGCTAGTCTCCGAGAGGGACACAGACAGGAAGGCAGGCAGGCCGGCAGACAGACACCTAGGAGGCCAGGGTTCTGAGATGAGACGCCCTGATTCCAGACGCCGCCTTAGTGCTGGAAAGGAGGGGGCTGCTGTGTGTGTGTGTCTGGTAGGGTGTGGGTGGCTGAGGTTTTCTGATGGATAGGAAATCCTCTCTTATCAGATGAGGGATTTCAAGGAGACACACAGGCAGGCTCAGCCCACAGCCCCTCTTCTTCTTCATGGGCCACAATCCCTTTTCTTTCCTTCCTTCCTAGCCCCCAGGCAACGTGGGTGGCAGGATGAGGCTGCTGTGATTGATACCTCTATATCCTTGACTGAATTAAGCCATCCCTTAGGCTAGTTATCGACTTCACTCTGCATTCTCAATTCCTACTTATTGACATTGATGGTTATCTGTATGCAAATCGGGACTATTTAAATGGGAAATTAATGTTTTTAAAGGGATAGTTCACCCAAATTACAAAATGACATATTGGTTTCCATACCCTGTAAGAAATGACATTGATCTCTGCAAGCGTTAGTGTATTATTTTAATCCTCATTTGGACTAATCTTCCAAGAGTCCTTAAACATTAAAACACAATTTAAATCCAATCACATTTAACACACTGTTACAAACAACAGACATAATACACTGCCATATTGACCAGATAAATAATCTAACAGTCTGAAAAGATAGATTGGTTCATTCATCTACCATAGTCATGCACAACCTTGCAATTTATTATATTTAAGGGGTTCTAAGTATTGTATGAATTTATAAATTGAAAGGTTTCTGGTTTGCTCAGATGAATTATTCAATTTCTTGATTACTCTGAATCGAAATGTTATTTAGCCTATTTCTCTTCTCTGCCGAGATAAGACATCGATGGGGGACAATCTATTCTTGTAATGACTGAATGTCTGTCTCTTACCAACTGAATAATGTTGTGTATGTGTTTGGCCGTTTTAAATGGTGTACTTTGTAAAATAAAATAAGCATGTGTTTTTCAATTATCTTGTTGATTGATGACCACCTAAGAGCATTGTGCACGACTACAAGAGAAGTAGCATATCTCCGCAATCTGCAGCCTCCTAATCTCACTTTCTGATGAATTTCCCCAGACCACAGAACAGTAGTTCACCTGACTCCCAATTCATGCTTGGGTTGTTTACTGAAGAATCTTTTCCGGTAAATACTTTGCTATCCTTCTGATCATGCAGGCAGTTTTAACGATTTTCTTTAGATTTCTTCCACACAACTCGCATAGGCCTACAGTTCATGTTCTATACTACAGAATTGTGCACCGATTGCTGCTTTGAGTGAGATGTGGCCTTATCTAGTTCTGTGGGTCAGTGAAAAGCCTAGTATCTCTAACTAATCCATATTATAAATGCCATGAATCTCATAAAAGACATTCAGCAGGCTGCTTTATAAACAGCTCTACAATAAACAAATCCATAACAGTCAAGCAGCACTAAAACATCTGCTCTCCATTGTGAGCATACAGTGGACTCGCTGAAGAGAGGAGGAGGGAAACCAAACCACCGAAGTGAGTCTGGGCAAAACAGAACAGCTCCAGTCAAAAGCTCCTCTTTTTCCAATTATGAGGAGGATGGCATGATGGCGGCTGGGCTGAGGCTGTTTCATGGTGCAATGCCACTCTGGGCTGATTGATTCTACTCCACTAGAAGCAACTGCCAATTACTTTGCGATAGAACGCAAGAGAATTCTTTCTGACTGTAGAATATGTATAAAAGCAAGCCCTGATGGCCTACTCCACCCTGACTTTAGCCTTTACTACTCTATCATTTGCAGAGGGGGTTTTTCTGTCCTTCCTTTCGTTCACTCTCTTTCTCTCGCTCCCTCTCTCATGATGTGAATTGATTCTGGAGCATCTGATCCCTACTACACTAGACCATTATTATGACACAGCTAAGAAGACTTTAGTTGGGTCAAGTCTGTTCCCCAGCAGCAGCCAGTAGACATTTTGTTACATAACACTTAGGTTTCCACTTCGATAAGCATGACCACACTGGGTGATAACGTTGGATCACAGGCAGTACAACAATTTGGCTCACATTACTGGCCATTACAGGCCAGGTCTAATTAGGCCTAGTCATAATCTAATTTTTCATTCCTAAACGGACAAAGACATTTTGAATTTTCATGTCCAGCAGTTGATGGTAAATAGATGATAACTGTAACAAGTTTCAATACATTTTCTTTGGTAGCATTTCTATGTTGAAGATTGAAAAATAATTTGGTGCATTTCTCCCCTTATTCCATCCAGTTCGCTTATTTTTATAATATATTTGTCACGGTCCCTCTCCTAGTTTGGGCGGCTACCGGCGGTCGACGTCACCGGAGTTCTAGCTACCACCGATCCATTTCTCATTTTATGTTTGTCTTGTTTCATTCACACCTGGTTCCCATTTCACTAATTGTGTGTGTCCTATTTAATCCCTCTGTTCACCCCTGGTTTTTGTCCGTGATTGTTTATCTGCATGTTGTGCTCCATTGTTCGTGAGCAGGTGTATATACTACTGGGTTAGTAGTTGCGTGTCCGTTAATTAAAAGAGAGGAGGTTTCTTTTTACTCTGTTTCCTGCGCTTGATTCCAAAGACCTGCTATACCAGAGCACTCACAGAATCACGGACCAAAAAATTATGGAATCAGCAGGATCACACAGCCCTCCTCTTCAGGTAGAGGAGCGCGTCCAGCAGCACGCGACAATGCCTCAACATCTCGGCAGTGCCATGGATCGCGTGCTGCTGACCCTGGAGCGTTTTGAGAGAGGAGGACTGCCAGCACCTCTACCATCACCACTACCTACCCCACTGGTCACCCCTTCTTCATCTGGTCCCAGTGGGATTAGGCTCTCGCTCCCGAGGGAGTATGATGGGACGGCTGCCGGATGTCAGGGGTTCTTGCTCCAGCTGGAGCTCTACCTGGCGACCGTCCACCCGGCTCCTTCGGGACATGAGAGCGTTTCCGCCCACGTCTCCTGTTTATCTGGGAAAGCTCTGGAGTGGGCCAACGCCGTATGGGGGGAGGAAGACGCGGCGTTGGACCACTATGAGGAGTTCACTCGCTGTTTCCGTGCGGTTTTCGACCATCCACCGGAGGGGAGAGCGGCGGGTGAACGCCTTTTCCACTTAAGACAGGATTTTGCCTTGGACTTCCATACCCTGGCCACGGGCGCGGGATGGAATGAGCGGGCCCTGATCGACCATTTCCAGTGCAGTCTGCGGGAGGACGTCCGTCGGGAGCTGGCCTGCAGGGACACAACTCTTACGCTGGACCAACTGGTGGACATGTCCATTCGACTGGACAACCTGCTGGCTACCCGCGGACGTCCGGATCAGGGCCTGTCACTTCCATCGTCTCCGCTCTGACCCCTATGGAGCTGGGAGGGGCTGCGCTAAGGGGGACCGGAGGAGGAGCCATTCCCTGCACCAGCTGTGGCCGCAGAGGACACACTGCTGGCCGGTGTTGGGGGGGTTCTTCAGGGAGTCGAGGCCGGCAGGCCGAGCACTTTTGTGTCACCCCAGGTGAGTAAGCACCAAACTCACCCAGAGCCCCCTGTTGCGCACATGATTTTGTTGGTAATGTTTCCTGAGTGTTCCCCGCATTCCCAGCATAAGGCGCTAGTAGATTCAGGCGCAGCTGGGAATTTTATTGACCGTACTTTTGCTCGTAGGTTAGGGATCCCCATTGTGTCTCTTGATTTTCCTTTCCCTGTGCATGCCCTAGATAGTCGACCCTTAGGGTCAGGGCTGATTAGGGAGGCCACAGCTGGGGGATCATGAGGAGCGTATCAGTCTTTTCCTTATTGATTCTCCTGTGTTTCCCGTGGTGCTGGGCATACCCTGGTTGGCCTGCCATGACCCCAATATTTCGTGGCAACAGAGGGCTCTCAAGGGGTGGTCATGAGGGTGCACGGGGAGGTGTGTAGGTGTTTCCATCGGTGCAACTACGGTGGAGAGTCCAGACCAGGTCTCCACCGTGCACATCCCCACAGAATATGCCGATTTGGCTCTCGCCTTCTGTAAGAATAGGGCGACTCAATTACCAGCCCATCGACGAGGGGATTGTGCGATAAATCTCCTGGTAGACGCAGCACTTCCCAGGAGTCACGTGTATCCCCTGTCGCAAGAGGAGACGGCAGCTATGGAGACATATGTTGCCGAATCTCTGGGACAGGGATGCATTCGGCCCTCCACTTCACCTGCCTCCTCGAGTTTCTTTTTTGTGAAGAAGAAGGATGGTGGTTTGCGCCCGTGTATTGACTATCGAGGTATAAATCAGATCACTGTGAGGTACAGCTACCCGCTGCCTCTCATAGCCAGTGCGATCGAGTCAATACACGGGGCGCGCTTCTTCACAAAACTGGATCTCAGGAGCGCTTACAATCTGGTGCATATCCGCGAGGGAGACGAGTGGAAGACAGCCTTTAGTACCACCTCAGGGCACTATGAGTATCTCGTCATGCCGTACGGTCTGAAGAATGCTCCATCAGTCTTCCAATCCTTTGTAGACGAGATCTTCAGGGACCTGCTCGGGCAGGGTGTAGTAGTGTATATCGACAACAAATTGATATACTCCGCTACACGCGGCCGAGCATGTGTCTCTGGTGCGCAGGGTACTAGGTCGACTGTTGGAGCATGACCTGTACGTCAAGGCTGAGAAGTGTCTGTTCTTCCAACAGTCCGTCTCTTTCCTAGGGTATCGCATTTCCACGTCCGGGGTGGAGATGGAGAGTGACCGCATTTCCGCCGTGATTAATTGGCCGACTCCAACCACGGTAAAGGAGGTGCAGCGGTTCTTAGGGTTTGCCAACTACTACCGGAGGTTTATCCGGGGCTTCGGTCAGGTAGCGGCTCCCATTACCTCACTGCTGAAGGGGGAACCGGTGCGACTGCGTTGGTCAGCTGAGGCGGACAGGGCTTTTGGTCACCTGAAGGCTCTGTTTACCTCGGCCCCCCGTGCTGGCTCATCCGGATCCCTCTCTAGCATTCATAGTGGAGGTGGACGCGTCCGAGTCTGGGATAGGAGCTGTGCTGTCTCAGCGCTCGGTTACGCCACCAAAACTCTGCCCCTGTGCCTCTTTTTCTAAGAAGCTCAGCCCGGCGGAGAGAAACTATGATGTGGGGGACAGAGAGCTGTTGGCTGTTGTGAAGGCTCTGAAGGCGTGGAGGCCCTTTTGTTTTGAGAAAACACCCTTTTCTCATCTGGACTGACCACCATAATCTGGAGTACATCCGGGAGACAGAACCCTCGGAAGGCAAGGTGGGGGAAGCCGCTCACGTCTCGGGAAGCCGCTCACGTGCACCTGCAACGAGCCGTGAGGCGGCAGAAGGCGAGCGCTGACCGCCACCGCAGTGAGGCCCCGGTGTTCGCACCAGGGGACCGGGTCTGGCTCTCGACCCGAAACCTGCCCCTCCGCCTGCCCTGCCGGAAGCTGGGGCCGCGGTTTGTGGGGCCTTTCAAAGTCATGAGGAGACTGAACGAGGTTTGTTATAGTTTACAGCTTCCCCTAGACTACCGTATTAACCCCTCGTTCCATGTGTCTCTCCTCAGGCCGGTGGTGGCTGGTCCGCTCCAGGGACCTGAGGTACTGGAGGTCCCTCCGCCCCCTCTGGACATCGAGGGGGCCTCGGCGTATGCAGTTCGAGTGATCATGGACTCAAGGCGTCGGGCTAGGGGCCTTCAGTACCTCGTGGAATGGGAGGGGTACGGTCCGGAGGAGAGATGCTGGGTGCGGGTGGAGGACATCCTCGATCCATCGTTGCTACGCGAATTCCACCACCTCCACCCGGATCGCCCTGCGCCTCGTCCTCCGGGTTGTCCCCGAGACCGGAGTCGGCGCGCTGCTGGAGCCGCGGTCCCTCTCCTAGTTTGCACGGCTACCGGCGGTCGACGTCACCGGAGTTCTAGCCACCACCGATCCATTTCTCATTTTATGTTTGTCTTGTTTCATTCACACCTGGTTCCCATTTCACTAATTGTATGTGTCCTATTTAATCCCTCTGTTCACCCCTGTTTTTTGTCTGTGATTGTTTATCTGTATGTTGTGCTCCATTGTTCGTGAGCAGGTGTATATACTACTGGGTTAGTAGTTGCGTGTCCGTTAATTAAAAGAGAGGAGGTTTCTCTTTTCCTGCGCTTGATTCCAAAGACCTGCTATACCAGAGCACTCACAATATTACGCTGGATCTTTCTTGAATAAGTTCCTCCATTTATTTTTGTTTTTCCTCAAACCTATTCTGTGCAGCTATGGTACAGTTTTTATTGCTATCTAACTGTACTGTTAGCCCTTCAATTTTCTTTGTTAATATAGACTCTTTTGATCTAAATTGCTTTTGTTTTATAGATGAGTACTGAATTGCATGGCCTCTAAAGGCACATTTAAAAGTGTCCCATACAATAAGGGAATCTGCTGTACCTATGTTATGTCTGAAAAAGTCAGTTATAAACTCTTCTGTCCTAGTTACAGTGGCTTGCGAAAGTATTATCCCCCCTTGGCATTTTTCCTATTTTGTTGCCTTACAACCTGGAATTAAAATGGATTTTTGGGGAGTTTGTATCATTTGATTTACCCAACATGCCTACCACTTTGAAGATGCAAAATATTTTTTATTGTGAAACAAACAAGAAATAAGACAAAAATAATTAACTTGAGCGTGCATAACTATTCACCCCCCCAAAGTCAATACTCTGTAGAGCCACCTTTTGCAGCAATTACAGCTGCAAGTCTCTTGGGGTATGTCTCTATAAGCTTGGCACATCTAGCCACTAGGATTTTTGCCTATTCTTCAAGGCAAAACTGCTCCTGCTCCTTCAAATTGGATGGGTTCCGCTGGTGTACAGCAATCTTTAAGTCATACCACAGATTCTCAATTGGATTGAGGTCTGGGCTTTGACTAGGCCATTCCAAGACATTTAAATGTTTCCTCTTAAACCACTCAAACCACTTTTTCTTAAACCACTTTAGCAGTATGCTCAGGGTCATTGTCATACTGGAAGGTGAACCTCCGTTCCAGTCTCAATTCTCTGCAAGACTGAAACAGGTTTCCCTCAAGAATGTCCCTATATTTAGCACCATCCATCATTCCTTCAATTCTGACCAGTTTCCCAGTGTGGTTTGAGTGGTGAAAAACATCCCCACAGCATGATGCTGCCACCACCATGCTTCACTGTGGGCATGGTGTTCTCGGTGTGATGAGAGGTTTCTGGCTCCCAGGTGTCTTTTATACAGGTAACAAGCTGAGATTAGGAGCACACTCTTAAAGGGAGTGCTCCTAATCTCAGCTTGTTACCTGTATAAAAGACACCTGTCCACAGAAGCAATCAATCAATCAGATTCCAAACTCTCCACCATGGCCAAGACCAAAGTGACCATATTCCCAAGCATCTCCGTGCAGTCAGACCTTTGATTTTGTGCCACCAGTAGACATTTTATTACATAACACTTAGGTTTCCACTTCGATAAGCATGATCACACTGGGTGATAACGCTGGATCACAGGCAGTACAACAATTTGGCTCACATTAAAGGCCATTACAGGCCAGTCTAATTTTTCATTCCTAAACGAACAAAGACATTTTGAATGTTCATGTCCAACAGTTGATGGTAAATAGATGATAACTGTGACCTTTCTATGGTATAATATCACCACTAGAAAGGGGAAATTAGTAAAGGGGCTTTTCCAAAGATCCAATCAAATGAAAGTAATTGGTAAACCTCAGCCTGCTCTGATCTGGATAGTGGAACAATCATGTACACAGAAAATATCCTGATTTATACCGCTTGCCAATGTAATGATCGTCCTCTCACAAGAACAACCCCACTGTGTAATATGGTAAATGGGCAAAGCACGGCAGCTATGTGGTGGAAAATGGCGCCTGACTACGATATTTGATACAGGACAAAAATAGAAGGTACTTTAACATAGTAAACACTATATCTTTGTTGGAACCATAGGTCTCATTATACCACTGGTGGTATGATGGATGACTAGTATCTTATTACCTTGTAAATCAGAACTCAGTGGTTCCTGATTGAGCTTCAGCGTACTCATTTGTGAGCATGGCATGATGCTGTGTCATAAAAGTTAGTTATACCTCGTACATTTTTCATCTTGTTCCTAAAAAGCAAGAAAAATAAGCATAATTCAATTACACAATTAAATCAGTCTGCTATCCTTAAAAAGCCACTGAAAATGACCTCCTGATTTGGGTCATTGAAAGCTAAGGGGAAATGCCACAGTACGCTATGAATAGCCAGCGAGCAGCTCTGCATTACAACAGCTTACTGTACAGTGAGGGACAGGATGATCCCTGTAAGAGTCAACTCACATCAAACAGGCCAAGACAACCTTATGCCTTCCCAAAGCTCTGTATACTTCACTCAGTGCCAATGTAATAACTAGGTAAATAGTAAATACATAGTATTAATATACAATGAGTGTATAAAACATTAGGAACACATTCCTAATATTGAGTTGCACCCCTCCCTTTTGCCCTCAGAACAGACTAAATTCGTCGGGCATGGACTCTACAAGGTGTTGAAAGAATTCCCACACGGATGCTGGTCCATGTTGACTACAACTCTTCCCACAGTTGTGTCAAATTTGCTAGATGTCCTTTGGGTGGTGGACCATTCTTGATACACACGGGAAACTGTTGAGCGTGAAAAACCCAGCAGCTTTGCAGTTCTTGACACTCAAAGCGGTGCGCCTGGCACTTACTACCATACCCTGTTCAAAGGCACTTCGATCCTTTGTCTTTCCAATTCACCATCTGAATGGCACACATACCCAATCAATGTCTCAATTGTCTCAAGGCTTAAAAATCCGTCTTCAACCTGTCTCCTCCCATTTATCTACACTGATTGAAGTGGATTTAACAAGTGACATCAATAAGGGATCATAGCTTCCACCTGGATTCACCTGGTCAGTCTATGTCAGTCTATGAGCAGGTGTTCCTAATATTTTGTACACTTACAGTGCAATAGTTTTGAATTCCTTGGGACATAGACCTACAACTTTGTGTGGGCTAGCATCATAGGCATGCTACTGAGCTGCTGATGAGCCTCATCGTCAAGTAGACTATAAGTTATGACAACCTCACTGATTAGCTCACAAGAGGATGACTCAGTATACAATGTGGGATCTATACTATGTCTGTGGGAATGACATAATAACGTCCATCTGTCTAACTCATCACAAAATAATGACGAGGAATAATAGATGACTATGACTAGCACAACATCTCCATGACTACCACAACAACTCCCAAACAGAAATATGTCTCCATAAACTGAAAAGCAATCTGTTTTGATAGTTGACTTCCCTAAATCATCGAGCTATGACTTATGTTATGCGTATCATCTTCCAATACAGACTGTCTAGTATATCATCGCGTTAGATACTCTTCAAAGGGCGAATACTAAAATTAGCCCAGTCTCTTCTTAAATGACATATAACAACTTCAGCCAGGCCGTTTAGTACAGCCATACGAGTCAAAAAAAGGCACCCTGGCCAAAACTAGTGCACTATATAGGGAATAGGGTGCCATTTGGGACACAACCGAAGTCCTACTCAATACTAACTAGGGCATCACAGTGGGTGCACCCAGAGCTCCCCAAACTAAAGAAATCTGTTTCAGTGAAACAAGAAAGAGCAACTTTGTGCCTAGATTTCAACGCTCAACAAGCCAGCAGCAATTAGGAAGCCTGCTAGAGAGGTTACAGAAATTGGGATGGCCTTTTCTGTCCTTTCACTGTGGCTTCAGGATGAATAGTGTTGTAGGATACTGACAGGCCAAACAACATATCAATTGGTGCATCCCAAATGGCACCCTATTATAGTGAACATATTCCCTATTCTCTAAATAGTACCTCAAAAGCATAGGGCTCTGGTCAAAAGTAGTGGACTATATGGGATAGGGTGCCTTTTGGGAATCAGCCAACACATCCATTGCTCCTATCTATTGTATGCTTGGTCACAGTTATGGGGCATGCTGTTTGCACTGTGTTTCACTGGCCTCTCTCTTACACAGTGATGACTAGCTTTCACAGTTTTAGCACCTACACAATTTGTGTGAAATTTGGAAGTCTAAATGCATCACCATGCAAAACACTTGCTAGCCTGAACAATGCACAAAATTCAACCTAATTACCCGATACAGCAAGCTAAGCTGAGTCCTTACAGTTAACAATAATAGTAAAAATGGGCTACTCAAACCTCAAAGCTTCTAGACAGAGACCATGTACAGGCAAATGTTGTTCATGCACATTATTCAGGTTCATGTTGTTATTGTTAACTCCCAGGACATGGTCTATAGCAGCTACAGCAGAAAACACTGGCCACATACCAACAGTAGACTGCAAAAATATAATACAATCCATTATAGCATTCCAAGCTGTCTTAATGAGACACTGAGAGAAAATATTTGTGGTAACTATGGGAGAAAGGAACATAGGCCGATGTATATATTTCTACCTTGTTAGATATGACCATCAGCCTATAGTTCGAGGTCCCTTGACTCCATTAATGTTGGGACATTCTTTCGCCAAACCCAATTCCTAACATTGTCTTTAAACAGCTTTTTCTTAACTTCCTTTACCTCCAGACTCCAGTGACCTAAAAGCTCAACTCAATGCTATGTAACATGCATTCACTAAAGAATAGAATAGAATGTATTATATAAATCATTAGGCTATATCACTCATCTTTCCAAAAGACTCAGTTCCTTCTTCACTTCAGCTTGACCCTGTCTGTCCCACTCAAACTTCCGTCTGTGTGTCTGTGTGTCATCAATGGGGATGGTGGGAAACAGACCTTTTTCACCAAAATGCACCAGACCAGGTGCTACAGAAACAGCTGAGTGCAAACGAACAGCTGCTCTGACTGTGGATCATCTGAGGTGGTCTCATCATGGTCCAAGGATGTTCCCAAGGCACCTTTATGTACTTTTTTTTTACTTTCCAAAATGTTAATTCAACAGAATTACATTCTTACCCCAATTAATGTGGGGGGAAATTACGGCAGTGTGTGGTGTGGAAGCACTTCTGGGATTTAATAGGTTTGGCCTACTAGGGTAAAAAACAATACATTATGTTAGGTCATTAAATTTACTAGAAAGAAAAAATATTAGAATGTATACCAGAGATAAACTCAATGGTATTAGATATGATAAAATAATTAACACTAATACCACAATAATCTGAATATTTTGTAAGGATTAATTTTATAGAGATTCGTGTTATGCCCTGATGGACTAATGGGTATCTAAACAACAATAGAAACACGTGATCGTCTATTCTTGGTTATTCCATAATATATTGTATGATAGAAAACAGGAAGATGTTTCGTAGGCCTGGTCTAAAACTCAGTTATGTTCCAGATAGGTTGTGCAGCCTCTTCACCTGGGCGGTATTATAGGCTACAGTTTGTTTACATGATAGGCTATCACAATCAGTAGGATGTGGTTCTGACTAACAAGCAGCTCACTGCAAAAGGTTCGTTGGCCACGACGCAGGGTACAGAATAATTGAAAGATGTATTCTACACACATCTCGGGATAGGGATACATTTATAAAATTTCATTTCCAGATTATAAACCATCCAAGACACGTATGTTGTTGTTTTTTACATTGAAGTGTGCGTAATTTACTCTAATCTGAGGTTCACTCTGTTATATTGGAATAAAAGCAGAGGATGACAGGGAGCCTGTTTAGGAGAATAATCGTATCTCTCTAACGCATCCACCCACCAATGGCTGAATTTGTTGATCAGTTTACCATCTATACGGGAACAATGTAGATGGCATTATCAATACATTGGGCTACCGGAGGTTCTCGCCCCTCTTTCACTTACCGGACTTGAAAAACGCCGCTATGTCGGCCGCATCCTTAGCAGCCTCATCTATTCCCTCTCCAGAGCTCATGGCTGGAATACCGATATGGAAAAATAATCTCCAAAGAATTGACTTCCTCTAGATTTTCCTAGAAAATTCAAATGCAACACCATTGAAATTATATTCTACTGTAACACGCACGCAATCTGTTCTATCTTCAATAGGCAAGAGACCTCCATCTTGGCGAGAATGAAAATTCGTATTACCGATCGGCGGCGCTCCAGAGCCTGAGCACAGAGGCAGAGGGGGAAGTCCGTTGATAAAGAGGAGGAGGTCTTGTATGAGGTCTCTGGCCCTGCTGGAATATCCCTGATATTTTGAGGCAATGTGAGCCACAAATGGTATGAAAGGGGAGCCAAATCGGTTGGGTAGGGGAGCCAAATCATAAAGACTACTTGGTGTAGCCTGAGTGCCAGTCTGTTTCTGCTCTCTTGCCAACTCCATACGGATTTGTCATGTCAAACATGTTTTGTTTGACAATGGCAATGGAGTTGGCAAAAGCACAAACATATCTGGGACCAGGCTACACTTGGCCACCAGACATGATGGAATATAGACATAGACCTTTCATAAGCTATGGTAGCCAACAGGAAAACATAGCAATGAGATAGGCTAGGAATAAAATGTTATTTATCACTAAAGCACTTCCTTCACTGGGAATAATCAAGACATTTCTACTATTTACCCTATCTGATGATGACTGGCCTGGTGTTATTATTTTCCATTGGAGATTGTATAGACCTACCTACAATACGGATTGAGAGACGTCTGCTATAAAGTATCCAGATGGTTCATTCTGCGATCAAACACTGCCACCCACTGGTTTTAAAAAGTATACGGCACCTTTATACATACATTTTGTCCTCTTCGTAGTTTTGGCAAACCGATTGGCCTATGTTGTGATGCACATATTCTGGAATTTAGAAAGCTGCTAGTAAAATCAAGTAATGAAAATGATTATAGTGTCCATTTGGAAATACATTGTCTCTGCTCCTCTCAGGGCCTATATTACAAAGTGTCGAGGCATCTTGAAAATATCTGTAATTGTATCCTGTGATACACTCAACGGCTGCATCAACGTCTCAATGCATGGCCCCCTCCTCATATTCCACACAATGTTGGCGTGCGGCTGGGAATAATCATTAATTACACAGACGCATGTTTGAAAGATAAAGGCTTGTATATGCCTGTATGCTCTCCATACTTGTGCATCCCACCTGTGTGACCCATTCCCTCTAGTGTAACGTTACAAATTAAAGCGAATATACAAATGCATAAAGACGACAAACTGTAGACTAGCAGCCTACACAACAACCACACGTGTAAGCCAAAAAGGCGTCCTACAAATGTATCTTTCCACATTGATTAAAAATGAATTAATATCGGACATTTCTCAATGATATAATGAGAAGTTTATTTGTGGCCCCATGAGTGGACCGTGAAAAATCATGTGGATTTGTGGCGTTTCTACCCGAACAATTTCTATGGTCATCACCACGCTAGCACAGTGGATTTGGGCCGATACCTCAATGCTAGCTGGGCATGGTGCTGCCTGCAGGGAAGTATTTGTAGCTGCCCCCCGTCAGAAAAAAATCCGTGCTATCCGGAATCCTTGGGACGTCCATACCCCATTGAAGTTGACATTCAAACGGGTTAAGGTAAGGGTTAAAGTTGGGGTTAGCGTTAGGTAAAGATTATGGTCAAGGTTAATGTTAGGGTATGGGTTAAGGTTAGGGTTTAGGGTATGGACGTTCCAAGGATGCCGAATAGCAAATACTCAAAAAATCATTTCCTTGGTCCTACGTAACCAAGGAAACAGCTAACACCATTTAATTGGTGGGAAAGTGTTATCTGAATCCTGCAGCTTGAGCCCCTCGAGCCAGCCCAGGACACAAAGGACCAAAATATAAGAATTCCACGTGACATGGAAAACTTGCATCTGTTTCCAGAATTCTGATACTGTATTCACACTTCAAATACATATTCGTGATGGTGTGGAAACAACATGTCTCTCAGCTTGCGTTCTGCGAAGTCCAACTTGAGAAACAGGTCCCAACCCTCAGTCCCCGTGGAGTCAATAAAGGAAATGCAGGTTTGGTGATGGTATTATCAGCTATTTTGCTTGTGTAGATGTGATTGTAATGTATATTAGTTGTACTGTATGTCTTTGTATTTGTCTGGTGGAGGTGGCAAGGTAGCCAATAGCTTGCATTGTGTTGTGGTCCTGTTTCTTTACCCCTGCCTATAAAATGATGGCATTTTCTGGTAGTGAAGAGTATGCATATATAGACTCAAGAGATAATAATTGAAGCATATTTAAGCATGGCTAATGGCTGTATCCAGGCACTCTGCTTTGAGTCGTGCGTAAGAACAGCCCTTAGCCGTGGTATATTGGCCAAATACCACAGCTCCTCGGGCCTTATTGCTTTTATAAATTGGTTAGCAACGTAATTTTACTCGAATAATTCCGTTGGTAACCAATTTATAATAGCAATAAGGCACCTCAGGGGTTTGTGATTTATGGCCAATATACCACTACATAGAGCAGCGGACGGCCTACCCCAGGTTTGGCCAGGGTAGGCCGTCATTGTAAATAAGAAACTGACTTACCTACTTAAATAAAGTTTACATGTAAAAATATATACAGTTGAAGTCAGAAGTTTACATACACCTTAGACAAATACATTTAAACTCAGTTTAACAATTCCTGACATTTAATCATTTAATCAAAAAATCCCTGTCTTAGGTCAGTTAGGATCACCACTTTATTTTAAGAATGTGAAATGTCAGAATAATACTAGAGAGAATGATTTATTTCAGCTTTTATTTCTTTCATCACATTCCCAGTGGGTCAGAAGTTTACATACACTCAATTAGTATTTGGTAGCATTGCCTTTAAATTGTTTAACTTGGGTCAAACGTTTTGGGTAGCCTTCCACAAGCTTCCTACAATAAGTTGGGTGAATTTTGGCCCATTCCTCCTGACAGAGCTGGTGTAACTGAGTCAGGTTTGTAGGCCTCCTTGCTCGCACACATTTTTTCAGTTCTGCCCACACATTTTCTATGGGATTGAGGTCAGGACTTTGTGATGGCCACTCCAATACCTTGACTTTGTTGTCCTTAAGCCTTTTTGCCACAACTTTGGAAGTATGCTTGGGGTCATTGTCCATTTGGAAGACCCATTTGCGATCAAGCTTTAACTTCCTGACTGATGTCTTGAGATGTTGCTTCAATATATCCACATAATTTTCCTCCCTCATGATGCCATCTATTTTGTGAAGTGCACCTGTCCCTCCTGCAGCAAAGCACCCCCACAACATGATGCTGCCACCCCCGTGCTTCACGGTTGGGATGGTGTTCTTCGGCTTGCAAGCCTCCCCCTTTTTCCTCCAAACATAACGATGGTCATTATGGCCAAACAGTTCTATTTTTGTTTCATCAGACCAGAGGACATTTCTCCAAAAAGTATGATCTTTGTCCCCATGTGCAGTTGCAAACCGTAGTCTGGCTTTTTTATGGCGGTTTTGGAGCAGTGGCTTCTTCCTTGCTGAGCGGCCTTTCAGGTTACGTCGATATAAGACTCGTTTTACTGTGGATATAGATACTTTTGTACTTGTTTCCTCCAGCATCTTCACAAGGCCCTTTGCTGTTGTTCTGGGATTGATTTGCACTTTTCGCACCAAAGTACGTTCTTCTCTAGGAGACAGAAGGCGTCTCCTTCCTGAGCGGTATGACGGCTGCGTGGTCCCATGGTGTTTATACTTGCATACTATTGTTTGTACAGATGAACGTGGTACCTTCAGGCATTTGGAAATTGCTCCCAAGGATGAACCAGACTTGTGGAGGTCTACAATTTTCTTTCTGAGGTCTTGGCTGATTTCTTTTGATTTTCCCATGATGTCAAGTAAAGAGGCACTGAGTTTGAAAGTAGGCCTTGAAATACATCCACATGTACACCTCCAATTGACTCAAATGATGTCAATTAGCCTATCAGAAGCTTCTAAAGCATGACATCGTTTTCTGGAATTTTCCAAACTGTTTAAAGGCACGGTCAACTTAGAGTATATAAACGTCTGACCCACTGTAATTGTGATACAATGAATTATAAGTGAAAAAATCTGTTTGTAAACAATTGTTGGAAAAATTAGTTGTGTCATGCACAAAGTAGATGTCCTAACCGACTTGCCAAAACTGTAGTTTGTTAACAAGAAATTTGTGGAGTGGTTGAAAAACGAGTTTTAATGACTCCAACCTAAGTGTATGGAGCGGCAGTGTAGCCTAGTGGTTAGAGTGTTGGACTAGTAACTGAAAGGTTGCAAGTTCAAATCCCCGAGCGGACAAGGTACAAATCTGTTGTTCTGCCCCTGTACATGCAGTTAACCCACTGTTCCTAGGCTGTCATTGTTCTTAACTGACTTGCCTGGTAAAAAAATATATATATTTAAACTTCCGACTTCAACTGTATTTAAAAAATTGTTATGGGGACATTTTGTGGGTATTATGGTGATGTTATGGGGACATTTTGTGGATATTATGGTGATGTTATGGGGACATTTTGTGGATATTATGGTGATGTTATGGGGACATTTTGTGGATGTTATAGTAATCTTATGGGGACATTTTGTGATGTTATGGTGATGTTATGGGGCCTTCTCTTAGATCCTTCTTTGAGCTCTCACCAGATCATACATAATTTTGTGGGGACTCCAATTACCCAGTTTCTCCAAATGAGATGTCTCACTTTAGAAATCAGTCATGCCTTAGTGAAATATGAATTATCGAATTGCTTTTAAATGCAAAGCTGCACAATAATTTTCTAAGTATCAAACGCTCTCTCACTCCATATGAGGGCAGCTTCGTCTGTGATCGTCCTCGGCCAATATTGTGTAATCTAATGGAATTTAATATCGAGGACCACTTTGGAAACAAGCATTTTAATTAATACTTTCAAGTGATATCCTCTGGGTCCACATTGTACATTTTGTTGTATATGTCTGTTACCCAAAATAAATTCAATTCAATTCAATAGGCTGGTGTGTTTGTTACTTGGTGTATGTTGTTCCCATTGGCCAGGCAGTAGCCAAATGCCGGTTGCCCTATTGAATTTGGAGTTGGGTGGATTGTTTTGTCACTCAACATTTTTTACACACTCGTTGGTCCCCTTATTTTTGAAGGATTGGCTATGTTAAATTAATCATCAGCTGCTGGCACTTTTATCTCACCCCACTCTTCACCGTGTTACATTAGTGTTATTCCTTTCTAGTTTCAGTACAACATGCATACAACATGCATACTGGTGAATGGTTTTCATTAAGAAGTCATTGGGTTCCTTGGTTGGATTGAACTAGGCCTAACCTAACAATGAATTTCACAACATAGGTCTAGGCCTAGTATTGTGCATTGCTCTTTAACACCATCCATTCTCTGTTGGTCAATCCCTTCCTCAAGTAATTGGACCACAGGGCTCTTTTATACCTGTCCAGGTGAGACATGTCTGTAACTGTCTGTAAGGGTAGCCTCTACTGTATAACAATGACACATTCAGCCCCCAGCCCCATTGTTGACGTTGGTAAGGCGATAGCACTGCTTTTGATAATTACCTAGCCGACAGGTGGTCACCCGATACTACACTATCTAGTTAGCAAGCCTCTGTCTGAAGAGAAAGCAATATTATAATTTCAGACAGTAACCTTTGGGCTGGAAAATAAGATGCTGGTCACTGGCAGTGCTTGTTCTGCAGTGCATGCACTGGAATTCTTGTCTGTGTTCTCATGAATAGTAATTACTGTCAATAAAGAGGGTGGATTCCTTGAATAGGTTGCTTTGTTGAGAGTGGCGATGCTTCACTTTAAACCTGACTATCAAAACAAGGTAAGCTGACCTACACAGTTCTGTTACATGGCGTTACTTAGGCTACACCCTGGTCCCAATCTGTGACCAAATCATGCATTTCATCATGAATGTTTTCAATTGTATTTATCTTAATACAATAACAGTCTTCTGGACTGTTTACAGACCATTGTGTAGATACAGGTTCAGCATGTAGGCTATGTTGCCCAAATATAAATTATCAATCAGAGGTATGGATTTTACAGTACTGGGGATTCATGAAAATACAGAGGTGGGTAGTAACACACTACAAGTAACACGTTACAGTACTTGAGTAGTTTTTTTTTTTTAGGAATGTGTACTGTACTTTTACTTGAGTAAATTCTGAATGGAAAAACATACTTTTTAAAAACATTTTCAAATATATCAAAACATTGTGAATATCACTGTCTTATTGCTTTTATTAGATTTAAATTGGCTGCAAAAGGCTCTATTTCTTGTTTGCCTAGCTTTAGATTTTATGAAAATAACTGGTTAGTTAATTGAAAAACATGTCACAGGTATCATAGTTCAATGTAAACCCGTATATATTTGTATTAAGGTTATTGCTTTTCGATCAACTTACACAACAAAATAAGATACTGTAAGAACATGAACAAAACATTGATAGAATAAAAAATAGGCAGATGTGTAGGCTCCTTAACAGCTTCTACCCCCAAGCCTTATCTTCTCTACAGCGAGCTGTCTTTGATATGAGGAGCTAAGAGTCATGTCTCGAATGTTTAGAAAACAGCTCTGGAAACAGAGTGTCTCAAGAGTGATCAAGGTAAGAGATTGTCACTGTAGGATTTGTGTGATGATAGGGGGAGATGAAGTAGAGCTACTGGAGACAACAAGCACCTAGTGGGTCCTCGCCAAATAATGGTTAGGGACAGGTCATCTATTTTATCACAGATTGGGGCCAATATGGTGTGCATGTTGTTGACTGTTTGATAAATGTATAGGCTCCAGAGTACAACTGAACTGAGATCAGTCGTGGGTCAGGATTGGCTCCCGGTCTTGTTCTGTAGAATTGTGATAAATTCTGTCGAAACAAGCAATTTCAGTCAGTATTTTCTTGTTACAATTTATGATACAGACATTGTTTTCAATGGTGTTCATTGCAAATATCAAATGGATTACAAGACACACCATGCCCAAAAGCCCATGTAACAGCTGTTAGTCCTTTTCTCCTGAAGTATTTCTTGATTTGTTTTGTCAGGATATTTTCATTCAAGCCATTCAGTTCTTATCTGAGCTGAAAGCTTGTAGACAGTTGAGGCTGCCATTGTGTACTCTTGATGCTTGATGCTTGGTGATTTATGCTCGGTGTGCTGTAGTGTTTCTCTGTAGGCTGAAGCCTGAGGTGGCTGTTTGCTCATCATGAAAGTCTTGGACTGGAATCACTGCCAGCCCAGGGAGCAGGTGTGATGTCTGTGTCGCCCAGCAATCCCTGTCTTGGCTAGCTTAGATAAGCATGTATATCCTCCAGTGGTTCTGTTCAGGCAGTGTGGTGAATCAGTATTGTACTGGCTGGCCTGCGTTGCACATGCTGCGTCTATTGGCACCCTTTTCCCTACATCGTGCACTACTTTTGACCAGAGACCAAGCAGTGCACTATATAGAGAGTAGGGTTCCATTTAGGATGAGGTCTGGGGCTTGTGTTTGTCCAATAGGTCAATAGCTGTGTTTGGTCTTTCGTGTCCAGGCTTGATGACTGCTGGCTGCTGTCTCTGATCTGATGCATGCTGTAAATCTTTAGCCATCTTCTTCTGCTATCTGCTACTCCCACCAGATACCTGGATGGAACTCATGTGGAGCTATCTTTCAGTTGGGTTTATCCATTGGGGTTATCAATTAAGCCATAGTAAATGTCACTCAGACTTGGCCTTGACGTCTTTAAAGTGCAATAGAGACAGACCGGTGAGCTGGCTTGGCATGAATAACTCAACAGTCTGAATGTGACCACGCTTTATCCATGGCATCAAATGCATTCTTAGGGGCAAATGTATAGTGTTTGCCAAATAGTAACATGCCAGTGTAGATATAAAGAAATGCAGGAAAAGCTTAAGTGTGCTTAGTATTCCTGGTCTGCCGGTAAATGGTCTGGCCAGTAGCTATAAAATGTTTTGTTGTCAAGTTGCAATGTGCTGAACCCAAAGGGACTAGATCCCAAAATAAATGGACCCTTGCAAGTAAAAGGTAGCTTAACCTAGAATAGAACACTTCTCCAGACAACACAGGCTAAATTCCAGACTGTCAATGAGGAAAATATAACCAGAGTTTGAAAGAGTTTGCATCCGGCCCACAAAATACAACACAAAGTCGGCTTAATTTATTGGCTTGCCTTTTTCCTGCTGTTACCTAGCAGCAGCACCAAGCAACTCATTGTAGTAGATTTTACTATCTCTATTCTCTGTCTTCTTTAACATGAGGCCCCCAGCCACTGGGCTATCCAGAGTAGTGTTATAGGCTAGCCAGAGTGGGATGTTAATTTCCTATCTGTGCTGTTTGTGCTACTGTCTGGACGTTTCACTGTATATAACCTGGGGATAGCTAGTGGGTAGGAGTGGTATAGAAGACAGAGAAAGAGGCATCGCTAAAGAGTCTAGAGTATATGGAAAATGTTTTATTGGAGATCATGGTTCAAGAGATTTCAATGAAGGAATAGGCTATCACTTTCATTTTCACTTCTTTGTGTGGGATTTTGCTGAGTTTACAGTTTTTTTCATGGATTTTTACTGTTAATAACAAAGCTGCAGTATATATTGAAGATATTGTATTTTTTTCTGATATTTCTTCAAGGAAGTTTGCACGTGTCCTGAATTCTGCTGTCTTGGCTGACATGTGAAAGTGATTGTCATTCTGTGAACCTTTTGAACAATGGCTGACTTAAAGTCTAGAAGGAGCAAAAGGGAGCCTCAATCCTCTCTCATATCTAACAGCGAGATTGTTGCATTCCAAGTATGTGTGAATGACCCTGTTGTATCCAGTCATTATCATTTGAATTACTTTAATTGTTTCTAGGCTGAAATATGAATCAGAATTTGGTTCCACCTCTTGTCGAAGCAATCCTTCCAGTTTGAGTCTGTATTGGGGTTGACTTGATGATACCTCTCTCTGTCTCTCTGTTTGCAGCAAAAGCTGAAAGAGGAGCGTGAGGCTAAGAGAGCTCAGCTGGATGGCAGACATGACTACGTCCTCAGCATCGTGGCTTCCTGCCTGGGCCTGGAGAAGGCTGGCATGGAGGATGCCATTCTGGAGGGAACTCAGGTAGGTCATAACACTTCACCACTGTTCCACCTACATCAATCCCCTGTACTGTGGTCCTTTGTGACATACGGTTGAGTAGCTGGCCACTGCTTGCGGATGCAACATTTGTTTCTACATTTCAAGATGACCTGTATTGTAATAACTTCTGCTAAAGCGATTGAATCAAGTAAAAGTAAATGAATTGTGGAAACGGTGATTGTGATGAACCTGTCTCTTAATAGATTGAGCGCATGGAGCAGTTCTTTGTGGCTGAGGGACTTCCTCATATCATGTTCTACTATCAGGATGTGGAGCCAGCTGAAGCAGGTGAGATGATTGGCTATGTAGGGAAATAATGGGGGAATATAATATTAGCAGAGTAATAACACAATTAATAGTAGATTACAGCTCAAAGAGGTTGAATCTTGCTAACAGTTAGAGTAATGTATCTTACCCTTCTTCCTGTCGTAAAGATGATATAGTGGGTATTGGGTAACTGCTTTGTTTGTCTCCCTAGCAGCAGCAGCAGCAGCTGCCTTGGCCCCCAACCGGAGTAAGAAGGCCAAGGTGTTTGTCACTGAGGGCAAAGATGTGGCTCTGACTGGTGTCTGTGTGTTCTTCACAAGAGCCAACCCCTCCAAGGCTATCACCTCTGAGAATGTGCACAGGGTGAGTCTCCACCTTACTATCTTACCAACACAAGGCTCTCCAACCCTGTTCCTGGAGAGCTACCGTCCTTTAGGTTTTCACTCCAACCCTAATCTAGCACACCTGATTCTAATAATTAGTTGGTTGATGAGCTGAATCAGGTTAGTTACAACTGGGGTTGGATTGAAAACCTACTGGAGGGTAGCTCTCCAGGAACAGGGTTGGAGAACCCTGATACAACGCATTGTCAGCATTAGACGTTTTATCAATATTTCTATGTCTAAGGGCTTAAACAATGTTCGTATAACAATGTTCTTATCATTCATAACACTATTTAACTTTGCATTCAGGCGAACAATGTTAGTAACAGTATGACATGTCAACCCAATCTTTGCTTCTAAAATGGTGTCATCCCCTGGCCTACTGTGCGGTCATGTCTATCTAAAGTTCTCTGGCCCTGGTAGGAGGTGAATTTCAACATGCTGGACACCACAGAGGTAGGCCTGCTAAAAAGCGTGGAGCAGCTGCTGTCTGAGATCTTCATACCCAGCCTGAAGAAGATGAACCATGGCTGGGGAGAGCTGGCCAGTCCACAGGCCCAGTCAGTTAAACAGGAATTCATCAGCTCACTGGACAGCTTTGTGTCTGTGCTGGCCGGGGCGCAAGAGAGCCTGCAGGAGAAGGTAGGTGACATGCACGCTCAACAGACCTGGATTCAAATACAATTTAAAATATCTCAATTACTTTCTCATGCATTTCAAAGTAATTATTCAGATGTGTTTTATTTGAAAAGACAAGTAGTTGAATATTGGAATGTATTTGGAAACTCTAATACACTGACTCAAATACACTCTCATGTATTTAACCCAGGTATTTGAAAATAGCATTTAAAATAAGTATTTTCAAATACTTTCAAAAAGTATGCTATTTATAGAAAATTATTTGAAAATACTTTAAAATAATTCCAATATATGTCGTTTATTCAGGCCACATTACTCAAATACGCAGAAAATAAGTATTTAAATAACAAATAATCAAATACACACACACACATGCTTATCAAAACAAACAAATGTCATTTTGCAATTACGAATATATGGATATACAATTGATATCATTAATCGTTTCATTTAGGTGAATCTAAAAGAGTGTGACGAATTTGACCTGAAGACACTGAAAGGCCCGTCTGACTACATTGCTGTGGCTAACAGCACAGAGGCAACAGAGAAGATAGAGGCCTGTATGAAAGTGTGGATCAAACAGATTGAACAGGTAAAATAGATTGAACCTCAATAGCATCATGCACATCTTTCCCCACCATGGACCTGTTTTATTGTGGGTGGAGGTGTGTGTTCAATATAGTCAATACAATACAACTTTATTTATCCTCTCAGGGGAAATTACATCAAGATCCACCACATCTAATACAGTTTACAGATATCACATTCCCCAATCAGCAGTGATTGTGTTGTATCCAGGTGCTGGCTGAGAGTGACCAGCTGAGGAAGGAGGCAGATGACCTGGGGCCTGGCTGAGCTGGACCACTGGAAGAAACGCATGTCCCGCTTCAACTACCTCCTGGACCAGCTCAAGAGCCCCGATGTCAAGGCTGTCCTGGGCGTGCTCATGATGGCCAAGTCCAAACTCATCAAGGTGAGCAAGCTGTTACACCATGTCCTCCGTAACACAGGAGTAGATGTTAAAGGCCTGCTAATAAAATGTTCAAATCTCAATTTCGATTTTTCCTACTTGAGACTCGTTCGTGGGAGTCAGTCACATGAAAAAAATTAAATAAAGCACTCCTCTATGCTTACTGTATGTGGCTCTCATATCTGAATTCAGTTGGTGTTTTCTGTATTACTGTAGCAGAATATTTACAGTGCATGTTTGATGACTGTATCTGTCCCAACAGTCCTGGCGAGAGCTGGACACCAGGATCACTGACTCAGCCAACGAGGCCAAGGACAATGTGAAGTACCTCTACACTCTGGAGAGGTTCTGTGACCCGCTCTACAACAGTGACCCTGTGAGAAACTAATATTGTATACAGTTTTCAATATCTTCTTCTAAGATTTACTAACTACAGACTTACATAGTTTGCCAGTTTCCCGGACACAGATTATGTCTAATCTTGGACTAAGAAGCACTCTCAATTAAAAACCTTTTGGTCCAGGACTAGGCTTAATCTGCGAAACCGGATCACTATGTATATCGATCTTAATGGATTTGAAAACTCATCATTGTATGATTGTATTGTATGCTAAATGAACGCAGGTGTCGATGGTAGAGGCCATTCCAGGCCTGATCAACGCCATCCGGATGATTCACAGTATCTCCCGCTACTACAACACCTCAGAGAAGATCACCTCCCTGTTTGTCAAGGTCATTATTGCTAAGATACTGTATTTAACCACCAAGAAGAATAGGTGACTGTAGATCTCGTAAAAGCTGGCGAATTTATTACATTTCATCATTAGAAGTGTATTGCAATTAATCTTGTCAATTATTCTTTGATGTTCTTGGTGCATTTCTTCTTACCACCTGGTCTCATGTTAGCTGAAGTGCTGTCTACTTCCCTCCCAAGCCTGTTAACCAGTCATCCCATCGAGGTTGTTTATTAGAGAGGCACGCAAAAAATGTATCCTTTTTTCTTCTGTATCTCCATGTCTTAGGTTACCAACCAGATGATTACAGCATGTAAGGCTTACATCACCAACAACGGGTCTGCGTCCATATGGGACCAGCCTCAGGGTGTTGTAGCTGAGAAACTGAAAGCTGCTATCCACCTAAATCAGGTACTGCTTTCATACACCAAGTACTTGTTCAACACACTTTAACCAGATCATTTAAAATACTGTGCTAAATCAAGGCACAAAGACATTTGCGTTTTGAAAGTACAGGCCCTTAAGAGCTTTAATCTATAAATAATCTATTATCTCTAGTGTAATACCATAACATCCTTTACGCACTTCTCACAAATGAACTCTTTTACAGTATAACTTCCTTTCCATGCTCCTCAAATTACTTTTAATCTGGATCCCATCTATCTCATTATAGGAGTACCAGAAGTGCTTCCACAAGACCAAGGAGAAGCTGGAGCAGAGTCCCTCCGAGAGGCAGTTTGATTTCAGTGAGATGTACATCTTTGGGAAGTTTGAGACGTTCCAACGACGCCTCTACAAGATCCTCAACATGTTCAGCACCATAACTACCTACTCAGCCCTACAGGACTCCAAGATAGAAGGCCTGGAAACTATGGCAACCACGTTTCAGGTACACTGTCTGGAGATTAGACTACTTTGAGATGTTACCCTTTTAAATGTGACTTTTTAAATCACATTACATTTTTAGACGTTACCTTTTTAAATGTTACCTTTTTACACGTTACCTTTTTAGACGTTACCTTTTTACACGTTACCTTTTTACACGTTACCTTTTTACACGTTACCTTTTTAGACGTTACCTTTTTAGACGTTAACTTTTTACACGTTACCTTTTTACATGTTACCTTTTTACATGTTACCTTTTTACACGTTACCTTTTTACATGTTACCTTTTTACATGTTACCTTTTTACACGTTACCTTTTTACATGTTACCTTTTTACACGTTACCTTTTTAGACGTTACCTTTTTAGATGTTTTTCCTTGCAACTGTAGTAATGTTAGATCTGATCTTTCTATTGCTTCCACTGGACAGACTGCAGAAATGCAGGGGAAATGGGAGGTCACTTTTGCACAGAGTTTTTTTTGTCCTTGTTTTTGTCCATCAAATCAAATCAAATTAAATTTTATTTGTCACATACACATGGTTAGCAGATGTTAATGCAAGTGTAGAGAAATGCTTGTGCTTCTAGTTCCGACCATGCAGTAGTATCTAACAAGTAATCTAACAAATTCACAACAACTACCTTATACACACAAGAGTAAAGGAATGAATACGAGTATGTACATATAAATATATGGATGAGCGATGGCTGACCGGCGTAGGCAAGATGCAGTAGATGGTAGAGTACAGTATATACATATGAGATGAGTAATGTAGTATATGTAAACATTACATAAATGGCATCGTTTAAAGTGGCTAGTGATACATTTATTTCATCAAATTTTTTATTATTAAAGTGGCTAGAGATTTGAGTCGATGGCCGAACGGCATAGGCAAGATTCAGTAGATGGTATAGAGTACAGTGTATACATTTGATATGAGTAATGTCGGATATGTAAACATTATATACAAAATTGTTTAAAGTGGCTAGTGATACATTTGTTACATCCAATTCCTATTATTTAAAGTGGCTAGAGATTTAAATCAGTATGTTGGCAGCAGCCACTCAATGTTAGTGATAGCCGCTTAACAGTCTGATGGCCTTGAGATAGAAGCTGTTTTTCAGTCTCTTGGTCCCAGCTTTGATGCACCTGTACTGACCTCGCATTCTGATGAACTTCCGGCGCCGACAGAGATGGCAGCCTCGCTTCACGTTCTCAGGAAACCATGCAGTATTTTGTTTTTTTATGTATTACTTCTTACATTATTACCCCGGGAAATATTAAGTTTTATTACATACAACCGGGAGGAACTATTGGATATAAGAGCAACGTCAACTTACCAACATTACGACCAGGAATACGACTTTCCCAAAGAGGATTCTCGGTTTGCTAACCCAAACACAACAATAGACTGGATAGCACCCGGCTACTCAAAGCAACGGCGCCGAGAAGAGGGAAATGCGCCGGTCTTTTGGTCAAGCTACGTCGACAGGCGCATCGTGCACCTCTCCCGAGTATTTTAATCGCCAATGTACAGTCTCTTGACAACAAAGTAGACGAAATCCGATCGAGGGTTGCCTTTCAGAGAGACATCCGAGACTGCAACGTTCTTTGCTTCACGGAAACATGGCTCACTCAGGACACGTTATCGAGTCGGTACAGCCACCTGGTTTCTCCACGCATCGCGCCGACAGAAACAAACATCTCTCTGGTAAGAAGAAGGGCGGGGTGTGTGTCTTATGATTAACGAGACGTGGTGTGATCATAACAACATACAGGAACTCAAGTCCTTTTGTTCACCTGACATAGAATTCATTACAATCAAATGCACACCGCATTATCTACCAAGAGAATTCTCTTCGATTATAATCACAGCCGTGTACATCCCCCCTCAAGCTGATACATCGACGGCATTGAAAGAAATTCATCGGACTCTATGTAAACTGGAAACCACATATCCTGAGGCTGCATTTATTGTGGCTGGGGATTTTAATAAGGCTAATTTAAGAACAAGGCTCCCGAAATTTTACCAGCATATCGAATGTGCCACCGGGCTGGTAAAATCCTGGATCACTGTTATTCCAACTTCCGTGATGCATACAAGGCTATTCTCCGCCCTCCTTTCGCAAGTCTGACCATGACTCCATTTTGTTGCTCCCAGCCTACAAACAGAAACTAAAACAGGAAACGCCCGTTCTCAGGTCTGTTCAACGCTGGTCCGACCAATCTGATTCCATGCTGCAAGATTGCTTCGAGCACGTGGACTGGGATATGTTCGGATAGCATCTGACAACAACATTGATGTATATGCTGATTCGGTGAGCGAGTTTATTAGCAAGTGCATTGGTGATGTTGTACCCATAGCAAATATTAAAACCTTCCCCAACCAGAAACCGTGGATTGATGGCAGCATTCGCGCCAAAACTGAAAGCGCGAACCACTGCTTTAACCAGGGTAAGGCTAGCGGAAACATGACTGAATACAAACAGTTTAGCTATTCCCTCCGCAAGGCAATCAAACAAGCTAAGCGTCAATATAGAGACAAAGTAGAGTCACAATTCAACGGCTCAGACACAAGAGGAATGTGGCAGGGTCTACAGTCAATCACGGACTACAAAAAGAAAACCAGCCCTGTCGCGGACCATGACGTCCTGCTCCCAGACCAACTAAACAACTTCTTTGCTCGCTTTGAGGACAATGCAGTGCCACCGACACGGCCCGCTACCAAAACCTGCGGGCTCACCTTCACCGCAGCTAATGTGAGAAAAACATTTAAATGTGTTAACCCTCGCAAGGCTGCCGGCCCAGATGGCATCCCTGGCCGTGTCCTCAGAGCATGCGCAGACCAGCTGGCTGGTGTGTTCACGGACATATTCAATCAGTCCCTATCCCAGTCTGCTGTTCCCACATGCTTCAAGAGGGCCACCATTGTTCCTGTTCCCAAGAAAGCTAAGGTGACTGAGCTAAATGACTATCGTCCCGTAGCCCCGACTATCGCCCCGACTATCGCCCCGTAGCACTCACTTCTGTCATCATGAAGTGCTTTGAGACAGCGGGGTGAACAGGCAGTGGCTCGGGTGGTTGTTGTCCTTGATGATCTTTTTGGCCTTCCTGTGACATCGGGTGGTGTAGGTGTCCTGGAGGGCAGGTAGTTTACCCCCGGTGATGCGTTGTGCAGTCCTCACTACCCTCTGGAGAGCCTTACGGTTGTGGGCGGAGCAGTTGCCGTACCAGGCGGTGATACAGCCCGACAGGATGCTCTCGATTGTGCATCTGTAGAAGTTTGTGAGTGTTTTTGGTGACAAGCCAAATTTCTTCAGCCTCCTGAGGTTGAAGAGGCGCTGTTGCGCCTTCTTCACCACGCTGTCTGTGTGGGTGGACCATTTCAGTTTGTCCGTGATGTGTATGCCGAGGAACTTAAAACTTTCCACCTTCTCCACTACTGTCTCGTCGATGTGGATAGGGGGGTGCTTCCTCAGCTGTTTCCTGAAGTCCACGATCATCTCCTTAGTTTTGTTGACGTTGAGTGAGAGGTTATTTTCCTGACACCACACTCCGAGGGCCCTCACTTCCTCCCTGTAGGCCGTCTCGTCGTTGTTGGTAATCAAGCCTACCACTGTAGGGTCGTCAGCAAACTGTAGGGTCGTCAGCAAAATGATTGAGTTGGAGGCGTGCTTGGCCATGCAGTCATGTGCATGCCTCATCATCATTATCATCAACTCTACCAAGCAATATACGTAGCCATATTAAACTCCTAACTGTAATGATCAGGAGCCATTTCACAAAGTAAAAAGTCATATTTGTTACTCTGCACAAAATCTGTCCTCAATTTATTGGATTGTGTTGAACTTAGCATTTGTTTTAATGAGCAGAAGCGGACCCATTACTAAGTCCTGATGGCCTTTTGTAAAGGCTAACAGTTTGTTCACAGGAGCCAGGATATATATATTTTATGGTAAGCTGCTCTTGGGAAAAATTACTGCTATTTTATACACTGCTGTTCATCCCTGCCGTTGTAGATGGAGGATCTTTAAATAGGGATGGTGTCCAGCCAGAAACTGCATGTCATCATCACCCAACAGTCTAACAACATTCAACGGAAACATTGTTGACAGTCTTTTGGCTTTGGTTGGAATGAAGACAGACACAAGAAATGATCAAAAGCCTCAAGAGCTGTGGAAAGAATGGAAAAATAACCTGTCTGTCTTTTATTTTCAGAGCATTGTGTTGACCATGGAGAAAAAGCCCTACAGTTTCCTTGATCAGAGAAGAACAGACTTTGATCAGGACTATGATGAGTTTTGTAAAAATACCACTGACTTACATGTAAGTTCACATTTAATAACAAACTTACCGGTAAATCATAACAAAACACATCTGAATAATTTCATAATTTACTTGCACAATTGTTTGTTGTGTTCATTTGCTTTCAGAATCAGCTGAAGACCTTCATGGATAACACATTCGATAAGATTCAAAACACAGAGAGGGCTTTGAATGTACTGAAGAAATTTGAAAGGTACAGTTATTTCAGTCCACCTTTATTTCAAACAAACCTTTAATTAATTTCAGTCCATTTAACAGCCATTTCATTCACTCTCCATTTGATATCAAAATCTCCCCTTACATCACTAAGACTTGGCATTCCAGACCTGGGCATCGATGAGAAGTACCAGCAGATCCTTCAGAACTATGGGAGAGACATAGAGATGGTGTCCCGTAACTACACCAAGCAGAAGATGGATCCTCCCATTGGCCGGGACCTGCCCCCGGTATCCGGTAAGATCCTGTGGGCCCGCCAGCTGTACCGGAGGATCCAGGACCCCATGGATCTGTTTCAGGAACACCCTGGGGTGCTGGCTACGCCTAAGGCCAAACGCATAATCAGGAACTACAACAGGGTGGCCAGGGTGCTGCTAGAGTTTGAGATGCTCTACCACAGTGGATGGATGAAGCAGGTGAGACAGGGCCCCTCCTGGTTATCTTATTTATTGTGATCTTAAAGGCAAAACGGATTCTTAATCACCTTTCCTACTCTGAGACTCTTGATTCGGTCTCTGGTGTTCTGGCTGGACCTATACTCCAGTAGCACAGCAGCGCTATTAATGCTTATCTGTACCTTATCTGTAGCCATGTCCCAGATCTGTGCTGTCGTAGTTGGCAAGACTGATATTACTTTTGATTGACTTGTTGATTTCCCACAGACATACTGTAGATGACTCATATCCCTCATATGCTCTCTTGCTCTCTCTCTCTCTCTCTCTCTCTCTCTCTCTCTCTCTCTCTCTCTCTCTCAATCTCTCACTCTGTCACACTCTTGCTGTCTCTCTCCATTTCTCTCTCTCTCTGTCTGTCTCTCCCTCTACATCTCTCTCTCTCTCTGTCTCTCTCTCTCTCTGTCTCTCTCTCTCTCTTTGTCTCTCTCTCTCTCTCGCTCTCTCTCACTCTTTCTCACTCCCCAGATCGAGGAGGTCAGACTGGGCCTCCAGGCCTCTTTACTGGTCAAATGTCCCGATACGGGGGACATGTTTGTCAACTTTGACCCCCAGATCCTGACTCAGATTAGGGAGACAGACTGCATGACCAGGATGAGGCTGGAGATTCCTCCCTTTTCAGCCATCTTACAGCAGAAACAAGATGCCCTGAAGAAGAACTACAACAAGCTGCAGGTACACTATGTTTCCCATGATGCCTTCAGATCAACTGAAGCATATTGAGCATCATACTGTATCCTGTATCTTTAAAAAGCTTTACATACACTCAACAACAGTAATAAAAGGGCTGTCATTTCAATTAATTTTGAATTGAGTAGAAAGTCCTATGGGCTGGTATTTAGTCAGGAGAATCTTAATGCGATGATTAGAAGACATTATAAGGGTGAAGACATTATAACGGCAGGCATTAAGTAAAGTGTTATTACTAATTTCTCTATTTCTGACGCACATCCACAGCTGGTTCTGACAGAGAACGCCAGGGTCCGGGCTAAGATCCAGAGTGCCTTTGGGCAGCTGGTGATGCCTCATGTTGCTAAGGTAGACGAAGCCATTTTGCCAGGCCTGACCTCCCTCAACTGGACCTCACTGAACATCGAGAAATACCTCAGCTGTATCAACAGTGCTCTCAGTATGTAACCATGTCCAATCTAACCTTGTCAGCACTGTACTGTGCTCTGTCATAGCACCATACTATAAAACGTCAGAACAATCTCACCACAATAACCAGAACAGTAAGCACACCTAAACTTTGACGTCATTTGATCGCAGCTAATTGTGCCTGATCAACTCATGTCAAATATCCCATTGGAAAAAGTTATATCTGCTGTCCCAGTGGGCAAAGCTGATTGTAACTGCTGTTTCCTTGTGACCCCTGGTGACACCGTGGTGCTGTGTATGACCTCTGACCTGTAACCTGTGTGTCCAGCGGACCTGGAGCTGCTGATGGACAGAGTGAATGACCTGGTGGAGTTCAGAATAGACGCTGTGCTGCAAGAGATGAGTGGAGCCACACTGTGGGTTCTGCCCCTGGAGGAACCTTTCAGCTGTGAAGAGTTTGTTCAGACCACCAGGGTAAACAAAGATTCCCTCTGTATTACTCATGTGTTATACACATACATGCTTGTTAGGCATAATAATTGCATAATCAACAGCCTGTAATGATAACACAGTCACTCATCCTCAGTGCTAACAACATTGACGAGACAAAACAGTATATTTAGTTCAATTCTAGTTCAGTATAAACACAGTATTTATGCATATAGGACCAGGGTAGGCAACCCTGGTCCTGGAGTGCTGCAGGTACTTAATGTATTTGATTTAACCAACCTGGTTGTGGTGCCTAGTTGGAACAAAATCCTGCAGTACCTGCAGCACTCCAGGAACAGGGTTGCCTACCCCTGATATAGGCTAATGTACTTTCTTCTGTTATGTCATGGTAGGAGCTGTGTATGAAGGGAGCTCAGAGTCTCCATGCCAAGAGTTCTCAGGTGGAGGAGGCGACCAACGAGCTCATCAACATGCTGCTGGAGTTTGAACTGAACAAGGAGGGGGAGGAGGAACTGCTAGAGGAGAGCAGGACTGATATGGACCTAGTGGAGAGTGATGGTACTGTAACCTACAGTTTCAACTGTGATAATCATGATGCAGCGAAACTCGAACGGAGAGTGATAACAGGGTCAGAAAAATACAAGGGAAAGGGTACAATAACAAAACGGTTGTTCAGGTTCACAAAGACTGACTGTTACAGACTGAGAAAGTGTGCGTGCCTGTGTGTATTCACGACTGTTCATGCCTCTTCCCAGGGAAGTCAGAGGGTCTCATCAACCTGCTATCTCGTAACACCACGGCGGCGAGCACCACGGGCCCCCCGTCTCCCCTGGTGAAGAGGAAGAAGAAGAGAGACCTGCTGGAGGTGATGGAGGAGGAGGCTGAAGAGCTTCTGTCCCACTTCAACCACCTTAACGTGGACGCCCTGCTGAGGCTCACACGCAACACCCTGGAGACCCTCCGCAAACGCCTCCACGCCTCCTCACTACTGCACTTCCTGAGTAAGTTCCATCAATGTAATGTATTTATAAAGCCCCTTTTACATCAGCAGTTGTCACAAAGTTGTCACAAAGGGCCACCCTTTGTCACAAAGGGCCACATGTTGGTGTAAGGTGGGGCCGTCATAAAGCGGAGGGTTTCCCATTCCATTTCTCACCTTCTTCAATACCGGCCCATCTCCCCACAGCAGAGAGTGATTCCCCCAGCCATCTGAAGGGCAGTAGTCAGCAGCCTATCTTCAGGACCAGTGTGACCCTGTCCATCCCCAACATCACCATGGTCCCAACCATGGATGAGGTCCAGCAGGCTCTGAACCGGGCTGTGGAGTGTGTGGTCAGTGTCAGCAAAGGAGTGGGCCAGTGGAGCAAGGAGAGGATCTCCAAGGTGAGCTTGTCGTGGCTTAAAGCTCCAATGCAGCAGTTTTTATCTCAATATCAATTAATTTATGGGTAACAATTAAGTACCTTACTGTGATTGTTTTCAATTAGAAGAAAACATTTGTTTTCAATTAGAAGAAAAAAATGGTTTCTTAGCAATGAGCTATTTCTCAAGCAAGAATTTGCTAGGACTGTCTGGGAGTGGTCTGAATGGGGAGGGAAAAACTGAAAACCAGCTGTTATTGCCAGGCCAAAACTCCATCCCACAAAACAGGCTGAAATGTCAGGCAGTCTTGACAAACAGCTCGCACAATAAAAGGGCATTATCATAATTTTCATATTATTCCAACATCATAGTGTGGAAATAAATACAAAACACATTCAAATCAAATCATGAGATTAAGGTTTTAGTTAGTCTTAAAACAAAGACCAAACATGAATTATTCTGTTCATGCCAACACAGAGGAAGATGAGTGAGAGACGCATGGCTGCTCTGAGACAGGACAAGAGTGACAGTGAGTCAGAGGACGGAGAGACCACCTACAGGAGCCTGGCTGATGGCAGTACCTCAGACATCTCCACCTCTGTGACCCAGGCCATACCCTACCAGGCCAGGAACTACTACAAGAGTGTGTCTGAAAACAAAGAGATCATCAAGCTGGTGTCTGTGCTCAGCACCTCCATCAACTCTACCAAGAAGGTACATACAGGTGTACACAAAATAAAAAGTCTGTTTCTCCTGTTTTCCTAATGTTCTAACTAAATTCGAACTATTTTGTGTTTGATATTGACACCTATCCCCTAAGATGTTGATGTGAAAATGAAAATGACCTAAATCAAATCAATTAAATTCAAACATTATTGAAAGTGCATTTAAGACCTGGCTGTTGTGTTGTTGTTGTCCAGGAGGTGATGAATGCTCTGGACCGCTTCAGCCATTACCACCACGTCTGGAGGAAGGAGCGAGAGGACACCATCCAGAAGTTCAGCCAGGGCAGCCCTCTGCTGTCTGAGTTTGAGTCTCAGATCCTCTACTACAAAGACCTGGAGCTGGAGATCAACGCTGAGCCTGAGTACATCACTGTAGGAGCTCTGGCCCTCTATACAGGTAGAGTACATCACTGTAGGAGCTCTGGCCCTCCATACAGGTAGAGTACATCACTGTAGGAGCTCTGGCCCTCTATACAGGTAGAGTACATCACTGTAGGAGCTCTGGCCCTCTATACAGGTAGAGTACATCACTGTAGGAACTCTGGCCCTCCATACAGGTAGAGTACATCACTGTAAGAGCTCTGGCCCTCCATACAGGTAGAGTACATCACTGTAGGAGCTCTGGCCCTCCATACAGGTAGAGTACATCACTGTAGGAGCTCTGGCCCTCCATACAGGTAGAGTACATCACTGTAGGAGCTCTGGCCCTCTATACAGGTATAGTACATCACTGTAGGAGCTCTGGCCCTCCATACAGGTAGAGTACATCACTGTAGGAGCTCTGGCCCTCTTTTCAGGTAGAATACATCACTGTGGGAGCTCCTGCCTTCTATATAGGTAGAATATGTCACTGTTGGAGAACTGGCCCTCTATACAGGTACAGTTGAAGTCGGAAGTTTACATACAGCCAAATACATTTAAACTCAGTTTTTAACAATTCCTGACATTTAATTATAGTAAAAAATCCCTGTCTTAGGTCAGTTAGGATCACCACTTTATTTTAAGAATGTGAAATGTCAGAATAATACTAGAGAGAATGATTTATTTCAGCTTTTATTTCTTTCATCACATTCCCAGTGTGTCAGAAGTTTACATACACTCAATTAGTATTTGGTAGCATTGCCTTTAAATTGTTTAACTTGGGTCAAACGTTTTGGGTAGCCTTCCACAAGCTTCCCACAATAAGTTGGGTGAATTTTGGCCCATTCCTCCTGACAGAACTGGTTTATAGGCCTCCTTGCTCGCACGCACTTTTTCAGTTCTGCCCACACATTTTCTATAGGATTGAGGTCAGGGCTTTGTGATGGCCACTCCAATACCTTGACTTTGTTGTCCTTAAGCCATTTTGACACAACTTTGGAAGTATGCTTGGGGTCATTGTCCATTTGGAAGACCCATTTGCGACCAAGCTTTAACTTCCTGACTTATGTCTTGAGATGTTGCTTCAATATATCCACATAATTTTCCCTTCCTCATGATGCCATCTATTTTGTGAAGTGCACCAGTCCCTCCTGCAGCAAAGCACCCCCACAACATGATACTGCCACCCCCATGCTTTACGGTTGGGATGGTGTTCTTCAGCTTGCAAGCCTCCCCCTTTTTCCTCCAAACATAACGATGGTCATTATGGTCAAACAGTTCTATTTTTGTTTCATCAGACCAGAGGACGTTTTTCCAAAAAGTACTATCTTTGTCCCCATTTGCAGTTGCAAACCGTAGTCTGGCTTTTTAATGGCGGTTTTGGAGCAGTGGCTTCTTACTTGCTGAGCTGCCTTTCAGGTTATGTCGATATAGGACTTGTTTTACTGTGGATATAGATACTTTTGTACCTGTTTCCTCCAGCATCTTCACAAGGTCCTTTGCTGTTCTGGGATTGATTTGCACTTTTCGCACCAAAGTACATTCATCTCTAGGAGAACGCGTCTCCTTCCTGAGCGGTATGACGGCTGCGTGGTCTCATGGTGTTTATACTTGCGTACTATTGTTTGTGCAGATGAACGTGGTACCTTCAGGGGTTTGGAAATTACTCCCAAGGATGAACCAGACTTGTGGAGGTCTAAAAAACAATTCTGAAATGTTCCAAGCTGTTTAAAGGCACAGTCAACTTAATGTATGTAAACTTCTGACCCACTGGAATTGTGATACAGTGAATTATAAGTGAAATAATCTGTCTGTAAACAATTGTTGGAAAACTTACTTGTGTCATGCACAAAGAAGATGTCCTAACCGACTTGCCAAAACTGTAGTGTGTTAACAAGAAGTTTGTGGAGTGGTTGAAAAACAAGTTTTAATGACTCCAACCTAAGTGTATGTAAACTTCCAACTTCAACTGTACATAGCCGTGGGAAGTAGGGGTGCTGAGGGTGCTGCAGCACCCCATGAAAAATCGAAAAATATAAAATAAAATACAGGTAACTGTAGACTGACCTGTATGTCTCTACAACTTTCTCCCTGTTATGTGAAATTTCGGGCTATTTCAAATCAATTAACTGCTAATCCCCTGCATTAACCTCACAAGACAACCCTGCCAAATATAACTGCACAGGTTCTTAGTAGAATTTCACAATACTGTTATTTTATTTTTCAACACTGCATGAATATCTGACTATTATCAGACTAATATCGGATTTGTTGTTGAACAGCTGACCTGAAGATGGCCCTGACTGCGGAGACTAAGAGCTGGATGGTGGACTATGGCCTGCACTGTAACAGGAAGTACCGGACAGATATGGAGAACATCTTCACGTTAGTGGACGAGGCGGCAAAGAAACTGAACCGACCAATCAAAGACTTGGACGACATCCGCATCGCCATGGCATCGCTGAAGGAGATCAGAGAGCAGCAGATCTCCATTGACTTCCAAGTGGGACCCATAGAGGTAGGGAACACAAATGCATACTTCTTTCAGAGAGACAGTGGTGGAAAAAGTACCCAATTGTCATATTTGAGTAAAAGTATAGCTAAGCCAGTAAAATACTACCTGGGTAAAAGTCTAAAAAGTCTAAAAGTATTTGGTTTTAAATATGCTTAAGTATCAAAAGTAAATGTATAAATAATAAAACATTCCTTATATTAAGCAAAGCAGACAGCACCATTTTCTTGTTTTTAAATTGTATGGATAGCCAGAGGCACACTCCAACACTCACACATCATTTACAAAATATGTTTTTGTGTTTAGTGAGTCTGCCAAGCCAGAAGGAGTAGGGATGACCATGTGTTCTCTTGATAAATGCTTTAATTTGACATTTTTCCTGTCCTGCTAAGCATTCAAAATGTATTGAGTACTTTTGGTTGTCAGGGAAAATGTATGGAGTAAAAAGTACAGTATTTTCTTTAGGAATGTAGTGAAGTACAAGTAAAAGTAGTCAAAAATATGAATAGTAAAGTACAGATACCCCAAAAAACGACTTAAGTAGTACTTTAAAGTATTTTTACTTAAGTACTTTACACCACTGCAGAGAGATACTGTATGAATAATTCACTGAGACTATTTCATTCAGTAGGAGGCAAATCTTAATTCCCACCTAAGTCAAATTCTACTTAGTCGGGCATTGGTATCAATGGGTGAAAATTCAACTTAGGTGGAAGTTAGGATTTGCCCATAGTTTGATTAAGTCCTTGCAGTCTGTATTTGCTTTAGAGAAGACATTGAAGATCTGTGTTGTATTATGTGTCTGTTCAGTGCTGTGCATTCCCCTTTCCCTTTCCTAGGAGTCCTATGCCGTGCTCCATAAGTACGGCCTGGTAGTGGCGAAGGAGGAGGCAGAGAAGGTGGACACACTGCGCTACACCTGGGATAAGCTGCTAGCCCGCAGCACAGAGGTCCAGAATGAGCTGGTGTCCCTGCAGCCCAACTTCAGAGGAGAGCTCATAGACAACGTGCAGACGTTCGTGGAGGACTGTGGACACTTCTATCAGGACTATGACAAGGTTTAGACACGTCTCACAGCTCGTTATAGCTCTTACTCACAGCTACACAGCTACACCTAACACCAAGGCTGTCTAGGTCTTACTCACAGCTACACCTAACACCAAGGCTGTCTAGGTCTTACTCACAGCTACACAGCTACACCTAACACCAAGGCTGTCTAGGTCTTACTCACAGCTACACCTAACACCAAGGCTGTCTAGGTCTTACTCACAGCTACACCTAACACCAAGGCTGTCTAGGTCTTACTCACAGCTACACCTAACACCAAGGCTGTCTAGGTCTTACTCACAGCTACACCTAACACCAAGGCTGTCTAGGTCTTACTCACAGCTACACAGCTACACCTAACACCAAGGCTGTCTAGGTCTTACTCACAGCTACACCTAACACCAAGGCTGTCTAGGTCTTACTCACAGCTACACCTAACACCAAGGCTGTCTAGGTCTTACTCACAGCTACACCTAACACCAAGGCTGTCTAGGTCTTACTCACAGCTACACCTAACACCAAGGCTGTCTAGGTCTTACTCACAGCTACACAACTACACCTAACACCAAGGCTGTCTAGGTCTTACTCACAGCTACACCTAACACCAAGGCTGTCTAGGTCTTACTCACAGCTACACCTAACACCAAGGCTGTCTAGGTCTTACTCACAGCTACACAACTACACCTAACACCAAGGCTGTCTAGGTCTTACTCACAGCTACACCTAACACCAAGGCTGTCTAGGTCTTACTCACAGCTACACCTAACACCAAGGCTGTCTAGGTCTTACTCACAACTACACCTAACACCAAGGCTGTCTAGGTCTTACTCACAGCTACACCTAACACCAAGGCTGTCTAGGTCTTACTCACAGCTACACCTAACACCAAGGCTGTCTAGGTCTTACTCACAGCTACACCTAACACCAAGGCTGTCTAGGTCTTACTCACAGCTACACCTAACACCAAGGCTGTCTAGGTCTTACTCACAGCTACACCTAACACCAAGGCTTTCTAGGTCTTACTCACAGCTACACCTAACACCAAGGCTGTCTAGGTCTTACTCACAGCTACACCTAACACCAAGGCTGTCTAGGTCTTACTCACAGCTACACCTAACACCAAGGCTGTCTAGGTCTTACTCACAGCTACACCTAACACCAAGGCTGTCTAGGTCTTACTCACAGCTACACCTAACACCAAGGCTGTCTAGGTCTTACTCACAGCTACACCTAACACCAAGGCTGTCTAGGTCTTAGACATTTCTATTTCTATTACAGTTAACTTGGCACACTCTAAATAAGACTGCTAGCTTATTGCTGATGCAGGCTGTGTTTCATTCCCAGGGTGGTCCCATGGTTGTCGGACTGGCTCCCCAAGGCGCTAGTGACAGACTCATCATGTTTCAGGTGAGTACAGTGTGCATGTTCAAGAGAGGAATCTACAGTATATACTACTCTGCAGCACTTCATTTAAGTTGATACATTCACAGAGGTTTTCATTCACATGTTCTATGTCTTTTTTTATTTTTTATGAATTACTTATTTCTACAGTATTTAACATAGACAACAACATGCATGATTGTATTATTGTATGCTGTATGGTTTTGGAAATGATACATGTGACCATTCATGCACTTTACTGTACTCATTTCGTTTGGTCAGAATCGCTTTGACAACCTGTTCCGTAAGTACATCACCTACACTGGCGGAGAGGAGCTGTTTGGCCTGCCTGTGACCCAACACCCTCAGCTGCTGGAGATCAGGAGACAGCTCACCCTCCTCCAGAAGCTCTATGGACTCTACAACAGTGTCATCGACACCGTCAACGGCTACTATGACATCCTCTGGGCCGACATCCACATAGACAGGATCAATAACGAACTTCTTGACTTCCAGACGCGGTAAGGAAACCAAACTACAACCCAGACCATGAGAGACATTTACACAGAAATCATTGATGAATAATCTCATTGAGGATTTACATTTCCAAAAGGAAGTTACTAGATATTCTTGTTTTTTCACCCCCCATTTCCAGTTGTCGCAAGCTGCCCCGTGCCCTGAAAGAGTGGAAGGCATTCCTTGACCTGAAGAAAAGTATAGATGATTTCAACGAGTGTTGCCCCCTACTAGAACTGATGACCAACAAGGCCATGATGACGCGTCACTGGAAGAGAATCACAGAGGTGACAGGACACAGCTTCGAAGTGGAGACGGACACTTTTAAGCTGCGCAACATCATGGAAGCTCCGCTCCTCAAATGCAAAGAGGAAATTGAGGTGATTATGGATTTTTGTTGTTGCCGTTGGTGCTGAAACCCGGGAAGGAACCAGGTAATTGATTCTCTATAGCCGTACAACTACCGGTACTCCACTCACCATGACTATTCTGTACTGTAAATTGAGGCTAGAAAAAAAAAGGTTGTTTGACCTCAATGGGACAACTTGGTAAAACAAAGGTTAAATAAAGATAAATGTTGTTTGAACTCCCGCTGGGCAGGATATTTGCATCAGTGCGGTGAAGGAGAGGGACATTGAGCAGAAGCTGAAGCAGATGATTGCTGAGTGGGACAACAAGACGTTCACCTTCGCCAACTTCAAGACGCGAGGGGAGCTGCTGCTGAGGGGCGACAGCACCCGCTGAGATCATTACTAACATGGAGGACAGCCTCATGGTGCTGGGATCACTCATGAGCAACAGGTTAGACTAGAGACCTACTGGAGGCACAAATTACTTAGCCTGGAAATCTAGACTGATTTCTGCTTCATTTTTGTTTACAATAGTGAAATGTAGCCTAATTCAGTCTTGATTTTGAGGCAACAAATGACCTGGGGGTTCGGAGTGATGCATGATTTCTTCTCAATTGTTTATCATATTTCAGCACAGGAGGTTGGTGGGACCTTAATTGGGGAGAACGGGCTTGTGGTAATGACTGGAGCGCCATCAGTGGAATGGTATCAAACACATGGTTTCCAGGTGTTTGATGCCATTCCATTTGCTCCGTTCCGGCCATTATTATGAGCCCCCTCAGCAGCCTCCACTGTATTTCAGCATCCAGTTGACTTGTCATCTAGAGTTCAGCAGTTGTGTTGTTTGTGTTTAGACTGAGGGTGCTATGCATAAATCCCTGTAAGGTTTTAGCTGCATTGTACAGACCTTTAGTGTTGTTTGTGTACTGTAGTAGTCAATGCTTGACTCAGATGATGACTTGGTGTTCCACAGGTACAACACGCCATTCAAGGCCCAGATCCAGACATGGGTTCAGAACCTTTCCAATACTACTGACATCATAGAGAACTGGATGACTGTCCAGAACCTGTGGATCTACCTCGAGGCTGTGTTCGTGGGAGGGGACATAGCCAAACAGCTACCCAAGGTAAGAACCAATACATTGACTTTTCATCTGAAAACACATCTTTAACCTTACGCTATTAGCGATGGGGTTCCACAATTTCTTGAACTTTTACAGTGCCCTGGTTTTTCAGAAATCACGTTTTTTGGGGGAAAACCCTGGAACTTTTTGCAAACTTAGGAATGACAATCTAGTCTAAATCATCTGAATGACAGGAGGCAAGACGTTTCTCCAACATCGACAAGTCCTGGGTGAAGATCATGACACGGGCCCATGAGATGCCCAACGTGGTGCAGTCATGTGTGGGGGACGAGACCATGGGACAGCTCTTGCCTCACCTGCTGGAACAACTGGAGATCTGTCAGAAGTCTCTCACTGGGTAAGTCTATCTGAATGTCTATCAGAAGTCTCTCACTGGGTAAGTCTGTCTGGAGGTCTGCCAGAAGTTTCTGGGTAAGTCTGTCTGGAGGTCTGCCAGAAGTCTCTGGGTAAATCTGTCTGGAGGTCTGTCAGAAGTCTTTGGGTAAGTCTATCTGGAGGTCTGTCAGAAGTCTCTGGGTAAGTCTGCCTGGAGGTCTGCCAGATGTCTTTGGGTAAGTCTGCCTGAAGGTCTGTCAGAAGTCTCTGGAAGAGTCTGCTGGAGGTCTGACAGAAGTCTCTGGGTAAATCTGTCTGGAAGTCTGTCAGATGTCTCTGGGTAAGTCTGTCTGGAGGTCTGTCAGAGGTCTCTGGGTAAGTCTGCCTGGAGGTCTGCCAGAAGTCTCTCACTGGGTAGGCCTATACTTATACTTTGAAGTTGTTTAAATAGTTGAATTGAAAGTATTCATGTACCAGTATGACACCTTCCAAGCTTTCCTACGTTGTAGTTACATTGGTAACTTGATGATGTGTACTAAACTAGTAATATTTTCAACACTTTTTATTAGGGGGTAGATCAGCTTTAATATTGCGGATAGATTGTAGCTTCTGGTTATCCAGTTTTCAACCCTTGGTTGTGTGTCTGATTGTGTGACTGACAGGTACTTGGAGAAGAAGCGTCTGCTGTTCCCTCGGTTCTTCTTTGTGTCTGACCCGGCCCTGCTGGAGATTCTGGGCCAAGCCTCGGACTCCCACACCATCCAGGCCTACCTGCTCAACGTCTTTGACAACATTAAATGTGTCCGCTTCCATGACAAGGTACAGTAACGCACTGACAGACATATAATTTTTTTCTACAATTATACCGGTCAGGCCTCCTGATCAATTTACTTATTTGACTATTAGTAGTATCTGTCCTTCTGCAATAGTAACTACCCCAGATTCAGCAACATCAATAGTATCTGCCCTTCTGTCTCCACAGATGTACGACCGGATCCTGGCCATCTCGTCCAGGGAGGGGGAGACGGTAGAGCTGGATCGGCCGGTGACAGCTGAGGGGAACGTGGAGGTCTGGCTCAACGCCCTGCTGAAGGAATCCCAGAGGTCTCTTCACCTGGTCATCAGACAGGCTGTCCTGGCCATCCAGGACTCAGGCTTCCAGCTCATTGAGTTCCTGGACTCTTTCCCTGCTCAGGTGGGGAGACTTTGGATACATCCTAAATGCCACCCTATTACATGAATGATGACCCAGGCCCTGTTCAAAAGTAGTGCACTATATAGGCTGCAATTTGTGACAGAGTCCTGGTCTTGGAGTCATCATTCATTCTCTTTTATAATGTGATAGATTACCTTAACCTTGACCTTGGAGCAATGGCCTTGTAGTTAGACTTTCCCACGCCTATGTTTCATGACTTAATACCTGATCAGGGATTCCTGCTTTTTTGACATTATCCTCCATTAATGTATGACTGAAACTGATCTACACCCTAGCCAAATTACATACATTCCTGATTTAATACATTGTCTTGATTGCAGCCCTGATTGATAGGAAGACATGGAAGCCAGGAAAGATGACTTTACGCTCTCTCATTGATGTCCAATCATGATGTCCTCTCCTCCTGACTCCCATCAACCAGGTTGGTCTGCTGGGAGTCCAGATGATCTGGACCAGAGACTCAGAGGAGGCCCTGACCAACGCCCGCTACGACCGTAAGATCATGCCCAAGACCAACCAGTTCTTCCTGGAGCTTCTCAACACCCTGATAGACATGACCACTAAAGACATGTCTTCAACGGAGCGGGCCAAGTATGAGACACTCATAACCATCCATGTACACCAGAGGGACATCTTTGATGACCTGGTAAGTGGACTGGAATCACAAACTGACTCAGTGGCTAAAATAGTACTTTAACCCCAAAGGTCCCTTTCAGTGTATAAACTGAAGGGAATGATTGCTGTTGTGTAACACATTTGTAAAACTTTTGGCAAACCGTTCCACCAAATATTTTCTGATTAGGGCGTGGTAGAGTCTGAGAATTTTGAGTTTCCCCTGGTATTCTAATCACATTTGACAAGTCTTTTGGGGTTTTAGGAATTTCAGAGGCTTTAGCAATGCTTTGTTTCCAGAATGGTTTCCCCCTGCTCTCCCCTCAGTGTCGGCTGCATATCAAAAGCCCTACAGACTTTGAGTGGCTGAAGCAGTGTCGTTTCTACTTCAATGAGGACTCTGACAAGATGATCATCAACATCACTGACGTAGGCTTCATCTATCAGAATGAGTTCCTGGGCTGCACTGACAGACTGGTCATCACCCCTCTGACTGACAGGTAGGGACTAACTAGTCATCACCTCTCTGACTGACAGGTAGGGACTAACTAGTCATCACCCCTCTGACTGACAGGTAGTGACTAACTAGACATCACATCTCTGACTGACAGGTAGGGACTAACTAGTCATCACATCTCTGACTGACAGGTAGTGACTAACTAGTCATCACATCTCTGACTGACAGGTAAGGACTAACTAGTCATCACATCTCTGACTGACAGGTAGGGACTAACTAGCCGTCACATCTCTGACTGACAGATAGTGACTAACTAGTCATAACATCTCTGACTGACAGGTAGGGACTAACTAGTCATCACATCTCTGACTCATCACAGCTCTGACTGACAGGTAGGGACTAACTAGTCATCACATCTCTGACTGACAGGTAATGACTGACTAGTCATAACATCTCTGACTGACAGGTAGGGACTAACTAGTCGTCACATCTCTGACTCATCACAGCTCTGACTGACAGGTAGGGACTAACTAGTCGTCACATCTCTGACTGATAGGTAGGGACTAACTAGTCATCACCCCTCTGACTGACAGGTAGGGACTAACTAGTCATCACCTCTCTGACTGACAGGTAGGGACTAACTAGTCATCACATCTCTGACTCATCACAGCTCTGACTGACAGGTAGGGACTAACTAGTCGTCACATCTCTGACTGACAGGTAGGGACTAACTAGTCATCACCCCTCTGACTGACAGGTAGGGACTAACTAGTCATCACCTCTCTGACTGACAGGTAGGGACTAACTAGTCATCACCCCTCTGACTGACAGACCCCTCTGACTGACAGGTAGGGACTAACTAGTCATCATCCCTCTGACTGACAGGTAGGGACTAACTAGTCGTCACATCTCTGACTGACAGGTAGGGACTAACTAGTCATCACCCCTCTGACTGACAGGTAGGGACTAACTAGTCATCACCTCTCTGACTGACAGGTAGGGACTAACTAGTCATCACCCCTCTGACTGACAGACCCCTCTGACTGACAGGTAGGGACTAACTAGTCATCATCCCTCTGACTGACAGGTAGGGACTAACTAGTCGTCACATCTCTGACTGACAGGTAGGGACTAACTAGTCATCACATCTCTGACTGACAAGTAGTGACTAGGAAGTGGCTCCACCACTCTAATAGCTTAACCAGTTATCATGCATTTTGGGCTAAAAGGGCACCATACACTTGTGGCACTAACAAGGTTTTTGTGACAAACTATTGCTAGGAGACACTAGAGTGCAGTGTTGCACACACATTGCAGTAGCCAGTCTGCCAGTTCCACGGCCCAGCCTAACTTTTTAGTGCCCACAAGTGTATGGTGTATCACATTGAATATCTTTGGGTGATCATCCTGGATGTACCTTTTCCTTGGTGTGTGTTTGTCCCAGGTGCTACATCACACTGGCCCAGGCTCTGGGGATGAGTATGGGAGGAGCCCCGGCCGGCCCTGCAGGGACAGGGAAGACTGAGACCACTAAAGACATGGGCCGCTGCCTGGGGAAGTACGTGGTGGTCTTCAACTGCTCCGACCAGATGGACTTCAGAGGACTGGGGAGGATCTTTAAAGGTAGGAGCTTCTACTCATATTGCCTGGTCCCAAATACATTTGTGCTCTCTTGCCAACTCTTGTGCCATTTGCATGGCTATGACCATAGGAGTTAGATATCCAGTACAAACACAACATATATGATTTGGGGCGATTATAGGCTATATAAGATGTCACTCATATTACTGTGAAGAGAATGATGATCTCAACCTGAACCTAATGAACAGTGTAATGTTGTGTGTCTTTGTGTTGATTTGCAGGTCAGGCTCTTGGGTTTGTTTTGAATGAGGAGTTTAATGTGAAGAGTGATGTGTAATGTTGTGTTGATTGACAGGCCTAGCCCAGTCGGGCTCGTGGGGCTGTTTTGATGAGTTCAACCGTATCGACCTATCAGTGCTCTCCGTGGCGGCCCAGCAGATCGCCATCGTGCTTACCTGCAAGAAAGAGCGCCGCAAGAACTTCATCTTCACCGACGGAGACAACGTGGAAATGAATCCCGAATTCGGCATCTTCCTGACTATGGTTATTATTATTAGCAGTCTATAAACTACTCACTGTAGAAACCCCTTCACAAACGCTTTGTCAAGTAGCTTCATTTAAAGTACTTCTGAAAGGAATAGTGAATTCTTGTCTCAAAGAAGATGAACTGAAACTAGTCCGACTCAGACAAGGTTTATTATTACTTTGAGGATGTTAGTCATAGACTCTGTTTTGCATTTTCATAACATCAATCATCTGTAGTACACTATGTTCATGCCAGGTCATCATTGTAAACAAGAATTTATTCTTAACAGACTCACCTGTTTACATAAAGATTTGATTAATAAATGTTTTTGCCCAAATCAGAACCCGGGCTACGCAGGTCGTCAGGAGCTTCCAGAGAACCTGAAGATCAACTTCCGCTCGGTGGCCATGATGGTCCCAGACCGTCAGATCATCATCCGGGTCAAGCTGGCCAGCTGTGGCTTCATAGACAACAAAGAGCTGGCCAGGAAATTCTTCACCCTCTACAAACTGTGTGAGGAGCAGCTCTCCAAGCAGGTCAGCTATGAAATGAAATGTAACTACTGTAGATATTTCAATGAGAGCTGAACATGCAACGCTATAATTTTTAGTAGTTCCGTATAAGTAAACAATCAAGTCAAGTGAAAGGTTATTTAAAGTGTATCATCAAAGTCTCAAATCACTTTAGATGGAATTAATATACCACCTGTCAGGTGGATTGATTATCTTTGTGCACAAATTTGAGAGAAATAAAAAAATAATGGTGAATTAACAATTTTTGTGATCTTTTATTTCAGCTCAGGAAACATAGAACCAACACTTTACATGTTGCGTTCATATTTTTTTTCAGTATAAAAATAACTAAACTGTCCATGTATGTGTTGATTATGATCTTTGTGTAGTTCATAGTTATATTTCCATACAGTCCATGTTGGGTTCACTCTGTTTTTAAGGTGCATTATGACTTTGGACTCCGAAACATTTTGTCAGTTCTGCGGACACTGGGGGCGGTGAAACGAGCGAACCCCAACGACACAGAATCTACCATCGTCATGAGGGTTCTCAGAGATATGAACCTGTCCAAGCTGGTGAGTACAGTCACTCAGATATACAGGACATTCTCCTCGAATCAACTGTTATTCTACTCGAAATCAACTGCCATTTTAGAAAAGCAATTTTTTTAAGCAACATTAAATGTTACATATTGTTATTTTATCATAAACTGTTCTGTAATACATGAATAATGATTTCATCTTCAGTGAGGTGCAACATAACAGAAGTGGTATCATGGTTAACTTCATAATACTATATGTGTTGACAGATAGATGAAGATGAGCCGTTGTTCCTCAGCCTGATAGAGGACCTCTTCCCTGGGATCCAGCTGGATAAAGCAGGCTACTCACAGCTGGAGACAGCTATCGACAAAATGGTGAGAGGACATTTTATGTAACATAATCCCTTTACATTAAGTTTGAAAATTCTCCATGTCACTCTGAAGTCTATCAACTATAAAAATAATTTACCCATTAAATTACTGGGAGTTTATATATGGAGTGTGGGACTCTCTTTATGTTTTTAGTTTATAGTTTATTAGCCGTTCGCCAGCACCTCCACACAAACTAATTTTTCTGGGTGTGCGCCAGCTCATGTTTTTTACTCTGAAGCCTATCTACATGTAGTTTCTCATATCCCTCCTCCTTACACTGCTTCTCTCCCACCCATCTCTTCTCCGTTCCCCTACAGTGCATTTTACATTTTAGTAATTTAGCTCTTATCCAGGGCGACTTACATGAGAAATTAGGGTTAAGTCCCTTTTTTACCTGGTCACCTCAGGGATTTGAACCAGTGACCTTTTGGTTACTGGCCCAACAATCTCTTACGCGCAAGGCTACATGCCACCCCCACTGTATAATACAGAGTTTAAGGGATGAATCTCGTCTTGGCATTAACCTTAATACCATAGTAGCATAAAACCTTTTTTCGATCTAAATGTGAGGTAAGGATTTATTTGTATTAACATGAAGAGTTCATCTCACTGTCTTCCATTGTACTCCATACTATAGGTGGAGGAGTCCGGTCTCATAACATGAAGAGTTCATCTCACTGTCTTCCATTGTACTCCATACTGTAGGTGGAGGAGTCCGGTCTCATAACATGAAGAGTTCATCTCACTGTCTTCCATTGTACTCCATACTGTAGGTGGAGGAGTCCGGTCTCATAACATGAAGAGTTCATCTCACTGTCTTCCATTGTACTCCATACTGTAGGTGGAGGAGTCCGGTCTCATAACATGAAGAGTTCATCTCACTGTCTTCCATTGTACTCCATACTGTAGGTGGAGGAGTCCTGTCTCATAACATGAAGAGTTCATCTCACTGTCTTCCATTGTACTCCATACTGTAGGTGGAGGAGTCCGGTCTCATAACATGAAGAGTTCATCTCACTGTCTTCCATTGTACTCTATACTGTAGGTGGCGGGGGCAGGTCTGATCAGCCACCCTCCATGGAGGCTGAAGGTGATTGAGCTGTTTGAGACCCAGAAGGTCCGCCATGGCATGATGGCCCTGGGGCCCAGCGGAGCAGGAAAAACCACCTGCATTCACACCCTGATGAGAGCCATGACAGGTGAGAAACATCCCCTTCAAAACACTGGACTTATTTGACCTTATTTACTTCCTCGTGGCAGTCATACTAAACTAAAAGTTGTGTTAAGTTAATGTGTGTGTGTGTGTGTGTGTGTGTGTTTGCACCCACAGACTGCGGCCAGCTGCACAGAGAGATGCGTATGAACCCCAAAGCCATCACCGCTCCTCAGATGTTTGGCCGTCTAGATGTAGCTACCAATGACTGGACTGACGGCATCTTCTCTACCCTGTGGAGGAAGACCCTGAGAGCCAAGAAAGGTGAGACGGACACCTCTTATTTCATATTTTTATATCTTGTGTGTTTTTGTTCTGCCTTGTTATTGTGAGTATTACATTGTTATTGATTACTGCATTGTTGGGGTTAGAGCTTGCGAGAAAGGCATTTCACTGTACTTGCGCATGTGACATTCAAACTGGAATCTTGAAAGAAATACCCTGGACTTATACATACTTTACACATATTTTTTTGTATTTAACAAGGCAAGTCAGTTAAGAACAAATTCTTATTTATAATGACGGCCTACCAAAAAGCAAAGGGCCTCCTGCGGGGACAGGGGGCTGGGATTAAAAATAAAATAATAAAATAAAAATATAGGACAAAACACATCACGACAAGAGAGACACCACAACACTACATAAAGAGAGACCTAAGACAACAACATAGCATGACAGCAACACATGACAACACAGCATGGTAGCAACACAACATGACAGCAACATGGTAGAAACACAACATGGCAGAAGCACAACATGGTAGCGGCACAGAACATGGTACAAACATTATTGGGCGCAGACAACAGCACAAAGGGCAAGAAGGTAGAGACAACACATGCAAGTTTACTCATGCATTAGACATGCTAGAGCGTGAACCCACATGCAGTGCATACCGTATAGTCTCTATGGAATTCATGTAGAACAATAGGGCAGACCATTTCCATGTGTTTTCAATATACCTCATACCTTTCTATTCATTTCCCTATCTTTTTACTAAAAGTTATGTTCTACTTTTCTCTGACCTCCATAGTTGATTTTGATTAGTTTAATAAGCAGGTTCTAATGTCTCTATCCTCTGCAGGGGAGCACATCTGGATAGTACTAGATGGACCGGTAGATGCTATCTGGATAGAGAACCTCAACTCTGTACTGGATGACAACAGGACTCTGACCCTGGCCAATGGAGACAGGATCCCCATGGCCCCCAACTGCAAGATCGTGTTTGAGCCCCACAACATCGACAACGCCTCGCCTGCCACTGTGTCTCGTAACGGAATGGTGTTCATGAGCTCTTCTGTGCTCAACTGGAGCCCCATTCTGGAGGTGGGCACAGGAACCAGTGGATGAAAATGTGTGTGTGTGTGTGTGTACATCCGTGCATCCGTGTGTGCACATATTTGTCTACGTGTGTGTGTGTGTATATTTGTTTGTGTGTATGTGTGTGTCTTTGTCTGTGTGTGTATATTTGTGTGTGTGTATGTGTGTATCTTTGTCTGTGTGTGTATATTTGAGTATGTGTGTATCTTTGTCTGTGTGTGTATATTTGTGTATGTGGGCATGTGTGTATCTTTGTCTACATGTATACATGTGTGTTTGTCCCCATGCAGGGCTGGCTGAAGAAGCGTTCTCATCAGGAGGGAGAGGTGCTGAGAGAGCTGTTCTCCTCTTCCTTCCCAGAGCTCTACCGGTTCAGTGTTCACTGTCTGGAGTACAAGATCGACATGCTGGAGGCCTTCGTCATCATGCAGAGCATCAACATGCTGCAGGGCCTCATCCCCGCCAAGGTAGACACCTGAAACCTCCATACTCCAACCATATTAAAAACCCTGCAAAACGGGGGTAATATCCTTACATCAATGAGCTCTATGAATACTGTTGGAGTGAATTGCCCCCACATTCCTCATAGAGACAAATTGGAATGTTCTAATGCCTAACTGATTTAATTAATCCTGTCATTATGTTTCCTTAAGCACTCTTTTCAATTATTGTTGGACTATAACTCTCTGGACTCTGCATCTATGTGAGGGTGGATTTCCCTTTACTGTAGGTGACTGATTCATTTGAGTGCCAAGTATGAAATATAGTAGATATAAAGATGTAGAAGGGTTTTGGTACAGTATGTTGTGTTGGTAGTGACTGTTGTTGTGTTCCAGGAGCAGTGTGGGGAGGTGTCCAGGCAGCATGTGGAGCGTCTCTATGTGTTTGCTCTCATGTGGAGCATCGGAGCTTTACTGGAGCTGGAAGACAGGAGGAAGATGGAGAGCTGGCTCCGTGGCAACGACAACATCCATCTGGACCTCCCAGATATACCATCAGACAGTGAGGACACCATGTTCGACTACAACGTCACTACAGACGGTGAGGAGTAGATGTTCAGTAGACAGACTCCACAAACTCACAACACACACTCAGTCCTCTTTTTACTGTTATGGAAGATACAGTGCACAAAAAAATAAACACAACATGTAAAGTGTTGGTCCCATGTTTCATGAGCTGAAATAAAAGATCCCAGAAATGTTCCATATGCACAAAAAGCTTAAGTTTACATCCCTGTTAGTGAGCATTTCTCCTTTGCCAAGATAATCCATCCACCTGACAGGTGTGGCATATCAAGAAGCTGATTAAACAGCATGATCCTTACACAGGTGCACCTTGTGCTGGGGAAAACAAAAGGCCACTCTAAAATGTGCAGTTTTATCACATAACACAATGCCACCGATGTCTCAAGTTTTGAGGGAGTGTGGAATTGACATGATGACTGCAGGAATGCCAGAGCTGTTGCCAGAGAATTACCATACCATACTGTACCATAAGCCGCCTCCAATGTCGTTTTAGAGAATTTGGCAGTACGTCCAACCGGCCTCGCAACCGCATACCACGTAATACCACGTCAGCCCAGGACCTCCTCATCCAGCTTCTTCACCTGTGGGATCGTCTGAGACCTGCCACCCGGACAGCTGATGAAGAATTTCTGCACAAACTGTCAGTAATCGTCTCAGGGAAGCTCATCTGCGTGCTCGCCGTCCTCACCAGGGTCTTGACATGACTGCAGTTCGTTGTCTTAACCGACTTCAAATGCTCACCTTTGGTGGCCACTGGCACACTGGAGAATTGTGCTTTTCACGGATGAATCCTGGTTTCAACTGTAAAGTGCAGATGGTAGACAGCGTGTATGGCGTCGTTTGGCGAGTGGTTTGCTGATGTGAACGTTGTGAACAGAGTGCCCCATTGTGGCGGTGGGCTTATAGTATGGACAGGCATAAGCTACGGACAACGAACACAATTGCATTTTATCAATGGCAATTTGAATCCACAGAGATACCGTGACGAGATCCTGAGGCCCATTGTCGTGCCATTCATTCGCTGCCATCACCCCATGTTTCAGCATGATAATGCACGGCCCCATGTCGCAAAGATCTGTACACAATTCCTGGAAATGGAAAATGTCCCAGTTCTTCCATGGCCTGCATACTCACCAGACATGTCACCCATTGAGCATGTTTGGGATGCTCTGGATAGACGTGTACAACAGCGTGTTCCAGTTCCCGCCAATATCCAGCAACTTCGCACAGCCATTGAAGATGAGTGGGACAAACATTCCACAGGCCACAATCGACATCCTGATCGACTCTATGCGAATGAGATATGTCGCGCCGCATCTGGTCACACCAGATACTGACTGGTTTTCTGATCCACACCCCTCCTTTTTGTTTTTAAGGTATCTGTTACCAACAGATGTACAGTGAGGGAAAAAAGTATTTGATCCCCTGCTGATTTTGTACGTTTACCCACTGACAAAGAAATTATCAGTCTATAATTTTAATGGTAGGTTTATTTGAACAGTGAGGGACAGAATAACAACAAAAAAATCCAGAAAGACACGTGAAAAATGTTATAAAATGATTAGCATTTTAATGAGGGAAATAATTATTTGACCCCCTCTCAATCAGAAAGATTTCTGGCTCCCAGGTGTCTTTTATACAGGTAACGAGCTGAGATTAGGAGCACACTCTTAAAGGGAGTGCTCTTAATCTCAGCTTGTTACCTGTATAAAAGGCACCTGTCCACAGAAGCAATCAATCAATCAGATTCCAAACTCTCTACCATGGCCAAGACCAAAGAACTCTCCAAGGATGTCAGGGACAAGATTGTAGACCTACACAAGGCTGGAATGGGCTACAAGACCATCGCCAAGCAGCTCGGTGAGAAGGTGACAACAGTTGGTGTGATTATTCGCAAATGGAAGAAACACAAAATAACTGTCAATCTCCCTCGGCCTGGGGCTCCATGCAAGATTTCACCTCGTGGAGTTGCAATGATCAGGAGAACGGTGAGGAATCAGCCCAGAACTACACGGGAGGATCTTGTCAATGATCTCAAGGCAGCTGGGACCATAGTCACCAAGAAAACAATTAGTAACACACTACGCCGTGAAGGACTGAAATCCTGCAGTGCCCGCAAGTTCTCCCTGCTCAAGAAAGCACATATACATGCCCGTCTGAAGTTTGCCAATGAACATCTGAATGATTCAGAGGACAACTGGGTGAAAGTGTTGTGGTCAGATGAGACCAAAATGGAGCTCTTTGGCATCAACTCAACTCGCCGTGTTTGGAGGAGGAGGAATGCTGCCTATGACCCTAAGAACACCATCCCCACCATCAAACATGGAGGTGGAAACATTATGCTTTGGGGGTGTTTTTCTGCTAAGGGGACAGGACAACTTCACCGCATCAAAGGGACGATGGACGGGGCCATGTACTGTCAAATCTTGGGTGAGAACCTCCTTCCCTCAGCCAGGGCATTGAAAATGCAGCATGACAATGACCCAAAACACACAGCCAAGGCAACAAATGAGAGGCTCAAGAAGAAGCACATTAAGGTCCTGGAGTGGCCTAGCCAGTCTCCAAGACCTTAATCCCATAGAAAATCTGTGGAGGGAGCTGAAGGTTCGAGTTGCCAAACGTCAGCCTCAAAACCTTAATGACTTGGAGAAGATCTGCAAAGAGGAGTGGGACAAAATCCTTCCTGAGATGTGTGCAAACCTGGTGGCCAACTACAAGAAACGTCTGACCTCTGTGATTGCCAACAAGGGTTTTGCACACCAAGTACTAAGTCATGTTTTGCAGAGGGGTCAAATACTTATTTCCCTCATTAAAATGCAAATCAATTTGTAACATTTTTCACATGCGTTTTTCTGGATTTTTTTGTTGTTATTCTGTCTCTCACTGTTCAAATAAACCTACCATTAAAATTATAGACTGATAATTTTCTTTGTCAGTGGGCAAATGTACAAAATCAGCAGGGGATCAAATACTTTTTTCCCTCACTGTATATCTGTATTCCCAGTCATGTGAAATCCATAGATTAGGGCTTGATTAATTTATTTCAAATTACTGATTTCCTTATATGAACTGCAACTCAGGAAAATCTTTGAAATAGTTGCATGTTGCGTTTATATTTTTGTTCAGTGTAGATCATAAGATCATATTGATCTTCATAGTGCTCTTGCTCAAAAAGTTGGTGCATTGAAATATCACCGTCAGACCTCATTAAACCATCAACAGCTGATGTTGGTGTTACCTTAGTCCTGCTTGCTACCAGTCTTTCATGATATGTTCACCCTCCGGTGGGTATTATCATCAGAAAAATGTTGTCCTTTTTGAGTTCAGACTAAGGGTAATTTATCTATTTGACAGTCATTCCGTACAACTGAACTAAAGTTTTTCCAGCTGAGGACATTGTGGATGGTGAAAATTCCATCTGAGGACATCGTGGATGGGGAAAATTCCATCTGAGGACATCATGGATGGGGAAAATTCCATCTGAGGACATCATGGATGGTGAAAATTCCATCTGAGGACATCATGGATGTTGTTCATGATGCTCGCGTTATTTTTTTTTCAATGACTTATTCTTGTATGTCCTCCTGTGTGTGCAGGTCAGTGGGTCCACTGGAACACACGGGTAGAGGGGTACGTCTACCCATCAGACCTCACCCCAGAGTACGGATCCATCCTGGTCCCCAACGTAGACAATGTCCGCGCTGACTTCCTCATCCAGACCATCGCCAAACAGGGCAAGGTGGGTATCCATATTCACAAAGGGTCTCAGAGTTGTAGCGCTGATCTAGGGTCAAGTCCCCTATGTACACTATATATACAAAAGTATGTGGACACCCCTTCAAATTAGTGGATTCGGCTATTTCAGCCACACCCATTGTTGACAGGTGTATTAAATTGAGCACACAGCCATGAAATGTCCATAGACAAACATTGGCAGTAAAATGGCCTTACGGAAGAGCTCAGTGACTTTCAACGTGGCACCGCCATAGCATGCCACCTTTCCAACAAGTCAGTTCGTCAAATTTCTGCCCCGGTCAACTGTAAGCTCTGTTATTCAGCCACGAAGTGGTAGGCCACAAAAGCTCACAGAACGGGACCACCGCGTGCTGAAGAGCGTAGCTCGTGAAGAGCGTAGCTCGTGAAGATCGTCGAGTCCTCTGTTGCAACACTCACTACCGAGTTCCAAACTGCCTCTGGAACCAATGTCAGCACAATGACTGTTCGTCGGGAACTTCATGAAATGGTATTCCAAGGCGGAGCAACCGCACACAAGCCAAGCGTCGGCTAGAGTGCTAGAGTGGACGGACTAATCTTGGTTTGGCCGAATGCATAGTGCCAACTGTAAAGTTTGGTGGAGGAGGAATAATGGTCTGAGGCTGTTTTTCATGGTTCGGGCTCAGCCCCTTAGTTCCAGTGAAGGGAAATCTTAACGCTACAGCATACAATGACAATCTAGACGATTCTGTGCTTCCAACTTTGTGGAAAATGTTTGGGGGAGGTTCTTTCCTGTTTCAGCATGACAATGCCTTCGTGCACAAAGCGAGGTCCATACAGAAATGGTTTGTTGAAATCAGTGTTGAAGAACTTGACTGGGCTACATGGAGTCTTGACCTCAACCCCATCGCTCCCCTTTGGGATGAATTGGAATGCCGACTGCAAGCTAGGCCAAATCGCCCAACATCAGTGCCTGACCTCACTAATGCTCTTGTAGCTGAAGTCCCTGCAGCAATGTTCCAACATCTAGTGGAAAGCCTTCCCAGAAGAGTGGAAGCTGTTATAGGAGCAAAGGGGGACCAACTCCATATTAATGCCAATGGTTTTGGAATGAGATGTTCAATGAGCAGGTGTCCACTTTTGGTCATATAGTGTATATACAGTGCATTCAGAAAGTATTCAGACCCCTTACCTTTTTCCACATTTTGTTACGTTACAGCCTTATTCTAAAATTGATTACATTTATTGTTTTCCTCATCAATCTACACACAATACCCCATAATGACAAAGCGAAAATAGGTTTTTAGAAATGTTTAGAAATGTATTAAAACAATAAAATATAAATACCTTATTTACATAAGTATTCAGACCTTTTGTTATGAGACTCGAAATTGAGCTCAAGTGAATCTTGTTTCCATTTATCATCCTTGAGATTTTTATACAACTTGATTGGAGTCCACCTGTGGTAAATTTTATTGATTGGACATGATTTGGAAAGGCACACATCTGTTTATATAAGGTCCCGCAAAAACCAAGCCATGAGGTCGGAGGAATTGTCCGTAGAGCTCAGAGACAGGATTGTGTCAAGGCACAGGTCTGGGGAAGGGTACCAAAAAATTTGGCCAGCATTGAAGGTCCCCAAGAACACCATCATTCTCCTCCATCATTCTTAAATGGAAAACGTTTGGAACCGCCAAGAGCTTCCAAGAGCTGGCCACCCGGCCAAACTGAGCAATCAGGGGAGAAGGCCCTTGGTCAGGGAGGTGACCAAGAACCCGATGGTCACTGACAGAGATCCAGAGTTCCTCTGTGGAGATGGGAGAATCTTCCAGAAGGACAACCATCTCTGCAGCACTCCACCAATCAGGCCTTTATGGTAGAGTGGCCAGACGGAAGCCACTCCTCAGTAAAAGGCACATGACAGGCCGCTTGGAGTTTGCCAAAAGGCATCTAAAGGACTCTCAGACCATGAGAAACAAGATTTTCTGGTCTGATGAAAACAAGATTGAACTCTGGCACCATCTCTACGGTGAAGCATGGTGCTTGCAGCATCATGCTGTTGGTATGTTTTTCACCGGCAGCGACTGGGAGACTAGTCAGTATTGAGGGAAAGATGAACGGAGCAAAGTACAGAGAGATCCTTGTACAAAACCTGTTCCAGAACACTCAGGACCTCCGACCCTAAGCACACAGCCAAGACAACGCAGGCGTGGCTTCGGGACAAGTCTCTGAATGTCCTAGTGTGGCCCAGCCAGAGCCTGGACTTGAACCTGATCGATCATCTTTGGAGAGACTTGAAAATAGCTGTGCAGTGACGCCCCCATAAAACCTGACAGAGTTTGAGAGGATCTGCGGAGAAGAATGGGAGAAACTCCCCAAATTCAGGTGTGCCAAGCTTGTAGCGTCATACCCAAGAAGACTCGAGGCTGTAATCGCTGCCAAAGGTGCTTCAACAAAGTACTGAGTAAAGGGTCTGAATACTTAAGTACATTTTATATTTCATTTTTCATTTTTAATACATTTGCAAAAAAAATCTAAAAAACTGTTTTGCTTTGTTATTATGGGGTATTGTGTCCATTTTAGAATAAGGCTGTAACATAACAAAATGGGGAACAAGTCAAGGGGTCTGAATACTTTCCGAATGCCCTGTATGTTCTTATTATAATCTAAACTGATCCTATATCAGAAATCCTGTTCTGAGTGGACATGTATTGTTAATTTGGCTTGTATGTGGAGGATGAATTACCCCCTAGCCATGTGATCTTGGTCAGATCCTCAAGAGTAATTCCTTCCTCGTTTTGTCGCAGGCTGTGTTGTTGATCGGAGAGCAAGGCACAGCCAAGACCGTCATCATCAAGGGATACATGTCAAAATACGACCCCGAAACTCACATGGCCAAGAGTCTCAACTTCTCCTCCGCCACAACTCCGCTCATGTTCCAGGTATTACACCTCCAAAACAATACCACACACTTCCTGCTCTTTACTCTTTAGATAGGACTTTCTAAGATCAGTTGTGAATGAATGAAAATGTTTTCCAGTCACTTGTCAGTAGGTTTATCTGACTACTTCAGGTCTATGTGCCATTTATTTACAGTAATAATACTTCAAATGTGTGTTATGTTCCCTTATTCACTGTCTGTAAAGATGAAACACTCAGCCTGATCTTTCTTTCTTTCTCTCCAGCGGACTGTGGAGAGCTATGTGGACAAGCGGATGGGCACTACCTACGGCCCTCCTGCAGGGAAGAAGATGTCCATCTTTGTGGACGACATCAACATGCCCGTCATCAACGAATGGGGAGATCAGGTCGGATTCAAACTCAGCACTTGTTAAATCACCATAGCGAAAGCCCAAAAATTTAAATTTTCCCATTTGTTTTCCTGGGAAACCTTACCAGATGAAATTGCAATCCGAGAGTATACAGATTATTCTGCCTTTTTACCTAATTTGACTCACCCCGTTTTAGGTCACCAATGAGATAGTCCGCCAGCTGATGGAACAGAACGGATTCTTCAATCTGGAGAAGCCGGGGGAGTTCACCAATATAGTGGACATCCAGTTCCTGGCAGCAATGATCCACCCAGGGGGAGGCCGCAACGACATCCCACAGAGACTGAAGAGGCAGTTCTCCATCTTCAACTGCACCCTGCCCTCCAACGCATCCATCGACAAGATATTTGGTGGGTTCGGCTCCTTAAAAACTGTATGGAGACTCTATGGTTTATCTTCTTGATCAGTGTGGTTTTCCCTCTCCCCCTCTAGCATATTTAAAAAAGAAAATGTATGAATACCATGTAATTTTAGTTACCTGTACTACTTCTCATCCATTTACACTGGGCTTGTTTGAATTCTGACTATATTAGGTATCTATATATACATATAAAATTACACCATTTTATCTCTCAATAAAAACACTATTTTCTTTAACTTATTTACCTCAATGCTTCGTCCACCTTCATGTCGTCAACCCATTTTCCCCTCACCTCATTTCCTTCCCTGACCAGGAGTCATCGGGACAGGACACTACTGTGCCCGGCGAGGCTTCACAGAAGAGGTGCGTGGAACTGTGGCCAAGCTGGTGCCGCTGACCCGTCGGCTGTGGCAAATGACCAAGGTCAAGATGCTGCCCACTCCGGCCAAGTTCCACTACATCTTCAACCTCAGAGACTTGTCCAGAGTCTGGCAGGGAATGCTCAACCCAACGGCTGAGGTGGTCAACTCTCTTACTGTGAGTCCATTAAAACTTCTAAAGAGAATTTCCGGTAACGCTTTATTTGGATAGTCCATCTGTAGATGCGCTACAGACTATCAGTAATATTTCAACTAACTATCAACTAACCCTAACCTTAACCCTTACCCTAACCCTTATTCTAAACCTAACCCTTACTGTAACCTTAGTAAGTAGCTGCTTATCAACAGATAGTTTGTTGATAATATGACATGCTCTACAGATGGACTATCCGGACTATCCAAATAAAGTGTGACTGAATTTCCTCTTGAAATACATTAACATAATCAATCAATCCATCCAATACAACTAGAGGAATAAATATCAAAAGGTTTCTCATTGGATCCAAAGGTCTGAATGAACTGAGAAAAATAGCTATGACTTCTGTCCTAAGTTACAGTAAGATTGTAGACGTTTAATCAGCAGTCGTTCTGTGAATGTAGACTTAACATTTCCATGAGATATAGTTTGTTTTATTTTGACCCTGTATGCTGTAGGTGTTGCTTCAGCTGTGGAAGCATGAGTGTAAGCGTGTGATCGCGGACCGGTTCACCATGCCAGAAGATGTAGCCTGGTTCGACAGGGCCCTGGCCAAGCTAGTAGTGGAGGAGCTAGGAGAAGAAGAGAGGGCTGTGGTTGACTTCGGAGTAGACAGCTACTTTGTTGACTTCCTAAGAGATGCTCCTGAAGCTACAGGTATAGCCAGAGCACCAGGTACTGTATAGCCCCTTCACATACATACAGTGAGGGAAAAAAGTATTTGATCCCCTGCTGATTTTGTACGTTTGCCCACTGACAAAGATATGATCAGTCTGTAATTTGGTAGGTTTATTTGAACAGTGAGAGACAGAATAACAACAAAAAAATCCAGAAAAACGCCTGTGAAAATTTTTATAAATTGATTTGCATTTTAATGAGGGAAATAAGTATTTGACCCCTCTGCAAAACATGACTTAGTACTTGGTGGCAATAAAGTACTTGGAGGTCAGACGTTTCTTGTAGTTGGCCACCAGGTTAGCACACATCTCAGGAGGGATTTTGTCCCACTCCTCTTTGCAGATCTTCTCCAAGTCATTAAGGTTTTGAGGCTGACGTTTGGCAACTCGAACCTTCAGGTCCCTCCACAGATTTTCTACGGGATTAAGGTCTGGAGACTGGCTAGGCCACTCCAGGACCTTAATGTGCTTCTTCTTGAGCTACTTCTTTATTGCCTTGGCCGTGTGTTTTGGGTCATTGTCATGCCCATCCACAACCCATTTTCAATGCCCTGGCTGAGGGAAGGAGGTTCTCACCTAAGATTTGACGGTACATGGCCCCGTCCATCGTTCCTTTGATGCGGTGAAGTTGTCCTGTCCCCTTAGCAGAAAAACACCCCCAAAGCATAATGTTTCCACCTCCATGTTGAACGGTGGGGATGGTATTCTTGGGGTCATAGGCAGCATACACGGCGAGTTCCAAACACGGCGAGTTGAGTTGATGCCAAAGAGCTCCATTTTGGTCTCATCTGACCACAACACTTTCACCCAGATGTCCTCTGAATCATTCAGATGTTCATTGGCAAACTTCAGACGGGCATGTATATGTACTTTCTTGAGCAGGGGGACCTTGCGGGTGCTGCAGGATTTCAGTCCTTCACGGCGTAGTGTGTTACCAATTGTTTTCTTGGTGACTATGGTCCCAGCTGCCTTGAGATCATTGACAAGATCCTCCCGTGTAGTTCTGGGCTGATTCCTCACCGTTCTCCTGATCATTGCAACTCCACGAGGTGAGATCTTGCATGGAGCCCCAGGCCGAGGGAGATTGACAGTTCTTTTGTGTTTCTTCCATTTGCGAATAATCACACCAACTGTTGTCACCTTCTCACCAAGCTGCTTGGCGATGGTCTTGTAGCCCATTCCAGCCTTGTGTAGGTCTACAATCTTGTCCCTGACATCCTTGGGGAGCTTTTTGGTCTTGGCCATGGTGGAGAGTTTGGAATCTGATTGATTGATTGCTTCTGTGGACAGGTGTCTTTTACACAGGTAACAAGCTGAGATTAGGAGCACTCCCTTTAAGAGTGTGCTCCTAATCTCAGCTCGTTACCTGTATAAAAGACACCTGGGAGCCAGAAATCTTTCTGATTGAGAGGGGGTCAAATACTTATTTCCCTCATTAAAATGCAAATCAATTTATTTTTCACATGCGTCAAAACATTTTTCACATGCGTTTTTCTGGATTCTTTTGTTGTTATTCTGTCTCTCACTGTTCAAATAAACCTACCATTAAAATTATAGACTGATAATTTCTTTGTCAGTGGGCAAACGTACAAAATCAGCAGGGGATCAAATACTTTTTTCCCTCACTGTACACTGTATCTATCCCATGATCCTGCATGAGATAAGTAATTTACAGTTTCTGAACCCATGTTGTCTATATTAAATATGTGTACCATGTATTAAAGATTCAAACAGTACATTCTAAGATGGTGTGTTTAGCTGTATTATTATGTTGTATACATTGTCGTTTATAGCTGAATTGCAGGTTATGTGAATAAATACAATAATTATATTATAATGATATTACATGCCTATATATACAATAATACATACAAAATAAATGTTTTATTTATATAAAGTGCTTCAATATTGCCAAACCAAGAAAAAATTGCTGCGTGCTACATTAGCAGAGAGTTGGATCATTTGAATGAATAATCTGGCATTGACAATGACTCCGTTTTTCCCACCAGGTGAGGAGCCAGAGGATACAGACTTTGATATGCCCAAGGTGTATGAGCCCATCAAGTCGCTTGAGAGCCTGATGGACAGGCTCAACATGTTCCTTGGCCAGTACAATGAGAGCATCAGAGGAGCTGGCATGGACATGGTGTTCTTCAGAGATGCTATGATACACCTTGTCAAGGTAGAGGGAAACAGTAATTATGTTCACCTATACGTGTTTATGAGCAATTATTACCACCTTTGTCATGCATTATAGTGCATTGTGTATAGATCATAAGGTATTATAAACATGTTTACTATATCACATTACAAAGAGGGTCTTCATAAAAAGTATTACTAAACATTCACATTGGAAGCTTTTGAAAGGCTTAGCTTAGCTATCTTGAAGTCAGTCACCAATGAGTGTACGCATCAAATTACTTGATATAAGAACGGAAAAGGAGGAATCTCTGTTTGTCTGTCTGTCTGTAGATCTCCAGGATCATCCGCACCCCCAGAGGGAATTCCCTTCTAGTAGGAGTGGGGGGATCAGGCAAGCAGAGCCTGACTAAACTGGCTTCCTTCATCGCCGGATACAAGACCTTTCAGATCACACTAACACGGTACAGACACACCCTCCAATGTCTATACTAGCATACTACTACATACTTCATACTAAGTAGTATTCTAGGAAGGGTATTGGAACAGACATACAGTCTCATACAGTCCCTTTGCAACTGTAACAGGCGTTTATAATGTATTGAATGTGGTCATGCAGTTATGTTGTCCTCCTGTAGATGGTAGCTTTGCTTGCATTTCTGCAAGTGCTCAGTGACTCTCTGTCAATTTGTCTTTCCTCGATTCCTCATGTCCCCTATCCTCGCCTCTTTCTCGAAAAGCATTGGAGGAATGGAGGAAATACTCATTGTGAAAAATATGTATTTTCACACCTTCGCTATCACCTATAACATCCCAATGTTCGGTCCTCAGTTCGTACAACACTGCTAACCTGATGGAGGATCTGAAGGGTCTGTACAGGACAGCAGGCCAGCAGGGAAAAGGCATCAGCTTCATCTTCACTGATAACGAGATCATGGACGAGTCTTTCCTGGAGGACATGAATAATGTGTTATCATCTGGAGAGGTCAGCACATTGATCACATGAACACACATAAAACATTAGAGCATTTTCAAGAAGTTGTGTCAATCTGTGTTTGAGAAAAAAATATTGCACTCCATTCTAACTTGGATAACTGTTGTTATATATTGTGCTGATTTCTCAGGTGTCAAACTTGTTTGCTAGAGACGAAATTGACGAGATCATCAGTGACCTCATACCAGTCATGAAAAGAGAGTTTCCTCGGCGACCACCGACCAATGAGAACCTCCATGACTACTTTATGAGCAGGGTCAGACAGAACCTACACGTGGTTCTCTGCTTCTCTCCTGTTGGGGAAAAGTTCCGGAACAGAGCCCTGAAGTTCCCTGCCCTCATCTCCGGCTGCACCATGGACTGGTTCAGCCGCTGGCCCAAAGATGCTTTGATCGCAGGTGTGTGTGTGTATGTGTGTGTTCGTTGGTGTCCGTTTGTAGGTATGCATGTGTTTTTGTCTCTGTGTATGCACACATACAGTATAAATGTATACTGCACACTTTAATAGTGATTTGCTTCCATCTCCAATCTGTTTACTCTCCAGTGTCAGAGCACTTCCTGTCCACCTATGATATCGACTGTTCGACCGTGGTGAAGGGGGAGGTGGTGCAGTGTATGGGCTCCTTCCAGGACGGCGTGGCTGAGAAGTGTGTAGATTACTTCCAGCGGTACCGCCGCGCCACGCACGTCACTCCCAGGTCCTACCTTTCCTTTATCCAGGGATACAAGACCATCTATAAGGAGAAGCACTCCGAGGTGCAGACACTGGCACACAGGTAATTACAGTACTTCCTTATTCTCTTAATGCTCTTCGTTCCTATGTGGAACATACGGCTTCACAGTACACCATGGTCTAAAGAAATGGTAGATGTTTATCACAGCTTTTATCTATCGTAATGCTGTGTGTCTATCACATGATTTAATATAATACTAGTATTATATAGTATTCTATATACCAATATATGGTGTATACTGTACTATATCGCTCTCTTAGTATTCTGCCTTTCAGTCATCCTTTTACTCATTAATATGTGTTCAAGAAAGATTAGACCGAACTTACCTGGTATACTTGTATAATACAATGACTGCTGATCCCATTCTGTTTCCCCATCAGGATGAACACAGGTCTTCAGAAGCTGAAGGAGGCCTCTGTGTCTGTAGCATTACTCAGCAAAGAGCTGGAGGTCAAAGAGAAGGAGCTGCAGATCGCCAACGAGAAGGCAGACATGGTGTGTGTGTGTGTGTGTTTGGTGTATGCTACTCCTCTATCTCTTGTTTCCCAGCAACAGGCTTACCAAATACCAATACCAGAACTTTGAAGTGTACATATACTGAACAAAAATATAAACGCAACATTCAAAGGTTTTACTAAGTTACAGTTCATATAAGGAAATTAGTCAATTTGGAGGGCATTGGCCCATCTGCTTGGTCGCCAGGCCCACCCACTGGGGAGCCAGGCCCAGCCAATCAGAAATAGTTTTTCCCAATAAAAGGGCTTTATTAGACAGAAATAGTCCCCCCCTCCGGGCTGGCGTGGTTAAGATTGTGAAGCCAGTTGGACGTACTGCCTAATTCTCTAAAAGGCAGCTTATGTAGAGAAATTAACATTCAATTCTATGGAAACAGCTCTGGTGAACATTTCTGCAGTCAGCATGCCTCAGAACTTGAGACATCGGTGGCATTGTGTTGTATGACAAAACTGCACATTTGAAAGTGGCCTTTTATTGTCCCCAGCACAAGGTGCACCTGTTTGATCATTCTGTTTAATCAGCTTCTTGGTATGCCACACCTGTCAGGTGGCTGGATTAACTTGGAAAAGGAGAAATATTCACTAACATAGATGTAAACAAATTTGTGCTCAGAATTTGAGAGAGAACATGAGCTCATAAAACCAACACTCTTCATATTGCATATTAACTGTTGCTTTATGCAAACCAAAAGATGCACCTCACTTCATGTCTCTCTTGTGATGGTTTGTTGTGTTGAAGGTGTTGAAGGTGGTGACAGTGAAGGCCCAGGCAGCAGAGAAGGTCAAGGTGGAGGTCCAGAAGGTCAAGGATAAGGCTCAGGCCATAGTGGACAGCATCTCTGCTGACAAGGCCTTTGCTGAGGAGAAGCTGGAGGCTGCCAAGCCAGCCCTGGAGGAGGCTGAGGGTGCACTACAGGTCTGTTGGGAGGGGGGATGGGAAGGGCCTGGGGAGGGGGTGAGTGGATGACAAGGTTTTTTTTTCTGAGTAGCATCAGACCCAGGCATGGCTTCAAGTTCAGATTTCCAATTGTGTTTGGTGTGTCCCTCTCTTATCGTGGATGCATTTGATTAAGCTGGAGTTTACACTTTTGAGACAATTCCATTGGTTCCATTGTACCCCAAAAACCTTAATCAGTTTTGACAAATGTATTTGACCCAAGTCTTGTCCCTCAACATCAGGGGTGGGCAACATACGAGCCCATTCATAGTGGCCCAGGGGAGGTTGGAGTAAAAACATGTTTTGTGATTACCTTGGGTAGAAAAACACTCCAGGCCACTCTTGAATGTCAAACTATATAGAAAGAATGTAAGAAATATAATGGACCTGTATGTTTTCAAATAACTGCTCTTTTTATATGCCGCAAATTGCCCTCCGCTGAATTTTGAAATCCCGACGTGGCCCTCGAGCTGAAATGATTGCCCACCCCTGCATGATGTGGTAGTTCTCTCTCTGTACATCAGGTGAGAATTTAGTGAACGCTCCCTCAGTTACTTATGTAGTTGTATTCCATTCCTTCCTATTCCTTCCTATTCATCAGACCATCAAGCCGTCGGACATTGCCACGGTGCGGACCCTGGGTCGGCCTCCCCACCTCATCATGAGGATCATGGACTGTGTTCTGCTGCTGTTCCAGAGGAGGGTGAACACGGTGAAGATCGACCCGGAGAAGAACTGCACCATGCCCTCATGGCAGGAGTCCCTCAAACTCATGACTGCTGGGAACTTCCTGGGCAGTCTGCAGGTAGGAAACAGATGGCCAGCATCTAAGTAATATTACTTAGATAAGCAAATAAAGTATTACGGTGTGCAGGTACAACATCTACATGCTGTAATCAGACTACACTGTGCATTTCTACAGTAACATACTACACTATAGACACTACACTACAGGAACACATGACCAGGAAATCAACTTCAGTGGTGATGCAATGGCAGCTTGCTTTGAGATCTCAGGCTCTGTTGTCTCTCTCTAACAGCAATTCCACAAAGACAGTATCAATGAGGAGATGGTGGAGCTACTGCTGCCCTACTTCGACATGCCAGACTACACCCTGGAGACGGCCAAGCGCGTGTGTGGAAACGTGGCTGGTCTGGCCTCCTGGACCAAAGCCATGGCCTCTTTCTTCTCCATCAACAAGGAGGTGCTCCCATTAAAGGTGGGCCTAACCCAGGTGGTGTTGTGTAACACCACCCGCCTCTCTGATAACCTTTGACATGTGTACCACAAACTTGCTAATTGATTGATTGTTTCCAGTACATTTTGTTGTCCCTGTGTCCAGTTAATATTTGATACTGTACTTCCCTCTTAGGCTAACCTGGCAGTGCAGCAGAACCGGCTGGCCATAGCCAACATAGACCTGCAGACGGCCCAGGCAGAGCTGGATGACAAGCAGGCAGAGCTGGATGTGGTCCAAGCAGAGTATGAGAAGGCCATGCTGGAGAAACAGGTACTGAACACCTCTCTTCTCAATGCCTTACATTAAAAAATAAATACAAATATTCTGTTAAAACATATATTCTCTCTCTCTCTCTGTCTCTCTCAGACTCTGTTGGAGGATGCTGAACGCTGCAGACACAAGATGCAGACGGCCTCCAGCCTCATCAGTGGTCTGGCTGGAGAGAAGGAACGCTGGACAGAGCAGAGCAAAGAGTTTGCCGCCCAGACCAAGCGCCTTGTAGGTGGGTTCATTCAACCCTTTTTTCTCCACCTTTTTTTACAGTAATAACAGGGCTAACTTTCCCAAAGCTTCGTATGACCTTTTGTCCATTGTCTACAATTCTCTACATCTTATTTTTTGGGGGAGATGCTCCGGTTGCTTCTGTACCATATTTTTCAATGTGTATTAGTATTTTATTTGTAGTTATGCTATACAGTAGGATGGAGGCGTGAACCAACCTATGTGTGTTTACTTCCTGGTTCAGGTGACGTCTTATTGGCCACAGCCTTTCTGTCCTACTCCGGCCCCTTCAACCAGGAGTTCCGGAACCTTCTCCTGACCGACTGGCAGGGGGAGATGAAGACCAGGCACATCCCGTTCGGGAACAACCTCAACCTGACCGAGATGCTGATCGACGCACCCACAGTCAGCGAGTGGAACCTTCAGGGCCTGCCCAATGATGATCTATCCATCCAGAACGGGATCATCATCACCAAGGCCTCACGCTTCCCTCTCCTCATAGACCCTCAGACCCAGGGCAAGATCTGGATAAAAAATAAAGAATCCAGGAATGAGCTGCAGGTTGGACTGCATTCATCTTCACACTATTCTCTCCCATCTCTCCCGATTTTGTATGTTTCCGAACAGCGGTTACGCTAACCTTAGGCATAACTAACCTTTGGATCTTCCTTCTTGGTAAAGAAACTTTGTGTAATGCTGTGTCAGTAATGAGACGTCTGTGGTTCCCAGATCACCTCCCTGAACCACAAGTACTTCAGGAACCACCTGGAGGACAGCCTGTCTCTGGGGCGCCCCCTATTGATCGAGGACGTAGGGGAGGAGCTGGACCCCGCACTGGACAACGTACTGGAGAAAAACTTCATCAAGACAGGCTCCACTTATAAGGTATGTACTATTATTCTAACCACATTGTCAATCATCACATTATCAAGTGAAACACATTATCGTTATGGGGTTATTATCTCTGGTGCTATTCTCGCTAATATATTACATAGAGAGCAAAATGTGTCAAAATTTTGTTATTGACATAACCTTGTTCGGTTCAATGTTCTCTACCTATATAGTACTATAAATACCCCAATTCATGTTGTTAAATTCATAAGAATACAATATAAAAATCGCTGACACAATTCAAACCAATGAGGGTTCAAAACTTTAAAGCCAATTACCTTGTAATCCCAAGCTTTCGACATTCATGTACTCTTATAACAGTCACTGCGCGCAAGCATTTGCTTGATACGTTTTTCTGGTTGCAAACGACGTCAGGAAAATATGCCATAATCCCGGTCAGCAGGATTGAACGTTTTGGAACGTTCAGATAGAAATAGGCTACGAAGATCGAACATGCCTCTTTGACATGTAGAATGAGGAATCACATCAGCTCTATTCATGGCATTTCTATCTGCAATGCAACGTTCAAGAACGTTTGGCAACTGAACATGGCCTTGGTCTGCTTAATCTGGACAACGACTTTTGTCACAATGGAGTGGTTTGTGAATGAATTCTGATGTAACCAGTGGAAACACATTGGCTTTCTCCCTTCATGACTGTCTTTCTCTCTTCATAACTGTCTTTCTCCCTTGATAACTGTCTTTCTCCCTTGATAACTGTCTTTCTCCCTTCATGACTGTCTTTCTCCCTTCATGACTGTCTTTCTCCCTTCATGACTGTCTTTCTCCCTTCATGACTGTCTTTCTCTCTTGATAACTGTCTTTCTCCCTTGATAACTGTCTTTCTCCCTTCATGACTGTCTTTCTCCCTTCATGACTGTCTTTCTCTCTTCATAACTGTCTTTCTCCCTTGATAACTGTCTTTCTCCCTTGATAACTGTCTTTCTCCCTTGATAACTGTCTTTCTCCCTTGATAACTGTCTTTCTCCCTTCATGACTGTCTTTCTCCCTTCATAACTGTCTTTCTCCCTTCATGACTGTCTTTCTCTCTTCCTGCACCAGGTGAAAGTGGGAGACAAAGAGGCGGATGTGATGAGGGGGTTCCGTCTTTATGTGACCACTAAGCTCCCCAACCCAGCGTACACCCCAGAGATCAGCGCCCGCACCTCCATCATAGACTTCACTGTCACCATGAGGGGTCTGGAGGACCAGCTGCTGGGACGGGTCATCCTCACTGAGAAACAGGTCAGGAACCACGTCCAATCATATGCTTATGAAATCATGGATAAAAACATTTGAATGTATCAACAAAAGGTAATTTTGTTGTAGTTGTTTAAATGTGAGCCTTTATTAGAATTGTACATAATGACCGTGACCACCCATTTTGAAATGCACTGAATCAAATGAGCACAGAGAGCATGAACCCAGACAGGTCTGTATGCAGAGAAGTGTTACAGTTTTTCTCAGTCGCTTTGGTGCATTTCTTAGATCAAAAGTGCAATTCTAGATACTACTTGTACAAATTCCAAATCATCTAGTCACTTGTGCACATCATTAAAGCAATTCCTTTGAACAAATTGCAATTGCTTTTGTACATATTGCAATTGATAATGTACGTGTCAGCTTTTTTCCACATTTCCAATTGCTCATGTGATGTTTATCAAAATATAGTAGATGGTTCTCTGTTGAATAGTCTTACCCCTCAAAACATCTAGGCATTAGTTCCTTGCATAAGCCATTACATGCAAAATTGTTGAACTATTTGTCATAAACTGTCAAGCATAGTTTTACACATTTCTATTAGACCTTTTGTACAAAAACGTGAATTGATGAATCGTGCCGGTGAAATTGACCCTCACTCATGAAGGAATGTAAAGTGTTAGTTCAACCAACAATCAACCAGTTGTCTAAACTGCTCAAAGGTGCATCTCATGAAGAATCAATTGGCAAGCATATATAGACAGACCACAACACAGAGTTGCAATTTTCCAATAATGGATGGACCAGGAAATGAACAGGGTCAACAGCCAAGAGGAGGGAGAAGAGGAGCAAGGATGCGTGGTGGAAGGCAAAACAGAGGAAGAGGCAGAAGAGGACATAGGCGCATATCTGATGACATAAGGGCCACTATTGTAGACCATGTTGTCAATCATGGCCTTACAATGGCTGAGGCGAGTCGAAGGGTGCAGCCGAGTCCTCAATAGTTCAAACGTTTCGAAGAGAGAACAGGTATGTCCACCAATGTACAGTGCACTGTTACTGTATATAAGCATTATACTGTATACTTCCTACAATGCTTCATATTACAGTAGTCCACTTGTATTTCACAGCATACAGAAATATACTCTATACAGATACATACTGCACCTTACATGCATCCACCTGTATGTTTTACAGTAAAATGTGTGTTCGCATAGTTTTTGTCTATATGAAAGTGTGCGACGCATCACTGCATTTTTCCCCACATAGGACTGCAAGATTACCTCAAACCGGTGGCAGAGGACGCCTTTTCACACCTCAACAGGAGGAGGCTATTTGCACCATGGTCCGAGCAAACAATGCCATGAGACTCAGGGAAATACAAAGAATCATTATAGAAGACAACGATGTCTTTGAAAACCTCCATACGGTTAGCATCTCAACCATCGACAGGGTGCTGCATAGAAACCAGATGAGTATGAAACAGCTGTACCGTGTACCATTCCAAAGGAATGAGGACAGAGTTAAGGAGCTACGGTACCAGTATGTACAGGTAAAACATATATCTATGTAACTACTTTACAGCAACATTTTATAGTGATACTTAGTACAGTAAACATAAACTGCACACATTTCCATTGCTGTGGAAGGAACATGCAATATATGTACATTTTATGTCACTCTTCCTTACCAAAACAAATTCCACTGTGTGTTATGGGATATAGCGCATAATGGAGTTGGAATCAAGTGAACCCTCTCACAACTTTGTATACGTGGATGAGGCTGACTTCAACCTGACCAAATGCAGAAGGCGGGGTCGGAGTATCATCGGTCACAGAGCTACTGTGGATTTGCCAGGCCAACGGGGAGGAAATATCACCATGTGTGCTGCTATTTCGGAGCATGGTGTCCTAACCCATATTCCCCTTATAGGGCCATACAACACCCAGCATCTACTCAACTTTTTAGAGACTCTCTACAGGGCTCTCATCCCTGATGATGAGAGGGGTCTGTTTAGAGAGGATTTGCCAAAGTATGTGGTCATTTGTGATAATGTGAGTTTCCATCGATCAAACATCATAAGGCAATGGTTTGTGACCCACCCTCATAGAATTCCTCCCACCTTATTCACCATTCCTTAACCCAATTGAGGAGTTATTTTCAGCATGGAGGTGGAAGGTGTACGATCGTCAGCCACACACACAGATGACCCTGCTGGCTGCAATGGATGCAGCATGTGAGGACATCACAGTAGACGCCTGCAGAGGATGGATACGGCATTCCAAAAGATTCTTTCCACGTTGCATTGGAAGGGAAAATATCCGGTGTGATGTGGATGAGAATATGTGGGCCGACAGACAGGAACGTCTGGATGTGTAGAGACAGCACTAGAACAGTGCTGCGGGCAAAGTTGTGCCTTAGGGGTGGTTTCCTGTGTTTCTTTCTAATTTAGTTTTTTTTCCTTTGTGCCCCTTGGGTTGTCCAGTCTCTTTCAATCAATAACCCACATACAGTGATATGTAAATAGAACTGTTGAAATTGATATATGCCATAGAAGTGCAGCCTTGTGCATTTTCAATACAGTAACTGTCATCCAAACTGTAGCCTATGTTTACATCAGGTAATACTGTCAAAGTACACAGTTACATTGACAACATGCCTAAACATTTTGACGACCTTGTTCGTGAACAATGACTCAATGACTTATCATTCTGATGACACTGACATGATCATTGGCATGAATATTTACTTTTGAGAGATGTACTAAGGATTTTTAGTGACTGACTAGCTTTAGAAACATATCTATTGTATATTGCAGTTTGTACAAATTGTTCTGAGAAATGCACTTATTATTTTGCACATGTTAGGGATGATGTGAAAAATGCACCAAAGCGACTGAGAAACTGTAATATGACCTGAGAAATCAGTGTCTGTCTGAATGCTGTGCCTGTTTATCTCTTGCTGTTGGTCTGAACTCTCCTGTTCTGAGCTGTGTCTGACCGGTGTTTCTGCCTGTTGGAAAAGGAGCGTACGGACCTGCTGGAGGACGTGACGGCCAACAAGAACATTAGTGTCTGAACAGTGCTCTTATCTATACCTGTCATTAGTGTCTGAACAGGGCTCTTATCTATACCTGTCGTTAGTGTCTGAACAGTGCTCTTATCTATACCTGTCATTAGTGTCTGAACAGTGCTCTTATCTATACCTGTCATTAGTGTCTGAACAGTGCTCTTATCTATACCTGTCATTAGTGTCTGAACAGTGCTCTTATCTATACCTGTCATTAGTGTCTGAACAGTGCTCTTATCTATACCTGTTATATCTAGGAGTTGGAGAAGGAGCGCACAGACCTGCTGGAAGATGTAATGGCCAACAAGAGGAAGATGAAAGAGCTGGAGGACAACCTGTTGTATCGTCTGACCTCTACCCAGGGTTCCCTGGTGGACGACGAGAGCCTCATTATCGTCCTGGGCAACACCAAGCGCACCGCAGAGGACGTCACACAGAAACTACAGATCTCAGCTGAGACCGAGATCCAGATCAACACCGCTAGAGAGGAGTACAGACCTGGTGAGTTGGTTGTACTGTGGTTAGGGTAGAGTTATTCTCGGTACAGACCTGGTGAGTTGGTTGGACTGTGGTTAGGGTAGCGTTATTCTCGGTACAGACCTGGTAAGTTGGTTGTACTGTGGTTAGGGTAGAGTTATTCTCGGTACAGACCTGGTGAGTTGGTTGTACTGTGGTTAGGGTAGCGTTATTCTCGGTACAGACCTAGTGAGTTGGTTGTACTGTGGTTGGGGTAGAGTTATTCTCGGTACAGACCTGGTGAGTTGGTTGTACTGTGGTTAGGGTAGCGTTATTCTCGGTACAGACCTAGTGAGTTGGTTGTACTGTGGTTGGGGTAGAGTTATTCTCGGTACAGACCTGGTGAGTTGGTTGTACTGTGGTTAGGGTAGCGTTATTCTCGGTACAGACCTAGTGAGTTGGTTGTACTGTGGTTGGGGTAGAGTTATTCTCGGTACAGACCTGGTGAGTTGGTTGTACTGTGGTTGGGGTAGAGTTATTCTCGGTACAGACCTGGTGAGTTGGTTGTACTGTGGTTAGGGTAGAGTTGTTCTTGGTACAGACCTGGTGAGTTGGTTGTACTGTGGTTGGGGTAGAGTTGTTCTTGGTACAGACCTGGTGGGTTGTACTGTACCGGTTTGTATAAGGGTAAGGGTGAAAACAATTTGGGCTCTTTATTGATTGGCTGACCAACCAATCACAGTGCTCTGGTGGATAGCAACTGGCACTAACCACCTTGTGTTGACTGTTCTTCAGGAGCAATCTATTCCTCACACTTTTCCAGTGGCAAGTTTGTTTGAGCAGAGCTGGATGTATGATGATATAGAATGAACGTTGTCTGTCACTCACTGTCAGCCTGTGTTATTGTGCTGTTACAGTGGCCACCAGAGGCAGCATCCTGTACTTCCTCATCACTGAGATGTCCATGGTTAACGTCATGTACCAAACGTCACTACGACAGTTCTTGGGAATTTTTGACCTCTCTCTGACCAGGTACAGTAGTAATACACTTTTTCTCATACTGAATAACATGTATTTGTATTTATGTATTTAATTTGAATTGTTGGTCCTCAGATGTGGTTCAGTCATTTTATGTAAACATTGAATGATTAGTGAATTGATAAGTTACACTGGGGGATTTGTGGTTTTGCATAACCTTTTGTGTAGTTGTAGGAGTCACCTGATTCTTGAAGTATAATATCTAAAACCATAGCAACAGTTATGTTTTAATATTAACATAATAACCATCACACTCTGCCTTCTGAACAGATCGACCAAAAGTCCAATTACCAGCAAGCGAATAGCGAACATCATTGAGCACATGACCTTTGAGGTGCACAAGTATGCAGCCAGGGGTCTGTATGAGGAGCACAAATTCCTGTTTACCCTCCTGCTCACGCTGAAGATTGACATGCAGAGTAACCGCGTGAAACACGCTGAGTTCCTCACCCTCATTAAAGGTGTGAAACAAACTCTTTCCTCCAATTAATTCCACCAATCTGTAGTCCACAGTTAATTCAGCCAATGCTGAAATGTTGAATAGCAAAATGCTGTTCATTGCTCACAGACCATTGACTTGGAAAGAACATCCTCTGTCTGTCCTATGCAGGAGGTGCCTCTCTGGATCTGAAGGCTTGCCCCCATAAGCCTGCCAAGTGGATCTTAGACATGACTTGGCTCAATCTGGTGGAGCTCAGTAAACTGTGGCAGTTCTCTGATATCCTTAATCAGGTGTGTTCCCCATGCGGTGCTTTCTTACGCTGCTACTTCATGTTGTCCCACTCTCTAATACCCTCCCTCAATAAGTCTGTTTCACGGCCCCCTCACCCCAGTAAACCCTCCTATTCATTGTAGTACTCCTCTGTGATTACAGTGCTCATTTTACTCCTCTGAGCTCTGTCACATATGCCATTGAACTAGTCATTGTACTGAGCTGTGTGTGTCTGTCCAGATTTGTCGTAATGAGAAACAGTGGAAGGCATGGTTTGATAAGGAAGCCCCTGAGGAGGAGGTGATCCCTAATGCCTATGACCAGACCCTGGACTGTTTCCACCGCCTGCTGCTCATACGCTCCTGGTGCCCAGACAGGACCATCGCACAGGTACACCGGTAACTCTTATTGAATGATTAAGTAATCAATCAATCAATCAATCAATCCAAGACATAATACTTTATGAAATGTCTACGCTTTTTGGTATTTTCATCAAAGCTTTGGACCGAGTTTTAGAGTATTTCTACTGCATATTGTTTGAATCTAGTAGCAGGTGACTTTTTAACTAATGCTTTACCTGTTATCCTCCAGGCCCGTAAGTACATCATGGACTCGATGGGAGAGAAGTATACAGAGGGAGTGATCCTGGACCTGGAGAAGACGTGGGAGGAGTCAGACCCCCGGACCCCGCTCATCTGCTTCCTGTCCATGGGCTCAGACCCCACCGACTCCATCATCGTCCTGGGGAAGAGGCTGAAGATAGAGATGCGCTATGTCTCCATGGGCCAAGGACAGGAGGTCCACGCACGCAAGCTGCTCCAGCAGACCATGGCCAACGTGAGTCCTGAACACAGCATTACAGTACACACTGACTGGACTCCTAACAGTCAAGTTATAATTATCCTCGTCCCCAGGCTATTGCGCTTAGTGAGGAAGTCTGGGGAGCGAAACTAACTCATTAGGAATCAGCGTTCTGCCATGAATTGTGGTCCATGCCATCTCATTTGTAATCAAATTGGGAATGAAAATTGCGATAGGAATGGAATATGAATTGAAGTTGAACCATGATGTTAATGGAAATGGATGTGATTGATTTAGACCGTATTAGACTGTATTAAAAATGAAATGGACTAACACCACATGCATCTCCCTGACAGTATTCATTTAATTATGTACTGACATTAGTAATGAATTACTCTCCCAATATGGACAATTAACTATGTATTATGTTATTTTCTATTTTATTCCAAATGCACACACAGGGTGGCTGGGCCTTGCTCCAGAACTGCCACCTGGGCCTGGACTTCATGGAGGAGCTGATGGATACTGTGACAGAGACAGACACCGTCCATGAGACCTTCCGCCTGTGGATTACTACAGAGGTCCACAAACACTTCCCCATCACACTGCTGCAGATGTCCAACAAGTTCACTAATGAGCCTCCACAGGGACTGAAGGCAGGGCTGAAGAGGACTTATGGAGGTGGATCACACCACGGTTCACACATACAAATCAAATCCAATCCCATTTTATTGGTCACATACACATGGTTAGCAGATGTTAATGTGAGTGTAACGAAATGCTTGTGCTTCTAGTTCCGACCATGCAGTAATATCTAACAAGTAATCTAACACTTTCACAACTACCTTATACACACAAGTGTAAAGGAATGAACAAGAATATGTACATATAAATATATGGATGAGAGATGACCGAACGGCATAGGCAAGATGCAGTAGATTCGTATAGAGTACAGTATATACATATGAGATGAGTAGTGTAGGATATGTAAACATTATATAAAGTGGCATTGTTTAAAGTGACTAGTGATACATTTATTACATCCAATTTTAATTATTAAAGTGGCTGGAGATTTTAGTCCGTATGTTGGCAGCAGCCACTCAATGTTAGTGATGGCTCATTAACAGTCTGATAGCCTTGAGATAGAAGCTGTTTTTCAGTCTCTCGGTCCCAGCTTTGATGCACGTGTACTGACTTCGCATTCTGGATGATAGCGGGGTAAACAGGCAGTGGCTCGGGTCTTTGTTGTCCTTGATGATCTTTTTGGCCTTCCTGTGAAATCGGATGGTGTAAGTGTCCTGGAGGGCAGGTATTTTGTGTTGTGCAGACCTCACTACTCTCTGAAGAGCCTTACGGTTGTGGGCGGAGCAGTTGCCGTACCAGGCGGTGATACAGCCCGACAGGATGCTCTCGATTGTGCATCTATAAAGGTTTGTGAGTGTTTTTGGTGACAAGCCAAATTTCTTCAGCCTCCTGAGGTTGAAGAGGCGCTGTTGCGCCTTCTTCACCACGCTGTCTGTGTGGGTGGACCATTTCAGTTTGTCCGTGATGTGTACGCCAAGGAACTTAACTTTCCACCTTTTCCACTACTGTCCCGTCGATGTGGATAGGGGGCTGCTCCCTCTTCTGTTTCCTGAAGTCCACAATCATCTCCTTTGTTTTGTTGACGTTGAGTGTGAGGTTATTTTTCTGACACCACACTCCGAGGGCCCTCACCTCCTCCATGTAGGCCGTTTCGTCGTTGTTGGTAATCAAGCCTACCACTGTAGTGTCGTCTGCAAACTTGATGATTGAGTTGGAGGCGTGCATGGTCATGGGTGAACAGGGAGTACAAGAGAGGGCTAAGAACGCACCCTTGTGGGGCCCCAGTGTTGAGGATCAGTGGGGTGGAGATGTTGTTTCCTACCCTCACCACCTGGGGTGAAAGTCCAGGACCCAGTTGCACAGGGCGGGGTCGAGACCCAGGGTCTCGAGCTTAATGACAAGTTTGGAGGGTACTATGGTGTTAAATGCTGAGCTGTAGTCGATGTAAGAATGCTGTTCATAGGTATTCCTCTTGTCCAGATGGGTTAGGGCAGTGTGATTGCGATTGCGTCGTCTGTGGACCTGTTGGGGCGGTAAGCAAATTGGAGTGGGTCTAGGGTGTCAGGTAGGGTGGTGATATGATCCTTGACTAGTCTCTCAAAGCACTTCATGATGACAGAGGTGAGTGCTACGGGGCGATAGTCGTTTATCTCAGTTACCTTAGCTTTCTTGGGAACAGGGACAATGGTGGCCCTCTTGAAGAATGTGGGAACAGCAGACTGGGATAAGAGTTTATTGAATATGTCCGTAAACACACCAGCCAGCTGGTCTGCGCATGCTCTGAGGACGCGGCCAGGGTTGCCTTCTGGGCCGGCAGCCTTGAGAGGGTTAACACGTTTAAATGTTTTACTCACGTTGGCTGCGGTGAAGGAGAGCCCGCAGGTTTTGGTAGCGGGCCGTTTCGGTGGCACTGTATACATATGCATGCATGTGTACGCACTTACACAAACACACACACACACACACACACCTCAGTTTCTTCCGGTTAACCCTAAACCACAACCCTAGCCTTAACACTTAACCTAGCTTCATGTCCATTTCCCGGTTCAACCTTAGCCTCAACCACAACCCTACAACCACAACCCTAATCCTAACCCTAGCATCATGTCCATATCCCAGTTCAACCCTAACCCTAAATTCTCGTCCATTTCCCGGTTCAACTTTAGCCTTAATCCTAACCCTAGCTTCTTGTTTGTTGCCCCAGGCATTAACCAGGACCTGCTGGATGTCAGTAACATGATCCAGTGGAGGCCCATGCTGTATGGGGTTGTGTTCCTCCACTCTACGGTCCAGGAGAGGCGTAAATACGGCCCCCTGGGATGGAACATCCCCTACGAGTTCAACCAGGCTGACTTCAACGCCACCGTGCAGTTTGTTCAGAACCACCTGGACGACATGGACATCAAGAAGGTAGGTGCAGAGACGAGAAGCTCCTGCTGTAACTAAGTAAAGCTCTTTACTTCTACTGTTAGTACTACTACCTGTCTTCCTATGTAAGATGTGTCTGTTCCTGTGTTGATGGTAGTCTGACGTCTCCCCAGGGTGTATCCTGGAATACAGTACGCTACATGATCGGGGAGATCCAGTATGGCGGTAGGGTGACAGACGACTATGACAAGCGTCTGCTCAACACCTTCGCCAAGGTCTGGTTCAGTGAAAACATGTTTGGGCCTGACTTCTATTTCTACAAAGGCTACAGCATTCCCAAGTGTACCAACGTGGACCAATATCTGACATACATTCAGGTCAGTCCATTTTTCACACTCCGTCTCTCCTGCAGTTTACAGTGCTGTGTAACATTATATTGAATTAATGTAGTCAGACTGCATAAAGATGTGTGCTGTATACATTATGTGTGGCATTGAGGCATTTGGTAACACTTCTTATGAATACCTTGTTCATAATGCATTATAAGCACTTATAACACCTTATGAGATATCCACATTGCATTACACGGTTTACTGTAGTTTGGTAATGCACAGACATGCAGACTCTAATCCTGTGTATTTTTCCCTGCAGGGCCTACCAGCTTACGACACTCCAGAGGTGTTTGGTCTGCACCCCAATGCTGACATAACATACCAGAGCAAGCTGGCCAAAGACGTCCTGGACACCATCCTGTCCATCCAGCCTAAGGACAGCTCCAGTGGCGGCGGGGAGACCAGGGAGGCCATTGTGGCCAGACTGGCTGACGACATGCTGGAGAAGCTACCTCCAGACTACGTACCGTTTGAAGTGAGTAGCACTGGTCTGGAGTTAGCTAACCCTACTGGAAATAATCACACACGGTAATACAGTGCTGGCCATAAAAAAATATTATTTCCCATAATACCTTGCTGCAGCAAGGTAGATCGTTAAAAAACTCTCACAGGGTGACGCCAAGTCATCTAACAATAACCCATGCAATAAAATGTATTCCATTAATATACCCCATAGTGCATTGAGATGCACTATGAAGGTAATGTTTTTACTGCAATACAGGTTTACTTTTTAATGTTCAGAACTGTTATGCATTTGCATTCCAATATGTTAAGAATCAAATCAACATTTATTTCAAGTGTAATTTCACAAGAACACGTTTTCAATATATCCAGGTTAGAGAGAGGCTACAGAAGATGGGTCTGCTCGAGCCCATGAACATCTTCCTGCGTCAGGAGATAGACCGCATGCAGAAGGTCATCATGCTGGTCAGGAACACGCTGACCGACCTCAAACTGGCCATCGACGGCACCATCATCATGAGTGAGAACCTACGGGACGCGCTGGACTGCATGTATGACGCACGCATCCCCTCACGTTGGAAGAAGGTACGTTTATTACTGGCTCTGGCTACACATCTACTCCGTGTTCTATTTTCTACTTCTGTATTCCTGTGTTCTAGGCGTCATGGGCCTCCAGCACTCTAGGGTTCTGGTTTACTGAGTTGCTGGATAGGAACCGTCAGTTCCATGCGTGGATCTTTGAAGGACGGCCCAACTGTTTCTGGATGACAGGGTTCTTTAACCCACAGGGCTTCCTGACAGCCATGAGACAGGTACAGATGGCACATTCACACATTCTAATGCAATCACAATTGAACATACTTACTGACTTGGCTAGGCCACTGAGGTTATATTTACAGTTTGCACACACTACAGTCATAGTTGATCATGAAGCTACAAAGCCAGTCTATGTAACTCTGTTTTTGTGTGTGTAGGAGATCACTCGTGCAAACAAGGGCTGGGCCCTGGACCGTATGGTGCTGTGCAACGAGGTGACCAAGTGGATGAAGGATGACATCACCCAGCCGCCCTCTGAGGGGGTGTATGTGTACGGCCTCTATCTGGAGGGGGGCCGGCTGGGACAGGAGGAACTGCAAACTCATCGACTCTAAACCCAAAGTGTTGTTTGAGATGATGCCTGTAGTCAGGATGTATGCTGAAAATAATGGTGAGTGCTGTAGTCAGTAGTTACTGTAACTTCCTGGAGTCTCATTGAACAGGATCTCATTTAGCTGCTCCTTGTTTTCATCTATACGTTATATGTTGAATATGTCAGTGGGAATTCTATAACTTTTAGGTCAATAACAATGTGGTCTTCAATAGTTATAGAATGTCAGACCTACTGAATGGACAATATGCAGTGAAAAATAAACTTATCATTGTGTATAAGTAATGGATGTTTATCGTTGCTGTGGTCATTTCAGGTGTCAAGGATGCCCTGTTATACTCCTGTCCCATATATAAGAAGCCTGTAAGGATGGACCTGAATTACATTGCTACTGTGGAACTGAGGACTGCTCCACCGCCTGAGTACTGGATACTACGTGGTGTAGCACTGCTGTGTGAAGTCAAATAACCCACTTCTATATTGTATAACAAGCCTAAATCTTGAAGTGTAGTGTTTCAGTGGTTAAAGGGGCAATCTGCAGTTCAAACGACAACAAAGTTGTCACCCCATCATTGTTTTGTTAAACAGCTGAGGCTGGAGAAATGTAACCTTTAAGGATTAAATGAGGGAAGTGTCTTCATTTAGATGATAGTGGTAGGCTTCCATAATAACAAAGTTGCACCCATCACTGGGTTGCAGGAATAATAGAAAAATAAAGTTGCACGCACTTTCTATACCCCCAATTATTGAACGTCTGAACTATTTTACTTGAAGGAATCATTTTAAATGTCCTTATTTTTGTACTCACCATAATATGGTTGTTACTAGACTAATAGACATTGGTAGATGCTGTATTACTGCATCTTTGTACTGTACCTGTTAAGAAAATGTTCATATTTCAGTCATTATAGATTTAGAATTCTGAGACAGAAAATAAATTAAATGTAACATATGAATATAAAAACACAACAAAAGCAGTATAAAAAAGATACATCAGAATGATAAAAGCAAGAGAGCACCAGCACATCTACATATCAACATGTAGATTATCCCACTGTCTTATCTTCCTAAATATGTTACATAATAAAATAAATACTATTGAAAAGCGATATCCCAAGTATAAATACAGTAAAGTACACACACTAAAGGGTATTAAAAAAAAAAACTTTGAGCAAAATAGGGCAAACTTCAAGGAATAGGGCATTCAAAGACTTGGTTTGGGGCTCCCGAGGCACTGCATCTCAGTGCTAGAGGCGTCACTACAGACCCTGGTTCGATTCCAGGCTGTATCACAACCGGCCATGATTGGGAGTCCCATAGTGCGGCGCACAATTGGCCCAGCGTCGTCCGGGTTAGGGTTTGGCCAGGGTAGGCTGTCATAGTAAATAAGAATTTGTTCTTAACTGACTTGCCTAGTTAAATAAAGGTTAAATAAAAATGTATGGGAATCTTTGATGTCATCGACCTCCCCCTTGCTTGAGGAACAATAGAGGAGCAATAGAGAACAAAAGAGGAAAGGCCCCAGGGTTGGATCAATTCCAGTCAATTCAGAAAGTATGCTGAAATTTCAATTATTTTCAATGCTTTTAAATTAGGAACATTTTGAATTGGAGTTTGGTTAACTTTCTGAATTGACTGGAATTAAAATGTAATTGACCCCAACCCTGAAAGCAACACAAAAACATCTTCCAACTCACATTTACATCCTTAAATATATCCAGTGACCAATAGCACTGAAAACACACCTCAGACATGTTAACTTATTACAAGCGCACATAGTCAGATGTTGAAACACAGTTTAAGAGAATTAATTCATTAACTTCATGTTAGATGGTTTCTTACTCTGAAAGTAGTCTATGAGCTAGGATAAACACAGTCGCCCCATCCCTCCTATTGGTTTTTATCTAGCGGTGGTTAAAGTTAGCTGAAATGTGTATGTAGTGGCTGTTTAAAGAAATACGAGACATGGATTACAGTTTTTCCTGGCTCATAGACTAATTACAGGGTAATGAACCATCTAACATTGTAAAATACCGAAATTATCCTTTAAATGGGTCCCAAAACACATCCAGTGAAAACTAGCACACGTGAACACTCACAACTGTAATAAAATATCCAATTAGTTTAGCTGTCTTCCCAACTGTCCTGCAGTCAGATCAGTGAGTCACACATCAACCAGAGAGAAAGGAGGATGAAGGCCAGAGGGGTCTGGTTGCAGTCTCTTGTTCCCCCCCTGCCCCACCCCATCCCTCTCTTCTCTCCCCTGTTGGACTCTCGTTCTCCCCCCCTCATCCTCCTCTTCCTGAATGCTCTCTTTCCACCTGCCTACTTTGGCACAGATGTATCAGTGCACGCCTCACCTCTTGGTTACGGATGGTATAGATGACAGGATTGATCCATGAGTAACACAAACAATGTGTTGAGACAAGTGAAGGGGCAGAGTTTGCTCGTGTAGTTGCAGACGGGTTAGACAGTAGATTATTGGCACCAGCTGCAACATACAGAGGTCGAAGGTTACAGTTCTACGAGCACGGTGGTTGTCTTGTTGGAGGGCCACAACAGCCCTGCTTGCCTCATTGTACAGACGCCCAAAACAGAGGCAAGTAATTCAGATTGAAAGAGTTGGGGTGATGCCGGGAGGGCCATGGAACAGTGCCTCTTGCACAGGACTAAAGCTCACAGATGCTCTCACAATTCTAGGCTCACATAGCAGCCCTGCAGTGGCTCTATTAAATGCACCATGTGTTTCCCATGTTGAGCTGGACCAAGTGATAATTACCAACAATGGCACTCAGTACCCAGACTAGCCCCAAGGCAAGCCACACATGCCTGGAAGTCATTATGCTCAGGTAATGGATGCGATGGCAAATAAACACATATCTTTGAGGGCCAGAGTCATCTGAGTGCTCCAAATGATGGTACACATAATACAAAAAATTCCATGCACCACCCCGATAATCACAGTACGTTGGAGCAGAAGAGAGTGCAAGACAATGAATGCTGCAATGAAGCTATGCAAAAGACCACATAACAGCTGAAAATGTAAAAGTGTAGAATGGTGTCACCAATCCATTGAGTAGGTGGCTGTTCATCACCAGAGAGAAGAGAAAAAGAACAACAAAAAATCTGAAAAATATATATCTTCCCTGAAGCAATGTGCTGGAAAAAACAGGCAGACAGATCCATCATGTCTTGCTCCTCTTGAAAAGTTGTCCTGTTCAGAAGGTGAGGTTTAGAGAGAGCATTCAGTACTGTTTTGTCACCATCAAAGCCCCATATTCTACCCACCACTGCGACCTGAATGCTCTCGTTGGCTGGCCCTGGCTACATATTTGTCGCCAAACCCACTGGCTCCAGGTCATCTATAAGTCTTAGCTAGGTAAAGCTCCGCCTTATCTCAGCTCACTGGTCTCCATAGCAACACCCACCCGTAGCACGCACTCCAGCAGGTATATCTCACTGGTCACCCCCAAAGACAACACCTGCTTTGGCCGCCTTTCCTTCCAGTTCTCTGCTGCCAGTGACTGGAACGAATTGCAAAAATCATTGAAGTTGGAGACTAATATCTCCCTCACTAACTTTAAGCGTCAGCTGTCAGAGCAGCTTACCGATCGCTGCAGCTGTACACAGCCCATCTGTAAATAGCCCATCCAACCAACCAACCAACTACCTACCTAATTCTTGTTTTTCTGCTCTTTTGTACACCAGTATTTCTACTTGCACATCCTCATCTGCACATATCACTCCAGTGTAAGTTGCTAAATTGTAATTACTTCGCCACTATAGGCCTATTTATTGGCCTACCTCCTTATTTCATTTGCATACACTATATACAGATTTTTCTATTGTGTTATTGACTGTACGATTGTTTATCCCATGTGTAATTCTTGTGTTGTTTTTGTCGCACTGCTTTGCTTTATCTTGGCCAGGTCGCAGTTGTGAATGAGAACTTGTTCTCAACTGGCCTTCCTGGTTAAATAAAGGTGAAATAAATAAATAAAAACTGTTTAACTTTGTTGAAGCCATGGTGCTGATCAGATTTAGTAGTACTAGTAGCAGAAGCAGTCCCTGGATCTAGAAGGGATAGCTCAGAGCGTTTTCTCTTCTATCTACACTCATCAGATGTCTCCTCTACATGTTATGCCTTTATACACGATGTATGCAGCTGTGTGGTGGAAGGATACTTATAACCAGTCTAAACACTTACCAAAGGTCACTTACTAAGAGTAGGCTGGAGGTTACACTTTTTTGTGGCATACTTTTAGTGTAGGTAATTTACAACTGCAGCGGAATAGAGAACAGTGATAGCGCTATACAGTATAATGGGCAGTGGTGGAAAAAGTACCCAACTGTCATACTTGAGTAAAAGTAAAGATAACTTCATAGAAAATGACTCAAGTAAAAGTCACACAGTAAAATTCTACTTGAGTAAAAGTCTTAGGTTTAAAATATACTAAAGTATCAAAAATAAAAGTATAAATAAATTCAAATTCCTTATATTAAGCAAACCAGATGGCACCATTTTCTTTTTTTCTTTTTTTCGGAAAGCCAGTGGCACACTCCAACACTCAGACATAATTTACAAACAAAGCATGTGTGTTTAGAGAGTCCACCTGATCAGAGGCAGTAGGGATGACCAGGGATGTTCGGTTGATAAGTGATAATGGGCCCCTGGGGCAATCAGAAAATTGGTTTGAAACCATATCATGAAGAGGTCTGCCTAACAGTATTTTGCCTAATGAACGTGATGGAAGAACAGTCAGGGGGGCACTTGAAAATGTTCCAGACAGTAATTGGCCTAATGAATGTGATGGGGTTTGTGACACTTTAACTGTTACAACAAGTGGTCCAAACCTCTTGACAAGGTCGCTATAGGTCACTATTGTTGGGTTAAGGTCATTAACCCCTTCCTTTGAGAGAGCGTGTCCCCAGGCTTCTCTATACCAAGTCCCTCATGTGTACACACCTCCCTCCTCTTGACTGCCCTGCCAACCCTACTTGTCCAAACCCCCTCAATACAATTCTAAGATTTTAATCTGTAGCCAAATTATTGTAATAAAGTTAAGCATATTAATTAATGTTAATGGTTGCTTGCAAACCAAATCTTTGAACCTGAGGTATTACACTTGACTTCAGTCAAATGTAAGTAAAAGTAGAAAAGAACATTTCTGAAGAACATGTGTGTGCTTGCTATAGTCTACAATAGTGAATAGGAGCAAACACTAATCTCACACACAGAGTATCCATCCATAAGTGTTCTGGTCTCTCTGCATGGACCTGAAGTAGAGACATCTACTCCAGAGGTACTTGTTTAGGTCACAACAAATGATGAGCTGTTTGGGAAATATGGCAGAACTCGTGTTCGGTGGCTGGATCCCTCAATACAGACTCTGAAAAACATTGTCACATTGGCTGCCACCCAGAGCCATAGAGGCCTACAAAGATGTAATGGGGGAAAACAAAGACTGTGGGGAAAAGTGTTGCTTCTGTTCTACTCAGGTTGTTGCCATAGTAACAGCGGAGCTTTTATCAACAACAGGCGGGTTTTGTTTTAGCAAAGATATTAATGGTAGCTAACAAGCAGGCTATCCACGGGATATTAGCTAGCTGATGAGATCAATTGGCTGATAAATGTGGTTTGGAGAAACTGGACTTTGGTGCATTAAGCATCGAGCAACAACAGCAACTCCGACAATTTAAGGTAAAGTAACTAGCTAACACTTTACTACTGTAGGTAACGTCGTTAGCTCCATGAGTGCTCCTTGGCTTCTCCAACATTTATTTAGCTAGTTCTATCGATAGTATTAGGAATTAAAATACAATAGGATTTCTTGTTGTATCACTCACTGCATTATTTTTGCTTTCATCCAGCTAATAGTTAACCAGCATTCCAACAATGTATATTAGACATAGATCTTGAAGAATGATGTCGAATAAAAAAGGGAAAGTCAGATTTTTCCCTCTCTTTTTCCAGTCTTGACAGATTAGAATTGACCCTCTATCCTCTGTGATAGTAAAGTCTGCAGAGCCATTCTGTCACGGTCGTCATGAAGAACGGACCAAGGCGCAGCGTGCCGGGTGCAGTTAAACATATTTATTGGGTTAACTCACTCAATACAAAAATAAAGAACAAACTGACCGTAACGAAGGTGTAGCACATACAGGTACTCACACCTAAACAATGACCCACACCGCAAGTGGGGAAAAGAACAAACATATATATGGTCTGTGGGGTTCTGACATTTTTACCATGATAGTATTGACAATTGCTAATTGCTAATAATCATATTGGGGGTTATTCTGTAAGGACTTGTGTATGTGTGACCCCTGTGCGGACATCTTGAGAAAATTGCTGACTTGTGGTTAAGTGGGGGGGTGTGGGGTCTTTATCTCAAGACCCTGTCTGGTGGAAAAATACTGAGCTGCCAAGAAACAAGATAAATCAAAAAGAGCGCCAAAGAGGCTGGGACCAGCCTGTGTGACAACGATTGGCCAGGCAAGTTTAAACCACGCCCAGCCACTGTTCTGATAGGCCCATCCCGAGGTGGGAACTAAACTCTGTCGGGGTATTTAATAAGAACTTTTTTTGGGTGTTGGCCAGTTCTTTGTTTCGTCCTGCGTGATGTTACAGTGAACCCTTATATACGGAAATTGTATTTGCCATTTATTAACTTTTGAATTAAACAATTATTTTAACCAAGTTCAGGTGTATTATCGTTCCTATCTCAGTTGAATCTACGCAAAACCTAACAGGTCCCCAATTAGAGGTAACGACACTCAGCTGCCTCTAATTGGGAACCATCCACAAACCAAACCTAGAAAATAAAACATAGAACAAAAAACCACCCCTGCTCACGTCCTGACCAAAACCACCATAGAGCAGCCAAAAGGGCTATCTATGGCCAGGACGTGACACATTCGCTAATTCAATCTTTTATATAGATCATTATGAGAATCAACAATGAAAAATATGAGAGAGCATCCAGAGTTGGAGGCCTTAATAAGCGACTTAATAAGGTTTGTTAATTGGCTGGCACTGACTGTATATTTTCAGACATATTATTCTCCATCTCAATTAGGGCTCTCAAGCTCCAGACATCAATAACAAATATAATTCTATTTCATATTTAGCTACAGTAATGAAGTCTAACTGGCTGATTGCTTGTGTACCTGCTTCTTATTTTTTTTACAGAGATGTATTTCTCAAAAGACCCACAGACATTCAAGAGTATGCAGCAGGTGAGTTCAATCAACAACACAAACTGACATGCACACCAATATACAGACAAGGACATTCCTCTACTTAGAATGACAATAATTAACATATTTTCTCTCTTTCAGATTACTTCACCACCCAAATCTTTGTTTGATCATTGGCTACAAACTACCGGATTGTTTGGCAGTTCAACTGTTATTGAAGTGTAAAGCTGTAACAAGCCTCTTTCTCTGTGTTCTGTACATCCTCTGTATTTACTAGTTATGTGTCAAAGTAACATGATACAAATATAAAACATTATATAAAGTGGAAATGTACTGGCACCCAGGCAGATGTTCTTAATGAGCATCAGCAGGTAGCCGGCAGGTAGCCTAGTGGTTAGAGTGTTGGACTAGTACCCGAAAGGTTGCAAGATCGAATCCCCGAGCTGACAAGGTAAAAATCTGTCATTCTGCCCCTGAACAAGGCAGTTAACCCACTGTTCCTAGGCTGTCATTGAAAATAAGAATTTGTTCTTAACTGACTTGCCTAGTTAAAAAGGTAAAATAAAAATTACAACAGGTTAGTTACAAGGCTAAAGGAAGATCCTTTATACCCATGATTGAGAGGAAAATATAGATTTCTAGGCCTGTGGAGTGGACAGCCTCTTTACAGGAGTTCTCAGGGAAAAGTCCCAACTCTGACGTTAACCCATTGAAGTTGAAATATAAAACGGTTAAGGTTAGGGACGTCCCAAGGATTCCGGATAGCACTAACCGTTTTCTCAAGCCTCAGTTCCCCCTTCTGGACTCTTATGTACTTCCACTAACTCCCCAACTCATCAGATGAAAGAAAAAACATTAAGCAAGATGAGAAAGTGTGACTGCAGCAATACTGACCATAACTTTAGAATGATCTGACCACACTGGATAAACAGTTTAAATGTTTAATGAATTAAAATCATCAAGTAAGCAGCGCATCAGGCTTTGCTGTAAAAACATACATAGCACAGTAAAAACAGGTCAAATCCATCTGTCACAAAGCATGACAAAATCATTCAGAATTCTGTTTGATTCACATTTTAAAATCTGACACGCTACAAAAATAGGCACATCTGGTTTAACAATTAAGTGATTGTATAGAGAAGACCCTGAAAATTGTATAAAAACCTAGACCCAGACAATATTGGACATTTCAACAGTAGGCCTACGTAGTACATTCTGGAACCAACATACTGTGGTAGAGTATGTGTATAGAGCTTTTAAATCCTGAGCGAACAGGCACAAATCATCAATGTTTAGACACATCAATGTTAAAAGGTAACAGAGATTTCCTTTTTATATATACAAGATTGTCAGTAGCTTACATTGTTAGATTTTTGTTCAGGCAATTGATTGTCTCTCTCTTATGTCTTGTATTGGGCTCCAGGAATCCAGAATTGTATCTTAGACACAGATCTAGGATCAGATTACATTATGTAAAATCTTAAACATAATCCTTAGGGAGTAAAACACACAACTGACCTTACACCAGTGTCTATAGGCAAAATCATCCTACTGCCTTTAGCTCAGAGTAGTGTACTACTACTAGTCTCTTGACCCCAGAGCCCATCTACATTCCACAGTATGATGGAGCTATCAATACACACTGATCTGATCCAAGGTCAGTATTGCGTTATACCCTATTGGTAATGGTTAGGATTCAAAGAGAGTAATCTGGCCCTGGATCTGTGCCTATTAAACAATCTCACACACATACTGTACACATGGAACTTTAACCACAACATGCAAAGGAGTTTCAACCAACCGCAATACAATTTAGTGTTCTTTTATGTTGTGTCTGAGTTACACAGCATTTTAACGTAAAGCGGATCCCCCTTTAAAAAACATGATTCCCGTTATTAGAACCCAATACATACGCTCACTTTAGTTCACAATGTAAAATTCTAGATTGGAGATACTGATTGAACGGCAATGACTACAACCATCACACACTGCAGCCATCCCCTTAGACACACACATCAAGTGTCCGATGTTCTTCACGTACAAACAGGTTTAGTCCCACACACACTTCCAATGTCTCCCGTCTTCACACAAACATTGCCTGGGACACAAAGCTCTCTCCGCGACTCGCTCCGGCGGCAGGGGGGTGGTCCTCCTCGTTGTCATGGTAATCATTGGCCTTGTACTGGTTGGGGGCGTACAGGGCCGGAACATCGTTCAGCCTGGGTTCATCCCAGCCAGAGGGGGCGCCAGCGTAGTACAACTCCCCATCACGATTGTATTCCTCATCACTGTACGCATCCAGGTCCTGGTGGGAAAGATAAACATCTTAATAATCATATAAAACTAAGGAGAACCAATGCAGTCTTCATAGTATTCTAGTGACCCTTGCCTTACTGAACGAACTGCGACAGAGCAACACCCTTTGAGAGTCTTGAACCCAGGTCTTCTAGCCCATGGGCAAACTTGCTAACCACTGCTCCAATAGGGTTAAATCACAGGGGGGAAATTGTAACTAGCCTACAGTATTACAAATACATGTTTCTATCTATCTATAGCATGTTCAATGAAACAGCTTCTATCTCCATACCATTCATTTTCCTACACGTTTGTGTACTGGTAAATGGGACAATCATGTTGAGTAACTGATTAATTAATGATCATAAGTAGATGTTAAATGATTGATTTCCTTTTGTTTCATGAATCCTTTACCAGGATGTATTATGAATGATATAGATAATGAACTAAGAGTTGGGTTGAGGCACTTTATAAGCCAAAGCCACAGAGCTTAATGTATCTCAATAGTCTAAAATGGCTTCCTCTCCTGGTCTCCATTCGCTCCATCTTTACTGATAGGAAAACACAGGCCAGGTGGAAGCAATATCAAGGAGGCCAGCTGGGAATTTGCTTTCACCCGTCCAGGTCTTTTTATGTCTGAAGATTGAGGAAAGGAGTCAGGAGAGAAGGACTATTGAGAGATGCACCCCATGTATGGCAGTGTTCTTACTGTGCTGGGCTCGGCATGCTGCGGAGCGTAGTGCAGGTGGTCCACGGAGTCGTCCTTGCTCTCCACAGGGTCTCGAATGGTGTTCAGCTGCAGATGCGCACACACAGAGGATTATTCTCAACTACTCTGAGTTAGAGTAAAACTAGGTCCAAGAGGCTTCTACCCCCAAGCCATAAGACTCCTGAACATCTAGTCAAATGGCTACCCAGACTATCTGCAATGCTCCCCTCACCCACTCTTTACGCCAATGCTACTCTCTGTTGTCATCTATGCATAGTCACTTTACTCTACCTGCATGTACATACTACCTCAACTAACCGCTGCCCCCGCACATTGACTCTGAACCGGTACCATCTGTATATAGTCTCGCTATTGATATTTTACTGCTGCTCTTTAATTACTTGTTACTTTTATCTCTTATTCGTATTTTTTTAAACTGCATTGTTGGTTAGGGGCTGGTAAGTAAGCATTTCACTGTAAGGTCTACACCTGTTGTATTCGGCGCATGTGACTAATAAAATTTGATTTTGATTTGAAAAACGCTTTTTCCTAACCACATGTTGTGGTGTTGTGAAATACTAATTGAGGGGCCATATAGAGATATATAAACGTCTCCCATCACAACAAGTCTAAAAGTGTTATGGCTGGCCAGCATCCCTCACCCTATCAGAAGAGCTGCTGGTGGTGGTCTGCTGCTTCTTAGGGGAAGGGGGCTTGTACTTGGGTGGACCACTGAGAAAGAGAGAGAGAAAGGAAGGAATCAAAACAAACAGTAATGATGATCACTTAGTATGAGTGACAGAGACACAAACACTCACTCTCCATGGTGCTGGTTGCGTCTTTTGCGGACCAAGACCACAACACTGCCGATAACGGCCAGCAGCAGAACCACCCCAATGATCCCTCCTATAACACCGCTTGTAGTGGGACCCTTCACTGGCAGCCGAGTACCTGCAGAGAGAGAGAGAGACAGTGAGAGTAGGAGAGATGAGAGAAAAAGTAGATGAGAGAAAAGGTGAGATAGGAAGGAAGGAAGGAAGGAAGGAAGGAAGGAAGGAAGGAAGGAAGGAAGGAAGGAAGGAAGGAAGGAAGGAAGGAAGGAAGGAAGGAAGACAAATAATAGAAGGGAGGTAAAAGGGGATAAGTACAAAGAGGGAGAGAAAAGAGAGAGAGAGGAGAGAGAACATTCCCACGCTGGAGTAGTCCCACATGCACAGGAATAACCCTACAGTGCATTTCAATACACAACATCGTTCATTTGTGGTGAAAGGTTCTGAAAGCGGAATTCAAAATGTCATCCCCAAGTAATGAAGTAGGCCTGACTACAGTCAATGGTGTGTGTGAGACAGAGGTGCAAAGAAAGTGTGTGTGGATGAGAGAGGTATAGAGAAAGTGTGTACGTGTGTGTGAGAGCAAGCCGAGATGCAGAGAAAGTGTGTGTCTGCCTTACAGGTCTACGTTAGTGTAAACTACAGTCACGTGGGGAGGCAGACAATCAGACATAATGACTGTAGTACCTTCCTCTAATGAGCCATGACCACGAGTACCAATGCTAACAATAAGATAGGAATACATACACACACGGTGTGACGCATCCTCTTATGATCCCCATCATTGCCCAGGGGATTATGCTAATGAGGGAGTGTTAAAGGGCAATGAGGAGCTCAGCTAATTGGAGGAGAGTTACACAGGGAAAGCAATTGGTTGGCCCCTGATTGAATGTTGTTAGGCTTATAATTATGACTGTGGTACTGATGATCTTATAGCAACGCTCTGTAATGTAAACAATGGAGCATCCAATGACCTTTTCACATGTAAATAGCAGTCGTTTTCAATTAGACCACAACATAAAAATGCTTTGGTTTCCCAGTAAAACTATCAAAACGGTCAATAATACATGATAATTTCTTAAAATGATCTCAGAGTAGTTTACCATGACATGTATAAAGTCATTATTGTTCAGAACATGGCATGTTAAATAGGTCTTATGAGACAAAGATTTACACAATAGCAGTAGTCCAGTTATATGACTTAGAAGGGAGTGCTACTAGGTGATTATTATGTAATACAGCCCGTTGTCCACATGGCGGTGCTGTGTCTCCATAACGCCGGCTCTGAAATACTAATAATCTTCACTACCTCTGCTTTGTTCCGTCCTCTGCTGTTCATCACTCCCATGGTAGTCCTATGTGTCTAGCTATATCCATGCTTTTTTTGTCTATAGTGCTTTCTTGCGCCATCTTAACTCCACCATCCCTCTCTTTTTGTCCCTCACTTGCCCCCCAATCCCCCCCCTTCCCTGATACATGTGCAAATATTGTACTATAAATTGTGCCTTCCTGTATTATACTTATACTAAAATGTTTATTCTATTATACTGAGCCATTTACTTTATGTTCATATTCTTATCTTTTATTTCTTATTGTTGTTGCATTGTCAAGAAGGAACCTGCAAGTAACAATTTAGTTGGACAGTGTATACACCATGTCTATCCTGTACATACGACTAATAAAACAGTCCAAAGTGATTTCCTCCCCTCATTTCCTTTTCTTTTTACTGATAGGGAATAAACTGGGCCGGTGACAGCTTTATCTGGTAAGCATTCTTTATTTATTAGGGTACTTTCTTTTCAAATCAGTTCAGATAAGCCACTTTAGGAAGCCACTTTAGTGTATTGAGATGCAGCCGCTGTCTGAGTGACTCCAGCAGTAGTGAATAGAGATCATGCCCTCTCTATCTGTGGTGGATGCCAGATATGTCTCGCTCTAACGAAATCTCCCAGACGGCCCAAGCATGCCCACTGTGTCTCTCAGCTGGCTCTGCGCTCCGCTGCCCTCCAACAAGGACGGGCTGGGCTCCGTAAATTTAGCCAAACGGGTGCGCGTGCACACACTGAGCAGAGTCCAGCTGGCAGGGCCATCTTGTATACCAATATCCCCGTCACTCACACCAACATTTATACACACCCACAATTCTCTGTGGTGTGCTGCACGCCCCATACCCTCCCACTCACTCACACCCCCATACCCTCCCAACCACTCACACCCCCAGCCACAGATTGAGACAGGGTTTAGTCGCTCTTGGTTTATTCTCAAGGATTCTACCTGTATTCTCAATGTAAGGTATGGTCTAAAGTACTGCTAGAGTTTTAAAACATTTAAAAAAATACTGCCAATACTGCCCAAGTTCTACAACACTAGAGCACTGCTGCATAAGATAGCTGGTGCATAATTAAGCGGTCTCTAGATGATTGCTCAGGGATTTTCCGGGCTGAGAGACTGGCTGATCAGGAAACAGAGAGTAACATCTCGCTCTGCCTGCTTACCTCACTCGGTGATACCAGTCTGCCTCTCCCAACTGGGATGAAGGTTACCATGCTTCCCCAGCCAACCATACAGGCCCATATGACTCATGTGACCTCGGCTGGCTGACCTGGCCTAGCTGCACTATGCTGCACTTATCCCTGTCTCTCCCTTATCCCATCCGGCTACCCTCCACTGCCGCCGTCGTTTGGCAGCCCAAATCTGTAGTCTCCAGCTCTGCATCTTTAATCTCCTAACGAGCAGAGATAAACCTGTTTTATTACCCTCCCCGACCTCTCACGTGCGTACGTGCGTGCGTACACACACACACACACACACACACACACACACACAGGTGTGTGTGCCTTCTCCACTCCCAGAGCTATACCTTTATTATACCTCAGCTATAAAAGCAAATGACCCAAACAGATTAAAGGGTCATTCATTGGCCAAACAAACTTATTGTTGCTGATCATAAAATCCACCTGTTTTGTTTTGTTGTGTCCGTTGATGCTCAAACACAGTTCCATTGACCCCAGATGACGGGGAAACAGATTAGGTCTAGACGGATTCATCAGCACTGATAGAGATAAAGATGAGGATGAGGAGAGAGCTAAAGTCAGGGAGAGGAGAAGTCTATCCCTTAGATCCTAAAGGCTTAGCAGTGTTACATTACCAACATCCATTCAGACCAACACGCACACCTCGCTCCCTGGCGACCCTGTAGCCTGGTAACCAGGCGCCGCATACATAATCACACAGATTGGAGGTGTGTTTGGGGGAGAGAAGAGAGCTAGATAAGGACAGGGGCATACAGTGATAGAGGAGAGAAGAGGGGATGAATGGGAGAGACTGGGTGATGGAGAGGAATTCAGATCACTTTGGAAACTGCCTCTTCAAGTATGCTGGTCTTATATTACTGCTGCTAATAATAAACACACTATACACAATATAACTACCATCAACACTATTACAGTAGTACTATGTGGACGGCTGTTGCCTATAGACTCTTGCTGTTGGCTATTGCCTGCCTGGGCCTGGTGCTGTACTGAAGCTGTAGTCTGTCAGACAGGCCCAGTATTAATTTAGGGTGATTCCAGAGCTGGCCCCATGCATTTACACTGTCTGGGATTAAACGGATGTCAGGGACACCAAGCCTGTGTGTGTGTGTGTGTGACACCAGGAAAGACAGTGTGTATGCAAACAATTGAGTGTGGGTGTGTGAGTGTTTGACGTTGATCTCCCCCTCTCTCTGCAGGGAGACAGTGTGCTCCCTGCCATGCTGCATTAAGGCACCGACAGGCACCCCGGGAGAAGGCAGGATATCTCTCTCCCTCCCTCGTACCCGCTCTCTCTGACAAGGTCGAGGCTCCCCTCTCGCTGTCTCTGCGTCAATATTTACAGTCCACTTTACACTGTAAGAGGTGGCTGGGTCCCGCCAGCATGGAGCAGGCCTGCTGCATTACCCAAATGGAGCTGTCCAGTCCAGCTGAGTAGATGTAATAGGGGTAGGAATAGTCAGGCTGTAGTAGGTTTAATAGGGGTAGGAATAGTCAGGCTGTAGTAGGTTTAATAGGGGTAGGAATAGTCAGGCTGTAGTAGATGTAATAGGGGTAGGAATAGTCAGGCTGTAGTAGATGTAATAGGGGTAGGAATAGTCAGGCTGTAGTAGATGTAATAGGGGTAGGAATAGTCAGGCTGTAGTAGATGTAATAGGGGTAGGAATAGTCAGGCTGTAGTAGATGTAATAGGGGTAGGAATAGTCAGGCTGTAGTAGATGTAATAGGGGTAGGAATAGTCAGGCTGTAGTAGGTATAATAGGGGTAGGAATAGTCAGGCTGTAGTAGATGTAATAGGGGTAGGAATAGTCAGGCTGTAGTAGGTTTAATAGGGGTAGGAATAGTCAGGCTGTAGTAGATGTAATAGGGGTAGGAATAGTCAGGCTGTAGTAGATGTAATAGGGGTAGGAATAGTCAGGCTGTAGTAGGTTTAATAGGGGTAGGAATAGTCAGGCTGTAGTAGATGTAATAGGGGTAGGAATAGTCAGGCTGTAGTAGATGTAATAGGGGTAGGAATAGTCAGGCTGTAGTAGATGTAATAGGGGTAGGAACAGTCAGTAGTCCAAAGGCAACACACACCAACCCACGACCACACCAAATAGCTGTTCATCTCAGCAACAGAGAGAACATACACAGGTTGCATCTGGCAGGTCCATAACAAGGCATGGACACACATGTACAGTGAGGGAAAAAAGTATTTGATCCCCTGCTGATTTTGTACGTTTGCCCACTGACAAAGAAATTATCAGTCTATGATTTTAATGGTAGGTTTATTTGAACAGTGAGAGACAGAATAACAACAAAAAAAATCCAGAAAAACACATGTGAAACATTTTATAAATTGATTTGCATTTTAATGAGAGAAATAAGTATTTGACCCCCTCTCAATGAGAAAGATTTCTGGCTCCCAGGTGTCTTTTATACAGGTAACGAGCTGAGATTAGGAGCACACTCTTAAAGGGAGTGCTCCTAATCTCAGCTTGTTACCTGTATGAAAGACACCTGTCCACAGAAGCAATCAATCAATCAGATTCCAAACTCTCCACCATGGCCAAGACCAAAGAGCTCTCCAAGGATGTCAGGGACAAGATTGTAGACCTACACAAGGCTGGAATGGGCTACAAGACCATCGCCAAGCAGCTTAGTGAGAAGGTGACAACAGTTGGTGCGATTATTCGCAAATGGAAGAAACACAAAATAACTGTCAATCTCCCTCGGCCTGGGGCTCCATGCAAGATCTCACCTCGTGGAGTTGCAATGATCATGAGAACGGTGAGGAATCAGCCCAGAACTACACGGGAGGATCTTGTCAATGATCTCAAGGCAGCTGGGACCATAGTCACCAAGAAAACAATTGGTAACACACTACACCGTGAAGGACTGAAATCCTGCAGCGCCCGCAAGGTCCCCCTGCTCAAGAAAGCACATATACATGCCCGTCTGAAGTTTGCCAATGAACATCTGAATGATTCAGAGGACAACTGGGTGAAAGTGTTGTGGTCAGATGAGACCAAAAGGAAGCTCTTTGGCATCAACTCAACTCGCCGTGTTTGGAGGATGAGGAATGCTGCCTATGACCTCAAGAACACCATGCCCACCGTCAAACATGGAGGAGAAAACATTATGCTTTGGGGGTGTTTTTCTGCTAAGGGGACAGGACAACTTCACCGCATCAAAGGGACGATGGACGGGGCCATGTACCGTCAAATCTTGGGTGAGAACCTCCTTCCCTCAGCCAGGGCATTGAAAATGGGCCGTGGATGGGTATTCCAGCATGACAATGACCCAAAACACACGGCCAAGGCAAGAAATGAGTGGCTCAAGAAGAAGCACATTAAGGTCCTGGAGTTCGAGTTGCCAAACGTCAGCCTCGAAACCTTAATGACTTGGAGAAGATCTGCAAAGAGGAGTGGGACAAAATCCCTCATGAGATGTGTGCAAACCTGGTGGCCAACTACAAGAAACGTCTGACCTCTGATTGCCAACAAGGGTTTTGCCACCAAGTACTAAGTCATGTTTTGCAGAGGGGTCAAATACTTATTTCCCTCATTAAAATGCAATTCAATTTCTAAAATTTTTCACATGCGTTTTTCTGGATTTTTTTGTTGTTATTCTGTCGCTCACTGTTCAAATAAACCTACCATTAAAATAGACTGATCATTTCTTTGTCAGGGGACAAACTTACAAAATCAGCAGGGGATCAAATACTTTTTTCCCTCACTGTACATGTGCCACACACACAGTCCAGTCCGGATAACTAGGAGTTGTACTATAAGAAACCAGGTCACCTCAGTTAGATAGGGTGTCATAATGGGAACTGTCCCTAACCTCCCCTTCCCTCCCTGGGGCCTGGTCTGTCACTCATTGGTCTGTTTACCTGCCCTGTGACCTTCTGCCTGGGAGAACATCCACTTCATTAACTACTGGAGCACTACTCCACCATGCACAGAGGGATCCCAGCCCAGAGCGCAGCCTCCTACTGAGAGGGGATTGAGGTGAGACAAACGAACATTTCCACTACGGTTTCCTCTACTAACACTGTGCTGGTCTCAGGTTAGGCTGTGTTAGGTCAAAGCAATATCGAGGAGGATGCCTTGCTAGAATTTAATATCACTTCTAGCTATATTTGTTCAATGTCAGTAGAGATGGAGGAAAGAGAGGAGATGACTTCAGACTACCGAGATGTATCCTCTCGGCCACAGCAGGCGGCTAATTGCGGGCTGTCTCCAGTATACCTTGAATAAGAGACTGATTAACAGAACGGGGAGCCGTAATGGCCCCGCTTTCCAGTTGCATTCTCTCCCCCTTCCATCAGATGCCCCTCAAGAGAATCTGCACAGCCAGAACGGCACAGGCCCGGACCTAGCTCTCTATTCAGATTTAAACTCTCATTAAGACAATTCTCCTCTGCCATGGTGAATTATTGGGCATATAAACAATGGAATAGAATAGGCAATGAGGTTAAGATTTTGCATGTCGAAAAAAAGGACTTATCGTTATGTGGCGAGCTTCCGTGACTAGGTTTAGTTTGTTGTTGATTATGCAGGGTTACAGTGCAAGTAACATACACATTTAATTATGCACACGTTATTTGCATGGACATCTAAATGGGGCTGTGGGCATATGGGTGTGGAATCATAATGCAAACCAGAACCACAGTTATGTATAGTTCCTCTCACGTCTACATCTACTGTGTTCCCTGGGAGGTGTTCGAGGTTGTAGGAGCCTTGTGCTGATCATACATGGAAGTCACAGGAGGTCGGTGGCACCTTCATTGGGGAGGACAGGCTCGTGGTAATGACTGGAGCGGCATCAGTGGAACGGTATCAAATACATCAAACACATGGTTTCCAGTTTGATGCCATTCCATTTGCTCCGTTCTGGCTATTATTATGAGCCGTCCTCCCCTCAACAGCCTCCTGTGTTGGAAGTCATTACCACCTACTATGGTGTTGCTATAGACGTGTTCTTCAGTGTCCATCCTTAACACTAACATTACACATAGCATACTACAAATGCACACACACATTTAGTGTGTTACAAAAACACAATCATACAGGCTGACAGACACACAATGTATGCATATGGATGCTAATAGTCACATTTACACATGCACCCCCACCCCCGCATGTCACAGATGAAGAATATCAAACTGCTGTACATGCATCAAAAGGCATTACTGACTATATCCTCCAGACAGACAACCCCATGAGTACAATGATCCTTCATCCAGCATCTAACACACTGCATCAAGTCTGTCTCTCTCAGATAATCATTTTTATGTCAAAATTCATCAGAATCTCAATATACAGTTAGCTATATCATGCTCCTCCATCTCTTCCACCTCTCTCTGTGTGTTAGTGTGTGTGTGGTGTCAGAGATAGACAGTTCAATAGCAACACCACAGTATAAAGTGGGTGAGTGGACATAAATAAATTGCAGTGGGCAGATGAGCAGAGTGTGTGAGGTAATCAATAGGTAGCAGTGAAGGACACTGGGTGCAGTGTGGAACAGCAGGCCAGCCCTGCGCGAAAGACATGACACAAACACTGGTTGCGCGCTACAATGACGCTCAACATGACAGTCAACACAACACAGAAAGACACACAGAGTGCACAAAACATTAGGAACACCCGCTCTTTCCATGACAGACTGACCAGCTGATTCTATGGTCACTTACTGATGTCACCTGTTAAATCCACTTCAAATCAGTATATATGAAGTGGAGGAGACGGGTTAAAGAAGGATTTTTAAGCCTCGAGACACGCGTCATTCAGAGGGTGAATGAGCAACACAAAATATTGAAGTGCCTTTGAACGGAGTATGGTAGTGGGTGCCAAGTGCACAGGTTTGAGTGTGTCAAACTGCAACGCTGCTGGGCTTTTCACATGATCATTTTACTGTAGACACTAGTCAGTGTTTGTGAGTGCATGCCAGTCAATTTAAGTGTTCACCAGAGCACACTAAGTAATTGTGTGTGTCTACAGTAACACACTCCACTCCTTATTGTAAATGCTTATGTATACACACACACACCAGCCATTGAGAGCTGTGTTGAGGGGAGTCATATCAGTGTTCCCTAAAGAGAGACACTACATACCCTCAGCCTCTTATACTGGTCCACACTACACTAGCCCTTAAACACCCAGCACAGCACAGGGCTCTACATTTTTTATACAGAGCTCCGAGGACAGAAGAGAGTGGATGAAAGGAGAAGAGGAGAGAGGGAGAGAGGATTGATTTCTTGGCAGCTTTACACCAGCCAATTCTCCTGAAGTAGTGTGTGTGTGTGTACGCTTCTGCACAAGTGTGTGTCAGACTGCGTTAGACACGGCGAGAGGAGAGGGAACACACACACGGCGAGACAGGAGTGTGTGTGGGGAAGAAAGGTACCTGTGTAACAACACAGAGTCAGAAGGATGGAACAGAGCTGATGTGAGTGTTTTTGATCTGCTGCTAAGGGAATGAAGGCTTCTCATTGTGAAGGATGGGGCAGAAATAGCAGCTATTACACACCTAGATGGGCAGTGACTTCCTTTCTACTCCAACTGTCTTCTCCTGGGCCGGTATTCTGTCTGTTCTCAACATCTCACAACGCTCAACTTTCTTTTGGTCTGTGTACCAGGGTTGGGGCAACTTCCATTTCAATTCAATCATTGAAAAGTTTACATTTACTTTCTATGAGAAGTTTGCAGTTCTTGAATTTCAGTTCACTTCCTGGATTGACTGCATTGAAAGTGAATTGATCCCAACCCTGCTGTGTACACAGTAGCAGTCACCTGAACAGGAGCAGATAATGGCATTGTTCTCTGTGTAATCTATCAATGGCTTATTGATGTTCAACACTTCCTACAGGCGACACACACACGGCAGTATCAGATAGATGTGTCTACTCTAAGTGACACATACCTATCTTTCTTCTAGACACAGACACACCTGTTAGACCTGTATCAGGTCCCTCTGTCTCTGCTCTACCAGCTCAACTGGATGTGACCAACACACACCGGTCTCTGAGACACCTGTATCAGGACCATCCGTGTTTCCTCCAGATGACAGAACTGTCTAGCATGTGACAGAACTGTCTAGCACAGGGGTGGGTAACTCCAGTCCTCGAGGGCCTGATTGGTGTCACACTTTTTCTCCATCCCTAGCAAACACAGCTGATTAATCAAATTGCATTCTAAACTGAAGATCATGATTAGGTGATTATTGGAGTCAGGTGTGTTAGCTGGAGCTGGGGAAAAACTGACACCAATCAGGTCCTCAAGGACTGGAATTGCCCACCCCTGGTAGCAGGTGACAGAACTGTCTACCAGGTGACAGAAATGTCTAGCAAGTGACAGAAATGTTGAGCTTAACCGCTTCCTCTGTGAAACACACCAGTCAGTAGACCATTAAGCAATATTAGGCTGGTTAACTTAGCATACATGCCATAGACAACAGTGTCCACTGTCACAAATAAAATGCCACCAACCTGTTTGACAGAAAGACACTCTCCCTTCACCCTCTGCTATATGACACCAAGGAATGTTCACCTGCACCGAAACACATCATCTCATTATCTTCACCCACTCTTACTCATTTGTTCTCTTTTCAATACACAACAATAAACCTTTAGCTCCTTTCAAAAACAACTATCATGCCAGACAACACAGGTCCAATGCCTGAAGGAGAGGAGTGTTACTGAAAACAGAGGAAAAATATGACTGAAATATTCATTCCAAAATGTCTGGCTGATTAAAAATATGAATTAAATAAAACACTGGGGGGGGGTAAAGTCTTTCAGAATACAGAATGAAAGAGAACAAAGATTATATGAGTTCAATTATTCATCTATCGGTCTACAGATCTACAGTCTATCCATTGTCTAGTGGAAGAACATCTCTAGTGACTAGTAACTTGTGTATATGCATACTGTGTGAGTGTGTGACATGCCTTGGCTGTGACATGCTCTCCCCACCGCCTGCAGAAGTGTGTGTGCGTACACGAATGTGTGGAACATGCCTCTGCTGTATGGATCATGAATATTATTCATAAGGCTGAATGTCAACATTGATGAATCATTTTGCTGTAAAATGTCACCAAACACCAGTGTGTGTGTGTGTGTGTGTGTCTCGCAGCTCCACCGCTAGACATGGTGGCAGGCTAGCTATGACCCTGGTTGTCATCACTGTACAAAAACATTACTACCACAAATAGAGACAGGAGGGATGGAGTGAGGAAGGAGAGAAGAGAGGAGTGTGTGAGGAGGGTGGATAGGGAGAGGAGGGGGGAGCCAGTGAAGGAGACAGGGGCAATAGGGGGCAGGGGACAGGGGACACAGGGTGGACAGGACAGCCAGAGCTATAGGGGACAGGCATGGAGACTTAGCCTCAGAGACAGGCTACAGGCCTGGTTATTGTGCAGCACCTCAAGTTGCAGAGAGCCCAGTGAAACTAGTCTCTGTGGATATTAGTATGATGTCAGCAGAGAGTTCAACACAGTAGTATCACCCACACACACGCTCGCTGACAAAGACACAACTCCCTGACAGAGCTCCAGCAGCAGTTACATAAAGGAGTTCTTCTTGTTACATTTTAAAAGCCCTCCTCCATCCCATCATGCCTGTGACTTTTAAGGTTGAGAGAGCGTAATGAGGAGTGGGGCTATACACTACAGGCAGGCCCAGGGCCCATGGATGAAGGACAAGGAAGGAGGGAAGGAATGATGGAGGCAGTGTCATCTCTGCTCCCTCTGGCCCTTCCAGCTGTTGTTCTCTCTCTTTTCCCCTCTCGCTTTTTCTCCTCCATTGCTTTTCAACAGTACTCATCTCTCACCAATCACCCTTAACCACTTGTGCCCCTTCTCCCTCCCTCCTTCCCCCTCCCTCTCCCATCGCTCTCTTTTTTGCTCTCCGTGAAACCGGTCAACTGTTACAAAATTCCCCCTGCAGCTCAACCTGCCTAATACAATGCCTGGCTCATCAAGTCAAATAGACTGCCTACACACACTGAGAGCAGAAACACACTGAATGCAAGCAGACACACACACACACACACACTCACCCACAAGCATTGAATACAGAAGCAGCCGCGCACCCACACAGTACTGAACGCAGCAGCCGCGCGCACACACACACACACACACACACACATTATTCAAAATCCTCCAACCACATAAATAGTCACACATATGTACGTGAACCACACATGCTACAAAAGGTACATCACATTACACCAGCAGCCATGCAGTGCTAAAGCCACACACACACACACACACACACACACACACACACTCAGGTAAACACACACATCCCAACTCCGCACACCTACAAACACACACTACAGAAAGCAACCCAATGCATTGTTTGACAGACACACTATGAACAGTGATTGACCAGGGAAAAGGAGAGGAGAGCTGAGAGACTGAAACAGATATTACCACACCGGGACAGTAGTAGCGTAGAGGGCCGTAAGCAGGATAAGCGACCAGACAACCTGGCCACAGACGCAACAGGCTACGCACGCAGAGAAAACCTCAGACACTAGACTAACCATGTAGCACAGAAACACCTATAGAAATAGAACAGCTCCATACATCACATGGCCTTTGTACCAAATCGGAACCTATTCCCTATGTAGTGCACTACTTTAGATCAGAAATGGGCTCTGGTCAAAAGTAGTGCACTACATAGGGATCCATTTTGGCCACATCCTTGGTGTGGGCCTATGGAGGATAAGGACAGGAGAAAGGCTCCTAGAGAGGCCCTGTAATACAGAGATAAATTGTAGAATAGAGGCATGGGGCTACAGATGATAGAAGACTAGAGACTCCCAGACCAGACACACACTAAAGTACAGCTAAACCAATATAGTGCTGCTACGCCCAAGGAGCCATAGGTGGTAAAAGATGAGAGCTCTAATATTGCTGTGTGTGTGTGTGTGTGTGTGTGTGTGTGTGTGTGTGTGTGTGAGAGTGAGAG